>OY282607.1:77208867-78543867 GCA_958298945.1 Atherix ibis
ATTGACCCATCCAACCAAATAGGCAACCAACCAAGCGAACAGTCCCATACAAATTCGTTATGATATAGCGTATGGAGTTGACGCAAGTCGATGGCCATGCTGTGGGAACGGTGCCTTTCAGATCGGTTCCATAAATACGAGCCTGCTTAATGTGATTCTATTATGACCCAGTCGTTTATCCACTCAATTACTGTTGGCGATTTCATCCGAATCGCAGGCCCACCGCAAAATATCACCGACGGAAGCGGTTGAATAAAAACCCGAATATTTTGAGATGAAGATAAAGAATCTTTCAAGGTTATATTGGCTTCGACTCGTGGCTTAGTCTGAATTGTTGTTCAGTTTTTGTTGAGACCTAGAACCAGAAAGCTTCCATGCGCATTATTAAAAACAGTTTTTCAAGTTCCAAAATCAATTCCATTTCACCAGTTCAAGTCTTTTTCATATTCCACTCATGGATCATTCGTTTACTTTCCGATACTCGTAGTTCAGTTCGTTTTGCATAAAATTTGTTAGGATGCGCGCTACATGCATACATAAAATATGCGCATACAGAAACATCAATATGGATTTGGTGGTTAGCCACGTACAAAAGCTACCATTAGAGAAACTTGAACTAGAAATGAATAGTTAGAATTTACTTCTTCCAATATAAGTGATACCCTGAGTTACCTGCCGTTTTTTTCAGGTTTTTTTTTTATACAAACATTTATTTTTCTTACCGGTCTGACAACATTCTACATAAAGCCCTCTTTATTTTTGATAATTTTTCATATAAAATTACTTTGATAATACCACCTACACATTTTCTGGTAGAATTTTTCATAGTTTTTTTGTAGTAAATATTTATATTTTTCTTCTCGTAGATTTTTGCTTAAATTATTCCTCTTTGCATAAATATATTTTGAGAGTAATTTTTACTAATGCTGTTAATAACATTAGTGAAAACATATTTGGTTTATCTGCGAATATTCTTTGAACTTATAAATCAAATAATTTATTTAATCTTTTGTATAATTCGTCATATAATGACAATAAATACAATATTATTACTTTACTCATATTGTATATGGTATTCAGTAGAATATTTCACGTAAATAAGATTTCTTACAATATTGACCCTCCCATTTAAATTTTGTTTAAAGTCTTTACACCATTTCTTGACACTTTCTTCAAATTTCTGCAAAATCCAGACGAACAATTAAAAAATTTTGATTAATTAAATAGTTTTATGGTCATGATGCTTAAAAATTTTATCGTACACAACTTCATTTAGAGCTTTATCGTACACAACTTCATTATGGTACCACTATATATTAGTTTTGGAAATAATATTTTTTTATACAAATTTACTATCGAAAGAAATCCTTCATATGTGATAATATTTTATCTAATTAGAATATGATAACATTTTTCTAATATTGCCTTGAACGTACACAGCATTTACAGTGGTTTTGTCTGTTTAACATAATTTAAATATCCCTTACATTCTTAAATTAATTTCTTCGAGTGTATATCACTAAATTTTTAAAACACTTATTTAGATAAGATAAATATGTTCAAAATTTATTTAAAATAATATTATCTTAACATTTAAACGAATACATTCACATAAGATGTTTACCATATGAGTAATTTTTATCTTTTATTAAAGAAATTCAAATTAATTATTTTCATTTTTTAAACTATATTTTATTTTTGTAACATAGTATTAGTCTTAAGAGTTCTTTATAATAAATACTCGTATATCCTCCACGTTATATGATTATCCATAAAAGTAAAATAGATTTACATCTTATATAGAATTTTATTTCATACAATATTAAATTTAATCAGTTAATATTTATTTATATTGATTGAATAATATTACAATGTTATCAATTCCGTGAAGTGTTTTCAACTTATTTCTCGCAATTTAAATGATTAAGAATTCTAATTATCAATCAATATGATATTCACCTTCTACTCATAATAGACACTCAATAATATAATGTATGAAATTACTACTAATGATAAAGTATTGAATTTAGATTAAAAATAAAAACAATCGTAATGCTTTGCTTAGATTTTTCATTTTAAATAAAAAATATCGAAAACTTCAACTGTAGGTAATTTTTATTTTACAAACTCAATTTATAATTAAAATAATCTGAAAATTGCGCAAATTTAATTTGAATATTATTCACATTTGTATGTATGTATATATGTAAGTTTGTTAATAGAAACTAATATCAAAAACATTACCTAATATGTTACTAGTACTTGACTTGTCTCTGATAATGCCAACAATATTAATCATATAAAAAATTGATATTAAAACCACAAACATTTCTTGTTTATTATACGAGTATTATGCCTTTTTAAAAGGTATTTGATACCTAATCTATTAACAATTATGTATATAAAAATAAATGAAGTAGATATATCTATATACATTGTATGTAAATACAAATGTTGCTTAAAAAAAAGGAAAATGTATCAGTTATAATCGAACTCATAATTGAGTATACGTGAACTTTTTATTTATTTCGTTAATTTAGAAACATACTCTGAAAATGTTAATATTTTAATTGTACTAATGGTAATTAGCCTCATATAAAAAGCAAGTCATAATATTAACTATCATGTGCAAGGACAAAAATATTTCACATTTAATATTGTATAATAAAATATATTTAATACAGCTATACAATACTTGTGCATAGTATCGATAAGCTTCCAGCATCTTTCCTAAGAAATGGTTTCCCATGCAGTCTTAACTGCCTCCCACAATTCAGTAACTGTTTTGGATTTGTTTTCTCATGTCGACGCAAAGTTTTTGTATCAGGTTCTGTTCTGAAGATCCATAACTTCAATTATGTTATAGGAAAACCTATTCCGAGTCGTTGTCCTGCATGTAAAACCGTTAAAGTGGCATATTCCACTCAACATAAAGAAATATAAATTTTTGCATTCATGTTTTCTTTAACCCTGTATAAATGACTAGTGCCATTATACGAGTATGAAAAGCAGCTCCAAACATTTATTATGATCTTAGTTATCGTGGCGTTGAAGCTCCGAACACAATTTCGACTAGCAACCATTGGCTATTACTGTAATCATTTAAGAGACTCGTCGATTCAAAAAATTAAACACAATTGCGACGAGTAAAGGAATGTCATCTGATCAGTTGATCACCTGAAATATCGACATGTTTGTGCTCTCTTACTGCTTCAACAAGTTTTTCCATAAAGACATGGCATCTTAATTTTAAAAAAAAATTAATAATTCATTACTTATTAATTTAACTTCATACAATGTTTACATATGTAACTCAAAATTATAAATTTACTTACGTTATTCCAATGTCAATTTCAAACAATGCTACGACGAGGACGAATAACTGAGATTAGACTTAAATTGACGAGAGAATTGTCACTATTTCACGTCGCGTTTTGCAAATTTTTGCAATCTCATAAGATTGTAGAGGTTTTAAAAATTTATCGGGGACAAAATTGTCACTCGTCGAAATTGTGTTCGGGGCTTAAGAATTTGCTTTTAATTAAAGGGTTTTACATTAAACACACTTGATCTTTAAAATTGAAGACAAAAAAGTTGTATACCATTATTATTTAAATATAACATTGTTTAAATGGGCTCCACAGCTTCGTTTGCAGGAGATGATCCGAGAGGTTTAATTTTGGATAACCCTTCTGCATAAATAGCCTATTTGAAAAGCTTCTTAGAACTGTTACTAAAATTAAATTTTTAAAAAACTAACCCATAGTATTTATTTTTAAATTAAAATAAAATAACAATATAATAAAATTAAATATTTTAAACTACTTTTCAAAATGTTTATTTGGTTTTGCTCAATAATGGCAAAAATTATAATATATTCAATCGTATTAAATTAAATCGACAAAATGTCTCTCTATTAAAGTTTCCGCTTCGTTAGCTTTGTTTCAATTTTTATTTGTTTAGTTTAAAAGATTTTAAATTTTCAATTTCTGTACAAAAGCGTTTACATAATCACTTTTCCTGTGCCTAAAAATACCGAAAGTTTTTGTTCAAATACCAAAAAATTTGGATGATTTCGCAAATCCTTTTTTTTGCAACTTTAAAATAACTAAAATTCAAAATATTTACTTGATAAAAAAAACATACAATATCAACCCCTTGAATAAAGTATTTAATATGGCTATATATGTGAGAATATATTTATCCAAATTATTATACCAGCATTTTTGTTAAACACATTTGAATAAATTTGCCTACAGATAAAGCAGACAAACAATTAAAAAATAAATTTCCAGCTGCAAAATGTGGTCAGACATATTTCTGACTAATTTGAAAATATCACCACTCACCAGTCAACATTTGCTCCCATTTTTTGTACATATTGAAAAATATTTAATTTGTTATTAATTTTATTAAATCAGTCATACTGGCGACATAACAGTGCATCACTATCTGACTATGTACTAATAACTAAACATTTAAAGATGATCAAATGTACAAAAATGTTAAGAACCAAATCGTATGTGCGCATATTAATTTTATCAAACGATTAATATTCATTTAAAACTTTTATTAATTTATAAAAAATATTTTTACGACTAAGGAATAACTGGAAAAATTAAATTCTAAATATTATGGTTCGTATCTTTTAAAAATTGAAAATTTTCGATATTTTATATAATTTGGGTACAAACAACTTAAAAAGAGTATTGTATTGAGGTTTCCAAAATATAACATTGTAACTGTGAATTTTTTTTGAATACAGAATGAAAAACTTTTAAATACTCAGATTATTCAAAAATTCATCTTCGACTATCAAATATATTTACATATGATAAGTATCCAGGTGTGCTTTATTTGACATTCAATCATTCTATTTAATCAAGAAGCTTGGGTTTTTTTTCAATTACTTAGTAACAAAAATATTCAAAGATATGTTTTTGTACACATACCTAAGTATTTGGAAATACAGACTCTTCAGATTATATTAATATCTAGGAATGTGAGGGATAGGTTTTTTTTATGTTCTCTATGACTATACATAATTTCTCTAATTCTGTGGTCTCGTTCTAAACTGAATGACATAATCATGTAATTTTAATCATATAATTCTATATAAAGGCATGAAGAATCATCATCAGAAAATGTTTAATTGTTAAATATTTCATGTTTATAATTATATTAAATTTTTCAGAAGAAAAAATTTAAAAAACAGTAACTTTTATTTTTTTTAAACTGGAGAACAACAAGACTTTCTGAAATGCTAATATTTGGGTTATATACAGTATTGTGCAATATATTTGCAAATGGTGGCACCAACGTGTTCTACTATATTTTGAATATTTTAATATGTTTATTCTTAAACTAATTTATAGTTAATGAAAAAAGAAACATTATTTTTATAATTCAATTCAATTTAACAAAAAAAGAGTATACATATAAAATTATAGAATATAGATTTTGCAAAACATTTGGAACGATTTCTTATTTCAGTATATGGTATAACTACTTATGTCACTAGTGTAGCCTTTATTTTTATGACAGAAAATATCTTTTAGGCATTGAAGCTATCAAGTTGTCCACAAACTCTTTAAAACATCTCCTTTTTTCCGAAACATCATATTTTTAAGATTTCCCACAAATCCCCGATCAAAGTGTTTGCCAACTTAGAGGAATGCTTAGAGTTATCATCATGTTGAAATCTCCAAAATTAGCGGCATTTCCCATACCGTATTAAGAAAAATGTTTATTTGCAAAATGGTCTTATAGCTATAGTAGATCTTGTCCACACCATAGTAGCAATCTTTTTCAGAGAAGCAAGCTCAGATAATAACGGAACCGCCACCATGCTTCACTGTTCTTTTGGTAAATCTCGGGTAAAGCCTCTGACCTCTTCGCCTCCTAGCATGTTGGCTTCCATCCTATGCACACAAATTAAATTTAAGAGGTGTGGCACATAAAAAATGACATTATCATCACTGAGAGCAATCTGACATCTTGTACGTTAGTCCCTCTTAGCCATGGAGTAGAAGTTTCAACCTCAATGTGGATGCCATCAAAATTTTGTGAATCCACGACTTTGACTAATGAACTTTTTTTTATCAAAAACATGAGTTGTTGTATATCATAAAGCATTAGTGGGTGGCTGAGAAGAAGTGGAAGTGGAACGAGTCCGCTCAGGTTGCTCTGTCAACCAAGTTTTCTATAAAGAAGTCCGTCAAAGGCTCAGAAAATATGTTCTTCGCATTAGATGGGACATTACAGACACTTCGATGCACCAGTGTAAGCACAGCGCCTGTCACGCGGCCATCTTCATCAACGAGTTTTTGTCGTAAAAAGACATTCCTGTAATTCTCCAATCCTCTTATTAGGTTATATTAAATGTTTTTTGATCTTGGGGAACCAAAAATTCACAGTAGAAGCGAAAACTAAACGAGTTTTAAATCGTTATAGAAACAAATAGTTTGTTGGTTGTGTTTATAGCTTCGTAGTCTGGATTTTTTAATTCCTCCATTTTATGATGAATTAATATCCAGATATAGACTAACCTTTTTTTTACGATTCGGTCGTAGAATTTTTCCAAATAAAATTTATAATTGCTCGATTTGTCTTTTGAGTTATTTTACGGTCTCTACATCCTTAATGAACCTATACCACGGGTCTGCTCTTATAACACAGCAAATATACTTATTTGAAATTTCTCGTTTAGATATTCCACTATTGTATTCAAATAAATAAAAAATAAATCTGCCTATTTATTGATATTACTTCATCAACAACATTTGAAGCCAACGTTCACAATGATTAAAACTAAGAAAATTAGCCTAAAAATAAATTAATCCGAAATCAGCAAATTCCATCATTAAGTAAAATTAGTTTGTTGAAAAAAGTGGACACTTTTGTTCAGTTGCATATGTTTTACACAATACTGCATACATAAAAAATATAGAATATACCTAATTTCATATAAAAAAACAATGTTAAAAATATGGTTTTTAAGTTTGAGTTAAGATGGCCAAAAGTTTGTGGAGCTGCGTTAAATGGGCTCTGGCATTATGTGTATATACTTGTCTACAATCTAAATAATACATAACGAAATAAATACGGAAAGTAATTAAAAAAATATTTTCTATACAAATATTAATAAGGTGATATTAGCAGATATACCACCATGAAAAATCTCTTCCTATTATCATCTGCAATACTACTTATTTTAATACTCGATTTACTGTTTAATACTGATAAGTTTATGACTTGACTACTACTATCGAAGGATTGATTGATTGGTTCATAACGAAAAAAATTTATAGTATAAAACCAATAGAAATGCACCCGTTTATGAAAATTTTCCAGAGCAACAACGTCTAAATTGCTTGTGCTGTTATTTACATATGCATTCATATACCCAATCACATTAGACCTAATATAAAGAAGAGAGACTAGTTTCCAAAATAATACGAATGGAATTTACACAGGTTATTGCCTCTGCTGCATGCATATCAAGATTAACCTACATTTTTTCCAATATTTCTTTTCTCCTATAAAATGTTGTTTTAATTCCAAAGAAAGAAATAAACTGTCCTTCTTTTCTTGTTTTCAATTGTTTTTATTTCTTGTCGAAAATTCCTAAACTCATACAGACACACATTTATGTATATATTTTATGTGGCAAGTTTAAATATTTTTACCTACCTTTCTAATAAAAAGTTTATTTTATAAATTTTCAATGACCTAATACAACGTGTATCAGTAATACATGTACTTTTAATATTTTTTAATTGCTTATAAATAATGTAAATTAAATAAGGATCAAATCCTATTAAAATATATTACATATATGATGGTTGAAGGCCAAAAGTATACGACCATTTGGGGTTTTAATGGTAAAGTTAAATAAAATACGGAAAAGTAGATGAACAAGCGAAAAAAACTACATTCATTTTGATCGTAAATATAATAAAAATATTATTTATGCATTTATTATTATCAAATTAAAAATATAATATTAATAAAAGTATGGTCACATATATTTTCGTTTGTCAAAAAAAACTGCATTTGATAACAGCTTCTACGATTGTAGGTAGGCATTCGGCTGATCAGTTTTTTATCGTATCTTTTTAAGTAACTGTTTTCGCAGTTTTTTATCGTAACTGCTTTCGCACTTTTCTATCTAGCTCATCTCTGAAATCTTCTATAGCTTTGAAGTAATAATTTCGAAAATATCTTGTGCATAAGTTCGAGCTATGTTTAAAATTATTATCTTATTGCATGACGAAAATTTCACCAATTAAAGGAGTCTGAAGTATTTGGGTAATTCGCACCACCGAATTGTTCGATAGAGAAGTTACCCGAGAACACAATCGAAGCACTGTCTTGTTTCACGATTGACACCACTTTTAGACCCAAAGATTTAAAATTTTCGCTTATCTGCCCAGAGTACATTTTTAAAGTCCTCAGCAGTTCAATTTCAATGGAAAAAAAAACAATTTTTTTATTAATTGGAAATCGGTCTTTCACCGCTGTTAGAGATACTTTTTTCATTTGGATCAAACCTGAGGTGCTGTAAGTCTCTTATTCCGTCTTGTGCAAAAAAATCTATTTTGATAAACTACGGTTGCACTTCCTGAAACAGCATCATAAAAATTAAACATTTATTCTTACCTGCTACAAACCATATTTTATATAATATATCCAAAGAACCAATGTAAGATTTAGATTAATTAAGATTTTAACTAAAAATATCTAGAATTTATATTGTTATATAAGTAATCCTATACTTTGGTATATTATATACTGCACTGTATAAGTATATACTATCTGAGTACAGTATATAATGTAAAATTTTTTTTAAAGTCATTTCTATTAAAAATATATAGTAGAGAACAGTAAATTCTTAGTACCACGACTATTCAGACTATTTGTCAACAACTACAGGGCACCCCGACTATGTCACTAGCTGAATTCGAATTCAAGGCAGCTACGTACTGGCTAGATGTTTCGAGTATCCCTTAATTAGGGCACTATGTGAAGTTGTAATTTTATAATTGTCTTCTTTAGATCTAATACTCTATGTGTGCATAATTCCATTAAACAACTGTTTAATTACCATATTTATGATTTATGCATTCCTATCAATGCATTCTAGACCAATTCTAGACCAAGCTCGAATATCTTTAACAAAAAAAATTGTTTTCTTTAGAAATATTGGAGATTTTTCATGTACACCCACTTAAATTTTATATTTTTATATATATTTAATAATATTGTCTTTAATAAAAAAAACTATTACTCTAAAATATTTACTTTATTTAATTATATTTACTTTTAAATCGAAAAACTAATGAATAAATTGTTTAAATTTTAAGTGAATTTTTTTCTAGAAATAATCTCTATGCAGGCACTATATGAGTTCAGGCCTTATGTACGACTACAAAAACATGAAATACGAATATAAAATGACATATGTCAGTAGTTGTTAAACATTTGTTGGTATAATTGCTTGCAATTTCCTTAATTTAAAAAAATCATTACTTGTATGCGATGAACTAATAATCGATATTAAATGCAAATTTATTCGATTATAGTTTCTTAATAGCTTGGATGATATAATAATATGAGGTAATGAAAAATATTCGTCATGGTTTTAAAACGTTCGTCATCATTTTACTCACTAGCGATTTCTTTGAAAATATTCATATGTACATTAAAATTCAAAATCAATGATTACTCATATTTCTAAAACAAGCTGCTACTTTATATGTTATTTTATAATGAGTTATTCATTTTCTAGTTTGGAAAGTATTAAGGATTGTCAATTCATATTATGGATCGTTTAACCACTAAACAACGCGATAAAATTGTGACAACTTTCTACAAAAGTGGTGATTTTGCCGTAGCAACATTTCGTGCTTTAATAGGAGATTATTTCTTCAACGATGTGGTTCATTTGTCGCTCGGCAGGAAAGTCAATAAGTATATATGGGGCATTAAAATTCCACAAGTTATTGTGGAAAAACCATTATATCCGCGAAAAGTGGCTGTCTAGTTTGCATTGTTGGTCCTTATTTCTTTAAATATGAGGAAAGAAAGGTCGTTATCGTCAATTCGTATGATCTGAACCTAAAGATTTTAACCTATCTACATATATGTGGTTTCAACAAAACGGAGCCACAAGTCACAGAAATGACAAATTTTCACTTTATTCCTAGGACGTGAAAATACCGATAAAATTTGATGATGTTAATTAACCTTCAAAATGCACAATTTTACGCCGTTGGACGTTTTTGGATAGTGCGCCAAATATCGTATTTACGCAATAATACTCAAATTTTAGGGGATTTTAAAACCAATATTCGCCAAGTAATGGCCGAATACATTTCGAAATATGAATTTTAAATGTGTTTTATTTAACTTAACTCCCCAAATCAGAAATTGGATAACTTATATACATATGTATTATTCGAAATAGTTTGTACACATATTAGTAAATGAAATATGGCATGATCATCATAAACCGCTTTATATTTTAAGCTTTACCGATTACTTAGTAGCAAAATAAAATGAGAAACCAAAAAAGTCGGTAACTATAAAGAACAAATTTATATTTGATACAAACAATCATAACCTTATAAAAATAACTCTTATTTGATAAGAATAAATAAAATCATAATAATTGTTCAATATTAATTCAAATTCATTTTTAATTCAAAAACAATAATATACCAAACGTTTTATAGTCTGGTAAATATTTAAACATATTATCTTGAAATTGTTTAATTTCTTATAATATAAAAAAATATTGTTTTTAATAATATATACGAATATAATATTGTATTTGTCGCATTAAATAAATTTACTCTTTTTTTACTGTATCAACTGAACTAAAAACATATATAATTATATGTACCAAAATTATTACTTACTTCAATAATACCAACAAAATTCAAAAAATATATAAGAATTTCTAAGATATAAATTTTTTGTAGCAAAACTAGAATACAGACAATGTTGTATTTATATTTACATATGACCATATTCAGCTACAAACACCTCTTCGAAAGTAGTACAAAGAAAGCATTTTTCTACAAAATTGTTATCAATCTATTTGAATTTATGGCATAAGCATTTAATTCTTTTCTTTTCACAGAAGAGAAACATCAAAATGAATATTTCGTATCAATCGATTCGATATACACGTATTACGAGCATAAACGTTATCTACAATACAATAAGGCATTGATTTTTATGACTAAATAGTAAGACGAAACGAATTATTTTGAAAGATGATAAGAAATAAGTGTAGTTAATTTTTATTTCTCTTATTCGTAAATGAAGAGTTTTTTATCTTCCTTTTTCTTTAATATCACATTACAAATATTCCGACCGATATATTTGATCAACTTTGGCGAAGGATCGAAATATCAATCAACCTTCAGAAACTATCTATTTATATGTTCAAATATTTGTTTCTATGAAGAAAAAAAAACATATTCTCATATTCAGGTCATCATAAAAAAGTTTACTTTACTTGAAGAAGTCTTTGGATATAGTACGAGTAAATAAACATGGACTAAATGAATAAACTCACAGTGAATTCAAATGTGGAATCTTACCAAATAGAAGTTCCCCTTTGCATAGTGAGCTGTGCTACAATCAATCTCCCCAAATCTCACTATATATCAATTTTTAGCAGTAGTTTCGCAGCCTTGGAAAGCATTTATTTTCCTTTAACAAGATGTCTCCTTTAACAAGAATTTTTAGCAGTAGTTTCACACGTAACAAGATGTCTCCAAAGTGGTAGCGCTACAAAATCGTCACAGGCTCTTATCTGAAAGGACCTTACAGACAAACAAAATAATTGATGAGCTCTATAAAAAAGGCACTGCTATTTTATTATAATAGTACCAGGTGTATAAGCTTAAATCCGCGGTTTTTTAGTCAAAAAAACATGTTTTTTTATAAAAAGCAAAAACAAATTTATTCAAAGTACTTGCCCTCGCTAGCTACACATTTTTCCCATCTCTCGGGCAATTTCTGGATACCACGCCAAAAAAATTCCTTCTCTTTCAAGGCAAACCACTCATCAAGCCATTTTCGGACGTCTTCGTAAGAATCGAAGTGCTGCTCAGCGAGCGCGTGGCCCATCGACGAAAACAGGTGGTAATCGGAAGGGGCCAGGTCTGGTGAATAAGCGGAGGGGAGTGGCACCTTCCAGTTGAGTGTCTCGAAGTAGTTTCGAACCATTTTCGACGTGTGCGATGGTGTGTTGTTGTAAAAGAAAATCAGCTTGTCATGTCTTTGTTGATAATCCGTCCTTTTTTAACGCAGAGCACAGTGCAATTTGATCAGTTGTTGGTGGTAGCGGTGGGCATTGACAGTTTCACCAGGTTTCAACATCTCATAGTAGACGATACCCTACTGATCCCACCAAACGCACAGCATCGTCTTCCGTCCGAAGCGATTTGGTCTTGGGGAAGATGTTGATGGTTGGCCGGGATCAACGCACGATTTCTTGCGTTTAGGATTCTCAAAATATATCTTTTATATGCAGGAACGACTTTATTTTTTGTATGGCGAGCAAGATTTCGGCCGTGTTTTGACTTCGCTCCATCTGCCTATCGTTCAATTCATGCGGCACCCATTTTCCGATCTTTTTAATCTTCCCCATGGAACGCAGACACATGCAAATGGCTGGTTGAGTCAATTAAATGAGTTAATTGCTCCGCGATCATTTTTTGCGATTGGATATCGTCTTCGTCCAAAAGAGCCTGCAATTGATGGTCCTCAACCTTCCTAGGCCGATTTTCACGCTTTTTGCCTCAAAAGTCAAAATGTCCGTCTTTGAACCGACGAAACCAATCTCGGCACGTTGTTTCCGATAAAGCACTGTCACCACAGGCCTTCATAAGCATTCCATGCGATTTGGCAGCCGATTTCATCAAATTGAAGCAGAAAAGCAGGGCTTCCCGCATATGCTCATTTTCTGGCACAAAACTAGACATGATTACCAAAGGCAAAATGTATGTTGTACGAAATTGCTGATAATGTGTACTGATTAATGTTGACAGATGTCAACTCATAAAAAAAGTATGGCGTGCCCATGGTAGCTTAGTACGCTCACTCACGCCATCTATAACCAAACAGGATTTAAGCTTATACCCCTGGTAAAATAAAAGCAACTTTGAACCTGTAATATATTATTAGATAGTATTATATTTTTAAAAATGTTTTTCACTTCCTTTATTGGTTTTATTTTTAAAACAACTACCTATGAAAATATTTTATGCACAATACTGTACTCGTATGCGTCCATCTTTCAGCCGTTGTTTTTGGATGTGGTATAAGTCAATTTATTTATATTTTAAGCATTTGCGTTTGTATGAATTTAAAAATATTGGAAAATGTCAGTATATTCGGGTGATATTTTTAACACTATAAACCCATTAAATTTGACTATGCAATAATAATTAATAAAATTATTAAGGATAATAAACGATTTTATTAGCTACAATAGGACTTATACCATTTTCAATCATAATAAATTATGAAAAATAAAAACAAAACCTATTTCTTATCTATATATATTTTTAAAGTTGCACATTCTCTGAAATAATTTTTTTAATGTAAAAAATAATTTAAATGAAGACATGTATGTAAGTACACGAATAATCGAGTTTATTAAGAATTTTTTTTCAATTACAAAAGAATATGTAAATAAACAAGTGTAAAAAGTAAATTAACTCCATTAAGATAACTAAAAATAAAAAACTTATTTATATTTTAAACTTATTTCTCATATACACTGTTCAGAGTAATTGTGCAAAAATTTTATCTCCCCCCCAATTGTTTTCCAAATAAAGAAAAAACTTTAAATGACACCATTTTTCACATTCAGGTTTTATAGAAAATTTTTAATATATACTCGTATTGTATGCTTTACTATGGCTTTGAGTTGTAATATTTTGAACATTGTTTTAGGCAACAAGATGCTACTATTTCCTCCCATGCATATATACACACACATATAAACTTCAGATTTAGTCTAATTTAAAAAAAACATATTTTTGCGATAACATTTTACAGGTTATATTCTTTTGGTTAATTTATAAATGAATATTGAACCATTAAATGTTTTATAAATATAAAAAGAAGAGATATCACCTAAACTACCATTAACTCATTTTTTTTTCCAAACGACGGTTTGTTTAAACCAATCCGTGATTTTGCCATAAATAAGAGTATGTAATGTGAATTTGCCATAAATATAATTATCACGAATTTCAAAAATACATTCGCTCAAGTTTGTTGACTTATAGTAGCTTGTTTACACATTTTATTTTGCAAACAATTCTTCCAATAAACTATAATCGCGTATCTATGTATACTTTGTTTAGAGCCGATTTTCCCTTATCGCCATTTTACAATATCACATATAATATATATGAATATATATTATCTACATAGAATTATGATCTTACCTAAAATTTGAGTGAAAACTATAAGCAAGAACATTTTTTCTGTTAAATTTCTATTCTAAATATAGAAAATAAATCCAATATAAAATTAATCTCGCTTTTATTTTGACATACCATATGTTGTTTAATTAAATTGTATTGTTTTTTGAAAATAATATTATATTTACATACGAGTATATACACATATGAACATATGTAACATAATATAGGATAATTCAGCTTATCGTGCCAACAGGAAGTTGTTATTGTTATTATATGTTATGGTTGCTGAATTTCTCTATTTTATTATTAATTATATTTAAATTATTTTAATAAAACATACATTAATTTATATATATTCGTAAAATTTTCAAACCTGCATTTCATTTATTCTTCAGTGACTAATTGAAGTGAATTTAATGTATTTGATTGTATAATATATAATGAGAGTTCAAAAATATATACATTAACTAAAAACTTAAAACTATAAAAAAAATGTGTTAATACTATTTATTTTTCTCTAGTCAAATATTAAAGGTTATTCTTTGATCATTATAACGGCGTAGATTGTTAGTGTATTCTAAATTAAAAAAAAAAAACAGAACAGAATTAGCACCTAGATTTTAATGATTAGTTTTTATTTCATATTGTTTTACACATTGTGTTTTGTAATTTTTCAATGAAATTTTACTTTAATTTTGAATATGATAAAAAAAATAGATTATGCTCTATTAATAACGTGAGTGCATATAAAGGGTTATCCAATTTGTGCTACAGAAAGTAAAGTTAAATAAAATACACTTATAAATTCAAAATTTTAATGAAATTTTTTTAAAAAGAAACTAACATGTTCAACAGAGTCTAGTCACCTCTCATTAGTGGTTCGCCAAATGGTCTCATAGTCATGGCACTGTATTATTGCCCCTGGTTCATTGCTAAGAGACAAGATTCAAACAAATACACGTAAGCCATCTTTAGCATTCGCAGACATATTATGTCCCGATTTTGTAGTCTATATAAATTAAAAAATGAGGTTAAATAAAAATACGTTAAATTGAAATTATGCTAAAATTATTATTTCACTATATTGCCAAGACCTTACCATTATATTGTACATGAAATATAATATAGTTCAAATTATCGGAAGGAGACTCCTTGTAGGACTCTATTTTTTTGAGGTAATTTTTCAATGACTTTTTCGCTATGTTTTGACTGTAATTCAGCCATTATACAACGGATGTTGGTTTCAGGTCAAAAAAAAATCGGTAATCATACGGAGATAATTCTCAAAATTGATGGTAACCATCTCTACTTCTTCATTTTTAAAGAAATACGGGCCAATGACACCTTGAGACCAAAATGCAAACTAGTAGACAGTCACTTTTCGCATGCACAATGGCTTCTCCAAAGTTATTTGTGTGTTTATGAAACCCCATATTTAGCAAATTTGCTTATTGATTTATGCACCGAACAAAAACTGAGATTCATAATTTCTGTTCTTAAAGTACGAAACATGGCTATGGGTGAAGAGTTTTTGAAATTTGAATACATTGGTTATAAAACGGCTAATAATATAAAAACACAAACTTTATACTAAATATATGCTACTTTGTATTACGTATTTATTTATTTGACATCTTTCAAATAACAGGACTATTTTTTTTTAAACCGCAAAATGGATAAACCATTATATATATGTATTTATATAGTTTCAACTTTTTATTTTTTGGAAATTTAGTCTGGATTTTTTAATTATTTTGCCGGTGACGATATAAAAACTTCATCGTCGAAATTTTATGAATTTATAAATTATAAATTATTGTAACCAAGAACAGTTGTTTTTTTATAAATCATAATTAATACACAAAATATTTAATGATTTAATTTAAAAATTCTAGTTTAACAAAATTTTGCATAATGTGTTAATTTTAAATACATACACATATATATTTTTAAGTAATAAAATATAATTTAAAAATATGCACACATCTTCTTGTAAGTATGTTATAATCACCCAATTTTGCTCTTTTCTAGCCTTTTATCTGAATGCAATGCAATAATTCACGAAAATGTAGATCAAATTGAATGTGAATGTCTTAGGTATTTTTAAGGTAATAACTATGTTTCAAACAAATATTTGCATTTAAATCCATTGGCATTGAAATCTTATTGTATGGTTAAAAAAATTAACAATATCTACCGTTAACAAATAGTGGAAATCTTATTTTTTTTATTATGTTATTACCAATAGTTACAACAAAAAAAGTAAACTACTGACAAACAAAAAAAACCAAGCTCGACTTTTTATTTTAAACAATAACTATGCTTAAATAGTATATGAATTAATTTTGTTTGAAAAAAATATATATATTTAAACGTACTGAAATCTAAGAGACTTCAATTTTTACTAAAAATACCACTCTATGGAATAGTTAGAGATTATTTTTTTTATTATCATTTCACGCACCATTAGTATTTAAATATTAATTCTAAACGCCATGATACTAAAGGCAATTTGCAACTAGGACTTCCTTAATTTTAATCAAATTCCAGATTGTTATCAAAATCATCCACTATAGTTATTGATTAATTATACTATTCAGATAAGAAAAAACATAATTTTAAATAAATAATAAATAGAACAATATTTTATTTAATAGTCGTTAAGATACAAAATATGTTTCGATAGTTTGAAATTGAAGAAAAATTCCTTCATATATTAATTATTAGAAAATGCAATTGACAAGATTCTTCAAAATATTTTTAATAAAAAACTATATAAATATGTTTTTTATAAGATAAATAAATCTTTTCAAGATAGGAATTATGAAAATACAGTTTAAAGAAATCATAGTACATATACGCTCTTTCATTGCAAGTTAACTTACGGTCCACACAAATACATACATACATATAGATCCAGGCATTAAAATCATTCCCCCTGCTTTTCCCGAAAATATTTATTAATGTTTCTCATTTGTCAGAAATATTCACAAAATCATTCCAATGGCCTAACCCAGCCCAACCCATCTCCGTCTCACTTCCATTTTTATAAAAGCTTGCCTAAAGTATGAATATATATTCGGACTATGACGTCAAAGCCACTTAATATTCAGCGTAAAAAGTTCCTTTTTTATTTTATTTTCAAAAAACTAACCCCCATATACACAATAGTGTTTGCATATTTAGCTCTTATATGCATACGTGTATGTCTGCATATTCGAATGTGAGAATTGAGATGGTTTAGAAGTAGGAATAACCAAAATAACTTTACAAATAAATAATAATAAAAATATTAAGTCTACCTGGAGAATTGTTGCGAGTACAACTCTTGTCGTGCGGAGACTCTTTGAAGACCACAGGAACGTGTTTGACTTCCAATTCGTAAAATTGCTTTTGTGTAGAACACATGCTCATATACAATATTAGCAATACTAACAAATTCTTTACGGTTTACCATTTCTACAAGATCGCAGATCACCAACTGCAAAATTGCCTAAGTTTTTTTGTTTATTTTTTTTTAGCTATAGACATTATTCTTATACGAGTGTACTCGAGTATATAATAGGTCCGTTTTGATTCTTCGCTTTATGTAAGAATGCTTTTCATTTATTATAATTTTTCAACAGAATGTTTGATTTCTTTTTCTTGTTCTATGTACGTTTTTTGTGTCTTCTTTAAAAGAAAATAAAAGTAAATCGAGTTTTATTGACACAGATACGATTTAGTTGAAGCTATCCATTTCATCCGTTATGGCAACAAAGCACGAGAACAGAATATCAAATGAGAATATAAAATGGCTCATTATTATTCTACATGTTTACTTAAAAATTATATAAAATTGCCAATGAAAGTAAAAATATCTAACTAATATACAATATATTTTTCTAGTTCGTATAAAACAATTTTGTTTCTATTTTTTTATATTGATTAAAAATAATTTTAAAATCAGAAAAAGTCATACGGACTTTGATCAGCAGAATTGGGAGACTGAGAAATCAAAGAAATCGCTTTTTCTGAAAAAATTCGTAGATCAGATGTGGGTGTTGTCATGGTGGAGCCACAAAATGTCTGCAATATCTAATCTGACCCAAATAATCCTTTTATTGAGCCTTTTAAAGATTTATTTATAAAAAACTTGGCTATACAATTTGCCCTGGAGGCACAAAATCTATATGAACGACCTCCCTACTATCAAAAAAGAAAATGAGTCTCCTTTCAAGGTTATTTTGATCTTGGGAAACAAATGCAAGTCACACGGTGAGGGAGGAGAGTGCTTTGAAACCGCTCTAATTCCATTTTTAGATAAAAACTAATGGATGGAGATGGCCGTGAGCAGGATGCGCTGTTATGGTGGGTATTTAAGTGTCTGCTTAAGCATTTCAAGGACTTCTTTATAAAAAACATTAATCAACGGTCTGACCTTACAAGAGTCTTCACTCGTTCCACATTTCTATCAGTTTTCGGCCAACCATCGTTATCCATCTTCCACTACTGTTCGGCTCTCTATGCTACCGAAAGACTTGTGCTCTTCATAAGGAGTATTCCCCATAGGCTCTTTGCAAATTGGCAGATTCACAAAGTTTAATATAAATTTGATGGCTCAACAAAAACACATTTTCACTTATCACGGTCTACAGAGTCTCGTAGTTATCAGACGAGATTGAAACTTGTATTAGATGTCTAGGAGGAACTAACGTACAAGTTACATGGAGCGGAAGTCCGCAGTGCTGCCAGATCGATCTCAGTAATTCCAGGCTTATTATTTTGCTACCACACCTTGTATATATTCTACGGAATTTAAATATAATTTTATAAAAATCTATAATTTTAAATTTTATAATAACTGAAATGACTGATATTGTAAAGTAAGCTCAAGTTAATTATAATTTACCATTTGCATTTACTTTTATTAATATTCATTAAAAAAAACAAGAATAACCACAGAATATTATTGTTATATATCTGTCTTTCTTTCTTTTAAGGTATATATATTTTTTTAAGATAAACAAAAGTGATGTGAAAGGACTCATTCGCCTAAATTAATATTTAAATTATTTGATTTTATGAAAATATCTATTTAGTTACGATACCATCACCCTTTATTATATCTGCGTCGCGCAAAGAATTTAATAAATTATTTAAATTAATTTGTAAGCGTTTTCTAGTTAGAATTTTTAATATAAATCAATTTATTAAATAACAAAATATAGAGGGGTGATATTTGTCTTATACAATATTTGGTGTTTGAGTTCCTCTTCATATTTGCAATAACTTTAATCAAAATTTAATATTCATATGTATTCTAGAAGAAAGTGAATTAATCTTCATATTGTAGGCGTAAGAATTAAAAACGAAGCGACAACATTCCTCAAATCTTATGTCATAGTTCATGGTTCATTCTTATTGATTGAAAAAATCATATCAAAAGCTTGTTTAAAATATATTAAGAATTATAGAATAAAATTTAATATGTATTATTTATTGAATACAATATCCAAGATGCACTTGCACGATTATTTATAAACATGATCACAATCTGTATTGCATACCTATTTCGTTATGTAAAGTCTGTGAAATTTTCTTACTTTATTAAAAATAATTTTCACTATATCAAAAGAAATAAGTTCTCATATAAAAGAAGAAATAAAACGATTCCTTGAACCTATTAAACCGAGACCGTGCTGCATAGTTATTTTATATAAGATCACACCTTAACAACAATGATAAGCATTAATAGTTTGAAAGTCGATTAAAGATTTATGTAAGCAAGTTTTTGAAAGATGAAAATTCTTTTTGGTGCAAAGCATTGAACTCAACCTTGATTATTGATTTGGGAAACCAGTTTCACTAACACTATATTTTCGAACAAATATTTTGCAAAAACTTAAATTTAAAATTGAAGTCCCAACGATTATAATTATTAGCATAGAAAATTATTTTTATTTTTAGTTTATTAGAGATTTTCTTAAATATTCTAGAATAGCTATAAATATATTGAACTTTTGTACAAGTATTTTGACTTTGTAAAAATCGAATGTATTATAATTTAGTAGACACTTAATATCGTCAGCTGATACTCATAAATATACTTGTAAGTAGGTATATTGAAAGGAATCAAAATCATCAAAATTATTTTTCAATAGTTAAAATTATACTCTTTGCTGTATAAAAAAAAATGCACCAAAACTAATCTAATACTTTTTAATTTAAATATGATGTTGTCAAGTCATGTGAAAAATAAGTGGACTATCATAGACTATGAAACTACAATAGATGTAGTTTTTATTGCTAGAAATATAAAAATGCTGGCCATAAATAGAATCTTTTTCTTACCGAAAATCGACTAAAATTTTTACTTCACTTTTATCGACTATAGTTAAACTGGTTCTTATTCTAAGCTAACTTATCCATAAATTATGGATTCAATTATTATTTATTTTTATATAAATTTAGTATTATTATATTCGTAGGAAGATTCCATTGTTAATTTTCAAACGTTCCATATCTAAAATTCTCATTAAAATTTTTTTTTTTTATTCATTTCTACTCTTTGTGTTACCATGCATAAGTTTTATAGAGATAATTAGTTTCTAAATAAGGTATAGTTTTAAGTACTTGTATTTTTATTTATAGTTTATATTTATTTTCTATTTTTGCAGATTCTACAGATATTGTTGACTGTAAATTAAAACTTATACTCGGTTTGATATGGACGCTAATTTTGCATTATTCAATTTCAATGCCGATGTGGGAAGGTGAAGAAGATAATCAAATAAATGGATCTGGGCAAACACCAAAGCAAAGGTACTTTAAAAATTTAGGCATAGAACTAATCGGATTATGATATTTTCTTCTTAAATATTGTGCATATTTACGCACCATATAAATTTTGTATTATTATTATTTTTTTTTTTTATCATAGACTTCTCAATTGGATCCATTCAAAAGTGCCAGATTTACCAATTAATAATTTCACTAATGATTGGACAAGCGGAAAAGCAGTAGGTGCTTTGGTCGACGCTTGTGCTCCTGGCCTCTGCCCAGATTGGGAACTTTGGGATAAAAAAGATGCTGTCGAAAATGCTTCAGAAGCAATGGGTCTTGCTGATGATTGGTTAAATGTTCGACAGCTTATCAAACCCGAAGAAATGGTTAATCCGAATATTGATGAACAATCCATGATGACGTATTTATCGCAATATCCAAATGCTAAATTGAAAACTGGGGCGCCACTTAGACCAAAAACAAATCCAAATAGGTAAGTTGCATTTTAATGAGTAAATTTCATTGTACAAGTATGTTTTCAACAATCGCAATAACTTTTATTTGATCACATCAATATATAGTATTCAAAAGTCCATTCAAATTCAAAAAGGGACTGATATAAAATAATAACTTCGTATGGAAACTAATTAACAATAGAACAATTATATTATCTCGTACAATAATAACATCTAAAGGTTTTTGATGTCTTGAACGTCTTATTGTTCGTTATTAATATTCATTCATTTGTTATATTTTATAGATAAAAAAAAACAACAAGCTTTTAAAATATTATCAATAAATTCGCATTATTTACATCAAGAATCGATTTAAAATTTATTCATTATTTTTACACATTTTTGTTTTTATATTAATAAGAAAATGATATGTGATAAAAATATAAATATAAATATAACTTGTATATTCACATACACAAATAAGAATATCATTAATAGTAAATATATAAGCTAATATATGTTCTTTTGTTTTAAACAGCATTCCTCCTCCTCGGTAAGTTTGGAATGCATCATCGCCAGGCATGTTGACTATCTGTTACATTGATTTGTGTTTTGTAATTGCAATTGAAAATACAAATTTAGCAAAATCAACCAAAAATAATGATGAGCAACGAAAATGTTTAAAAAACTACTAAACAAATCCTCATTCGTTGCATAAAAGATACAAACAATTGACCCAAAAATACACAAACCACATACACTGCAAATTGCAAAAACCACAAATTATTTTTTATGGCTCTTTAGGAGAAAAAAACCAAATCAAATTATTTAAATATTTGCCTGCCTAGCTTAATTAATTTTGGCGATGTTGCTTTTATTTTAATACAAGCAAATAGTGTTCATGTTTAGTAGAACTATTATACTATGTATAATATTATTATTATTATAATTTTTTAACAATATTGCAGATACGCTTACAATTTCAATAAATTTTCACTTTCATCAGATTTTATAAATACATACGGTCATGTAGGTCATGTACGTACACGTATGCATTGAGTTTTATATTATATAAGCTTCATTTATGTAGCGTTGTAGTGATGAATCAAAATTGCGTTAAAAAATATTGCTTCAAATTTTTGCTTCATTCTAAAAAGCAATTAAATATCGCCAATATATAGTAGAAAATTATAATTTACACCTTTAGTTTCAAATTAAAAAAAAGGTCTTAGTTTTCTTATTAATTATTTTGGATCTCTTCTCTTTCGCAACAAAATAACCCTCTTATTGATAACGTGTGAAAAGAAAACGGATTCGAAATTAGTACTACGCATAATAATGACAGTGCTGCAATAATAAAAAAATGCTTTTTAGGTCATTTTTCTCTCTAAATCCGTTACATTGCAAATTTAATAAATAATAATATCAACCACAACAAAAAACTTCTTGTATTCTTATTGATTGATGTTAATTTTTTTTAATGTTTACTCATTAATTAAAATATATTTAAAAAATAATATTTATCATGATATATAAATATGTATGTAAATGCACGTATGAGGTCTGTACAAAAAGTATCGCGAATTTTGTATTTTTTCCAAAAATTATTTATTTATTCATGAATATCTATTTTGTCCCTTTTAATGTAATCCCCACCAGATATTATACATTTGTGCCAACGTTTTTTCCAATCCTCAAGGCACTTCAAAAAATCATTTTTTGTGATCTTGTCCAGCTCCTTCTTCGATGCCGTCTTTATCTCCTCAATCGTAGTGTAGTGTCGTCCTTTCATGGGGATCTTCAGTTTCGGGAGCAAGAAAAATTCACAGGGGGCCAGATCTGGGGAATACATTCACAAATTCTTCTAGCCGGATGCTGTCACAATAAAATGCAAATCGAATTATATATTATCTAAACAGATAAAATTTAATGCGGGTGTATCTGGCGGATTGCTTCGCTCAACTTGCGCATAACTTACAGGTAATATTCCTTACTGACCGTTCTACCCTGTGGCAAGAACTCATGATGCACCACATCCCTGCAATCGAAGAAAACTGTAAGCAAAACCTTCACATTGACGATCTCGGGCGTCCGGCACGCTTTTCGTCATTCACATCTTCTCCGCCCTTTTACAACATTTTGTACCACCGATAAACGTTGCTTCGGTCCAAGGTAGCTTCCCAATATGCCACAGTCAACATTCGGAATTCGTCCTCGCAATTAATTTTGTTTAAATAAAAATTATGGTCTCATTAAATCTAATTATATTACAGAGTTCACCATCGCATTTTACACATATGAAAAAATCTCAAAAAAACTTTTCAATGTAATTTATTATTAAAATGTTATTAAGATTCATTTCATCTCCAAGGAATCCGTTAATATTTCACCACCTCTAATATTTTATTCAAGAAGAAAGTAACTCTTTACGGATTCAAAGTATATATTATACCTCAGCAAAATTAAATTTGAAATAATACATAAAGGATGCTATATAATTTTTGGAACAATAAATTTTATAATAATTTTATGTATTTATTAAAAGTGTCCAGTAACTTAAAATATTTGATAATTCAAATAAATCGAAATTATTTATATTACTTGGAATCTTAAATGAAATATAATTATTTCTACTAACCTAATCACATAATATCCCATAATCTAGAATTGTACTTATATGACTCAGGCTCACCATATTTTACATATTTAGCAAAGAACTTGTACTGCCAAGATTCTTAAATAATCAAGAGTTATACCGTGATAAACATCTTAAATCTAATATTAAAAGAATAAATCCCCCCTTCTAAAGGAAAATGAACAAATTAACCAATTAACCTTAATTGATTTCGTGTCAGTTGATTAAATTATATCGTCGCTAAAAAAAATGAAGTCCTAATGAAAATGTTGTCTTGTAATTTCTATTAAATAATTAATTTGCGAGAAATTGTTAATTTTTCGAACATATAAAATTGCGTTTCATTTTAAATTTGCTCATTGGTTTATATTTCTGTAATAATATAATAAGAGAATCATTTTAGTTAAATGCCTAACATTTGATGTAATTGCTATGCTATATTATACATACTCTAGCTATTAAAAGAAGAAACAAAAAATGTTTAATAATTGCTAAATCAATAATAATTGATTTTTTTTCTTTTCAAATTAATAAATCAATTCGAATTGATTATGAACTTTACTAAATTTCAAAGTGTGTCTTAACATGTGTATTTATGTTATTTTAATTTCATAGAGTAAGAGCTTATGGACCAGGTATTGAACCAGTCGGACCAGTAGTTGGAGCACCTGCCAACTTCACTGTGGAAACGTTTTCAGCTGGAAAAGGTATTTATTCATTACAATATTTGTGAACATTTTAATATTTAATATTTTCATATTTAGGTAACCTTGACGTTACCGTTATTGGGCCAAATGGCTTGCCGGAGAAAGCTGATGTACGTTTTAATAACGACAAAAATCTAACTTATTCGGTGTCATATATTCCAAGATCAGAGGGATTACATAAAATTTATATTAAATATTCTGGTAGAGATATACCAAAGAGTCCCTATGTAGTTAATGTTGAAGGTCATGCCGGTGATGCATCTAAAGTAACTGCTTCTGGGCCAGGATTACAACCCAATGGTGTGTTCGTAAATCGATCGACATTGTTTGATATATTTACTAAGGGTAAGAAAATAGAACTTTACATCCAAAATTAAAAAGATGGTAAATTTGATTCGTATTAATTCATTATATTATATTTTCGAAAATAGATGCTGGCCGAGGGGTTCCAGAAGTAATTATTATTGATCCAGCTAATCACAAAACATCAGTTCCAGCGAAAGTTAGACAAATTGAAAAAGACCTATGGCGTTGTGAATATATGTCTCATTTAACTGGATTACACTCAATTAATATATTCTATGCTGGAAATCCAATCAAAAATAGTCCATTCCCTGTAAAAGTAGCGCCCATATGTGATGCGCGTAAAGTACGTGCTAGTGGCCGAGGCCTTCAGCCCAGTGGTGTCCGTGTCGGCGATGATGCCGATTTCAAAATTTATACAGAAGGCGCTGGTGAAGGTGTACCAGAAGTTCAGATACTTGCACCAGGTGGAGTCAGCCAGAATGTCGTATTACAAAAAATTGGTGGCACAGCATACCAAGCAAATTATTTCCCAACAAAGCCGGGAAGATATGTAGCCATGGTGACATATGGTGGTCAAGAAATTCCGAAATCACCGTTTGAAGTAATAGTCGGCTCGAAAATAGAATCATCAATTGTAGCCTATGGTCCAGGATTATCAGGAGGTGTTGTCGGTTATCCGGCTGCGTTCGTAGTAGAAACCAACGGTGAAACTGGTGCACTCGGCTTTACTGTTGCTGGTCCATCACAAGCTGAAATCGAGTGTCACGCTAATGGAGACGGATCGGCTCTTGTGAAATATCATCCAACTTCCGCTGGTGAATATGCTGTTCATATTATTTGCGATAACGAAGATATACCAAAAAGTCCACATATCGCAAATATTCTACCACGAACTGACTTCCATCCGGAACATGTTAAAGCCTTTGGTCCTGGTCTTGAGAAAAATGGCATTGTTATTGGTCAGGCAACATCATTTACAGTTGATACGTCGACAGCTGGTTCAGCACCCCTTGAAATAGTTGTCCAAGATTCATCCTCAACTAAACTGCCTGTATCCATCAAGGACAAACCGGATGGAACTAAAGTTTGTACTTACACTCCAAAATCTAGTATACCTCATACTGTTGAAGGTAACTAATCTGAAAGAAAGAAAACACTTCAAGAAATTTTATTTACAATGTCATTAATATTTTTAATCATATTCGAATATATAATTAATAGTTAATTACGGATGCGTTGCGACACCAAATTCGCCATATAGAGTTTATGTTGGAGCACCACTTGATCCATCAAAAGTTCAAATATTTGGACCTTGGTTAGAGCCTGGTGTTAAGCCAAACATGGCAACACATTTCAATGTCGATGCAAGGTATTAATAGAACTATATTCAAATTAATTATCTATATCTTAATCTGTGATTTCTTTGTTCAGAGATGCTGGAAACGGACAACTTAAGGTGAAGCTGATTCATGATGACACTAAAGCAGAAGTAGCAGTTCGGATGATCGATAATGATAATAACACGTTCACAGTTGAAGTTATACCGCCAACAATTGGTTCTTACACGACTAACTTATACTACGGCGGACTAATAGTTCCGTTAGCGCCAAAAGTCCTTGTTACACATCCGGTCGACGTGTCGAAGATTCAAGTCGACGGATTAGAGCCAAGTGAGTTTAACGCACTTTTAGTCACATAAGAATGCACAAATGTGATATTATTTCATAAAATATACACAAAAAAATATTACAAAAACCTGAAAACATAGCCGCACCTGTAAATAGTCTACAACAATTTCGTGTCATTACGAATGGTGTTGGAAAAGCTGATCTCGCAGTTACCATAACTAGTCCATCTGGTAGTCGTATTAGAGCACATGTCATACCCACAGCTGAAGGATTCCTTGTTAATTTTACACCGACACAACTTGGTGAATACCTATTGAGTATATGTTTCGGTGGAACCCCGATAACACCGCAACCGTTCCGTTTGCAATGCCTGACTGGAAGTGATTCCAATAAGGTTCGAGCATACGGACCCGGATTGGAACGTGGTATTATTGCTCAACCGGCTGAATTCATGATTGATACGCGAGGTGCTGGTCAAGGTGGATTAGGTGTTACGGTTGAGGGTCCATGCGAGGCAGCAATCAATTGTCGAGATAACGGCGATGGCACATGTAATGTTGCCTATTTGCCAACCGAAATTGGTGACTACACTATAAATATAATATTTAACGATCATCACATAGCTGGATCACCATTTCAATCAATTATCGTTCCTCAACCAAATATCAATAAAATTCGAGTATCAGGAATGGGAATCCAGCCTCATGGTATTTACACATTATTGGCAGTGTGCTTTCCAAAAAGACAACAACGATGCAGCTAATAGCATGTGTGTTTAACCGCTGAGTTTACCCAATAATTGACTATTTATTATTATTACATATAATAGAATTTTTATTTTTAATTATTTGTAGTGTTTTTTTGTGTGTTTGAATGTGTGTATTAATTATATTATATTTTTATTCATATACATTACGTCACTTCGTTTTCACATAGAACTGCTTATACTTCACAATACCAGTTCCAATTGAATGAATTGAAATATTCGTATAACAAACAAAAAAAAACAATTTTGACCATTTTTATCGAGTTTATATATTAATTTTGTTTTCATATTTTTTTCAAATCGTAACATATTGCTACAGATTAAATTGAATTTATGCAATTTTGCGAGAAAGCATAAATCATACATATTCGGTTAATTATAATAAACAATTTTTATTCATTCACAGGTGTAATAATGAATGCGCCAACTGAATTCAAAGTGGATCTAAGTAAAGTGGGCAGTGATATTGATTCTAGCAAATTGTCTTGCTTAATATTTGATCCAAGAGGAAACGCGTTGCCGAACAAGATTGTTCCCAGTCATAATAATGATGTGTTCCGTATTATGTACACACCATTCGAAGCTGGCCGCCATACAATTGAATTGCTTTATGACAATGTACCAGTACCCGGGTCACCATTTGTAGTGAATGTTAAAAGTGGATGTGATCCAAGTCGTTGCCATGCATACGGTCCTGGGCTGGAAAAAGGTTTTACTAATAACAAATGCAACTTCACCGTTGAAACAAAAGTAGCTGGTACTGGCGGATTATCACTTGCCATTGAAGGTCCATCCGAAGCGAAAATGACTTGTATTGATAATAGGGATGGTAGTTGTGATGTTGAGTATTTACCAACGGAACCAGGTGAATACGATATCACGATTCGATTTGCTGACAAACATATTCCCGGTTCTCCGTTCAAAGTACAAGTACAAGAATCTGTAAATCCCAGTAAAGTACAAGTATTTGGGCCGGCTCTCGATCACGGTTCTGTTCGTGAAGGTGTACCGACATATTTTAACGTTGATGTATCAAATGCTGGTCCAGGCAAAATCTCTGTTCAAATGACGAATTCTGAAGGAAAATCAAATGATCAACTCAAGGTTGAAGATAAAGGAAATGGCATTTATGCTGTTAAATTTACTCCACCAAAAGCGGACTCTGTATTAACAGCTACTGTTAAATTTGCGGATGAGGAAGTCTCTTGCAGGTAAATTATCTTGATTTGGAAAGTTTATAAAAGTTTTTAAAAATATCACAATTTCCTTTAGTCCGTTTGTTATGAATGTATTCCCAAAATTCGAAACAAAAAATGTCAAGCTAGCTGGTGCAGAGAAGAAAAAATTGCCAGCATCACTTCCAGCGAAATTCCAAATACAAACTAAAGATGCCGGAGAAGCTGATATTAATGTGATTATAAAAGTGAGTTAAGCAAAAAAAATTGTTTTTACATTTAACTAAATAATATTAATTAATTTATGTGCAGAATCCTAAAGGAAAATCTTTAGTTCCAAAAATTGAAGAAATCGAAGAAGGTGTACATGCCGTGACTTTTGTTCCTGACGAATGCGGATCTTATAATGTGAGCATTAAATATGGTGGTGAAGATGTTGAAGGATCGCCATTTGTTCTACAAGCCTACACAACTGGTGAAGCGAAAAAGTGTAAAATTCCTGAGAGTGCACCTAAAGTTCAGCCATTCGGTAATAAAGGTTGTCTTAGTGTAGATGCTAGAGAAGCTGGAAATGGTGCAGTAACCTGCAAAATAACATCTGAAACTGGAAGGTAATATATTTTCTTAATAATTTTTCATTGCGTTAGTTATTATACGAGTAATAAAATTCTCAGCTATTTATAATTATTCAACAAAAAAAAACTTGAAAAGTAATTTAATTTTCATTTTAATTTTTTCAGTGATGTAGATATCGATATAATCGAGAAAGAAGGATTCTTTGATATTTACTATATTCTTAACGATCCTGGTGACTATAATATTGATGTTAAGTTTGGTGGCCAAAATGTACCTAATGGTAGTTTCATAATAAAGGTGAGTGATTTTTATTTTCTATAATTTTCATAATTAAAAATGTATGGTATTTATTTCAAAACCTTAATATTATATTGTACTAAAAATTCAAAGTGGATGGATAGAGTTACATAAAATATACTTCCATAAGAAAGTATTTTTCAAAATTTATTATAATACAAATCATAAATAAAGAATATTAAATGACTATTAATATTATGAGTTAGTAGCTTTTTGTTTAGTGATTTTGATATAAAGCAACAAAAATTTTAAATGAGTTTTCCTAATATTTTTATTTATTAATTTTCCAATAGTAATAATTTACACAAAAAATAACATTATTTTTTACATAAATTATTTTTCAAAAATCATATTATATAATTTTTGAAAGTAATTTATGTAAAAATAAAACTAAATTCCTTTTTTATTTGGAATTAATTTAAAATATGATTTTTACTATTCTAAAGTAATATGAAAAATGTCGAAATTAAAATTGCAATAAAAGTCACGCTTCGAAGACAGATCTTCTGTAATTAATAAAAATAAGCTCTAATAAATCATGTTTTGTCATAATGTCGACTAATTTGACTAAAAATGTTATTAATGTAATTTTTTTTTAAATTATTCTGTTTTTTTTAAACTTGTTTTTTAAGTATACTTATAATAATAGAATAAATTAGAGTATATTCTTCAAATAAAATATTTATTATTAGAATCTGAATAATTGACATTAATGTAATAAAACACATTTGAAAATTATAATATCATATAATGAATTTTCTGTGATTGAAAACCTTATAATAATACAATTTATGATTTAAAACAATTGTTAGACCGATTCTTTTGAACATTTTCTGGAACAAGAAAGTGTAGAAAAAATAATATTATTAGAAATTGAAAAGATGTTAAATTGGACAGAACCAATTTTTTTTTCATTTAATTGTACTATTGCCCCTTGTCATATAATTCCACTTATGGTATGTATTATGAAAAAAAAAAAAATTGGTTCAGTCCAATTTAAAGTAGAAGATGAAAATTACAAAACTTAATTTCCAATAAAAACATTTCTCTTCTCCATCAACTGTACTCCAATTATAGTACATTAAAAATGGAAATACCACAGAATAGTGAAATTAAATTTTTCAACGTGAGCACCAGTGTTCAAAAATATGGTGAAGAAAAGTTGGTGTAATGCAAGATTTTATAGCTAAAATAACTTGGGTCCAGTGTGAAAATTCTTTGATCAGATTTTGTAAATGTTGCCGACATAATTTTAAACAATTTTATTTTTAACAAATTTAATTAAATATGAATTATTTTAAACTAGATAATAATAATTTCTCTGGCCAGTTTAATATTACTAAAGTTTCATTTTTCCAAAAAGATTTTATTTTGAAAGTTTGTTTTTACGTTTATTATTATGGTTTTTAGAAATTATTTAAAATATCCGTAAAATGCTTTAAGAAAAAATTTTTTTACTGAAATTAGGAAAAAAATTTTTTCTTCCAGCTCAATACTGAAACAATTGTGTTTGCTTTAATTATAGGAAAAAAATTAACGACCGAGACAAATTCAAAAAAATTATAATTTTCTTAATTTATTAAAAAACTAGCAGTATTTTGGATAATATATAGTAAATTTTGGAGAGCTTACTTAATGGAGAAAACCATTTTGTTAAGCGTTATTTTGCAACAAAATAATAGCCGTAAATACACCTAAATATATTAAAGAAATTACCAAAAATTTTAAAAAGAAATTACAAAGTCTTCTATTGAACACAAAAAAGTTCTGAACATTTTTGTACTGACTTAAGAAAATCCTGGTATACTATTAAATATTGAAAATTTCTTTGAATAATATCAAAATAAAAACAACAAAGAAACAAAACACATCAGAAATGCTGGCAGTAATTATTAATAATGAATGTGTCAATCCTATTGATTTTTTTCGTTAAATTCATGCATGCGTATAAGTAACCTAATATTTATTTAAAAAAAAAATAATTATACTTATAGACATATGTATAATATATACATATGTATAATATATAACAGCAAACAATTCATTTCCTAAATTTTTCTTAAATGAAAAATCATTCCAGTTCAATTTAAACTGATATTTTAAGCTTTTAATTCTTTTCAATCTTGCAATTTTTATGTATGAACCATATAAAAATAAGGAACCACCACCCCTAAGCAGAATAAAAATATTTCTTTAATAAAATCTGGTGAAATTTGAAAAATCAAAACACAAAATAATACAATAGGAATTTAAACAAAAAATATCTACATAAAAAAAGATATTCTTATATTCTTACTAAAAGAGAACCGACGAGGACACGAGAAACTATTCAAGTTGAAAATAATATCAATTAATCTACGTGATCATGTATTGTATTCTATATATATTATTGTATCTACGAGTAGGTTTTTTTTTCAAAACCAACAGGCATCACATTTTTAAATAGTATTGTTACGATAATTCAAATAATAACAATTCAAAAAATCTTAAAGCATATTAGCAAAATGTAATGGATATACATATTTGTGCTGTTAAAAAACGTTTTCGAATTAAACATTTGGAATAAGTTAAAAATCTTCACATCATTTGAAGGAAAATACTAGAAAAGTATATTGCAGGGGTGCAGAATACAGAAAGCCAAAAATAAGCAAAATATCAGATATGAGGAGATGAAGCTTCCCAGGAAAATTTTTGTAATACATTTTCTATTCTATAGTGAGTAGTCAGCCAGTTAACCGTTCTGTTGTGCGTTCGTACGTATCTGCTTCTTAATACGACGAAGGTGAAAGGAGTTTTCTTTTCAATTAATCAAAGAAAAACCTAATAAAGGTGTGAAAGTTAAACATAATCAAACTTATTATAAATCAAGTGATATATTTACATGTATATATATGAATATGTATTTAAATAACTCCTACATATTATGTGCATGACAAATTCTATTGACGATAGATTTTATTTAATATTTTCAAATTTATTTCACAAGTGATTATTTTTTGGTTTTTTTCTCTCCTTTGCTTGAATACAAAAATTTACATTTATTTAATTAAAATCATTTCAGTTTATGTATTTATTATAATAATAATAATATTATAAGTTTGAGTTTTTATGAACAAGAATTGCAAGTAAGCTTAAATGTTTATAAATTAGAAAATTTTCATTATTTAAAAAAAATCCACTTAAAAATTTAACAAGGACTCTTCAAATAAGCATTAGTTCCTTATGACAAATGTTTAAAATATTTTCAAATATTTTTATGTAAAACAAAACTAGTTATTGAGTGATAAAAATATTATTATTAATTTTTTTTATTTTTTTATTAATAATTTACAATTAAATATGAAATTAATTTTCAAATATGATAAAAAATTTAAAAACTAGAAAAGAAAAACACCTGAAGTTCATAGTAAATTATTTTGTATTTATTGTTAATTTAAATTAAATTTAAATTTGATTTAAATTAACTTAATAACATGTCTTCTCGTTATTGGTGAAAATTTGTATTTAAGTCTAACATAAACATGTGTGTTAAAACGCGCACTTATAACTAATTATATCCATTTATTTTATAATATATAATATATACATATATTTATTTAATATAAAAAGCACAAATTTTTTCTTATAATGTGTTTATATATAAATATATTGAAAATGTAAAGTTCTTGTTTTGAAATTTTAATTGGAAATGTTAAAATGCTAGAAAGGAAAAAATCAGAAATAATCCTTAATAAAATTTTGTTATTTTTTTCTTTCATTTTCTAATATCTATCGAAAATATTTAAATTATGTACTTGTATTTGTTTATAAATGTCTCATTTTTGGACTAATTTCATTAATTTTCAGGATTATTTTATTGGCACAATATAAACTATTTAAAATTGAACAAAATTGTTTTTTTTTTGTTATGTTATACATCGTTTTTGTTTTTCAAAATTTATTTCCAATGTATGTATATTTACGGACATATAGACATGTGTTCATATATTAATGCATAACATTTGTCATGTGATTTTTGATATTATCAAATTATTGGAAAACTATTCCACTTTCCCATGTATTCTACGTGTATATCTTACTTCAGTACTCATACTTTAAAGAAATATTAATCCACTGCGAATAGCATAAGAATACATTGAAAAGAAACTTTAACTCTATACGATTTAAATAACATACATGCATATATAATACGTTAATCTAAATATAGCCTTATACCTGGAAGATGCACATATATGTATGAGGGGGAGGGTAAAATAATATTTAGAACAGTCCTTAGTTAAAACTGTACCAGCATATGCAGAGAATGGTGACAGTTTTATAGAAAAAAAAAAAGTAGTTCATTATGGGAAATGACAAATTACATTTTTATGAATAGGAAATTGATCAACAGAAGAAATTAGGAGCAAAAGTGAAATATGCATATTGCCGTCTTATATATTCTGTAATATGCACTAAAAATTAATCCACCCTCTTCTCATCTATGTTTTTTATTAATTCCATAAATATAACAACTCATTTGTTCGAAAGCATCTATGTACATATGTACATAGCGACATGAAATCACATCACAATTCGTAAAGGAATCAGGGCATAGACTGACTGGTCAAATCGTATAAAATTTCACATTTTTCGATTATATACGCTATTTTTAGTTTTTCAATTCAGATTCCCAGATAAAACAAAAAAAGGGAGAGGAGAACGGGGAGTTTATTAGGCAGAAAAAACTTTCAGAAAATCCCCCACAAAAATTGCTACTTTTTGAATTTTTACGATTCTCAGAATTGAGCATCAAAAATATTGTTCATGTAATTACCGTGGAAATAGATTGTACAATAATTTTGTGTTTTACTAATCAAATTAGAAAGAAAAAACATCTTTATAAATACTTTAAATAAATTCAAAAGAGAAAATAAAATAAAGAAATATTCAAAAAGCGATGCTGGACACTTTACAGACCCTAATGACTAGCAAAATAAAATTTATTTATATTTTGATAGAAATAATTTTGAATATGAGGAGCTTTTTTAACACTGTAAAAATAATGGATAATATTTTTAAATCTTTTACTGTAGGAAAATTTTCATTAGTACTTGTTTTCCAACAAATATATGATCTAAGTAAGAAAGTCAATAAGCTTGTGATAGAAATAAATTTTAGTATTGCATATTTTGAAAATATTCCGTTAAAAATAAAAATACAATTGAAAGAATCATCAAATTTAAGTTATAAATTATAATAAACTAAGTTTTAAATTATTTATGCAATTTTTTTAATATTACATATTAAATTTACTTGCAAGTTTACAAATTTTGTGTAAATTTAATTTCTCCTACTTTCCAAACGTAATATTGTTTATTTTGGAATATTTACTTTCTGGATGCAAGATTATCTTTCGAACTTTAATAGTTGGACAATGAAATCTTAGAACTTATGTGCTTTAACAACTTAAGATATCAAGTCATTTTCAGAAATCATGCTCAAAGTATCACGAAATATAATTATTTTCTATAAACCATATTCATATCTATAACCATATTCATATATGTGTACGTACTTGTATGTATGTACATATTGTGTCTGCTCATAAATCTCTTTTGATTTTCAGTATACAAAATCTCTCAAAATATTTTGTTGAACTTAAACATGAACCATTAGATACTATTTAATAAATGATCTCTTCAAAATCTATTTATTAATTTTATGAATGCTATTTAGTACGATTGCCTTTTAAAAATTTGTTTATAAAAAAAATTATTTTTCATACTCAAACAAAAAATTTATAATCGGGCAAGGAGAGTAAGTAAAGTTTTGTTGTTATTTTTAATATTTTTTTTCAGCAGCTGTTGCAATTTTTTGTTGTTTTTTATAAATCATCAAATATTCTCAAATTTGAATGAAAATATTTTTTAATAATAGCAGCTGCTTTGTTTTAATAGTTGCAAGTATAAACGGACTAAATTTGATATAAAATAGATGTTCTTATTATCAAAATATAAGGTATAGTAAAAATAAATCCATTATTTTTGCATTAAATTGAAGGTTTTATTTAGCATAGATAGAATGATACGATTTAGGTCAAATATGCACCGTTTTTTTCGATATCTTGTTGCCATTTTGGAGGTAATTTCATAATGCCTCTCTCATAGAAACTCTCGTCCCTATTGGCAAAAAACTGGCACAGTCGATTTTCACAATCTTCTCTTGAGCCGAATTTTTACCTGCAAAATCATTCGTCATAGACAGGAAGAGGTGGTAATCACTTGGTGCCAGGTCCGGACTATAAGGTGGATGCATAAGAACATCCCAACCAAGGTCCCGGAACTTGTGGCGAGTCACTATCGATGTATGCGGCCTGGCGTTGTCCTGATGGAACACAATTCCTCTCCTATTGGCCAAAGCTGGCCGCTTCTGGGCGATTGCTTCTTTCAGACGGTCCAATTGTTGACAGTATAGGTCCGAATTAAGAGTTCGGCCGTAGGGGAGCAGCTCATAGTAGATGATTCCCTGCCAGTCCCACCAAACACACAGCAAAACCTTCCTGGATGTCAATCCTGGCTTGACCACCGTTTGTGCCGGATGATCGCGATTTGACCACGACCGTTGTCGCTTAACGTTGTCGTAAGTGACCCACTTTTCATCACCAGTAACCATCCGCTTCAGAAATGGATCGATATTGTTGCGATTCAGCAACGATTCGCAGATGGAAATTCGGTCCATGAGGTTTTTTTGCGATAACTCGTGTGGCACCCATACATCGAGATTCTTTTTATATCCAGCCTTATTTAAGTGGTTTCAAACGGTTTTTTGTGCAATGTTAGGCTTTTTATCGACATTTTCGACAATTGGCCTTCCAGAGCGTGGTGCATCTTTGACATCAAAATTACCGGAACGGAATCGACGAAACCAAAATTGCGCATGATTGGCTGTTACAGTATCAGAACCATTAACACTGTTCACATTTTCAGCTGGCCTGGCTTGCGTTTTCGCCTTTATCGAAGAAAAACTGTAAAATATGGCGTATTTTCTCTTTGTTGGTGTCCATCTTTGACGCGTGCTAAAAAAATACTGAGTCAAGTAATCACAAAACTGTATGAGAAGCTTTTTTAAATCTTATCTTTCTAACGCCATCTAGTGCAACCCGATCGCACTTTTAAAACGGGAGATACAGACTCCTAAAGCCATCTATTGTCAAAATAATGGATTACTTTTTACTACAGCTTATATATGTTCTTATTATTATAGAAAAAATCGATTTTTAGTCGTGAGAAGATTGATTTCTTTGCAACAATTTAATTCTTTTTATACATTGATGTTATCCCCTTAAAAGTAGTTATCTATCGGCGGGGCGTTGTTTCCAGTCTTTGTAAATGTGCTGGGAGACTTTAATTGATATTGTCTTCAGCTCTTTGGTTTCACTGCTTTGGATGTTTCGACAGCGCTAAGATGACAATCTTTAAAATGTTTTTTGATCTTGAAGAACAAAAATAGGAAGAAGGAGTTAGGGAAGTATAGGAATTGTTACCACAATGGATCATACAAGGGTCTGCAATGTCCGATCAGACACGAAGAACCCTATTCCTGAGCCTTTCGAGTAGTACTTTATAAAAAACTTTTTAACTGTTTGTCGTGGGAAGCACAAACTCTTTATGAACGATCCACCTAATGTCAAACAATTAAATGAAGCACCTTTCAAGGATATATTGATCTTGGGGAACAAAAAAAGTCACACAGAATGATCAGGTAAAAGCGGGACAGGGGTCGTGTTAAGGAACTACAGTAATCTTTTTTTCAATGAAAACACGTTGAGATCACCATAACAACACCCGCTGTCCCACGACCACAGGGAGCGTTGTCATGGTAGACTCAACGAGTTTTTGTTGAAGATATTTGCACCGTCCGATTTGATGCGAAGAATCCTGCTATGTCCGATTTAATGCATAGGGTGCTTTTCCTGAGCCTTTCAAGGACTTCTTTATAAAAATCTTAATAATCGACGATCTGACATCACAGAATGTCTTACTCGTTCTACATTTCCGATGTTGAAGGCCCCCCTCCGTACAGAAATCTTTAATCTAATAAATGCACTATATGTTATAAGTTAACTTTCCAAATATTATTTTCTATTTACATTATTAAAATATATATCATAAATACATTCTTGAAAAATATTTAAAAGTGAATTGTCAAATAAATAAGACAATACGGGCATCAATATTTAAAAACGTATGTTATGTTTATGAAAAAATCTATGTACACACATTTCATAAATGATAGCTTTATTTATAACACAAAAAATATCTGAAACCATAGGTCCAAGTTTTATAAAATGTGCAAATCGGGTCTTTTGAGTTGTTGATGTTTCATAAGACAGAAAAACAAAATACAAATTAATTGTATATATAAAAATTATATTTATAAAAATCTCAAAAACCGCTAATCATATTTATGGTACACTTTTATGTTTAATATTAAAGAAACATATCTCATTTCCTTAAGAAATGCGTCCAACAGTAGTTCGTCTGTTACTTAATTTTACGATCTTTCGCGTAGCCCCACAAACAAAAGGTCAATTTACATTACCAAATCTCGAAAATAATTGTCCTCGGAGATTTTCGAGCAGCAATGCTAAATTTGTCGTGTTGTGTAGCTTATGGCGCAGTCATATTGGTCCATTAGTCCAGATTAAAATCTCCAAATTCAAACGCAAAAAATTGGTTATCATACGACTATAGCGCTCAGAATTGACGGTAACCGGCTCTCCTTATTTATTTTCAAAGAAATGTCACATTTAGATGGAAATGCCTTCCGGTCAGTCACTTTTTGCAGATACTTGGGGGTTATAAGAGCCCAATATATGACAATTTCGCTTACAGACGTATCCACTGAGTGTAAAATAAACCTCATCGCTGCAGAAAATTTTATTAAAAAATCATCATACAATGCTTGTCCTTCCAGCAACCAATTGGCGTATCTTCTGCGCAATTTTAATGGATTATTTAGTAGTTAATAATTTAAAAATAACTAGCCACAATATCAAATGGCAAACTAAACAACTGTTGTCTTAAACGACTTATTTGGTTACCAAATATCAAATGATAGGTCTATACTTTCCGAACCACAAAATGGATACCTCTTTATTCATAGAAATTATTTTATTCTAATTAATATTCCAACAATAAGTCTTTGTATTATGGTTTTTTTTAAACTAGTCACTTTTTCCAGCAATTGTCGCTTTTATTCAGTGACAGAAAAGTAACCAGAATGAATTTTATACTTTTTTTATGTTATAAATCACGTATGCTAAAGAATTATGAATATTCTTGTAATATTTTGGTACATTGCAAAAAGGAGATTCAGGGTAAACTGATGTGCATTCTTGGTGAAACGGGTATGATGGTGAAATAATTGTAGGCGCGGAATGGAACTAGCTAATTTACTGGAGCACTGTATATGGAAAATGCGATAAAATAAGGAGCATTCATAGTAATATGTGAGCATTCCAATGGAGGTTGTATTTAACACACATACCAAGAATGGAAAGTTTTTCGGTTTTAGTTATGCAAGTGCCATTCATGGATAATGGCTGGAGAATTCGATTTCACTTTAGAGAAAGGAGCCAGTTCTGTGCTTTGGAAATATTAAAATCCACTCTGTTCTTCGAGCACCATAGAAATATGCTATCAATATCGGAATTTAATAATCGGACGTTGCATCTCCATGACCGAAGAGCAATGATGTGAATCAGGAAACGAGTATGGAAAACTGAGAGTACTATCATCAGTGAAACAGTAGATTGGATTAGAAGTGACAGATAAGTGATAATTTATGAAAATAAGAAAAGGGTCAGAGATACAACCGAACTCTGGGGAACACCAGCATTTATTTGGTGGACTGCAGAATTGAAGCCATCCAAAACAACTTGCACTGAACGATTCGAAAAGTAGTTTCTAATCCATTTGATGAGGTAGTCGTCGATACCGTATGCATGCATTTTCGACAAAAGATCCTGATGTCAAACTCTGTCAATGCCTTTGAAATATGAAGTGCAATAATCCGAGCTAGATATGCCATCAAATCACCAGTGGATCTATTGCTAGGGCAATCATATTGACGGTCACTGGGGAGTTTCCTCGATTCAAGATATTTTAAAAGCCGATAGTTCATCAGTGTTTCCATAACCTTACAAAGGAGAGATGTTAGTGCAATAGGTCGGTAATTGGCGGATATACCATCTGGACCAGCGGATTTATGTATATCAAGATCTCTAAGGACTTTTCAAACAGTACGAGTGCGAAAATGAATTTGCCCCATAGAAATTTCAAATTTCAACGAGCTCCAATACAGACGGAGGTAAGGCACAATATGGAAGAAAGATGCGGCAAAGTGATCCGCGAATAAATTGGTCTAGTTTTTGAGCTGACAACTGGAGTTTCATTATGAAATAGCGTTCGGATGGATGAGCAGGCGAAATTTTTGATTCTTTTGGCAAATAACCAAAACTGTTTACTACTACTGTAGTACTGCAGTATTTTCTGCCTCATATTTTGGTCGTGAAGAAATTTAAAGTTACGGATAAACCATCGCAGTTATTTCTGGCTCGTTTAAACGTCTTCCAGTTTTTCTCAAAAGAGTTGGTCTTATCAAAACCGGAAGCTAAACTTTTCTTCGCCGATCGCGTTTTTGCAGTTCGAGTCAAACCATGCTTTTTCATTTGCCCTGACACTCTTCATTCTATGTGGAATGAAGCGCTTTATGCCGAGAAAAATAATATTGATGAGCTCAGCGGCAGCATGCACGTCACTATTGAGTAAACATAGCGACAAGGTGAAACTCCTAAAGAAGCTATTTATATCGTCCCAGTTTGCGTTCAAGTACTGGCAAATTGTCCTTTTAGGAGCTTTGTCTTGAACTGAGTGGTTTTTGTAAGAGAAATTAGCTGATATGACAATAAATTTCTATTCAATGTTAACAGTTTGGATCACATCGTATTTTTACGAATTAATTGATAACAGTTTTAAAATTTATGATCTAATTTAACAACACGCGGAAAGTCTTGTGCTAGTAGGCAACGGTTCTAACTTCGAATTCAGCTTATGACATAGCCGTGCCACACTTAAATTTGACTTCAAATGTCCTGAAATGCCGTAGTTTTTAAAATTTACATTTCAGTACCAAAAAATATTTTTAAATTTATGTATATTCTCCATTTTCCAGAATATCTAAAATCTTCAACTTTTAAACATTTTCCAAAATCCATCCGAAACTGAAATAAATTATACGATTTTCCACTACAAAGAATACAAACTTTAATTCTGTGTTCTTCGAAAAGTAAAATTTGTTCCACATAATTTCTGAAAATTCCGCCAATTTATTTTTTCGAGATAGAAGAGTGTTATTATTAGTGAAATTTAATATAAACTTAAATAAACGTGACAAATTCATTTAAGATCAGGATGGATATGAGTAATTTATTTCTGTAACGTTAAAGAATAAGCAAATTAACAAGATCGTTAAGGACACATAGAAAAAATTAATTTTTAAATGTTTTTTTGCAACTCATATTCTTAATAAATTCATATGCCAAACAGAATTTCCATTGTTCACATAATAACGTAATTATTATATTTGTATTTTTCTAAAAAGTTATATTTACAAGTTTTTCTTTTCTTGGTACAATATATCTAAGAAAATGTTAATTTTTTTTAAAATTGAACATTTTTCAATTTTACAAAACTTTTACCTATTGATTATTCTAATATTAGTTTAAAAATAGTAACAACAGTTTAGCTTTTAGTAATTTATTTATTTGTTTGTTGTATTTGTGCTTAGATCGAAGCATGTATCTGTGCTTAATTTCTTCTATATATTGAACGAATTTTACCAAGTCATACACGTAGTATAATACTGGTGTATGAATAAAAATAGCGTCTGGCCACATAAATACACTTAGCAATTTAACTATACACATAAGGTGTTGAAAATTAAGACTCTTAGCGATAAATTCTGTTCTTTTGAAAATAAATACCATTCATGATTAGTGGGAAATTTTTTTCTCAATTTTATTTATACTCGATTGATGGATTTGCTGACAGACACGAAACCATTTTGAAATATGGATGCATACACCTGCTGCTTAATTATAGTACAAAATAGATTATATGTATAGTTTAATTAAAAACTTTGGATAAATATTATAAAATATTTATAGAAAAACTGTATTTACATATTAATAGGTAAGTATGTATGTATATTGTAATTTGTCTCAAGTTATTTATTCAAAAATTTAATTAATTTAAATTACTTGAAAAGCTTACAATTATGTATTAATCGATCAACAAATAATTATAATTTAGCTAAATAAGAGTTTATAATTGTGTAAATAAATTTTGCTTGATTACTTATAAAACTGAAAATATACAGTATTACACCACATGAGCATAAAATAAAAAGTTTTTTTATTCGAATAGTTAATAGTTGGTAATATTATTACCAATGCGTTTTTTTCAATTTTTTTTTTTACTGACCATACTAAATATTATTTTCCACCAATTCATCAAATATATAATACCGATTTTAAGCATCTTTTCAAATAAAACTAATGGAAAATTTTAAAAAGTCTTTATATTGGATAATATTTGATTGTACAAATTAATTTCAATAAATTATCATACAATTTATTTAATTATTAATTTTATAGAACAATTTACTTTTATTCATATATGTACATGACCTTGTAAATTGTATTTAAAAATCAAGTAAATGTACAATATATAAACATTTTAGTTTTGACTTACGAAAAGATGAAACATGTTTATAGTTAACATTTCTTAAGTACAAAATTTTATCAAAGAGTATTTTTTTAGGGCCGAAATGTGATGGAAGTTGAACCTTGCTCAGAAAGGCCCCCAAAATCGAGAACTAATAAAAATGTGGAACTCTTGTGGGGTCAGAACGTCGATTGTGTCTCCAAAATCAAATGCCAAACCAATTTTTTTTAAAGAAGTCTTTGATATGTTGAGAAAACGATTGTTTTTTTCGTATCAGATTGGATATTGCAAAAATTTGGATACTCCACCATGACAATTTCCCCTGTTACACGGTCATCTACATCAATAAGTTTTTATTGTAGTAAGCCTATGGGGAAGATTCCTCAAGAGCACAAGATTATCTTTGGATGAAGCATTTTTTTGAGGTTCGAGAACCAGAAAAATATGAACCTCGGTCAGGAAGGCCTTCAACATCAAAAATGTGGAACGAGCGAGACCTTCTGTGAGGTTAGATCGTCGATTAATAAGTTTTTTTATAAAGAATTTGTGTCTCTAGGACAAACAGTCAACCAAATTTTTTATTGGATGCTACAATATTACAACTTTCAAGAAGTTCTTGAAAGGCTCAGAAATATTGTTCTTCGTATCAGATCGGACATTGCAGACACTTAGATGCTCCATTATTACAACGCCCTCTGTTACTCTGCCATCTTCATTAACGAGTTTCTGTCAGAGAAAGAAATTACTGTACTTCCCCAGCTCTATCCCACTATTCGCCAGATCTTAGCCCGTGTGACTTTTTTTTGTTTCCCGAAGCTAAAAAAAACATAATAAAGGGTGTTATATTTGTGCTGTCGTAATATCTAAAGGGGGGAGGGCAACACCTCCTCCAACTTATAGCTGCCCAAAGGAACTACTTTGAGGGGATAACGTTGATGTATGCAAATAAAATAAACTCGTTGCATAAAAAAATCAATCTCATTACTTTTTTGCTATAGCTGGTACATAGAAAAAGTTTATAATTACTAACAAAAAAATTTATTATTTGTCTCTATGAAAAAATTATATTAGTTCATTTTTTAGACTATTTGTTTCTATTAAATATAGAAACATATTTAACGTTAGGATATTTCACACAAAAATTATATGACACTACTAACATAACATATAAATATATATACAAATGAATATAAAAATAGTCTGAGACTAGGTAATTTATTATGCTAAGAACCAGGATTAATTACTGATTTTTTTTGTTAAAAACCACGTAGTCTAGGTAAGTGAATTCAATATTTTTTTTTTTTTTGCTATATAAATATTGAATTCACTTATATTTCCTTCAGAAATTATATAGGTCATAATAAATTACAATCCCAACACAGTAGTTAATTGAGAAATTTATCAAATTAATTGCTTTTATATTAATAAGAAAATATTGAAATTTTTGGGAAAAAGCAATATTTTGTTTTTTAATTCTTTAGGAAATGCAAAATATTTTATTTTCAAAAAATATTTATTTGTCACAGCATCGAAAGAATTGAGTCTGTGCCAAACAATGCTTAAATTACTTACTGTAAAAAAATGGTTCTATGGCATTTCCTCAAATAATAAAAAAAAATAATTTTGGGAATTATTTAATTGGTATTTTTGAAATCATTTTCATCTGACGTCACTGTTCTGTTATTTAATTTCTATTTAATGTAAATACTTAAATCCATATTTGTCAAAGTATGTGCAATCTGTATACTTTTCTCTTTCAAATATTCGTGAAAATGCATACGCATAACTCGTATACTTGATATCAAATACGTACGAGTACGAGTATATGAATGGTTTTCGTATTCATGAATACATTTTTAATTTGCAGGCATTTTATTTTTAATTATAATTATAACTATAATGCTTAAAAAAATTAATGAATAAATTGGCAAAGATATATATTTTGTTAAAATAGCAACATCTAAATCAACGAAAAATATGGTGTAGGTGGCTTAGTTTGGCATGCCGACGGACTTGCTGGGTTTTTTTAGTGGAATTGTTGTCTAAGATTTGTGATTGACTGTCTTGTGACTCTTTTTGCATGTGTGCAGTACATAAATTCTTGAGTTGGGGGGCACGCCTGCTAATGAAGATTTGGCCAGCCCATAGTTCAGACTGTGTGATTTACGAAGATTTATCATTAATTTGCAGTTTGTACGACATCACATCTTGTACTCTAAAATTGTGGCATGCTCGGAAAAATTTTAATGAAACATACTCGTATGGGTATCATGTATGCAATTATCGTCAGTGCACATAGTTCGTAAAATCAGTATCATTTTCTCTGAAGATCATATGATTAACGAAACCATGAAATTATTATATAATTTACCATTTCAAGTATGTAAATTATGTGACTCTGTATGCAAGAAGTGCATTTGGTCTTTTTGGAATGGGATTTGATATAATTTCCCAAATGCTTATAATTTTGTATCTCCAAGTGCATTTATATACATAATTAAATATTGACAACATTTTAACTTTTTATCCTAAATTATATTATTGATAATGACAGTGATTTTATATTTTAGCCTGAGTTTCTTACAATTTTGCAACACAAATATGAGTTAAAAACTTTTTTTTCTGACATAAATCAAAAAAAATCCTAGCCTACTCGTATATTAAGTTTTAATATTTTGATATAAAAACTATGATGATAAGGCAAATAATCATGAGGAAGGAAATCATTTGGAGAAGTTCTTTAGTTTACATCGTATTACTATCATTCGGATTTTAGATTTATACTAATCTAATAAATTCCAAAGCAGAATAACAAATTTTTTGAACATTTCCAATTTTTAAGCAGTATAATATTTATAAGAGTACTTTTGTATTTGATTCAAAAAAAAATTATTGGAAAATTTATTTTGGAAATACTCGTATATGTAGACATACCAAATTATGAAGAAATTGAGTTTATAAATTTCAACAACCCGTACTACATACGAACGTTCCAAAGGATATCTTGTTATTATCAGATGTCAATTTTCTTAAGTTAGAAAAACATTCGCAAATTCTTCTAGCCGGATGCTGTCACAATAAAATTCAAATCGAATTATATATTATCTAAACAGATAAAATGTACGGACAATCTGCTGTACAGATAATAATGAAATAAATTTTGTGAACTATAAATTATTTGATATTGTTTATTGAGTATATATTGTAGAAAAATTCATTAACCTCATACGGCCATTTGTTTTTAACGGAATGCCTGGAAATAAAAAAGTAATGACTTCAACAAAAAAAATGGTCATATGTGGTAAATGAATTTTTCTATATACTAAATAAGAAAGAAATGATTTTGTTTTGCAACAAAGTAGTTTCTTTGGGCAGTTTTACATCGGCGGTTTCAGCTGGAATCGCCTTCAGCTTCTTGGTTACACTCCTTTGGATGTTATATACAGTACCAAGATAATCCCCTTTCAAGTGGCTTTTGATCTTGGGAAACAGAAAATAGTCTCACAGCCAAAAATATATGATCAGGAGGACAGTAGGGGCGGGGCAGTGTTGTTCTGGGTAACTACAGCGGTACTTTTCTTCGATATAGACATAATGGAGTATCCAAGAGTCTGCAATATCCGGTCGGATGTGAAGAACATTTTTTCCGAGTCTTTCAAGGACTTCTATATAAAAACTTGGTTTGTTCTGGCGGCATAATCCTTTGCGAAGGATCTGGTGATGTGGGAGAAAGGCTGAGAAACGACAGTAATCTTCTTTCTTTGACAAAAACTAGTTGAAAGATATGGCCGTGGGCAAGGAGTGTTGTCTGCAATGTCCGATTTGTTCCGAGATACTCTTTCTGAACCTTTCAATGACTTCTTCATCATGTTCAATGTTAATCGACGTCTAATTAGTGGCAAATTTTCATCAATTTTTGATGTTAAAGGCCTTTTGAGCGAGGTTCGTCTTCCACTGCTGCTCGGCCCTCCAAAAATGCATTATGCCACCGAAATTTTTTTGCTTTTTATAAGGTATTCTCCCATAGGCTCGCTGCAACTTTTCGTAAATTAAAATGCCGATTCACGAATATGATGCTAGTCTCACTACTCTTTTGCCACATCTTGCATATAAAAAAAATGTATAAATAAATAGGGATAAATGTGTTAATCTATTGCTGAAAAATATATCTTAAATTGTATGATTTGGCACTATTTCAGAATTTCATGCTTGCCAGAAATCAAATATTTTGTTGTAGTGAAAATAATACTTCTTGACACGATGAAATGATGTTACTTGACAATAAGAAAATGGTACGACACATTGTGAACAAAAGCCATTTATTCGAAATTAAACAAAATATTTAATTTGACAATATTAATGATAGATTTATTTTTTCAATAATAATAAACATCATTACAAGTATTCTAAAAATTTCGTATTTGCTAAAGAAAATATATTCTTTTAAGTTGAAGACATACTATTATTTGTAATTATTTTATTTTCATTACGAAAAAAAAATATTTAATTACAATTGATAGGGAAAAAAAGTTTTCTTTTTTATTAAATAATTTTCTGTTATGTTAGGGTGTTAATTTTGGTAGAAATATTTGTGAATTTAATTATAATATGACTGAATCAGACAAGTGGAATGCATACTTTCATATTTTCTATGAAATGATAAATTTCTGGTTATTTTGCCACTCATTCATTCATTTCGATCATCCCTTAGGCAGAGTAGTTTTGGGAGATTATACATATTTTTTATATGTTGATCCGTTGCCAACAACATTATTTAAATCTAATTCTTAGTAGCTAATTACACCGTGTTACATTACATTTGTTTGAATTTTATTACTTGAGTGGTTACATTTGTTTAACGTGGCACAAAATGTTTATGTGGACTACTGCCTTCTCAAGCACCGAGCGTACAACAAAATTGGGCGTGCAATTTAATTTTTCGTCTTCAAGAGTTATAATTTCTAGTCTATTATAGAGTACAGTGTTTAGCTAATCAAATTTTATTTTTGAGATAATACATATATATGTACATATTTTAAGGCTTAGAACATTCACATGTAAATATGATGTCTCTTCTAGTGTAAACTACTTTTTTTGTTAAATACTTAATATACGTATGCAAAAGAAAGAATTTTTGTAATTTAATTATGGATCTTCATTTCTTTTTAATTTTAGGCGGTCGAGAACTTCGAAGAATATTCTAGCACAACACAGACCACACATCACAAAGAATCATATATCGAGCAAACCACTAAAGTTGTACAGAAATCAACAACTGAACAAGTTCAAGTAATAAATAGTTGCTCTTTACTTTAGGTTCAATTATATTTTATTCAAATTCCACAGACTAAAGAACAATACACAGTTAACGGAAGAGTTGAAACTAAATTCAGATCAGTAAGTTTAGAAAAACTTCCTTTGCCTAGCACTGGTGGAAACGTTGTCGGTAAGTAGTTAAATTTTAATTTTTCCAAAACAAAACGATTTTTTTCTATTCATATCTCATATTTATAAATAACAAAAATAATATTTGGTACAATATAAGTGATATTTTACACTTGCAAGTAACATAATGTATAATATAAAATTGGGCTATTATAATGATAAAAATATGTTATTTTTTATATATTCACATTCTCTTTTATCAGAAAAGTTCGCCAGTAAATATAAATATTGAAAGGAATATGTATTTTTTTAGCAACTAATTAAATTAACACATACAACTGTCGTATACGTATTCTTTTTCGTTTTCATATTAACGCTCCCAAATTATTCTCTTCAGATTTAAATAAAAATTTAAAAAATTAACTAGTTTTAAAAATTTTATTTCTACTTAAAAAAAATTCAAGTGGTTGCTTTATTCTTTGCGAAATGAAAAAAAAACATCACATTTCCACAAAAAGAGGAGATTATTTTTACCACTGTATCATGACTCCCATTAGAAAATCGCCAGTTCAAATTTAAAAAATAAACAATTCCATTCGATGGCCGCAAATATTTTTTTCAACACTAAACAGGCTTGGCACTTGCCTATACCTGCAATGTGAAACTAAGTCAAAGTGGCGAGCTGAGTTTTTTTGTTACCATTAACCCATGGCTCCAATTAGATTATTACTAGTGCAAACTTCTAAAGTGAACAAACCCTTTTGGTGACCACGAATATGCTTTTTGACTAGATCGGACTGGCGAGACAAGGTAATATTATTGTTATTTATTGAAATGCTAGCTGGTTAGAGCCTAAAATTTTAGTAATTATTTGTCGAGACAAATTTTTCAAGACAATAAACATAAAGCCAATTCTCTTTTTATCACCCACACAATTAATTATATTTTACGATCTATTATAATGACACTATAATTTATGATCATCGATTGTTATAATAGTTCAATAAATTTCTAGTCAACTATTCCGTCTCAAGTGATTGATGATTTAATTTTCACTAAATTTAAAGTACATAATTCAAAATTAAATTGTGCAAAAAAATTCAATAGAAATAAATTTAGAATAAGAACGTATGCTAACAAATGTTCCACCATTTGCACAAGAACACAAGTGAAACACTTGAAATATCTTCCGAATCTGTTAGGGATGAATGCAAAGCTATTATTTGAAGAAACAAAATGTAAATTATTTACTAAAAGATTAACAAATGAAGCAATTATGGGCGATTATGCCTTGTATCTTTAGTGAAACTAAGTGCCGTTTATAGTTTACTTATTTGTTTTTCTAGATCAATTTTCCTGTCTGTTAGCTGTCTCATTATTATACTCAGAATACACGCGTACGTTGTCTGGCAGTAGGTGATGATTATTCCCAAATGTGCAACATAATGAAACAGGAGTCAATATAGTATGTGACATAGAACCATTATTTATGCTTCATTGAGTACAAACAAAAGTAAACAAATGATTTAAGACTAGTGACAAATATGTTTGCTACAATTACCAACTGCATGTTAATTTGCTATAAATCTTTCAAATTTAAATCATATTTTTGCGAGAGTTGCATTTTTGATCAAATTGTTATTAGTCGTATATACTACGATTTATGTACGCCAATTTTCTTAATGCTCCCATGAATATTGGAAATTGATTTGGATTATTTTTGTCAATGGAATGTTCAACATATGCATGTATACAAAATTGTACATATACCATGGCACAGAAAAAGAAGATGTCTTCTATTTGTGGTTTTTATTCATTGATTTATTTATAATAAATATATGGTATTTTTATAGATTTTATTTATATATTATTCGTCTTATAATGTAAGGGAACGTGTACACTTGAACGAAAAGACTGCACTTGTTTCTGTTAGTGAGAAATTTTAGAGTAGCTCAATAAACAGAATACCCCACAACCAAATTTAAAAAAAAAAATATGAAATAGATCAGAAACAACTTCAGATTTTGGTGTGAAAGAGGGAAAAAACTGCTGTTTATTTCATACTCTACTTCCGTTCATATAGCGTATGGTTATATTCATATGAACAACGCAGTAGCAATAGGATCATTATGCAATGACATCTTCGAAAACTTATCAGTGTATTATATCTTGTTCAGTGTGTACTTGACCGATCGTTTTTGTGTCGGCAGATGAAACATATGCGAGAAACTAGAAGTCTAGAAACGTACACACTATGCTTACAGATTATTACCGTTAACGAAGAATGCCTTACCATCCACATTAAAACATATGTACATATATTATTTTTCCACAATATGTCCAAAAATGTAAGCGATTTCTCTCTGCATTACCAAGTATTAATTATACCAATGAAGAAATTTTATTTATTACTTCTTGCATTAATCTGAAGCCGTTACATATTTCATTATTCAGTAATCGATCAAATAATGTGTCCGCGGATTTGTATGCACAATTAACTGTATTTAAATATATTAAAACACAATAAAAGTTTTGAAATTAATTGTTAATTAATAAAATAAATTTAAAAAAAATGATTTTCGACAATAGTTCCCGTGTCTCCCATCTAAATTGTAAGATAATATAATTTTTTTAGCAGGAGTTGGTGGAGCTTCTATCCTTTATAGGTGCTCACCAATTTCGTTTTACTGCTTTTAGCTAAATGTACTTCTCCTCTCTTCTAATTAAATGCCACCACCAATGACGATCGCTTATAGTTGCCATTTCAAAAACTTATAATCAAGCATCAAAATTTTGTTAAATCTTAACAAATTTTGTGAGATTGGACAACTTAACACATGCACGTCTCAGACTCAATTGCGCAGAAATAAAAATAAGTGTTTGTTTGCTCATACGCGCAATTGTCTTAATATCTAAAAAATCATATACTAGATCAAATCAGATGCAAATATTAAACAAATATTATTTTATTTATAATAAAAGAATGATTGCATTTCATCAAAATTTCTGGAAAGGCTCAATTTCACAATTTCTTAAAAATTTTCAATATTTTTTCTTCAAGAAAATTCAAATCCTCTATGCATTACCATTCCTTATCTTTGCAATTAAATACTATATCATACATATTCGTCAAAGAAAGCTGCATTGATGAATCAGTCCAATGTAATCGCACACCGAATTTCCTACTAGGAATGATTTTCTTCTAGCAGCGACCTTACTCTCGCTCAAAATAATTGGCTTCACGATTTTCTTCTAGCAGCGAGATCTTTAATAGTTATTGCTTGTCTATGACCATCGTCAAGTGTACTTATATTAATGTTATGCTTAGAGATAATATCAAACCAATTATTTTAAACAATATTTGTAAAAAAAAGGGCATCTTAATAAAAATTTTAAAAAATGTAATTCAAAACTACAATATTTTGAATAATTATTAATAAATAACTAAAATTTAATTCTAACTAATTTAAATGTTTTCGAATTCTTTAAATTTGTTTAATTATTGAATTTATTATATTCCAATCATAATTTAAATAATATTTTTCAATTAAAATGACCACGCATTCATTGATATTTGTAAACCATACATATATCTGCAACTACAAATGTATATAATAGAAAATGCAGAAATTATAATCGAATATTCTAAATGTTGTCTGGTATTTAATCGTTAACAATATGTTTATCTGCGTCTTAAATATTACAAAACCAAATACATATTTAACATTATATTTTCTCAATATGAAAATATGTAAAGGGTTTCCTCATTACAAGAAATAAAAATTTAATCACATTTGTTAATAAAAAGTAAATGAGTAAAATTTAATATGTTTTATTATTAATATAGTTGTGAAATCTATAACATTCCGGTCATAAATAATTTAATAAATTTTAATATAATTTTTTAATTTTAATTGAAATTTTAATTCAATCAATTTGTTAAGATTAAAGCAATTTACTTTTCATACATTAGATGGTCTTTACGGTAAATTATGTAGCAAAAAAAATATATCTAATTTTATTATTATTGGAAAATATTTCTTGAAAATAATTTAATCTATTTATAATAAATAGATTTTCTTACAAAAAAAGTAAATGTTATTTAAAATATTCTTTTATGATCGCTCATTACAACGAAACTTTAAATATTATTTAAAAAATATACGAAAAAACATAACTTATTACCATAATTACATGAAATAAGAAAAAAAATCAGTAAAATATTATAGAATTTATAGTATGATAAAAAAAATATGCCTATAATATAATTTTCGAATCAGATTATTTATAATGAAATTTTTTATTTATTTAAAGACTATTAATTATAATATCAGAAATATTATACTTTTAAATTAAATGGAAACATTCAAGAATATTAAAGAGTAGAATACATTAAATATACAATCATACCATATGTCATATTTTTATAGGAACATCGTTTAAATCTTTTTAAATTGTTGAAAATTTTCGTGAAAAATTTTCTCCTGTTAATTAAATTATATATGAATGTCTTAATTTATATAGTACATCAAAAAAAATACTGGAATTTATATTTTTCAAGGTTAATATTTATTAAAATACCACAATTATTGGATTTCTTTTAATGACTGAACTACTAAAAATATAAATTATTTATTCTTCGAAAGTATTAAAATTGAAATGACGCTATTCAAGATATTTTATTGATAATTTCAGCAACTGTGCGCAACAAATATTTTGATTATATTTTTTGTATATTTTATTTTTCTTCTTCCTTAGGTAAACACAACGAACAAGTGTTTTTTAGTAAAAAAAATATTCTTTACAGTTAATCAATTTTTTTTATTTATAATCAAATCAAATATTTGCAACTAGAGACTACTCCGCACACAGTTATTTTATTTAATATGCCATAAAGTTAACGAAATAATTCATTTACCATAAAAACCAAGAAAAAGTAATAAAATTTAATCCGGACATATAGTTTCTAGCAATTGAATTTGTACTTTTTCAAATTTTTCGAAAATATTTTTCCACATAAATATTTAATTTATGTATATCGATTAGAGAATTTTACTATTTATTTAAATGTCTTTTTTACAACCACAACACGCTTCTATTTGTAAATGTATAGAAATTTATTATGAAGAAATTGATAGAATTAACTTATTTTTAATAAAATCGTATTCAAAAAATACAAAAATAAATTATATATGCGTATTTCGATTTTTAAAACAATTTTTGTGGAACCGATATTGACGATTTGTACAATGTCTGTTACTATGGAACTACTCGTACACTTAACGTTTCATTAAGGCATTATTTGTTAAATTGTCAAACCCTAAATATCTTTATAAATAATTTTTCTAAATGTTCTATAATATTGTTTAATTTATCTAAACAGTAAATAATATAAGCTCTATTTATTTAATTTTATTTCTAAACAATATTGAATAATCTAAAATAAAAGGCAAATATTAATCCATCTTGTTATAGGAAACTAATCCTAGAAATTATTCCTAAGTTCTGCTTTTCATGGACAACTGTGTGAAATTAGATTGCATATCAATTTTTAGCTGTAGTCTCGCAGTCTTTAGTGGCTGTTTTAGATGACCCAGGTCTAGATTGCATTCGGTATTGGTTACTGAATAACGAATGTTGAGTTTCATTGGGTTTCAAGTCATACTGGTATCCTTGGCAATGAGAGAGCTGATCAACTGGAAGGGGAGGCGCTCCAGCGTCCTATGCTTATTGTAATGGAAAAGTTGGCGCATCTACTGACCAAATGGCTGGTAATATCTTTGACCATGCGTAGAAGGGAAAAAATTAGACAAACGGTTAAGATTTCCTTGCGTACATTGACCAAACATTAGAAGGCTAGTCTACTCAATAGTCACTCCGAAATTCTGGGCGAAGAAATTTCTTAGAATTTATACTGGACATACCACACTTACCCATTTAATTGTCGGAAACAAAACTTTGCCATTCCTGTGGTGTACATACCATACTTACCCATTTGATTGTACGTTATGCCATTTCTGTGCATTTTAACATACTATATATCATATCCTAAAATAATGGCACGTAAACCAGAAATCCTTTTTGAACAGTCTGTCAAGTCCAACCTTACCTTTTCCTAAACCTATTTTTAATTTTATAAAACAATCTAATTTTCTTTACCTTTTTTAACAATGTCTAGGAGAAAACTTATGACCTCATGGTCGTGACGCTAAAAAAAAGTGTCGTCGGCACTTGTCTCAGAGATCTTACATATAAACAAACAAACAAAAATCGGAAGTTTTAACAAATTCTGCTCATATACTCGAATAATATATTGTAATATATACGAGAATATGATATTAGAATCTGAAATCCATTTATATATATACAATATATATATGGTATATATTGATATCATATAATAATGTAAAATTTGTGGCGGTTCCATAAATGGGAAGTCCTTGAACCAAAAAAACAGAAACTCTTCTTTATTGCATGATATATAACATATATCATAAAATGTGTATACAATATATTATATAAGTCTCATAACCACAAATTTATTTTATTATAATAACAAAATCCAAAATAGTACCATTAGAAATTTTTCTTTTATATTTAATATCAATATTCTATATATACATAAATTTAGTGTGGTAATATCACTTTACTTCAGTTAACGTTGTAATTTTCTTTAATTTTGTCTGTACATATGCCGCACATAAATCTATATCAGTACAATATTTTAATTTTTTATAAAATGCAATGACTACACTCAATATGATATTAATAAATATACAATATATTTTGAAATGTTTTGACATTGCTCGTAGGTCAAAGAAATTTTAATGAAACTCTTAAACATTAATTTTAAATATTGCATGCATGTGACAAAATTGAATTTATTTAAGTCCTTCCGATTACAAGCCGCCAACCTTTCATCATAATTCTTACATTAATACAATATAAATTAAGCCTTTGATTTTGCAAAAAGATCATATTTTTCTTAATGAGCCGTGTTTTATTATATTAATCCATAAAAAAGATGATATTCACCATAGTATCTGGAATTTATTGGGATTTTGATTAAAATACAAAATACTTCCAAAAATTTATTATAAAAATGGAATTTAATTTTGGCACTTTTGTAATCAAAAATTTTCTGTTATCTTATCAATGAAAAAAAAATGTATGTACAGTAATGCGCAAAAGTATGCGACCACTTTGGTTTTAGAAAGGCAAGTTAAATAAATCTGGGAAATTAAAATAAAGTGAAAAACAATTTTTTTTTAAATTTTATTAATTTTGATATTAAATAAAGTATTTTTTATTCATTAATTACTATCAAATTAAAAATACAATATATAACAAATTCCTTTTTCGTCGAAAACCACTTTTGGTGTTTGATGAAAGTTTGTACGATTTAAAGCATTCGGTAAATCAGTTTTTAATTGTTTCTTCGTTAAATAAAGTAATAATAGCACAGCGCACATCAACACTAATTTTTACAATTTCATGTTGTTTAATTGTTAGTTAGTTAAATAGAACTTAATACCTTCAATTTTAGATAAATATAGAGAAAAAAGGAGTAAATTAATCCTTTTGTGTCTGTAGAGGATAATATGTAGACATAGTTAGAAAACAAAATACTTGGACTTCTCGAAACAGCATCATAAAAGTTTGATATTTATGTTTACTACCTATAAACAAGGGTGTGAACTTGGTATTTACACTTGGCCTGTCATGGTTAAAAAATGGACATGAATTAAAATTACAAATTAATTTTCTAAATTATTTCAGGCAATAATAAAAATTAGAACTGTTATTTATTCTCATTGACAATATATTATATTATACATCCAAAGAATTAATATAAATTTTTAATATGTTGTTATCAAAATTGTCGCATATTTTTGGTCTGCAGTGTATGTAAAGCAAAAGGTAAATCAAAGAATTTTTCCCTTAAAATATTTCCATACAACCTTGATATGAAGACATCTATTGGAAAATTAAAAAAAAAAAATGTATTTAAATTAACATTACAGGCATTCGAATAAATTTATTTCATTATATGCATATTTGAAAAACGTGTGTGCTTAATAATTTTTATTTATAAGAAAAGAACAAAATTAAATTAAATTGTTACTATTATTTCTCATTTTATAAGTAAACCGTACGTTTCCCCTATAGAAAAAAAATATATATCATAATTTACATTTCTTTTTTATTTAATTTTTTTTAGTAGATACTTTCAGTCATTTTCCTAACTAAATGGCGGTATTTTATCGTTTATATGGAAAAAATAAATAAATTATAAAAAATAAGAAAGGCATGTCTATCGTATCTTCTTATATTAAAGAATTTCATAAATTCTTAGAAGTGATATACTCGTAAAAAAAATTTTTGGTTGAATTTTCAAAATAATAATTTTCAAATTTAATATTCCTCTTTTATTTTTTTTTCTCTTTGAGTTAGAAATAGTTTAGCAACTGAAAAAAAATTAAAATCAAAAGAATTCATATAGACTGGTATATATATGTGTTGTACTTATACTATTCTTAAACTGTGTTGATTTTTCTACTACAAGCGACATTTATGTACTCGTACGTAATAAAAAAAAAGGAGAAAAAATTAGTTTATAAATATTTATTAATTGTAGAAGTTTTACTATATGCATAAATTTATCCTTCACGGTCCGTCTACAATTTACTTAATTTATGTCTAAGTGTTAGAATACTAATATTCTAACACTTAAATATGAATTAAGTAAATTGTAGATGTATCAATAAATATTGATATTGGCTTGTAAAAATAGCAATATTAGTATTTTAGCATAAGATTCAACTTTGTTAAAATATTAATAATAAATGCAAAAATTTATTTGATTTCAATAAAGTTCGATTGTTTGTTTTGTTTTTAAAATTTGGGGGATTGTTTGCATAAATACGTTATTTTGCGAAGCGCCACAAGAAAATGTCTAACGGAACTTTTCACGCAATACAGCCAACATTTTGTCGTATTGTGTTGTGTACCTTGCGGTGCCGCCATATTGAATTCACATATGGTCTAATGGTCCAGATTAAAATCCTAAATTTAGGCAAAAAAGAAGTCTGTTATATTTTAATACATCTTAAAACTCTGAATTGACGGAAATGGTTTCTCCTTCTTCATTTTCAAAGAAATATAGGCCAAAGCCATAGAAACCAAAATGCATACCAGACCAGACAGTCATTAATAGCCAATGACACCTTCGCGGACATAATAACCAATGACACCTTCAGACCGAAATACACACCAGATAGTCCCTTTTCGCTTATTTGCGAAACTTGGCTATGTGAGAATCATCACTTTTGTAGAAGTAAACTGGTAAACTATCCATAATGTAGAATTATGGACCTTAAACTAAACTAATGCCATCTTGGATGACATATACGTACGTTATTTCTATTCTACCCGAAAAGTCTTATATTATAGATCTACTGGATAGACCCGATTGTCATATTTTCTTATATGTAAACGTAATTGTATGCCGCCATATTTTTATTTTGTTATTATTTATTTTGTAAACATCAATCAAATAATTAGCGCGTCAATGTTGTAGACTCGCAGAGAGATTTAAAACGCCATTTTTCATGAAGTCATATCATACCAAATACGGAACATAACATACACGTACGTGTATAATATTTAAACATTGTTTACTATTTTCAATTTTGAGAAATACACATATCAGGAAGTTAAACATCAAGTTAGTTTTTATTTAAAATTTAAGTATTTTCGAACAAGTAGGAATTAGTTTATTCATTTTCATAAAAAGTTTTATTCGTAAAGTAACTTAAAAGCACTTTATTATTTAAAATTACGGTTTTCTATCAGAGTATGTGTATTCTTGCGAATATTTTTTGGAATTAACTAGATAGAATTTTTGTGCATAGACCTAGTCAGTTCTATATTTTAAGCCAAAAGTACTGAATTCAATTTTATTTTAAGACTAAAAGTGCATTCATGATGTACTGTACTGAAACTAACACACACTTTTTCTTTTATTGAAATGGCTGTAACTTTCACCGATTTACATGAATTTAGGTGCGTTTGAAAGAAGATGAATGTATCTTTTTAATGCTGCAAATTTTCAATAGATGGCGCTGCATGTTGTATGATTTAAAAATAAGTTCGGTAATTTTTTGGGCACAAAGTGTATTTGAATAATATTGAATGAATATTATATAAAATTGTTGAAACCACGAAAATGCCTAATTAAATAATTCAAATTGGAAGAAACAATATATTATAATTTTACAATTTACAATTTTTATTTAATTATTTTTTTATTTTATAATAAAATCTAAGCTATAAAGTTAATTATATATTTAGTTCAAAAATTCCTAATTTCTAATTAATATATTTTATTATTTATTATTTATAATAACATGTTATTAAAATATTTAAATGAGAATTGAATTTTACCATTTTTAATTATCGAAATAAATTAGACCACTATAATTTGTTGTTTTTAAATAGTTTAAAAATCTTTTGCCTTAATTAGTCTAAAACTTTAGCCTTTCCAAATTAAAAAAAAGTTTATTGATTCGTGTTTTGTTACGAATAACTACACTGAATTCTTTTTTCACATGATTTAGAAATAACACAGTCTAAAGATTTTACACGAATTATTTGTTCTAATAGGTAGCCTAGCGATACGACCAATATCTTTATATGATACACAACCCCAAATCGTTATTTTTGCCACCTTTACGACTTCGACATCGGTCTTTAAAATATTCCCCCAAATATCTATTGTTCATAAGAAAATTTTAGCCTTTCATTTATAGTTTTTTTATTCACAATAATTTTGGTCGTTATTTAAGGGCTAATTTTAACTGATCTTACCATTTTCTGATCTTTAAGGATTGTAACCTGCTTTCTTCCCGAGCTTTTACTGTTTCCTTGCTTCGGAATTTAATTTTTTAGATTTAAACTACACGTATACTGCTCGAAATAAAATATACGAGCTGAAATTATTTCTATTATACAATAATTCATAATTTACGATTAATATTGTAATTACATAAATTATTTTTATGTTTTGAATTTGAATTCGAATTTTTATATATACTAATTTTATATTTTTGTTAACAAATACGTGTACGAATACGATCTTTTAAAACAATATATAATCCTTCTCCTTTCATATTACACGAATTTTTAAAGGTCTATAACACATTCCCAATTTAAAAAGGCGCAATATCAAAGTAATTGAATTTTAAATCATAATAATCAAATCCAAATATCATAATAGGATTTGAAATGAAAAATTAAAATTCGATATTTTAAAAAAAAATTATAGAAAGTATCGTCAAGCAAAAGATAGAGTGCCACTGAATGACTCTTACCTTATGTTACGTATCAATATTATACTTTTTATGTTTTTTTTTGGCAACGACAAACGCAGTGTTTCTCAACGTGGGGGGGCATATTATAAATATAAAATGTGAGAAAATTACACGATCATAAACAATATGTAGTATTTTTTTTATTATTATTGTTATTGTTATTGTTGTTTTTTTTTGTTTTTCCTCTTTTCAAATTAACACATTGTCTAAACTAAATGTCTTCTGCAAAAGAAAAAAATTCAATAATTTATGATGAATTTATTTATTTTCCCATTAATAAATGACTTTAGTAATGGATTTAACTCTATTAAATCAAATGAAAATAAACAATATAAAATATATTTATGTTCGGAACACATGAAATTGAAACACTAAATAGTTGATTGCTTTATTTTTTTTTAATTTGTTGCTAAAAAAAAAACTTTTAGCATTTTCTTTTTTTAAAAAAATTTATGTATTTAAGGATAATGGAATTTTATGAAAGGAATTTCGAAATTTCAATGATTAATATCTGATTTAAGTCAATTCATTTATTCAAAAAAGAGTGGAAGATAGAAAAACGAAAATAAATTGATTAAAGGAAATACCGAAATGCAATGAAATACAAGAGTGAAATTATGATTTGCAATAATTCGTATTGCATGCATGATCGACTGGCACAAATCGAATATGGACAGATGCAAATGTTTTTTTACACGGTCATATGAAATATAAATACATTAAACTAGAGAGTATGTCGCAAATCGAAAATATTTGATATTTTAACAAGTGCAGCAAAAAAAACCAAGCAAATTAAAACATATATTTTAAATTAATTATATATGGTTGAATATTTACTTAAGAATTATTTGCATAAATATAGATAACCCAAAAATTCGAAAATATTATATTATTATTAATAGTTTATATATTGTACGTACAATACAATATAATAATCAAAATTAATTTTTCATTCATAAAAAATAATTCCTGTTTTTAATTGATTCTTGTGGGTTTTTCTATCTAAATTAAGTAATTTATTGAATCCTATGAATGAGGGCTAAGATAGTCCCAAATTATCTTACCATTAAATTTTTGGGGCTACACCTGTTCTTAGTTTTTCCAAATATATATGTATAGGTATAGACATATATGGAAGATACTTCCCCATACATATATTCCATTTCAAATATTCTTGTCAAAGGCGAATTTCATTAGTAGTATTAAATCTCCGAATTCTTCTTCGGAAGTGATCAAAATGAGAAAAATTCTTCAGTTTAGAAGAACGCAACATTTAATTTAGTACTGTTCCGAATAAGCTTACTTATTCGAAAATTCAACCAATTCCACATATCTATTTGAATCATCTATCAGCAATTTGTTGGTCTATTCACTCAATGGGTCAGATTGATTTCGTGGTCTAACGTGCTTCGGAATTAGCTGCCCGAAAGGCAGGAGCAATAAGCTAATGAAGCAATACTCTGAAAAGTAAGAAAAATTTTCTACGATTAATATGATAAAGTAGGTGTTGTAGTATTTATTTGATTCGCACAGTAGTAGTCTTCTTTGCCATAGTACTTGTAGAATATCAAAATTTTCATGGACATGGAAAATTCGATTTTCATCTTCATAACCAACGTATCACATCTCATCTCATTTCAAGTCAGTCTGTGGAAACGTCTGGACGTGATCGACGTCGGGGTAACTGCCATATTTTTTCAACGTTTTTTTTTTATCTAAAAAAAATTACTATAAAATATTATTATAAATAATAAAACAAAATTTTATGAATTTTCTATAATATTTGATGGCAAAGAATCAGTGTTGATTTTAATTAAAAACAAATAATAAAAGTAATATTATAATTTGATATATATTAAATAAAATTGAAATAGGCTTGAAAATGTAAACAATTGTGGTTAATGGAATTTTTTTTTAAATGTGCAGTAGTATCAAAAATTAATCAATCAAACAGGACAATAGTTATTTCTGTGATTTAAATTCAAATTCAGTTAAATCGCAAAATTAGGAACATATTTAAATGTTTTAATTCAAATAAATACTCACCAAAAAGGGTTGTGTATATCAATATGATAAATTTACTTATTATATATACATATGTATACATGTATTCATTAAATAAATCAAAATTAAAATTTATTTTAAATAAATAAATTAATAAAAAAATTAGCATACACTTTAAATTGAAATTTATCAAAATTCTCTTCAAACTTACTTAAATATACCTTAATCTGCTATCATTTTTAAAAGAATCAATAAAAAATATACACATATGTTATGTGCACACATATTATAAAACAAAATTATCGAAATCGGTTTTTTTTCTTTTCTGATAAATCAATTATATTCTTCATCTAAAGAAAGATTCTTTAAATATGCAATTTATATTTTTTTCCAAGAATATTTTGTTCTTTGGAAGAGTTTAAAGAGAATTTTAATATCATCTACAAACATATATAAACGTTTATTCATAAAAAAAACACTTTTATAGAAGATATAACATATATTTAATAGTTTTTTATCTATAATAGACGATATTATTTAATCATAATTCCCATATACATTATAATCCTTTTTTAATGTGTACTTAATTTGTATATAAATAGTGTATTGTGTATCATATTTTGACCTTTAAATTGGATGATCAGAGTTCTTTTCTCACGTTCTACAATATTTTTTTAAAAATATTATTATTATTTTTATAAAAGTGTGTAAAAATTTAAATGATCTTAAGTTAAAACGGAATATCCTCTTACCAATTTCTATTACGATTATGAAATTCTACTTTGGTTAAATTTTATAAAAGAATAATTTTCCTTAAAATATAAGAGTATAATAAAAAATATATAGAAATTGAAGTAAAAAAAAACTTTATAATTTAAAAAAGAAAACGAACATCAAATTTTTCTCTATCAAATAATTTATAACGAAATAAAACATATAACAAAATGATGTTATGGAAATCTGAAGATGTAGAAGAACCAGAAGCAACGTGGGAAGAATATAGTGTATTTTATAAAGAAAAATTACGTTGTACAACTGTATCTGAATATGATAATAGTGAACGTATGCAAATATTCTGCCAAGAGCAAGATGTACCAACAGATATTGAATTGAATGGAGATGACTTTGCACCACTTAATTTTCTTTCAATATATTATATACGAACACATCAAGGTATTAAATTTAGTCAATTATGTAATAATTTACGAAATAATTTCTTTAATTTATTTCTATAATTTCGTAAAAAATTATTGTTAAACCAAAGATATAAAACGGAAAATATGAATGGGTCAAAAAAAAATGCAAAACTTCAAAAATTTAGACACTTTCAACATATGTGTATAATAATTTTCTCTCATGCAAATAATAAAAAGGAATTACAAATGTTCAAAAGTGTAAACAAAGCTTTCAATAGGCGCTTTAAAGTATGTAATAACCGTTTTCTTCGGACTACAAAATTTATATACAAATTTACGATAGTGGATATCGATATTCATTTTAATTTGTTTGTTTGAATGTTAGGTCTCTGATATAAATGCCAGAGATATTTCATGTGGGTTTGCTTTGCTAGCTTCCTTACAGAAATTCGTCGATAGTTGGGTGGAGCAAAAAGTCAAGGAATTTTTAAATTTTGTAAAGTATATTTAAATGTTTAAGAAGTTTACAACAAAGAGGGTTTGAAATAGGAATGGTTGTGTCTAGGAGTTCCATAAATTTTATAGAACATATTAATTACTTTTCGAAAATTAAAGAGAGAACTTGGAAAAAGGGGTTCTTGGATCTAGAAGCTCCACAAGGTAAGGAGTCCTATTGAATACGGAATTCTAGGTTAAGTGGCATTCACTTAAAATATAAGGAGTGGTGAGTTGAACAGAACGAGATAAATTACCGAAAACGTAGTTACTGTTAAGTGTTGTATGGTCAATCCGGATTATGAGACGTTTCTTTGCTCAGAATTTTGGAATGGTCGCTAAGTAGACTGGCTTTCTGATATTTGGTCTATGTATTGACAGAAATCGATCATTGGTCTGTCTGCTTGTCTACACATGGCCAATGATATTATGTATCATTTTGTTAGCAAGCAGAGCAAGCGACAAATTTCATAAAGTACCGGATTAATTGACGATCCACAAATAGCTTCAAGGGCTGACAGACTGTCATTAAAAAGGGCTATATTGTTTTTGACTGGAAGGTTGATCGCATTCTCAACTGTCGTGCTAATTGCCCACAGCACACCAGGGAAAGAAGAGCTTTTGAATGGAAGAATTCCACTGCATAGTTCACGGTGTATATTGTCGACAAAATATGTTATGTAGTTATAAACAGCTGCGATATATGTGTACATTTAATATTTGTTATTTATGTTATTTCAATATTAAAAAAGTTCGTTTATTAATTACAAACACAATATACATGTACATATACATACATGTAATCTAGTAATTTATCTGTATTTGAATTCATCATCATAAAAATAAATTAAAATACATATAATTACATATTATTATGATAAAAGGAGTGGAAATATTGGTTCCATAGCAAATCAATTTTATATTAAAGTTAATATTTATAAAATATGCATGGCATATTCTATGAATTTACCATATGTTAATTATATGATATTAGTGATTCAATAAATGTAGTTAAATTTAAAAAATAATACTATTGGGATATTTAACCAATTGTTGTTATAATTGTATTAATTTACAATAATATGAAAATTCAATAAATATAATAATACTATTTCATAAATTTTAAAAATAATTATAAATTATTGTAAGATTGTCAGACAACATTGACTAATGTATTTTTTCAAAAATTCTCATAGTACGAGTACGTGTTCATGCTTTGACATTAGAATTTTTCTCGCTTAAGTATTTTCTACATAAAATTGTCCATATTTATACTAGTATTTAAAGTAGAGAAAATAAAAACAAATAAAAAGCAGTGTCCTGTTTACAAATTAAAAAAAAATATTATATGGAAGAGTATGTATGTATTGTATAATTGTTCAGGTATGTATATGATATACTTACAACATTAATATCTACAAGAAATTACAAAAGATACAAACACATATATGTAAATATAAATATCATTGTACCATCATATTTATCTTTCATTTTTTTTCTAATTGTAAACAACATTTGACAAGCACTTGGCTGCGGTCATTTAACAAGCAATTCCATATATTATAGTGTCAATTTCTCATCTTTCTCGACAAATAATAAATAAATAAACACATATAAAAGTTTCATACTAATTTTTATATACGTGTTCTAAAATGAAAAAATAAATATAACTATTAAAATAGTTAGAGTAATATTTTAGAAGCAAAAAAATCGAATCTAATAATTTATAACACACGTGATAAATGGTTTTTATTAGTTTGTGTGGTTCTTTTTTTTATCCGAAATAATTTTTTTTTTTAAATTATCTATATATTTTGATAGTTTTGAAAGATCAGATAAATTAATAAAATAAATTATCCTTTTTGGAACTGAACTAAAATTGAAAAAAATAAAAAGTTTTATAAAATAGCACAAAAAAAATGTAGAGCTAATAATCGAGAAGAAATGAAATAGAACAACCTCAAGGTAGAAATTTCTTGACTTTTTAATCATGTTCTATTTTTAAATTTCAGTACTATGGTAACACATTTAAGTTAAAAAATAGCAAATTTCTTATATTATTAATAAAAATGAAAAATATGGTACTTTATTACAGTCTCTAAGACTCTAAGCCATTCAATCTTATTTCGTTTTTCTTTTATGTTTTGCTGATGATTATAATGATGATGATGGTTTTGAAAAAGACGATGATGATGCTGATGAAACAAAAATTTCTTTGAAATAAAAAAAGTGTTAGCTAAGCTTAGTAAATATGACGAATGTGGCGAAATATTGCGGACATTCCATTAGAAAAATTTAAAAATTTATTTTGATATAGAATTTTTTTTTTGTTTTAAACAAAAATATATAAGATATTTCAAATAATTTAAAGTCATTTTAAATTTAGGCTACTTAGCAATTATACAATATTTATATTGTCATAAATATTAAGTTTACTGAACAAAAAATTAATTATTTTAATTTAAAAATAATTATCTTGCTTGGTAATTAAAAAAACACAACCCCTAATGAGGAAATGTTCATACAAATTAATTTGTTAGTAAGGTGCGTTTGACATGTGTTAGTTAATGGGCATTTTGTATTGGCCCATGATCATGAGGCCATTTTAACGGCGCTTCATTGAAATTTCTTCAGTAATTATTATTTTTTGTACCATATAATAATTATTAAGCTTTGAATTAATTTGCCAAAAAAATGGCAATGAAATTTGTATCTTCTATTGTTATAAATCCTTCATAAAAATATTAAATTAAAATTTATTTTATATGTACCAAAAATCAATTATCAGTACAGTTTAGCACAATGCTAAAATAGTTTCAGTTAAAAAAATTTAAAATAAATCTAGAAAAAGTTTTTATCTCTTCTTTAACAATAATATTCACACCCGTAAATGCAACAATTACTAATAATAAGTGAATGTTTATGTTATTCATATTGAAATAATATCTATAAATATATTGTAAAACCTCTTTTTCATAAGCATATTCAAACATTATTCATTTTCAGATTAAATGCAATTAATAAATTTCTTTTAAAAATTAATTTACAAATAAATAAAATCAATAATTTGATACCATGGCCTCGCCATCGAAATTCCATTTTGTTTGGCAAGTTTTGCAATTTAATAATTTATGCACTACTTCATTTTGTATAAGTAATTGCACATTAATTATGAATAACATATACATATATGTAAAACATTCATATTTATTTGATTATTATATATAATATATTGTAGAATATTTAGGAATTAATAAAAGTATAAATTTGTTTATGAATTGCTTATATGTAATATGTGAGCAAATTGCCTTGACTTGACTAAAAATCATGTCAAATTGTTTAGTTTTTACAAATTTTCTTAAAAATAAATGCTATTTTATTTTACGTATACAATAAGTTTTTGTAATATATTTAAGTTTACATATACTTTAAATAGGAAAGAATTGCTATTGCTTTGTATTAGTCGTGATTATTATTTGGTGTATATAAATTATTATAATATATGCTATCAGTAATATATAAATACATATATATGGGAGAAAGGGAGTTCTTACATTGACCTAGGTTTTTATTTTAAATACCATTTCTAATAGTAATTGGATTTATTATTACCTTGAGCCTATTAGTACGATTATTAACTTTATTAAACTTAATATCCTATTATTTTTTTATTTTATTTTAAAAAAGGATCCAAATAATATGCTAATAATATTTGAATATATATTGGACAAAAGCTATTCTAATATTCGTAAAAAAATACTTTTCCAAAAATCATCAAAGTGCATACGGTAAAATTTTATAATAACAAAAAAAATCAATTATAATTTTATTTGGAATAACCTATATTTATAATAGTATCCTCCGCACATCATTTTTTCTGGCCTTTGGAAGTCTTCCATAATCAAAATGATCCCAAAACCCAACAAACCCAAAAACCATCCTACCTCATATAGGTCTATAAGCCTCCTTCGCATTATATCAAAAATTGTAGAAAAATTAATCCTAAAACGCCTTTATACTATCTTTAAAAGCGAGTGTGGTTCCTCAGCATCATTTTCGATATTGCCCAGTCATATTGTTTGACATTTTCGACCGTGTATTTCTTTGGAAGTTGCAGCAAGTCCTATTTCCTAGTTATTTCCATATCCTAAAATCCTATCTTTTAGACCGATATTTTCAGGTAGCTGGTGTCCCTCAGGGAAGTATCCTACGTCCAAGTATCACTATATAGTGATATCCTTGCACCAACATATGCTGGCGATACAGCCATCCTTACACATAACAAAGATTCTTCCACAGCCATCAATAGCCTACAGAACCTCATTCAGTCCTTCGAAACCTGTTGCAAAAGGCGGAGAGTGTGGGTAAATGAGCAAAAATCTGAACAGATACGAGAATGGACAACACAAACAATTACTACGACTGAAACCAATATGGACATATGGACTCGAAGTTTGGAGTTCGACTTAGCATTCCAATTCCCTTCCAATCTAAATCCTACAATACCGAATCCTTCGAAAAATTGCCACTGCTGCCTTTTATGTACGAAACACTGTTATCTATCGTGACCTAAATATTGTATTCGTTCATGAACTGTGCATCTCCCGTTATAAAAAAATTCCATTTACGTGGAATCCTAATCCTTAAGTAAAAGAATTGTTCCCTTCCAACCTTCTATTATACACCCCTCGACGTTTGAAACGGCAATTTTTTGAACTTATAAAATAAATTATCTCCTCCTTGGAGGAGATAATTTCCTTGTTTCTTTCCTTAAAAAATCTGCTTGTTACAATTATATTTACCATAATTGTAGATTACATTTAAATTTTGAAAAAAATTATTTTGCAGACCGTGAGGCTATTTTGCTAGCTAGATTTAAACTTGTGTTCAAGATGTACAGATCTTAATATTTCTAAATCATGGCACATTGTTATGTTGTAATTTTTGTATTGCATTTGAAAATATCTTAGTAATGATAAATTAAATAATCTTAAGTTGTATAGTTTGTTATATTAAAGAAATTATTAGTTTTGTAAAAACATATGATATCACTTTATCTGAATACAATATGTTAATACCGCCATAATGTTAATTCTAGACTAAACGAATTTAATTTTCGAAAATGAAAACAATAATGATGACGTCGTATTAAAAATATTCATAAAAAGTTTTAAAAATCTGTTTCCTTTATCTCAGACGGTTTGAAACACGAAGGTTGTATTTTATCTCACTATAATTATATTCAATTATTAATTATCTTTGTCTTATGTCAATCATCAATAATAAGTGTAACAAAATATAACAACAAGTAACATATCTTTCATAGCTACAATATATTTTTTTTTTTGGAGATACAAAGAATAGTTACTATATTTAATTGCATAAATTACATAAAATAATATCAAATTTGTTAGTATGTTTTAAATAAACTATTTGATAAAATACTTAAATTAAAAATTAAAATGTCAGTTAAAAATTTACATGACTAAACTACACATATTAACATTATATTAAATATTACATGCTAAAACATCAATATTAAATAGCAATAAATTAAATGTCTATAGTCCGTCCAGTTATACTATACTCGTATATATTCAATTTTAAAAATATTTAATGCCATATTTTGTACGTATATTTATCAATCAAAACATTAAAAAGGTAAATATTTCGTAAATTTTTGATGGTGAAATTTTTTTTGAAATTTCGTATTCGTAATTTTTTTATAGATAAAATGTTATTAAAAAAATTATATAAATACCTTAATGTCTCATAATTTCTGTAAATAATGTTGTTTTTTTTCTTCAATTTTTTATTTTTTTTTTATTTGAAAATCGAAAATGAATATAACATTATGATCTATAAATAGACTTAAAGCCACGAATAAATATCATTAATTTATGAGTTAAAAATTTAATAGATGTATATGGATTTTTATGTATATATATACATAAGTGCATAAATATGTATGTAATAATAAATTTGAAATTATCGCATATTTTGTTTGGAAGGATTTTTAATCAAGAGCAAAAAAAATTATTAATTTAGCAACAGAACTTTATACTCAATAAGCTCTAAAAATAAGAATTTTTAAAAATTCTCAATGCATGACTCAGTGTATAATAGCGCAAATAGTCGTTTCTAAATTAAGGTAAGAGAGGGGTAAAGCCAATCAAATCACCCAAAATAATGTTTCATTATAAAAATAATATTTTGAAAGAGATATTATCCAATTTTCGATTGAAAAAGATTACCTTAATATAATAAATATTGCATATATGAGACATTTTAAAATACCCCATAAACATTTAATGCTTTCGTATACTAGTATACATATACGGGGACGAATGAGCAGGCAATGTTTCTTCTAGATCTGTCTATATGATATATATTTGATTAAAAATAGATTTAAGTGATGTAAACATAAAAAAATAAGAACGAATTTTTCATTTACGTGGACGACTACCGTCTTTTTCTTCAATTTGGTAAAAAAAATGAATATTTTTATGAAAATCATTAGAAAAAAACTTCATTTTCTTGTTATGTCTTATTTCTCTCAAATTAGATTATTAGACCAGAGTAATATGAGAAATTTCATTGCTGTTCAATTTTATTACTCTTCATTTCCTGTATGGATAATTTGTATTTAAACACTTTTAAGGCAAGTCATCAATTTACTAATAAATTTATTTTTTCGTTTTGATAGTCTTAAATATACAAAACAGAGCTTTTAAAATATTGTAACTGTCTAATACTAGAATAATTAATAAAAAACCAAAAATAAGAAAAACAACCAAAATACATATGTATTTTCTGAAATACGCATGTAACCCGCGGATTTGTTTAAAGAACTAGAATAAATTCCATTAAATCTTTTCTTTCTACTTTTGATAAACATTTATTTAATAAGTATGATTATGTGATTCACAATTATCAATCCTCTTTTATGTGATTAAATTGATAAACAACAAAAAAACACCATAAAAAGCTAAATATTTGGGATTGTTTATTAGCTTTTAAATTTAGCATATTGAGAATTTATCCTTTAAATTATATTTGGATACAATACCATCTAATTGTGATTATTTAAATTTTTTCAGCGGAAGTAAAAATGCCTAGCGGAAATGTAGATAAACCAATAATTGAAGATAATCGAGATGGTACAGTTTCGGTTAAATACGATCCAAAAGAAGAAGGTATTCACGAGTTATCGGTTAAGTACAATGGAGAACATGTTCAAGGTTAGTGAAAGATTTTATTTATCAGTTGCGGATGCTAATTTTTCAATCTTGTACAGGTTCGCCGTATAAATTCCACGTTGACTCAATTGCTTCGGGTTATGTCACCGCGTACGGGGCAGGTTTAACCCATGGTGTTTGCGGAGAACCATGCAATTTTACTATTTCAACAAAGGGGGCTGGAGCTGGTGGTCTTTCCTTAGCTGTTGAAGGTCCAAGTAAAGCCGACGTAAGTAATCAGTAATACATTATATTTATTTTGAATAGGAACTTTTTAAAATATTCAGAATAAGTAGAGCTTATTTTCGTTTTTTTTTTGTATACACCTATTATACCGAAGCTTTTCGATTGCTACAACATATAGTGTTGTTATGCCATTATGTATATAATATGAAATATTCTTCTTTTTTATAAAATATAGATTTCTTATCAAGACAACAAAGATGGTACCGTTTCGGTTACATACTTGCCAACAGCACCAGGAGAATATAAAATTTCTGTTCGATTCGGCGACAAAAATATTAAGGGTTCCCCATTCTTTGCGAAAATAACTGGTGAAGGACGCAAACGTAACCAAATCTCCGTTGGATCATGTTCTGAAGTAACTTTACCTGGAAGCATCACAGACTCTGATTTACGATCACTCAACGCATCCATTCAGGTAAATAAAATATTATTTTTCGAAATCAATTTGTAATGGCCCTTATACATATTATGATTTTTATGCTATATTATAGGCTCCAAGTGGACTTGAAGAGCCATGCTTCTTAAAACGTATGCCAAGCGGAAATATCGGTATTTCATTTACACCCAGAGAAATTGGCGAGCATAGCGTATCAGTCAAGCGAATGGGTAAACATATCCAAAACTCGCCATTCAAAGTAAATGTTTGCGAGCGTGAAGTGGGTGATGCTAAAAAAGTCATAGTCACTGGCGCCGCTCTCAAAGAGGGTCAAACTCATATAGAGAATCACTTCAGTATAGATACACGAAATGCAGGCTACGGTGGTCTATCATTATCGATTGAGGGTCCTAGTAAGGCAGAAATCGTATGCAATGACAAAGAAGACGGAACACTAGATATTTCCTATAAACCAACTGAACCAGGATATTATATAGTCAATTTGAAATTTGCTGATCACCATGTTGAAGGTTCGCCATTTACTGTTAAAGTAACAGGTGAAGGTTCAAATCGTCAGCGTGAGAAAATTCAAAGACAACGCGATGCGGTTCCGGTTACCGAAGTTGGCAGTCAATGCAAGCTAACATTTAAGATGCCTGGAATTACTTCGTTCGATTTGGCAGCCCGTGTTACATCACCTGGTGACGTTTCCGAAGACGCTGAAATCCAAGAAGTTGAAGACGGTCTTTATGCAGTTCATTTCGTACCTAAAGAACTTGGTATACACACAGTTTCCGTCCGCTACAAGGAAATGCACATCCCTGGCTCTCCATTCCAGTTTACCGTTGGGCCTCTTCGAGACTTTGGAGCTCACTTGGTCAAGGCTGGCGGTGCCGGGTTAGAGCGTGGTGAAGTTGGTGTACCAACTGAATTTAATGTTTGGACTCGTGAAGCAGGCGGCGGTTCCCTAGCTATTTCCGTTGAGGGCCCGAGCAAGGCTGAAATCGAATTTAAAGATCGTAAAGATGGTTCATGTGATGTTGCGTACACAGTAGCAGAACCTGGAGAATATCGTATCGGCCTCAAATTCAATGACAGACACATCCCGGACTCTCCTTATAAAGTATACATTTCACCAGCAATGGGTGATGCTCATAAACTTGAAGTACAGCAGTTCCCGCAAGGAGCTATTCAAGCCGATACGCCAGCACAATTTATGGTCAGAAAGAACGGGGCAAAGGGTGAATTAGACGCTAAAGTAGTCGCACCATCCAATACAGAAGATGATTGCTTCATTCAATCAATTGACGCTGATATGTATTCAGTGCGTTTCTATCCCCGTGAAAACGGCATCCATGCTATTCATGTTAAATTCAATGGCGTACATATTCCTGGTTCACCATTTAAAATTAAAGTTGGCAAAGACGTTGCGGATCCCGCAGCCGTTCATGCTACCGGTACTGGACTTGACGAAGTCAAAACTGGTCATAAAGCTGATTTTATTATTAACACCTGCAATGCTGGCGCCGGTACGTTAGCTGTAACAATGGATGGTCCATCTAAGGTGTCTATGGACTGTACAGAAGTCGAAGAAGGATACAAAGTACGGTATACTCCTCTACTCCCTGGCGATTATTACGCGTCTATAAAATATAACAATATGCATATTGTTGGATCGCCATTCAAAATCCAATGCAGAGGTATAACAAAAAAGTGCTAATAATATAGTTTTTATGCATAAACAAAACTAACTTTTTTATTTAATTTATAGGTGATAAACTGGCTGATGAAGGGGCGCAGGAAACATCATCGGTTATTGTAGAAACGGTTTCTAAAATTGCTAAAGGTGGTAAAAGCACCGGAGTTGTTATGCCTCATTTTAAATCTGATGCTAGTAAAGTTCAGTCCAGAGGAATGGGACTTAAGAAAGCTTACGTTGGCAAACAGAATCAGTTTGCTATATCTGCAGGCGATGCTGGTACATTATATATTTTCCATTAAATCTTATCATATTGTCTATTTATGGCAAAATTCAAGTAAATATTGTTTGTTGGTTTTTTTATTATCAGGTAATAACATCTTGTACGTCGGCATCTATGGACCAAAAGGGCCTTGCGATGAAGTTTATATTAAACATACAGGACGCAATAATTACAATGTACACTATTTAGTTCGTGATCGTGGAGAATATATTCTGATTGTAAAATGGGGTGACGATCACATTCCCGGATCACCATTCAAAATCGATGTATAATTTTAATCAAATCAACTAATTGTTGACTAAAGAAAAATATTAAGACAAAATCACAATATCAGATAAATTAATAATATGATTTCAATCTATATCAATACAAAATATATAATTTACAATTTTCTTAAAACTGCATAAATTCAACAACAAAAATTTGCTGCAAATCAGTTCTAATGAAAAAGCGAAACTATTACCACATTTCGTACTTATTGATTTTTCAGTTAGTTTTACTTTGCAATTACTTTATTTCAATAAATTTGCGGTATTCTCTATAAAATTTTCGCTTCTACCATTATTCGACTCGAAGAATCCCTTAATTCATGATATATATATATATATACATGTACATATATATATTGATATTTGCTATCGGCAAACATTTCCTATTTGCCAATGTGTTAATAATGTCATAAAGCAATTGGAAGAGATATGGTATTCACAATTGCCATTATTATTCATTTAATAAATACAATAATAATTAACATATTACGTTATTATTATATTACAAAAAATATTTAATTTACATTTTAAAAATTATATTGTAATATTTTATTGTTTTTATTATTATTTCTAATTATTATTATTATTATTATATATATAAATATATTTTTTCTGAAAATCTGTCTTTTGCTAATATAATTATTTTTAACTTATACGAGTATATATAAATATAAACATTTTCTTTTTTGTTAAACATACAATTATATTCGAATGAACTTATGTATTCCTGTCAGAAATAATATGTTTTAGTGTATTAAAGTTAAATAAAGAGCGTACATACATACACAAATAGAAATATATTTGTTTGTTGGTTTAAATGTACGGTTTTTGAGGAATCTGAAAACTGCACGATGAGGAATCTGAAATCCCATTATAAAAAAATGTTCGATAAGGTGACATTCCGTTAAAAGATGAAGGTTAGTGAGTTGAACGTCACAGGAATAAGGGAAATAATGTGTGAGAGTAGAATGTTCTATCCTAATTCTGAGCAGTTATCGTGCCCAATAAGTCGACACGGTTGTTGAATAGACTGGCCGGTCAATAGTTGGCCAATGTTTTGAAAGAAACCTAGAAACCTTTCAATACTTGTCCAGTCTGTGTGTCTACATATGTCTAAAGGTGTCATTTGCCATTTGATAACGGGAGCGGCAAGTTAGGAACTGCTGTGAACAGTGGGCGACGAAGAGTTTTCACTGGCAGTTGATCAGCTCGCTCATTGCCCGCCACTACTACATCACCTAGAACACAACGCAATTCAACACCCCTGTTATTAAGCAGGTTATGTTGAGTATTGTTGAGAACAGGGTCGCTCAATGGGCAACGAATGGTTTCCATGGCTGCGTGGCTATCACTGACTATAATAATATTACGGTGATTGGGAGTGCAACCTGCAATCTCTACTGTCATCTTTAATGCCAACATCTCACGGTAATATGGTGCTGCTTTAAAAGGGAAGATACCACAGTGAAGTTCACGAATACGGAAGCCATCTATTTCAATGACTGTGTGGTTTTTAATACAACCAACTAAATATGATAAATATATTTCACATAAATGAATAAATATTACTTTTTAACATTATTTATTTAATTATTTCTTAGAAAATCTCTAAAATAAAAAACTATTATTTGTCAATTAAGTATGTGACTTTATGTTAAGTTAGCGCGTGTTACTCCTGAGTGCTATCGTGCGACTGACTGCGCAACGCACATTCATTGCCATGGCGCTCAGCCGTGCACAAGTGAATGACAATGTGTATGTGTAGCATGTGCAGTATGCATGTTTATATAACTGCTTGTATGAATGTTTTAGTTTTTTAATCCAATTGCCACATACTCTCCCACCAGTGACTTGCTCACGTTAAAAAATGAACGAATCTGTTCGGTGCATGAATAATTCTCGGTTTTTTCGATGCCAACGACAATAATGTTGAAATTTTTAAGTGGTCAACTTTGAATGGACCGTCGTAAGGTGATTTGAGTGGCGGGCGTACTTTGTCATCACGCAGAAATACGTGGGTGCAATCTGCTAGGCTTTTCTGCACATAATAATTATTGGACGAATGGTTTGATGTCTTCACTGGTTGCAAATTTTTCATCATGTGTTCAGTGACAAAGTCCGACATGTTTTTTGTGAGTAAAGCTGTCTCGAGAAAATATCCGGGAATTCGTATTGTTTGACCAAAAATCATTTCAGCCGGCGAAGCATTAATATCCGGTTTGAACATCGTTCGAAGACAGTAAAAGTAATGGAAGTAATGCATTGGCATGACATTTAATTGAGGCTTTAAGTTTTCGATGTAATCGTTTGATGAGTCCATTGGATTGTGGGTGATACACCGCCGTGCGAACATGTTTACATCCGATGATTTTGTTGAGTTCGGTAAAAAGAGTTGAATCAAATTGGCGCGCCTGATCAGTGGTAATGTATTGCGGTACACCGTAGTGAGAGATCCAACCACTAATCAGAGCTTTGGCGCAAGTTTCTGCAGTTATGTCATCGATGGGAATGGCTACTGGCCATCGTTGATTTGGTACCTTGAAATTGTCCAAAATGGCTCTGTTGTGTCGTACAATTTTGCATTTCTGGCATTGAATGCAAGACGACGCCCATTTTGAAATGCCAACTTTCATGTTTGACCAAACATATTTTTCGGTGATCATTTTGATTGTTGCCCGCTTCCCTGGATGTGACGCATTCTGCAATAGTTCGAAGATTGGTTTGCGAAGATTCGAAGCAATGTATGGACGAATGTTGTCAGTTGACGTGTCGCAATATAATTGGAGATTTGAATTGGGTAATGATACCCGTGCAAGTTTTAACGACGAACTTGGATTTTTCAGAATTTGTTCAAGTTTGTTGGCGTCGATTTGCGAAGATGCGATGAGCTCGATGCTTAAGTCATTTGAAATGGTTTCAATGCGTGAGGGTACATCAGCAATAATATTGTCCCTTCCGGACTCGTGACGTAATTCAGTTGAAAATTGACCGATGAAATCCAAATGACGTAGTTGTCGTGGCGATGCTTTGTCTGGTTTCTGTAGAAACGCGAAAATCAGCGGCTTATAATCAGTGTAAATGATGCAGTTTCGACCTTCGATCATGTATTTGAAAAATTTAATTGATTGATAGACGGCGAATAACTCACGATCATAAGTGCTGCATCTGATTTCCGTGTCGGTCATTCTTTTTGAGTAAAATTCCAATGGCTGTAATTTATTGTCCATGATTTGTTGCAGAACTGCGCCTACAGCAAAATCGCTGGCATCAACATGAAGTACCAATTGGGCTCCCGTTACTGGATGAGATAAACAAGTGACAGATGCTAAGTCTGACTTGCATTTTTCGAAAGCTGCGGTAGCTTCGTCGGACCAACCAATCAGTGATTGGTCCTTTTTCTTGTTCCCCCTAATTAGGGACTGTAGTTTTCCCCGTGTTGCAGCTGCATGTGGGAGGAAACGCCGATAAAAATTCATGAACAGTAAAAAACGACGATGTTCGAATGCTTTTTTTGGCTTTTGAAGTTCAAAATTGCATCAATTTTTTCGGTATTTGGAAGTATTCCATTTGCGGTTATCATTTGTCCCAAAAATAGAACTGTTGGTATGCAAATGTCGCATTTCGCCGTGTTGATTTTTACATTGAATTGTTGCAGACGATTTAAAACCAATTCTAAATGTGTGCGATACTGCGTTTCATCCTTTGAAGCGATGCAAATGTCATCCATGTACACATAAACAAAATCTAAATCGTGAAAAATCTGGTTCATGTAGCGTTGAAACGTTTGTGAGGCGTTGCGAAGACCGAATGGCATGAATTTGAATTCGAAGAGACCGAATGATGGCTGTTTTTTTACGGCTCTCTTCGTCGAGTGGGACCTGATGATATGGTTTGATGAGATCAATTTTTGTGAAAATGGGTTTTCCAGCAAAATTTTGAGCAAAATCATGGATGTGTGGAAGAGGATACCTGTCCGGAACCGTTATAGCATTGAGTCGTCTATTATCACCGCATGGGCGTCACTCGCCATTGTGTTTTTTTACCACATGTAGCGGACTGGCCCATGGAGTTTTACTTGGTTGACAGATGCCTGCTCACATCATGATTTCAAATTCCTCAGTGTCTAGTCGACGTGCGCGTCCCTAAATTTATCGAAAATGTCAAAAAAATTGATTGATTTATTAATGGTGCTGATCCGTTGATAGGTGGCCAGTTGATAGACGTTTATTTTTGTATTTGATCAATCAGCCGTTTGCACTTAATATCGGCGAGTAAATTGAAATGGTCTAAAATCAGCGCCAATAACTGCTTGTTTGACGTCAGCGATAATGAATTGCCAAGTGAAATTTCTGCGAAATCCCAAATTTACGTTTATGTGTGTTTTTCCAAATGTTTTTATCAGTGTGCCATTTGCGGCGTAAAAGTTGATAACCATCGGCGTTTGAAGTGCTACCGTAGTAGGCCTTTGGAATAACTGAAATGTCAACACCCGTGTCAATCAAATACTTTCTGTTACTTTGGCGATCAAAAATAAAAAGATTTTACTTTTCGAGGTGTCCACTTCGCTCGCCTTTGTTTCGGAAGTGGAAATAATTAGTTTTTTGAGTCCCCCTTAGTGGACGAAAATTTACAAGGTTCGATACACTTTTGTTCCATTGCACCGAACTTGAAGTAATAATAGCAATATGGACTATTATTGTTAGGACGTGAAGTGGATCGTCTGCTATCTTTTGATTTAACGCGACTTTGTGAGCGTCCGCAAATATTCGACAATTGTGAGAACTTTTTTGAAAGTTCCTCAATCTGATGTGTTAAAGCGGAAATTTCAGGTGACATGTCGTCAGAAGTTTGCCGTGAAGTAGAGGGCGTTGCTACCTCGCTAATTTGTCGAAACGTTATAATTTCTAAAATTTTGTCCGCCATGCTTGCAATTTTTATCAAATCGCCGTCAGCAGTGGAGATAACAGGACGAAATTGTTCTGGCAAACGTTCAATTCAAAGTGTTTTTACCGCCTCATCTGAGAATGCATTATTTGACAGTTAGCGCATTTTTCGAAGAAGAAGTGATGGCTTGGCATCACCTAATTCGGTTTCTTTTGACAAAATACGCAGTTTTTGCTGATCAGAATGTGTGAATTTGGCTAAAATTCGTGTTTTTAGTGTTTCATATTTATTTAATAATGGCGGATGTTCAATAATGTCAATGACTGGCTGTAGAAATTGTGGATCCAACGATCCCAAAATGTGATTAAATTTCGTTGAATCGGTTGTAATGCCAACTAATAAGAACTGAGATTCCATTTGCATGAAGTATATTTTGGAGCTGTTTTGATGAATGGTGCTGGTTTGACAGACACCATGTGAATTTGATTTGCCGAATTATTTGGAAAAATGTTGCTTGCATCTTGAAATTCTGGCGATAGAGGATTTGCCTTCGGTGGATTATTGGTTGCCATTGAGAAATTTTTCAAATTTTATTTAATAATAAAATTATCTCTGTATTTGTCGGTCAGGGCGGTAGTTTTCCACAATTGCCCCCTTCCTTAACAAGCTGTTTTCTTGAATTCTCTCGTAACGATTTAAATATCCAATTTGGGTTCAGAACTCTTTTTCTACACACTCTATTACTTCTGTTTACTGCGATTGCTGACGCCACAGATGTAGTAACTTCCAGGCTATCCTAGCTGATGGACGATTGTGTGCCACTTTATGTTCAGCTTCTATGGTAGCCAATTTTGCTGCTGCTGTTTGACTGTTGCTGTTGCGTTAAGATCATCTTTGCTTTTGTTGTCTCCGTTCTATCTGTCAGTACAATTTCACAAACAAAATTCCCGTCACGAATAACTAAATACCGTACATACGGAACTTATTCAGAAAATTAAAAATACAAGTTTATTCATCTAAATCTATATTGTCCCCTTCAAAGTAATCCCCATCGACTTTAACACGCTTTTGCCAGCGCTTGATCTAACCCTCGAAACATTTTTTATATTCGGTTTTCGGTATGTCCATCAGTACTTCCTGCGATTTTTCCATTACTTCCTCTCGGCTGTTGAAACGCGTTCCCCGTAATGGTTTTTTAACTCGATTGAGTAGAAAGAAGTCACAGGAAGCCAAATCAAGTGATTTCGGTGGTTGTTGGATGGTATTTGTTGCATTTTTCGTCAAAAAATTACGAATAATGATGGTACTGTGCGACGGTGCGTTATCATGGTGCAAAATCCACGCGTTTTCTGCCCACAATTCTGGTCTATTTCGGCGAATTGCTTCAGGCAAACGTCTCATAACGCCCAAATAATACTCTTTGTTTACTGTCCGGCCTTCTGGCAAAAATTCATGATGCACTACACCGTTGTAAACCATGAAAACCGTGAGCATTGCCTTCTTTATTGACTGAAAACGACGTGGTTTTTTTGGTCTCGGCTCATTTGGTGAACGCCATTCACTTGCCTAATGTCTGGATTGCGTGTCGTAACATAAACCTACGTCTCGTCTCCAGTAATGATCCTTTTCATGAATGTGGGATCGGATTCAGCCTCGCAAATCATGTCTTTTGCGACGTCAACACGGTCTCTTTTTTGCATAAAATTGAGGTCTTTTGGCACCAACTTTGCTGCTAAACGACGGAAACCCAAATTATTAACCAAAATGTCTTGAACGGATCCATAGGCAATGTTCAAGTCCTCCGCTATCTCTCTGGTGGTTAATTTGCGGTTATTGACCAAAATTTCTCTTACTTTATCAATGTTTTCGTCGGTTTTCGATGTCGATGGTCTGCCACTGCGCTCATCATCTTCGATTGACTCACGACCACTTTTCGACCGTTTTCTTTAGAGAATTGTTGCCAAAACACTTCGAACATTTCCAACGTTCGCGCACCATTAAATCCGTTTTTTACGAAAAATTTAATACAAGTTCGTTGTTGCAAATTTAAATCCATTTCTAAAATTGTAAAAAATCGCCAACACACACAGAGATAGATGAACTCTTGGCTACATAACTTTTTCAAATGTCAAGCTATGATGCTAAGATTTAGAGGGAATATCAACAACAGATGTACCAACTTAACAAAAAAACAGAACTCAAATCGTTCTGTGCCACACTCCCATCGTTCTGGGAACTTTTTTCAATTAAGTATGTGACTTTATGTTAAGTTAGCGCGTGTTACTCCTGAGTGCTATCGCGCGACTGACCGCGCAACGCACATTCATTGCCATGGCGCTCAGCCGTGCACAAGTGAATGCCAATGTGTATATGTACCATGTGCAGTATGCATATTGTGTGCATGTTTATATAACTGCTTGTATGAATGTTTTGGTTTTTTAATCCAACTGCCACGACTGCATAAGACGTTATATTATCGTCAACGGCCGCGTCCGTAAAAAACAGCAAGTAATAATTAAGTCCATCCAATTACACGAGGAAAAATTTCCTTTTTTCAGTATATGCCATTTTGTACCTGTCTAGAGATGTAGACAATCCGAACTCCGCTGTCAACTATGGCTTCCAATCAGGATGAGGGAAGGAAGTTTGGAAATTAAGGGTGATGGTGGAGGGATCTCTTTCCAGATAATAGACCATTAATGAAAGAGAAGATAAATTTCTTTTGTATAGATAGATGGATATTCTGTTTTTTAAGATGGGGAGAATAGTGAGAAGAACAAAGGTTTTTATATAATAAATTAGTACGGGATTTGAAAAGGTAATAAGAGATATATGGGCTTGCGACCAGATGTGATAAGTCTTAAGTAAAAAGGGCCTTGCGATGAAGTTAATATTAAAATACAGGACGCAATAATTATAATGTACACTATTTAGTTCAATGTACACTATTTAGTGGAGAATATATTCTGATTGTAAAATAGGGTGAGGATCACATTCCCGGATCACCATTCAAAATTGATGTATAATTTTAATTAAATCAGCTAATTGTTGACTAAAGAAAAATATTAAGACAAAATCACAATATCAGATGAATTAATAATATAATTTCAATCTATATCAATACAAAGTATGTATGTGTAATTTACAATTTTCTAAAAACTGCATAAATTCAACAACAAAAATTTGCTGCAAATCAGTTCTAATGAAAAAGCGAAACTATTACCACATTCCGAACTTATTAATTTTTCAGTTAGTTTTACTTTGCAATTACTTTACTTCAATAAATTTGCGGTGTTCTCTATAAAATTTTCGCTTTTACCATTATTCGACACGAAGAATCCCTTTATTTATTATACATATGTTAAATATATATGTACATATATAGTCGTATATTGATATTTGCGATCGGCAAACTTTTCTATTTGCCAATGTGTTAATAATATCATAAAGCAATTAAAAGAGATATTCAAAATTAATTAACATATTACGTTATTATTATAAAAAATATTTAATTTACATTTTGCAAATTATAATATTTTATTGTTTTTATTATTATTTCTAATTATTATTATATATATAAATATATTTTTTCTGAAAACCTGTCATTTTGCTTATATAATTATTTTTAACTTATACGAGTATATATATAAATATTTTCTTTTTTGTTAAGCATACAATTATATTCGAATGAACTTATGTATTCCTGTCAGAAATATTATGTTTTAGTGTATTGAAGTTAAATAAAGAGCGTACGTGCATACATAAATCGAAATATATTTGTTTGTTGGTTTAAATGTACGGTTTTTGAGCAATCTGAAAATTGCACAATGAGGAATCTGAAATCCCATTATAAAAAAATGTTCGATAAGGCGACATTCCGTTAAAAGATGAAGATTAGTGAGTTGAACGTCACAGGAATAAGGGAAATAATGTGTGAGAGTAGAATGTTCTATTCTTATTCTGAGCAGTTATCGTGCCCAAAAAGTCGACACGGTTGTTGAATAGACTGGCCGGTCAATAGTTGGCCAATGTTTTAAAAGAAACCTAGAAACCTTTCACTACTTGTCCAGTCTGTGTGTCTACATATGTCTAAAGGTGTCATTTGCAGTGGGCGACGGAGAATTTTCACTGGCAGTTGAACAGCCTGCTCATTGCCCGCCACTACTACATGACATAGAACCCAAAGCAATTCAACACCTCTGTTATTAAGCAGGTTATGTTGAGTATTGTTGAGAACAGAGTCCCTCGATGGGCCACGAATGGTTTCCATATCTGCGTGGCTGTCACTGAATATAATGATATTACGGTGATTGGGAGTGCAACCTGCAATCTCTACCGATATCTTTAATGCCCACATCTCACGATAATATGGTGCTGCTTTAAAAGGGAAGATACCACAGTGAAGGTCACGAATGCGGAAGCCATGACTTCATAAGACGTTATGTTATCGTCAACGGCCGCGTCAGTAAAAAACAGCAAGTAATAATTAAGTCCATCCAACTAGTCGAGGAAAAATTTCCTAGGAAAATAACTGATCAGTATTTGCCATTTTGTACGTGGCTAGAGATGTAGGCAATCTGAACTCCGCTGTAAACTATGGCTTCCAATCAGGATGAGGGAAGGAAGTTTGGAAATTAAGGTTGATGGTGGAGGGATCTCTTTCCAGATAATAGACAATTAATGAAAGAGAAGATAAATTTCTTTTGTATAGATGGATGGATATTCTGTTTTTTAAGATGGGAAGAATAGTGAGAAGAACAAAGATATCAGAAAAAGAGAATTTCAGAGTCAACACCCCAGTCAGCCAATTGGATCAAGATTCTGTGTATGCAAATGCGATCATATGCATTTTGTAGACGATGTGTTAAAAGCAATCAATGATATCTACGTTTATAGCAATCATGGATCTCATGCTGTAGCTGTAGAAGTAATGTCAGAGTCCACCTGCATGACCTGTAGGCATATTGATGAAAGGTGTGCTTACGACGGCCGAGAATGTGATTAATTTATCTCCATGTCTCCCTTGGCGAGGTCGTTCTGTCAATTGATGCTGTGAAGTTTTCCCAAGCTGAATGCTTAACCAATCTTAACGCTCTTTTGACCAAAACAGCCTTTAGTCTGATATCCAAAGAATTTGCCGGACTGGAAAGACGATATTTCCAGTCGTAAAACTGCTACTTCGTGGGAATACCAAACCAGGTGGTATCTAAAATTGCTAGTGGAAGAAAAATCGATTCACTACTACCTCTTATGATAATTTTAACCACATTAGTCGCTTCCCGGTTAGGAGATAAGGCAGTTGGCATGTCGTCAGCGCACATGATGATCTAAACTTATCACAGTTTGCCAATCTCTCCACGAAACTCGAAATAGCCTTTGTGTTCGCATACTTGATGCTGGCTTTTAATATTATAGAAGATGATTACTGCCTTCTTAAAAGTTATGAATCTTAAACAAATATTGACCAAACACTCGCTTAAGAATAAAAGTCAAGTCCGGGGAAGAGAAGGATCTTCTAGTTGAAAAAAATCGGTGGAAATGAGCCATTCCTCGATAATTTTTCCGCGCCAACAGGTTCTGGACGACTCCCAATAGGAACTGTGAGCGTTAAATCACCGAGGATGATGGTTTCATTAGGACCATCATTCTCGGTGATTTTAATGCTCACAGTTCCTATTAGGGGGTCGTAGTGACTGTGATTTACTTTTACCTTCTTTTTGACTTTTTCAAAGAGATTTTTAGAGGGTATCGTTTTATTAAATATAGCCGTTGGGATTGTAGAAGGTGTTGGAATATTATTTTTTATCAAGGAAAAAGTTGGTGATAAAGAAGAAAAATTGTTAATTTTTTTAATTCAATGGTAGACTCTGTGACAAAAGTACTTAATGAAACGGTACACTTTGTGGTAGGAGTAACTGGTGGAACTGTAGAGGTGGTAGATAAGACAGTTTTTTAGTGGGTAACTTGGTTGATTGACTAGGCTGAGCAAATACAATTTGTGCTAGGATAACATCCTTTGGTAGGACTGACATGTTGTTTTGATATTTACAGCGTTCTGTAGCCTTACTCATGGAACATTTATTATCCATCATAGGTTGCAGGATATTTTTCCTTAAATGACAAGATGGTGCTGAATGTCCAACTGCTTTACAATTGACACAGAAGATATAGCTTTAGATAGTCCCAACTTGTAGGGATAGCCCGCAGTTGCCACAGCATGCCTGTGATTTGCAGTGCTTGATTGTATGCTCGAGTGTGTGGCATATTCTGCAACGCATAGGATTTGGGTAGTAGGGTTTGATAGACAAACTTTGATACAGGATTGAAGTGGATGAAGGAAGATCATAGGAATATGAATGCAAATTATACAACGCCATCTCTTTTAGATATTATTTTTCTAGCCTCGATGACATTATAGTACGGCAGATTTGAAACAATTTCCGATTCTTCAGTATTGACTACCCACTTGCAAAAAACAGTGCCTTTTACATGGTCAAAGTCGGGTGCAAAGATAAATGGAATCCATTTTTATTGGAGAAGATTTGATAAATTTGTGACCATTACGGTAATCATTTACTTTGACAATATCACTGCTAATACTTTTTAAAGTGTGAGGAACACGAAAAGGACCGAGTTCATTAGTTTTTTTCTTGCTAGATATACCAGCAGAAATAACAATGAAACGGGGACTCTTACGCACTTTGGTGGGTAGTGAAAGAAAGTCCAAATATCATTTATTAACACATATTGAGAATTAGCATATCTAATTTGTAGTTTTTTTACGGGATAATTATTTTATGGATATAGAAGAGCGTCAAAAAAAATAACAAGAAAAAAGAAAAGAAAAAGAACAATTAAAAATGAATTAAGAAAAAAAGAAAAAAGATTATAATAACGGAAAAAAAACGAATTTTAATTTTTTTTTCAATATAGAAATACAAAATATGTAATCGAAAAAAGTAATTATATTGTACGAATCGCACTTTCTTTCGCAATCCTACGTACAGCAGGCGATGAGAAACAAAATCATAATAACATACCTAAAACTCAAAACTGAGGGTTTTTTTATGAAAACAGCAAAAAACTAATCACTCAAGACAAGGACTCAGAAAATAAAATAAAAACAAGAGGCGGTAAAAAAAACGCGAGCGTTCGACGACAATACAGATAATAAAATATAGTTAAAGATATCAAGTTATCCAATCTAGTATTAAAATACTTGACCTTTGTATATAAATTATGATTGTTTTATCAGAAGTACCATTACCGTGTTCGCTGCCCATTTTCAATTTTTCCTTTATTAAGGAAAAATTTAATAATAATAAAAGAAAACAAGAAAACATGAGGAATTATTTTATGAAACTTTTTGTAGGGATTGATGAAGTCATCTACGCTCATTGATATATTTTGGAGAAGCGAATTTTTGTCATAAAAAAGTATTTTGTAAGGACGCAAGAAACGATTATTTTGATTGAAATGCACGTTTTTATAAATTATTTAAACCTAAGGCCATTTATCAACAAATGTAATTTTTGCAAGTAATACCTTAGCGTTTAGCTTGCACACAAAAAATGTGTTTCCATATTTATGAAAAATTTAGTTTAAGAAAATAATTTGTTGCAGCACAAAAACTTATATTAACACACATATTTGACAAAATTCTCATTCAATAGAAATATGTGAACATTTAAAGCCAAACACAATCCCGCTGTCGCTGTCAACATTTTAAAACCTTTACAATGTTATACTAATGCACAAAATTCGGGCGCGGACGACAATTAAAAACTTTTAACGTCGATTTAGATCTTGTGTCGTTTTTTGTTATAATTTCTAGTAATACTGAAATGTATATTCTAAACACCATGACACTGAAGGTCATTTGGCGACATAGGATATCGGAATAAGGAAATTAAAGTAGAACTGGAAAGGAAAACTGTTTTTTTGGGCTTTAGGGTGAGACCATTGCTGTATTCGTTTGGACCAATTTTGTTACTGCACTAGTTGTGTATCTGTCATCATCTACTTTACCTCGAATAGAACAGTAATTTTCAGTTGGAGTTACGCATATAATGTACGGTATGTGGATTGTAGTTGCTACAGTCAAAATAGATAGATTTGCGGGTTCGTTGGTTATGTTGAAATGTCATATTTTTGTTTTTATTGTTTATGTGTGAATAAACTCGGTATTGTCGGTGACTATTGTGAGATTGTATTTTACTGCTGTAAGTGAAATGTTCATTTTATTGAGAGTCTACAGCGCTGTAGCAAAATTGGTCCAAACGAATACAGCGTCTCAGTGTGATTCATTTAAATTTTGTCGTTATTCTTGAAATACTGCCATACATTACAGTAGTTTAGCTAAGTGACAGACTTAGATTATATACTACAGGGTGGTCTATCTAGCGGTTGCAAACTAAAAACTTGCATTTTAAAATATAAATATAAAAAAACTAGTGCATATTTTTTCAAATTTATGGTTTTATTAGAAAGATGGAACCTTGAAATTTAAGAATTAAACACAACTGGCCTTACAGTACTTTAATCAAAATAGATCTTTTTATCGTCGAAAAAGGTCTTGTTCGAATTTTGCAGTTGTAGTACAAGTACTGCCATACATTTCAGTATTTTGTTATGTGGCAGGATTGTTGTTTGACAGTTGAAATTGAAATAGAAATAAATTAAGTGAATATATTATTTATAGTTATATTAAAAAATTGAATAAAACATCATTTATAAATAATAAATTCTATTGTAATTGTATTTAATTGGTTGATTCAAAAGAAATTCGTCAATTTTTGAGCTCAAAACCATACGCATATGATGTTTAGATTATATAAGGCGTTTTCCTTTGGACCAATTTTGCTACTAGTCGGTAGTTCTAGCTGTCATCATCTACTTTACCTCGAACAAATGAGCACAATGAACTGGGAGTTACGCATACAATTTACGTTAGGTGGATTCTAGTTGCTAAAGTGAAAATAGATAGTTTTGCGGGTTCGTTGGTTATGTTGAAGAGTCATATTTTTGTCAGCATTGTTTATGTGTGAATAAACTCAGTTTTAATTGTTTATGTGTGAGTAAACTCAATATTGTTGCTGACTATTTTGAGGTTATGTTTCTACTAGTGTTATAAATTTGGCTTTCCTTTGGTCATCTACTCGCAGCTACCAACTAGTAGCAAAATTGGTCCAAAGGAAAACCCCTATAAGTATACTTGTTTAATCTAAGATCAAAACAAATTAAATTTGTCACTGGTTGACATTTCCATTAACAGGTTATGTAAGATTGTTTACACATGTTTAAATTAGCAATTCTGGAATATTTGTAGTAAATCAGTAAAAACGTCTTTAAAATTGTATTCTACAAATTATGTTAAATTATAAAAATGGAAGCAAACAATATAACTGAGCATTTGTCGGAAAATATAATTACCCGCTTCGAAGACGATGGAGATGATCTAGGTAGTTGGAATAAACTAGTGAATATTAATTTTGATATTATTGATTTGTGTATATGTATATATTTTTAGGAATTGCAGCTAATAATGAAATATTCCACGATGATAATATCCTTTTAGAACAAATAGATGACGACAACGATATGGATGACATAATTATCTTGCATATGGACATCCGGGAACCACTAACAACGTTAAGGTAACAAAAAGATACGGAAAACCATATTTAACACAATTTGTAACTTGAATTTTAAGGCATCTTTTGGAACAAAAAATTGGTGTTGATTTAAAAAAGTATAAATTCTGGTTGCAGGATGCTCAAATGGTAATTGGTAGTGGTTAATAGCTTAAGTTACATGGCACGGATATTTTTTATTTCAGTTGGAACCACATAAGAATTTGGTTGATCAGTGTGTTAAAGGAGAAGGATTAATTCAGATAAATGTTCAAATACAGACAATAAGTGAACGAATAAATATTGTAGATGTGCTAAAACCAACAGAAGCGACTTTGAGTAATAGTTTTCATTATAAATTTGAAATACATATACAATAAATTACATACTTTAGATGCATTAGAAAATGTTTTTAGAAATGAGAACAGAAAAGAAAATATAGAAGCGTTTGTAGATGAAAATACAAATTCGAATGCCATTTCTGCGGACGAAAGTGACAAAGAAGATCCAGTTAGTTGGGTTGTAGATGCAAAATTCAGAAAAGATCAATCGAGATTGAAAATTCCAGATGACCCGCATGAGTGGTAAGTAGAATTCTAATTATTAAAAACACTGATAAAGATTTACGCAAATGTATTTTCTTTATCACAGGACAGTAGCACAAGTAAAACATTGGTTGCAATGGGCTGTTCGACAATTCAATTTGGTAAAGCTTCTTTAGACATTGTATATCGAAGATAAAATTGTTACTTTTTTAAATATTTTTCCGTTTAAGACACAAATTAAACTAAATGATTGGAGTATAACGGGTAAAGATTTGTGTGAATTAACGCCAGAAGGTAAATAAATTGAATCTTATAAATGTTTCAAAATTAATCCATATTTGCTTATAGACTTTAAGCAAAAAGTTCCAAATGACCCTGGAAATGTTTTTTGGACACATTTAGAATTATTGCGCAAATATAATTTGGTTGCAATCAAACCTGAATCAGAAGATGGAATTTCACCAACTATTTTGAAAAAAACTCCAAGAAAGCCATTAGGTAATAAAAAACAATGTTTTTTAAGCTATATATCTATAGGAAAAGACATATATACAAAATTATTTAAATTAGGAAGTACTCCACCTTGGGAATTTAACTCAAGTCGCCCCGGCAACAATGGACAAATTCAACTCTGGCAGTTCCTGCTAGATATTTTAACTGACAAAGACCACAAGTCAATTATACAGTGGATAGGTAATGACGGCGAATTTAAATTGAATGATCCAGAAAAAGTCGCACAACTATGGGGTGAGAGAAAAAATAAACCAACAATGAATTATGAGAAACTGTCAAGAGCACTACGTTATTACTATGATGGAGATATGATATCGAAAGTTCATGGAAAGAGGTGCAAATATAGATAAAGATATTTTGCCTTTAATTAATAAATATTGATTTTAGGTTTGTATATAAATTTGTTTGTGATTTAAAACAATTAATCGGATATGATGCAGAAGAACTAGCAATACGTGTTAATGAATGTGAGAAAAATTCATTTCAGTCCACATAAAATTAGCAAAAAACTTATAGTTCATTTTGTAAATAATCATTATATAAAAATATAAGTTAACATCAAATTACTTGTTTTAATTAATATGTTCAATACAAATATAGGTTGGTAGCATTCAGAAATATTTAATATTTTCGATGTAACCATGCAACAGAAAAAAAAGAATTTGTATTTATGATAAAAATGCACTAAAAACATTTCGACATGTAAAGGTACTGCAATTAAAATTAAGATATGTTACATGACAGATACTATTTAAATTAGGAATACATAAAAACAAAATTATTTTATGAATTTATTCAAAATTTTTTGTTCACACTATAAATATTTACAAATCTGATAAAAAAGTTAACTTAAATAATTACACGAAAATAAAGATCAGTTATGCTATACAAGGCCACTATTGGTGTATTTCGCTTCTCGGATACCACATCAACGATTTCATCGAAAATCTCTGAGATATAGCGTTTGTACTTTGGAAATCTAAACCAAAACAATAAAATTTACTATATAAAAAATTAACTAAGAAAAATTTGTGGAAAAACCTATCAATAGCATTAGAAATTTCTTTTTCAGTCTCTTTCTTTGTTATCTCTCTCGGGTTAATGGCACCAACTATGGCATTTACTGCTGACGGTGGTAATTCTACGACAACAATTGTAAAACGTTCTTTTTTCGCAAATTGAACAAGAGTTGTGGTCATTTGTTGTGTGACCTGTTAATTAAATTATTATCATTTACATAATGTATCAACACATTATTTTTGATTTACTTGATTTTCATATCTTCTTCGCATGTTAGCAGTCAATTTCTCATGAGTTAAAAATAAGACCTGTACATTGGGTAATGTTATATTTGTAACGAAATTACCCTTTATACTCATGTTATTGGTAACATTTGATAATGACTGTACAGGATATTCATTTGATTGGATATCAGGTTTTAATAATCTTTGAATATACTCCACTAATTCGGTACGAGTAACATGTTTTTCTTGAAATCGATCCCGTTCCCAAGACCGTACACGTAGAGCACCACCTTCTGCTAACAAAATAACATGAACGGCACCAAGATCTTTCGCCAAATCTTGCGCCTCTTCAGGTTCATTGGATTCAACTACACCACTACGTATGGCAGCCGACCATAGTAACCGTAATATATGCGTAACATCTTTAAGAGGAGGTCGTGATCCTGTCACACACACAACTACATCTATTGAGCGGCAATCATCATCATAGCTCGGTCCAAGAGCTGTCACTAACTTATCAAGCGAAAACGAAAATCCTGCCCCACTTATTTCACGATACGGTATTGATATACCGGCATTTTGCGCTTGTTTTTGAAACTGTGATAACATTGTATCATAGCGCTCCCCAACAGCGAGAACTGAAGGTCCTAAAGATCTACTTGGCTTTAGATAGCCAAGCATTTGCCATACGACACCACCTTTACTTGCTCTATCATAGCCAATTGGCAGGCCAGGAAAGGCATGAATTGGACACTATAAGGAAATTTATATTGTTAATTGAAAATTATATCGTTTATAAAAAAAAATTTTTACCGTTACACCCAAACTCTGCGCCAGAGAAACAATTCCCTCCAACTCTCTTATAGCACCTTTGGCAAGCGATGCTGCTTCACCACGGCCACGAATTAATCCTTTCAGTGACGAACCATTTATGCTGCCTCGGGGACCACCCAGAGGGAAATCAGTCAATAAAAGGTCTATAAGTGTTGAGGCACTAGATTTAGAGGTTTCCATTATTGTAATTACTGATGAATGCAATTGAAATTTTGAAAGCCGCCCTTCCATATAGTCTAAAATAGAAGCAAACAGATCGCCGTAATTTTTAATTGGAACGTTGCAATACAAAAGAATCGACCGCAATAGACTTGTATGATTCATCCTAAAACATATGTTTTTCTGTTTTAAAACCGTTATTTCATTTGTTATTTCGTATGCGATAGAAAGCAATTCTGCATCGACAATATAATTTCCCGGATGCGGAGTAATAATATCGAATCCACACTCATAGTGTTGTTTTGGATGAAAATTGAAAACTTTCTTTTCCCGATAGACACGATCTACTGAATATCTACGAATCATATTTATTCCTGACATAGCAATGTGTCGCGCAAACGGAGCCCTCATATCATTCGGTAATATCACAACACTACCCGAATGTGTCATCAGTTTCACCATATTATTATGACCATAAGTGTTTTTTGAAAATGGTGTCAATAAAGGTGTGGTTACTTCAATAGCACCATGTTTTCGGAATAAATTTATTACTTTTGCCTGCAAAATATACATTCTTTTATATATCAAAGTATGCAAAAATTGTTTTTCAATTGTACCTTTACATATTCCATAACTGGAGATATTGGCACCAGACCTAAATGATAAGTCAGATCGAGAACGGTATCACTCTGCTGAGCTAAACATCGAGCAACTAAGTGTTTATATGCTTTACTCTGAGGATTCGCAAGCGCATGTCGTAACATTTCTTGAAGTTCATTTGCTTCCAAATGTGCGGGCGGTACTAAATCAGATGCCAATAGTTCCTCAGCTGTCGGACGTTGTGACGGATCATGATTTAATAACCATCGAATTATCTGAACATAAAAAATCCAAAATAGTAAAAGGAAATTGAATTACACATTGAAAAATGTGATCAAAAATATTACCTCTATTGTTTTATCATATTTACAATCATTTAACATTTTCTGTGGAATATTAATTGACGGATTACGTAAAGCGACAATAGTTTGCACCCGTTCCATAGCCGTTTCGAATGGAGAATTGTTCATTTCAAATAATATAATACCCAACGTATACATATCAACCTATACATTTTTTTTATTATCATCTGTAAAACTACAAATAATAGTTATATTTATTTACCTTTTGATTATATGTGGATTTTGAAGCATTTCCAGTGAGCTCAGGCGCAACATATAGTGTTGTGCCAACCATACCTGTTCCAGAAATAGAACTAGCAATATTTGTATTTGTTACGAAATCTAGATAACAAATTAAAATACTTTAAATAATGTTTTCATACATCCTATGATCATTTATAACATACCTTGGCTTTGTAAAGCAAGAAAACTAGTTGTAGCTAGACCAAAATCTCCAATTTTTATTTGATCACGGGAATCCAAGAAAATATTAAGCGGTTTTAAATCTCTATGGATCATTCCTTGCTGATGTATATGTGACAAACCTTCCGCTATTTCTCGAAATAGTCGCCAAAGTCTTTCACTATCTTCATACAAATTATTGTCGATGGCAGTTCTGAATACAAAGAAATCAAATGTTTGCTAATTTTCTATAGTAGTTGTATCATTTCCACAACCAACCTCAACGTACATTTTTCACAGAATTCCATTTGTATGTACATTACTTGAATTGCTGGATGTGGTGATGCTACTGTTTGATTATCTTCCTCCACTTCCTCCTCATCGTTGTTGTATTCTATAATTTCACCATTGGAGTCTACAAATTCAATACCATCTGAATCAGAGTCACTAACAATTCGTCTAAAATATTTTAAATATATATACTTAAATTTTAATTGAATCACAATGTATACAAACATATAAACATATATTTTTATTTACAAAAAAATTTATAACTATAAAATTATAAACTTTCATTGCTTTAATGAAATATTTCCAAATTGCGAAAAGTAATAAGTTTTCATATATACATTGTTTTGAATAAAATAATCGGTTATATTTAATTTAAAGATTGGTATATAATCACAATTCCTTAGAATCCAAAAAAATTTTAAAATTATATACTATATTTATTGAACAATAATAATTATTCAAAATAGAATTATTTGTTAGTCACGAGCAGTTTTCATTTTTCAAACGATTGATGATTTATTGAACTTTAATGATATTGAGACGGACAAAAAATACAGATATTTGCTTACACAAAATTTTTCCAATCATTTGAGGAACTACCATCTGAGGAAGGAATGGTTCTGGTTGGCACAAAACTGTTGTTTGGTTTACGACTATCACAACTTAGAGACCAGTCACTAGCACCGATTTTATCCTATTTTCGAAGTGATTAATTATATATTATTTCCAAGCTTAACCGTATTATATAATTATATTAACCATTTCATAAACATCATCTGCATTTATACTTTCTATCCAACTATTAAAATATCGTACGACATTTTCATGATTTAAACGAGATAGCAACTCAACTTCTCTAGTCATTTTTTTATATAATTGCCGACTTCGAGCTGGCAGTGGTATCCGCTTTATAGCATATTCTCTGTTATCTAGTATATTACGTACCTAAATTGTAAATATTTTATTTATTATAATTATGACTAAAAGATATTGTAATTGATAACCTTTAAAACATCACCATAAGCTCCTTTTCCCAGCCACTTTAAAACTTCAAATTCGGTACGCAGTCTTGACTGAGTTGTTGGAACCAATAATGGTTGCACAGGAATCTGTGCTTGGGGTCGGTCAATATTGTAAGTACTTACAGGCATAGAGTGTTTTTTTGTTTCATTAAGTGGCGCTGGACGTAGAAATGGGTGCTCAAGTAAATCGGACGCAGATAGTGTACGATCTGACTTACACCTGTAAAAATTTATCCAATTTTTTTATGCAATTCTCGAAATTTTTATTAATTTACTTTTCAACAAAATCGTGCATTTCCGAATGCAACGTTGGCATAAGTGATTCGATGAACGCACCTAGTGCAGGCAAATCACCTTGATTGGGTTTCTGGCCTCCGATTAGCTCCAAAAGATTAGGTACAAGTGAAAAGTCTGTACACCGAATTATACCGGTATTATCCATAAATACGGTTGAGTCAAAAAGCTGACTATGAGAAACACCCTTATTATGGAGAAATATTAAAGCTTCCAAGACACCTTTGGCTACCATACTAGCACCTTCAGCACACCATCCAAGTGATGCTGATATGCTCATCACACTTGTACCAAGAACAAAATCTTGTACCAAATGAATAACAAGGCCTTCTTTACGCTTTAAGCATAACACGCATTCATATTGAATAAGATTTTTATGATGCAATTGAGATAAATTTGAGACGTGCTTTTCAATGCTAGCTATGAGATCTTCGACTTTGTGACCGTTACATTTCGGTTCACTTGACCAAAAACAATTTGATGGGCATTTACCATCAATTTGTGCATATTTGATATTCCATTCGGTAATATAAAGTAATTGCCCTGTATCTAAATCAATCCCGGAGAAAGCTACGCAACCCTTTTGTGAATGGCCTAAAATATTTTAAAACTATTATCTTTTTAATTTAACTTTAAACCACATCAGTTTACCCAAACAGCAACCTTTCTGAATTTTTCTACCCACTTTGGAAAAATATAAGGTGTCACTATTTCTATGTTCAGCGCATTTATTGGGATACACATGACCACGATAAAATGGAGATGAGTTGTCTGAGCTCTCAGAAGAACTTGTTCGCCTATGTTTAATATTGTTCGACTCACTAATACTGCGTTTAACTTCACGTCGTTTCGACTCATTCTTCAAAATTTCCTTGCGTTTTTCCACTTCGTCAAGTAAGTTTTTCCGCGCTTCATTTTCTTTGATTAGTTTTAGATTCAATAATTCTTGTTCTCTTTTATGCTTCTGTTGTAACATTTCATCGTAAAAACTACCTCTAGGTGGTTTGTTGTGCTTATGCAGAAATGCCTTTAAAAATAGATTTTAGCAAGTCAAACTCAAAAATATACTAAAAATAACCTGTACTGTTTGAGCCAATTCAAAAATCATTACTTCTCCCTTTAAATCATTTGCCTGCTTCTGTAATTGTTGAAGTAGTTCATCCATTAGTGTATCCGAAATACCTTTCGTTTCTTCAAAAGTAATTTTTGGCACACTACAATATATATTTTAATAAATACCATTTTAAATAATTAATATGTTGATTATTTACTTTTTGGGATATTTATTTGGGCATGTTATATGTAACTTAGTCCTAACATATGCTTCCTGATCTCCGGACGACCCCTTTTGTGGTGTTAAAAGTATTTTTAAATCTAATGGTTTCCATCCATCAGACATATTTCTTAAATCTTCAACATCGTTACCAAATATTGACTAAAATGTTGTGAAAACCATCAGAAAATACATATTTCATTAAAAGAAAATTATCTTAACCAAACATTGTGCGTAGTAAACAAATTGTATTCGAATAGACTATTTTTCTACCTGAATTACTTCAAATTCATTATCCTGTCTGACACGAATTGTTTCTTTTCCAGCCATTTTTAACAAAAAATGTCAAGAGTAATACTCTTAACTCAAGAGACAGCCCTTTTTAAATAAAAAGCCTAACATATTATTTACTTATAAGTACTGTTTATGTTTTTAACTTTTGTTTTCTTTAAATGCCAAATGGCAGACATTCAGAGTAAGAACTTTAAAAATATTATAACACTGGTAATACCAAAAATGTTCATTTCTACTTAATTATACATTTATACTTTTGCAAAAAATACCGCCAAAACCACTTATTTAATATGTATAAAACGGAATATTAAATTAAATGAATAAAAATGGTAATTACGAAATTTATAAAAATACATACTTTTAACATAGAAAATATGGAACCGTGTTTAGAGGGAATTCAGTTGAAATGCTTACTAAATGTTATTAAATAAAATGTAATGTATGTTAAAGAAAACATATATAGATTTGTCATAAAAAGCATAACTATCAAAATAAAAAAATATGCAAAAATATGCTTGCAAATATGTAAGAACTTTTTTTTAATAAATACTCTATATTCAGATATTACAACGAATTTTTCGATTTTTCAACTTTTCGATTCCTGAAATTACTTCCCGGACAACCCAATACAGACAGACAGATATTTGAACTGTGCTACAAACAGGTGCAGCAAAATAATGCAGTTTTAAATATGACGACGTTTTTTCAAAATCCGTATTTAAGGGTGTTTTTAAAAAAAAATAAAAAATACACATAGGTGTAGGAGAAATAGTTTTATAGTTTTACATCCAAAGGGGGCAGGGGGGTAGCGTTGGTATCCAATTTGAGGAGTAAAAAATAAAATTAGTTTATTTGGTAAACTGAAAACCAAATAAACTTAACTACGACGTCATACGAACTGGTATATCAATGTTGACTACCTATCGATTTAACCGCACCTACCGTTTTATTGTAAAATTATAAATTGAACTATTGTGAATATAGACGGACCGGCTGTACGCCATGCTACAAAAGCAGGTTTCGTATTGGTTATAGACACGTGGTGCGTTCTCCGAAGAAAGTCGTAAATATCAGGATACATAACTATTAAATACATTTTGTAAATCATAATTTGAAGAAATCTAATAAGCGGAGATATTTTATTGAAGAAAAGGTAAAAAACGTCGTAGTTTTTAGGAAAAGCATAATTTTCAAATTTGTGTACAACCACAATTATTGTTTTCAAATAAGACCTGTCTCTAATTGGGGCAATATAAAATGTTGAATAATAAATAAAAATTGTTTTGTGATATAAAACAATTTGAAAAAAAAGAATAATTTTAGATTTTTTTTAAAGTGAATATAACCTTTTTCGGTATGAAGACGAACGATCCCACTTATCGTCAATGTTCGGACATTAGCTTGCAGACATATTCTCGCGGTCGTGATCAATCGTAATCAAAAAAATAAACTAAAACAGCTGTTCAAAATATTTTCGTTTAATCAATTGTTTATTTTTTTTTAATTTTTATTGTACTATGCACAGAAGATAGTTTATATTCCATTTGATTTCAGTTGAAGAAAGATTACGCGTCGATTTGGTTTTAAGATTTACGGATATTTTTTGTGCTTTCCACCAACAAGGTATTTCCTCATCGCCGCATGACACTATTTTTGCATAACATCCTAAAATAGTAACAGATCTTATATATACAATGAACAAAGCGAAGTTTTATTATATATACATTAGAAATATTTTAGTTAAAAAATATTTTTTAAACTAAATATAAGCTTTTAAATATTCTGATTAAGTAATAAACGATGATTAAATATAACTGACCACGTGTTCAAACGTAAACAGTTTTGTGAAGGATCATTTATAATATCAATAATTATATGTTTTGATATTAATTTTAATCTGAAAAATGGGTGATTTTTCGAAATTGCGCAACATATATACGTATATATAACCCAAAAAGGACAACCATACGTTCATTATTCGGTAAAATTATTTTGAATATACGCCATCCGAATTAGTTCGCATAAATTGTGCAATACGACCTTGATGTCTGTAGGTCTTGAGGGTACTCACGAGGATTTATTAACCAAATGTTCTTTATCATTCTTTAATTTAACTGAATTTTAATTCATAAGGTATATATCGCTTATTTTCGGCATATGTATTTTTATGCCAATTACACATTGTCATTCATTGCAACCGGCAAGATATAAAGGTTATGAAATTGTATTATTTGATATAAAAATTTAGATTGGGTTTTCCATAAACAAAGTAGCTAGAAATTAAGTTACATAATAGCGAGTTAGTAAATTATTTGTATACTAAAGCATAATATTATTATTAGTGCGAAACAGAAATTTAAATAAATAGTATTTATATATTATAAATAATGATTAATAATATTTATTTATTTTAATAATAGTTTTGATTTTATTTTTAATTTGGTTATATTACTATTATTTTTATGGCTTTTCTTAAACTTTTTGTATAAAATATATGTATTTCTGTTGAATTTATAGTGGCTTTAATTAACTTCAATTTTCCAAAACAACTGTTCAATCTGGAATCAAAATGATACCTGGCCGCCCTATACTATATTTGTCATTGCCCGGTCTAGCAATCGTAGTTGGATTGGCTTTACTGTATCGTCGAAAAAAATCCGAAAAAAATTTTAAAACGAAAAAGAGTGATACGGAATATGATAAAATGCCGACAACAGTTTCCGATAATAATTGTGAAAAGCAATCAAATTCATTAAAAATACCAAATAATACGACAAAAGGTGAAAATAATAACGGAAATAATTTAGGTAAATCTGCTCCAATCAATATTAGAGGAAGTTTTAAGACGTCTCCTATATATATGCCAGACAAGCAAATCGATACAGAAGCATTAAAAATGAAAATTTGCGATACTGAATTAAAAACTCTGTGCTCTATTGATGAAACTATTGAATCAATTTCCTCTGAGGATTTACCCGAATCAATCGATAGAAATAAATTTCATTTTGGACAAAGGGTACATGTAGATCCTGTTGAAGAACCAGTTGTTGTAACGGCTACTAATACAGCGAAAATATCTCCCAAAAATTCTTTCAAAGAAAATGAATACACGGCTACGTGTGCTTTAGATGATATTAATAGACCCCTTACTATTATTACAGAGCTGACTACAAGAAATGAAGCAATAAAAGTTGATCACATCGACAACTTAAAAAATAATTGTATTAATATTACAGAAGCTCATACCCATACTTCATTACAACCAAATCAAAGACAGAATGATGTAAATTGTGAAAATAATGATACTAAAATTACAAGTGAAATAACTGAAGAAAAAATTGAATCAAATCAGTCTAATTTGCTGCAACAAAGAATTTCAAGTCCTCCTCTAAGTTTATGCAGTAATCAGTCTGGTGACTCTGGAAAAGGATCAAGCCCCCCACATTCAGAAGCAGTGCCTGTTATTAATTATGAATTTTTGGTGCCAAATACACTTGCCGGACTGTTAATCGGACCCAAGGGTTCATATGTTAAAGAAATTAAATCACAGACTGGAACATCCGTAGTGATCAAAAGACACCCAAGTTCAAACAAAATAAGAATTTGCTTATTAAAAGGCACAAAAAATGAAGTTACTGCCGCTTTAAAAATGATACGTTCAAGATTCCCAGAAAGATGTTTCCCCTGTTTCTCTTTGCAAAGATTTAATTTCGCTGTATCACAAAGCATAGTGCCTCTTACAACCGCCGATCAATCATGCTTAAAGGTATATTCTTTTACATTTTGTTGGTAGATTTAACAATTGATAAAATATATATATTTTATATTGTACAATATAATTTTATAGCTGGAATTAATTGAAGGTATAAACAATGATGTGACAGTTTGTTCAATAATATCTGGTGGACACATATTTGTGCAACAACCATTGCATCCTTCACATCTATCATTAAATAAAATGCAGCAATATTTAAACCAAAGTTACTCAAATTTTGATGCTCCATTACTGCCAGCAGCAACTATTAATGCGATCTGTGTAGCAAATTTCGATAAAAATTGGTACAGAGTACAAATAGTAAATTATAATGAAGAAATGAAAAGCTGTGTTGTTAAATTTATTGATTTTGGTGGATATGCATCAATAGAACTGAGTAATTTAAGACAAATTAGGGCTGATTTTATGAGAATTCCTTTCCAAGCTACCGAATGCTTATTGTCAAATATTAGGCCTATAGGTAAGTTTCTATCTGATTGAATTGATTTAATTTTTTTGGAGAAATTTCGCTTCCGTCAATTGTACAAATTAATTTGAGCCATCTTATTCATTGAAAAGAAAAATAATTTTATATTTAGATTCAGAGTGGACTTCAGAATCGACAAATAGTTTATATCAACTTACTTGTGGAATTATACTTCAAGCTCAGGTTGCAGGATACAATACTGAACTGAATTTACCAGAAATATATTTGTATGCATGTATTACACCTAATGTAAGTATTAAGAAATAATTTATTTTTCGTAATTAAATATTCCAATATATTAAATTTCTTGAATTATTTAATTATTTCCAGAATGTAATATTCATTAACCAGGAATTGGTTGCTAGGAAGCTAGCTCGATGGGTGGCTGAAGAGGAACTCATCGTTTAGATATTTATAAAACATAAATATTTAAATAGTTTTAATTAAAATAATACTAATAGAGTTATATACGAAAAACAAATAAGATTAATGAAAAATATCGCAAATATTTTTTTGTGATATTTTCCACTTTATAAATAAGATTGTGAATATTAATTAATGATGTGATCGTCAAAAATTGGAAATAGCAAAGAGTGAATTTATAAAATATGCGTTTATATTATAATACAATATAGTCGCTCTCTATATATAATTTTGATCAATCTTACTTTCATTTAACAATAAAATTTTGTTGTTTTTTTTTTAAATAACGGAATGATATTTTTCATATTCATTACATAATCTAACTCAACTTAAAGTTCACAAATGCGACGAAATGTATAAATTCATAAAAGTAATTGATTGAACTACAAAATTACTTTAATAAGTGCTTAAGATAATATTGTTGAATTTTATTTTATTCTTATTATTCATAAGAGTTAAGCCCAATTTAAAAATTCATATATTTTTATTTCATATGCTTTTACCTTTGTATATTTAATTTTATGTATGTTTTATCACTTACAAAATGCTCATTGATGAAATGTAGGATAGTAATTTATTTTTATATTGAAATTAAACGAAAACTAAATTTATCAATATTTTTATGGCGATTATATTAATCAACATTGCGGTAGTAATTAATTCACACACATCAATAATTTAGATGCAGTTAATGGTAAAATATATATAAAAAAATTATTTTACATGGGAAATAATTTTTTTTTAATAAAATCTTTCATAATGACTTTTTCATTTGCAAGAAAATAAATATATTAAAACAGAAAAACCATAGATAATTAATATATTCATTACAGAATATATAATTACCAATGTTAATAAAAACATCCTCAATTTGTGCCTGACATGACCTTGAAATATTCGGAAATAAATCAATTTTCAATTCGGCATAAATTTATCTTTGAATTGTTTAAACGATTGTATATTGTGGCTATCCTGCACACCATCGGTATTATAATTTTAATTTTTGTATGTTTATGAAAACATGCAAAATATAGTTTTAAAAAAAAAAATGTATTGTTGATTAAAATATTTAAATGAGTTAAATTTTTTGATACAATGGGCTATATATAATTATTACAAATAGAACACAATAAGACTATAGTAATAAATAAAATATTAATTATAATAGCTAATACCAGGCAAATTTTTTTTATTAAATTGATAAAAAATTATATAACAATTATACAAATAGGAAAGAACAAATATAGAAAAGTTAATAATGTAAAACAATTTAATGTTTATATTAGGAAATATATAATTAGTCAAAAATCAAGCAAGTTACGGTTGAAATAGGAAAGCTTTGCAAACAAAAAAATTTAAATATTACAAATTTTTCCATTTAAAATAAAAATGTTATCAAGAGTTGAGAACTAATGTATATAAAAATTTAATTCGAAAAGATGGCTGCAGTAAATAAATTAAATTAAATTATATAATTTTATTTTTAGTTTAAATTAATTTAAAAACTTTTTTGTTTTAGCTGTTTATTATTGAATTACGTTAATTTAGTTTAAAATAAAACAGTCATGGCAGTTCCAATAAGATATTTTTATACATACATAAAATTTACAACATACTTATTTATGAAGGTTGAAATTCGAATGCATTTTTAAAATAGAAAATTATTTCTTATATTTTTTCGTTGATTTATAATTTTTAAATGTATGAATTTAAGATATGTACATTTAAAATATATGGTTTTTTTGCAATAAAAATTGTTTTAAAAATTTAGACGGAAGTTGTTATTTTAGTTCGTATACCTTATATTAATATTTATTTTTCTTCGCGGAAAGTATTCACCAATGAAAAAGGACTCAATTCTTCATAAAAAATTTTTTATTAGATTTTTGGCACAAGTTTCTAACAAAATTAAATTTAATCAGTTTTATGACGTATAATGAAAAAATTCTATTTGTATAGAATATAGACTTATGAAAAAGGAAACATTTTATTTCATGATTAAACATTTCTTATATTTTTGTTCAATAGTTCATTATTATTATATATTTAGTTTTTATGTACATATGTACATATATTGACCATTCCCTTTTTAATAAATATATTTCTTTATTGACTATATTATTCTTATGTATTAATTAAAAATTTTCTTTCTCGTTAATTTTGCTGTTTAAGAAATCGAAAGAAAGTTGTAAAATAATCGTGAAAAAATTTGTAAATACCACACCATTTTTTTAATAATAGAGATATTAACATATTTTGAAGAGATAAACTTTCACTTATCATAAATTGTATGAAAAGATTAAGCGGAGAGTGAAAGAAAATATGCTGCAAAAATTATAGAAAGTTAATTTTATTAGATGGAATAGGACTAAATGTAATAACTACCTTGTGGAATCTTTGCTCTAATGGAACATACTTAATTTGCTGTATGTTTTTATATTTAGAAATGAATTGGAAAGTTATGGATTTAGTACAAGATAGTATGCAGATAGAAGGCTTGCTTACTATACCTGATTAATTATAAATTATGCATAAATAATTATCAAACTATAATTTACCAAATATATATTTCTTTATATAGTATAATGGATTATACTAGACGCAACTGTTATCGAAACCATTTTTTTTAAGTTTACCACTTTCTTATTCTTTTCTTGAAATCATATATGTATATATATATTCTGTTATATTCTAATGAGTATTTAGCCTGATTATATTTTAAATATTAAATAAATAAATAAAATAAATATTGCAACTTGTGCTTATTTTATAAGAAATCGGTTATTCATCGACACCGCAACTGAAATAAAAATTGCATTGTTGTGATACGAAATTGATTTGATCTTCATTAAGTAAATTATTGGTGTTGTGAATTTCCAGTTTAGTTATTTCCAAAAAAATAATAAACAAATTTATATATCATCTAAATAATTCTTGCAGAAATTAACATATTTTCTGATATTTAATGCTGACAGCACCAAAAAAATATTTTAGTACACATCCAGGCAATAGTATTAGTTCACTTATGTTTTTGACTTTTCATTCAATGAGGCTGTCATTATTTGGTTAATTTAGGGATTTTCCGAAATGTCTTTAGTCACGAATGACGGATATAATTTTAAAGTAGTTTTATTGGGTGAAGGATGTGTTGGAAAAACATCAATAGTTCTAAGATATGTTGAAGATAAGTTTAACCAAAAGCATATCACAACACTTCAGGTAATTATATTTTTTTTTATAGAAAAGTCATTGACAATTCTACTGAACTTAAATGTTTCACTAAATTAATTATGAAAATCGATTCCTTTAATTTTGAATACCATATGATTAACGTAATTAATTTATTTTGCATAAATAATTTAATTTAAAATGTATTTTTTATTAAAACAATAGTTGTGTATTTGGTTTAAGCTGAAACATAAATTTTGTATTACTATTTGTTAGGCATCCTTTTTAACAAAAAAAATTAATATAAATGGAAAACGCGTTCAATTAAATATTTGGGATACAGCCGGACAAGAGAGGTTAGTTAAGATAAATATAAATATGCTTGCGTAAATTTTAGTAAACTATTATATGTGCAACTAATACCTTACATATTATTTGTAAGGTTTCATGCTTTAGGGCCAATATACTATAGAGGATCAAATGGGGCAATTCTTGTGTATGATGTAACGGACGAGGATAGTTTTCAAAAGGTATGATTTTATTTTTTAATAATTATTTTTTTCGGTTAAGTTTAAAATAATCTATAGGTAAAGAATTGGGTAAAAGAACTGAAGAAAATGCTTGGAACCGACGTTATATTAGCCATAGTAGGAAATAAAATTGACATGGTGAAAGAACGAATTGTGCCAACTGAAGAAGCGGAAAGGTATTTTTCATGAATAATAATTCAAAATTATTTTTCAACAAAATATTTGAAAAAATCAATTTTGCTAGTTATTTATATATAACTATTAAATTATAGTTCTATGGAATACAATATACTCGTTAATTGACAATACCGTTCTTTTACTAAATTATATATAGTTATTCTCAAAGTGTTGGTGCCAAATATTTTGAATGTTCGGCTAAACGAAACGAAGGTATTGAGGAACTGTTCCTGGAATTATCAATGATGGTAAAAAGTTTAATAAAAATTTAAAAAAATATTCAAATATAAGATCGAAATAAATATCATTTGTGGTTAAATTGATTAAAGATATTGTTATATTTTATTTCTATTTATCCGAAGTTACCATTATTTAATATATTTATAGATGATTGAAAATTATAATCTGAAGGAAGCGCGAACTTCATTAAACAAATCGGGATCAATTCGCCGACCAAATACCCTTATTGTTGATGAAAATGAAGAATTAACACCAAATGAAAGACAATTTTCTCGGTGTTGTCCTGGATAATGGCCATAATATTTATAATGCTGTGCAAATTCTGTAAATAAGCATATTATAAACGCCTAATGCTTTTATTAGAATATGAAATATTTAAAACTAAATAAGATAATTGTTAATAAAAAATATAATTAAAACACATCTAATCGAACTTTATCTTTTTAAAAATTTATTTAATTAGTTCCAATCGGTAAAAAAATCAAAGGACTTATTTTTTACTCGTTAATTCTGATAACGGAATTTGAAGTTTATAAATCTCAGGGAAGACAAGATAGAAAATATAATATAAATGTATGTTTATGTTACAAAAAATAAAACTGATCCCACGAATAGCCATAAACCATTAAACGAATGGTGGTAGAAATTTTTAGGACTTAATTTATAAATTACTTGAATTTTTATTTGTGTACTTTAAAAAAATTTATGTTTGAACATTTTTTTATTTAAATCGAGCCCAACACACCTGTATTTCTAAATCTTTTATTTTATGATCTAAATAAATAAAACAGAAGATAACAGCTGTGTGAAAAGGAAACCATACGAAAACCTTTAGTTTTTTTGTTGGGAAATTTTTCAAATTGCTGCAAAACTTTCCTGTGGGAAATGAGCACGCAAATTCTAGGAATGTCCAAATGTCAGTGGAAAGTGATGACTTCTCCAGGTGATTCGATAAGCCACCAGAACTCTGATTCTCAATAAAATTTGCTCGAAATAAAGATTATAATTTAATTAATAGACTTTTTGTTATATAATTGGTGATTCTACAACAGTTCTCGTTTTTCAATACATTGTTTATTTCATTTATCGTATGTATTTTACAATTTTTTTCTATTTTTTCAAAAAAAAATCTTACAATTATTTTTCATATTTACTTTAAAATGAACTACAAAATAATATATTTGCTTAAGATCGTACTTATATTTTCATCAATTTCATTACAATATTAAACTTAAGAAAAGTAAATTTATTAAAAGAAATTTTTGAAAATATTTTGAGGTTTTGTTTTTCAAAAATTATTTCACATATAGACAATATGTAATAGAAAATATAAAAATAAAATAAATTAATCATATTAATAAAAGAAACATATTACTATTCAAAACCTTTAAATAGTACTGACATATTTTATAAAAAAATAATTGATGAAAAAATACTTCAAAAGAAACTTGGAAAATTCGACAAACATATAAAAAAAATTTACTATTTTTTACCAAAGACAAATATATTTAATTATTTTTTTATAAGTATGCATTATTTAAAAGTTCGAAAACATTTTTTACGTTGAAAATGATACATCAACTCTTCAAATGATGTCTTATGAAGTTCATAGCATATCTATTTAAAAATACCATATTAGAAGAGCTTGGAAATATGGTATTATTCAGCATCATAGTAAACAGCTCTGAAATACAAAAAAAAATGAATTTCTTGGTCGTAAAAATCACATTAAACATTATAACATTCAAACCTATTGCGTCCACTATTTCTCTTCGATGCTCGACGTCCAAAAGTCGAGGTCGCAAATCTTTGCGTTTTTTTGGGATCTTCTCTAAGATCTTTTTTGTCTTTGCCATTGGTGCCACTATTATATTTTTTCATAAACTTTTCTATTAAATCAGCACAATTAAGATTTTCTTCAGGCTCCCAAGTATCGGATGATGGTTTATACCCTTTCCACCGTATACGAAATATTCTACTTTCATTCTCAAATGCGACATCTATTACCTTCTCCACTTCCCACTCTTTCTCGGGATCTCCACTTGTATCTTCTTCTTCCGATTTTTTGTTCTTTTTATTTGGAGTAGACTTCTGATTCGCTTTAGATGTGCGCTTCTTCCCCTTGTTATTTTGCTTCTATATAAATGAAATAAATTTGATCACATATTTAACAATATTTATTTCATAATATATTTGCTAACTTGTTTGAATTTCTCCAGCAATTCAGCACAATTGAGAGTATTTTCGGGTTCCCAAGTGTCACCATTTTCGTCGTATCCTTTCCAACGTACCAAATAATAATTCAGACCGTCTTCCAATTTATGATCGACAATTGCTTGAACCTTTAAAACCGATATATTTCGTCAGTTATATCCAATTATCTATACACAAATGTTTACACACACCTCGTACTCCTCCTCCTTATCTTTTGAGTCGTCATCGGACTCATCCAATTCGTTCGCCGATTCTGATTCCTCGGATTTGTTTTTTGATTTTGTTTTACTTTTCTCCAATGTCTTTTCTGGCTCTACATCGTCTGGTGAACTTTTCTCCTGTTTGGCACCTTTTGATTTGTTATTTGACGTATCAACTTTGCCATCTTCCTCTGTTTTATTAATACTTTCGTTTTCACTTACGTCTTCAGATTTTTCTTCACTAACGTTAGCATCCGTACCATTTTCTTTCGTTTTCTTCAATTTTTTCTTCAAATTTAATTTACGCATTTTACTGATGCACGAAATGTTTCTTGCTTTGAACAACCAATGAAGTCGGCGTCAGTAATAGGACAATGTCCCAGTGATTTATATCATGTTTACCAACTGTTAAATATTCACTCTCAAAATTTCAATCATCGACAAATTTGTTTTAATACATCAAAATATAAAATTTATCTTACACATATTTTAAATATTATTATATATTTTATAAAATTTTATATTATACATTTTATTATGCTATGCGTAATACCTAATTAATTCAAACAAAACAATTATATAAATTGTAGACGCATGCATATGTACTTATTCTCCATATAATAAAGTTGATTATTCGCTAAAGAAGAAAAGGAAATCGTAAGTTCTCTATTATAATGTCATAGACATAAGTTTTGGGACATAAACGACGATATTGGTATTGTGGCGCTTAGAATTGGTACTTCGGCGATATTGGTATTTGAAATGATATCAAAGAAAAATATAGTTAAGTTTGAATTATTTACAATTTAAGCCTTATTGATTAGAGATTGAAAAAACTAATTATCCAACTTCCATTTGGATCACTTATTTTTAAAATGTGTTTAAAATGTATGTATTTGTTTACTAATATAAAGTAAATCCTAATATTATAGTATTAAAAATGCAAAAATAGAAAATAACATATGAACTTAAAAGAAATGTATAATTTATTTAAATTATATAAAAATTAAATAATAATTGCAATTTCGACGAAAAATTATTTCATTATTTGTTAGTGCAATCAAGTAAATATATACATTCTCTTTAGAATTAATGTATTATAGTTCATATATAATAATATTTCTTTAAAGGAGTAACGGGTTTTATTTGTGTTTAATATTAGTATCCAAAATAATAATTGTATAGAAATCTTATATCGAACAAGATTTGTTTGAATTTTTTTCTAGAACTCTTACAAAATTGTATTATTGTTTTTTTTTTTAATTTTTCTATCCCTCACTAATTTTTTTATGATATTGTCACTAAGTGCTCTTATAAAGACTACACATCTTTGTAAAAGACTACAAAGTGCTCTTATAAAGACTACACATGATAAACGAACGTATTAAATATATAAATGTTCTACTTCTTCTATTGTACCCCACTATTATCCTTTTAAGCCATATAAGAAAGTTTATTCGGTAATGCACTTTTTTAAAAAAAGTGCTAATAAAAGGAATCTGAAAAGATAAAAATTGCAATTTTAAAACAAATTAATTTGTTTAATTTCCCACCACTGATCAATTTAACGTTTTTATTTCACTTTGTTATAAAATAAAATTGTAAAAAAAATTTGCCTAATTTTGAAAGAGAACCATGTTTACGATATTGTCAAAAAAAAATTTTTAAAGTTGTAATTTATTTATATAATAATTTTTCTTTATATTTTGCTCCACTTAATTTTTTATGGTAACCTTGCCGAAAGTGTTGATGATTTGTTCGTTATCTAAATTTTAAATAGGTGGCACACAAATCAATATGGAGATTTCGAACGGTTTTGGTGCCGCTGGCAGCACTACCGCCAGATAATTCCATGACTTAATGAGGCTTCGTCGAATTACTGGTGAAACCCGACGTACGATCGTACCGTGTGCAAAAATGTGATTCCTTCTACGTAGTGCATGGTGCGATCATATGTACGAATAATCACGAAGGCAGCCGGCATAACCACGAGGGAATCGCGACAGGTAGTTGAAGTTTTAGGAGTGCGCCATGTATTGCATTTATCTCTGAATTCAGTCAAACAACAATTATAAAGAATAAACAAATTAAAGAAATACACTAGAAATTTTAATTATTAAACAAAAAATGGAGGAATACTTGAGCGGAGTAAATACACAAAAATGATTATTTACAATAAAAAAGGGGAAACTACAATAATCTTCGTAAAATCCAAAATACAAAACTGTGGCCACATAAACAAATTTTTTTTTAATAACATGAAAAACTTTTTTAAATAAATATTTAAAAATTAAATAAAAATTGTTCCAAGTTCAATATGAAAATGTGCGAATGAAGAAATAATTTTATCATTATTATAACTCATTATAATTATAATAATAATAATTGTTGGCAATACTGACAGTCGACACATTTCCTGGTAACACTGTTCTACTTTTATAACATGTTATAGTAAAAAAAGGCCACGCCATCTTACTTGTATTAATGTCGTCTTAATCTTTAAATATATTTTTGTACTTTAAATTGTTGAGTTGCTTTCATTTAAAATACAAAAGGTTATGGGCCCAGAATTAAACTACGACCCTAAGAGATCGAAACAAAATAGAGCCACCAAAATGGACGTTGGACTATGAATGTGAAAGTTCATCATTTTCTGAAGAAGAAGCTCTAAATGGTCCTGATGCACTTTCACGGCGAAAAGCATTTAAAGAAGAAATCAAAGCTCATCTTAAAAACCAAATATGGAAAGTAGTTAACAAAAATAATAACAGCAACGTCATTGACTCCAAAATTGTATTTAAAATAAAATATAAACCAACGGGAGAAATTGAAAGACGAAAAAGCGGGATAGATTTTGGTGAGACATATGCTCCAGTCACAAAATTGAGCTCAATTAGACTACTTTTGGCATTATCCGTTGAAGAACTCCATATTAACCAGCTTGATGTATCTACCGCATTTTTAAATGGCCAAATTAAAGAAGAATTTTACATGTCATTGCCAAAAGACCTACACGAACTCTTAAATGAAATAATGCAAGAAGAATGCGACAACAATCAACTTGTCTTCAATAAAGCTCAGCAAATGCTAAAATACTTAAGAGAAGGAAAGGAAGAAAAAGTATGCCGCCTAAATAGGGCCATATACGGACTTAAACAGGCTGGAAGACAGTAGTACGAAAAATTAGATGCTAAAATGGGAGACCTGGGTTTTCAGGCCTCTTCTGCAGACCCCTGTATTTATACTTGTTTTGAGGGGGGAGAAAAATACTTTTGGCAATATATGTCGATGATATCATCATTGCAAGTAAAAACAAGCATAAAATAAAAAACCTAAAAAATGATTTAATGTCAACATTTGAAATGAGAGACCTGGGAAACTTAAGACCCTGCCTTGGTATTGAATTTGTTTGCGAACAAGGAAAACTAAGGGCGTCCCAATCCAGGTATATTGATGAAATTTTAGAAAGATTTAATATGACCACATGGCACCCAGTTAAAACACCTATGGCACCAGGCCTAAAACTAACGAAAACTACCAGCTTCTAAACTACCGAATTATCCTTATCAAAATTTGATCGGATCATTAATGTACCTACCTCTCTATAGCGACCAGACCTGATATATGTCATGCAATAAGTTATTTAAGCCAGTATAACTCTTGTTTTAATGAAAGTCACTGGCAAGCTGCAAAGAGGGTGCTGTGTTACCTGAAGGGTACACAAGACTTATCTTTGATATATGAAAAGTCAGGACAACCACTAATGGGGTTTACATATGCAGACTGGGGATCTTGTCTGGATGATCGCCGCTCATACACCGGCTAATGTTTCAAAATGGCTGGAGCTGTAATTTTCTGGAAATCGCGTAAACAACGAACTGTTGCCATATCAACTCAGGAAGCAGAGTACATGACTCTAACTGATTCAGCTAAAAGGCAATGCATCTTAAGCAGCTTTTATCAGATATGGTTGTATCACAAAGGAGTATTACAATATATAACGACAACATATCAGCTCAAAATCTAGCGAGGAACTCAATTATCAGCTCTCGCTCCAAACATATCAATATAAAAGAGCACTTTATCCGTGAAAAAGTGCAGGAGGGAGAGATCAATGTATTACATATACCGACAAACAAGATATAATATTAGGCTGATATACTAACAAAGGCACTTGCTGGACCTCGCCACAACCTCTTAATAGGGGCTCTGGGTCTGGATACAGGAAATGTCAACTGAGGGGGGCTGTTGGCAATACTGACAGTCGACACTTTTCCTGGTAACACTGTTCTACTTTTATAACATGTTATAGTAAAAAAGGCCACGCCATCTTACTTGTATTAATGTCGTCTTAATCTTTAAATATATTTTTGTACTTAAAATTGTTGAGTTGCTTTCATTTAAAATACAAAAATAATAATAATCATTTATCACTATTTATATAATTGTATCATTCAAGAGATTAGTTTTTAATATTTGTAGAAATTTAAAATGGAAACTATGAAAAAAAGTAACGAACAGAATACAATAAAAAAAGAAAATAACTTTAAAAAATGAATTTTCAATAAAGAAAAATTATATGGAAAGTATATATATGCATATATATATATTACTTACATTTACATTGTATGCGTTAAAATTAAAATTTAATATTAGCGGTATTCCATTGGACCAATTTTGCTACTCACAAGTACTTGCGAGTAGATGCCCATAGGAATGCACAATTTAATGACAGCAGTAAAATATAACCTCAAAATAGTCAACAACATATACTGAGTTTACTCACACATAAACAATAAAAGCTGAGTTTATTTACACATAAACAATACTGATAAAAATATGACTCTTCAACATAACCAACGAACCCGCTAAGCCATCTATTTCTAGTTCGGGAGCTAAAATACCCTACCGTAAATTGTATGGCGTAACTACGCACGCGAACTACTCATTTGATCGAGGTGGTGTAGATAATGACAGCTAGAACTACTCGTGAGTAGCAAAAATTTGTTTTAATGAAGCTATTAAAACAAATTTATATTTATACAATATATATGGATTGAAGCAAATGTGTAATCAATTACACGTATTAACATATATTACGAGTATTGGAATCTTAAATGTTTTGTTTTTCTAAATTAAATAATCAAATTAAGTATAAAACAATTTATTAATGTATAAACTATTTAATTTTTTAATACCAATATTGCGTTAATAATTAAAACCCCCACATAAATAATAACTATATTTGAGACACGAACTAGATTTCTTAATATATTTCATACTGATAAATATAATGAAACAAATTAAATCCATAGATATTTTAATGACATATTTGCAAAGAAAATATTGTTTTCTTTTAAATTTTATTGTGGATTAAAATCTTTAAATGTGTTAAGTGTTTTGGTACAATGGAATATTTATTGATAAAAGCAATAGTTAATACTAGACAAACATTTACTGTTATTAAATTCAACAAAAAAATCATGATATAATTACAGAAATATAAATGAATAAATATATACATGTTATTTATTATGTAATACCATACAATATTGAAAATGGAATTATAATGTAAACACACCTCTATAAAACTTGTTTACTTTAGTTACTTACGTTTAAATCTGCCCTAATGAATTGTTATTTTATTTTATAACTGTTAAAATAAAACTTCCTTCTGTTGTTGTCATTCATAGAAAAAAGCTGTTTTTTATTTTATCCCTGCCAACAGGTTATGGGCCCAGACCCATTTTGATAAATAATCGAATTTATAATTATTAAAATTAAACCAGATATTGACAGAAATATTGATTGATATTTATGTGATTGATTTCAACAAAAATTAAAATTTTTACTTTGATTTAACCCGTGGATGAATTCGGATTAGTTTGGTTATGGCTGACAAAATTCAAATTAAAAAATTGCGTGACTCTGAAAATTACCAAACATGGACTTTTGCAATAAAATCGGTATTGGGCGTGGAGGATTTGCTCAATTGTATCAAATTTGAAGATGAAGCTGTTGTTGAAAAAAATCCAAGTAAATTAAATGAGGCAATGTACAAAATAATCCTAAGTATTGAAGCATCTTTGTATGTACATGTCCAAAATTGTAATAGTGCTTATAAAATATGGTAATAATTGATGAACATGTTTGAAGATGAATTAGTTGGTTCCTTGTTACTAAAAGGTCTCCCCGATGAATATGAGCCATTTATTGTGGGAATTGAAGCGAGTGGAACTAAATTATCATCGGATCCAATTAGATCGCGTCTATGTGAACTGGCCAAACCTCGCTCGGGTAATTCCCAACAAGCATTTATTGGTGGTAGGTCAACATTTAATTCGCACAAATCAGATAAAAATAAAATTAAATTCGCGGAATGTGGAAAAATTGGGCACAAAAGGTCCAGATGTTTTCAATTATTGAGGAAAATTAATGAAGAATCAAAAAATAATGGCAAAGCATCAAATGCATTTACTGCAATTTTTCATGAAACACGGAACATTTATAGTGATGATAAATTTGTTTTGTTTTCCAAGTCATTGAGGCAAGTGGTATTTGTTGTTGATAGTGGTGCATCTCAACATATGGTTTCCAATAAAGAGTGGCTTCACAATATTCGTAATTCATCGGTAAATATATCTACACGGCTGACAACAAAAAACTTAAAATTGAATGTGTAGGCGTTATAATTATTGAATTGAATGGAAAATTGGTTACTGTCTATGACGTATTAACATATATGTTCCGGAAATCGCAGCAAATCTTTTATCTACTTTACGAATTATTGAAATGGGTAATGGGGTTGAGATTAAAAGGGATGGTTGTTTTATTTTCAATAAATCTGGTTATTTTTTGGCGAAGGTTGTTTTAAATAATGGTATTTATAAATTGATTGTTGAATTTCCAAATGATTTTGTTATGCGTCCAAAGCTTGATGACATTAAAGTCTGGCATAGGAGACTTGGGGACATTAATTACCAAAAATTGAACGCTACGAATAATTTTTGTGATGGTATGAATCTCAACCAAATGAGATTTGAGAAATTTGTGTTAAAACAAAACAATGTTAAAACAAAGATCAAAATATTTTCTAACTTTTATTGATGATTATTCAAGAAAAGTAACTGTTTATTTTCTTAAAAATAAAAATGAAGTGGCTGAAAAATTTAGGGCTTATAAAGCACTAGTAGAAAATCAATTAAAAAGAAATATAAAAATTTTCAGAACCGACAATGGAACAGAATATATAAATAAAGAACTTGAGAATTTTTTGGAAAAATCCGGAATCATACATCAATCAACTATTCCTCACACTCCAGAACAAAATGGTTTAGCAGAAAGAATGAACAGATCGCTTGTTGAAAAGGCGAAATGTTTATTATATGATGCTGTTCTCAATAAATCTTTTTGAGCGGAGGCAGTCGACACTGCAGCATATTTATTTAATCGTTCTACTTGTCGTTTAACTAATTCAATTCCGGAGGAGGTTTGGACAGGTAATAAAGTCAATTTAAGTAATTTAAAAATTTTTGGGTCAGGGGCATTTATGCATATTCCAAAAGAATTATGAAAGAAATGGGATTCTAAATCAAAAGAACTAGTATTTGTTGGTTATTGTGAACATACCAAGGGTTATCGTCTTATGGACAAAACAAATGGTAAAATCGTTAAGGCACGAAATGTAATTTTTATTGAACCTGTAGAAGTTATATTGGAAAACCCACTTGAAAAAGAAAATATGGATCAAGTGAGCGATGAGATTAATGTTCTAGATTATATTGAAAATGACGATGTTTTAACTTCCAATAATGGGGGCAAAGCTAATACAAGTAAAAAATATGAATTGAGAAAATCAGCTCGTAAAAGAAAAGCAGTCAATAGGCCTGATTTTGTCACTTATCTAGTACAAAATAACATCAATAAAGAGCCTTATACAATTCAAGATGTCTATAAAAGCAAAAATAGCGGGGATTGGAAGAAGGCCATGAAATCTGAATTAAATTCAATCGAAGAAAATAACACTTGGACTCTGGTTGAGTTACCAAGGGATGGAAATGCATTAAAAATTAAATGAGTATTTAAAACCAAAGAGGAAAATGATCAGATCAAATTTAAAGCTAGGTTGATGGCGAAGGGATACTCACAAATAGCTGAAATAGATTATGATGAAATATTTTCACCCGTCATCAGATATATTGTAGTTCCATTGGATTCTTGATAGCAATTGCGGCCAGACATCGGATGAATATCGACCAAATGGATGTTAATACTGCTTTCTTGCGAGCAGAACTGCAAGAAGAAATTTATGTTTGTCAACTAGAGGGTTTTGGATATGGTACTGAAAAGGTTTATCGTCTTAATAAAGCAATGTATGGTAAAACAAAGTAGCAGACAATGGAATTCCGAGCTGAATAAGGCTTTAACGGAATTTGGTTTAATACGTTCGAAAGTAGTTCCATGTGTCTACATATTATCGTTGGAAAATACAACAAAATTATTTGTCGCTGTCTATGTTGACGATTTGCTAATTTTCTGGAAAGACTTCAAAATCAGGGAAGAATTAAAGAAACTATTGTCTTCAAATTTTAAAATAAAGGATTTTGGTAAAGCTAGAAATTTGGTTAGACTACGAATTACAGGGGATGAAAGTGGAAATTATTACATTGATCAATCTAAATATATAAGTCAGATACTTGAAAAATTCGAAATGTTGAATTGTAATCCTTTAAGTATACCATCTGATCCAAATCAAAAATTAAGGAATGAAATGGCACCTAAAAGTCGGGAAGAATTTAGGGAAAACAAAAACATTTAATATCAACAAGTGGTTGGTGCTTTACTTTATTTGGTTCAAGGGTCAAGACCGGATAATGCAATTACAGTTGGAGATGATGCTATGTTGGGGTACACTGATGCAGATTGGGCATCTGACTTAGATAAAAGAAGATCGTGTACTGGATATGTGTTTCTGTTACAAGGTGGTGCGGTTTATTGGTGCAGTAAGAGACAAGCAACAGTTGCATTGTCCAGCACAGAGGCTGAATATAGGCAATGAATTGGGGAATTTATTCGAAAGGTCACCAGTTATAGTGAAATGTGACAATAAAGGAGCTTTATTTTTGGCTAAAAATGATGCATATCGAACACGAACCAAACACATTGATATACGCTATCATTTTATTCGTGAATCAATTGAAGAAGGATCGGTTGTTGTGGATTATGTATCAACTGATCAAATGGTAGCTGATTGTTTGACTAAAGGTGTTACATCAATCAAGCATAATTTTTGCACAAACGAAATGGGGATTGTGAACGGAAAATAAAATAATTATTTTAATTTTATTTATTTTATTAATTGTTAATTCATTACATTCATTTTCATTTTTGTATTAAATTTTATTTTTAATAATTTAATAAGTGAGGGTGTTGAAAATGGAATTATAATGTAAGCATACCTCTATAAAACTTGTTTACTTTAGTTACTTACGTGTAAATTTGCCCTTTTGAATTGTGATTTTATTTTATAACTGTCAAAATAAAACTTCCTTCTGTTGTTGCAATTCATAGAAAAAATGTGTTTTTTATTTGATCTCTGCCAACAATATTCATAAGGAAAAGAAAAGAAATATTAAATTAGTGTATATTTATATATACACATATACAGTCTAAAATCCATTTATAATGAATTGGAAATAACTATTCTATTTAAAATTTAGATAACGAATAAATCATCAACTAAAGTGTTGATGATTTGTTCGTTATCAAAATTTTAAATAGGTGGCACACAAATCAGTATGGAGCTTTCGAAAGGTTTTGGTGCCGCTGGCAGCACTACCGCCAGATAATTCCATGATTTAATTAGGCTTCGTAGAATTACTGGTGAAACCCGTCGTACGATCGTACCGTGTGCAAAAATGTGATTCCTTCTACGTAGTGCATGGTGCGATCATATGTACGAATAATCACGAAGGCAGCCGGCATAACAACGAGGGAATCGCGACAGGTAGTTGAAGTTTTAGGAGTGCGCCATGTATTGCATTTATCTCTGAATTCAGTCAAACAACAATTATAAAGTATAAAAAATTAAAGAAATACACTAGAAATTTTAATAATTAAACAAAAAATGGAGGAATACTTGAGCGCAGTAAATACACAAAAATGATTATTTACAATAAAAAAGGGGAAACTACAATAATCTTCGTAAAATCCAAAATACAAAACTGTGGCCACATAAACAAATTTTTTTAATCATAAAATATTTAAAAATTAAATAAAAATTGTTCCAAGTTCAATATGAAAATGTGCTAATAGAGAAATAATTTTATCATTATTAGGACTCATTATAATTATAATAATAATAATAATAATTTAACACTATTTATATAATTGTATCATTCAAGAGATTAGTTTTTAATATTTGTAGAAATTTAAAATGGAAACTATGAAAAAAAGTAACGAACAGAATACAATAAAAAAAGAAAATAATAAACTCAGCTTTTATTGTTTATGTGTGAGTAAACTCAGTATCAGAAAAATGCATTTTTAATAAAGAAAAATTATATGGAAAGTATATATATGCATATATATATATTACTTACATTTACATTGTATGCGTTAAAATTAAAATTTAATATTAGCGGTATTCCATTGGACCAATTTTGCTACTCACAAGTACTTGCGAGTAGATGCCCATAGGAATGCACAATTTAATGACAGCAGTAAAATATAACCTCAAAATAGTCAACAACATATACTGAGTTTACTCACACATAAACAATAAAAGCTGAGTTTATTTACACATAAACAATACTGATAAAAATATGACTCTTCAACATAACCAACGAACCCGCTAAGCCATCTATTTCCAGTTCGGGAACTAAAATACCCTACCGTAAATTGTATGGCCTAACTACGCACGCGAACTACTCATTTGTTCGAGGTGGTGTAGATAATGACAGCTAGAACTACTCGTGAGTAGCAAAAATTTGTTTTAATGAAGCTATTAAAACAAATTTATATTTATACAATATATATGGATTGAAGCAAATGTGTAATCAATTATTAACATATATTACGAGTATTGGAATCTTAAATGTTTTGTTTTTCTAAATTAAATAATCAAATTAAGTATAAAACAATTTATTAATGTATAAACTATTTAATTTTTTAATACCAATATTGCGTTAATAATTAAAACCCCCACATAAATAATAACTATATTTGAGACACGAACTAGATTTCTTAATATATTTCATAATGATAAATATAATGAAACAAATTAAATCCATAGATATTTTAATGACATATTTGCAAAGAAAATATTGTTTTCTTTTAAATTTTATTGTGGATTAAAATCTTTAAATGTGTTAAGTGTTTTGGTACAATGGAATATTTATTGATAACAGCAATAGTTAATACTAGACAAACATTTACTGTTATTAAATTCAACAAAAAAATCATGATATAATTACAGAAATATAAATGAATAAATATATACATGTTATTTATTATGTAATACCATACAATATTGAAAATGGAATTATAATGTAAACACACCTCTATAAAACTTGTTTACTTTAGTTACTTACGTTTAAATCTGCCCTAATGAATTGTTATTTTATTTTATAACTGTTAAAATAAAACTTCCTTCTGTTGTTGTCATTCATAGAAAAAAGCTGTTTTTTATTTTATCCCTGCCAACAGGTTATGGGCCCAGACCCATTTTGATAAATAATCGAATTTATAATTATTAAAATTAAACCAGATATTGACAGAAATATTGATTGATATTTATGTGATTGATTTCAACAAAAATTAAAATTTTTACTTTGATTTAACCCGTGGATGAATTTGCATTAGTTTGGTTATGGCTGACAAAATTCAAATTAAAAAATTGCGTGACTCTGAAAATTACCAAACATGGACTTTTGCAATAAAATCGGTATTGGGCGTGGAGGATTTGCTCAATTGTATCAAATTTGAAGATGAAGCTGTTGTTGAAAAAAATCCAAATAAATTAAATGAGGCAATGTACAAAATGATCCTAAGTATTGAAGCATCTTTGTATGTACATGTCCAAAATTGTAATAGTGCTTATAAAATATGGTAATAATTGATGAACATGTTTGAAGATGAATTAGTTGATTCCTTGTTACTAAAAGGTCTCCCCGATGAATATGAGCCATTTATTATGGGAATTGAAGCGAGTGGAACTAAATTATCATCGGATTCAATTAGATCGCGTCTATGTGAACTGGCCAAACCTCGCTCGGGTAATTCCCAACAAGCATTTATTGGTGGTAGGTCAACATTTAATTCGCACAAATCAGATAAAAATAAAATTAAATTCGCGGAATGTGGAAAAATTGGGCACAAAAGGTCCAGATGTTTTCAATTATTGAGGAAAATTAATGAAGAATCAAAAAATAATGGCAAAGCATCAAATGCATTTACTGCAATTTTTCATGAAACACGGAACATTTATAGTGATGATAAATTTGTTTTGTTTTCCAAGTCATTGAGGCAAGTGGTATTTGTTGTTGATAGTGGTGCATCTCAACATATGGTTTCCAATAAAGAGTGGCTTCACAATATTCGTAATTCATCGGTAAAATATATCTACACGGCTGACAACGAAGAACTTAAAATTGAATGTGTAGGCGTTATAATTATTGAATTGAATGGAAAATTGGTTACTGTCTATGACGTATTATATGTTCCGGAAATCGCAACAAATCTTTTATCTACTTCACGAATTATTGTAATGGGTAATGGGGTTGAGATTAAAAGGGATTGTTGTTTTATTTTCAATAAATCTGGTGATTTTTTGGCGAAGAGTGTTTTAAATAATGGTATTTATAAATTGATTGTTGAATTTCCAAATGGTTTTTTTATGCGTCCAAAGCTTGATGACATTAAAGTCTGGTATAGGAGACTTTGGCACATGAATTATCAAAAATTGAACGCTATGAATAATTTTTGTGATGGTATGAATTTTAAGAAATCTATACCAAATGAGATTTGTGAAATTTGTGTTAAAACAAAACAATGTTAAAACAAAGATCAAAATATTTTCTAACTTTTATTGACGATTATTCAAGAAAAGTAACTGTTTATTTTCTTAAAAATAAAAATGAAGTGGCTGAAAAATTTAGGGCTTATAAAGAGCACTAGTAGAAAATCAATTAAAAAGAAATATGAAAATTCTCAGAACCGACAATGGAACAGAATATATAAATAAAGAACTTGAGAATTTTTTGGAAAAATCCGGAATCATACATCAATCAACTATTCCTCACACTCCAGAGCAAAATGGTTTAGCAGAAAGAATGAACAGATCGCTTGTTAAAAAAGCGAAATGTTTATTATTTATTTAATCGTTCTACTTGTCGTTTAACTAATTCAATTCCGGAGGAGATTTGGACAGGTAATAAAGTCAATTTAAGTAATTTAAAAAATTTTGGGTCAGGGGCATTTATGCATATTCCAAAAGAATTATGAAAGAAATGGGATTCTAAATCAAAAGAACTAGTATTTGTTGGTTATTGTGAACATACCAAGGGTTATCGTCTTATGGACAAAACAAATGGTAAAATCGTTAAGGCACGAAATGTAATTTTTATTGAACCTGTAGAAGTAATATTGGAAAACCCACTTGAAAAAGAAAATATGGATCAAGTGAGGGAGGAGATTAATGTTCTAGATTATATTGAAAATGACGATGTTTTAACTTCCAATAATGGGGACAAAGCTAATACAAGTAAAAAATATGAATTGAGAAAATCAGCTCGTGAAAGAAAAGCAGTCAATAGGCCTGATTTTGTCACTTATCTAGTACAAAATAACATCAATAAAGAGCCTTATACAATTCAAGATGTCTATAAAAGCGAAAATAGCGGGGATTGGAAGAGGGCAAGAGATCGAAATGCAGTTAAAATTAAATGGGTATTTGAAACCAAAGAGGAAAATGATCAGATTAAATTTAAGGCTAGGTTGATGGCGAAGGGATACTCACAAATAGCTGAAATAGATTATGATGAAATATTTTCACCCGTCATCAGATATAGTTCCATTGGATTCTCGATAGCAATTGCGGCCAGACATCGGATGAATATCCACCAAATGGATGTTAATATACGTACTTCTTTCTTGCGAGCAGAACTGCAAGAAGAAATTTATGTTTGTCAACCAGAGGGTTTTGGATATGGTACTGAACAGGTTTATCGTCTTAATAAAGCAATGTATGGTTTAAAACAAAGTAGCAGACAATGGAATTCAGAACTGAATAAAGCTTTTACGGAATTTGGTTTAATACGTTCGAAAGTAGATCCATGTGTTTACATATTATCATTAGAAAATACAACAAAATTATTTTTCACTGTCTATGTTGACGATTTGCTAATAATTATTTTAATTTTATTTATTTTATTAATTGTTAATTAATTACATTCATTTTCATTTTTGTATTAAATTTTATTTTTAATAATTTAATAAGTGAGGGTGTTGAAAATGGAATTATAATGTAAACGCACCTCTATAAAACCTGTTTACTTTAGTTACTTACGTGTAAATCTGCCCTTATGAATTGTGATTTTATATTATAACCGTGAAAATAAAACTCCCGTCTGTAGTTGTAATTCATAGAAAAAAGGTGCTTTTTATTTTATATCTGCCAACAATATTCATAAGGAAAAGAAAATAAATATTAAATAAGTGTATATTTATATATCATATACAGTCTAAAAACCATTTATAATGAATTGGAAATAACTATTCTATTTAAAATTTAGATAACGAATAAATCATCAACTAAAGTGTTGATGATTTGTTCGTTATCAAAATTTTAAATAGGTGGCACACAAATCAGTATGGAGCTTTCGAAAGGTTTTGGTGCCGCTGGCAGCACTACCGCCAGATAATTCCATGATTTAATTAGGCTTCGTAGAATTACTGGTGAAACCCGTCGTACGATCGTACCGTGTGCAAAAATGTGATTCCTTCTACGTAGTGCATGGTGCGATCATATGTACGAATAAACACGAAGGCAGCCGGCATAACCACGAGGGAATCGCGACAGGTAGTTGAAGTTTTAGGAGTGCGCCATGTATTGCATTTATCTCTGAATTCAGTCAAACCACAATTATAAAGTATAAAAAAATTAAAGAAATACACCGCAAATATTCATAGTTGAAATAAAAAAAACACCATCGTATGTATTTGGTGCACTATTGACTTCATCGTCGTATAAAACAAGTGAATTTCGCAACAGTGTGCAAGCATTGCCGCATGGTGTTTACAGTTAACAGATCGTGCACAACCGTCGATCGTCGTCATCGAATTCCGAGAACATTAAATAAGCGGCGGCTATTTTTCGTCTGTGTTTAAATAAAGTTTTTTTGTGCGTTTTTCAACTGAAAGTATTTCATCATGGGTGACAAAGAAAATAACAATTTTACTGGTCACATTTTGAAAAATGCGTGGACTTATAAATTGTGTAAATTTCAAATAACTGCGTATATGTGATATTATAGTTTAACCGATAATATTGAGGATAAGAAGTCCGCAGATACCGCAAAAGAAGATGAAAAGAGCAAATTTGATCGAAATGAAGGAAAGGCCATGAATGCAATCATTCAACCCATTGATGCTGACAACGCAAATCTCGTTTTGAATTGTAAATCAGCAAAAACAATGATGGATCAGCTTTATAGCGTTTATTAAAAAGAATTCCAAAATTCGTGCAATGATTTTATATGGGGAGTATTTTACAGCAAAAATGCGTGATGTTGAAATGTTAGCAGCGTATATCTCTCGTGTGAATCAATTGGCGTCTGATATTGAGCAGCAAAAGGAAAAGTTAACCGACAATTTGAAAATGGCACGTATTATTCTTGGGTTAACACCAAGGTTCAACAATTACAAGACGGTATAGTACAATACTACAGCGAATCGTACACTCAATGAATTAATGTCATCATTGCAACTGGAGGCAGAAAATCTAAATCGATTGAAAAATGAAGAAATCACCAATTCGAATGCAGCGTTTTCAGTGAAAACAAAGAAGAATTTCAAACCCAAAGATTCAAAGCCAAAGTCAAAAATCGATGACATAAAGAGAAAAACGTAGTGTACGCTTGTGGTCAGAAAGGCCATTGGGCAAAATATAAAGTATGTCCAAAGTATAAAGAATCGTCGGACAAAAGCAACAAAGATAACAGTGAAATGGCATGGTGTTCAGTTGTGACGGTTGAACCAAAAGTCGAAAAATCGCATAATTGGTATGCCGATTCAGCCGCGGCAAAGCATATGACGTTTCATCGAGAGTGGTTTCAAGAGCTACGAAAATACACGGGACCATGTAGGGTTGAAGTTGTAAACAAATGTCTTCTAAAATTCGAAGCAATCGGGCGTGTTGACAGATAAAGTTATCAAAGTTTTAATCGAAAAAGAGGGCTGCAAATTTATTGATAATTCAAACAACGTTGTTCCAATCGCAAATCGGGATGAAAAGAATCATCTCAAATTGAATTTTCGTTTACGCATAAATGAATATGCGAACATTGCTGCTGTTTCTCTACAACATTGGCATCGACGACCAGGTCATGTGAACGTCGATTCGATTAAGAAAATGTGTAAGGATGGTCTAGTCACGGGCGTCGATTTGGCCGACAGCGAACATTTTTTTTGAGGATTGTCAATGTTGAAAAAGGACCAGAGCAACACATAAGCTCTGGTCATTTTTCCACATTGACAATCCTCACAAAAGTCCGAGTGTCATCAAGGGGAGAATACATGCACGTAGATCTCTGCTGTCCAAGCGAAATTGATGGAATCAACGGTATGCGATATTTCGTGCTAGTTAAAGATGAAGCAACCAATTTCCGTTTCACGTATTTGTTAAATTCAAAAGACGAAGCATACACACACCGGAAGTCATTGGTTGCACTGGTGAAAAATATGAATGGCACGTAAATCAAAATTTTTCAGATTCTATAATGGGAAAGAATTTTTAATCGAAAAGTGTTGATCGATTTACTGCAAACCGAGGGCATACAATTTGAGGGTATTACACCGTACACTCCTGAGCAAAATGGTCGAATCGAACGCGATAATCGTACAGTTCAGGAGAGTGCAAGAACAATGCTCATTGCGAGTGGTTTACCGAAATCACTAAGGACAGAAGCGGTGCGTACAGCGACATATTTATTGAATCGCACAACAAATAGCAATTGTGTTGGTACTACGCCATATGAAATATGGCTTGATAGAAAACCGTATTTGGGTCATATCAAGATTTTTGGAACGGAATGTTTCGTGCAAATCCTAAAGCAAAGCGGTCGTAAGAAGTGGAATCCAAGAGCAAAGAAAGCTCATATGATTGGATTCGAGTCCATAACGAAAATCTTTCGTTTGTATGATCCGAAACGTAATAAGGTGTTCATGAGCTGCAATGTTAGGTTCAATGAGAAATCAGATAAATATGTGATTCGAGGTGAATCATAGGTCAATGATTATCGAGTAGCTGAGCAAACGAACCAAGTGGTCGAGCAAGCAGATAATCAAGTGTCTGAGCAGCCAAGTGATGAAGCAAACGATGATAAAGAGCATTTTTTGTCATTTGAAGAAAACTCGAATGAAACGCCTAAGAGGCGACACAATGAACACTACGGTTTACATTGAAAAATTAAAGCACCAAATCGTTTAATTGAAAATTCGGCAATCATGTATGAACCAACATCGTATGAAGTGGCAGTCAGTTCAGAGCAAACTCAACAGTGGAAGTGTGCAATGGACGACGAAGACAATGTGCTCATTGAAAATCAGACATGGGAGTTGGTTGAAGCACCGAAAGATCGGAAAGTAATCGATAATCTTTGGGTATTTAAAGTCAAGCAAAACCCAGATGGCACAATCGATCCGCGTTTAGTAGTTCGTGGCTTTACAACAGCAGTATGGTGTGGACTATGAGGAAACGTTTAGTCCGGTGGCCAGATACACATCGATTCGTCTACTTTTATTATTGGCAGCGATGAACAAAATGCAATTGAAACAGTTCGACGTAAAAACAGCTTTTTTGTATGGTGAACTGAAAGAAAAAGTCTACATGAAGCAGCCAATTGGGTATGAAGACGGCAGTGAACGCGTTTGCAATTTGAAGAAAAGTTTATACGGTCTCAAGCAAGCGTCGCGATACTGGAACCAAAATTTTCATCGTTCGTTCGTAAATTTGATTTCAAACAAAGTGCATACGATTCGTGCGTTTTCGTTCGTAAAAGGAAAAAACAATGACAATTATTGCGATCAAATTAGTGAAGAATCCCGTATTCCATAAGTAATATCACTATATCAGAGAGAAATACGAAGAGGGCTGCTTCGAATTGATACATATCTGCATAACAGAACAAGTGGCAGGTATACCTTAGATTAAAGAATACCTGGATAGGCCCCTACCGTATATGTATACGCATTTTTGTGTCCAACTTATTGCCAAGCGGTGAGAAATGGCAAAAGCGGGATATTTTTGTGTATATTTTTTTATGTAGACATGACACCCACTGCCATCTAGTTGTCGTAATACAAATTTATTGAATTGCAAAAGCATAATTTATATTCATTTTAATACACTTATTGGAAACAAAAATACAATTTAAACACAACGACAGGCAATTTTTATTTTTTGTACAATCTTTTGATACGGAATGGAATTCTATTTAAGGTTTATTATTCCTTCCGGAAATATCAATCAAATATAAAGCGCGTCAATTTTGTAGACTTTAGGAGAGTTTTCAAACGCGCCATTGTCCATGAAAGTGGTGACACACCGAAAACAACGGGCTATTTTTAACATTTCTCAGTTGTTTTTTTTGCGGTTCGGAAAGTGTTTTTAAAAGTGTTATTTCCATCTTTTTAGAAGTATTTACGGAAAAGTAAGTATTTATACAAATTTTTATATTATTAATAAAAGTTAATACGAAGTTTTTATTTCAGAAAATTAAGCAAGTTATTAGAAATTGCTAGATATTCGACAATATGAGGAAAGCGGGAATTTCTTTCTTTCGGTAAGTTGACATATTTATTTTTACAAAACAAATATTAAATATTTAGTTTGTGATGTGCCTAAATGGCTTTTAGTGATATCTTTTGTGTAAAAAGTGGTTAAAAAGTGAAAAATTCGGCATTGAATAAATGTAAACAAAACCGATGTTGACAGTTCAATGTTTACCATAAAATAGTACAGTGCCGGTGTATATAAAGTGTGTGTAAGAAAGTTTAAGGAACCGAATTTTTTTAATAGTGCAAAAAATACGTGAATTTCTATTAATTCTTAATTGTAAAAGTAAATGTTACGATCGTATATTTATATGCTAACTTTACAGGTTCCCACAAAATAAATGGTTGCGGGAAAAGTGGATTGTGGCAGCAGCATCCGGTATTCCCAAGAATAAATAATATACAGTGAAATAAATAAAATGAAAATACATAATAAATAAATAAATATTTTTAAAAAAATACTGTGTTTTATTGCATATTTACAACACTAATTCCATCGAACAACAAGACCCGCAATATTAAAAAATCTGCTTCTTTACGAATAAATGCTATCACATATGAAAAATGGTTTTAAACGAACCGCTTCAATCGCATACTGAACTTTTAATTTGGCCCCCAATGATTTACGCCATTTCTGTTGTATTGCATGTGTGTGCGTTCTATGAATGTATTGCCAACAAAAGTTGGACAGAATTTTTGTGTAGAGGCCTATCCAGTACTTCTTTAGTAGCTGTATTCCATTGGGCCAATTTTGCTACTCGCAAGTACTTGCGAGTAGATGTCTAATGGAACGCATAATATTGCGTACAAATCTGTGTAATTTGCAATTATATGCACATAATTTTCAACTTTACTTTTCTTGATACATGGAGGCACATCTTCATCAGAATCTGATGATGATGTAGAGTCTATAAAGTCAAATAAGTAAATATAACAAAAATATGACACTTCAACATAACCAATGAACCCGCTAAGCCATCTATTGCCAGGTAGAAAACTACAATCCCCTTACCCTAAGGGGAGAAGTGCAACTACTCGTGCGAAATACTTATCTGTATGAGCAAGAGTAGCTGCGAGTGGCTAGACGTAGTAGCAAAATTTTCCCAATGGAATACAGCTAATCTAAGAGATATACTAACTTAGAATGATGTTTAACGTAATTTTTTTTTTTTTTGTAACAATGAGTGGAAGTATTGAAATATGCATTGTTAAAAAACAAAGTATGTCAAACCTTTGGCCTTAGATTAAAGAAGAACTGGATAGGCCTCTACACAAAAATTCTGTCGGAATTTTGTGGGAATACATTCGTAGAACGCACACACATGGAATACAAGAGAAACGGCGTAAACCATTGGGAGCCAATTTTAAACTTCAGTATGCGATTAAAGCGGTTCGTTCAAAACCATTTTCATATGTGATAGCATATATTCGTAAAGAAGCAGATTTTTTAATATTGCAGGTCTTGTTGTTCGATGGAATTAGTTTTGGAAATTTGTAATAAAACACAGTATTCTATTTTAAAATATTATTTATTTATTTATTAGTTATTTCAACAATTATGTGCACAATAAGAAGATAATCGTATACAACATTAAAGTAAATTCTTTAAAGCTAAATTACAAGATGAAAAATTTGATGTACTTAAAAAAATAATAACTAATATTCTTAAAAAAAAGAAAAAAATATTATTTAGTAAATGCATTATAATGTGGTCTAATAGAGCAAGCAAAACAAATTTATTTAAATAATAAGCCTACCGAAGAATATACTTTATTTATTTTAACACAATGAAAACAGCAATGAAAAATAGACTGAACAATTCGGTACCTCAAACTTTCTTACACACACTTTATGTACACCGGCACTGTACTATTTTATGGTAAACATTGAACTGTCAACATCGGATTTGTTTACATTTGCTCAATGCCGAACTTTTCAGTTTTTCACAACTTTTTGGATAAAATATATCACTTAAACCCATTTAGGCACATCACAAATAACATTTTTGTTATTTTATTTACTAAAACTACAGATATCAACTTACCGAAAGAAAGAAATTCCCGGCTTCCTCATGTCATTGTAGGAAAAACAATTCTTCACGAAACCCTTCATTTTCTGTAATAAAAACTTCTTATTAAATGTTATCAATAATAAAACTATTTATAAAAATACTTACTTTTTTTTAAATACTTTAAAAGACATAAAAACAACACTTTAAATTCCACTTTCAACACTTTATTATTTTTATCAATAACAAATTCCGAAATGACACCGCTAGTTATATTAGTTCGAGTTGTAATCACTTTCATGGAGAATGGCAGATTGTAAAACTCTCCGAAAGTCTACAAAATCGAGGCGCTTTATATTTGAATGATATTTACGAAATTAATAATAAACCTAAAATAGAATTCCATTTCATATCAAAAGATTGTAAAAAAAATAAAAATTGCCTATCGTTGTGTTTAAATTGTATTTTTGTTTCCAATAAGTGAATTAAAAAGAATATAAATTAGGCTTTTGCAATGTAATAAATTTCTATTACGAGAACTAGATGGCAGTGAGTGTCATGTCTACATAAAAATATCCACAAAAAGCTATGTGATAAATGCCAATTCTCCCCGCTTGGCATGTAATTCTTACACAAAATTGCGTATACATACATATACGGTAAGGGCCTTAGATTAAAGAAGTACTGGATAGGCGTCTACATAAAAATTCTGTCCAACTTTTGTTGGCAATACATTCATAGAACGCACACACATGCAATACAACAGAAATGGCGTAAATCATTGGGGGCCAAATTAAAAGTTCAGTATGCGATTGAAGCGGTTCGTTTAAAACCATTTTTCATATGTGATAGCATTTATTCGTAAAGAAGCAGATTTTTTAATATTGCGGGTCTTGTTGTTCGATGGAATTAGTGTTGTAAATATGCAATAAAATACAGTATTTTTTTTAAAAATATTTATTTATTTATTATGTATTTTCATTTTATTTATTTCACTGTATATTATTTATTCTTGGGAATACCGGATGCTGCTGCCACAATCCACTTTTCCCGCAACCATTTATTTTGTGGGAACCTGTAAAGTTAGCATATAAATATACGATCGTAACATTTACTTTTACAATTAAGAATTAATAGAAATTCACGTATTTTTTGCACTATTGAAAAAATTCGGTTCCTTAAACTTTCTTACACACACTTTATATACACCGGCACTGTACTATTTTATGGTAAACATTGAACTGTCAACATCGGTTTTGTTTACATTTATTCAATGCCGAATTTTTCACTTTTTAACCACTTTTTACACAAAAGATATCACTAAAAGCCATTTAGGCACATCACAAACTAAATATTTAATATTTGTTTTGTAAAAATAAATATGTCAACTTACCGAAAGAAAGAAATTCCCGGTTTCCTCATTTTGTCGAATATCTAGCAATTTCTAATAAATTGCTTAATTTTCTGAAATAAAAACTTCGTATTAACTTTTATTAATAATATAAAAATTTGTATAAATACTTACTTTTCCGTAAATACTTCTAAAAAGATGGAAATAACACTTTTAAAAACACTTTCCGAACCGCAAAAAAAAACAACTGAGAAATGTTAAAAATAGCCCGTTGTTTTCGGTGTGTCACCACTTTCATGGACAATGGCGCGTTTGAAAACTCTCCTAAAGTCTACAAAATTGAGGCGCTTTATATTTGATTGATATTTCCGGAAGGAATAATAAACCTAAAATAGAATTCCATTCCGTATCAAAAGATTGTACAAAAAATAAAAATTGCCTGTCGTTGTGTTTAAATTGTATTTTTGTTTCCAATAAGTGTATTAAAATGAATATAAATTATGCTTTTGCAATTCAATAAATTTGTATTACGACAACTAGATGGCAGTGGGTGTCATGTCTACATAAAAAAATATACACAAAAATATCCCGCTTTTGCCATTTCTCACCTCTTGGCAATAAGTTGGACACAAAAATGCGTATACATATACGGTAGGGGCCTATCCAGGTATTCTTTAATCTAAGCCTTTGGCCAGTGGAGGTTCGTTCTGTCATGTTGAAGTGTCAAGCAGTCAGTCCAGTTAAAACATTCAAGCAAACAACGTATAAATAAAACCGCTCCATAAAAGCGAGCATTTTTTAGTCATAAATCGTTTTGTTTTTTTAATTTGTCTACATTATTACTGCGTAGTGAAGAATCCCGTATTCCATAAGCAATATCACTATATCAGAGAGAAATACGAAGAGGGCTGCTTCGAATTGATACATATCTGCATAACAGAACAAGTGGCAGGTATACCTTAGATTAAAGAATACCTGGATAGGCCCCTACCGTATATGTATACGCATTTTTGTGTCCAACTTATTGCCAAGCGGTGAGAAATGGCAAAAGCGGGATATTTTTGTGTATATTTTTTTATGTAGACATGACACCCACTGCCATCTAGTTGTCGTAATACAAATTTATTGAATTGCAAAAGCATAATTTATATTCATTTTAATACACTTATTGGAAACAAAAATACAATTTAAACACAACGACAGGCAATTTTTATTTTTTGTACAATCTTTTGATACGGAATGGAATTCTATTTTAGGTTTATTATTCCTTCCGGAAATATCAATCAAATATAAAGCGCGTCAATTTTGTAGACTTTAGGAGAGTTTTCAAACGCGCCATTGTCCATGAAAGTGGTGACACACCGAAAACAACGGGCTATTTTTAACATTTCTCAGTTGTTTTTTTGCGGTTCGGAAAGTGTTTTTAAAAGTGTTATTTCCATCTTTTTAGAAGTATTTACGGAAAAGTAAGTATTTATACAAATTTTTATATTATTAATAAAAGTTAATACGAAGTTTTTATTTCAGAAAATTAAGCAAGTTATTAGAAATTGCTAGATATTCGACAAAATGAGGAAAGCGGGAATTTCTTTCTTTCGGTAAGTTGACATATTTATTTTTACAAAACAAATATTAAATATTTAGTTTGTGATGTGCCTAAATGGCTTTTAGTGATATCTTTTGTGTAAAAAGTGGTTAAAAAGTGAAAAATTCGGCATTGAATAAATGTAAACAAAACCGATGTTGACAGTTCAATGTTTACCATAAAATAGTACAGTGCCGGTGTATATAAAGTGTGTGTAAGAAAGTTTAAGGAACCGAATTTTTTTAATAGTGCAAAAAATACGTGAATTTGTATTAATTCTTAATTGTAAAAGTAAATGTTACGATCGTATATTTATATGCTAACTTTACAGGTTCCCACAAAATAAATGGCTGCGGGAAAAGTGGATTGTGGCAGCAGCATCCGGTATTCCCAAGAATAAATAATATACAGTGAAATAAATAAAATGAAAATACATAATAAATAAATAAATATTTTTAAAAAAATACTGTGTTTTATTGCATATTTACAACACTAATTCCATCGAACAACAAGACCCGCAATATTAAAAAATCTGCTTCTTTACGAATAAATGCTATCACATATGAAAAATGGTTTTAAACGAACCGCTTCAATCGCATACTGAACTTTTAATTTGGCCCCCAATGATTTACGCCATTTCTGTTGTATTGCATGTGTGTGCGTTCTATGAATGTATTGCCAACAAAATTTGGACAGAATTTTTGTGTAGAGGCCTATCTAGTACTTCTTTAATAGCTGTATTCCATTGGGCCAATTTTGCTACTCGCAAGTACTTGCGAGTAGATGTCTAATGGAACGCATAATTTTGCGTACAAATCTGCGTAATTTGCAATTATATGCACATAATTTTCAACTTTACTTTTCTTGATACATGGAGGCACATCTTCATCAGAATCTGATGATGATGTAGAGTCTATAAAGTCAAATAAGTAAATATAACAAAAATATGACACTTCAACATAACCAATGAACCCGCTAAGCCATCTATTGCCAGGTAGAAAACTACAATCCCCTTACCCTAAGGGGAGAAGTGCAACTACTCGTGCGAAATACTTATCTGTATGAGCAAGAGTAGCTGCGAGTGGCTAGACGTAGTAGCAAAATTTTCCCAATGGAATACAGCTAATCTAAGAGATATACTAACTTAGAATGATGTTTAACGTAATTTTTTTTTTTTTGTAACAATGAGTGGAAGTATTGAAATATGCATTGTTAAAAAACAAAGTATGTCAAACCTTTGGCCTTAGATTAAAGAAGAACTGGATAGGCCTCTACACAAAAATTCTGTCGGAATTTTGTGGGAATACATTCGTAGAACGCACACACATGGAATACAAGAGAAACGGCGTAAACCATTGGGAGCCAATTTTAAACTTCAGTATGCGATTAAAGCGGTTCGTTCAAAACCATTTTCATATGTGATAGCATATATTCGTAAAGAAGCAGATTTTTTAATATTGCAGGTCTTGTTGTTCGATGGAATTAGTTTTGGAAATTTGTAATAAAACACAGTATTCTATTTTAAAATATTATTTATTTATTTATTAGTTATTTCAACAATTATGTGCACAATAAGAAGATAATCGTATACAACATTAAAGTAAATTCTTTAAAGCTAAATTACAAGATGAAAAATTTGATGTACTTAAAAAAATAATAACTAATATTCTTAAAAAAAAGAAAAAAATATTATTTAGTAAATGCATTATAATGTGGTCTAATAGAGCAAGCAAAACAAATTTATTTAAATAATAAGCCTACCGAAGAATATACTTTATTTATTTTAACACAATGAAAACAGCAATGAAAAATAGACTGAACAATTCGGTACCTCAAACTTTCTTACACACACTTTATGTACACCGGCACTGTACTATTTTATGGTAAACATTGAACTGTCAACATCGGATTTGTTTACATTTGCTCAATGCCGAACTTTTCAGTTTTTCACAACTTTTTGGATAAAATATATCACTTAAACCCATTTAGGCACATCACAAATAACATTTTTGTTATTTTATTTACTAAAACTACAGATATCAACTTACCGAAAGAAAGAAATTCCCGGCTTCCTCATGTCATTGTAGGAAAAACAATTCTTCACGAAACCCTTCATTTTCTGTAATAAAAACTTCTTATTAAATGTTATCAATAATAAAACTATTTATAAAAATACTTACTTTTTTTTAAATACTTTAAAAGACATAAAAACAACACTTTAAATTCCACTTTCAACACTTTATTATTTTTATCAATAACAAATTCCGAAATGACACCGCTAGTTATATTAGTTCGAGTTGTAATCACTTTCATGGAGAATGGCAGATTGTAAAACTCTCCGAAAGTCTACAAAATCGAGGCGCTTTATATTTGAATGATATTTACGAAATTAATAATAAACCTAAAATAGAATTCCATTTCATATCAAAAGATTGTAAAAAAAATAAAAATTGCCTATCGTTGTGTTTAAATTGTATTTTTGTTTCCAATAAGTGAATTAAAAAGAATATAAATTAGGCTTTTGCAATGTAATAAATTTCTATTACGAGAACTAGATGGCAGTGAGTGTCATGTCTACATAAAAATATCCACAAAAAGCTATGTGATAAATGCCAATTCTCCCCGCTTGGCATGTAATTCTTACACAAAATTGCGTATACATACATATACGGTAAGGGCCTTAGATTAAAGAAGTACTGGATAGGGGTCTACATAAAAATTCTGTCCAACTTTTGTTGGCAATACATTCATAGAACGCACACACATGCAATACAACAGAAATGGCGTAAATCATTGGGGGCCAAATTAAAAGTTCAGTATGCGATTGAAGCGGTTCGTTTAAAACCATTTTTCATATGTGATAGCATTTATTCGTAAAGAAGCAGATTTTTTAATATTGCGGGTCTTGTTGTTCGATGGAATTAGTGTTGTAAATATGCAATAAAATACAGTATTTTTTTTAAAAATATTTATTTATTTATTATGTATTTTCATTTTATTTATTTCACTGTATATTATTTATTCTTGGGAATACCGGATGCTGCTGCCACAATCCACTTTTCCCGCAACCATTTATTTTGTGGGAACCTGTAAAGTTAGCATATAAATATACGATCGTAACATTTACTTTTACAATTAAGAATTAATAGAAATTCACGTATTTTTTGCACTATTGAAAAAATTCGGTTCCTTAAACTTTCTTACACACACTTTATATACACCGGCACTGTACTATTTTATGGTAAACATTGAACTGTCAACATCGGTTTTGTTTACATTTATTCAATGCCGAATTTTTCACTTTTTAACCACTTTTTACACAAAAGATATCACTAAAAGCCATTTAGGCACATCACAAACTAAATATTTAATATTTGTTTTGTAAAAATAAATATGTCAACTTACCGAAAGAAAGAAATTCCCGGTTTCCTCATTTTGTCGAATATCTAGCAATTTCTAATAAATTGCTTAATTTTCTGAAATAAAAACTTCGTATTAACTTTTATTAATAATATAAAAATTTGTATAAATACTTACTTTTCCGTAAATACTTCTAAAAAGATGGAAATAACACTTTTAAAAACACTTTCCGAACCGCAAAAAAAAACAACTGAGAAATGTTAAAAATAGCCCGTTGTTTTCGGTGTGTCACCACTTTCATGGACAATGGCGCGTTTGAAAACTCTCCTAAAGTCTACAAAATTGAGGCGCTTTATATTTGATTGATATTTCCGGAAGGAATAATAAACCTAAAATAGAATTCCATTCCGTATCAAAAGATTGTACAAAAAATAAAAATTGCCTGTCGTTGTGTTTAAATTGTATTTTTGTTTCCAATAAGTGTATTAAAATGAATATAAATTATGCTTTTGCAATTCAATAAATTTGTATTACGACAACTAGATGGCAGTGGGTGTCATGTCTACATAAAAAAATATACACAAAAATATCCCGCTTTTGCCATTTCTCACCTCTTGGCAATAAGTTGGACACAAAAATGCGTATACATATACGGTAGGGGCCTATCCAGGTATTGAAGATGTGCCTCCATGTATCAAGAAAAGTAAAGTTGAAAATTATGTGCATATAATTGCAAATTACACAGATTTGTACGCAAAATTATGCGTTCCATTAGACATCTACTCGCAAGTACTTGCGAGTAGCAAAATTGGCCCAATGGAATACAGCTATTAAAGAAGTACTGGATAGGCCTCTACACAAAAATTCTGTCCAACTTTTGTTGGCAATACATTCATAGAACGCACACACATGCAATACAACAGAAATGGCGTAAATCATTGGGGGCCAAATTAAAAGTTCAGTATGCGATTGAAGCGGTTCGTTTAAAAACCATTTTTCATATGTGATAGCATTTATTCGTAAAGAAGCAGATTTTTTAATATTGCGGGTCTTGTTGTTCGATGGAATTAGTGTTGTAAATATGCAATAAAACACAGTATTTTTTTAAAAATATTTATTTATTTATTATGTATTTTCATTTTATTTATTTCACTGTATATTATTTATTCTTGGGAATACCGGATGCTGCTGCCACAATCCACTTTTCCCGCAACCATTTATTTTGTGGGAACCTGTAAAGTTAGCATATAAATATACGATCGTAACATTTACTTTTACAATTAAGAATTAATAGAAATTCACGTATTTTTTGCACTATTAAAAAAATTCGGTTCCTTAAACTTTCTTACACACACTTTATATACACCGGCACTGTACTATTTTATGGTAAACATTGAACTGTCAACATCGGTTTTGTTTACATTTATTCAATGCCGAATTTTTCACTTTTTAACCACTTTTTACACAAAAGATATCACTAAAAGCCATTTAGGCACATCACAAACTAAATATTTAATATTTGTTTTGTAAAAATAAATATGTCAACTTACCGAAAGAAAGAAATTCCCGGTTTCCTCATTTTGTCGAATATCTAGCAATTTCTAATAAATTGCTTAATTTTCTGAAATAAAAACTTCGTATTAACTTTTATTAATAATATAAAAATTTGTATAAATACTTACTTTTCCGTAAATACTTCTAAAAAGATGGAAATAACACTTTTAAAAACACTTTCCGAACCGCAAAAAAAAACAACTGAGAAATGTTAAAAATAGCCCGTTGTTTTCGGTGTGTCACCACTTTCATGGACAATGGCGCGTTTGAAAACTCTCCTAAAGTCTACAAAATTGAGGCGCTTTATATTTGATTGATATTTCCGGAAGGAATAATAAACCTAAAATAGAATTCCATTCCGTATCAAAAGATTGTACAAAAAATAAAAATTGCCTGTCGTTGTGTTTAAATTGTATTTTTGTTTCCAATAAGTGTATTAAAATGAATATAAATTATGCTTTTGCAATTCAATAAATTTGTATTACAACTAGATGGCAGTGGGTGTCATGTCTACATAAAAAAATATACACAAAAATATCCCGCTTTTGCCATTTCTCACCGCTTGGCAATAAGTTGGACACAAAAATGCGTATACATATACGGTAGGGGCCTACCCATGTATTCTTTAATCTAAGCCTTTGGCCAGTGGAGGTTCGTTCTGTCATGTTGAAGTGGCAAGCAGTCAGTCCAGTTAAAACATTCAAGCAAACAACGTATAAATAAAACCGCTCCATAAAAGCGAGCATTTTTTAGTCATAAATCGTTTTGTTTTTTTAATTTGTCTACATTATTTACTGCGTACATATTGGAAATCCAATAATTAGTTTTTAATATTTGTAGAAATTTAAAATGGAAACTACAATATGAAAAAAAGTAACGAACAGAATACAATAAAAAAAGAAAATAACCTTAAGAAAATGAATTTTTAATAAAGAAAAATTATATGGAAAGTATATATATGAATACATATATATTACTTACATTTACATTGTATGTGTTAAAATTAAAATTTATTATTAAAACCAATTTATATTTATACAATATATATGGATTAAAGAAAATGTATAATCAATTATTAACATATATTACGAGTATTGGAATCTAAAATGTTTTTTTTCTAAATTAAATAATCAAATTTAGTATAAAACATCTTATTAATGTGAATAAACTATTTAATTTTTTAATACCAATATTGCGTTAATATTTACCATTGAGTGCCTTTATTAAATAATAAAGACACTCAATGGTAGAATGTGTAATGTCTACTATACTTGAAACACAAACTGGAGTTTTTAATATACCATATTTCATAATGATAAATATAATGAAACAGATTAAATCCACAGATATTTTAATGACATATTTGCAAAGAAAATATTGTTTTCTTTTGAATTTTATTGTTGATTAAAATCTTTAAATGTGTTAAGTGTTTTGGTACAATGGAATAAATATTTATTGATAACAGCAATAGTTAATACTAGACAAACATTTACTGTTATTAAATTCAACAAAAAAATCATGATATAATTACAGAAATATAAATGAATAAATATATAAATGTTATTTATCATGTAATACCATACAATATTCAAAAGGAAAAGAAAAGAAATATTTAATTAGTGTATATTTATATATATACAGTATAAAATCCATTTATAATGAAATGGAAATAACTATTCTTAATTTAAGGTTCTCCTCCTTACAGATACACGGTCCTAAATGAGCACTTCTATCTAAGATGTGATAGGAGCAATCGTCGTCGTCGTTATTAGGGTCACTCCAGCTAAGTCCCTCCTATCACCGTCAACTACACTCTCTTTTCCCTCTTTTTTTGTATTCCCAATTTTAACATCTTCCCTCTCATTTCTGTTACGTATCGTCCACCCCCAACCCCACTTTTAAGTGTTTTCTTAATATTTTTAATGTTTTTTTTATTTCAATCTCTTTCTTTTCCCTTCTAATGGAGAAATTAACACCTTGGCAATCTCCGCATAAAGACAGCATTAAGCATGCCTAGCATGCAAGGTGTTTTCTAAATATGATCGTAACTGGCCATAATCTTGTTGGAATTTACATTCTGCAAATTCCCAATTTTTATACTTTTCCTTTCCAACATCCAGGGAATAAAATTCTAATTTTTTATACCTTTCCTTTCCAACATCCAGGGAATAAAACTCCTAACATACCATAAAATATTTTATTTACTAATATTAATGAAATTATTATGTTATTTTCACTTACCATTTAAAGATCAGGATTAATGAATATTTAATAAGAAACTCAAATTAATTAAATTAAACAAAAATATGCTTTAAATCATTTACATTTATTTTAAGTACATAACTTCCTTTTCTTGTTTAAAAAATTAATAATTATGATTAAAGAAATAATTATACAAATTGATTTCATCTTTTAATTTTAATTTTTACTATAAAATCTGTAAATTTAGTTATTTATCTATTACGATATAGTCCGCGTTATAACGATGAGAAACTAATAAATAAAGTAAAACAATTACTACAATATATATATCTGAATTGGAAAATTTAACTCGGTCCTTATTTATATAATATGATCCACGTTTTCTTTATGATTGAGTCTTAAGTTACGTTTCCATTAGCAGATTATATCTGCTTTCATATTCAAAGTATTTTTATAGCTTTGCAAACATACCATTTAAAAAATAATAACTCCATTATAATGTTTTCTTGCATTTCTTCTATTGCAAAGTAATATAAAAGTATTAATGTTCGATCTATTTTCAATTACATTTCTATGTCCAAATAAATACAACAATTTCTCTTTTACTTTCTAAACAAAACATAAACAGTTGTGATACGGTCATTTAATAATATTAATTTTAATAATAATAGTAATAATAATAATAATCGTAAAAGCAAATAATTTATTTGAACTAAATTTAAACTGAGTTCAAATAAAATAAATTCCTATTCGAATGAGTTTTCTGGGAAACCGCTGACTTCTGTTTGCTCTAGCACTGGCTCACCATCTATAACGTATGATATGCGTAGTCTCATCCGCAAAGACACCTTTCGATATAATATGAATAAAATTATACATTATGTGAAATCATACTTAAATTATAGTTTATCAATTTATGTAGTACTATAAAAATAAGGACAAATATATATTCTAGGATATAAAACTAGAAAAATATAAGAACTTTTTATTTTATTACATCGTAAATATAATTATATATATTATATATACAAATTATATCGTAAATATAATTTTGTAAATTCCTTTTATAAAAAAAAAAAAATTCGATTACTTTACCGCATATGCACGTCGCATTATCTTTGATTTTATATATTCTAATTGGTTATCATATGATTCCTCTGATTAAATAAATAATTCTAACAATGGTATTTTGCATCAACTACAACTCCTTATTTTAAGACAAATTATGCAACTTAATAAAATGTAGCAGTTTAAGAGGTGGTAAAGATACAAAAAATTTGAATATATCTTACATTAAAATATAAATTTCTATAGTAAAAGGATAAAAATTGACGTTTGTTAATAAATATTAATATCAAAATTACATTTTAAATAATTTTGATATTTCGTGCTAAATCAAATCATAAATATACAAACCTTTGAAGAACTAATAACGCGCATTTCTTGTGTTATGGTTCCACCAGAAGGTAGCAATGACCCTGACGGTGATAACATTTGTAACGTAAAACTTTTAGGAACTGCAGCCTAAAATTTATTTATTTGTAATGTTATATTATTTTCAGCTATTTCAAAATCTCACTTGAAATAAAAATTGCTCTATTGAGTTTAAAGAACTGTTTGTTGTTGTCATGAAAATGTGGAGGCAACCATTCCCTTTTACAGGTACTAAATTAACGAGAATACCATTTTTATCCAATGCTGTCATTTTCGGACCACCCGCCTTAAATGCGAAAATATTAAATTAATGCATTTTTAATAACCAATTTTATTTTTAAAAAACGTACATCCATGTTATTTTGCATAGACAGGTCATTTAAGAAATTATTTGTAATTAGACTTGACTCAGCAGGCTGCGAAGTTATATCAAATCCAGGTAATTGCGTCAAAAGGGATGACTCATTACCGTTCGGTGTGTTAATAACTAAATCACTACTATTGCTAACAGTCGGTGCAGTAAGATCAATACCACCGAGCAAATCAAGCAAATCTTGATTGTTCGACTCTTTTAAAGTAGGCAGAGATGAAACATTTACATTTTTGAAATTTTTTCTAAGTATGGAACTACTTGATTCGCTATCTGTCCCACTAAGTAGATCAAGCAAAATATTCTAAAAACATGTATTAGTATAACATAATCAATCATATTAAAATAACAAATTTAGTAAAATTAAAAGAAAATACGCACAGTTTGATCGCCGGTTACGCTACCTATTCCATCACCATCTTCAGTGCCATTTTCCATTAGCTCAGGTGTATTTTCTTCTAAAGGATTACCATTTTGCGATAATGGCTTACTTACTTGTAGTGGTGGCATTTTTTCAAGTAAAGGTGGACGCAAATGACTATAGATACCAAATAACTGAGAAAATTCAGTACCTCTCTGCTGTAAATCGACATTAAGATGAGTTCCGAAAGAATTAATTATGACTTTAATTTCACTATAAAGATGTTTTTTTAAAAGTTATTTTATTAAAATAATATAAATATGCCAGGTTTCTTACTCATGGCCAGCTTTTAGACGAGTGCTTAACTTTCCAAGTGAAACTAAGGCATATTGCTTACTAGTAATAGATACTTGTGTTGACGTCAAAAACTTTTGGTATAATTTAATTAGTTCCAGCTCAGTTGGTTTTTCCACGTCTAAAATTAAATTTGTTGCTTATATTTCAATAAAAAAATATTTTCATTTAATTACATACCATCATTGTCGTACTCATACATAAATAGATCTCCATATTCGCCGATAGACCAAACTGCTACCTGCAGAAGAGGCTGTTTGTCTTCGCAATGATTTGAAACTTGTAGCGATTCCCACAGTCGTGACGCAATGTAGGCCTGATCTTTAACTGGACTACTAGATATTAGTTGAATAGTGGATGATACTACATCATCTCGAACATAGTTCCCAGCCTAAGATATAATTATAACAATGTTCGATACTCCATACACGATTTTACTTTAAATAGGCATTGTTTTAAAAGTAACTTACAGCAATTAAAATATTTAATTGTGTATCCAAATGCCAACGCGTTGAAGGTGCATACCGTTCAGCTGCTAAGATAATTCCAGAACTACATTGTGCTTTGAATTCAGCATCCGCTTTTTCCAAAAATAGCAATAACTCCTTTGTCATGGCTCGACAATTTTGGGCATTTATTAAAGCGAATGATAGTTCCATTGCTCTCTTCCGAATAGAAACGTCTGGATCTTTTAAACATTCTAAAATAGTTGTCCGATGGCGTTGAACAGCTGATGTGTCAGCGTGGACAGTTCGTAATAACGTATTCAAAGCTACATATCTGATATTTTTATCGCTGTTTAATAAAAATCTGCCTAAAATATTAACAGCCAACACTCTTAATCCGCCTTCCGATCTACAATTTCATATAAAGGCAATTGATAAACATATTTATTATAAAAAGAACCATAAAATACTATTTACCGTATATCCATTATTGATAATACTGTCTCATACAAAATAGTATTCCCTACATTTTTACTAGTTTCAGTATTTGTTGCTACTTGAGCTAAAATATCATTCATTGCTTCTGAAGCATCTGAATCGTTATGTCCTAAAATTCGAAGCAATCGTAATATTTTAACTTGAAGGAATGGATCGCTGACACCGCTCACATCATGTTCAGGAGAATATCCAGCCAATATAAGATTTTTCAGTATACGAACTAAATTCGGTACAATCTGTATTAATGATAATTGAAATATGATTTAATTGTATTAATTTATTGTTTAAAATATAGTAAATGATAATTCAAATATTTTAAGCATATAAGAATATACATTCATATTTGGCAATGTCATACCTCTCGATTTCCACTATCCTGGCAAGCAAACAATCAATTAATATACAATCAAATAAATATTAGTTATGCTAATAATTTGAACTTAAAACATAACAAAATTCTGCTTAATTTATATAAACTGTACTGCTTTAAATCATAAAATATTAAGTAAAACTGAAGAAATCAATTGTACTGGAAATACGTACGTATTACTGATGAAACGCGTATATTTTTACTAATTGATAGTAAAAATTAATATTTTTCTTTTGAAAACTTAATAAATAATCAAATTATATCAACATGATTTTATAATCAGGTTTTGCATACAAGCCAAACAAAAATATCCCTACTTATATATTAAAAGGTTAAATTTAAATAATTTAAACCCTAAAATAAAAATGTTTATCTTGTTTTTATGTTGGAAAAAAAAATACTATTACAAAAATACAAAATTATAAAACTATTATTTATTGTCTCGAAGAAAATAATTGGGTTCAATTAATTTCATTCAAAATTACTTTGAATTTATTTCCTAATAAGGGCAAACAAATGTTAAAACTCTAATAAAAAATCAGAAAACACAACTTTTGCTATGTATTTAAGTTTTGAAATGTTCTATTTGATTACAAGTAATAATTGAAGCATTTATTTAAAAAAAATTGATTTTTAAGCATTTTTCTAGCGCTTTTTTTTAAAAAAGAACGTATTGAAATATATAAATATAACTAATTTCTATTTCCTATGTGCTTCAAATATAAAAAGCAATTTTAACTTCAACTTTTCGATTATTTATATTGCAACATATTAGATATAGAAGTTCTGATTAATTGCAATAAAAGCAAATTAAAAACAATTATACGAATAACAAACCTTTTTAAAATGATTGAGAGTATCGGGGCTACTTTCACACATTTCCGTAATAAGTGTTACACCAGTTATAAGTATACCTGATTAAATGAAATATTAATATTATCAAATAAATTATTACGAGTTTATAATATCCAACCGTGATTTTTTTCATTTAAAAGTGATCTAGTTGCTGGTAAAAATATTTCCATTAATTCTGGGACACGTCTTATTACACGAAAAGCGCACAACGCAGCCTTCTTACGAATGTATGTGTTAGGAGATTTCATTAATCTTTCTACCTCACTTGCTAAATCTCGAGCCATTTCTGGAGATGCAATTGCACCTAACGTACATAGAGCAAGACCAACTACAAATTGCGTCGAGCTGTTTAAATCACTGAAATTTAAAAAAAAGAAATTAAATTTATTTTGTCTGTGATACAAAGTATAGAAAATCAATCGGATACTTACTTTTTTAAACAGTTTGTAATTAACAAGTGCACATCTTGTCGTTCATCTAAAAGAAGCATAGCTCCCAAATACCCTATGCGTTTATCCGTAAATCGGGTACTAGCTGTCAATTTAAGACATTCTAATTGCCCAAAATGTGCTTTATATCCTAGCATATGGATATATAGAAGTTTTGCTATATTTCGACACCTAAATGATGGCAGTTTTATAAATTTATTTTATTCATTTTAAATTAATTTAAACTACCTCCAAACAGAATCTTCTTCGCGAAATGTAGTCCGGATATAAGCACATTCTTTATTAACTACAGCCCTTTCTTCGGCTGCAGTTCTGGCAGCCCTTATCTGTCTGATTAAATCTCTAAGGCGAGTAGGAGTTGGCATTCTCACTATGATTATTATATTTAAATATTACATTAGATGTGATTAACAACAAATATAAAATATTAAGACCGGTTGACGTCTTACCCCTTTCGACAGCCTCATTAAACACTTGGCGAATGGTAGCCATGTTAAAGGCTGGATTAAATCTGGAAAAATGCGAAAGCCATGCATGTTATTCAATTAGCACGTCAAGCAAACAAACCATAGACAAAACCAAATTATTAATTTCACCAATTTATTTACCCTTGGTCGGAGTTCATCATGAAAAAAACAAATTGATTTTGTTTTATTAAAGCCAAATTGTTTTCAGTGTATTTTTATTTGTCGGCGCCTTCGTCACAGAAGTCGTCTATTCTTAATTAGAAACTTAGTTTTCATACAATCGGTTATTATACAAGAGGATTTTTTCGTATTATTCATCAGAATATGACAAATTTTATATTAAAACAAATTTTCTATAATTATAATTCTTATAGATTTTCTCCCTTATTTTAATTTTATTTTTCATGTGCATGCAATTGAATTTAAGGGGAATTGAATAAGAACACTATATTAACAATCATTCATTCGTTCTAACACAATGACTTAAAAAAATAGAAGCTATATAAACCTTATTTTTAAATTATAACAAAATGTTTGTATAAATCAAAGAATTTTGGTATATAATGTCGAAAAACTTCATTTAACTCGACCGAACATCTTGTGACGATGACATTTTATGCTGAATAACAGCACATTAAAATAATTCAGCAAAGTAAGAAAGTTGGATATTGACATGGCGGTCAATATGACTAAAATTACATGTTTTCATGTTTTCAACATACAATTTATTTTACGAAATAATTTCATACATATATTATTTGAATAATTATATTATAGTAGTTTTTAATTTTATGAAACAATAATAAAAATAAAATTTTCCCTAAATATTTTGATTCTAAATTCTGTGGAATTGAATTATATATTTACTGTATTTGTTTACGGCGGTAAAATTAATCGGTTATCTATAAATACGTCATTACTTTATGCAATGCGTTTTCAATGTTAAAAATACATTTTTTTAAAATGCCTTACAAAACTAAAAAAACATTTAAATTCAAAATTAAAATGCAGACAAATACTGCAAGAACAATATATAAATTTTAAAAGTAATTTTTAAATATTACTTCGCAATAATTATTTTTTTTTAAAATGATTATATTTATTTTGCAAATTATATAAAAGAACAATCATGAACACAATCAAATATTGTTAAACGTGTAAAAGTATAAATATCAATTCGAACAAACCTTCGGTTATGCTCTGCTGGCAGAACACTCCACTCATTTTCGTAATAAGGATACATTATGAAAAAAAACTAAAACAAAAATTTTACACTTATTGACACTTTATTTGCTATACGATTTAAGGCAAAATTTCAAAGTTGCGCATTTTTAGCACCTCTACAAAGTGCATGTGTAAAAATGAAAAGTAATGTAATACCTGGCTGATAAGCCCAGCATGAACACCTTATCTACAGTTAGTAGATAACCAATCTTAAGTTAAGATAAAGTTACCTCGATAAGCATAGTCTTCATGTTTGCTTTTCGATTTAAATCAAATATTTGAATACAATCTATATTGAATTACAATTACGTTTAATATTACTATGAATACTAAGAGGATATTATAAAACATTATATTATAGACATATTATTACAGATTCATTCCCAACAAATTACAAATAACTGTGCTATAAGCATTCTAATCCTCTCTTGGTGGTCGAACTATACTATTCCTTTTTATTGCATCTACAAGCCAAAGAATTCCTTCGTCAACACCATCACTAATTAGAGAAAAACATTATTTCATAAATATTGCAAATTATCTTATTGTACCCTGTAAGAGCTGACACTGGCATAACAAGACAATCTCGACGTCCAATTAACACACCCGCTTGTTGGAATACTGGTTTTATTTCTCTTACACCCATTACATCAGGTAAATCTTGTTTATTAGCTAAAACCAGAAGAGGTACTCCAGATAAATGATCGTTACTTATCATTCTATCTAAAATTATTAAATATATAATTTTTGTATATAAATTTATAGATTTTTAGTTCAAATTTACCAAATACTTTTTTAGATTCTTCCATTCTTTCCCGATCATTAGAGTCTATTATATAAATGACGGCATGAGATTCTTGATAATATTTGTCCCATAATGCTTGTAGTTCTTGTTGCCCCCCTAAGTCCCAAAATATAATACGAATATTTTGAATATCTATTTGACCAATATTAAGACCTACTGTTGTAGTAATTTTCGATGCATTTATTCCTTTATAATTTTTATTTATTTTAGTTTTGGCTGATTCTAAATATGTCTAAAATTTAATAAAAAATTATTTATAAGAATCTATTATTCTTTGTAAAATTAAATAACCGTTTTTCCTGCATTATCCAATCCTAGGATCAAAACACAATATTCCTCCCTTTGCGTCAAGTATTTATAAAATCCATTTAAAAGATTGTACATTTTATAAAATTTTTAATGAATTGTTATGATTGCAATTGCTTCATTTCTTTTAGTATAATCTATCAATTTTAATATTAATATATTCGACTAAAACTAGTATACGTCTATAAACTGAGTTTAATAGCATATATTTTGACGTTTATTATTTTTCGGTAAATTTTTATTTCTAAAAGTTGCCGAACTTTTTTCATAAAGTTATAACCTATTTAGATTCTTGCGGTGGTTAACCTGCTCAAAATTATACATTTTACTTACCTAAAACTTTATATTAATATTATTAAATAAAATTGGGACAATTTTCAAAGTATATTGTACCTACCACAAAATACTTGTTTAACAACGCGTCTAATTTAATGCAGATTTCCACAAAAGAATATAATCAAAATATTCGAATGCGGTCTTATCGTTAATACTTTAATAGCGTAAATATCACATTCAATTTAGATATTTAATTCGAAAGTAAATAGAAATTCGCTGAATACAATATTTGCATTGAAAACAACTTTAATATGTATACATAGTGTTCTATTTAACAATTATAAAAAATTATATAGTAAAATTATTTATTGTCATCCGTTATTTATTGTCTGCTATTATTTATTGTCTGCCATTTTATTTTTTCACTGCGATTTCTTTTTATTTTCCAACATTTTGTTTTTTGGATAAATTATAAACAACGATAGTTGGGCAACTCCCAGAGATAGAAGAATTAAATTTTGTACCTATTTTTTATCAAATTGGAATAATAATAGTTCAATAAATAAGAATAAAATATTTTTACCACAATAATGAAGTGATTTATTGATAGACCATATAATGCCCAGGATAAAGACACCAACGTTCCTGTTAAAATAATTGGAAACGGCAAATTTCCAGTATTTTTATTTTTAATTATTTTTTCCAAGCTTAGTAAAGGAGATCCAACAAATGCGATCAATAGAATCGTTACTAGTATGCCAAATCTATTTTCAACTAAATCTTTATCTTCATATTCTGAATAAAATAGTCCTGCAGCAATGCATAAAAATGTTAAACCAATTTTGACCCAAACATTCATTTTTCGCGATGGTGGCATATACAGATAATAAATGCATGTGTATACAACGTTCAGAGCGAAACCAATAAGATTTGTTTTTACCATGGCGTCATCTCGGAGTAACACTGCATATTTAAGATTTAGAACCGTACTAGACAAAATGAAAAAAAAATTGTAGTCATATAATAGTAACATTAGTAATAATAATAAAAATTAATTATATTTATAAAATATGGCATATTTCAATTTATAATTTAATAATTATAAATTTTTCAAATCTTACAATTAAATACAATGAAACAATTTGTTTCATTATATAAAGACATCGTTTCGGTATTTTATTTGATTGCTGTTATATAAAAAATTGTAGAATATTTTAAAATTTATTTTATCAGTTACGTGTTTAAAGTTAACTGATAAATCATTACCCTAAACATTACATAATCTTTAATATGACAACTTTTAATAGAAACTTACAGAACAATACTACCCAAAAAAGGTATAGAAGAAAATTTCTGACTGGATTTAGCCTTTCTTATGTCATTTATCATAAAAATTCCACTAAGAAATTGCATTGTAGTAATAGTAATGGCTGCAGTAGCCAAAAATTCACTCAAAGGCTCGCCCAAAATTTCCATGTTGTTCTATATATCTAAAAATATTAAATTATATAAGTAATATAGCAAAATTGCAGTAAAAAAAAATATTTTTCGCATACACTATATTTTACCTAATTGTTAATATATTGGCTAGACTACTGAAATTTAAATATCAACTTGACATTGCAAAATCTTTCATTACAGTAAAAACAAGTTAAAAATTAGTGTTACCAGAATAATAAATGAATAAGAAAATATTGAAGCCACTCGAATAACTTATTAATAATTGTATATGGAGTTTTGTTAAATACATACATGTCAATCGTTAAATTTTAAATAAGAATTAAATTGTTCGGATTTGTTAATTCAATTATTTGTTCTTTGTTCAACAAAATTTTATTCACAGTTGGCGCGTTCAACATTGTCAAAGCTAATGTCAATAATGACAGTTTAGCGCTTCTATTTTAATGTTCAATAATAGCCAAATATATTGCCTAGAACAGTCGGTATTGGATGGTTTTTATTTCTTATATTAATTTGAACTACTTCAACGTTGAATATTCTATAATTTCTTAAATAACTATTTGTCCTAATGAAATTATTAAAACCACCGTGGGTTCATCATGATGGTAGCGTTGTTAATTTTGATTCGGCTTTAATTATAAGAGTATAATATTCTATTCAAATATATAGATAAACCGATATTTTCTGTGGATGTGCATCCAGAAGGATTAAAGTTTGCTACTGGTGGACAAGGTAATGATTGCGGAAGAATAGTGATATGGAATCTTCTGCCGGTTTTATCAGAGGAAGCGGAATACGATCCGTCTGTGCCAAAAATATTATGTCAGATGGATAATCATTTGTCATGTGTTAACTGTGTTCGATGGTCACAAAATGGACAAATGTTAGCTTCGGGCTCTGACGATAAATTGGTTATGATATGGAAAATGTCCAAGGTATTTAATTGATTTGAAAAAAATTCAAATTAAGTTGAAAACAATCTTATACAGGTGTCAGGTGGCGTTTTTAGCACTGGGGGCATTATAAAAAATTCAGAAAATTGGAAATGCGTTTTAACTTTGCGTGGTCATGCAGGCGATGTTCTAGATTTGGCTTGGTCTCCGCAAAGTCGGTGGCTTGCTAGTGGTTCAGTAGATAACACAATTATAATATGGGATGGGCAAGCGTTTCCGACTATAATAGCTGTATTAAGAGGCCATTCTGGTCTTGTGAAAGGTGTAACATGGGATCCGGTTGGAAAATTTCTTGCATCGCAAAGTGATGACAGACGTGTTAAAATCTGGAAGACTTCTGATTGGAGTTGTGGCCGCACTATAACTGAACCTTTCGAAGGGTGTGGTGGTACAACACATGTTCTTAGGCTATCTTGGTCACCAGATGGTCAATATTTAGTGTCAGCACATGCGATGAATGGAGATGGTCCTACAGCTCAAATAATTGAAAGGGAAGGATGGAAATGTGACAAAGATTTTGTAGGGCATCGAAAAGCAGTTACTTGTGCTAGATTTCATAATTCAATATTAAAGCGTTTGGCACCAAAAACAAATAAGTCTCAACAGTATTGCTGTTTAGCTGTTGGATCAAGAGATCGGTCTCTTTCAGTTTGGATGACAATACTTCAACGTCCTTTAGTAGTTATTCATGATTTATTTCAAGATAGTATATTAGATTTATCTTGGGGGCCAGATAAATATATTTTACTTGCTTGCAGTGGAGATGGAACTCTAGCTTGTCTTTTATTTAATGAACGTGAATTGGGCACACCACTATCTGAAGAAGACAAAGTGAGTTGATTTGAGTATATAATTTTCAATAATAATATTTTTTATCAGAACGCTTTGTACCAAAGAACGTACGGTAAAAGCGCTACTTTAGATACGGCTAGAAATATGATTATAGAAAGTGCTGAATTATTGAGTAGTACACATGAGAGAATTAAGCCACCCACAATAATAGTAGCACAAACTCCAAAACCGATCAAACCGTTTGGCGGTGTTGCAAACGAATCTTATCAGACAAATAATTTGAATATAACACCTGTAAAGGCGATCAATAAACAAATTGAAACCATAACTGCAGATGGAAAACGACGTATAACGCCTATGTTTATTCCACTACATCAAGATTCAGGGTAATCATAATTTATTTTATTATGAATATACATTATATGTTTGAACAATGTATTGCAGAAATGTGGCAATGACTGAATTAAATAGCTCATCCAGAGCTTCAACGAATAGTACTATAATAAATCAAAGTCAGAACATAGGAAAATCCGCATTAATAAATATGGTTGAAAATATATCGAACACTGAAAAAATGTAAAGATTGTATAATATGTTTTCTGTTCTTCAATTAATTTTATTTTGTTTTCTTATAGTCATTTAGATAATCGTCTAACAAAAATGCCGATTCAATCAGCGCCAGCGCGGAATGCTTCTATAACAAACAATTTGTCGCAATTATCTGGACTCTCGAATCAGTCAAGTGATAATAAAAGTAATTCAGTGTCAATAAATTTGTCGAATTTAACACGTAACAATAATGCAAATGAAATGACTAAAGTGATTTCTGATTATCGCGTGCAAATACAAAATAATAAAATTCAGACGAGTTATGGAGCGCTAAGTAAAGTTTTGTGCTGGATGATAAGCAAAAATAATAAAGTTTGGGAAATCTTTGTCGGTATGTTATATTAAAATTATTTCATTTAAAATTATGAAATAATAAAGAAATATTACAGGATCACCTGTAGTGAGTTTTTGTATTTGTTTAAAATACGTTTTGTTGTGCAGTTTAGATGGAAGTCTGCGATTTGTTAACATTGTTACAGGTGTTAATGTTTTACCAATACTCAAACTCCCAACCGCAGCAATTCAATGTGGATTTGTAATTTGCTTACTTATGTAATAGAATAATTTGATTTTAAAGATTACAAATTTAGTGTCCTTCAAGTGTTCTCGGTGGCATTATATCTGAATGTGGACAATTAAGAATTTGGAACATAGCCGAACAAACAGTCTCCATAGCCTCATCTTGCGCTGATATATTTAAATCTGGACAAGTTATACAATTTACAATAACAGAATCTGGATTACCCTTAGTATTGCTTTCTAACGGCAATTCGTATTCATATTCGCGCGATATGCAGAGTTGGTTAATTTTAAATTCGAATGATCCAATTATTAGCCACGGATTGCAGGCTACAATTCCAAAAGACTTTCAAAAGAATACACAAATTTATCCTTTAATGTCAATGCAAACTGCTATACAAGGATTTGGCAGAAAAAATCACCTGGATTTGTATGAACTTTATTAAATTAGGCAATTTAATTTGCTAATTTTCTCTTAATTAAACAGCAATTCTAGTGACTGGCAAACATCAGCCAAGTTATCTTTTATAGAAAATCAGATAAGAATATGTGAATCAGTTAAATCTTCAGAGGAGCTGAAATATTGGTATTCTATGTTAGCGTACCATTTGGCAGGACATGGAACAGAATGTAGAATTCGCTTATTATTGGATGATCTCTTAGGATCTACTCAAACAAATCAATCTCACGGAAATAATAAAATATTGGTAATATTATTATATATACTTTTTATGATTGAATTATAGTATTTTCTGCTCTAGAACATCGACAAAAAGAGCCTTTTCGAAACGATTTTAAATGTGTTCAGGTTAGATCCACGATGGCAGCGAATATATATGGAGTATTCGGAACAATTGAGTATGATTGAATCATTTATCATTAAAGATGTTGAGATGAATGCTCAAGAATAAGAGAACAATTTAATGATCATTTATAGTAGCAAATTATAATAGAATAAAATATTTTATACATTTAAAAATATAAAGGAAAGCGTATATAAATACTTTTAAGGAACTGTTCATTAAAAAAGGCAAATTAAGATAAATAGTACTTTTTTAATAAATTAATTTTAAAAAATACAAGTTAAATTAAAATACTTTTTTTTTTAAATATAATTTTTGCATACTATGAGAAAGCTGCTTAACAATTTTTATAAAATTTAAATGTTACATTACGAAAACAGAAACTTGTCAACATTACATTTTAAATGAATTTAGGATTACTTTCTTCACAATAATAATACTAATTCCACTAAAAATTTCATTTGTTTTCCAAAAAATTTTTTAAATATCATTGACTCGCAATAGTTTATACTTATATATATATATATTTTAAAAGAATTAACATAAAAAACTAATCCATACTAAAACTTAAATATACAAATTAATAAAAGTTGATACTAAATAGTAGAATAGATATTGAACTCATTGAAAATTATTATTTACTCTTTTCCTAGTAAAGCCCCAGCGTATATTTTAATTGTAAACTTTAAAAGTTTCGTTTTTTTTGCTTGTTGCGAGCGGGGTAGATTTTGTCTACAAAAACTAAAATTTTTTAATGTGGTCCAGGTGTTGGTACACTCTTTAGTGGCGAATCAAATTCAGTATCCATTGGTTCTACAGCTGTTGTTTCCTGTAAAGTAGTACCAATTCTTTCTTGAAGCATGTCATATAATTTATGAACATTTTCATGATGCTGAGTTGTTGGCTGCATCGCTTTTAGTAATGTCGTTAATCGATTAGAAGGTAACTTCCCATGAACATACCTAAATTTTTAATTTTATTTTCATATTTTTTTTACTAACTGTTTTTAAATACCATAATAGTTTTAGCATGTGCCTGGTAACGTTATCACGCGTCAAACCAGCAAATAGAAACTCATCAAATAACGTTGTGCAAAAATCTTCTGTTGAAAATTCATCTGACATTGGTATTAATAATGCAATCTGTAAAATTCAGTTAGGCTCTAATTAAATTCCACAGTATAATAAAATTACATACTAAGGAATGTAAAAAGGGGTCTTCATATGCTCGATCATCTTTACATGATGCTAGTATAGCTAATACTCGTAATATGCCCACACGATCTTTTTGTCTAGCTGTATGCAATGTATAATACATCGCCAATATACCAGCAACGGAACTTTCTTGAATATATGCTTCAACAGCATCAGGTGCTGGTCCAGAATGTTCTATTGTTGTGAGTGCACTTTCTCTTTCGTCGGGAGGTAATTTTCCGTGTAAATTTCTACACTGATCGTCAACCATAAGCGACATCAATGCAGGCAAAAACTTTGTAACCACTTGACTATCCAGCTTAGGCTCTTTAAAGTCTTGAGAATCTATCATGACCCACGCACTAAGGCCAAGTGCAAGCATGCGCAACAATAATAATAAGATTGTGTTATCTCTAGGTAAACCCTCGTTGTTGATTAAATATTGTAAAATTTTTATTGCTGAAGTTGCTAGAAAATTTATTGCATATGGATCGCATAATGTCATTGAAAGATCACCCAGGACCTAAAAATATGATTTTTAACAATCAATATCATAGTAGCATAGTTATTAAGAGAACATAATTACTTGTTCTTGACCTCGTTTAATATTATCTAGAAAGCCCTGAAGCTCACGCGATCTTTTAATATCAACATTTTTTTCTCGAATACATGCGTCAAGACACCAAGTGAACTTATGACATGGATCAACTGAAATTATTTCCTGAACTTCCAAGTCGTGTAAAGCCATAAGCAATTCTGCTCTCAAAGTACAATAATGAACGTTACGAGTTCTCAAAAATAATGTCCGCAAAAATTGTAAGACCATATCATATAATTTAACACTAGTTCCAATCATATGTGCAAGTTTTTGTACTACTTCTCCCTGCCGCCTTACTTTTGGAGATGGAGAAAAAAATAAATTATTTAAATTGGCATGATCAAAAAGAATATGCTCTTTTTCTCGAATATATTGAGACAAAAGTGGGGATACTTCGTCACCAAATAGAGATTGATTATCGCGCCAGATTTGTCTTTTCACTTCAGTATCTGTATCAGAATACAATTCGCGGTCGCGTACTAAAATTCTTAAATATTTATCATCGATGTGGGATGTGTTTCTTAAAATGCACATAATTACTGGCCGCAATGCTTTTACTCGGACAACAGGAAAACTTTTAACTAAAAGCTCTTTTAATTTTTTATCTCGCTCCCGGCCTTCTTTGCTTCCGACTTCATTAATATGTGTAATTAATTTCTCTCTTAGTTCCTAATCAAATATTAAATATTAATATTTAACTTAAAACGAATAATGAAAATCTCACTTCTAGTACTGATGTGTGAAAATCTAATCTACGAACACCATGCAAATCGAGCAGCGGTAGCATTGGTCTAAGAGATGGTAAAAGAATTCCATTTTCTAGCTAAAATTATTTATATAAAAATATATTTAAGTGCAATAAAGAAATTTTACCGACTTGAAAACCTTCTATTGCTTTTAAAGGATCTGTACATGATGTAAGCGCCTCGCGTAAATGTGCTTGCCCGGGTATGTTAACATCTTCTAATCCAGTGCCATTCATTCTTGGTGGATTTGCCATTTTTAAATGTTCACTATATAATTTTAATTGATAATACGTAACTTGATGTATGTAAAATAAAAATGGTCCGTTCTTTTGCAACTTTATATGTCAGTATTTTATTATATTAATCATATAAAATACGACAAAATAATAAATGTGGACCAAAAAAAATACTATTAAAACGATTATATTTAAATCATTCTTTATAATTCAACACAATATGAAATATGTATTATCAATTGATACCACAAAAAATAGCGTTAAAAATACAACGCTTATGTCAAAAAAGTTGTTGAAAGTAAGGTTAATGTTTTCGCCAAATTGTTTATATCAAAATAGCAAATATAAAACACCCTAATGCCAGATTCATACTGGCGTGATTGGGATAGCGATTACACACCGATGCTACAGTATACTATACAAGTTTCCAATCCAGTATTTATTGTGAAAAGTGGTATTATTGATGGGAATACAATTCTGACTAACTGAACTAGAAATTGTGTCAAGTTACGAATTTCTTTAAATTAATCAACTAAATACAATTTCAATAAAAAAATTTTTTATTTATAAATGATGTTTTCTTTATTATATTAATATAACTATAATGTATTTACTTACCTTATTTCTATTTCAATTTCTATTTCAACTGTTAAGTAACAATCCTGCCACATAACAAAACACTGAAATGTATGGCAGTATTTGGGACTACAACTGCAATATTCAAACAAGACCTATTTCGTGTTGTTTGAATTTTGCAGTTGTATAGTCCACTGGTGCAACCTAAGGTTTTAAAATTTTGATATATCCGACGATGTAGTTTAAATTTTCAGTCGGAATTGTGTTTCTACAAGAGTAGAAGATGAGTGTTAAAGATTTTCTGTACGTCATTTTTTACAGGAATGGGAAATCCTGTATGCTTATTGTCTGTGTTGACGCGATAAAAATGCGATTATGGTTAAGAACATTTCATTTTCTTTAATTCATATACAATTTTTTGTAAATTGTTATATACTATCCATTGTTCATTGACTGTATTTTGATTATTTGGCACTACTGTGCGTGCGGCCTTAAAAATGCTCAGAATTTTCTAAAAGTAATAAATGGATAAAAAGAGCTGTCAAATTTGTTAAGCCCTAGAAAACGGATGTCCTTATAAAAAACTATGAATCAGAAATCAGATTATCAATGAGTTAACTTGCTGCACACATCCGATTACTGGGTAGAATTAGCTGTAATACGATTTTATAGCGAATTCAGAAAAAGTAACATTTCGATGTTGACAAAAGTAAACAAAATTATTGATTCGGAAAAATTACTATTTTTTATATTGTTGACAATCAACAGAATCTTTGGGATTGTGATATGAACAATATCGAATTCGATGCAGACTGCAAAAGTTGCAAAATAGTTGTATATGAATCAAAACTTCAGGTATAATTTATTGTGTGTTCCAGAATCGTAGAAAGAATACATTACATGATGAAAAAAAATGAAAAGTATAAAGAAAATATACTAACAATGAGCCAAAAATACACTAAAACCTAAATTACGTAAGAAAAAATAAGTAATCTCTTCTATATTTTCTTTTGAACCATTTAATTTTTATATCTTATTTCAAGAACCGATACCATAAAAAAGTAGCCCCATTTTTTGCTTTTCTTTTTTGAAATTACGAAATACAATAGCAATGAACGGATATTTGTTTTAATACAAAGCTAAAAGTAAAAGTAAACAAATCTAAGAAAATATTCTAACCAACATTTCTTTCCCTTAAATTCATACGTAAACTTAAAGCAGGTATCGCTACACATCCCGCAATAAATAAATAAATGCTGAAAAATCGAAAGAATAATCTCTTATTAAAACACATACCAAAAACAAAGGATTAAATAAATACGTTTTATCTATATATACATATAATAAAAATAAATATAAATTAACTGAAATTCAATAAGAAAATCATTCAAAGATATGTATTTCCCCAATAACACATTAACTCTAATCAACAATCATTGATAAACCGACATAAGATTTTATTTTATGTGTTTACCAATGATACACAAGAAAAAAATTATACGTAGCAGAAAAATATCATAATGATATTATAGATATAGTATTCGTGTTAAAATTTGTATTTATTAGTTTTTAATATTAAAAAAAAAAATACTGACATATCTATACTCCATTAGACCTTTTTTTTAAGAATTTTTCAACATAGTTTACTTTCCAAATACTTATACATAAAGTAGTTTATTTAAAAAGTCAAATTATCATATTGTAAAAAAATACAAGGAACTAACTTGGGTAGATTTTGAAAATTTTAAAATTATTTAAAGATTCATTTTATCAACAATTTTGTCTATAAAGACGTAAATTACAAAACCGACATAAATTAAATACACACAAAACAATAATTTTGATTAGATAATTAATATTGATGATTTTTTAGAAACTGTTCATCGAAATAAACAATGGTAATTGTTATATCATCTCGAAATAAACGCACTGTATCTTGAGGTAATGACAACAGATGTGATAATTTTGAATGTTCTATACCATACTCTGTACCTCCAAGTGCATGCCTAATTAAATGAGTGGCACAATTTTTGTCCAAGGGTTTCTTCTTTCGGCCAGCTCTGCAAAATATAACATAAAATATAGATATAATAATATAGACAAATTTTATTTGCAATTACTTTCGTTGTGCCAAAATATCGGCAATTTCACCTAAAGTTATTCCACCTGAAGGTAAGCTTAGCGGCTGTAAATATGCTCTAGCAGACATGTGTTCACTGACTAATTCAACTACTTGTGTTGGTGTTAAAAAGTCCCACAAACCATCACTAGCAATGACTAGAAAACGATCATTCGGATTTAGTATATGATGTGTGACCTCAGGAGCTGCTGTAAGATAGGGTGGTGTAAGATAATGTGGAGGAACACTCATTTCACCAAAATTTGGAACAACCACTTTTTGCAGTATTTCATTCGACCATTTGTATCGGAAATCGCCCAGTGCTCGAAGCGGAGCTAATTGACCTAGAAGTCTCTCATTTCGAATGGCTGTATCTTTTTCATTAGGCGGGTGCTCTTGTAATATTCGTTGAACTTCTTGAATATTATCAGAATTATGTTCTTGGTTTAATTTTTTTGGCACCCATTGTCCAGTGTCCGTAACAGTACCTAATACTGCACTACAATCACCAGTACTAGCTACATACAAATGACGGTCTTCAACATATGCAACACATGCAACAGCACCTATCGCCCAAAGAAAACAAAATTATTTAAAATAATTTCTCAATACAGCACTTTTGCACCTGACATTGCCACAGATAGAGTTCTATTATTTGGATACTGCAGCGCTTCAAATGACATATCATCATCAAGTTGTAAAAAAGCATGTTCAAAAAAATCGTGCTTATCAAAATTTTTATTTGAGTTTTCACATAATTCTTGAATATACTTTTGGAAGCTTTTTTCATAAAGGCTTCTTATTTCTCTCACGAAATCCAGCTGTGGTGAAACCAGGGAAATTTCTTATTATAATTCATGAAATTCGCACTTTTTAATTAAGATATATAAATAATAGTGTCTACAAAATTTCACACCTTATCATTGAAGCATTTTAAAAACGATTGACTATCTGCTCCTTGCGCGAAAATTTCTCTTAATTTTTCACGATCAATTAAAGAAGCCGCAAGGTATCTCATCAGCCTCTTCGAAATCACTTGTGAACATGCTGCACCAGCGTGACCATCAAAAATTCCAAACAGGTACCCTTAAAATGTTCAAATGATCAATTAAATTAATCGCAAAGTATCTTATCAAACTTGAATAAATATATTATTTAATCTGAATAAGATTTATCTACTTAAATAATATATTTATCCAATTCATTGTAAAACGCCACAATTGATTTTTTAGATCCAGTTGAATGTCTCTGTAGTAAATTTTCTTTTCATTTTTTTAAATTAGTTCACTTATACTGTCATTTTACGAAGTATCAATTTACGAAGTTCTTACCACTATCATTTACAAGCGTTGCTTCGCTTCGTGAGTCTTCAATAGGATTATTTGAACCTAACTGGTTTGAATCATAACATTTTACAGCGCCATTATTAAAATTTTGATTGTATTCATTTTCACGCAATATGGAATTAATCTATAAATACATATATCGAATTCAATATGAATGAAATTCTAATATTAGAGAACTCTTACATCATATGGTGATAATTGGGGAAATGTTGACAATTCTTTTCGGAAGAATCTACAAAGATCCCAGTTTGATTGTTTTGTAAAAATAAAAGTATTTTGAATATAAATCCTAAACATTTGGTAAACTAGAATTTTACTTTAAATGCAATTGTCATTATATTGGGTGATTATTAAAGGAACCAAAAGAACACAGTTTGACGGTTCAGAACGTATATTTTTGGAAAAATTAGTATGTCAAAATGTCAAGCCGCTAGCACAACACTAAAATTCACAATAAGCACAATTGGCGGGAATAGTATATTTTTTTCTAAATCATCAAATAAATGGGAGCAATAATTTTATTGTTATGTTTACAAACTAGAAGGTATTAATTTTAAATATAAATAATATATAATAGTTCAGTTGTATTCTTAATTTTAATAACAATATAATTCTATTTCAAATTTATTTTAAAAGTAATTTTCTAGCTGCCTGCGATATTTTAAAAATAGGCACTTATTTTAAGAGATGCCATATAGCAATGTACTGATTTTGTCTTAAGTATTTATATGAAAATTTATATATTTTTCAAAACCTTTATTTTCATTGTTATAATATATTTTATTAACTCATATTTCCACAAAATCAAATCAAACTTATTTTATAATTTCATAATATAATTTTTTTTTACATTTTCTTCGATAATTTTTTTATTTAATTTATTATTATAGTTCAAATATAATAAATTTTTTGTGTTTTTAATTATATTTTTAAAATTTTTTATGTGAATAAATTATTTATATCTACAGTTTAAAGATGTATTTTATTAAATTTGGTTTAAAAAAATATCAATGATTTTTAATTAATTAGCATATTATTAATTTATTTAAGAAAATTTAGTGATTTTTTTATTAATACTTTGTATTTGTAATGACACAACACATTTATACAAGTATCTTGAAGAAATTATTTGTATTTATGATAATTTTCTCTAATGCCGTTAATGTGAATAAAGGCTTACTAACAAATGCTGTTGTAAGGTTAAAACAGTTTTCTATTTAACGTGTCAATTTACTTGCTGCGTGAACCCAATCTATTCAGTTTTAATAAATAGGCTTGTACACCTGTTTCTGTCAATTTGTAGTGTTGGGAAAATTTGTAATTAAATGTCTTAATTCAGAGTATAAATTTTACGTTGACTGGATATTAGAGATAATATTACTTGTTTTAATAAATGGTTTATAAATTGAGCCAATTAACTAGTACATGGCAGCTATTATGAAAACTGAAGTGGTGGTGGCTAAAGATGTTCTCTTCTGAAGGTCTTTCATTTTGACTTCTCTACTATGTATTGTGTACTAAATAAAATTGCAAAATTTGTTTATGAATGAATTAAGTAATATGTGAAATGGAAATTAGATGTCTTTTGAATACATAAATATGAAGTTTAATAAAACTTAAACTGGACTATTTATATTTAACGCATATATCATATTAACATATAATGAACGAGTAGTATATAAATGAAATAACTTTTTATATGGTGGAGTGTAAGTGAATTATTAAGATTATTAATATAATACTAAAATGTAAATATTTGTTAATTTCTTGGAATTCGAACAAATTTTATAATGTTTAAATATGCATTAAATGGTATATATATGTAAAAAATTTCAAATATAAATAATATTAACAATATAAATAATAATAATAATAATAATATAATATAATATAAACTAATATAAAAATATGTATTGTACATATATGTAAATAAAGAAAAAATATATTTTATAGGTGAACGAACTTGGAAAGCGATGCCAGTTTTCATATAATTTGAAAGTGTTCGCTTAACATGGGAGCGACTTCATCTTCAGATTGTCCGTCAATCCCATCGACGTCTGGGATGCATCAAAATATAAATGGTGCGAATTTTCGTGAAATGCGTCGTAAGAGGGTGACAGGATTTGCAACATTGAAGAGAAAGTTTATTCGAAAAAGACGATCATCTAAAGCATGCGATCATGCTCGGGTTTTGCGAGATTTCGTTTCTGATTGGACTCCTTTAGAATTAGCGGCTCTATGTGAAGAATACGAGGCTTTGGCCGCATTAAAGGATTTATCCGTTCAGGCTGAGTTAGCTCGTCCACCAGCAACAACATTTAAACAGGACTTGTCTACTCTGTTTGATATGAAAACATGCACTGATTGTGACTTGGTTTTTCATGGTACAGTATTTCCTGTACATAGATCCATACTCTCAGCTAGATGTTCATATTTCCGAGATTTGCTGGCTGGTTGTCCCGGATTTGGAGCAAGAATATGTTTGGAGTTGCCATCTTCACCAATTGACGTACAAATATTTTCATCTCTACTAAGATATCTGTATACAGGAGATCTCTGTCCGCATAATTCAGCTATAGATATAACGTTGTTACGACAATTAGGTGACGATTTCGGAACACCAAATCCCCTTGAACATGATTTACGTTATTTGTTAGAAACTGGTGATTATGCTGACGCAGCATTGGTTTTCACATCCGAAGGAAGCGATTATCATCGACCAGATTCGGGGAGTTCAGAATACGGCTTTCGACCAAAATTAGAATTACCTTGTCATAAGGCAATTTTGAGCGCTCGATCACCTTTTTTTCGAAACTTAATTCAACGACGAGCTCGAAATGTTGAAGAATATGCTGAAAGGGCACTACATGTACCAGCCAGAATAATTTTAGATGAAAGCGTTATACCTAAACGATACGCTAGAGTATTATTACACGCTATATATTTAGATACAGTTGATTTAACTTTGATATTACGTGGTGCTGGAAGTGGCAGTAGTGCAGGAAGTTTGGGTGAGGTTCACGCTCTTACACATACAGGTCGCGCTAGACCCACTCCTTTAGAAGAAGCAATGGAATTATACCAAATTGGACGATTTCTTGAATTAGACATATTAGCTCAAGGATGTGAAGATTTAATTTTGGAATGGCTAACATTGGAAACATTGCCAACAGTTTTAAAATGGGGAAGCCAACCATATGGTTCAGCATGGGTTTTTAGACAAGCGTGCCAATTTCTTCGTGAAGAATTTTCTGCTGTAGTTGCGTCTCCTGTTTTACATCAATTAGATAAAACACAATTGACTAGTGCATTACAAAGCAATTTTCTACAAGCTTCTGAATTGGAAGTTTTGCAAGCAGTTCTTAAATGGGGAGAACAGGAGTTAATTCGGAGGATGGAAGATCGAGAACCGAATCTTTTGAGTCATACAGCTCATTCTGTTACTAGAAAAGGAGTCAAAAAACGCGATTTGAGTGACGTTGAATTAAGAGAAATATTGTCAGAATTGCTGCCACTCGTACGAATGGACCATGTTCTACCTCCAAATAGTGAAATATTATGTCAAGCTATTCGCCGTGGTCTTGTCAGCACACCACCATCACATATGATTGGGGATGAACGAGAAAATCTTCGAGTAAATGCTTGGATACGGGGAGGGAAAAATCAAGGGTTATTCGTTCGACCTAGGCTATTTATGCCGTATTTTGAAGAGGTTAAAGTATTGTTGGAGGACAAAATTACGAGCTCGCATCATGTTGAACTTTTACGTATGAGGAGATCTCGTCATTTGCCAGACATTCCCGATACTTTATATATGGTATCACGAATGAACAACGATAGCGGATGCGTTGATGTTCTAGCAGCAGCTGCTGCTATTCCCGCTCCAGATAGTGTCACTATGTCTGCTATGATAAAACGGGAGCAAAAATTAAGACAAACTCCTATGTGTCAACGAGCCTTGCATTTACCACTTTCGTCTAAGCACGAAATAAATCGTCAACTCAGGTTGCGTGTGGTCCGGGAGTTCAATTTGCCGGATGCGGTAGCAAATCTATTAGAAAGTTCTATGAATAAATGCATCGATGAAGTAACCAATACACAAACTGATTTTATGGAGGATGAACAAACACCGCCGCCATCACCAGCTTTAGCGAATGAAGCAACATTGCAAAATATTTCCCCATGTTATAATCGAAATTTAACGTTTCCCAGGCCAAATTTAGGCCATCAAAGTTACACTCGTTTATCAACACACCGCGTCGAACTACCTGCTCTAATAACAGAAGGCGAATACAGGTTTCCAACAATGAATGAACAAGAAAACTCCAATTCTTGCCCGGAAGGACATCTTTCTGATATGATGCCCGATGTTGCTATGGCAACAGCTTCTCTGGGTCAACTTCATCTTTCTGGTGAGCCTGCAGACAGTTTACAACTAGATTTGGGCGATGGACCTAGTCATATAATGGGAGCTGCCGGACCAATCGGCTTAAGAGGAATGCAGGTAATTTATAGTTTTTTTTTTTAGCCAATTAAATCTAACATCTTGCAAAACAGTTATAAAGTTTTCATTATAAAATCAAATTTATTGGTAGTACATTCATTTTTTGCTTGAAATTATTAAGCAAATGTTTAAAAAGTAAACTTGTATGCGATCAGTTTTTTAAAGTAGTTCAAAAATTAATAATATTTTAATAGGTACCAAAATCATATTATATGCATTTTTAAAATCATCATTTGTATAAAAAAAATCGATTTTCTGTTGCAGCATCAACTGCAACCAAGCCAGTATCATCATTTTGGACAACGAACTGAATCGCCGTTCGATGTGCTACATCACCAAGTCCAAGCGCCACAAGGTTCTTATAATTCAGGACCACCACGTTATTTATAGAGTTTGAGAGTGGCCCCCGATGAGGGCCTTTATTTTAGCATGCCTTTTTGACGAAAGAATTATTTGAAATAAAGTATGCAAATTAATTTGTTATATTTTACACATTCAAATTTAATATTTAAATTTTAAAATCCAAATTATTTGCGTCATAAATATTTCAAACACCCATATATTATACACATCCATATGTATTTATAATACATATTTAAAAAGATTCTCAAGTGGAAAAGAAAAATAAATAATATAGAATTCGTATATATTTTCAATTTATTTTCATAAACTATTTCTTTTTCAAAATAAAACATTTTCAAGTATTTCTTTAAAATAATTAAAATTTTCATAATACAAATATACATAAAATACGGTTTCTTTATATTTAATTCATAGAGGGAAATCAATTTTAATTTTAAATGTTATAGCTTTGTTTATTTTTGGCTAGTAAAAGACATAAAAAATTTAACAAACATTAATCAATGCAACATTTGTACAGCAGCCAAACAAGAAATTAAAAACTAGAAAAAGTGTTTAATTTTTTGAGTAAATTTCTTGTATGTATTGAATATAAATAATGAGAGAACAAAAATAATTTTAAACGGTATTTAAGATTATATACTTACAAGTTTTACGCGTTTTTTTTTTAAATTCTAATTTTCGTTTAAGAAAAATTTATTGTGATTGAACAAAATAGTAATATTTATATTAATTTGGTTAAAACTAAACACAAAAGTCTATATTATCAAGAAATAAATTATCCATTTATAAATTTTTTTTTTCATTTTTAATTGTTAATTTATCTATATAAGTATTTATTTGTTAACTATATTATTAGTAGTTTAAACTTAAATATTTCATTGGGAGATTAAAATATATTTTTTTTAACCGAAAATGAATATTTCGAATAATTATGTTGTAGCTCAATTTTAGTTTTATGATATTTATAAGCTGTTATTATTATTATTTATTTATTTAAATAAAATATCTGAATGAAACTATCAATAATAAGAATTCGAAAAATGTATGTAAAAATATGCGAAAATGTAATAAGAAAAACATGAATGCTGTTTGCTCATGCATTTACTTCCGAAATTTTAAAACTTAAAAATATGCTATTCAATTAAGTATATATAATTAATTAATTTGTTTAAATTCCTAGTAAGATAATTTAAGAACATAAATTGTATTTAATTTATTTATTAAAAATATCTTATAATTATACTCTTGAATTGAATATTTGTAGTTGTAACTACCGTAAATAATAATAATTAATGATATAAACATATTGTATATGTACACATGTGCATATATTTATGGATATGTGTATGTATAAGATATCAACAAATACAAATAAAAGAAACGTTCAAAATGTTGTATTTAAAATATATTTTGTTGTATTTCATTTCTTTACTCATTTTTATATATGTACACATATATATTATGTATCCTGCACATTTATATAAGGAATGAAGAAATTTCTTTTACGATATACGAGGGTCGTTCAATAAGTCCTTAGAAAATCCGAGAAATTGCGTTCGTAGTGTCGGTAAAGATTTTTTTTGTAAAAGGAAAGCTGTAAAAATTTCGGCTCGATCCATAGCGTAGGTGAATTTCTATCGTCGATTAAAGTTAACGACATTTATTTATGCATAACAATGGAAAAAAGCGAGTTTAGGGCTCTCATCAAACATCTCCATTTGAAAGGCTTAAGCCCGAAAGAAATCAAAGCCGAGTTGGATGCAGTTCATGGCACATCTGCACCTGTGTTTGCGACGGTTTACAATTGGGAAAATGAATTTAAACGTGGCCGTTCATCCATTAAAGATGAACATCGTTCAGGACGCCCAGTTGAGGTGTCTACTCCTGAAATCATCGACAAAATCCACGATCTGATTTTGAACGATGGGCGAATTAAAGTGCGCGAATTAGTTGAGGCCACGGGCATATCACAAGGTACAGTCGCTTCAATTTTGCATGAAAAATTGTCTGTGAAAAAAATTTCGGCAAGATGGGTGCCGCGTTTGCTCTCAAATGTGTGGAAACGTGTGCACATCTGCGCTGTTTCCATGGCCAAAATTGTGGAATTGAGAATGGAATTGTTGCAGCATCCCGCTTATTCACCAGATTTGGCCCCGAGTGACTATTTTCTTTTCCCCAATCTGAAGAAATGGCTTGGCGGACGACGGTTCACTTCCAACGAGGACGTCATTGCTCAAACGGATGAGTATTTTGCAGAACTTCCGAAATCCTATTTTTTGGACGGGATAAAAATTTTGGAAAAACGGTTGGAAAAGTGTATAGAGCTAAAAGGAAATTATGTTGAAAAATAAGAAATTTTTTTTAAAAAAGACAGTTTTTTCCATCTTTTTCTAAGGACTTATTGAACGACCCTCGTATGATTGCAACTCGTACGTTCATTAGGATGTTTAAACACGAATTTATTCATTAATATTATTGTCCTGATCAAATGTGGAGAAAAGATTTTTCATTCGATTTGTAGTAGTAAATAAATTCCGTTTTACTCAATATAAGCCTTTTATCAATTGATGGTTCTAATAATTAATTAAAAGTCGAAGTTGTATAGTATCTACATAAATTGTTGGCTTTACAAGAGTCTGTAAAGTTAGGAAGATAATATTTTATTATCAAATGAGTTTTGCGGTTGAAGTGACGGTTCATATTTTTACGTTGTAAAATTGTATGAAAATGTAATTTCAGTATCATTTGCAGAGAAATTTTATAAGCGCAAACGAAATTTATTGTTATGCAGAAGTTCTTTGTATACACATACGTGTAAGTATGTACCATCGAATTTATAAGTAAAAATCCATACAGTTAGATATCCAAAGTACCATGCTGTCTTTCATACATATAATTGTTTATGGCTTTAAAAGAAGTATTCATTTGTAAATTGGCAGTAAATAGATATTTGTGAAAAATGAAATATTTATTTTTGATTAATAATAATGTTATTAATATGAAAAAGGTAAGAATTACAAGGAAGATTATATTACTAGTATTGTTTTGTGGCTAACCAATATCAAAAGTGTTTCGTATACATAGAATTGAAATATATAAGTATTTATTTGTTAACTATATTATTAGTAGTAATAATATAGTTGGGAGATTAAAATATATTTTTCATAGAATTGAAATATTGATTTTTAAGTTTAGAAAAGGAACATTAATTTTCCAAATTCAGAACAATTTGGTAATTTAAATTTAATTTAAAATTAAAATTAATTTTTTTTTTAAATTTTAAATTAAATTTAAAGTGTGTAAAATTACACTAATGGAATAAGATAATTTATAAATAGTATTAAAATGTTGATAAATATATCAAATTGATCAACATTTCAATGCTAGATATACGAAACAATTTATTTGAGTTGATTCATATCATCATAGTTAGATGTTAATGTTAGATTGATCATAAATAGGATTCTTTGTTGTGTTGTGGAAGTAATAGAACATATAATCTGAGTGTTAAATAATTTTCAATAACAATATTGACTTTTGCTTAAATTACTTGTAGTGAATTTTGCTAAACTAGTGACATAAATATAATAATAATAATAATAAAAAAAAATTAATCAAAAAGTGATAAAATCTTTTACCATTGTTCGAAGATATCTCTTCGAAGGATGGAAATACCGGAAGACGATATGATAGTCCCGGACGGGGATGTCAAAATGTTCGGCGTGCTTCTTGCCGACAAAAAAAAGCTAGGAACGGACATTACGGCCTTTCTAAAGCAGGTTGGAGTTCACTTCAACCTTCAAAAGGAAATTGGAGACGTGAGCTTCCCTACTGCAAAGAAAAGTAAGAACACGGTAAATAATGACGCTTCTCTGACAGATGCTAACAAGTTCATTGTAGAGCCAATTAAGCCACCAAAGAAGGCTAAAAAGGTAAAGGCACCGATAGCTGCGGGTTCTATACCTACAGCGAGCTAAAATCGGTTTAGTCTGCTCGAAGAAGCTTTGCCAAAACCACAGTCCACTACGTGCAGGAATACAAAATCAAATACCTTGGCTCCATCTGTAGTGGAGAAAATTCATATACCTCCGATCACGTGTCGAGGTTTGAATATTAACGCCTTCATCAAAGAGATGAAGAAGCTAGAAAGGACACCTGGTTATAAAATAACCAATAACAACGGCAAATCAATTATTAAGCGGGAAACATTGGAAGATCGAAGAATCATCCTCGACTTCATTAAGGCAAAGGGTATACCTGGACATACCTACACCACAAAAGAGGAAAAGAAGATTTCCCTGATAGTAAGAGGTCTCCACAACTCCTGTGAAGCCTCGGATATAGAAGCCGACCTAGCCAACCAAGTGGAGGCGGCTATAATCAATAAAGTGGAGAATTTCAAAACTAAATTCTCAAAGGAAAATAATGTCCAATCTGACATATTCCTAGTACAGTTGGCTCCAGGACACCAGCCATCCAGTGTCACGCATGTGACAAAAATTCTCCATCAGTCAATAAGATGGGAAAAACTAAGGAGAAGTGGCCCACTTCAATGCCACAGATGTCAACAGTTTGGGCATGCAGCAGCAAATTGTTTTTATAAATTTGTCTGCGTGAAATGCGGGCAAAATCACATGCCCAAGGCTTGCCCACGAGACACGGACAAGTCTGGTGATCCCTTCTGCGCCAACTGTGGATAACATGGCCATCCAGCGAACCACAGAGGTTGTTCCTTCTACAAGGAAATGATTGCGGCAAAGGAACTCAGGCGACAATCCAGAGTTCAACAGCGGAAGGAGAGACTGAACTTTGTTCATCAGGCAGTTAATAATACTGTCAGGAGTGGTGTATCCGTCGCAAGCGTTCTGCGAGGAGCACCAGTCTCGAACACTGTATTGACAGAAAGGGCAGACACCAGAACTGAAGAATCAACTCGGCCATCGCCCATGGAAGAATTCTTTTCGGAGGCGTCAACACTATTTAGTGTAGACATGCCTAGTCTAATCACCGAGGTAAGTCAATTTATGAAATCATATAAAACACTTTCCTCTTCTGCAGATCGACAGGTTGCATACTTGCATTTCCTTGGGAAAGTATGCAAATGATGCGGTTTATACTGAGGAAGTTATGTAATGCAGCGATGGACAACCATCATCAGGAAAAACGTCACTATTGGAGCAACCTAGAACAGCAGCCGAACGACGGAAACCACCTTTTGCGGATTAGAAAGGAGCAACACAACCCGGCTAGGACTCGAAAGGAGCAACACAACCCAGCAAAAAGACAACACTTCATATTATTATTTTCAAGTAAGAATAACTTAAAATCCAATCTACCCATGATAGTTATAAACCCTTCCTACCATATTCCATTATGACGCGCTCTCTAAATATCATAGCACTTAACGTGCGGTCTATCGTGAGCCTGTCCAAAAGAGTCGAACTTTATCAGTTCATTCAGAATCAGCCTGCCGACTTCTATTTCATCAATGAAACTCACCTGAATTTGAAGCACAAGCGTTCACTTCCACGATTTCATTGCATTCGCAATGACTCTAATCAGGGAACTGGCATTATCTTCTCAGAAAATATCCAATATAGTAACTTGGTTAACTTCAGGTCAAATAATATCTGCACCACTTGTGTTCTTACGCGATGTCACGTAAGCAATTCGGGTATTAAAAATATAGCATTAGTTTCATGTTATATTGCCTGCAACTGCTCACCCGTCGAAATTAAAGACCTCTTCGAGTTCTTACAAGATCTCATGAGCAAGGGATATGAGGTAATCATGGGAGGAGATTTTAACGCCAGACACACCTCATGGGGATATTCTATCCGTAACTCTTCCGGCATTTCTATTAAAAATTTGCTAACTAGCATCTCCACATTACAGATAATTGCACCTCCTGGTCCTACCAGACCTAGTAGCTTTTCTGTAGTCGATCTGTTTTTCGTTTCAAGCGGTTTAATTAATCCTTACTCTTCGAACATTACTTGTTCAACTCTCGACTTTCATTCAGACCATTATCCGGTTCTTATTAAAATTCAAACTCAATTAAACTTTGAGAATACTGAGTTAAAATCTTTCACGTCGTATAAGAACACGAACTGGAAAGAATTTAGGCAAGATGTAGATATGGCCATACCTAACGGAATGAATATTCCTTGCTTCAAGAACATAACCAATCAAGAAATTGATTTCCATATAGAAACCTTTAGTCAGATTGTCTCGGAGGTATTTCATAGACATTCAAGGCAACTGTCTAATAGTAGCCATCGATTTGATTCTCTCCCTGAGGACATTAAGAAAATGTATTGGTTGAAAAATCGTTGGATAAGGGAAATGAAACGCATTTTCCGGAGAGAACTCAACACTACATCCTCAGATTATCGTCTCTTAGAGGCACAGGTTAACTGCATATCAACTATGATACGCAATAAAGTTAACAAACACTTTAATGAACAATTTTCTGAACGACTTTCAAAAGTACGTCCAGGTCCTGATGCTTTCAAGCAGCTTAACGCAATCACCGGTCGAAGGTCACTCAATAAAGTAACAGTTACCGATAATAACGACCGCGAATTAAAAGGGGGTCCAATTAATATTTCTAAAAACTTTGCCTCGTTTTATAAAGATCTTTACAACTTTAGTTCAAACTCACCTCTACGAACTCACGTAAATAATCAGGTCAATAGTTTTTTATCAAACGCCCCAACTCATGTTACTACATTCAGCACTGGTAACAGTGCAAGTAATCCCAGCCTTCTAGATATGTTTATATCCGAAAACACACTCTACTCGGTAATAAAATCCTTAAATAATAAAAAGTCTGCCGGCATCGATAATATATCGAACTTTATGCTGAGAAAGCTTCCGAAAAAGAGTCTGCGTCCCTTAGTTGCAATATTTAATCACTGTATTAACAATTGCTACTTCCCTAAAGCCTGGAAAATAGGTATTATCTTTAATATTCCAAAAACTCAAGGTAGAGCAGCCATCCAACAACATCGACCTATATCTCTTCTTCCCTGTTTGGGAAAAATATTAGAAAAAATCTTTTACGAAAAGGTAAATGAATTTTGTAATGAAAATAAAATTATTCCCGACTTTCAATTCGGATTTCGGAAAGGTCACTCAACTTTGGATGCTCTTTTCCTACTACATAGTGAGATAACAACTGGGTTAAACCGTAAAGAATCAACAGTTGCTTGCTCCCGAGATATAACCAAAGCCTTTGACTCAGTTTGGCATAAGGGACTAGTGCACAAGCTATGCAAACTTGATTTCCCTCCACATATTACGCTGCTGCTGCACTCATTTCTTCAGGATAGATCATCCTGTGTTAGGTATCAGAACGCGACTTCCGAATTCTTCTTAATAGGTAAAGGAGCTCCACAAGGCTCGGTATTAGGTCCCCTGCTGTATTCAATATTCACTGCAGACATACCAACAGCCGCAAAAGCACAAATGATACTATATGCAGACGACACTCTTGTTTATGCCAAAAGCAAATCACCAAAATTAGCTCTAAAGATAACGCAAGAGCTACTTTTTAAAATTATAAATTATTATGATGACTGGAACTTATCAGTCAATCTTAATAAGTCGAATTTAATCTGTTTCCGTAATCCCAGCACTCGCGGACCGAGGAAAATTGCTACAAAGAGCAAAAAGCTGCGTATTCTGATTAAAAACACAGCTATCCCAGTCTCAAATGAACTAAAATATTTAGGCATCAACTTTAACTCAATGTTCAAATTTAACCCACATGTTGAGTTAACTTTGAAGAAAGCCAAAAGGGCTATTCACACCTTTTTATTCCTACTTAGACGTCGGAAGGGGCTTAGTATAAATACAAAGTTACTGTTTTATAAACAACTTATTCGGCCAATTATTGGATATGCATTTCCGATCTATTTTAGTTTCTCGAAAACGTATGCCAATAAAGTCCATGTATTCGAAAGGTCAATCATTAGGAAATGTCTTTCAAAATATCGTAAAATAGACGGTAAGTATTACTCCAACTCCTATATATATCAGAAAAGTAATCTTACTCCTTTTATTTCATACATGGTTGGTCTAACCAAAAACTTTCTTCAGCATTTAATAGACCATACCAATCCACTCATTCAAGAGTCACTAGAAAGGATTAATACCCAAGCCACCCAACACAGAAACTTATACAATGATTACCTCTATGCCTCACCAGTTATCATATCTGATTTTGCGAAGGACAGTGATATTATGAACGTTCAGTTTTATAATTCCTTAACTCCCCATTACCATCGTGGTTAGCGGAAGCAACACACAATTCCCAAAAATTCCAAACTCCTAATCCGCTATTCCTGAACATTCCTTTCCCTAATTTTTATTATTTTTAATTATTAAGTCTAGAATTAAGTTTAGTTTATAAGCAATTAAAAATGTAGATAATTGTGTTTGAGCAAGCACATTTAATTTTTAAGCCATAGTTGTAAGCAATTCATGTACTTAGTCATTAAAAACTAATTTAATATATAAGCAAAAGATGTACAGAGCATGTTTTAGTTCTACGTTTTAAATACCATGTAAATATGTACAAGTGATATGGAAATAATAAATGCTCTACTTAAACTTAAAAAAAAAAAAAACTACGAAACAATTTTGGTATTGGTTAGCTGCAGAACAGTACTAGTAAAATAAGCTGAATTAATCTTTCTTGTAATATTATTATCAGATTTGAAAAATTTACACATAGATTATTATTGACCCAATCCTATCAAAAAATTCAATTTATAGTTGATAGTCTTATTATTTTTCTTTCTTATTGAATAAATTCGAAATAGTATATAAAACATTGTTAATTTTATCGTTGCGTAAAAATATTCTTATTTAAGAAATATTTAAGAGTATTTGGATATATTTGGATGTATTAGGCAATTAAAATAATGTGTTCATATAAAAGCATCTTACATACAAATGTAGATTTTTGTTTGTAAATTAAAATATTTCTTTATATCAAAAACTAAAAAGGTAACTTAAATAAGTTTTAATTTATAATAATTTGTACGGTAGTGAAGTAAAAATCTATTCTAAAATTAAATAGATAGTTTATAATTTTTAGAATTTGATAGAACATTATTGTGCTAAAAGAACTAAACTCAATCTTGTATTATTGTATGGAGAATGGAAAGTTTTTTAAATGGAATACGGTGTACAAGGGAAAGGAATTTCTGTAGTCGGTCAATTACAAAACCATATTTTTGCGAAACAGAAACTGTGCAAATAAGATTCGTTGCGTGTTCCGGAGTTAGTTTAGTTAAAACCGAGTTAACTTTCGAATGTTTGAATGAACGCATAAATATTCAAACAAACACTATATTCATTTATAATGAAAGTGTTTTATAATCAATAATAAATTATATTGTTCTATTTTAAAAAAATAATAATAATTAAACATGAAAAAAATTTATTTAAAGAAAAATTGTGGTGTAGTAATTATAATATTTTTACTTTGTATTGTTAATATTAATGCTTATAATGAAAATGAAAATAAAACTGCAAACATTACTTGGGAAAATTTGAAAATTTTGGATAAAAATGAAATTTCAAAACTTTATCGGGGAATTAGCACTATTGAAAATGTAATGTGCCGCAAGGAGTTAAACGATATACTTTACGGAATATCAAATAATTTAACATGGGCATTTTCATGTAAGTCACAGAAAATGTATTTACTAATATAACATTAAAATTTAATAAAAATAATGAAAATAATAATTGAACTTTTTAAAAAAGAAAATACAATAATATTACTTGTTACAAGTGTGTTATATGTAAAAACCCAGTAAATTCAATAAATAAAATAAAATTTGAAATTAAAAAATATAGTAACAAAATATATGAAAATATTTCAAATACTATAAAATGTGTAAAGTAATGATTTTTGTTTTTTTCTAATATGCATCCGTATGTGGAAAAATTAATTTAATACTGTGTGTTCAGTTACCAAATCTTTATTTAAACTTATATTTTAGTTATTATTATATATATTCCTAAATAGATACTCGTATTGTAATAGAATTTTTTTACTTTTACAATGTTATATTATATTAAACGAATATTTATGTATATCCTTTAAATAGAACGTTTACTCTCTTAAAACGTTCCTGTGTCTAATATATTCGTACTATAATGGAAACATGAATACAAATTTTTATTAAATTTTTGAACACTCTACATTTTAATCTTAGTTGAGTATTATAAATAATCTTGTTATAATAATATTTGTTAATTAGATCTTGCTTAAAATATAAAAAAATATGTCCAAATTCGACTATACACATTTTTACATTTAATCAACCTCTCACTTAAGAGAAAAAAACATACTTAAAAATTTTAGTGAAATGCATTTCTGAAGGTTAATTATATTATAGCTTCCATTAAATAATTGCAGTTTTTGATGCATCGGTGAAATCACCCAATGGCTTGGAAAGTGGTTCTCTTTACCAATTTGGAAATTTCGATGAATGTATTGACAATATCGAAAAAATACCACCAAAATATTGTTTAGTGGATGTAATTGTTAATGGCCTTGAATTAAAACATCAGGCTTTACGACCAAATACTATTCAGGTAAACAATTTTTAAATAAACTTAAATTATATTATATATATTTAATAATTTATTGACACGTTTTTATCATATTCTGACGTAATACAATGATAATCTAAAAATACGAGTATACAATGGAAAGAGCGGATTTTTTGTTTAAATTTCTATAAATATATATAATACATGAACAAATCTTTTCTTTTAAATAATATGTAATTTATTTTTTCAATATATATTACCATATTGTTGCCGATTAAATGCTAGTTAATAATTACTATTAATTTTTTAAATATTATATATTCATTACGTTAATAAGATCATCATGTAAGGTTGAATTAAGCAGCAAATTGGTATTTATTTATCAAGTAAACAAGTTTAAAGTACATTAGGTCATATCAAAAACTTATTTAATGTCTGTTTTTTCTTAAATCCTAATTTTTCCAACAGTTAATTTTTATTTTTTGAAAAAATTGTTCCATACTTTTCCTTCTAGATTACGATTTTTTTTTAAATCCTAATTTTTGCAACAGTTAATTTTTATTTTTTTGAAAAAATTGTTCCATACTTTTCCTTCTAGATTACGCTACAACGTTTTCGTAGAAAATTTTCGTAAAACTTTTTAAAATTTAAATGTATATTAAACAATAATTCACTTTCTATTGTGTACATAATAGTAGTCTATGTCTATTGTATTAACCGTTGCTGTGTTTTTTATCTCGGCTAATTTTATTTTATTTACCAGTTCGTTATTTGTTAATATAAATTTCAAAAAAATATGTAAATAATATTTACATATATCACATTATATTAAATTAATCATATAAATAATTTACGTTATCAAAAGTAACGTCAAAAAAGTAAAAACCTATGTTTTTATTAATGACGATTCAAAATATACAATATCTTCAATATTTATATAGCACATAAATTCAACAATTCTCAAATGGGGTGTTTGTGTTCCAGCGTCCTGTCTTACAGAAAATGTTCAGGACTTCATGAGAAGTGTTTTAAACTTTAATATAATAGTGCAAGATAACCAATGTTATTTTAACAAAGATTTAAATATGACAAAACCTATGACAATATACGCGTAAGTTGAAATTTGTCGTATATTCGTAAATTAAAAATATTATTTTCTTTTATTTTAAGGTCTATTTTATTTTGTTTTATATTAATTATAATACTTGGTACTTGCTACCATGTAATAATTATATGTATTTGTAAGGCTCAAAGTTACAATATCAAATCCAACAGTTATATTCACAGAGCTATACTTTCATTTTCAGTTATAGGTATGTACGTACAAATGCATGTATTGTATAGTAAAATTTAAATAAATGTTATTAGAAATTAATGTTTAAAAAGAATATTATACATTTAATTATTTTATAGAGGTTTACAAAATTGTTTTCCATTAAAAAAAATTAAGTGAACCAATCCTGTTGTTGCAAAATGAACAAAGTGAACTTATTTTATTCTAATTTTTTTTCTTTTTCTTTTGCGAATTATAATAATTTTATTTTATTATATTTATAACCGAGTTAATATTTATCATTTAATTATTTATTTTCAGAAAATTTGATTAAGCTCTGCCAAAAAGGTAATGATTATTTAAATTTAAATACAATAAATGGAATCAAAGCCATTTCAATGCTTTTTATAATATCTGGACATGCATTATTATTCATGATTGGTGGTCCTGTTATTAATACTGATTTTTATTCAAAGGTATCAAAATGTTACTTAATAAATTTATATAAATGATTAACTAAATTGTTCTTTTATTTTATATAAAATTTCTACGGCCTACGAAAATATTTGCATACATACATATATTTAGCATATCAATTTAATTCAAAATGCATTCCTTTTAAATTCGACGCTTTTTGTTGACACATTTCTACTTTTGAGTGGGTTTTTATTCGCTCGTATTTTGCTTCACGAATTGGATCGCAGAAAAGGAAAAATCAATTTTCTCCTATTATACGTTTTTCGTTACATAAGATTAACTCCCGCATATTTAGCTATTATTGGATTATATTCGACTTGGTTATATAAAATTGGCTCGGGACCAATTTGGAATAATAAAATCATACTGGAACAGGAAAGATGTATACAAAGTGGATGGCTTAATATACTCTACATAAACAATTATTCTCAAAATGATAAATTAGTAAAAACTATTAATATATAATATATATTTTATTTTAGTTCTTATTTATATTGAATTCTTTCATTAAATTCTAGTGCATGTTTCAATCGTGGTACCTTTCAGTTGATACTCAACTTTTTATAATATCTTCACCAATTATTTATATTTTATGGAAAAAACCAAAGATGGGCTTATTTACGTTGTCAATTTTAATTTTGTTTTCAATTCTTATACCATTTATAGAAACATACTTCTATAACTATGATCCAACTCTCTTGGCATTTGTGAAGTAAGTAAATTAGGCATGATATTTAAACTATAATGTTTATCTTAATAATAATTCATATTTTATTTGATTAGTGAAGTAGAAGACATTTCTTCGAATAAATATTTTAACCAAGTATACATTAAAACTCACATGAGAATAAATGGATATATAATTGGATTATTTACCGGATACATTGCTAAATACCTAAATGAAAAAAAGTAAATATGAATTATTTAATCTTGTTATATAAATTGATAATCATATAAAATCTATCAACATAATCAAATATCAATAAAATAATTTCTATTGTGTTAATTTTTTTAATAATTTTATATTTCAATGAACTTCAAGCATTAATATATGCAAAATTTTTAAATACAAAAAGAAAGTCACAAACACATACAAAAATTTATTAGTTTTGTCTTAAATTGAAAATACTTTCCATACTATTGTTTTCTTTATTAACACTCTAAACGATCATTATGAAAAATTAAAATTATAACATGTACGAGTATATTACAATTGAATTAGTTAATATCATCACGTTCAAAATAATTGGCACATATTTAATTTATAGCTTGAAAATATCCAAAGTAATCACAATGTACTTATGGATTATGTCGGGATTGATAGGCGCAGCATCAATGTTTTCCATAACATTTTTCCTCACAAAACCTTTTACACAGCTTGAGAGCGCACTATATGCAAGCTTCCACCGTTTTGGTTGGAATTTAGCAAATAGTTGGCTGGTTATTGCTTCAACAACAGGAAATGCTGGTTATTTAACAACATTTTTATCTTCGAGAGTATTTGCACCAATTAGTCGTCTTACTTTTTGTGCATATTTGACTAATGGTTTAGTTGAACTATACAAAGTAGCCACTATACGAACTCCATTATACATGAGTATATTTACAATAGTAAATATAATATTATAATTGACTTCTGATTAAATTATACAGTTATAATTTGGGTTATATTTAAAGGTTAATGAAACAATGTCTCATATCGGATTAACGTTTTTAGCGGCATTGCTATTATGTTTACTATTTGAATCACCAATTCATGGAATAGAAAAAATATTACTCGCATTAGATAAAAGGGAACATCCCAGGACAATCAATCAAAATGAAGGTAAATTTTCTAGATAGATTTCATAATTCCAATAATGTTTTTATTGTTTTTCAGAACCGCAAGTCACATAAAAATATTGTCAAATATTTATGAATATTGTAAATAATTATTAATCCATTTAAATAACCACAAGCAATTTTTTCTCCCGTTACATACAAACCACTTGATAAAAAAAATTAAATTTGATAAAAAAAAATTAATTTGAATTTATTATTCTCTAAATTTGAAGTTTTAGATATTCTATAATATGCAGAATTCGTACAATATTCGGAAGCTTTTTCTATAGATTTTGTGCGAAGGGTAATGAGTTTGTATTAATATCATACAAGGTTTTTTGTTAACTTTAGTTTACAGAGATAATTATTCAATTCAATTTTACAATATATTCTTTGACATTAGAAATCCACTAAGGCACGTAGATTAAATTTTGTCAGGAATGGAAGCCTACTCTATTTCATGAACACATTTAATATTTTGTAATTAACACAACAGTACTGGTTATGTTGTATTCGAAAATTAGTTAGTATTTTTGGAATCTTATGAGAAATCAGTGCGCTCTTAGTCTAACAAAAAATAAATTGTCTCCAATGCAACTGCATTTGCTAAACAATTTTATAAATTAAAAAACTTTAAATTTTGAGCCAATATAATATTTTATATGTTATATTGGCTGGAAAATCATATACGAGGCCTGTTCAAAAAGTATCGTGAAATTTGCATTTGCGCGGGTTACGTATATTCGATGTTTTGTGGCGTTATGATGGTACTCATGTCTCTCACTTATGCCGATAAGTTCGGCCATTTTGAATGTTCAGTTAATTTTTGATAGCTGCTTTGCTTGCACGTGTTTTGGCTCGTCTTCCATTTTTGCCCATTCGAAAAAATGGATCAAAGAATCTGTTTCAGGAACAAGAAAAAGTCATAGGGGGCCAGATCTGGGCAATACAGTGGCTGCGGCATTATTAGTGTATTGTTTTTGGTCAAAAATTCGTCCACAAGCAACAATGCGTGAGCAGGGGCGTTATCATGGTGCAAACCCCAATTTTTGTTCTTCCACAAATCCGGGCGTTTCTGGCCGACGAACTTGTCGGCATAAGTCAGATATATGAGTACCAACACAACGCAACTTGCGCATAACTTGCAGGTAATATTCCTTATTGACCGTTATACCCTGTGGCAAGAACTCATGATGTTTTCACAACGCAACTTCCCACTGCAATCGAAGAAAACTGTAAGCAAAACCTTCACGTTCGACCGAACTTGGCGCGCTCTTTTCGGTCTTGGCTCGTGCGGCAGCTTCCATTGGTATGATTGAGCTTTGGTTTCCACGTCATAACCATAAACCCATGATTCGTCACTAGTTATGACCCTCTGGAGCAAATTTGGGTCGTCGCGGACAGAGTCCAACAGCACCTTAGCAATGTCAACGCGATGCTGTTTGTGGTCAAAAATGGGCAAAAATCGAAGACGAGCTAAAACACGGGCAAGCAAAGCAACGTTAAAAATTAACTGAATATTCAAAATGGCCGAACTTGTCGGCATAAGTGAGAGACATGAGTATGAGTACCAACATAACGCCACAAAAAAATCGGAAATTCAAAATTCGCGATACTTTTTGAACAGACCTCGTATACATAAACTATATTAGATAAAAGATACACATAGATATAAAAAAAACTTTATTATGATTTAAAAAGCATAATTATTTTTAATTCTTTATAAGAAAATGTTCTTATCGTACAAAAATCGATAGTTAATAATTTTAAAGTAATACTCAATATGTAAGTACTAAATTAACAAATATACATGTATATTTTTTATAAAAAAACCGACAATTTAAGAAATAAAATTTATTTTTAATGAATGACTAGATTGTTATAATTATTAAATTATTCTTACAAACATAAATGTTTCCATTTTTTACTATATTCATATAATTTGATTAACTTTAAATCAATTTAGAAGCTTAATATTAATCGTAAATAAACTTTTTGATTAATCTATCAATCAATTAATATCTGATGCATTTTAGTCACAGAAAACGTTTAATCACAGCTATCATTTGTGGTATTGGTTGGATAAATATAATAAAAAATGTATCTATTCGTTCTATTGTAAAGTAGACCATATTTATAATCTTTTATCTTTATAATAAATTATCTTAAATATTCTATTTACCAATGTTGAACTAAATTTATTTTAAGTAATAAAATATAATCTAAAAATGTCAAGCAACTCATATAAAAAAAATGTTAAGCAACTCATATTTTATTATTTATTGTAATAAAAAATCCATATAATAGTAAATTTTTATAAAATAAAAAACTCAAAAATTTGAGCCAATATATACGTAATATTTTATATGTTATATTGGCTTGAAAATCATATACGAGGCCTGTTCAAAAAGTATCGCGAATTTTGAATTTGCGCGGGTTACGTATATTCGATGTTTTTGTGGCGTTATGATGGTACTCATGTCTCTCACTTGTAAAGAGAAAAATTGACGTTGATCAACATCACCACAAGTGCGGTGAGTAACTCTGAAGTGGAGGAGAAATGTTCAAACTGAGTCAGTCATCAACGATACTCAGCTCGCCTGTACTGACAAAAATTCAGAAGTGGGATTGATTTAAGTTAATTGGATTAAAAAAAGAAGTAGACAACAGTGCATAGTGGTAGGGATTCGTGTTTTTGTGAAGTTCATATATCAGAATTGAAATTTCGCAGTGGTCCGGAAAGTCAAGTAAGAGACTCTTAGTATTATTTTGAGGGCGCAACCCCAACCAAAGAGTGGTTGATATTTGCCAACGAGCGCATCATAAAAAGCGAAAAAAAATATAATATAACGGAGGTTTGATTTTGAACCGAAGCAAAGAGGCTAACGGAGACACGAACACAGTCGAAATATTGTATCGCTATTGTATTAAAAATTGGGAGAGTATTGTTATTTGTACTGTTATATTTTCGTATTTCTATGTTCCAACTACCATGTATAAAATTCAGGGAATTTGTCTGATGTTAAACTAAGCGAACAAATGAGATAGTATTAGTAGTGCGTTACAGGCGGCGAGCAAACTTAAACGTGAAAGAGAATTCGAAACGATCTGGCAACAACGCGACATACTATATATCTCGCATACATATAACCGGGGCTTAAGCGAACATCACTGTATATCGTGGTGAGTTGGAAATAGAAAGAAAATAGAGTGGTGACATCTCCGCTTTGTAAAAACAGCAAACAAACGCGACAGCGTTGTTTTCTTCTGTTTATATATACACTTACACCACTAAACGGAGGGTATTGTGTTAACGGCAGAGTGAAGCGACTATTGGATAGTGTATTAGAGTCGTTGTAAACGAAAGAGAAAATGAACGAAGCGCAGAATCAAAATGCTGGTGGTAATAATGGAGGGGAAGGTCTGCGCAACAGGACTATTCTATTTACACATGCGTAGAACTGAGAGAGGAATTGGGAAAGTTGCGATTAAACAAAGCAGGCAACAAAGCTGAGCTGATGGCACGCATACGGCAATATGTTGCGGAACATGAGAACGCGGCAGTGTTTGTTGTGCAGTATGTTGACGAAGAAAACTATGCGCAACAAGATACTGACGATGATGATGATGTAAGCGGTATGGCAACATGTTTAGGAGTAAATTCGAAAAGAGAGCGTGCTGCAAAAATGAAATTTACACCGAAAGAAATAATCGAGATCTTACCGGGATTTAACCCAAATGAGGAAAGGGGGCTAACTGCTAATGAATGGCTCAAAAGAGTGGAGAAATTAAAAGCATTTTATAGGTGGAACGATGATTTACTGTTGGTATCAATTGGGACAAAGTTAAAGGGGGCCGCGAGGTTGTGGTACGACAGGATGGATGATTTATATACTGTGTGAAATGATTTCACGAAACAATTCAAATGTCAATTTCTTCCGGTGCATAATGAAGCTGATGTTCACAAAGCCATGATGAACAGGAAACGAAAAAATAATGAAGGTCTATTGGATTATCTGGATGATATGGTACGGTTGGGAATGAAGGGTGAAATAAGGGAAAATGCTTTCGTAAAATATTTCATTATGGGAATGAGAGACGAGGAGTTTTATTACTCAATTCAAAGCCAACGTATTGACAAAATAGATGAGCTGAGTGACAAGGTACAATGGTGTACCAACATTAGGAAAACGGTGCGAAGGGATGACAAACCTAAAAATTTATCGAGTTCAGCACCTGAAGAAAAAAAACCTGTACCTGAAAAAAAAGATATCAAGGCTGAAAAAGGAACAAATAGAAGGGAATGCTTCAATTGCCATAAGCTTGGTCATTATGCCCGAAATTGTCCAGAATCACGACGCCGAGAGAAGTTTGGAACTTGTAATCGGTTTCATAAGAGGGATGAGCCAGAATGTCCAGCAACATTGCAAGTTGGTGTATTAGAATGTATCGAATTACCTACGGTGTACCATAAATTGGTAAAAATTGGCAACAGAAGTATGGTAGGACTGATTGATACTGGAAGTCCTTGCACAATTATTAGGCGCGGGAAAGCGGAACAGTTCGCAGACAAATTAGTGTCGCAGACAAATTAGTAAAACAGAAGGGGAGCTACATTTTGACGAAATCGAACCAGTACCATTCAGAACCATACATGTCGATCATCTGGGGCCGTACGCCAAAAGTAGTAAAGGAAATTTGTATGTGTTTGGAGTTTCTGATTCTTTCAGCAAATTTGTGTTGTTACGAGCAGTAAAAGCTACAAATACGAGCGCGGTTTTAAAAGTCCTGGATGAGCTTTTTAGTTATGTGGGAACGCCAAAGTGTTTGGTGTCGGATAGGGGCACGGCTTTCACCGCCAAAGCTTTTGAAACTTATTACCGAGAACATGATATACGTCATGTCAAAACAGCTGTCCGTACTCCTAGGGCGAACGGACAAATCGAGCGCGTAGACCGAACTATCATTGCTTCAATCTCGTCCACTACTGATGGTGAACGTAAATGGGATATTACGCTGGGTAATATCCAATGGGCGTTAAATACAATGAATTCGTCAACAACTGGGCGAAGTCCTCAGGAAATTATTTTTGATTTCAGGCCACGTGATATCCTGAAAAATAAAGTAATACTCGACTTGCACGATGGCATCAACGACGAAGAACTCCCTCAAAGCGAAATCAGACTGGAAGCTACAGAGAATATCAATCGTAAACGACGTGAATGGAAAACGCGTTATGATCTCCGTCATCGCAAACCAACAATATATGATGTCGATGACTTGATTATGGTGGAAAATGAGCCCACTAGTACTGGTTATTCCAGAAAACTTCAACCAAAGAATAGGGGGCCTTACATAGTTACGAAATATCTCGGAAATTATCGCTACCTAATAGAAGAAATCCCTGGTGCACCCAGAAAGGTCAGGCAATATTCTGGAGTTTATGCGTCTGATAAAATAAAGAAATGGTATTCACTCCCACCGGATGATGATGAATTGGATGATTGTGAGCAGGATGATGGAGTCGAGGACGATCCAGGTTTTCAGAATGGCCGAGCTGTAAAGAGAAAAATTGGCGTTGATCAACATCACCACAAGTGTGGTGAGTAACTCTGAAGTGGAGGAGAAATATTCACACTGAGTCAGTCGTCAACGATACTCAGCGACGTTTGGGTGTCTATATTTCTTTACAATTAATCAACCTCAGCTCGCCTGTACTGACACACTTATGCCGATAAGTTCGGTCATTTTGAATGTTCAGTTAATTTTTGATAGCTGATTTGCTTGCACGTGTTTTGGCTCGTCTTCGATTTTTGCCCATTCCAAAAAATGGATCAAAGAATCTGTTTCGGGAACAAGAAAAAGTCACATGGAGCCAGATCTGGGGAATACGGTGGCTGAGGCATTATTAGTGTGTTGTTTTTGGTCAAAAATTCGCGCACAAGCAACGATGCGTGAGCAGGGGCGTTATCATGGTGCAAAGTGTGACGCTCCCATCGTTCCGATTTGAGTTCTGTTTGTTAAGTTGGTATATCTGTTGTTGATATTCTTTCTAAATCTTAGCATCATAGCTTTCCATTTGCAAAAGTTACGTAGCCATGAGTACATCTATCTCTGTGTGTGTTGGCGATTTTTTACAATTTTAGAAATGGATTTATATTTGCAACAACGAACTTGTATTAAATTTTGCGTAAAAACGGATTTAATGGTGCGCGAACGTTGGAAATGTTGGAAAAGTGTTTCGGTAACGATTCTCTAAAGAAAACGGTCGTTTACCAGTGCCACGAGCGGTTCAAAAGTGGTCGTGAGTCAATCGACATCGAAAACCGACGAAAACATTGATAAAGTAAAAGAAATGTTGGTCAATAACCGCAAATTAACCATCAGAGAGATAGCGGAGGACTTGAACATTGCCTATGGATCCGTCCAAGACATTTTGGTTAATGATTTGGGTTTCCGTCATGTAGCAGCAAAGTTGGTACCAAAAGATCTCAATTTCATGCAAAAAAGAGACCGTGTTGACGTCGCAAAAGATATGATTTTCGAGGCTGAATCCGATCACCCATTCATCAAAAGGATCATTACTGGAGACGAGACGTGGGTTTATGAGTACGACACGCAATCCAGACATCAGGCAAGTGAATGGCGTTCACCAAATGGGCCGAGACCAAAAAAACCACGTCGTTTTCAGTCAAAAAAGAAGGCAATGCTCACGGTTTTCATGGATTACAATGGTGTAGTGCATCATGAATTTTTGCTAGAAGGCCGGACAGTAAACAAAGAGTATTATCTGGGCGTTATGAGACGTTTGCGTGAAGCAATTCACCGAAAGAGACCAGAATTGTGGGCAGAAAGCTCGTGGATTTTGCACCATGATAACGCACCGTCGCACAGTGCCATCATTATTCGAACTTTTTGACGAAAAATGCCACAAATACCATCCAACAACCACCGAATTCACCTGATTTGGCTCCCTGTGACTTCTTTCTGTTCAATCGAGTTAAAAAAACATTACGGGGAACGCGTTTCAACCGCCGAGAGGAAATAATCGAAAAATCGAAAAGAGCATTGATGGACATACCGAAAACCGAATATAAAAAATGTTTCGAGGATTGGATCAAGCGCTGGCATAAGTGTGTTAAACTTGATGGGGATTACTTTGAAGGGGCAATATAGATTTAGATGAATAAACTTGTATTTTAAATTTTCTGAATAAATTCCGGTAACTTTTTGATCAATGTATATTTTTTATAAAAAAACCGACAATTTAAGAAATAAAATTTATTTTTAATGAATGACTAGATTGTTATAATTATTCAATTATTCATGCAAACATAAATGTTTCCATTTTTTACTATATTCATATAATTTGATTAACTTTAAATCAATTTAGAAGCTTAATATTAATCGTAAATAAACTTTTTGATTAATCTATCAATCAATTAATATCTAATGCATTTTAGTCACAGAAAACGTTTAATCACAGCTACCATTTGTGGTATTGGTTGGATAATTATATAAAAAAAAATGTATCTATTCGTTCTATTGGAAAGTAGACCATTTTTATAATCTTTTATCTCTATAATAAATTATCTTAAATATTCTATTTACTAATGTTGAACTAAATTTATTTTAAGTAATAAAATATAATCTAAAAATGTCAAGCAACTCATATAAAAAGAGTAAGTAAATAGTTATTGCTTCCTAACTGTTTATAAATAATAAAAAAAGCCATATAATAGTAAATTTTTATAAAATAAAAAACTCAACATTTTGAGCCATTTCAAAAAATGGATCAAAGAATGAGTACATCTATCTCTGTGTGTGTTGGCGATTTTTTACAATTTTAGAAATGGATTTAAATTTGCAACAACGAACTTGTATTAAATTTTGCGTAAAAAACGGATTTAATGGTGTGCGAACGTTGAAAATGTTGGATAAGTGTTTCGGGAACGATTCTCTAAAGAAAACGGTCGTTTACCAGTGGCACGAGCGGTTCGAAAGTGGTCGTGAGTCAATCGAAGATGATGAACGCAGTGGCAGACCATCGACATCGAAAACCGACGAAAACATTGATAAAGTAAAAGAAATGTTGGTCAATAACCGCAAATTAACCATCTTGAACATTGCCTATGGATCCGTCCAAGACATTTTGGTTAATGATTTGGGTTTCCGTCGTGTAGCAGCAAAGTTGGTGCCAAAAGATCTCAATTTCATGCAAAAAAGAGACCGTGTTGACGTCGCAAAAGACATGATTTTCGAGGCTGAATCCGATCCCACATTCATCAAAAGGATCATTACTGAAGACGAGACGTGGGTTTATGAGTACGACACGCAATCCAGACATCAGGCAAGTGAATGGCGTTCACCAAATGAGCCGAGACCAAAAAAACCACGTCGTTTTCAGTCAAAAAAGAAGGCAATGCTCACGGTTTTCATGAATTACAACGGTGTAGTGCATCATGAACTTTTGCCAGAAGGCCGGACAGTAAACAAAGAGTATTATTTGGGCGTTATGAGACGTTTGCGTGAAGCAATTCGCCGAAAGAGACCAGAATTGTGGGCAGAAAACTCGTGGATTTTGCACCATGATAACGCACCGTCGCACAGTGCCATCATTATTCGAACTTTTTGACGAAAAATGCAACAAATACCATCCAACAACCACCGAATTCACCTGATTTGGCTCCCTGTGACTTCTTTCTGTTCAATCGAGTTAAAAAACCATTACGGGGAACGCGTTTCAACCGCCGAGAGGAAATAATCGAAAAATCGAAAGAAGCATTGATGGACATACCGAAAACTGAATATAAAAAATGTTTCGAGGATTGGATAAAGCGCTGGCATAAGTGTGTTAAACTTCATGGGGATTACTTTGAAGGGGCAATATAGATTTAGATGAATATATTAAACTTGTATTTTTAATTTTCAGAATAAATTCCGGTAACTTTTCGATCAACGTATATTTTTTATTAAAAAACCGACAATTTAAGAAATAAAATTTATTTTTTAATGAATGACTAGATTGTTATAATTATTCAATTATTCATGCAAACATAAATGTTTCCATTTTTTACTATATTCATATAATTTGATTAACTTTAAATCAATTTAGAAGCTTAATATTAATCGTAAATAAACTTTTTGATTAATCTATCAATCAATTAATATCTAATGCATTTTAGTCACAGAAAACGTTTAATCACAGCTACCATTTGTGGTATTGGTTGGATAATTATATAAAAAAAAATGTATCTATTCGTTCTATTGGAAAGTAGACCATTTTTATAATCTTTTATCTCTATAATAAATTATCTTAAATATTCTATTTACCAATGTTGAACTAAATTTATTTTAAGTAATAAAATATAATCTAAAAATGTCAAGCAACTCATATAAAAAGAGTAAGTAAATAGTTATTGCTTCCTAACTGTTTATAAATAATAAAAAAAGCTATATAATAGTAAATTTTTATAAAATAAAAAACTCAACATTTTGAGCCATTTCAAAAAATGGATCAAAGAATGAGTACATCTATCTCTGTGTGTGTTGGCGATTTTTTACAATTTTAGAAATGGATTTAAATTTGCAACAACGAACTTGTATTAAATTTTGCGTAAAAAACGGATTTAATGGTGTGCGAACGTTGAAAATGTTGGATAAGTGTTTCGGGAACGATTCTCTAAAGAAAACGGTCGTTTACCAGTGGCACGAGCGGTTCGAAAGTGGTCGTGAGTCAATCGAAGATGATGAACGCAGTGGCAGACCATCGACATCGAAAACCGACGAAAACATTGATAAAGTAAAAGAAATGTTGGTCAATAACCGCAAATTAACCATCTTGAACATTGCCTATGGATCCGTCCAAGACATTTTGGTTAATGATTTGGGTTTCCGTCGTGTAGCAGCAAAGTTGGTGCCAAAAGATCTCAATTTCATGCAAAAAAGAGACCGTGTTGACGTCGCAAAAGACATGATTTTCGAGGCTGAATCCGATCCCACATTCATCAAAAGGATCATTACTGAAGACGAGACGTAGGTTTATGAGTACGACACGCAATCCAGACATCAGGCAAGTGAATGGCGTTCACCAAATGAGCCGAGACCAAAAAAACCACGTCGTTTTCAGTCAAAAAAGAAGGCAATGCTCACGGTTTTCATGAATTACAACGGTGTAGTGCATCATGAACTTTTGCCAGAAGGCCGGACAGTAAACAAAGAGTATTATTTGGGCGTTATGAGACGTTTGCGTGAAGCAATTCGCCGAAAGAGACCAGAATTGTGGGCAGAAAACTCGTGGATTTTGCACCATGATAACGCACCGTCGCACAGTGCCATCATTATTCGAACTTTTTAACGAAAAATGCAACAAATACCATCCAACAACCACCGAATTCACCTGATTTGGCTCCCTGTGACTTCTTTCTGTTCAATCGAGTTAAAAAACCATTACGGGGAACGCGTTTCAACCGCCGAGAGGAAATAATCGAAAAATCGAAAGAAGCATTGATGGACATACCGAAAACTGAATATAAAAAATGTTTCGAGGATTGGATCAAGCGCTGGCATAAGTGTGTTAAACTTCATGGGGATTACTTTGAAGGGGCAATATAGATTTAGATGAATATATTAAACTTGTATTTTTAATTTTCAGAATAAATTCCGGTAACTTTTCGATCAACGTATATTTTTTATTAAAAAACCGACAATTTAAGAAATAAAATTTATTTTTAATGAATGACTAGATTGTTATAATTATTCAATTATTCATGCAAACATAAATGTTTCCATTTTTTACTATATTCATATAATTTGATTAACTTTAAATCAATTTAGAAGCTTAATATTAATCGTAAATAAACTTTTTGATTAATCTATCAATCAATTAATATCTAATGCATTTTAGTCACAGAAAACGTTTAATCACAGCTACCATTTGTGGTATTGGTTGGATAATTATATAAAAAAAAATGTATCTATTCGTTCTATTGGAAAGTAGACCATTTTTATAATCTTTTATCTCTATAATAAATTATCTTAAATATTCTATTTACCAATGTTGAACTAAATTTATTTTAAGTAATAAAATATAATCTAAAAATGTCAAGCAACTCATATAAAAAGAGTAGGTAAATAGTTATTGCTTCCTAACTGTTTATAAATAATAAAAAAAGCCATATAATAGTAAATTTTTATAAAATAAAAAACTCAACATTTTGAGCCATTTCAAAAAATGGATCAAAGAATGAGTACATCTATCTCTGTGTGTGTTGGCGATTTTTTACAATTTTAGAAATGGATTTAAATTTGCAACAACGAACTTGTATTAAATTTTGCGTAAAAAACGGATTTAAAGGTGTGCGAACGTTGAAAATGTTGGAAAAGTGTTTCGGGAACGATTCTCTAAAGAAAACGGTCGTTTACCAGTGGCACGAGCGGTTCGAAAGTGGTCGTGAGTCAATCGAAGATGATAAACGCAGTGGCAGACCATCGACATTGATAAAGTAAAAGAAATGTTGGTCAATAACCGCAAATTAACCATCTTGAACATTGCCTATGGATCCGTCCAAGACATTTTGGTTAATGATTTGGGTTTCCGTCGTGTAGCAGCAAAGTTGGTGCCAAAAGATCTCAATTTCATGCAAAAAAGAGACCGTGTTGACGTCGCAAAAGACATGATTTTCGAGGCTGAATCCGATCCCACATTCATCAAAAGGATCATTACTGAAGACGAGACGTGGGTTTATGAGTACGACACGCAATCCAGACATCAGGCAAGTGAATGGCGTTCACCAAATGGGCCGAGACCAAAAAAACCACGTCGTTTTCAGTCAAAAAAGAAGGCAATGCTCACGGTTTTCATGGATTACAATGGTGTAGTGCATCATGAACTTTTGCTAGAAGGCCGGACAGTAAACAAAGAGTATTATCTGGGCGTTATGAGACGTTTGCGTGAAGCAATTCACCGAAAGAGACCAGAATTGCGGGCAGAAAGCTCGTGGATTTTGCACCATGATAACGCACCGTCGCACAGTGCCATCATTATTCGAACTTTTTGACGAAAAATGCCACAAATACCATCCAACAACCACCGAATTCACCTGATTTAGCTACCTGTGACTTCTTTCTGTTCAATCGAGTTAAAAAAACATTACGGGGAACGCGTTTCAACCGCCGAGAGGAAATAATCGAAAAATCGAAAAAAGCATTGATGGACATACCGAAAACCGAATATAAAAAATGTTTCGAGGATTGGATCAAGCGCTGGCATAAGTGTGTTAAACTTGATGGGGATTACTTTGAAGGGGCAATATAGATTTAGATGAATAAACTTGTATTTTAAATTTTCTGAATAAATTCCGGTAACTTTTTGATCAATGTATATTTTTTATAAAAAAACCGACAATTTAAGAAATAAAATTTATTTTTAATGAATGACTAGATTGTTATAATTATTCAATTATTCATGCAAACATAAATGTTTCCATTTTTTACTATATTCATATAATTTGATTAACTTTAAATCAATTTAGAAGCTTAATATTAATCGTAAATAAACTTTTTGATTAATCTATCAATCAATTAATATCTAATGCATTTTAGTCACAGAAAACGTTTAATCACAGCTACCATTTGTGGTATTGGTTGGATAATTATATAAAAAAAAATGTATCTATTCGTTCTATTGGAAAGTAGACCATTTTTATAATCTTTTATCTCTATAATAAATTATCTTAAATATTCTATTTACCAATGTTGAACTAAATTTATTTTAAGTAATAAAATATAATCTAAAAATGTCAAGCAACTCATATAAAAAGAGTAGGTAAATAGTTATTGCTTCCTAACTGTTTATAAATAATAAAAAAAGCCATATAATAGTAAATTTTTATAAAATAAAAAACTCAACATTTTGAGCCATTTCAAAAAATGGATCAAAGAATGAGTACATCTATCTCTGTGTGTGTTGGCGATTTTTTACAATTTTAGAAATGGATTTAAATTTGCAACAACGAACTTGTATTAAATTTTGCGTAAAAAACGGATTTAAAGGTGTGCGAACGTTGAAAATGTTGGAAAAGTGTTTCGGGAACGATTCTCTAAAGAAAACGGTCGTTTACCAGTGGCACGAGCGGTTCGAAAGTGGTCGTGAGTCAATCGAAGATGATGAACGCAGTAGCAGACCATCGACATCGAAAACCGACGAAAACATTGATAAAGTAAAAGAAATGTTGGTCAATAACCGCAAATTAACCATCTTGAACATTGCCTATGGATCCGTCCAAGACATTTTGGTTAATGATTTGGGTTTCCGTCGTGTAGCAGCAAAGTTGGTGCCAAAAGATCTCAATTTCATGCAAAAAAGAGACCGTGTTGACGTCGCAAAAGACATGATTTTCGAGGCTGAATCCGATCCCACATTCATCAAAAGGATCATTACTGAAGACGAGACGTGGGTTTATGAGTACGACACGCAATCCAGACATCAGGCAAGTGAATGGCGTTCACCAAATGAGCCGAGACCAAAAAAACCACGTCGTTTTCAGTCAAAAAAGAAGGCAATGCTCACGGTTTTCATGGATTACAATGGTGTAGTGAATTTTTGCTAGAAGGCCGGACAGTAAACAAAGAGTATTATCTGGGCGTTATGAGACGTTTGCGTGAAGCAATTCACCGAAAGAGACCAGAATTGTGGGCAGAAAGCTCGTGGATTTTGCACCATGATAACGCACCGTCGCACACTGCCATCATTATTCGAAATTTTTTGACGAAAAATGCAACAAATACCATCCAACAACCACCGAATTCACCTGATTTGGCTCCCTGTGACTTCTTTCTGTTCAATCGAGTTTAAAAACCATTACGGGGAACAAGTTTCAACAGCCGAGAGAAATTAATCGAAAAATCGAAGGAAGCACTGATGGACATACTGAAAACCGAATATAAAAAATGTTTCGAGGATTGGATCAAGCGCTGGCATAAGTGTGTTAAACTCGATGGGGATTACTTTGAAGGGGCAATATAGATTTAGATGAATAAACTTGTATTTTAAATTTTCTGAATAAATTCCGGTAACTTTTTGATCAATGTATATTTTTTATAAAAAAACCGACAATTTAAGAAATAAAATTTATTTTTAATGAATGACTAGATTGTTATAATTATTCAATTATTCATGCAAACATAAATGTTTCCATTTTTTACTATATTCATATAATTTGATTAACTTTAAATCAATTTAGAAGCTTAATATTAATCGTAAATAAACTTTTTGATTAATCTATCAATCAATTAATATCTGATGCATTTTAGTCACAGAAAACGTTTCATCACAGCTATCATTTGTGGTATTGGTTGGATAAATATAATAAAAAATGTATCTATTCGTTCTATTGTAAAGTAGACCATATTTATAATCTTTTATCTTTATAATAAATTATCTTAAATATTCTATTTACCAATGTTGAACTAAATTTTATTTTAAGTAATAAAATATAATCTAAAAATGTCAAGCAACTCATATAAAAAAAATGTCAAGCAACTCATATTTTATTATTTATTGTTTATAAATAATAAAAAAGCCATATCATAGTAAATTTTTATAAAATAAAAAACTCAAAATTTTGAGCCAATATAATATTTTATATGTTATATTGGCTTGAAAATCATATACGAGGCCTGTTCAAAAAGTATCGCGAATTTTGAATTTGCGCGGGTTACGTATATTCGATGTTTTTGTGGCGTTATGATGGTACTCATGTCTCTCACTTGTAAAGAGAAAAATGTAAATGGAATATTACGCTGGGTAATATCCAATGGGCGTTAAATACAATGAATTCGTCAACAACTGGGCGAAGTCCTCAGGAAATTATTTTTGATTTCAGGCCACTTGATACCCTGAAAAATAAAGTAATACTCGACTTGCACGATGGCATCAACGACGAAGAACTCCCTCAAAGCGAAATCAGACTGGAAGCTACAGAGAATATCAATCGTAAACGACGTGAATGGAAAACGCGTTATGATCTCCGTCATCGCAAACCAACAATATATGATGTCGATGACTTGATTATGGTGGAAAATGAGCCCGCTAGTACTGGTTATTCCAGAAAACTTCAACTTTCATTTCCGAGATATTTCGTAACTTACATAGTTACGAAATATCTCGGAAATGATCGCTACCTAATAGAAGAAATCCCTGGTGCACCCAGAAAGGTCAGGCAATATTCTGGAGTTTATGCGTCTGATAAAATAAAGAAATGGTGTTCACTCCCACCGGATGATGATGAATTGGATGATTGTGAGCAGGATGATGGAGTCGAGGACGATCCAGGTTTTCAGAATGGCCGAGCTGTAAAGAGAAAAATTGGCGTTGATCAACATCACCACAAGTGCGGTGAGTAACTCTGAAGTGGAGGAGAAATGTTCAAACTGAGTCAGTCATCAACGATACTCAGCGACGTTTGGCTGTCTATATTTCTTTACAATTAATCAACCTCAGCTCGCTTGTACTGACAAAAATTCAGAAGTGGGATTGATTTAAGTTAATTGGATTAAAAAAAGAAGTAGACAACAGTGCATAGTGGTAGGGATTCGTGTTGTTGTGAAGTTCATATTTCAGAATTGAAATTTCGTAGTGGTCCGGAAAGTCAAGTAAGAGACTCTTAGTATTATTTTGAGGGCGCAACCCCAACCAAAGAGTGGTTGATATTTGCCAACGAGCGCATCATAAAAAGCGAAAAAAAATATAATATAACGGAGGTTTGATTTTGAACCGAAGCAAAGAGGCTAACGGAGACACGAACACAGTCGAAATATTGTATCGCTATTGTATTAAAAATTGGGAGAGTATTGTTATTTGTACTGTTATATTTTCGTATTTCTATGTTCCAACTACCATGTATAAAAATCAGGGAATTTGTCTGATGTTAAACTAAGCGAACAAATGAGATAGTATTAGTAGTGCGTTACAGGCGGCGAGCAAACTTAAACGTGAAAGAGAATTCGAAACGATCTGGCAACAACGCGACATACTATATATCTCGCATACATATAACCGGGGCTTAAGCGAACATCACTGTATATCGTGGTGAGTTGGAAATAGAAAGAAAATAGAGTGGTGACATCTCCGCTTTGCAAAAACAGCAAACAAACGCGACAGCGTTGTTTTCTTCTGTTTATATATACACTTACACCACTAAACGGAGGGTATTGTGTTAACGGCAGAGTGAAGCGACTATTGGATAGTGTATTAGAGTCGTTGTAAACGAAAGAGAAAATGAACGAAGCGCAGAATCAAAATGCTGGTGGTAATAATGGAGGGGAAGGTCTGCGCAACAGGACTATTCTATTTACACATGCGTAGAACTGAGAGAGGAATTGGGAAAGTTGCGATTAAACAAAGCAGGCAACAAAGCTGAGCTGATGGCACGCATACGGCAATATGTTGCGGAACATGAGAAGGCGGCAGTGTTTGTTGTGCAGCATGTTGACGAAGAAAACTATGCGCAACAAGATACTGACGATGATGATGATGTAAGCGGTATGGCAACATGTTTAGGAGTAAATTCGAAAAGAGAGCGTGCTGCAAAAATGAAATTTACACCGAAAGAAATAATCGAGATCTTACCGGAATTTAACCCAAATGAGGAAAGGGGGCTAACTGCTAATGAATGGCTCAAAAGAGTGGAGAAATTAAAAGCATTTTATAGATGGAACGATGATTTACTGTTGGTATCAATTGGGACAAAGTTAAAGGGGGCCGCGAGGTTGTGGTACGACAGGATGGATGATTTATATACTGTGTGGAATGATTTCACGAAACAATTCAAATGTCAATTTCTTCCGGTGCATAATGAAGCTGATGTTCACAAAGCCATGATGAACAGGAAACAAAAAATAATGAAGGTCTATTGGATTATCTGGATGATATGGTACGGTTGGGAACGAAGGGTGAAATAAGGGAAAATGCTTTCGTAAAATATTTCATTATGGGAATGAGAGACGAGGAGTTTTATTCCTCAATTCAAAGCCAACGTATTAACAAAATAATTGAGCTGTGTGACAAGGTACAATGGTGTACCAACATTAGGAAAACGGTGCGAAGGGATGACAAACCTAAAAATTTATCGAGTTCAGCACCTGAAGAAAAAAAACCTGTACCTGAAAAAAAAGATATCAAGGCTGAAAAAGGAACAAATAGAAGGGAATGCTTCAATTGCCATAAGCTTGGTCATTATGCCCGAAATTGTCCAGAATCACGACGCCGAGAGAAGTTTGGAACTTGTAATCGGTTTCATAAGAGGGATGAGCCAGAATGTCCAGCAACATTGCAAGTTGGTGTATTAGAATGTATCGAATTACCTACGGTGTACCATAAATTGGTAAAAATTGGCAACAGAAGTATGGTAGGACTGATTGATAGTGGAAGTCCTTGCACAATTATTAGGCGCGGGAAAGCGGAACAGTTCGCAGACAAATTAGTATCGCAGACAAATTAGTAAAACAGAAGGGGAGCTACATTTTGACGAAATCGAACCAGTACCATTCAGAACCATACATGTCGATCATCTGAGGCCGTACGCCAAAAGTAGTAAAGGAAATTTGTATGTGTTTGGAGTTTCTGATTCTTTCAGCAAATTTGTGTTGTTACGAGCAGTAAAAGCTACAAATACGAGCGCGGTTTTAAAAGTCCTGGATGAGCTTTTTAGTTATGTGGGAACGCCAAAGTGTTTGGTGTCTGATAGGGGCACGGCTTTCACCGCCAAAGCTTTTGAAACTTATTACCGAGAATATGATATACTTCATGTCAAAACAGCTGTCCGTACTCCTAGGGCGAACGGACAAATCGAGCGCGTAGACCGAACTATCATTGCTTCAATCTCGTCCGCTACTGATGGTGAACGTGAATGGGATATTACGCTGGGTAATATCCAATGGGCGTTAAATACAATGAATTCGTCAACAACTGGGCGAAGTCCTCAGGAAATTATTTTCGATTTCAGGCCACGTGATACCCTGAAAAATAAAGTAATACTCGACTTGCACGATGGCATCAACGACGAAAAACTCCCTCAAAGCGAAATCAGACTGGAAGCTACAGAGAATATCAATCGTAAACGACGTGAATGGAAAACGCGTTATGATCTCCGTCATCGCAAACCAACAATATATGATGTCGATGACTTGATTATGGTGGAAAATGAGCCCGCTAGTACTGGTTATTCCAGAAAACTTCAACGATCATTTCCGAGATATTTCGTAACTTACATAGTTACGAAATATCTCGGAAATGATCGCTACCTAATAGAAGAAATCCCTGGTGCACCCAGAAAGGTCAGGCAATATTCTGGAGTTTATGCGTCTGATAAAATAAAGAAATGGTGTTCACTCCCACCGGATGATGATGAATTGGATGATTGTGAGCAGGATGATGGAGTTGAGGACGATCCAGGTTTTCAGAATGTCCGAGCTGTAAAGAGAAAAATTGGCGTTGATCAACATCACCACAAGTGCGGTGAGTAACTCTGAAGTGGAGGAGAAATGTTCAAACTGAGTCAGTCATCAACGATACTCAGCGACGTTTGGCTGTCTATATTTCTTTACAATTAATCAACCTCAGCTCGCTTGTACTGACAAAAATTCAGAAGTGGGATTGATTTAAGTTAATTGGATTAAAAAAAGAAGTAGACAACAGTGCATAGTGGTAGGGATTCGTGTTGTTGTGAAGTTCATATTTCAGAATTGAAATTTCGTAGTGGTCCGGAAAGTCAAGTAAGAGACTCTTAGTATTATTTTGAGGGCGCAACCCCAACCAAAGAGTGGTTGATATTTGCCAACGAGCGCATCACAAAAAGCGAAAAAAAATATAATATAACGGAGGTTTGATTTTGAACCGAAGCAAAGAGGCTAACGGAGACACGAACACAGTCGAAATATTGTATCGCTATTGTATTAAAAATTGGGAGAGTATTGTTATTTGTACTGTTATATTTTCGTATTTCTATGTTCCAACTACCATGTATAAAATTCAGGTAATTTGTCTGATGTTAAACTAAGCGAACAAATGAGATAGTATTAGTAGTGCGTTACAGGCGGCGAGCAAACTTAAACGTGAAAGAGAATTCGAAACGATCTGGCAACAACGCGACATAATATATATCTCGCATACATATAACCGGGGCTTAAGCGAACATCACTGTATATCGTGGTGAGTTGGAAATAGAAAGAAAATAGAGTGGTGACATCTCCGCTTTGCAAAAACAGCAAACAAACGCGACAGCGTTGTTTTCTTCTGTTTATATATACACTTACACCACTAAACGGAGGGTATTGTGTTAACGGCAGAGTGAAGCGACTATTGGATAGTGTATTAGAGTCGTTGTAAACGAAAGAGAAAATGAACGAAGCGTAGAATCAAAATGCTGGTGGTAATAATGGAGGGGAAGGTCTGCGCAACAGGACTATTCTATTTACACATGCGTAGAACTGAGAGAGGAATTGGGAAAGTTGCGATTAAACAAAGCAGGCAACAAAGCTGAGCTGATGGCACGCATACGGTAATATGTTGCGGAACATGAGAACGCGGCAGTGTTTGTTGTGCAGCATGTTGACGAAGAAAACTATGCGCAACAAGATACTGACGATGATGATGATGTAAGCGGTATGGCAACATGTTTAGGAGTAAATTCGAAAAGAGAGCGTGCTGCAAAAATGAAATTTACACCAAAAGAAATAATCGAGATCTTACCAGGATTTAACCCAAATGAGGAAAGGGGGCTAACTGCTAATGAATGGCTCAAAAGAGTGGAGAAATTAAAAGCATTTTATAGGTGGAACGATGATTTACTGTTGGTATCAATTGGGACAAAGTTAAAGGGGGCCGCGAGGTTGTGGTACGACAGGATGGATGATTTATATACTGTGTGGAATGATTTCACGAAACAATTCAAATGTCAATTTCTTCCGGTGCATAATGAAGCTGATGTTCACAAAGCCATGATGAACAGGAAACGAAAAAATAATGAAGGTCTATTGGATTATCTGGATGATATGGTACGGTTGGGAATGAAGGGTGAAATAAGGGAAAATGCTTTCGTAAAATATTTCATTATGGGAATGAGAGACGAGGAGTTTTATTCCTCAATTCAAAGCCAACGTATTGACAAAATAGATGAGCTGAGTGACAAGGTACAATGGTGTACCAACATTAGGAAAACGGTGCGAAGGGATGACAAACCTAAAAATTTATCGAGTTCAGCACCTGAAGAAAAAAAACCTGTACCTGAAAAAAAAAGATATCAAGGCTGAAAAAGGAACAAATAGAAGGGAATGCTTCAATTGCCATAAGCTTGGTCATTATGCCCGAAATTGTCCAGAATCACGACGCCGAGAGAAGTTTGGAACTTGTAATCGGTTTCATAAGAGGGATGAGCCAGAATGTCCAGCAACATTGCAAGTTGGTGTATTAGAATGTATCGAATTACCTACGGTGTACCATAAATTGGTAAAAATTGGCAACAGAAGTATGGTAGGACTGATTGATAGTGGAAGTCCTTGCACAATTATTAGGCGCGGGAAAGCGGAATAGTTCGCAGACAAATTAGTGTCGCAGACAAATTAGTAAAACAGAAGGGGAGCTACATTTTGACGAAATCGAACCAGTACCATTCAGAACCATACATGTCGATCATCTGAGGCCGTACGCCAAAAGTAGTAAAGGAAATTTGTATGTGTTTGGAGTTTCTGATTCTTTCAGCAAATTTGTGTTGTTACGAGCAGTAAAAGCTACAAATACGAGCGCGGTTTTAAAAGTCCTGGATGAGCTTTTTAGTTATGTGGGAACGCCAAAGTGTTTGGTGTCGGATAGGGGCACGGCTTTCACCGCCAAAGCTTTTGAAACTTATTACCGAGAACATGATATACGTCATGTCAAAACAGCTGTCCGTACTCCTAGGGCGAACGGACAAATCGAGCGCGTAGACCGAACTATCATTGCTTCAATCTCGTCCGCTACTGATGGTGAACGTAAATGGGATATTACGCTGGGTAATATCCAATGGGCGTTAAATACAATGAATTCGTCAACAACTGGGCGAAGTCCTCAGGAAATTATTTTCGATTTCAGGCCACGTGATACCCTGAAAAATAAAGTAATACTCGACTTGCACGATGGCATCAACGACGAAGAACTCCCTCAAAGCGCAATCAGACTGGAAGCTACAGAGAATATCAATCGTAAACGACGTGAATGGAAAACGCGTTATGATCTTCGTCATCGCAAACCAACAATATATGATGTCGATGACTTGATTATGGTGGAAAATGAGCCCGCTAGTACTGGTTATTCCAGAAAACTTCAACGATCATTTCCGAGATATTTCGTAACTTACATAGTTACGAAATATCTCGGAAATGATCGCTACCTAATAGAAGAAATCCCTGGTGCACCCAGAAAGGTCAGGCAATATTCTGGAGTTTATGCGTCTGATAAAATAAAGAAATGGTGTTCACTCCCACCGGATGATGATGAATTGGATGATTGTGAGCAGGATGATGGAGTCGAGGACGATCCAGGTTTTCAGAATGGCCGAGCTGTAAAGAGAAAAATTGGCGTTGATCAACATCACCACAAGTGCGGTGAGTAACTCTGAAGTAGAGGAGAAATGTTCAAACTGAGTCAGTCATCAACGATACTCAGCGACGTTTGGCTGTCTATATTTCTTTACAATTAATCAACCTCAGCTCGCTTGTACTGACAAAAATTCAGAAGTGGGATTGATTTAAGTTAATTGGATTAAAAAAAGAAGTAGACAACAGTGCATAGTGGTAGGGATTCGTGTTGTTGTGAAGTTCATATTTCAGAATTGAAATTTCGTAGTGGTCCGGAAAGTCAAGTAAGAGACTCTTAGTATTATTTTGAGGGCGCAACCCCAACCAAAGAGTGGTTGATATTTGCCAACGAGCGCATCATAAAAAGCGAAAAAAAATATAATATAACGGAGGTTTGATTTTGAACCGAAGCAAAGAGGCTAACGGAGACACGAACACAGTCGAAATATTGTATCGCTATTGTATTAAAAATTGGGAGAGTATTGTTATTTGTACTGTTATATTTTCGTATTTCTATGTTCCAACTACCATGTATAAAATTCAGGGAATTTGTCTGATGTTAAACTAAGCGAACAAATGAGATAGTATTAGTAGTGCGTTACAGGCGGCGAGCAAACTTAAACGTGAAAGAGAATTCGAAACGATCTGGCAACAACGCGACATACTATATATCTCGCATACATATAACCGGGGCTTAAGCGAACATCACTGTATATCGTGGTGAGTTGGAAATAGAAAGAAAATAGAGTGGTGACATCTCCGCTTTGCAAAAACAGCAAACAAACGCGACAGCGTTGTTTTCTTCTGTTTATATATACACTTACACCACTAAACGGAGGGTATTGTGTTAACGGCAGAGTGAAGCGACTATTGGATAGTGTATTAGAGTCGTTGTAAACGAAAGAGAAAATGAACGAAGCGCAGAATCAAAATGCTGGTGGTAATAATGGAGGGGAAGGTCTGCGCAACAGGACTATTCTATTTACACATGCGTAGAACTGAGAGAGGAATTGGGAAAGTTGCGATTAAACAAAGCAGGCAACAAAGCTGAGCTGATGGCACGCATACGGCAATATGTTGCGGAACATGAGAACGCGGCAGTGTTTGTTGTGCAGCATGTTGACGAAGAAAACTATGCGCAACAAGATACTGACGATGATGATGATGTAAGCGGTATGGCAACATGTTTAGGAGTAAATTCGAAAAGAGAGCGTGCTGCAAAAATGAAATTTACACCGAAAGAAATAATCGAGATCTTACCGGAATTTAACCCAAATGAGGAAAGGGGGCTAACTGCTAATGAATGGCTCAAAAGAGTGGAGAAATTAAAAGCATTTTATAGATGGAACGATGATTTACTGTTGGTATCAATTGGGACAAAGTTAAAGGGGGCCGCGAGGTTGTGGTACGACAGGATGGATGATTTATATACTGTGTAGAATGATTTCACGAAACAATTCAAATGTCAATTTCTTCCGGTGCAGAATGAAGCTGATGTTCACAAAGCCATGATGAACAGGAAACGAAAAAATAATGAAGGTCTATTGGATTATCTGGATGATATGGTACGGTTGGGAATGAAGGGTGAAATAAGGGAAAATGCTTTCGTAAAATATTTCATTATGGGAATGAGAGACGAGGAGTTTTATTCCTCAATTCAAAGCCAATGTATTGACAAAATAGATGAGCTGAGTGACAAGGTACAATGGTGTACCAACATTAGGAAAACGGTGCGAAGGGATGACAAACCTAAAAATTTATCGAGTTGAGCACCTGAAGAAAAAAAAACCTGTACCTGAAAAAAAAGATATCAAGGCTGAAAAAGGAACAAATAGAAGGGAATGCTTCAATTGCCATAAGCTTGGTCATTATGCCCGAAATTGTCCAGAATCACGACGCCGAGAGAAGTTTGGAACTTGTAATCGGTTTCATAAGAGGGATGAGCCAGAATGTCCAGCAACATTGCAAGTTGGTGTATTAGAATGTATCGAATTACCTACGGTGTACCATAAAATGGTAAAAATTGGCAACAGAAGTATGGTAGGACTGATTGATAGTGGAAGTCCTTGCACAATTATTAGGCGCGGGAAAGCGGAACAGTTCGCAGACAAATTAGTATCGCAGACAAATTAGTAAAACAGAAGGGAAGCTACATTTTGACGAAATCGAATCAGTACCATTCAGAACCATACACGTCGATCATCTGGGGCCGTACGCCAAAAGTAGTAAAGGAAATTTGTATGTGTTTGGAGTTTCTGATTCTTTCAGCAAATTTGTGTTGTTACGAGCAGTAAAAGCTACAAATACGAGCGCGGTTTTAAAAGTCCTGGATGAGCTTTTTAGTTATGTGGGAACGCCAAAGTGTTTGGTGTCTGATAGGGGCACGGCTTTCACCGCCAAAGCTTTTGAAACTTATTACCGAGAACATGATATACGTCATGTCAAAACAGCTGTCCGTACTCCTAGGGCGAACGGACAAATCGAGCGCGTAGACCGAACTATCATTGCTTCAATCTCGTCCGCTACTGATGGTGAACGTAAATGGGATATTACGCTGGGTAATATCCAATGGGCGTTAAATACAATGAATTCGTCAATAACTGGGCGAAGTCCTCAGGAAATTATTTTCGATTTCAGGCCACGTGATACCCTGAAAAATAAAGTAATACTCGACTTGCACGATGGCATCAACGACGAAGAACTCCCTCAAAGCGAAATCAGACTGGAAGCTACAGAGAATATCAATCGTAAACGACGTGAATGGAAAACACGTTATGATCTCCGTCATCGCAAACCAACAATATATGATGTCGATGACTTGATTATGGTGGAAAATGAGCCCGCTAGTACTGGTTATTCCAGAAAACTTCAACGATCATTTCCGAGATATTTCGTAACTTACATAGTTACGAAATATCTCGGAAATGATCGCTACCTAATAGAAGAAATCCCTGGTGCACCCAGAAAGGTCAGGCAATATTCTGGAGTTTATGCGTCTGATAAAATAAAGAAATGGTGTTCACTCCCACCGGATGATGATGAATTGGATGATTGTGAGCAGGATGATGGAGTCGAGGACGATCCAGGTTTTCAGAATGGCCGAGCTGTAAAGAGAAAAATTGGCGTTGATCAACATCACCACAAGTGCGGTGAGTAACTCTGAAGTGGAGGAGAAATGTTCAAACTGAGTCAGTCATCAACGATACTCAGCGACGTTTGGCTGTCTATATTTCTTTACAATTAATCAACCTCAGCTCGCTTGTACTGACAAAAATTCAGAAGTGGGATTGATTTAAGTTAATTGGATTAAAAAAAGAAGTAGACAACAGTGCATAGTGGTAGGGATTCGTGTTGTTGTGAAGTTCATATTTCAGAATTGAAATTTCGCAGTGGTCCGGAAAGTCAAGTAAGAGACTCTTAGTATTATTTTGAGGGCGCAACCCCAACCAAAGAGTGGTTGATATTTGCCAACGAGCGCATCATAAAAAGCGAAAAAAAATATAATATAATGGAGGTTTGATTTTGAACCGAAGCAAAGAGGCTAACGGAGACACGAACACAGTCGAAATATTGTATCGCTATTGTATTAAAAATTGGGAGAGTATGTTATTTGTACTGTTATATTTTCGTATTTCTATGTTCCAACCACCATGTATAAAATTCAGGGAATTTGTCTGATGTTAAACTAAGCGAACAAATGAGATAGTATTAGTAGTGCGTTACAGGCGGCGAGCAAACTTAAACGTGAAAGAGAATTCGAAACGATCTGGCAACAACGCGACATACTATATATCTCGCATACATATAACCGGGGCTTAAGCGAACATCACTGTATATCGTGTTGAGTTGGAAATAGAAAGAAAATAGAGTGGTGACATCTCCGCTTTGCAAAAACAGCAAACAAACGCGACAGCGTTGTTTTCTTCTGTTTATATATACACTTACACCACTAAACGGAGGGTATTATGTTAACGGCAGAGCGAAGCGACTATTGGATAGTGTATTAGAGTCGTTGTAAACGAAAGAGAAAATGAACGAAGCGTAGAATCAAAATGCTATTCTATTTACATGCGTAGAACAGGACTATTCTATTTACACATGCGTAGAACTCAGAGAGGAATTGGGAAAGTTGCGATTAAACAAAGCAGGCAACAAAGCTGAGCTGATGGCACGCATACGGTAATATGTTGCGGAACATGAGAACGCGGCAGTGTTTGTTGTGCAGCATGTTGACGAAGAAAACTATGCGCAACAAGATACTGACGATGATGATGATGTAAGCGGTATGGCAACATGTTTAGGAGTAAATTCGAAAAGAGAGCGTGCTGCAAAAATGAAATTTACACCGAAAGAAATAATCGAGATCTTACCGGAATTTAACCCAAATGAGGAAAGGGGGCTAACTGCTAATGAATGGCTCAAAAGAGTGGAGAAATTAAAAGCATTTTATAGGTGGAACGATGATTTACTGTTGGTATCAATTGGAACAAAGTTAAAGGGGGCCGCGAGGTTGTGGTACGACAGGATGGATGATTTATATACTGTGTGGAATGATTTCACGAAACAATTCAAATGTCAATTTCTTCCGGTGCAGAATGAAGCTGATGTTCACAAAGCCATGATGAACAGGAAACGAAAAAATAATGAAGGTCTATTGGATTATCTGGATGATATGGTACGGTTGGGAATAAAGGGTGAAATAAGGGAAAATGCTTTCGTAAAATATTTCATTATGGGAATGAGAGACGAGGAGTTTTATTCCTCAATTCAAAGCCAACGTATTGACAAAATAGATGAGCTGTGTGACAAGGTACAATGGTGTACCAACATTAGGAAAACGGTGCAAAGGGATGACAAACCTAAAAATTTATCGAGTTCAGCACCTGAAGAAAAAAAACCTGTACCTGAAAAAAAAGATATCAAGGCTGAAAAAGGAACAAATAGAAGGGAATGCTTCAATTGCCATAAGCTTGGTCATTATGCCCGAAATTGTCCAGAATCACGACGCCGAGAGAAGTTTGGAACTTGTAATCGGTTTCATAAGAGGGATGAGCCAGAATGTCCAGCAACATTGCAAGTTGGTGTATTAGAATGTATCGAATTACCTACGGTGTACCATAAAATGGTAAAAATTGGCAACAGAAGTATGGTAGGACTGATTGATAGTGGAAGTCCTTGCACAATTATTAGGCGCGGGAAAGCGGAACAGTTCGCAGACAAATTAGTATCGCAGACAAATTAGTAAAACAGAAGGGAAGCTACATTTTGACGAAATCGAACCAGTACCATTCAGAACCATACATGTCGATCATCTGGGGCCGTACGCCAAAAGTAGTAAAGGAAATTTGTATGTGTTTGGAGTTTCTGATTCTTTCAGCAAATTTGTGTTGTTACGAGCAGTAAAAGCTACAAATACGAGCGCGGTTTTAAAAGTCCTGGATGAGCTTTTTAATTATGTGGGAACGCCAAAGTGTTTGGTGTCGGATAGGGGCACGGCTTTCACCGCCAAAGCTTTTGAAACTTATTACCGAGAACATGATATACGTCATGTCAAAACAGCTGTCCGTACTCCTAGGGCGAACGGACAAATCGAGCGCGTAGACCGAACTATCATTGCTTCAATCTCGTCCGCTACTGATGGTGAACGTAAATGGGATATTACGCTGGGTAATATCCAATGGGCGTTAAATACAATGAATTCGTCAACAACTGGGCGAAGTCCTCAGGAAATTATTTTCGATTTCAGGCCACGTGATACCCTGAAAAATAAAGTAATACTCGACTTGCACGATGGCATCAACGACGAAGAACTCCCTCAAAGCGAAATCAGACTGGAAGCTACAGAGAATATCAATCGTAAACGACGTGAATGGAAAACGCGTTATGATCTCCGTCATCGCAAACCAACAATATATGATGTCGATGACTTGATTATGGTGGAAAATGAGCCCGCTAGTACTGGTTATTCCAGAAAACTTCAACCAAAGTATAGGGGGCCTTACATAGTTACGAAATATCTCGGAAATTATCGCTACCTAATAGAAGAAATCCCTGGTGCACCCAGAAAGGTCAGGCAATATTCTGGAGTTTATGCGTCTGATAAAATAAAGAAATGGTGTTCACTCCCACCGGATGATGATGAATTGGATGATTGTGAGCAGGATGATGGAGTCGAGGACGATCCAGGTTTTCAGAATGGCCGAGCTGTAAAGAGAAAAATTGGCGTTGATCAACATCACCACAAGTGCGGTGAGTAACTCTGAAGTGGAGGAGAAATGTTCACACTGAGTCAGTCATCAACGATACTCAGCGACGTTTGGGTGTCTATATTTCTTTACAATTAATCAATCTCAACTCGCCTGTACTGACACACTTATGCCGATAACTTCGGCCATTTTGAATGTTCAGTTAATTTTTGACAGCTGATTTGCTTGCACGTGTTTTGGCTCGTCTTCGATTTTTGCCCATTCCAAAAAATGGATCAAAGAATCTGTTTCGGGAACAAGAAAAAGTCACATGGAGCCAGATCTGGGGAATACGGTGGCTGAGGCATTATTAGTGTGTTGTTTTTGGTCAAAAATTCGCGCACAAGCAACGATGCGTGAGCAGGGGCGTTATCATGGTGCAAAGTGTGACGCTCCCATCGTTCCGATTTGAGTTCTGTTTGTTAAGTTATCTGTTGTTGATATTCTTTCTAAATCTTAGCATCATAGCTTTCCATTTGCAAAAGTTACGTAGCCATGAGTACATCTATCTCTGTGTGTGTTGGCGATTTTTTACAATTTTAGAAATGGATTTAAATTTGCAACAATGAACTTGTATTAAATTTTGCGTAAAAACGGATTTAATGGTGCGCGAACGTTGGAAATGTTGGAAAAGTGTTTCGGCAACGATTCTCTAAAGAAAACGGTCGTTTACCAGTGGCACGAGCGGTTCAAAAGTGGTCGTGAGTCAATCGAAGATGATGAACGCAGTGGCAGACCATCGACATCGAAAACCGACGAAAACATTGATAAAGTAAAAGAAATGTTGGTCAATAACCGCAAATTAACCATCAGAGAGATAGCGGAGGACTTGAACATTGCCTATGGATCCGTCCAAGACATTTTGGTTAATGATTTGGGTTTCCGTCATGTAGCAGCAAAGTTGGTACCAAAAGATCTCAATTTCATGCAAAAAAGAGACCGTGTTGACGTCGCAAAAGACATGATTTTCGAGGCTGAATCCGATCCCACATTCATCAAAAGGATCATTACTGGAGACGAGACGTGGGTTTATGAGTACGACACGCAATCCAGACATCAGGCAAGTGAATGGCATTCACCAAATGAACCGATACCAAAAAAATCACGTCGTTTTCAGTTAAAAAAGAAGGCAATGCTCACGGTTTTCATGGATTACAATGGTGTAGTGCATCATGAATTTTTGCTAGAAGGCCGGACAGTAAACAAAGAGTATTATCTGGGCGTTATGAGACGTTTGCGTGAAGCAATTCGCCGAAAGAGACCAGAATTGTGGGCAGAAAACTCGTGGATTTTGCACCATGATAACGCACCGTCGCACAGTGCCATCATTATTCGAACTTTTTGACGAAAAATGCAACAAATACCATCCAACAACCACCGAATTCACCTGATTTGGCTCCCTGTGACTTCTTTCTGTTCAATCGAGTTAAAAAACCATTACGGGGAACGCGTTTCAACCGCCGAGAGGAAATAATCGAAAAATCGAAAGAAGCATTGATGGACATACCGAAAACTGAATATAAAAAATGTTTCGAGGATTGGATCAAGCGCTGGCATAAGTGTGTTAAACTTCATGGGGATTACTTTGAAGGGGCAATATAGATTTAGATGAATATATTAAACTTGTATTTTTAATTTTCAGAATAAATTCCGGTAACTTTTCGATCAACGTATATTTTTTATTAAAAAACCGACAATTTAAGAAATAAAATTTATTTTTAATGAATGACTAGATTGTTATAATTATTCAATTATTCATGCAAACATAAATGTTTCCATTTTTTACTATATTCATATAATTTGATTAACTTTAAATCAATTTAGAAGCTTAATATTAATCGTAAATAAACTTTTTGATTAATCTATCAATCAATTAATATCTAATGCATTTTAGTCACAGAAAACGTTTAATCACAGCTACCATTTGTGGTATTGGTTGGATAATTATATAAAAAAAAATGTATCTATTCGTTCTATTGGAAAGTAGACCATTTTTATAATCTTTTATCTCTATAATAAATTATCTTAAATATTCTATTTACCAATGTTGAACTAAATTTATTTTAAGTAATAAAATATAATCTAAAAATGTCAAGCAACTCATATAAAAAGAGTAAGTAAATAGTTATTGCTTCCTAACTGTTTATAAATAATAAAAAAAGCCATATAATAGTAAATTTTTATAAAATAAAAAACTCAACATTTTGAGCCATTTCAAAAAATGGATCAAAGAATGAGTACATCTATCTCTGTGTGTGTTGGCGATTTTTTACAATTTTAGAAATGGATTTAAATTTGCAACAACGAACTTGTATTAAATTTTGCGTAAAAAACGGATTTAATGGTGTGCGAACGTTGAAAATGTTGGATAAGTGTTTCGGGAACGATTCTCTAAAGAAAACGGTCGTTTACCAGTGGCACGAGCGGTTCGAAAGTGGTCGTGAGTCAATCGAAGATGATGAACGCAGTGGCAGACCATCGACATCGAAAACCGACGAAAACATTGATAAAGTAAAAGAAATGTTGGTCAATAACCGCAAATTAACCATCTTGAACATTGCCTATGGATCCGTCCAAGACATTTTGGTTAATGATTTGGGTTTCCGTCGTGTAGCAGCAAAGTTGGTGCCAAAAGATCTCAATTTCATGCAAAAAAGAAACCGTGTTGACGTCGCAAAAGACATGATTTTCGAGGCTGAATCCGATCCCACATTCATCAAAAGGATCATTACTGAAGACGAGACGTGGGTTTATGAGTACGACACGCAATCCAGACATCAGGCAAGTGAATGGCGTTCACCAAATGAGCCGAGACCAAAAAAACCACGTCGTTTTCAGTCAAAAAAGAAGGCAATGCTCACGGTTTTCATGAATTACAACGGTGTAGTGCATCATGAACTTTTGCCAGAAGGCCGGACAGTAAACAAAGAGTATTATTTGGGCGTTATGAGACGTTTGCGTGAAGCAATTCGCCGAAAGAGACCAGAATTGTGGGCAGAAAACTCGTGGATTTTGCACCATGATAACGCACCGTCGCACAGTGCCATCATTATTCGAACTTTTTGACGAAAAATGCAACAAATACCATCCAACAACCACCGAATTCACCTGATTTGGCTCCCTGTGACTTCTTTCTGTTCAATCGAGTTAAAAAACCATTACGGGGAACGCGTTTCAACCGCCGAGAGGAAATAATCGAAAAATCGAAAGAAGCATTGATGGACATACCGAAAACTGAATATAAAAAATGTTTCGAGGATTGGATCAAGCGCTGGCATAAGTGTGTTAAACTTCATGGGGATTACTTTGAAGGGGCAATATAGATTTAGATGAATATATTAAACTTGTATTTTTAATTTTCAGAATAAATTCCGGTAACTTTTCGATCAACGTATATTTTTTATTAAAAAACCGACAATTTAAGAAATAAAATTTATTTTTTAATGAATGACTAGATTGTTATAATTATTCAATTATTCATGCAAACATAAATGTTTCCATTTTTTACTATATTCATATAATTTGATTAACTTTAAATCAATTTAGAAGCTTAATATTAATCGTAAATAAACTTTTTGATTAATCTATCAATCAATTAATATCTAATGCATTTTAGTCACAGAAAACGTTTAATCACAGCTACCATTTGTGGTATTGGTTGGATAATTATATAAAAAAAAATGTATCTATTCGTTCTATTGGAAAGTAGACCATTTTTATAATCTTTTATCTCTATAATAAATTATCTTAAATATTCTATTTACCAATGTTGAACTAAATTTATTTTAAGTAATAAAATATAATCTAAAAATGTCAAGCAACTCATATAAAAAGAGTAAGTAAATAGTTATTGCTTCCTAACTGTTTATAAATAATAAAAAAAGCTATATAATAGTAAATTTTTATAAAATAAAAAACTCAACATTTTGAGCCATTTCAAAAAATGGATCAAAGAATGAGTACATCTATCTCTGTGTGTGTTGGCGATTTTTTACAATTTTAGAAATGGATTTAAATTTGCAACAACGAACTTGTATTAAATTTTGCGTAAAAAACGGATTTAATGGTGTGCGAACGTTGAAAATGTTGGATAAGTGTTTCGGGAACGATTCTCTAAAGAAAACGGTCGTTTACCAGTGGCACGAGCGGTTCGAAAGTGGTCGTGAGTCAATCGAAGATGATGAACGCAGTGGCAGACCATCGACATCGAAAACCGACGAAAACATTGATAAAGTAAAAGAAATGTTGGTCAATAACCGCAAATTAACCATCTTGAACATTGCCTATGGATCCGTCCAAGACATTTTGGTTAATGATTTGGGTTTCCGTCGTGTAGCAGCAAAGTTGGTGCCAAAAGATCTCAATTTCATGCAAAAAAGAGACCGTGTTGACGTCGCAAAAGACATGATTTTCGAGGCTGAATCCGATCCCACATTCATCAAAAGGATCATTACTGAAGACGAGACGTGGGTTTATGAGTACGACACGCAATCCAGACATCAGGCAAGTTAATGGCGTTCACCAAATGAGCCGAGACCAAAAAAACCACGTCGTTTTCAGTCAAAAAAGAAGGCAATGCTCACGGTTTTCATGAATTACAACGGTGTAGTGCATCATGAACTTTTGCCAGAAGGCCGGACAGTAAACAAAGAGTATTATTTGGGCGTTATGAGACGTTTGCGTGAAGCAATTCGCCGAAAGAGACCAGAATTGTGGGCAGAAGACTCGTGGATTTTGCACCATGATAACGCACCGTCGCACAGTGCCATCATTATTCGAACTTTTTAACGAAAAATGCAACAAATACCATCCAACAACCACCGAATTCACCTGATTTGGCTCCCTGTGACTTCTTTCTGTTCAATCGAGTTAAAAAACCATTACGGGGAACGCGTTTCAACCGCCGAGAGGAAATAATCGAAAAATCGAAAGAAGCATTGATGGACATACCGAAAACTGAATATAAAAAATGTTTCGAGGATTGGATCAAGCGCTGGCATAAGTGTGTTAAACTTCATGGGGATTACTTTGAAGGGGCAATATAGATTTAGATGAATATATTAAACTTGTATTTTTAATTTTCAGAATAAATTCCGGTAACTTTTCGATCAACGTATATTTTTTATTAAAAAACCGACAATTTAAGAAATAAAATTTATTTTTAATGAATGACTAGATTGTTATAATTATTCAATTATTCATGCAAACATAAATGTTTCCATTTTTTACTATATTCATATAATTTGATTAACTTTAAATCAATTTAGAAGCTTAATATTAATCGTAAATAAACTTTTTGATTAATCTATCAATCAATTAATATCTAATGCATTTTAGTCACAGAAAACGTTTAATCACAGCTACCATTTGTGGTATTGGTTGGATAATTATATAAAAAAAAATGTATCTATTCGTTCTATTGGAAAGTAGACCATTTTTATAATATTTTATCTCTATAATAAATTATCTTAAATATTCTATTTACCAATGTTGAACTAAATTTATTTTAAGTAATAAAATATAATCTAAAAATGTCAAGCAACTCATATAAAAAGAGTAAGTAAATAGTTATTGCTTCCTAACTGTTTATAAATAATAAAAAAAGCCATATAATAGTAAATTTTTATAAAATAAAAAACTCAACATTTTGAGCCATTTCAAAAAATGGATCAAAGAATGAGTACATCTATCTCTGTGTGTGTTGGCGATTTTTTACAATTTTAGAAATGGATTTAAATTTGCAACAACGAACTTGTATTAAATTTTGCGTAAAAAACGGATTTAATGGTGTGCGAACGTTGAAAATGTTGGATAAGTGTTTCGGGAACGATTCTCTAAAGAAAACGGTCGTTTACCAGTGGCACGAGCGGTTCGAAAGTGGTCGTGAGTCAATCGAAGATGATGAACGCAGTGGCAGACCATCGACATCGAAAACCGACGAAAACATTGATAAAGTAAAAGAAATGTTGGTCAATAACCGCAAATTAACCATCTTGAACATTGCCTATGGATCCGTCCAAGACATTTTGGTTAATGATTTGGGTTTCCGTCGTGTAGCAGCAAAGTTGGTGCCAAAAGATCTCAATTTCATGCAAAAAAGAGACCGTGTTGACGTCGCAAAAGACATGATTTTCGAGGCTGAATCCGATCCCACATTCATCAAAAGGATCATTACTGAAGACGAGACGTGGGTTTATGAGTACGACACGCAATCCAGACATCAGGCAAGTGAATGGCGTTCACCAAATGAGCCGAGACCAAAAAAACCACGTCGTTTTCAGTCAAAAAAGAAGGCAATGCTCACGGTTTTCATGAATTACAACGGTGTAGTGCATCATGAACTTTTGCCAGAAGGCCGGACAGTAAACAAAGAGTATTATTTGGGCGTTATGAGACGTTTGCGTGAAGCAATTCGCCGAAAGAGACCAGAATTGTGGGCAGAAAACTCGTGGATTTTGCACCATGATAACGCACCGTCGACAGTGCCATCATTATTCGAACTTTTTGACGAAAAATGCAACAAATACCATCCAACAACCACCGAATTCACCTGATTTGGCTCCCTGTGACTTCTTTCTGTTCAATCGAGTTAAAAAACCATTACGGGGAACGCGTTTCAACCGCCGAGAGGAAATAATCGAAAAATCGAAAGAAGCATTGATGGACATACCGAAAACTGAATATAAAAAATGTTTCGAGGATTGGATCAAGCGCTGGCATAAGTGTGTTAAACTTCATGGGGATTACTTTGAAGGGGCAATATAGATTTAGATGAATATATTAAACTTGTATTTTTAATTTTCAGAATAAATTCCGGTAACTTTTCGATCAACGTATATTTTTTATTAAAAAACCGACAATTTAAGAAATAAAATTTATTTTTAATGAATGACTAGATTGTTATAATTATTCAATTATTCATACAAACATAAATGTTTCCATTTTTTACTATATTCATATAATTTGATTAACTTTAAATCAATTTAGAAGCTTAATATTAATCGTAAATAAACTTTTTGATTAATCTATCAATCAATTAATATCTAATGCATTTTAGTCACAGAAAACGTTTAATCACAGCTACCATTTGTGGTATTGGTTGGATAATTATATAAAAAAAAATGTATCTATTCGTTCTATTGGAAAGTAGACCATTTTTATAATCTTTTATCTCTATAATAAATTATCTTAAATATTCTATTTACCAATGTTGAACTAAATTTATTTTAAGTAATAAAATATAATCTAAAAATGTCAAGCAACTCATATAAAAAGAGTAAGTAAATAGTTATTGCTTCCTAACTGTTTATAAATAATAAAAAAAGCCATATAATAGTAAATTTTTATAAAATAAAAAACTCAACATTTTGAGCCATTTCAAAAAATGGATCAAAGAATGAGTACATCTATCTCTGTCTGTGTTGGCGATTTTTTACAATTTTAGAAATGGATTTAAATTTGCAACAACGAACTTGTATTAAATTTTGCGTAAAAAACGGATTTAATGGTGTGCGAACGTTGAAAATGTTGGATAAGTGTTTCGGGAACGATTCTCTAAAGAAAACGGTCGTTTACCAGTGGCACGAGCGGTTCGAAAGTGGTCGTGAGTCAATCGAAGATGATGAACGCAGTGGCAGACCATCGACATAGAAAACCGACGAAAACATTGATAAAGTAAAAGAAATGTTGGTCAATAACCGCAAATTAACCATCTTGAACATTGCCTATGGATCCGTCCAAGACATTTTGGTTAATGATTTGGGTTTCCGTCGTGTAGCAGCAAAGTTGGTGCCAAAAGATCTCAATTTCATGCAAAAAAGAGACCGTGTTGACGTCGCAAAAGACATGATTTTCGAGGCTGAATCCGATCCCACATTCATCAAAAGGATCATTACTGAAGACGAGACGTGGGTTTATGAGTACGACCCGCAATCCAGACATCAGGCAAGTGAATGGCGTTCACCAAATGAGCCGAGACCAAAAAAACCACGTCGTTTTCAGTCAAAAAAGAAGGCAATGCTCACGGTTTTCATGGATTACAACGGTGTAGTGCATCATGAACTTTTGCCAGAAGGCCGGACAGTAAACAAAGAGTATTATTTGGGCGTTATGAGACGTTTGCGTGAAGCAATTCGCCGAAAGAGACCAGAATTGTGGGCAGAAAACTCGTGGATTTTGCACCATGATAACGCACCGTCGCACACTGCCGTCATTATTCGAAATTTTTTGACGAAAAATGCAACAAATACCATCCAACAACCACCGAATTCACCTGATTTGGCTCCCTGTGACTTCTTTCTGTTCAACCGAGTTTAAAAACCATTACGGGGAACGAGTTTCAACAGCCGAGAGAAATTAATCGAAAAATCGAAGGAAGCACTGATGGACATACCGAAAAAAGTGTGTTAAACTTCATGGGGATTACTTTGAAGGGGCAATATAGATTTCGATGAATAAACTTGTATTTTTAATTTTCTGAATAAATTCCGCTAACTTTCTGATCAACGTATATTTTTTATAAAAAAACCGACAATTTAAGAAATAAAATTTATTTTTAGGGAATGACTAGATTGTTATAATTATTCAATTATTCATGCAAACATAAATGTTTCCATTTTTTACTATATTCATATAATTTGATTAACTTTAAATCAATTTAGAAGCTTAATATTAATCGTAAATAAACTTTTTGATTAATCTATCAATCAATTAATATCTGATGCATTTTAGTCACAGAAAACGTTTAATCACAGCTATCATTTGTGGTATTGGTTGGATAAATATAATAAAAAATGTATCTATTCGTTCTATTGTAAAGTAGACCATTTTTATAATCTTTTATCTTTATAATAAATTATCTTAAATATTCTACAATATTTACCAATGTTGAACTAAATTTATTTTAAGTAATAAAATATAATCTAAAAATGTCAAGCAACTCATATAAAAAAAATGTTAAGCAACTCATATTTTATTATTTATTGTTTATAAATAATAAAAAAGCCATATAATAGTAAAATTTTATAAAATAAAAAACTCAAAATTTTGAGCCAATATAATATTTTATATGTTATATAGGCTTGAAAACATATACGAGGCCAGTTCAAAAAGTATCGCGGATTTTGAATTTGCCCGGGTTACGTATATTCGATGTTTTTGTGGCGTTATGATGGTACTCATGTCTCTCACTTATGCCGACAAGTTCGGTCATTTTGAATGTTCAATTAATTTTTGACAGCTGCTTTGCTTGCACGTGTTTTGGCTCGTCTTCGATTTTTGCCCATTCCAAAAAATGGATCAAAGAATCTGTTTCGGGAGCAATAAAAAGTCACAAGGGGCCAGATCTGGGGAATACGGTGGCTGCGGCATTATTAGTGTGTTGTTTTTGGTCAAAAATTCGCGCACAATCAACGATGCGTGAGCAGGGGCGTTATCATGGTGCAAAACCCAATTTTTGTTCTTCCACAAATCCGGGCGTTTCTAGCGAATTGTTTCGCACAACTTGCAGGTAATATTCCTTATTGACCGTTCTACCCTGTGGCAAGAACTCATGATGCACGACGCCACTGCAATCGAAGAAATCTGTAAGCAAAACCTTCACATTCGACCGAATTTGGCGCGCTTTTTTCGGTCTTGGCTCGTGCGGCGCTTCCATTGGGATGATTGAGCTTTGATTTCCACGTCATAACCATAAACCCATGATTCGTCACTAGTTATGACCCTCTGGAGGAAATTTGGGTCGTCGCGGACAGAGTCCAACAGCACCTTAGCAATGTCAACGCGATGCTGTTTGTGGTCGAAAATGGGTAAAAATCCAAGACGAGCTAAAACACGTGCAAGCAAAGCAGCTGTCAAAAATTAACTGAACATTCAAAATGGCCGAACTTGTTGGCATAAGTGAGAGACATGAGTATGAGTACCAACATAACGCCACAAAAAAATTGAAAATCGAATATACGTAACCGGCGGAAATTCAAAATTCGCGATACTTTTTTAACAGATCTCGTATACATAAACTATATTAGATAAAAGATACACATAGATATAAAAAAAACTTTATTATGATTTAAAAGGCATAATTATTTTTAATTCTTTATAAGAAAATGTTCTTATCGTACAAAAATCGATAGTTAATAATTTTAAAGTAACACTCAATATGTAAGTACTAAATTAACAAATATAAATGTATATTTTTTATAAAAAAACCGACAATTTAAGAAATAAAATTTATTTTTAATGAATGACTAGATTGTTATAATTATTCAATTATTCATGCAAACATAAATGTTTCCATTTTTTACTATATTCATATAATTTGATTAACTTTAAATCAATTTAGAAGCTTAATATTAATCGTAAATAAACTTTTTGATTAATCTATCAATCAATTAATATCTAATGCATTTTAGTCACAGAAAACGTTTAATCACAGCTACCATTTGTGGTATTGGTTGGATAATTATATAAAAAAAAATGTATCTATTCGTTCTATTGGAAAGTAGACCATTTTTATAATCTTTTATCTCTATAATAAATTATCTTAAATATTCTATTTACCAATGTTGAATTAAATTTATTTTAAGTAATAAAATATAATCTAAAAATGTCAAGCAACTCATATAAAAAGAGTAGCTAAATAGTTATTGCTTCCTAACTGTTTATAAATAATAAAAAAGCCATATAATAGTAAATTTTTAAATAATTAAGTTTATATATATGTACTTTTAACTAATATTATAGTTCTTGTAATGATTATATATGCTATATTCTAATTATAAGTAACAATAATTGAAGTTACTTAAACATAAAATTTGTAGTAATGTATTTTTCGTTTCTGTAATTATTTTCTATATTCTATCAGTTAAAAATCAAGTTAATCTTAGTAATAAAATAGAAATTTGAGATTCTATGAAGGAAAAATATTGTATATAAATAATGATAGTTAAATATTGTTGATTATTTTTTTTTTCCTATTCAATTCCAAATGTGTTAGTTTCTTCTACAGCCAGTAAAAGTTTTTCGTATAATATATCTGGGGCAGGATATGGCGGCAAGTCGAGACGATTGAAGCAAGTATGAGCTCGAGGTAAAGCATTTGGCTTTCCCCATTTTTCTATACAAAAGCGTCTCGGACCCGTCGAACCTCGAAGAGCTGAGAAACCTTCATAAGGAATACTTGATGTTCCCGTAACGAATTGTAGTAGCCTAAGTCGCTGTTCGTTAGTAAATTTTTCGATAACTTGCCAGAACCATACAATAACTTGATGGTTATCGTGGTAACCACTTCGGTATTCTGTATTTGACCTCCAATCAATTATATCAATTTCGGCCGTACCCGCTATCACAAGTTCCAATTCTCTTGCATCAAACACTGAGACCAAACGTAAATCTACTACTTCATAGAAGCCCCTAACTAATGATTCTGTCTGCTCTTGAACACCTCTCTCCAGACGCCATTTCACCATTCGTTCCAAATATTCTTTCTTATTTTTTTCGTTTATGGTAATGTTTTTCCCACCCGGTTTTAATTCACGTTCAACAACTCGGCCCAATAGCTCTTCGGTAACACAAAATGATAAGCCCAAAGATGATCCCGATCCAATATCATTATCACGAATCCATTGCAGTGACTGATGGAATTCATTATCTAGCGATTCTAATAAATATAGAGAATATGTGTTAAAACTATAATATAAGCAAATATAGGAAATATAAATCAAATACTATTTATATTATTTCTATACTCAATTAGCCGGATATTATTATTTTTGCGAAAAATGATTTACTTTTGGTTACACCAAATAACATTTTTACTGAAATTCCATATGTTAAGTGCCACAACAAATCAGACCATTATTAACATTTGATAATTTTTTAAATTTAATATAAAATACGTAATAAAAGCCAAATTCTTAGTAAACTTGTAAAAAAATATAAAATAAGATGATTTATAAATAGTAAATATATACATGTATATGTATTGTACAGGAACTTTATTTTAAAGAGAGAAAGAGAGATACGATACTACAAAAACACCGACACGAAAAGCTTAACAATATTAAAATTACAGATATTTCATAGTTGCGTAGTTGTTGACGATTGTAAAGAAAAATTATTGAAATTTATAATTACCAAAAGCACACAACCATAAGTACACAATCTCTGTTAATTGAATCAAAGTTTTCATAAAAAAACATTGTTTTAAGAAATTATTAAAGTTTTACACTTTTAACAGTAACTGAAATCAGCAATCATCTTTTTTAACACTAGAATTATTTATAATTCAAATCAAAAAATTATTTATGAGAATTTAAATTTAATTTTATATCATTTTACTGAGTAATAATATTTGTTTGTATTTTTTTTACTCCATGCGAACAAATTAAATCTTTTAATATATTGTATATTAGATAACTATTCAAATTTAAGCAATACGGTTTTTTTAAAGATTTTACATTAGTAGTTAATACACTTTTTTAATGTATATTTTAAAAAAATCTACCCTATAAGCTTTATAAAGTCAGGTAAACTACTAAAAATACAACACAAATCACAAGTGAATTACCTAAGTCACTTAAGGCAACTGGTAAACGCAGCAGGGCCTTATAAAATGGCCTCGTAAAAAACGCATCTAGTAAATACTGATGAACAAGTGCTAATCCTAAAACGCGACCACTGAAGCGAAACCAATCATGACAATTGTCAACAAATGCCGACAATGGAGAAACCTGAACAGTATAAGTATCATTTGCAGAATATTCGAAAAGTCCATAGTAAGGATTAAAAAGTTCTCTAGATAGCAGAAAGAAAAATTCCCTGTAGAAGAAAAATATTAATATTATTAATCATAAAATGATGATAGATTTTGTACCTCGAGGGTCCCCCATAGTCAAGACCTTCTTCGGTATCCCATAATACGGCCAAACGTCCGCGCTGTAAATCCTTTTTATTTGCGGACATTATTCTTCGGAATGCATCTTCTAGCAAATGTGTCCGCCTAATATGCAATCTAAAACAAAATTAAATTATAACATCATACTATAAATAGTAAAAATTAAATTAAAATATGATTTAAGAATTTACTTTAATTTATGTGGTCCTTGACCATAACCTTTTGATTCTAGTTTTCGGTAAAATGTTCGCAATTTTGCTTCGAAATCCCTTCGAAATGGCGGTGGGGCTCTTTGCATAATTCGCGAATTGAATGTTGGGGAACCTTGTGGACTTCTTTCATCAACTGGAACATAACTCATTATTTCTTGCTCGAAAAGACTGTAATGAAATTATTCGGAAAAAGTATATTTTAATATATAATTAAATTATAGTAATTAATAAAAGAAATAAACTAACAGAGCAAAAACAATATAAATTGCTTTTGAAAAGCAGCCCATATTATATTGTACAATATAAAAAATATTGTTCTATTTTTCGCAATTTTAAAATAATTTACTCAATTCACTTCTATCTAAATTAGTTTATTTCACATATATAACATAACACTTCCAAATAAAAATACATTTTGTTTAATTGTAGTAAAAATACGACCAATAATAATTTCAATAGTCAGAAAATGCGTTAAAATTATAAATGTGTTCCAACAAATTGGAGCAGCTAATAGTGCATTGATTGAGTGTCGTTTTCAAACTAACAATATGATTTTCCGGTACTTACCACCATCAATCGTCACAAAAGAATTTTTTATTAACTAAAAAAATATAACTTATAATACGTGTAAAAATAAATTTCACGGAAGCCTTCATTTAAAACCAATGTCGATTTTAATATTGAACAAAATGTTTTGTTCAAGATATAAATAAAAAAATCAAATTGGAAAATAATATAATTAACAGAAATAGGTAAAAAAATAATATAATTACATTTAGGTCTCCATAATGAAGTAATTAATTATCAAAACGGTTGATTAGGTTTAAATTGTTCGTGTGGTGAGTGTGAATCTTTTAGCCTTCAATTTACTAATTAAAATATGTTCACTTATTCAAAATTAGTTCTTGTTCTTAACAAGAATAATTTTTTCGTCTTATATTTATCTACATCTAATCAACAGTATTTAATGAAACCACAACGTCTAATGTTATTTCATTGGTCTTCATTCATTAAAAGCTAATGTAATAATTCTTTGATTTAAAATAGTAAAAACTATTTTATCAATATACTCTCATGGTCAGGGAATTAACCATGAACAATGACACATTAAAAAGCGTTGGGCACTTTTCTTTCGAACGCAAGTTTTATAGTAAGTCAAGTGGAACCATGGCAGTTGAAATTATATTCTTCGATTAAAAAATTATGTAAACAATGAATGAAACGGAATATAATAAAAAAAAATTATGAACAGTTTAAGAATTAAGTTTATAGCATATTTTTATATCTTTTACCAAAATAAAAGATTATATCTTTATTTTAACAAAATAAAATTTTATAAATTCTTACATGTATGCTCTAATTGTATCAACTTTATTTTATTATTTACTTGTATATATTTTAATATTTTTTCACAATATATGGTGAGTAAAAAATAACATTTATATTGAATAAAATAAAGCAATATACTCTCCTCAATCATGTAATTTATAATGTGAAGATTTTTATATTAAATATCAGCTTTTAAAAAAACGTGTAAATAAAAGAAAATTTTCCTAAAAGATTTCGGTTTGGACTACAACTAATAGTATTATTGCAGATTTTTCGTTTTCCGTATGTTGCTTAAACAAATAGACTATTTGCTGATGCTTAGCCATTATATTATTTCTTATAATATTTTATATTCTATCAGAAATTCGTTTAAGGTTCGATTCGCTTCATTATCAATCGATTAGTATTAATTACTATTAACTATAAATAAGATGACCTAGTTTTCAATTTTTTATTTTTTCATTTCAAATTAAAGAAATTAATTTGTCTTTAAAAATAAATCTAATAATATATTATTTAAAAATTATTAAATCATATTTATTATTCATCTATAATCATATATTAAAAAACGTTTAGCTCATATAATAGTATACATACCATATCTTATTTAACTACTAAATGTATGCAAATATTATTAGAATTACAGTTTTTCAGACTTTTCTCCTTTAAGTAAAAATTTATTACTCAGACTGTATTTACACCGAGCCAGATAGCATTAATTGTTTTGTATATTTTCAAGTATATTAATCAGTAAAATAATGTTCTTTATTATTATTAAAAATTTTTGATGGACACAGATTTATTAACAAATTTGATCATTGCTAAACAATTTTTAAAAATAATGAACTTACCTTAATAAAATTGTTAATTGCAGATCATGTCCAAGTCGTTCCAGTGCAGACACTCCTTCAACTCGTAAAATATTTATTTTCTCTCTCAAAGATCTGGAAACAGTTGATTGACCATGGCGTTCTTTTAAAATTTCTAAAATATTTGGTTGGCGGAGAAACGCAATAACCTAGATATTATAAAATAAATATAATTTCAAAACTATAAAATTATATTATTGAATAATGATAGCACCTTATCATTATATGCAACTGGAACTTCTTGAACTTCGATAGAAGTTCTCGGAAATGAAGAAAGAGGTCTGGGAGGAGGAGTAGGCGCGGTATCTGGTACTTCTTGCTGTTGTCGATGTCTAATACGTGGACAATCGATTGGTAATCGAGGATCCATAAAAGACGTCTGGCGATTACCATGATCAATGAAAAATTGTTTTCCTGTTTGGTCTAACTTTGTTTCCCAACCAGAAGGCAATTCTTTATTAGTAATTGCAAATGAGTTAACTAATGCAACTAAATCTTTATTATACTGATAACGTTGAAATGAATTTGGATCTCGGCGAATACGAATAACCATATGCTTAAGAGCAGCATTTCGATTATAAATAGCAAGAGCTTCTTCTGTAGTATGAAGCATTGAATAAAAGTCTGGACGACATAACATGAAAACAGCCGGATGCGACCCAATTAGGTTTATGCGTTCAGTATCAATGATTCGATTTTGCTCAGAACGGTGGTCACTTGTTGTTGTTATTGTTCTTCGTATTGATTGATATCGGCGATCTAATTGCTGACGATGCTGATCCCTTCCACCACTAAGACACCCACCTATACTAGGTCTTTGCCAACTAGTTGTGCGAGAGGTGTGGTCAATATAAAATATTCGGCCATGGCTATCCATTCTGGCTTCCCAAGCTGGCGGCAATGGTTCTTCTGAATCAGCTACGGCTCCACGCGCTCTCTCTGGAATTGACGGTAATCTTGTGCTTGAAATATGAGATATTTCATCATTATTATCAATGTTATCAGTGCTTTGGTGATTTTCTTCTCTCGCAGTCAAATTAACAATATCCGCCACTCTTATATCGGCTGATATGTCGTTATGTATTGCATCGGTTCTCATATCAGAATGAATAGTTTCAGGAGCTAAATTTCTAACATTTCTTCGTGCATGGTGTGTTGGTGTAGGGGGACAAATCAAACTATAATTGCTTATATTATTACTACAACCAACACGTGTTAAAATTCGTGACTGAGGTCGCAAACCAATGTTTGTCTGAACTTGGCAATTAAATGAAGATTCTGAATTGAAAGGTGAACTACATCTTGGCGGAGAATTTTGTGGCGAAGCCGTCTGCCGTGAAACTACTTTTCTAGTACTTGACAATGCCTGACGATCCTCAACATTTTCTGATATGTTCCTTTGTAATTCTTCAAAGTTCATATTACTAGAATGTGTAGTTCTTCCATTAGATAACTGCCTTGATAACGGTCGATGTAACCGTGTTTCTTTCGGTTGCACTTCTTGTTCTGAACCATTCATAATTTCCGGAAAGTCATAATTTATTTCATTTGCAGGAACTTTTCTTGATAATATAGTATTTATATAACTATCAGGACCTATTTTCTTTTTGAGCAATGGCTTGAATTTTATGGGATGAGTATCTGGGGAATTTTGTAAATTTGAACTAGCATTGATTATACCCTTTGATTCATCAATAATTTCATTAGTTAAAGATACAGTTAAATTTCGATTTTCTTCACAATTATTTTCTTCATTATACTGAAGTTTATTTTCGATTTCATTTGACGTGCTGGGAATACTGTCGCATTCATTAATAAAACAATCTTCATCTATGTCGATTATATCGAAATTAAAAACATCATTATTACTTCTAGAATCCCTCAAATGTCTTGGTGGCCATGATCTTTCAAGTGGTCTATGACCACTTGAATTTAAATTTTTGCTGGAAATGACATTAAAATCTTCTAGATCGGATACTTCATAAACAGTTTCCGCTGGAATATTTTCAAAACATTCTCTAGCCATCCAAATATTAAACTGATTTTTAGGTGCAGTTGACGCATTTGAACTGAGTGAATTTTCTCTTATTTTCTTTTTAGCACCATTCGCACAAGAGTCACTTTCATTATTGTTTAACTTGGCTTTTTTACGCACTCCCGAACTACTTGCAATACAATTATCAGCACCGTTTGAATCATCGCGAAATAAATTATCACTGTCAATTATATTATCGTGCAATGGACTAATATTTTGCGTTCTGATACTAGACGATTCCGGAATCGAATCTAATTCACCTAAAGATTTTTTTTATATAAGTAATTGTTTCATATTACAGGAGTTTAATAAAACACTATTGAAAGAATTTTTAAACAAATTTAATTACCTTTATATATACTATCCGTTTTTTCTTCACATGATTTTTGTATTTGTTCTTCGGATGAAAATCCATTGTGTATATTTGCAGAAATTGCACTTGAAGTTGTGGGATTGTCGTCCGAGGGGACAATACTATTTGATAGTAACACATCGCAATGGTCTATTTCGGAAATATTACGAGTGTTTTCTAAATCCATTTCCCCAAATTAAAACTTTAAATGAATGTTTTAGCATTTCCATGCGGTTTAAAATATTATCGTCACTCAATCATATTTATTATTCTTTATTTCATATTTCAGTTGTTACTTGCTATTAAAAACAACACAGACTTTACACTTCCAACCCGAAATTACCAACTGTCATATTCTCTTGACAGTTAGTATTGCCATATTGGTTTGTTTGCGGTTTAACCCGTTTCGATGCTGAATCGAAAATCGTATTGAATTAAATTTACAAAAGCAATGATAGTATAAACCGTTTCGTGGCTGAATTGAATACATTTATTATATTGAATTTAATTTATTAAAAAAACTGATTTGAACGGTCGCTTAAATTTTTAGAGAAAATCCTTCCAAATAAAATTTATTGTATACAAATTAGGTACTAATCTTTTAAAAAAATCTTTGTAAATCGAGGTGTTTGATTGTCTATTTTTGTTGTATACGAAATGCAGATTTGAATACTTATGAAACCGTTCATGTGATTTGCCTGGTATGCAGCTCGAGCGAAGATAAATTTTAACGCGATCTCCACTACTCTCTCATTTAGCGCAGCTAAACGAGAGTGAAACACAAACGTCAAAATTTAGCTAGCATTTATCTTTGATTATTGTTCCGTGCATTTAATTGTAGCGAAAACCAAAGTGAAATCGCGTGGAGACTTGTCAATGCAGACTTTGTTTTCACTCTCGAGCTGCGTACTGCCCGGCGAAATCGTGAGCTAAATTTTTCGTTTTCGATTTAGCTAGCTAAAAATCGTATGAAAATTTATCTTAGCTCGAGCTGCATACCAGGCTATTCCATATAAAAGCACTAAAATATTTTTCAATACTTTTGATCTTACATTCATTTACTATTCATAATTTGTAATTACTATTGAAATAGCAAATACAATTAATCAGAACACAATAATTTCTGAATGAGTCAGATGAACATCCATACACATAAAACCACTATCATTATATTGTTATAAAATGCAAGGCCATATCTAACTGATTTTAACGGCAATATATATGGAGACTTTTATCAGGCCAATTAACGTATTTTATACCAACAACTATACTTTCGGTTTCTTAATCTAAATAATATGAAGCTAATAAATGTAACTAAAAACACCAATAGTTTATATCTTGTTTGGAAGTAATTTTCAAAATAGAATTTGTTATTTGTATTTATCCAAAGAAAACAAAAAAAAATACATAAAAAATTATATCAAATAACAACACTTTCTCAATTTTATTTAATTAAATAAATATTCCGTCTGATTTAATTATTTTAATACACAACTAAAGAGCCAATATTAGTTTAATCAACTTAGGTTATAATAAATGTGTAGTTAAAAAGTTTTTTTAAAATATTAAATCGTTTATTTATTATTCTGTTTTTTGTTTTATTAAATAACTTATTAATTTTTTATATAAATTAACCCTTTTCTGTAGAACGAAAATTAACTTAACATTTTGTTCAACGAAAGCGAAAAAAAAAACAATTAATTATATTATATTTAATTAATATAGAAATTTATGATTATACAATCTTGACCAACTTTAATAATTACAAAACAAATAATTAAATAAAATTTATCAAAATTTTATTATTGTTCCATATAATGTCAGTGGACACTAAAATCGTCCATTTTAGGCTTAAAGTGATTAAGAGCGTTTCTTGAGAATTATCTTATGTATTCTTTCGATTATGCATTGTTTTTCGAACTTTATACTTATACTCGTAAATACTACAATAATGATTAAAGTATATAATTGATATTATAAATTATCCCGTCTATTTGATTAATTGGTTTCAAACAAAAACTAAATCATATTGAATATGTACATATATTTATTTACTTATATTAATCCGTTAAAAAAAAATCAGTTCTTTAAACTTATATAAAAATGTTTGGTTTTGATTCAATGTAATGGATTTTGAATGCACAATGACCAGACCATAGCACTATTCTAAAATTCTCTTTTTTATGTAATTAGTATCTTTGAGTGATTATTATATTATTAAGTAATAAAATTTTTATTATACAGTACACTAAGCAGTTATGTTATAGTTTGGTTATATCGAATTAAACTGTATTTTTTCGTTCCCCTGTTTAATTATTTTATATAAGAACACGACGCTTACCGATTTATTTGTTTCTTTACTTTGTTAAATAAACGACTAGTAAAAACTGATCATATTTCATTGATATTTTTAAAAAAAATAGCGTAGCAAAACAAATACATTTACAATAATTAGAAGAGAAAATTTATACTGATATCTAAAGGCATATTTAGTACGTAGGCCAGGTCATTTATTCAAAAAACGCTCTTGAGGGCACTTTGTGTACAAAATTATAATTATTTTAATTGTTTCCTTATAATTACTCATATTAAATAATAGTAAATTAATAATTAATAATTATTATTTTTATATTGTTTATATAAGTTAAGTCTTTGGTTTATTTCTTTCAGACAAATACAAGAAATAGAAATCCATTTAATCCGTAGCTGCTGCGGTTGATTATATTAATTTTCAGTATTGTTTCGTTTCTTAATATATTGCTGCTGCATAATTTCATTATATTAGCAACATAAATAGGAATTATGATTACTAATTTTCAAATACTATTTAATCAATTTTTTAAATTACATATTTTTATTTATATTCCTTAATATTCATCTAATAATTTTTACGTTTGTATTTATTTTTAATCACGTTCGATAAATATTGCAAATATGTATGCCTTTCCTAATTGTATACTTTTATATTTATATTATTAAATAATTTCGCGCAAATTGCTAAAATTTGCAATTAAAAAAAGAGAATTCAAAATGCGATATTTTTTTATTGTCGGCAAAATTATTCAATTTATAAAAAAATGTATGAAAAAAGGCACATTCATTATTTATATGGATTGTTTATAGAATGTGATTGCTGAAATATTTTATTCAAAACGGTTTAAAAAAGAAATATTCATGTTCTAGTGGATAACTTAACAAATATTCCATTGGATATTTTGTTTCATTTGCTTTCTAATTCTTAATTTTATAGGGTTTCTTATCCTAAAACAGTAAGCAATTATAATTATTACTAGGACTTTTTAAGTATTTCACAATTATTACATCGCATTGTTACTATTAATGCCATAATAATCAGTAGTGATCTATTTGGTGAGTATGTGTATTATGTTTAGTATTTTCTATGATTATATACATAATTTTGACATAACAAAAATTCTAATAGATTATTAGTATTCGCATTTTGAATATCTGTATGTATAAAAATTACATAATTTCTTCAAATAAATAGATAACGTTTTTTTTCTAAAAAAAAAAGTCGCACCCAAATAATCTAATGTAAATTATATGATTGCTAGAATATGAAAAGTACTTTGTTTCTTTTATTATAAAATTACTAGAATTTAGAAATTAACGAATTTGAAATCTTAAATTAATTGGAAACAAACTTCTATAGAATTATACAATAAATATTTCACATTGACGGCTTTTCTTAAAGTGTAATAATTGACAATTTAAAAACGAATCCAAAAATTATGAAGTAAAACTTGATCATATATACAATAAAAAATATTTTTAAATGATTATATATTTCAAAACCTATTTAATTTTTCTTACAGGCAATTGTGTTTATACATACATACACAGCTATTGACACAACATGCACACATGTATATATATATATATATATATATATATATATATATATATATATATATATATATATTTATATATATAATTAATATAATGAATATATAATTAATATAATGAATATATATATATATACATATATACATATATATAAGCATGTTGGCATGTATGTGCTTTATTAATTCCTGTTTAAGTAGCATAAAAATAATTTTTATAAAAAAATAACAACTATACTATGAATAATGGAAAAAACCCTACATATATGTATATGCGCAGATTCCTTTATAATTAGTTTAATTCAACTATATATTTCTTATAGTAGGTTGTATCCATTCAAACATTAAAATTTATTTTATGAAATTAGAATGCATACATGCCTTAGAAGTTAGAAAGAAAATAGCGGGCCAGAAAAAAATAATTTGACCAAATATATTTGATTTCGATTTTTGGTTATATTTTATTTTCTAAAAATCAAAATTTATTGGCACCGATAATGTAGGCATACATATTTGCATTAACCACTGCAGTTTCCAGTTTTATTGTAAGATCATTGCCATTTTAAACTTAATATTAGATTCTGAGAAATATTTGTTTTTGTTAATATGTGTAAATGTGTGTATGTATCTATTACTAAATTACATTTTAAATATCATCCGATACTTCAAAGTCTTCATTATCAGACACGTACATAATATTTTCGGTAGGATCATTGTTAGCATATCCAATTGTTTTTTTTTTCTTAATACACGAGGAATGTAATTCATCGTCTTCGTCAGATAAATCTCCCGGAGATAAGTTCATTGATAAAGGCATTTCTACATCCCCAGATTTTCGTTTTGTTCGAAATTCATAGACTAGAGGATAAATATGTTCAATTGCAGCCTGAACATGAGCCACACTTCCAGCTGTAAAAAAATATTATTTTAGTCGTTAATTAAATGAATTTTTATCACATTATACTCGGATATGTATTAAATAATCAAGTACACTATACAGAGTATATTATTAAGTACATCATACTGTGTAAATAATACAATATAGAATGACAAAATCAAACAGAAAATTTGTCTCATTTTTAAAGTTTATATGATAATACTATTTGGGCGCGATAACTCACTATTATAGTCAGGAGTAGCATTTACAAATTAAAATATATAAATATTTTTCATATACTTCAAAAGTGAATAATGATAATAGTATATTATATAATTACAAATTAAATTGATATGTATAAACTACTTCAAAAGCACAATGATATCATGTTATATAATTACAATTTAGGGTTGAAACTTGTGAAAATGTATTAATTCGGTGACACAATTTTGAAAAAGACGAGAAAAATAGAAGTTCCATTAACATTTTTTCAAATTAAAACAACAGTTTGCTAAACGATTTTTATTACAATTTTTCTTCATAAATAAAGAAAAATACCAGAAATGCTACAATAATCTAATAATCTTTATCTAAGAAAACATATGTGCTTTGATTTATTATATTTCCAATAAAATAAAAAGAAATTCTTTGGCGATTATTTGGAAAAGTAAAAACCATAATACCCAATATTTTAAAATAAATTTTATTGACTATATTTATGAATTCGAAATCATAATAATGTTGAGGATCAGAAAAACTTCTTAGCAGTTATATAACCATAACCAAGATCTTTATCTGCAAATTCCGTGTTCTTGTAAATCTAAAAAATATATGCACGTATTGTTACTTAAATTTTTTATAAACTCACCTGTTACAGTAATGCTTCCTGTTGAAAATATTTTCAACGTTGCCTTTGGATTGCATATTCTATATGTTACACCCGGATGTAATTCCGGCTCATAGCTAGCTTCCTTTTTATATTTTTCAGAAAAATTAACTATTTTTATTTCCCAAGGCATGCTACATGTCCCCAGAACGTTAACTATTCGAAAATTGTGAAATCTTACCCTAAAACCTAATTTTTGAAGGCAACGCGCATACCGACGTGCTGCAACTTTGGCCTAAAACAAGTTGTATTCAATTTAGTATTAAACTCTATTTAACATATTTTTATAATACAGAATATTCTCTATAGAAAAATAAGTTAACATAGTTTGAAATGTACTTTGATAGAAAAAATATATTTAATTTTTTGCAGGGACTGAACTTATACCTGATCTTCGGATGTAGCGCCTGTACATGTTATATTGCCAGAAGACCAAATTGATGCTGTCGTGTAAGGTCGTCTTAATTTCATTGTAACCATGGCATGTTCACGACGAAATTCAACATTGAAACCATTGAGTGCTATTTCGCGCAAATTTAAATGACATCTAACACTAAATGAGCATACTACATTATTTATAACTATATCGATTTCCGATTCTGTTTCGGTTTGTTCTATGTCTTCGTCATTTGGTTGCTCTTCTCCATTAGTACTTGCTTGCAATTTATTTGGTTCATCAATAGATTCGCAAATTTTGGCACGACAATCGTTGTTGTGTTCCTCCTTTATTTCGTGCACGTTCCCAGTCATTTTCTTATGGTACTGATTCAAATGCTGATAGTTTTCTGGTTGATTTGTGTGTGAATCAACTACTGTATTGGTTATTGCACCATCTTTTAATATTGGAATCATATTTCTTGTTATGGAATTGGTACCGCAAACGCCTACGGTCTCTGTTCCCATGACTGTTAGTAATTGTGTTCCATTAAGTGTATTAGACACAGAATTTTGGGTATCAATATTCATATTATTTTCTATTATTGCAGTCGTTGTTTCTGTTCCTGGTCCTGTTGTATTTATTGATGATATTGTTGTCACTCCTGTTGTTGTTGGTGTTGTTGTTGTATTAGTCAAATAAACAAAATTTGCCGCTTGATTATTGAATGGTAAATTTATATTACAATTATAATTCTGACTATAGTTTTGATTGTGAAACTGTGTATTATTGTAATTTTGTAACGTATATTGATGAGTTTGGTGGATTAATGGAAGTTGATGCTGGCGAAGTGCATGCATACTTTGAGTTGCCGATTCGACCATGTGAAGTGCTCCGGTAGATGATGGTCCAACATTGTTGCATATAGTTGTGTTATTTGAAGATGATGTTATGCTAACCATTTCATGAGGTAACAAAATACGAGACGATTGTATTGTTGTCACATTTCCTCCTCCACTTGCAGAATTACTCGAATTAGCATTCGCTCCACCACTCACGCCGCCATTTGTTAAAGTTTTCATACAGTTCTTTTGCTGTAACAGTGTCGCCATTCCACCACCGTTACAAAAAATAAAAATATTTTATTGATTTCCTTTCTTATTCGATGATGATCAATAATACTTTTATTTAACTTTTACATATAAGATTGATTTAAATTAGTAGTAATTATTACTTTTATTCTTAAATGAATATGTTTTATTATTCTTTTATTGCAAGCGTCCGATTTTCGTATGTGTCAAATCGAATCATTCCTACAAATGCATTCTATTCAAATTATTGTACAAAGTATACTTGTATTTATTATTAATAGAAATAAACAATAATTAGTTCTTCCTTTTTTATTTGATATGCTATATCTAATCTTATTTGACCAATATTTTATTATAAAAAATATTCGAAGGCGATACACTTGATAAGGCGTTTCGGTATTTAGTTTTAATTCAATTGTCTAACCCTTTTATCTTTATTTTATAATTGCTTCTTTATCCTTTTCTCTATATTTTGTAATTGATTCCGATTGCATAAAGGACAAGTCGAACTGAAAATAAATTTGTGTACATTAATATTTGTTAGAATAACTATAATTATTTAATAAGAATTTATTTACAATATTTACAAGGAATTGTCCTAATAGACGGACATATTACAATTACTTGAAATTCCAAGAATTTTACAATACTCGTAATAGAATTTTGTTAAATATTCAGTCGTAATGAAACGAAAATGACAAATCAACGGTTTAGTACATTTAATGCAAATTTTCAATTTTCCATTAACTTTTCAACTACCCGGTTATTATATGATAAGACTTTTGTATGCAATAAAATTCTGTATTTTTATAAGATACACTCCCCAAAGTCTGTTACTTACATATATTAAAAGTGGTTTATTCTACTCAAAGCGACTTAAGACACATAACTTAGAAAAGTAAATTCAAACAAAATTATTAATAATTAATTAATTTCATTGGTACGGATTTGAATTTGCAAAAGTAGATATTATTTATGGATTTTCTACTTCATAGTATTGGATAGATACATTCAAAAATTTATATAAAAAGAGCTTAATGTATGAAATTGGAATTGTTTTACGAATTAATTTTTTTATTGATTATTGAACCCTTTTTTAATCCTATAATGATTTTCTACTATAATTTAGGAAAGATCGTTTATTTTTAAAAAAAAAACATATGTATAAAAGACGTATTGGAATCTTTAAATTTTAATATAAATATATTTAACAAAAGTATTTTGAACTTTTATTACAATAGTGCGATATTTTAATTAATAGTAAAAAAGAACTATTCATTTCTTGGATGCAATGTAGTTTAAATTTAAATGCGTGTACCTAGTATATTTTCTCCAGAATTTCAGCAATATTCACGCTTGTTATTTTTCATATATTTATTTTAAAAATATATATCAAAACAAAGTATTGCTTAGGGACTGTTCAAGTCCAGGGATTTAGTACAATATTATTTTTTACTTATGTATCATCTAGAAATCCATATTTATACAATGTTACAAAGTAACAAGTAAAATTTCTATAAATATAACAAATGATTGGAACATTATATTTAATAACAAATAAAAATTTAGGTATCTTATTTGGCGAAACAAACAAAATGCAAACTTTAAAAATTTAAAAGAAATTAAATTTTATGTTATCAATGTTTTCGCCCCTGCAGAAAATTTATATGTTAAAAATTTCATTGTTGGTTGCTTCTCAAATTTTTCTAAGATTTTTTTAATTAAAAATTTTAAAAAAAAGTATGGAAAACGTGTAAATGTAGAAATATGTATTCATAATTTTCACTATAATGAGCTTCAAATTAGTATTAGTACAACTTTGTTCAATGGGAATAATAAAAATAATTCTAAAAAATCTGTTTATACGGATGTAAATATTTATGTATCTACAATATATTAAAATACTACATCTATATGAAGTACCACAAGCGAATTTATCTAAAATATTTAGAGTGCCTATCTAGAGCCTGGGGTAGGTGCAGATATAATGCCAGACAAATTAGGTGTGAAAATTAATAGAAAATATATTTTAATTTATAAACTCTATTTGAGAACCCATTACACAGAATAATTTTTGACCCACTCTATTTCGATACAAATATAATGGGAAGGAGAACAACTTCGATTAACAGGAGAACCAGGGACCTTTTCAAGCATTTTCGTGAATCATGATTTAAATAGTAGCAAAACATATCAAATAATAACTCACTTTTACTTTGTCCATATGACTTCAAAATTAATAATTTAAGCTACAGGTTATATTATAATAGCCATCATAATAATTTTAGACTCGTTCAAAATATTATATAATAGATAATTCTAAAATAAAAATGCTAATATGAATATTTTACATGTCTCTAGTGCAAACTTGATGTATAAAATAAAAACATGATCATAATTTTAATTTTTGAAAATATTAACCCAAATATGCATAGTATAAAAATTTTTTAAGGCATAGAAGTTTAAAATTTTTAAAGAACAATTATTTTTCCTAATAAGAACAAATAATGAATTTCAATAAAATAATTTTCTATATTCTATTTATTCAAATGTTGTTCAAAATGATTCTTGTATAAAATTTTGTTAAATTGAATTTTTTTCATTTATTTCATTATAGCAACACTCATTTAAAATACTATTCCAAGAAAGAAAAAAACCTATTACATATTTTGACCATGTTTTTGAAATATTTTACTTTACCAATTTATCTTCAAATTTATACTTTATAACCACTTAACAAGAAAATTTCAGAACTAAATCGATATAATTTTGACGTATGGTTGTATTTATAATCAATAAATAATACGTTCAATGGATATTTGGAGTTTGGAATTTTTTATTAATTCGTTTTGACATAATTATATATTTTAAAATGTTGCATATACAAAAATTAATTATATTAATCAATTGATTAATAGAATTGGAGAGAAACAAACTGTTTAGGTTTATTTTATACAATTTGTGATATGCTTTATTAATTCTTGCCTGTGTAAAAATTCTGTAAAACAAATAAGAACAGCACGTGATTTCCTCCTTCGACAAAAATTCTTGTTTTATTATATTAATACTTTTTTTATATCTATTGTAGTTTATCCATATTAATTTATTCAATATTCATTTCATTCAAGTTAATTACGATCTTATATAATATACTTATATTTCCTAATAAAGTTTTATATTGGATTGAATTCAATACTGAAAAAAAAGTTATGACAAACCCATAATTTTAATTAATATTAAACTGAGCATAAATAGTACTACTATGAAAATTTTTTACTTCAAATTCTTCAACTTTTCTGGATTGAAAAAATTATCTACTTCTATATTAAATGTATGTATATACAAATACATAAATGGACTAGAACGATTTACTTCCTTTGTGACAGAATAATCGTCACAAAGCACTTCAGAACACTGACGAAAATCTTTAAGACGACTATCAACAAGTTCTGAATTTTTTTAACCCTATTCACACAATACACTTAAACGAATGACTAACCTACGAATAATCAAATTCGGATTTTGTCTTATTCTTTCTCTTTCGCACTTGAATAACTCAATTAAATAGAGAAGCGAAAATACTAAATGACATATTCAAATTACGAATTGGACGGAGATGAAAATTGCACTTGCTACAAAAAACCACCCAAATTAAATAAAAATAAATTATTTAAAACAAAAATGAATTTCTTAAGTAAATAGATAATTTATCCATTCAATTTATAGAGGCCTTATTGTTCTTATTTCAAACAGAATCATATAATTAAAACAATATAGATCTTAATTCACAGGAAGTTTTAATCAACCTAGTAATCGCACATAAATCACAGTTGTTAAAAAAACTTAAAAGCTTCGAGTTAAAATTTCCATGCAATTTTCACTCACCGTTCGCAATTCTGTCACACTATTATTATTAATTTCTATGCGATATTTGAATTGTAGATATCATACGATAAAATTTAAAAGTCTATTTGTTATTTGATAAGAATGGGATTTTTATTTAGCTTCTTAATTTACATGAAATAATTTAACCCGAGAACTGACACATGAAAATCCTTCACCACTTTGCAGCCATTTTGAACACACCATAGTGTGTGTGTTGAGTGGATTGGAACTGCGGGTATGATTACGAGTAAACACCGCAGCTCCACTGCTTCCTCGAAAAAACGCATCAGTCTACAGCGCCACAGATCTCGTGCCTTTATCGCAAATCACTGCCATTTTTATATTTCCCATAAACTTACCGCTGCTAACTTCCTGCAATGTCTATCAAGAAAATTTCATAATAAATGGCTACTAGACGAGCATAAAATAAAATATTTACTAATTATTCTTCTATTTTCGAAATTCAATTAAAATTTTTTCATAAATAACTATGCTGCGTGAAGGTTATATGGTTTTCTTTACATCATAAATCATAAACCATAATTAATTTAAACACGTTTTTATAAAATATATCCCATTTACATGCAAATACACATATAATTAAAAAAACCTATATTCCTATATAATACAAATAAAAACATTTTTAATTTAATAAACTTTTAAGCAATTTTATTATTTTATATAGATGTTTTTTCGATGATTTATGGTTTAATGAGAGTTCATAATATGCCAATTATTTGAAATTTATTCAAAAAGGTTTTAAAGTTATTTAGGCGTTTTTACAGCATCTAGTGGCGCTATGCAGAATTCTTGTATATATTTTTGATTATAAATGGTCCTATATTTGTTTTAGGAAGTAAATTGGAAATATAAAACTGATATTATAGGCGTTTTCCTTTGGACCAATTTTGCTACTACGCGGTAGTTGTAGCTGTCATCATCTACTTTACCTCGAACAAACGACCCCATCGAACTGGGAGTTACGCATACAATTTACGTTAAGTGGATTCTAGTTGCTAAAGTGAAAATAGATAGTAGCTGTATTCCATTGGACCAATTTTGCTACAGCGCTGTAGACGCTCAATAAAATGAACATATCACTACAGCAGTAAAATACAATCACACAATAGTCACCAACAATCTTAGATTAAAGAATACCTGGATAGGCCCTTACCGTATATGTATACGCAATTTTGTGTACAAATATTTACTAGGGGGATACGATTGTCAAAAATTTTTTATGTAGACATGACACCCACTGCCATCTATGTGTCGTAATGGAAATTTATTTAATTGCAAAAGCATAATTTATATTTATTTTAATTCACTTACTGGAAACAAAAATACAATTTAAATACAACGATAGGTCAGTTTTATTTTTTGTACAATCTTTTAATACGAAATGGAATTCTATTTTAGGTTTATTATACATTTCGTAAATATCAATCAAACATAAACCGCCTTAATTTTGTAGACTTTCGGAGTGTTTGAAAACTTTAATTTTCCATGAAAGTGGAGACTTGGGGGTTAGCTTTGTCATTTGTGAATCCGATGTTGAGAATTCAATGTTTACCATAAAATAGTACAGTGCCGGTGTATATAAAGTGTGTGTAAGAAAGTTTAAGGGACCGAATTTTTCTGTCTATTTTCCATTGCTGTTTTCATTGTGTTATAATAAATAAAGTTTATTCTTCGGTAAGCTTATTATTTAAATAAATTTGTTTTGATTGCTCTATTAGACCATATTATAATGCATTTACTAAATAATATTGTTTTCATTTTTTTTTAGAATATAAATGGCTACCACATGGAAAAATTTGAAATAACGGCTAACACGTGGAAAAATTTAAAAAAACGGTTAGCACATGGAAAAATCCAAACAAAATGGCGTGCAACGAATACACGCGGGAAACCAGGACAAAGCCGGCTTTGCGGTAGCGTCAAAGTTGCAGTCAGCGTCAAAGACAGGACCCTGGACGACTTGAAATTTGCGGTCAAGCTTTGAAGTCTGCGTCAAAGTTGCAGTCAGCGTCAAAGCTTACCCTGAAAATGTTAAGGCAACAGAAATTTTGTTTTAGAAGCCTAAAGGAGAGATTAGGGTAACCAAGATGGGTATGAACAAGTCAGGAATTTCCGGGGCTATAAGATGGTATAACTCCCAAGAGGCTACGACTAAGGAAGGGTAGGATTTGAGGGGTCAAACTCTTCAACATAAAATTACAACAAAAACAACCTCAAACAAGGTTAAAACCTATCTTTTCACTGAGAGAGGGAAGCAGTCGTCTAAGGATTATGCTTCTGGTACTAAAACGACCGCACACTACTGGGGCAAAACATATCAAATAATAACTCACTTTTACTTTGTCCATATGACTTCAAAATTAATAATTTAAGCTACAGGTTATATTATAATAGCCATCATAATAATTTTAGACTCGTTCAAAATATTATATAATAGATAATTCTAAAATAAAAATGCTAATATGAATATTTTACATGTCTCTAGTGCAAACTTGATGTATAAAATAAAAACATGATCATAATTTTAATTTTTGAAAATATTAACCCAAATATGCATAGTATAAAAATTTTTTAAGGCATAAAAACCTCAAACAAGGTTAAAACCTATCTTTTCACTGAGAGAGGGAAGCAGTCGTCTAAGGATTATGCTTCTGGTACTAAAACGACCGTACACTACTGGGGCAGGTGTAGAAGCTAACCCGAACTCAATCCGACGCTTCAAAGCTAAGCTAGGCAAAAATATACATTCTACACTGCTTAACGCTATGCATTAAATGATGACTTTGTACAAAAAACCATCATTTATACATCGATATCTATGGAACTAAAAGTCCTATCAACATAATAAAACTATGGACAAGTTGCCACAGATGTGCCGGAAGTGCCTATGATAACAACACTTCACTCACACGAATACAACGCACACAAGGTGAATTTCGACACTTGCATGCACGTATATTTTTCTAATTTTTCTACTATAATATGCAGCAAATTTTTGCGGAAATTGCTCTAGACTCACTAATACTATAACTATGTGATCGAAAGATGTTGATGCTACCTTGGCAAAGTGTTGGCTACATGCCATGACATATCTTAGTTAGATGTATTGCCCCTGAGCTTGACAGTGTATGGTTGAACGTTTGTAGGAATTGCAATTTCCTAAAATATATAATGCAAATATTAGTATAGGATATAGTAAATATCATATTGTACCTGTGTGTGTGATGGCAATATTATTTTCTTTGTAGAGGGTGATGGGGGAATTATAGGACTACTAGTTGGTAGTATTAGTAGTCACGTCCTATTGCTAATAAACATACAGGAGCAATTCTTGTACACAAATACTAGAAAATTGCGTAAAAATGGCAAGCACATGGTAAAAATCCGACAAAATGGCTAGCACATGGGAAAATTTGAAAAAAACGGTTACCACGTGGAAAAATTGGAAAAAACGGTTAGCACGTAGAAATATTTGAAAAAACGGTTAGCACGTGGAAAAATTTGAAAAAACGGTTAGCACGTGGAAAAATCCAACAAAATGGCTACCACATGGAAAAATTTGAAATAACGGCTAACACGTGGAAAAATTTGAAAAAACGGTTAGCACATGGAAAAATCCAAACAAAATGGCGTGCAACAAATACACGCGGGAAACCAGGACAAAGCCGGCTTTGCGGTAGCGTCAAAGTTGCAGTCAGCGTCAAAGTCAGGACCCTGGACGACTTCAAATTTGCGGTCAAGCTTTGAAGTCTGCGTCAAAGTTGCAGTCAGCGTCAAAGCTTACCCTGAAAATGTTAAGGCAACAGAAATTCTGTTCTAGAAGCCTAAAGGAGAGATTAGGGTAACCAAGATGGGTATGAACAAGTCAGGAATTTCCGGGGCTACAAGATGGTATAACTCCCAAGAGGCTACGACTAAAGAAGGGTAGGATTTGAGGGGTCAAACTCTTCAACATAAAATTACAACAAAAACAACCTCAAACAAGGTTAAAACCTATCTTTTCACTGAGAGAGGGAAGCAGTCGTCTAAGGATTATGCTTCTGGTACTAAAACGACCGCACACTACTGGGGCAGGTGTAGAAGCTAACCCGAACTCTATCCGACGCTTCGAAGCTAAGCTAGGCAAAAATATACATTCTACACTGCTTAACGCTATGCATTAAATGATGACTTTGTACAAAAAACCATCATTTATACATCGATATCTATGCAACTAAAAGTCCTATCAACATAATAAAACTATGGACAAGTTGCCACAGATGTGCCGGAAGTGCCTATGATAACAGCACTTCACTCACACGAATACAACGCACACAAGGTGAATTTCGACACTTGCATGCACGTATATTTTTCTAATTTTTCTACTATAATATGCAGCAAATTTTTGCGGAAATTGCTCTAGACTCACTAATACTATAACTATGTGATCGAAAGATGTTGATGCTACCTTGGCAAAGTGTTGGCTACATGCCATGACATATCTTAGTTAGATGTATTGCCCCTGAGCTTGACAGTGTATGGTTGAACATTTGTAGGAATTGCAATTTCCTAAAATATATAATGCAAATATTAGTATAGGATATAGTAAATATCATATTGTACCTGTGTGTGTGATGGCAATATTATTTTCTTCGTAGAGGGTGATGGGGGAATTATAGGACTACTAGTTGGTAGTATTAGTAGTCACGTCCTATTGCTAATAAACATACAGGAGCAATTCTTGTACACAAATACTAGAAAATTGCGTAAAAATGGCAAGCACATGGTAAAAATCCGACAAAATGGCTAGCACATGGGAAAATTTGAAAAAAACGGTTACCACGTGGAAAAATTGGAAAAAACGGTTAGCACGTGGAAATATTTGAAAAAACGGTTAGCACGTGGAAAAATTTGAAAAAACGGTTAGAACGTGGAAAAATCCGACAAAATGGCTACCACATGGAAAAATTTGAAATAACGGCTAACACGTGGAAAAATTTGAAAAAACGTTTAGCACATGGAAAAATCCAAACAAAATGGCGTGCAACAAATACACGCGGGAAACCAGGACAAAACCGGCTTTGCGGTAGCGTCAAAGTTGCAGTCAGCGTCAAAGTCAGGACCCTGGACGACTTCAAATTTGCGGTCAAGCTTTGAAGTCTGCGTCAAAGTTACAGTCAGCGTCAAAGCTTACCCTGAAAATTTTAAGGCAACAGAAATTTTGTTCTAGAAGCCTAAAGGAGAGATTAGGGTAACCAAGATGGGTATGAACAAGTCAGGAATTTCCGGGGCTACAAGATGGTATAACTCCCAAGAGGCTACGACTAAAGAAGGGTAGGATTTGAGGGGTCAAACTCTTCAACATAAAATTACAACAAAAACAACCTCAAACAAGGTTAAAACCTATCTTTTCACTGAGAGAGGGAAGCAGTCGTCTAAGGATTATGCTTCTGGTACTAAAACGACCGCACACTACTGGGGCAGGTGTAGAAGCTAACCCGAACTCAATCCGACGCTTCTAAGCTAAGCTAGGCAAAAATATACATTCTACACTGCTTAACGCTATGCATTAAATGATGACTTTGTACAAAAAACCATCATTTATACATCGATATCTATGCAACTAAAAGTCCTATCAACATAATAAAACTATGGACAAGTTGCCACAGATGTGCCGGAAGTGCCTATGATAACAACACTTCACTCACACGAATACAACGCACACAAGGTGAATTTCGACACTTGCATGCACGTATATTTTTCTAATTTTTCTACTATAATGTGCAGCAAATTTTTGCGGAAATTGCTCTAGACTCACTAATACTATAACTATGTGATCGAAAGATGTTGATGCTACCTTGGCAAAGTGTTGGCTACATGCCATGACATATCTTAGTTAGATGTATTGCCCCTGAGCTTGACAGTGTATGGTTGAACGTTTGTAGGAATTGCAATTTCCTAAAATATATAATGCAAACATTAGTATAGGATATAGTAAATATCATATTGTACCTGTGTGTGTGATGGCAATATTATTTTCTTAGTAGAGGGTGATGGGGGAATTATAGGACTACTAGTTGGTAGTATTAGTAGTCACGTCCTATTGCTAATAAACATACAGGAGCAATTCTTGTACACAAATACTAGAAAATTGCGTAAAAATGGCAAGCACATGGTAAAAATCCGACAAAATGGCTAGCACATGGGAAAATTTGAAAAAAACGGTTACCACGTGGAAAAATTGGAAAAAAACGGTTAGCACGTGGAAATATTTGAAAAAACGGTTAGCACGTGGAAAAATTTGAAAAAACGGTTAGCACGTGGAAAAATCCGACAAATGGCTACACATGGAAAAATTTGAAATAACGGCTAACACGTGGAAAAATTTGACAAAACGGTTAGCACATGGAAAAATCCAAACAAAATGGCGTGCAACGAATACACGCGGGAAACCAGGACAAAGCCGGCTTTGCGGTAGCGTCAAAGTTGCAGTCAGCGTCAAAGTCAGGACCCTGGACGACTTCAAATTTGCGGTCAAGCTTTGAAGTCTGCGTCAAAGTTACAGTCAGCGTCAAAGCTTACCCTGAAAATGTTAAGGCAACAGACATTTTGTTCTAGAAGCCTAAAGGAGAGATTAGGGTAACCAAGATGGGTATGGACAAGTCAGGAATTTCCGGGGCTACAAGATGGTATAACTCCCAAGAGGCTACGACTAAAGAAGGGTAGGATTTGAGGGGTCAAACTCTTCAACATAAAATTACAACAAAAACAACCTCAAACTAGGTTAAAACCTATCTTTTCACTGAGAGAGGGAAGCAGTCGTCTAAGGATTATGCTTCTGGTACTAAAACGACCGCACACTACTCGGGCAGGTGTAGAAGCTAACCCGAACTCAATCCGACGCTTCTAAGCTAAGCTAGGCAAAAATATACATTCTACACTGCTTAACGCTATGCATTAAATGATGACTTTGTACAAAAAACCATCATTTATACATCGATATCTATGCAACTAAAAGTCCTATCAACATAATAAAACTATGGACAAGTTGCCACAGATGTGCCGGAAGTGCCTATGATAACAACACTTCACTCACACGAATACAACGCACACAAGGTGAATTTCGACACTTGCATGCACGTATATTTTTCTAATTTTTCTACTATAATATGCATCAAATTTTTGCGGAAATTGCTCTAGACTCACTAATACTATAACTATGTGATCGAAAGATGTTGATGCTACCTTGGCAAAGTGTTGGCTACATGCCATGACATATCTTAGTTAGATGTATTGCCCCTGAGCTTGACAGTGTATGGTTGAACGTTTGGCAACAGAAATTTTGTTCTAGAAGCCTAAAGGAGAGATTAGGGTAACCAAGATGGGTATGGACAAGTCAGGAATTTCCGGGGCTACAAGATGGTATAACTCCCAAGAGGCTACGACTAAAGAAGGGTAGGATTTGAGGGGTCAAACTCTTCAACATAAAATTACAACAAAAACAACCTCAAACTAGGTTAAAACCTATCTTTTCACTGAGAGAGGGAAGCAGTCGTCTAAGGATTATGCTTCTGGTACTAAAACGACCGCACACTACTCGGGCAGGTGTAGAAGCTAACCCGAACTCAATCCGACGCTTCTAAGCTAAGCTAGGCAAAAATATACATTCTACACTGCTTAACGCTATGCATTAAATGATGACTTTGTACAAAAAACCATCATTTATACATCGATATCTATGCAACTAAAAGTCCTATCAACATAATAAAACTATGGACAAGTTGCCACAGATGTGCCGGAAGTGCCTATGATAACAACACTTCACTCACACGAATACAACGCACACAAGGTGAATTTCGACACTTGCATGCACGTATATTTTTCTAATTTTTCTACTATAATATGCATCAAATTTTTGCGGAAATTGCTCTAGACTCACTAATACTATAACTATGTGATCGAAAGATGTTGATGCTACCTTGGCAAAGTGTTGGCTACATGCCATGACATATCTTAGTTAGATGTATTGCCCCTGAGCTTGACAGTGTATGGTTGAACGTTTGGCAACAGAAATTTTGTTCTAGAAGCCTAAAGGAGAGATTAGGGTAACCAAGATGGGTATGGACAAGTCAGGAATTTCCGGGGCTACAAGATGGTATAACTCCCAAGAGGCTACGACTAAAGAAGGGTAGGATTTGAGGGGTCAAACTCTTCAACATAAAATTACAACAAAAACAACCTCAAACTACGTTAAAACCTATCTTTTCACTGAGAGAGGGAAGCAGTCGTCTAAGGATTATGCTTCTGGTACTAAAACGACCGCACACTACTGGGGCAGGTGTAGAAGCTAACCCGAACTCAATCCGACGCTTCTAAGCTAAGCTAGGCAAAAATATACATTCTACACTGCTTAACGCTATGCATTAAATGATGACTTTGTACAAAAAACCATCATTTATACATCGATATCTATGCAACTAAAAGTCCTGTCAATATAATAAAACTATGGACAAGTTGCCACAGATGTGCCGGAAGTGCCTATGATAACAACACTTCACTCACACGAATACAACGCACACAAGGTGAATTTCGACACTTGCATGCACGTATATTTTTCTAATTTTTCTACTATAATATGCAGCAAATTTTTGCGGAAATTGCTCTAGACTCACTAATACTATAACTATGTAATCAAAAGATGTTGATGCTACCTTGGCAAAGTGTTGGCTACATGCCATGACATATCTTAGTTAGATGTATTGCCCCTGAGCTTGACAGTGTATGGTTGAACGTTTGGCAACAGAAATTTTGTTCTAGAAGCCTAAAGGAGAGATTAGGGTAACCAAGATGGGTATGGACAAGTCAGGAATTTCCGGGGCTACAAGATGGTATAACTCCCAAGAGGCTACGACTTAAGAAGGGTAGGATTTGAGGGGTCAAACTCTTCAACATAAAATTACAACAAAAACAACCTCAAACTAGGTTAAAACCTATCTTTTCACTGAGAGAGGGAAGCAGTCGTCTAAGGATTATGCTTCTGGTACTAAAACGACCGCACACTACTGGGGCAGGTGTAGAAGCTAACCCGAACTCAATCCGACGCTTCTAAGCTAAGCTAGGCAAAAATATACATTCTACACTGCTTAACGCTATGCATTAAATGATGACTTTGTACAAAAAACCATCATTTATACATCGATATCTATGCAACTAAAAGTCCTATCAACATAATAAAACTATGGACAAGTTGCCACAGATGTGCCGGAAGTGCCTATGATAACAACACTTCACTCACACGAATACAACGCACACAAGGTGAATTTCGACACTTGCATGCACGTATATTTTTCTAATTTTTCTACTATAATATGCAGCAAATTTTTGCGGAAATTGCTCTAGACTCACTAATACTATAACTATGTGATCGAAAGATGTTGATGCTACCTTGGCAAAGTGTTGGCTACATGCCATGACATATCTTAGTTAGATGTATTGCCCCTGAGCTTGACAGTGTATGGTTGAGCGTTTGTAGGAATTGCAATTTCCTAAAATATATAATGCAAATATTAGTATAGGATATAGTAAATATCATATTGTACCTGTGTGTGTGATGGTAATATTATTTTCTTGGTAGAGGGTGATGGGGGAATTATAGGACTACTAGTTGGTAGTATTAGTAGTCACGTCCTATTGCTAATAAACATACAGGAGCAATTCTTGTACACAAATACTAGAAAATTGCGTAAAAATGGCAAGCACATGGTAAAAATCCGACAAAATGGCTAGCACATGGGAAAATTTGAAAAAAACGGTTACCACGTGGAAAAATTGGAAAAAACGGTTAGCGCGTGGAAATATTTGAAAAAACGGTTAGCACGTGGAAAAATTTGAAAAAACCGTTAGCACGTGGAAAAATCCGACAAATGGCTACACATGGAAAAATTTGAAATAACGGCTAACACGTGGGAAAATTTGAAAAAACGGTTAGCACATGGAAAAATCCAAACAAAATGGCGTGCAACGAATACACGCGGGACACCAAGACAAAGCCGGCTTTGCGGAAGCGTCAAAGTTGCAGTCAGCGTCAAAGCTTACCCTGAAAATGTTAAGGCAACAGAAATTTTGTTCTAGAAGCCTAAAGGAGAGATTAGGGTAACCAAGATGGGTATGGACAAGTCAGGAATTTCCGGGGCTACAAGATGGTATAACTCCCAAGAGGCTACGACTAAAGAAGGGTAGGATTTGAGGGGTCAAACTCTTCAACATAAAATTACAACAAAAACAACCTCAAACTAGGTTAAAACCTATCTTTTCACTGAGAGAGGGAAACAGTCGTCTAAGGATTATGCTTCTGGTACTAAAACGACCGCACACTACTGGGGCAGGTGTAGAAGCTAACCCGAACTCAATCCGACGCTTCTAAGCTAAGCTAGGCAAAAATATACATTCTACACTGCTTAACGCTATGCATTAAATGATGACTTTGTACAAAAAACCATCATTTATACATCGATATCTATGCAACTAAAAGTCCTATCAACATAATAAAACTATGGACAAGTTGCCACAGATGTGCCGGAAGTGCCTATGATAACAACACTTCACTCACACGAATACAACGCACACAAGGTGAATTTCGACACTTGCATGCACGTATATTTTTCTAATTTTTCTACTATAATATGCAGCAAATTTTTGCGGAAATTGCTCTAGACTCACTAATACTATAACTATGTGATCGAAAGATGTTGATGCTACCTTGGCAAAGTGTTGACTACATGCCATGACATATCTTAGTTAGATGTATTGCCCCTGAGCTTGACAGTGTATGGTTGAACGTTTGTAGGAATTGCAATTTCCTAAAATATATAATGCAAATATTAGTATAGGATATAGTAAATATCATATTGTACCTGTGTGTGTGATGGCAATATTATTTTCTTGGTAGAGGGTGATGGGGGAATTATAGGACTACTAGTTGGTAGTATTAGTAGTCACGTCCTATTGCTAATAAACATACAGGAGCAATTCTTGTACACAAATACTAGAAAATTGCGTAAAAATGGCAAGCACATGGTAAAAATCCGACAAAATGGCTAGCACATGGGAAAATTTGAAAAAAACGGTTACCACGTGGAAAAATTGGAAAAAACGGTTAGCGCGTGGAAATATTTGAAAAAACGGTTAGCACGTGGAAAAATTTGAAAAAACCGTTAGCACGTGGAAAAATCCGACAAATGGCTACACATGGAAAAATTTGAAATAACGGCTAACACGTGGAAAAATTTGAAAAAACGGTTAGCACATGGAAAAATCCAAACAAAATGGCGTGCAACGAATACACGCGGGACACCAAGACAAAGCCGGCTTTGCGGAAGCGTCAAAGTTGCAGTCAGCGTCAAAGCTTACCCTGAAAATGTTAAGGCAACAGAAATTTTGTTCTAGAAGCCTAAAGGAGAGATTAGGGTAACCAAGATGGGTATGGACAAGTCAGGAATTTCCGGGGCTACAAGATGGTATAACTCCCAAGAGGCTACGACTAAAGAAGGGTAGGATTTGAGGGGTCAAACTCTTCAACATAAAATTACAACAAAAACAACCTCAAACAAGGTTAAAACCTATCTTTTCACTGAGAGAGGGAAGCAGTCGTCTAAGGATTATGCTTCTGGTACTAAAACGACCGCACACTACTGGGGCAGGTGTAGAAGCTAACCCGAACTCAATCCGACGCTTCTAAGCTAAGCTAGGCAAAAATATACATTCTACACTGCTTAACGCTATGCATTAAATGATGACTTTGTACAAAAAACCATCATTTATACATCGATATCTATGCAACTAAAAGTCCTATCAACATAATAAAACTATGGACAAGTTGCCACAGATGTGCCGGAAGTGCCTATGATAACAACACTTCACTAACACGAATACAACGCACACAAGGTGAATTTCGACACTTGCATGCACGTATATTTTTCTAATTTTTCTACTATAATATGCAGCAAATTTTTGCGGAAATTGCTCTAGACTCACTAATACTATAACTATGTGATCGAAAGATGTTGATGCTACCTTGGCAAAGTGTTGGCTACATGCCATGACATATCTTAGTTAGATGTATTGCCCCTGAGCTTGACAGTGTATGGTTGAACATTTGTAGGAATTGCAATTTCCTAAAATATATAATGCAAATATTAGTATAGGATATAGTAAATATCATATTGTACCTGTGTGTGTGATGGCAATATTATTTTCTTTGTAGAGGGTGATGGGGGAATTATAGGACTACTAGTTGGTAGTATTAGTAGTCACGTCCTATTGCTAATAAACATACAGGAGCAATTCTTGTACACAAATACTAGAAAATTGCGTAAAAATGGCGAGCACATGGTAAAAATCCGACAAAATGGCTAGCACATGGGAAAATTTGAAAAAAACGGTTACCACGTGGAAAAATTTGAAAAAACGGTTAGCACGTGGAAAAATTTGAAAAAACGGTTAGCACGTGGAAAAATCCGACAAAATGGCTACCACATGGAAAAATTTGAAATAACGGCTAACACGTGGAAAAATTTGAAAAAACGGTTAGCACATGGAAAAATCCAAACAAAATGACGTGCAACGAATACACGCGGGAAACCAGGACAAAACCGGCTTTGCGGTAGCGTCAAAGTTGCAGTCAGCGTCAAAGTCAGGACCCCAGACGACTTCAAATTTGCGGTCAAGCTTTGAAGTCTGCGTCAAAGTTGCAGTCAGCGTCAAAGCTTACCCTGAAAATGTTAAGGCAACAGAAATTTTGTTCTAGAAACTTAAAGGAGAGATTAGGGTAATCAAGATGGGTATGGACAAGTCAGGAATTTCCGGGGCTACAAGATGGTATAACTCCCAAGAGGCTACGACTAAAGAAGGATAGGATTTGAGGGGTCAAACTCTTCAACATAAAATTACAACAAAAACAACCTCAAACTAGGTTAAAACCTATCTTTTCACTGAGAGAGGGAAGCAGTCGTCTAAGGATTATGCTTCTGGTACTAAAACGACCGCACACTACTGGGGCAGGTGTAGAAGCTAACCCGAACTCAATCCGACGCTTCTAAGTTAAGCTAGGCAAAAATATACATTCTACACTGCTTAACGCTATGCATTAAATGATGACTTTGTACAAAAAACCATCATTTATACATCGATATCTATGCAACTAAAAGTCCTATCAACATAATAAAACTATGGACAAGTTGCCACAGATGTGCCGGAAGTGCCTATGATAACAACACTTCACTCACACGAATACAACGCACACAAGGTGAATTTCGACACTTGCATGCACGTATATTTTTCTAATTTTTCTACTTAATATGCAGCAAATTTTTTCGGAAATTGCTCTAGACTCACTAATACTATAACTATGTGATCGAAAGATGTTGATGCTACCTTGGCAAAGTGTTGGCTACATGCCATGACATATCTTAGTTAGATGTATTGCCCCTGAGCTTGACAGTGTATGGTTGAACGTTTGTAGGAATTGCAATTTCCTAAAATATATAATGCAAACATTAGTATAGGATATAGTAAATATCATATTGTACCTGTGTGTGTGATGGCAATATTATTTTCTTGGTAGAGGGTGATGGGGGAATTATAGGACTACTAGTTGGTAGTATTAGTAGTCACGTCCTATTGCTAATAAACATACAGGAGCAATTCTTGTACACAAATACTAGAAAATTGCGTAAAAATGGCAAGCACATGGTAAAAATCCGACAAAATGGCTAGCACATGGGAAAATTTGAAAAAAACGGTTAGCACGTGGAAATATTTGAAAAAACGGTTAGCACGTGGAAAAATTTGAAAAAACGGTTAGCACGTGGAAAAATCCGACAAATGGCTACCACATGGAAAAATTTGAAATAACGGCTAACACGTGGAAAAATTTGAAAAAACGGTTAGCACATGGAAAAATCCAAACAAAATGGCGTGCAACGAATACACGCGGGAAACCAGGACAAAGCCGGCTTTGCGGTAGCGTCAAAGTTGCAGTCAGCGTCAAAGTCAGGACCCTGGACGACTTCAAATTTGCGGTCAAGCTTTGAAGTCTGCGTCAAAGTTGCAGTCAGCGTCAAAGCTTTGCCTGAAAATGTTAAGGCAACAGAAATTTTGTTTTAGAAGCCTAAAGGAGAGATTAGGGTAACCAAGATGGGTATGAACAAGTCAGGAATTTCCGGGGCTATAAGATGGTATAACTCTCAAGAGGCTACGACTAAAGAAGGTATAACTCTCAAGAGGCAAAAATATACATTCTACACTGCTTAACGCTATGCATTAAATGATGACTTTGTACAAAAAACCATCATTTATACATCGATATCTATGCAACTAAAAGTCCTATCAACATAATAAAACTATGGACAAGTTGCCACAGATGTGCCGGAAGTGCCTATGATAACAACACTTCACTCACACGAATACAACGCACACAAGGTGAATTTCGACACTTGCATGCACGTATATTTTTCTAATTTTTCTACTTAATATGCAGCAAATTTTTTCGGAAATTGCTCTAGACTCACTAATACTATAACTATGTGATCGAAAGATGTTGATGCTACCTTGGCAAAGTGTTGGCTACATGCCATGACATATCTTAGTTAGATGTATTGCCCCTGAGCTTGACAGTGTATGGTTGAACGTTTGTAGGAATTGCAATTTCCTAAAATATATAATGCAAACATTAGTATAGGATATAGTAAATATCATATTGTACCTGTGTGTGTGATGGCAATATTATTTTCTTGGTAGAGGGTGATGGGGGAATTATAGGACTACTAGTTGGTAGTATTAGTAGTCACGTCCTATTGCTAATAAACATACAGGAGCAATTCTTGTACACAAATACTAGAAAATTGCGTAAAAATGGCAAGCACATGGTAAAAATCCGACAAAATGGCTAGCACATGGGAAAATTTGAAAAAAACGGTTACCACGTGGAAAAATTGGAAAAAACGGTTAGCACGTGGAAATATTTGAAAAAACGGTTAGCACGTGGAAAAATTTGAAAAAACGGTTAGCACGTGGAAAAATCCGACAAATGGCTACCACATGGAAAAATTTGAAATAACGGCTAACACGTGGAAAAATTTGAAAAAACGGTTAGCACATGGAAAAATCCAAACAAAATGGCGTGCAACGAATACACGCGGGAAACCAGGACAAAGCCGGCTTTGCGGTAGCGTCAAAGTTGCAGTCAGCGTCAAAGTCAGGACCCTGGACGACTTCAAATTTGCGGTCAAGCTTTGAAGTCTGCGTCAAAGTTGCAGTCAGCGTCAAAGCTTATCCTGAAAATGTTAAGGCAACAGAAATTTTGTTTTAGAAGCCTAAAGGAGAGATTAGGGTAACCAAGATGGGTATGGACAAGTCAGGAATTTCCGGGGCTATAAGATGGTATAACTCCCAAGAGGCTACGACAAAGGAAGGGTAGGATTTGAGGGGTCAAACTCTTCAACATAAAATTACAACAAAAACAACCTCAAACAAGGTTAAAACCTATCTTTTCACTGAGAGAGGGAAGCAGTCGTCTAAGGATTATGCTTCTGGTACTAAAACGACCGCACACTACTGGGGCAGGTGTAGAAGCTAACCCGAACTCAATCCGACGCTTCTAAGCTAAGCTAGGCAAAAATATACATTCTACACTGCTTAACGCTATGCATTAAATGATGACTTTGTACAAAAAACCATCATTTATACATCGATATCTATGCAACTAAAAGTCCTATCAACATAATAAAACTATGGACAAGTTGCCACAGATGTGCCGGAAGTGCCTATGATAACAACACTTCACTCATACGAATACAACGCACACAAGGTGAATTTCGACACTTGCATGCACGTATATTTTTCTAATTTTTCTACTATAATATGCAGCAAATTTTTGCGGAAATTGCTCTAGACTCACTAATACTATAACTATGTGATCGAAAGATGTTGATGCTACCTTGGCAAAGTGTTGGCTACATGCCATGACATATCTTAGTTAGATGTATTGCCCCTGAGCTTGACAGTGTATGGTTGAACGTTTGTAGGAATTGCAATTTCCTAAAATATATAATGCAAATATTAGTATAGGATATAGTAAATATCATATTGTACCTGTGTGTGTGATGGCAATATTATTTTCTTGGTAGAGGGTGATGGGGGAATTATAGGACTACTAGTTGGTAGTATTAGTAGTCACGTCCTATTGCTAATAAACATACAGGAGCAATTCTTGTACACAAATACTAGAAAATTGCGTAAAAATGGCAAGCACATGGTAAAAATCCGACAAAATGGCTAGCACATGGGAAAATTTGAAAAAAACGGTTACCACGTGGAAAAATTGGAAAAAACGGTTAGCACGTGGAAATATTTGAAAAAACGGTTAGCACGTGGAAAAATTTGAAAAAACGGTTAGCACGTGGAAAAATCCGACAAATGGCTACCACATGGAAAAATTTGAAATAACGGCTAACACGTGGAAAAATTTGAAAAAACGGTTAGCACATGGAAAAATCCAAACACAATGGCGTGCAACGAATACACGCGGGAAACCAGGACAAAGCCGGCTTTGCGGTAGCGTCAAAGTTGCAGTCAGCGTCAAAGTCAGGACCCTGGACGACTTCAAATTTGCGGTCAAGCTTTGAAGTCTGCGTCAAAGTTGCAGTCAGCGTCAAAGCTTATCCTGAAAATGTTAAGGCAACAGAAATTTTGTTTTAGAAGCCTAAAGGAGAGATTAGGGTAACCAAGATGGGTATGAACAAGTCAGGAATTTCCGGGGCTATAAGATGGTATAACTCTCAAGAGGCTACGACTAAAGAAGGGTAGGATTTGAGGGGTCAAACTCTTCAACATAAAATTACAACAAAAACAACCTCAAACAAGGTTAAAACCTATCTTTTCACTGAGAGAGGGAAGCAGTCGTCTAAGGATTATGCTTCTGGTACTAAAACGACCGCACACTGCTGGGGCAGGTGTAGAAGCTAACCCGAACTCAATCCGACGCTTCTAAGCTAAGCTAGGCAAAAATATACATTCTACACTGCTTAACGCTATGCATTAAATGATGACTTTGTACAAAAAACCATCATTTATACATCGATATCTATGCAACTAAAAGTCCTATCAACATAATAAAACTATGGACAAGTTGCCACAGATGTGCCGGAAGTGCCTATGATAACAACACTTCACTCATACGAATACAACGCACACAAGGTGAATTTCGACACTTGCATGCACGTATATTTTTCTAATTTTTCTACTATAATATGCAGCAAATTTTTGCGGAAATTGCTCTAGACTCACTAATACTATAACTATGTGATCGAAAGATGTTGATGCTACCTTGGCAAAGTGTTGGCTACATGCCATGACATATCTTAGTTAGATGTATTGCCCCTGAGCTTGACAGTGTATGGTTGAACGTTTGTAGGAATTGCAATTTCCTAAAATATATAATGCAAATATTAGTATAGGATATAGTAAATATCATATTGTACCTGTGTGTGTGATGGCAATATTATTTTCTTGGTAGAGGGTGATGGGGGAATTATAGGACTACTAGTTGGTAGTATTAGTAGTCACGTCCTATTGCTAATAAACATACAGGAGCAATTCTTGTACACAAATACTAGAAAATTGCGTAAAAATGGCAAGCACATGGTAAAAATCCGACAAAATGGCTAGCACATGGGAAAATTTGAAAAAAACGGTTACCACGTGGAAAAATTGGAAAAAACGGTTAGCACGTGGAAATATTTGAAAAAACGGTTAGCACGTGGAAAAATTTGAAAAAACGGTTAGCACGTGGAAAAATCCGACAAATGGCTACCACATGGAAAAATTTGAAATAACGGCTAACACGTGGAAAAATTTGAAAAAACGGTTAGCACATGGAAAAATCCAAACAAAATGGCGTGCAACGAATACACGCGGGAAACCAGGACAAAGCCGGCTTTGCGGTAGCGTCAAAGTTGCAGTCAGCGTCAAAGTCAGGACCCTGGACGACTTCAAATTTGCGGTCAAGCTTTGAAGTCTGCGTCAAAGTTGCAGTCAGCGTCAAAGCTTATCCTGAAAATGTTAAGGCAACAGAAATTTTGTTTTAGAAGCCTAAAGGAGAGATTAGGGTAACCAAGATGGGTATGAACAAGTCAGGAATTTCCGGGGCTATAAGATGGTATAACTCCCAAGAGGCTACGACTAAGGAAGGGTAGGATTTGAGGGGTCAAACTCTTCAACATAAAATTACAACAAAAACAACCTCAAACAAGGTTAAAACCTATCTTTTCACTGAGAGAGGGAAGCAGTCGTCTAAGGATTATGCTTCTGGTACTAAAACGACCGCACACTACTGGGGCAGGTGTAGAAGCTAACCCGAACTCAATCCGACGCTTCTAAGCTAAGCTAGGCAAAAATATACATTCTACACTGCTTAACGCTATGCATTAAATGATGACTTTGTACAAAAAACCATCATTTATACATCGATATCTATGCAACTAAAAGTCCTATCAACATAATAAAACTATGGACAAGTTGCCACAGATGTGCCGGAAGTGCCTATGATAACAACACTTCACTCATACGAATACAACGCACACAAGGTGAATTTCGACACTTGCATGCACGTATATTTTTCTAATTTTTCTACTTAATATGCAGCAAATTTTTGCGGAAATTGCTCTAGACTCACTAATACTATAACTATGTGATCGAAAGATGTTGATGCTACCTTGGCAAAGTGTTGGCTACATGCCATGACATATCTTAGTTAGATGTATTGCCCCTGAGCTTGACAGTGTATGGTTGAACGTTTGTAGGAATTGCAATTTCCTAAAATATATAATGCAAATATTAGTATAGGATATAGTAAATATCATATTGTACCTGTGTGTGTGATGGCAATATTATTTTCTTGGTAGAGGGTGATGGGGGAATTATAGGACTACTAGTTGGTAGTATTAGTAGTCACGTCCTATTGCTAATAAACATACAGGAGCAATTCTTGTACACAAATACTAGAAAATTGCGTAAAAATGGCAAGCACATGGTAAAAATCCGACAAAATGGCTAGCACATGGGAAAATTTGAAAAAAACGGTTACCACGTGGAAAAATTGGAAAAAACGGTTAGCACGTGGAAAAATTTGAAAAAACGGTTAGCACGTGGAAAAATCCGACAAAATGGCTACCACATGGAAAAATTTGAAATAACGGCTAACACGTGGAAAAATTTGAAAAAACGGTTAGCACATGGAAAAATCCAAACAAAATGGCGTGCAACGAATACACGCGGGAAACCAGGACAAAGCCGGCTTTGCGGTAGCGTCAAAGTTGCAGTCAGCGTCAAAGTCAGGACCCCAGACGACTTCAAATTTGCGGTCAAGCTTTGAAGTCTGCGTCAAAGTTGCAGTCAGCGTCAAAGCTTATCCTGAAAATGTTAAGGCAACAGAAATTTTGTTTTAGAAGCCTAAAGGAGAGATTAGGGTAACCAAGATGGGTATGAACAAGTCAGGAATTTCCGGGGCTATAAGATGGTATAACTCCCAAGAGGCTACGACTAAAGAAGGATAGGATTTGAGGGGTCAAACTCTTCAACATAAAATTACAACAAAAACAACCTCAAACTAGGTTAAAACCTATCTTTTCACTGAGAGAGGGAAGCAGTCGTCTAAGGATTATGCTTCTGGTACTAAAACGACCGCACACTACTGGGGCAGGTGTAGAAGCTAACCCGAACTCAATCCGACGCTTCTAAGTTAAGCTAGGCAAAAATATACATTCTACACTGCTTAACGCTATGCATTAAATGATGACTTTGTACAAAAAACCATCATTTATACATCGATATCTATGCAACTAAAAGTCCTATCAACATAATAAAACTATGGACAAGTTGCCACAGATGTGCCGGAAGTGCCTATGATAACAACACTTCACTCACACGAATACAACGCACACAAGGTGAATTTCGACACTTGCATGCACGTATATTTTTCTAATTTTTCTACTTAATATGCAGCAAATTTTTTCGGAAATTGCTCTAGACTCACTAATACTATAACTATGTGATCGAAAGATGTTGATGCTACCTTGGCAAAGTGTTGGCTACATGCCATGACATATCTTAGTTAGATGTATTGCCCCTGAGCTTGACAGTGTATGGTTGAACGTTTGTAGGAATTGCAATTTCCTAAAATATATAATGCAAACATTAGTATAGGATATAGTAAATATCATATTGTACCTGTGTGTGTGATGGCAATATTATTTTCTTGGTAGAGGGTGATGGGGGAATTATAGGACTACTAGTTGGTAGTATTAGTAGTCACGTCCTATTGCTAATAAACATACAGGAGCAATTCTTGTACACAAATACTAGAAAATTGCGTAAAAATGGCAAGCACATGGTAAAAATCCGACAAAATGGCTAGCACATGGGAAAATTTGAAAAAAACGGTTACCACGTGGAAAAATTGGAAAAAACGGTTAGCACGTGGAAATATTTGAAAAAACGGTTAGCACGTGGAAAAATTTGAAAAAACGGTTAGCACGTGGAAAAATCCGACAAATGGCTACCACATGGAAAAATTTGAAATAACGGCTAACACGTGGAAAAATTTGAAAAAACGGTTAGCACATGGAAAAATCCAAACAAAATGGCGTGCAACGAATACACGCGGGAAACCAGGACAAAGCCGGCTTTGCGGTAGCGTCAAAGTTGCAGTCAGCGTCAAAGTCAGGACCCTAGACGACTTCAAATTTGCGGTCAAGCTTTGAAGTCTGCGTCAAAGTTGCAGTCAGCGTCAAAGCTTATCCTGAAAATGTTAAGGCAACAGAAATTTTGTTTTAGAAGCCTAAAGGAGAGATTAGGGTAACCAAGATGGGTATGGACAAGTCAGGAATTTCCGGGGCTATAAGATGGTATAACTCCCAAGAGGCTACGACTAAGGAAGGGTAGGATTTGAGGGGTCAAACTCTTCAACATAAAATTACAACAAAAACAACCTCAAACAAGGTTAAAACCTATCTTTTCACTGAGAGAGGGAAGCAGTCGTCTAAGGATTATGCTTCTGGTACTAAAACGACCGCACACTACTGGGGCAGGTGTAGAAGCTAACCCGAACTCAATCCGACGCTTCTAAGCTAAGCTAGGCAAAAATATACATTCTACACTGCTTAACGCTATGCATTAAATGATGACTTTGTACAAAAAACCATCATTTATACATCGATATCTATGCAACTAAAAGTCCTATCAACATAATAAAACTATGGACAAGTTGCCACAGATGTGCCGAAAGTGCCTATGATAACAACACTTCACTCATACGAATACAACGCACACAAGGTGAATTTCGACACTTGCATGCACGTATATTTTTCTAATTTTTCTACTATAATATGCAGCAAATTTTTGCGGAAATTGCTCTAGACTCACTAATACTATAACTATGTGATCGAAAGATGTTGATGCTACCTTGGCAAAGTGTTGGCTACATGCCATGACATATCTTAGTTAGATGTATTGCCCCTGAGCTTGACAGTGTATGGTTGAACGTTTGTAGGAATTGCAATTTCCTAAAATATATAATGCAAATATTAGTATAGGATATAGTAAATATCATATTGTACCTGTGTGTGTGATGGCAATATTATTTTCTTGGTAGAGGGTGATGGGGGAATTATAGGACTACTAGTTGGTAGTATTAGTAGTCACGTCCTATTGCTAATAAACATACAGGAGCAATTCTTGTACACAAATACTAGAAAATTGCGTAAAAATGGCAAGCACATGGTAAAAATCCGACAAAATGGCTAGCACATGGGAAAATTTGAAAAAAACGGTTACCACGTGGAAAAATTGGAAAAAACGGTTAGCACGTGGAAATATTTGAAAAAACGGTTAGCACGTGGAAAAATTTGAAAAAACGGTTAGCACGTGGAAAAATCCGACAAATGGCTACCACATGGAAAAATTTGAAATAACGGCTAACACGTGGAAAAATTTGATAAAACGGTTAGCACATGGAAAAATCCAAACAAAATGGCGTGCAACGAATACACGCGGGAAACCAGGACAAAGCCGGCTTTGCGGTAGCGTCAAAGTTGCAGTCAGCGTCAAAGTCAGGACCCTAGACGACTTCAAATTTGCGGTCAAGCTTTGAAGTCTGCGTCAAAGTTGCAGTCAGCGTCAAAGCTTATCCTGAAAATGTTAAGGCAACAGAAATTTTGTTTTAGAAGCCTAAAGGAGAGATTAGGGTAACCAAGATGGGTATGGACAAGTCAGGAATTTCCGGGGCTATAAGATGGTATAACTCCCAAGAGGCTACGACTAAGGAAGGGTAGGATTTGAGGGGTCAAACTCTTCAACATAAAATTACAACAAAAACAACCTCAAACAAGGTTAAAACCTATCTTTTCACTGAGAGAGGGAAGCAGTCGTCTAAGGATTATGCTTCTGGTACTAAAACGACCGCACACTACTGGGGCAGGTGTAGAAGCTAACCCGAACTCAATCCGACGCTTCTAAGCTAAGCTAGGCAAAAATATACATTCTACACTGCTTAACGCTATGCATTAAATGATGACTTTGTACAAAAAACCATCATTTATACATCGATATCTATGCAACTAAAAGTCCTATCAACATAATAAAACTATGGACAAGTTGCCACAGATGTGCCGGAAGTGCCTATGATAACAACACTTCACTCATACGAATACAACGCACACAAGGTGAATTTCGACACTTGCATGCACGTATATTTTTCTAATTTTTCTACTATAATATGCAGCAAATTTTTGCGGAAATTGCTCTAGACTCACTAATACTATAACTATGTGATCGAAAGATGTTGATGCTACCTTGGCAAAGTGTTGGCTACATGCCATGACATATCTTAGTTAGATGTATTGCCCCTGAGCTTGACAGTGTATGGTTGAACGTTTGTAGGAATTGCAATTTCCTAAAATATATAATGCAAATATTAGTATAGGATATAGTAAATATCATATTGTACCTGTGTGTGTGATGGCAATATTATTTTCTTGGTAGAGGGTGATGGGGGAATTATAGGACTACTAGTTGGTAGTATTAGTAGTCACGTCCTATTGCTAATAAACATACAGGAGCAATTCTTGTACACAAATACTAGAAAATTGCGTAAAAATGGCAAGCACATGGTAAAAATCCGACAAAATGGCTAGCACATGGGAAAATTTGAAAAAAACGGTTACCACGTGGAAAAATTGGAAAAAACGGTTAGCACGTGGAAATATTTGAAAAAACGGTTAGCACGTGGAAAAATTTGAAAAAACGGTTAGCACGTGGAAAAATCCGACAAATGGCTACCACATGGAAAAATTTGAAATAACGGCTAACACGTGGAAAAATTTGATAAAACGGTTAGCACATGGAAAAATCCAAACAAAATGGCGTGCAACGAATACACGCGGGAAACCAGGACAAAGCCGGCTTTGCGGTAGCGTCAAAGTTGCAGTCAGCGTCAAAGTCAGGACCCTGGACGACTTCAAATTTGCGGTCAAGCTTTGAAGTCTGCGTCAAAGTTGCAGTCAGCGTCAAAGCTTATCCTGAAAATGTTAAGGCAACAGAAATTTTGTTTTAGAAGCCTAAAGGAGAGATTAGGGTAACCAAGATGGGTATGAACAAGTCAGGAATTTCCGGGGCTATAAGATGGTATAACTCTCAAGAGGCTACGACTAAAGAAGGGTAGGATTTGAGGGGTCAAACTCTTCAACATAAAATTACAACAAAAACAACCTCAAACAAGGTTAAAACCTATCTTTTCACTGAGAGAGGGAAGCAGTCGTCTAAGGATTATGCTTCTGGTACTAAAACGACCGCACACTGCTGGGGCAGGTGTAGAAGCTAACCCGAACTCAATCCGACGCTTCTAAGCTAAGCTAGGCAAAAATATACATTCTACACTGCTTAACGCTATGCATTAAATGATGACTTTGTACAAAAAACCATCATTTATACATCGATATCTATGCAACTAAAAGTCCTATCAACATAATAAAACTATGGACAAGTTGCCACAGATGTGCCGGAAGTGCCTATGATAACAACACTTCACTCATACGAATACAACGCACGCAAGGTGAATTTCGACACTTGCATGCACGTATATTTTTCTAAATTTTCTACTATAATATGCAGCAAATTTTTGCGGAAATTGCTCTAGACTCACTAATACTATAACTATGTGATCGAAAGATGTTGATGCTACCTTGGCAAAGTGTTGGCTACATGCCATGACATATCTTAGTTAGATGTATTGCCCCTGAGCTTGACAGTGTATGGTTGAACGTTTGTAGGAATTGCAATTTCCTAAAATATATAATGCAAATATTAGTATAGGATATAGTAAATATCATATTGTACCTGTGTGTGTGATGGCAATATTATTTTCTTGGTAGAGGGTGATGGGGGAATTATAGGACTACTAGTTGGTAGTATTAGTAGTCACGTCCTATTGCTAATAAACATACAGGAGCAATTCTTGTACACAAATACTAGAAAATTGCGTAAAAATGGCAAGCACATGGTAAAAATCCGACAAAATGGCTAGCACATGGGAAAATTTGAAAAAAACGGTTACCACGTGGAAAAATTGGAAAAAACGGTTAGCACGTGGAAATATTTGAAAAAACGGTTAGCACGTGGAAAAATTTGAAAAAACGGTTAGCACGTGGAAAAATCCGACAAATGGCTACCACATGGAAAAATTTGAAATAACGGCTAACACGTGGAAAAATTTGAAAAAACGGTTAGCACATGGAAAAATCCAAACAAAATGGCGTGCAACGAATACACGCGGGAAACCAGGACAAAGCCGGCTTTGCGGTAGCGTCAAAGTTGCAGTCAGCGTCAAAGTCAGGACCCCAGACGACTTCAAATTTGCGGTCAAGCTTTGAAGTCTGCGTCAAAGTTGCAGTCAGCGTCAAAGCTTATCCTGAAAATGTTAAGGCAACAGAAATTTTGTTTTAGAAGCCTAAAGGAGAGATTAGGGTAACCAAGATGGGTATGAACAAGTCAGGAATTTCCGGGGCTATAAGATGGTATAACTCTCAAGAGGCTACGACTAAAGAAGGGTAGGATTTGAGGGGTCAAACTCTTCAACATAAAATTACAACAAAAACAACCTCAAACAAGGTTAAAACCTATCTTTTCACTGAGAGAGGGAAGCAGTCGTCTAAGGATTATGCTTCTGGTACTAAAACGACCGCACACTGCTGGGGCAGGTGTAGAAGCTAACCCGAACTCAATCCGACGCTTCTAAGCTAAGCTAGGCAAAAATATACATTCTACACTGCTTAACGCTATGCATTAAATGATGACTTTGTACAAAAAACCATCATTTATACATCGATATCTATGCAACTAAAAGTCCTATCAACATAATAAAACTATGGACAAGTTGCCACAGATGTGCCGGAAGTGCCTATGATAACAACACTTCACTCATACGAATACAACGCACACAAGGTGAATTTCGACACTTGCATGCACGTATATTTTTCTAATTTTTCTACTATAATATGCAGCAAATTTTTGCGGAAATTGCTCTAGACTCACTAATACTATAACTATGTGATCGAAAGATGTTGATGCTACCTTGGCAAAGTGTTGGCTACATGCCATGACATATCTTAGTTAGATGTATTGCCCCTGAGCTTGACAGTGTATGGTTGAACGTTTGTAGGAATTGCAATTTCCTAAAATATATAATGCAAATATTAGTATAGGATATAGTAAATATCATATTGTACCTGTGTGTGTGATGGCAATATTATTTTCTTGGTAGAGGGTGATGGGGGAATTATAGGACTACTAGTTGGTAGTATTAGTAGTCACGTCCTATTGCTAATAAACATACAGGAGCAATTCTTGTACACAAATACTAGAAAATTGCGTAAAAATGGCAAGCACATGGTAAAAATCCGACAAAATGGCTAGCACATGGGAAAATCCGACAAAATGGCTAGCACATGGGAAAATTTGAAAAAAACGGTTACCACGTGGAAAAATTGGAAAAAACGGTTAGCACGTGGAAAAATTTGAAAAAACGGTTAGCACGTGGAAAAATCCGACAAAATGGCTACCACATGGAAAAATTTGAAATAACGGCTAACACGTGGAAAAATTTGAAAAAACGGTTAGCACATGGAAAAATCCAAACAAAATGGCGTGCAACGAATACACGCGGGAAACCAGGACAAAGCCGGCTTTGCGGTAGCGTCAAAGTTGCAGTCAGCGTCAAAGTCAGGACCCCAGACGACTTCAAATTTGCGGTCAAGCTTTGAAGTCTGCGTCAAAGTTGCAGTCAGCGTCAAAGCTTATCCTGAAAATGTTAAGGCAACAGAAATTTTGTTTTAGAAGCCTAAAGGAGAGATTAGGGTAACCAAGATGGGTATGAACAAGTCAGGAATTTCCGGGGCTATAAGATGGTATAACTCCCAAGAGGCTACGACTAAGGAAGGGTAGGATTTGAGGGGTCAAACTCTTCAACATAAAATTACAACAAAAACAACCTCAAACAAGGTTAAAACCTATCTTTTCACTGAGAGAGGGAAGCAGTCGTCTAAGGATTATGCTTCTGGTACTAAAACGACCGCACACTACTGGGGCAGGTGTAGAAGCTAACCCGAACTCAATCCGACGCTTCTAAGCTAAGCTAGGCAAAAATATACATTCTACACTGCTTAACGCTATGCATTAAATGATGACTTTGTACAAAAACCATCATTTATACATCGATATCTATGCAACTAAAAGTCCTATCAACATAATAAAACTATGGACAAGTTGCCACAGATGTGCCGGAAGTGCCTATGATAACAGCACTTCACTCACACGAATACAACGCACACAAGGTGAATTTCGACACTTGCATGCACGTATATTTTTCTAATTTTTCTACTATAATATGCAGCAAATTTTTGCGGAAATTGCTCTAGACTCACTAATACTATAACTATGTGATCGAAAGATGTTGATGCTACCTTGGCAAAGTGTTGGCTACATGCCATGACATATCTTAGTTAGATGTATTGCCCCTGAGCTTGACAGTGTATGGTTGAACATTTGTAGGAATTGCAATTTCCTAAAATATATAATGCAAATATTAGTATAGGATATAGTAAATATCATATTGTACCTGTGTGTGTGATGGCAATATTATTTTCTTCGTAGAGGGTGATGGGGGAATTTTAGGACTACTAGTTGGTAGTATTAGTAGTCACGTCCTATTGCTAATAAACATACAGGAGCAATTCTTGTACACAAATACTAGAAAATTGCGTAAAAATGGCAAGCACATGGTAAAAATCCGACAAAATGGCTAGCACATGGGAAAATTTGAAAAAAACGGTTACCACGTGGAAAAATTGGAAAAAACGGTTAGCACGTGGAAATATTTGAAAAAACGGTTAGCACGTGGAAAAATTTGAAAAAACGGTTAGCACGTGGAAAAATCCGACAAATGGCTACCACATGGAAAAATTTGAAATAACGGCTAACACGTGGAAAAATTTGAAAAAACGGTTAGCACATGGAAAAATCCAAACAAAATGGCGTGCAACGAATACACGCGGGAAACCAGGACAAAGCCGGCTTTGCGGTAGCGTCAAAGTTGCAGTCAGCGTCAAAGTCAGGACCCCAGACGACTTCAAATTTGCGTTCAAGCTTTGAAGTCTGCGTCAAAGTTGCAGTCAGCGTCAAAGCTTATCCTGAAAATGTTAAGGCAACAGAAATTTTGTTTTAGAAGCCTAAAGGAGAGATTAGGGTAACCAAGATGGGTATGAACAAGTCAGGAATTTCCGGGGCTATAAGATGGTATAACTCCCAAGAGGCTACGACTAAAGAAGGGTAGGATTTGAGGGGTCAAACTCTTCAACATAAAATTACAACAAAAACAACCTCAAACAAGGTTAAAACCTATCTTTTCACTGAGAGAGGGAAGCAGTCGTCTAAGGATTATGCTTCTGGTACTAAAACGACCGCACACTACTGGGGCAGGTGTAGAAGCTAACCCGAACTCAATCCGACGCTTCTAAGCTAAGCTAGGCAAAAATATACATTTTACACTGCTTAACGCTATGCATTAAATGATGACTTTGTACAAAAAACCATCATTTATACATCGATATCTATGCAACTAAAAGTCCTATCAACATAATAAAACTATGGACAAGTTGCCACAGATGTGCCGGAAGTGCCTATGATAACAACACTTCACTCATACGAATACAACGCACACAAGGTGAATTTCGACACTTGCATGCACGTATATTTTTCTAATTTTTCTACTATAATATGCAGCAAATTTTTGCGGAAATTGCTCTAGACTCACTAATACTATAACTATGTGATCGAAAGATGTTGATGCTACCTTGGCAAAGTGTTGCCTACATGCCATGACATATCTTAGTTAGATGTATTGCCCCTGAGCTTGACAGTGTATGGTTGAACATTTGTAGGAATTGCAATTTCCTAAAATATATAATGCAAATATTAGTATAGGATATAGTAAATATCATATTGTACCTGTGTGTGTGATGGCAATATTATTTTCTTGGTAGAGGGTGATGGGGGAATTATAGGACTACTAGTTGGTAGTATTAGTAGTCACGTCCTATTGCTAATAAACATACAGGAGCAATTCTTGTACACAAATACTAGAAAATTAAGGGTTTTCCATCTATGGTACTTATGCTTGTTTAAGATTAAAATTTATATATAATAAGTTGCGGTGTTCTTTGATTTCAACATAAACAAAATATCACATTTTCTCATTTAATTCATTTTGCATTTTTGAAATTAATTTAAATTTGTACACATAATTGTTTTCATATAATCAAATAACATGCAATTTTTATTTTTATATACTCTTCCGCACTTTATAATTCTGTTTTAATAAATAATATACAGTGAAATAAATAAAATGAAAATACATAATAAATAAATAAATATTTAAAAATAGAATACTGTGTTTTATTGCATATTTACAAAACTAATTCCATCAAACAAGACCCGCAATATTAAAAAATCTGCTTCTTTACGCATACGTGAAAGTGTAAATGATATCACACATGAAAAATGGTTTTAAACGAACCGCTTCAATCGCATACTGAACTTTTAAATTGGCCCCCAATGATTTACGCCGTTTCTGTTGTATTGCATGTGTGTGCGTTCTATGAATGTATTGCCAACAAAATTTGGACAGAATTTTTGTGTAGAGGCCTATCCAGTACTTCTGTAATATAAGCCAACAATACTGAGTTTATTCACACATAAACAATAAAAACAAAAATATGACATTTCAACATAACCAACGAACCCGCAAATCTATCTATTTTTACTGTAGCAACTATAATCCAGCCGAGTGTGTGGTGCAATGGTCAAGGTGACCGACTCACACTCGGTAGGTGGCGGGTTCGATTCCCGCTGCCGCCATCTCGGCATTGGTGCCGGGGTGAAAGGCCTGACTACAAGCCTTATAATATGTAGTCCGTATGGTCCCCCAACGTCACTGGAGGTTGCTTCGCTGGTCTGATAAGCCGCAAGCTATAAAAACCACCTTATCAAGAAACAGCACAAGAAGAATCAACCGGACCGTACCTCAGACAAGAACTCATTTGGCTTTCATCGTACTCAGGGCAAAAACCGTACCTCAGGCAAAAACCCAAGACCGTACCGCAGGCAAAAACCCAAAGGCAGAAGCAGATGAAAGAGAGTTCACGGAAGCATCCGGACCGTACCTCAAGACCGTACCTCAGGCAGGAACCCAGGGCAGAGGCAGACGGAGGAGAGTTAACGGAGTTTTCTGGTGCCGCTATGTGCTCCATAGGAGCGACTGTGTTCTCATGACTAAAACATTTAACGCATGTATGTGTTAAAAAAAAAAAAAAAAAAAAATTGTACAAAAAATGTAGAAAAATGAAAACCTGTCAAATAAATAAATAAAAAAAAAAACTATAATCCACCTACCGTACATTGTATGGCGGAAAATTTACTGCTCTGTTCGAGGTAAGTAGATGATGACATATACACAACTAGTGTAGTAGCAAAATTGGTCCAATGGAATACAGCTAGGTTTGCGGGTTCGTTGGTTATGTTGAAGAGTCATATTTTTTTCAGTATTGTTTATGTGTGAATAAACTCAGTTTTTATTGTTTATGTGTGAGTAAACTCAGTATTGTTGCTGACTATTTTGAGGTTATGTTTCTACTAGTGTTTAGAATTTGGCTTTTCTTTGGTCATCTACCGCGTAGTAGCAAAATTGGTCCAAAGGAAAACGCCTTATATGTCATTTTTATTTGATATGAAAAATTAATGCGTATCAAAATATTGAGATAATAAGTTTAGAGTATTGGAAAAAATCACCTATTTTTTATTTTGGCTAGGATTGCACACAACCCATAATCAAGAAGCCCGTAACAAGTACTTACCAACCTACACCATGTGCTTGATTTATTACTTTTATTGCAGCATGTGTAAATGTGCACTTAAAGCTAAAAGTTAAGGGCATGCACACATGTAAAAAAAAATATTGACAGATTGTGGTATTCCGGTAATTTACAACAAATTTCATTATAACGAAAAGTATAAGTTTGTTGGAAAGAATTGTTAATATTATATTCTATGTGTAACTATTTTTACGGAATTCATTAAAATATCATGAAAATATTAATTGTAAAAATTATATATTTAATATTTATTATTGCATTACAATTTATACCATCGCTACAATACCACGATAAATTCTATGAAGAATTATATATAAAACCAATTCGAAAAGGGTCTTCTGCTTATGTTAATACTTATTTTCAATTTTCAACACGATGGGAAATTAATGAAAATGATAATTGCAAGTATAATATTTATGTTTCATTCGTATTCAATTCAATGTTTTTATTTAAATTTTAGTGAAACATACTAATTTGTTTCCTCGAGCAATCGCGGACATATTTGATCAATTCAGCTTGCATGAGTTGCATATAAGTCTAACGCAAGGGCAGTGGTCATATGAACTGTGGGGCTATCCGTTTGTTGATGCAGCTCCAGGTGCTGAAATATGGGCTTGGTTCAAAGATAACTTAAGTCCAGCTGAAATTGATGAGCAGTGGAGATATTTGTCTTCTACACTCTCTGGAATTTTATGCGCTTCGTTAAATTTTGTCGATGAAACAAATAGTATAGAACCAAAATATTCATTTAGACCGCGTTATGGAAATATAAGTCAATATTTTAACTCCAATAATATTAGGTAATATATCGGTTAATAATTTCATATTAAATGTTTGATAAATATTTTTTCAGGTATTCTTTATTACCTAGAGAAATTGTTTGTACTGAGAATTTAACTCCATGGAAAAAACTTTTACCTTGCAGTGGCACACATGGACTTGTTTCACTTTTAAATTCTGGATTTATTTACAATTCGAAGTACAACTCCCTTGCTATCGAAGTTCGTGCTATATATGATAATTTATTATCTAATCCGCGGTTATTAGAATTCAGGGAGTCTATCAATATTTTGTATGATTTAAAAATGTTAGGATTATCCAGTTTTACAATCCGGGCATTGTTTGGACAAGGTTTAAATGGAAAATGTCCTTTATCAAGCAGTAGTATTGTTTATGCTGAAAACGACAATAAATATAAGTTAGAGCCTACACCGAAAAAACAGTTATATTCAGTTAATGGTAATATAAAAAAAAATATTTCCATCTATGATATTGGAATTGAATCGCCAAAAAAAATGTTCAATTTGGAATATTTAGACATGTTTGAAGAACATTTAAATGATAATTCGCCTGCTTTATTTGCCCATCGATATATATTGCGAGAAGGTCAAGAACGTGGAAAACTTGTGTCTAAAATAACAAATACCTTAAATGAGCCAGCGAATATTATTTTGCAAGAAAATATACCATGGTATTTGCCAATTTACTTGCACACGTTGCATTTAGAAGTTAACTCGTTACCAGTACAGGCAAAAAATATTCATTACGTACCAGGTGAAAGAAGAAAAAAGCCATACCACTTGGAAATAGCATGTACAATACCCGCCAAATCCACAATTTCAATTTTTTTGGACTTCGACTTTATATTTTTAAAATGGATTGAATATCCACCAGACGCCAGTCATGGATTCTACATTGGTTCAGCAACAATATCAGCAGAATTACCATTTGATAACAATTACTTATTAATACCCGTAGAAGGATTTTTGGTTGCAGACTCTTTGAACTATTCGAAATCAAATCGCTTCCTTCAAATTCGAACTGAAAATCTTATTTTACCTTTACCAACACCAGATTTTAGTATGCCATATAATGTGATTTGTTTAGCGTGCACTGTAGTTGCATTAGCATTTGGCCCAATTCATAGCGTTGCAACCAAAAAGATGGTTATACAAAGTAATAATGAAGCATCATCATTTTTTCAAAAACTTAGACGAAAACTTTTTGCGAACAAAGAATAAAATTCTAAAATTTTAGCGACTCATAATGTTTATTTGTTTTATTAGAGATAATATGGACAATTTAATGTGAAATAAAAAATAATTAAAATAAATATAAATCTTTACTTCCAAAGTTTTTTTATTGAAATATTTTTTTCGGAGTCTTTTTGCATCACCTTAGCGACTGCCATTTCGAAGTCTTCTTGAGTAACATGAACTCTGCGCTCCCGAAGTGCGTACATGCCGGCTTCGGTGCATACACCTTTGACTTCTGCACCCGAAGCACCAGGCATTAGTTCGGCAATTTTACGCAAATTGATTCCACGTGTAAGATTCATTTTTCTAGAATGAATTTTCAAAATATCAAGCCTAGCTTCTTCATTTGGTGGTGGAAATTCAATTTTCCGATCAATACGCCCTGGCCGAAGAAGGGCAGGATCAAGAATATCAATTCGATTTGTTGCCATAATAACTTTAATATTTTTAGTTGCTTCAAATCCATCCAATTGATTCAATAATTCCAGCATAGTTCTTTGTACTTCAGAATCACCACCGGAACCAGATTCAATACGTGAAGAACCAATCGAATCAATTTCATCCATAAAAATTATAGACGGAGCATGTTCACGTGCCATTACAAATAACTCACGAACCATTCGTGAACCTTCACCAATAAATTTTTGCACTAATTCAGATCCAGACACCCGAATGAATGTACATTCGGTATGGTGAGCAACAGCACGTGCTAATAGAGTTTTCCCTGTACCAGGTGGTCCGTAAAGAAGCACACCTTTCGGTTGTGCAATGCCAAGTGCATCGAACAACTCTGGATGTTTAACAGGTAACTCAATAACTTCTTTAATTTCTTTAATTTGTTTGTCTAAACCTCCAACCATTTCATATGTTGAATCTGGAACTTTTTCTACCATCATCAATGAAACCAGTGGATCTATTTTATTTGGTAAAATTTTGTGCAGTGTATAACTTTCATTACGCAGAGCAACGCGGCAATTAGGTGTAACGTCATTGATATCAATATTTTTATCGATGTCCACAACAAATTTTCCTTCTGGGTGCACCTTCACTAAAACCTTCTTTTTATCCATTGGCTTTACCACTTCTCCTACATAGCTTCCCTGTTCTTGCAGCAATTGCAACTCTTCGCGAAGCATCCGAACTTGCATATGTAAAAATTTACAAATTTATTTTAATTGTTTATTTTTTTATATCAATTTACCTTTTGCATTAAGTTCATTTCTTTGAGCTTCTAAACGCCTCAAATTCTGACTTTTCTCAGCTACGATCAATTGCAATTCTTCGATTTTTTGTATATAGTAAGATCTAAAGCCTTCCCCCGAAACTTGATCTACTTCCATCTTAAAGAAAGTACATTATTGTATTTTAAATAAATAATGAAATATTTTATTATACTTTATTAGAAACAGTCATGACTTCGACAAATTGTTCTGACAGCCTTACATTAATTTACGCAAATCACGAATCTTAACACTTTTTCTTCTTCTTCTTTGTTTTCTATTTCTTCTTATTATTCTTCTTCTTATTTTGATATTATTAATGCAGTTATAGCAGATCACTCGGCATGACACATAAACTCTGTGTATAAAATGTATAATTTGCAAGCAGCCTAATTGATATTATAATAAAACTTAAAAATTTTGAAATATCGTGGAAATTATATTGAAATAGAACATTACTATATTAATATTGGAAAAAAATTAAACAAATCACAAATATATACATAGAAATTGAGTTTGAAAGTAGTACATTTAATATAAAATAGTTGGAAAGTGTGTGACATATTAGCGTCATATTAGCTTGAAGTTCTTTGACAATTTTTATGGTATAGTTTTGAGGAAAGCGTGATATAGCATATTAGCTATTAACTAATTTATAATCGCTGTTGTTTTTCTTTTACATCAAATAAAAAGCTGAATAAATAAATAGTGTTATTGATAGGGGAAGTCGAAAAAGGAATTCGCAGTAGCCAAGCGAAGTAAAATGTCGGTCGCGTACCCTCAGCAGCAGGCTCCACCTGCACAGCCTCCACCACAGCAAAGCGGCCAAAGAGTGCAAGCCAATATGCCACCGGGAAGAATTCCACCGCCACCGAGTCCAGCGCACATACAAAAAATTCTTGATGAAAATTGTGGATTAATACAAACAATACAAGATTTCCAAAATCTTGGAAAAGCTCAAGAATGCATGACATATCATCAGGCTTTACATAGAAATCTTGTATATTTAGCACAGTTAGCTGACGGTACCCAAAATCTATCTAATATATTGCCAGTAAACATGTAATTAATAATTTTTTGGTTAGATAAGTAATAATTGTGTTTTTTAGCCTCCCCATATTTTACAACAAAATTCCCATATTTTACAACAACCAGTTTCGCAAAATATTATGAACGCCTTAAATGTTCCACCGTCGAACGTACCACTATCAACTCTTAATCATAATAACGATGCAGGTGCCTCTGCTGGACAACAGATGCCATCTTATGGTAGTCAACCACTACCGCCGACGCCTCATCCTAGCATGTCTAACACAGGTCTGCAAAATCAAGGTGTAGCCGTATCACAACAGCAATCTAATACAATGCAGCAAGGTTCAAATCAACAGCAGCAAGCTAGCGTACAATATAGAGGTCCAACTTCTCAGCCGCCACCTACATCCCAAAGTAAAGTTTTTATATTTAATAATTCAAAAAATAAATGTATTTTTTTGGGCAACAGATCAAAGTATACAACGGCCTGGCGGTCAGCCACAGCCACAACAGCCTCCTCCGCAACCATACAGGGGTGGTTATCAGCAACATGCTCATTATCCTTATCCTCCACAGGGACAGCCCTATCAACCACAAGCCGGATATGGCGGAGGAATACCACCTTATGGTCCACCGAATCAAGGATATCCACCAAATACTCAAGGGTATCATCACGGTGGAATGACATCAACATCTTCAACTGGGCCTATACCTCCTAGTGTTGCTTATTCGAATTCAACTCAGCATCAAGCACCTGGTCCTGGTGTATATGCCCCTCCAACTCAACAGGGCAGCCAACCTCCATCACAAATGTATGGTCCTCCAGGTGGTGCACAAACTCCTACTGGACAATATTCGCAGGCGTCTACGGGCCCACCGCCTCCTTCAATTGGTTATGGATATCCAACACCTAACCCAGCACAAAATACGTATGTTCAACCTCCCCAGCAACAAATTCCTGCTCCTAATCAACCTGGCTATCAACCACCAGGCGGTGCAGCACAAGCAGGATATCAACCACAAGCTCAGCAACCCTATCAACAAAATCCGGGTTATCCCCCTGCACAACAGGCAACGATGGGTATATCATCTTCACAGTCAAGCCAACAAACTACTCAAGCATCTCAAAATAATGCAAGCTCAACACCAAGTGTAGCCAATAACTATAGCTCTTCTCCAAGTCCTGGCCAAACTCCACCACCTCAAGGTAGTAATAATACTGGAACAAATTCAAATAGTGGTCCTCCAAACACACCAGCTGTTTCACAATCTCAAGGTCATCCTCCAAGCGGTGGTCAACAATATGCTCCACCACCGCCACCGCAGTCAGTTACAAGTGCTCCACCAAGTCAACAACCTCCATATACTTCACCACCAACAGCAGCCGGAGCACCTTCAAATTATGCACAACAATCTGCTTCACAACAGCAGATTCCTCCTCCAGCAAATAGTTCCGCTAGTCCAGTCCCAAATGGAGCCCCAGTGCCCACACAATATCAGCCACCACCAGGTTCCCAAAGCTACGCTACACAGCCTGGAACACAACCATATAATCCGCCAGGTGGACCTGCAGCGTATCCATCACATGGTTATCATCAACAAGGTTATGCTCCAATGCCGCAAGGTCAATATCCACCTTCACAAGGATATCAAGGATATAGACCACCAGGTGGACAAATTCCGCCGACTGGACCTCAAGGGCCCCCAACATCTGCATATGGATACGGATACCAAACTCCTCAATAAGTGCGCGCATGCGAACATTAATGTATTAACATAATTTTTCCTTGACTTTAAATTAAGGTTATTGAACAATTATTAACGAACTTTTGGATACTATGATTTTATTATTCCTTCGTTTTCCCTTTAGTTTTATAAGCTGTATATTAAATAAAGTCTTTAGATGAATAAATTTGACATAAAATACCTTTTCTTCAAAAATATTAATTTACGTAAAAAAAAAACAAATAAATAAAAAGACTCAGTATTATACCGCAGAAATATATTTTAATATAAAATATTTTTTAATTTATTGTATTATTAGTGTTTCTACAAAAAATTTATAATACAAAAATTAAACGGGATATTATTGATATACATATAGCAAAATGATGCAATAAAATATAATTTTGTATAAATAATCCTTCATAATAGAAACTGCAGTAGAATAATTACATTTGCTGTAACTGTTATTTAAAAAAAAATTGTGAGTTAGCTTTATAACATCTGGCTGGTGCTTCAATTTTTAAGTTATAAACATATTTCTGAGATATATTAGAAAAATATGTTTGAAGTTCATTTTAACAGCATCGAGATGATTTGTTTAATGATAGGCATTTGGAATATTTATAACACGTTTAATATAGATGATTTCTAATTTTAAACGAAACTTAAAATTCTTTATCTTAAAATTTTCTCTCTTACTGAGTGGTATAACTAGTGCGTTCGATAATATTTCAAATATTGTAAATATTGAAATCTCAACAGTTGCAAATAATATATAAATTAAGGAAAAAATATATATTTGGTAGGGTTAAAATGAATTGCCACATTGCACAAATTAAAGTTATGGCAGTATAAAAGTAAGTCTTAAATGAAATTAGGTGATGACTACTCGAATATTTTTTTCCTTTAATCAAGGAACAATGTCGTGAAATGACAATTCTTTATATTTAGACAAAATATACAGTTTGAATTATGAATATTCCTATTTAATTCAGGCTTTTCGGATATATAGCATATATTTTTCCACGCAATTTGTTAGTTTTATCTTGTCTTGCAAAAATAAAAAATAGGTGTCCATCAAGCAAGTTTATAATGAAATTTTTAGATATTTGTGTAGGGATTCTATACGTTATTTATTCCAAATACAATTAACTCGGCCTAGCTTCTGCGAAATAGAATTATACGATAATTAAACAACTTAATCAAATCAGTAATCTAAAATTTAAATAAAACATATTTCGCATTTTGTTTATTTTTATTAGTTTTATAATTTATTTTTAAATGGAATGCACAAAATAAAAAAAATTCAATTTAATAAAACATTAAATAATTTGTATATGTTAAACAATTATTGATTTTGCGAATATGCACTTTCAAAATTATTTGCATCTATTTTATTTTATATTCACTATTTATAAATTTTGTTTATCCTAATTTACTTTATAAGCTTTAAACAATTGTCTTAAAACCAATTTTGAATTAATGAATATGGACATTTGCGGTGTATGCTATTAGAAATCAATTATTTTTCACTGTATGCTAACCATTAACAAAATAAGTTTTGATCAATTATCACGATTTATTTTGGATTGAAAATATTCGTATTTTATGTAGTCATTACGATGTCAACAAAATAATATCAGTATCGAGTTACTGATTGCTGGATAAAAACAAAATCTAAGTACATATGCTTAAAATTAATTCTAGTTATTATATGTATGTACATTTGATTTGATAGATCTACATAATTTAATGTTTAATCTTTAAAGATGCATGATATTATATATATATATAATATATAGATTCTTTTTTAAAGTGATATACTTTTTAATAAATTACTAACATTATAATATTTTTGTAAAAATATAATGCATAACATAGATATTTGTTAACGATTTAACATTTCTGTACACCTTAAAACTGCACCCAATTTGCATTTGCTGCACTCGGTTGCGGCGGAGTTTCTTGTTCTTCTTGACTGAAATTTATTTGTAATACAAATATTAAATATAATTTAATATTTAATTAATTCTATGGATCTTAATATTTGCACACTGAATATTTAGAAAAATATAGTATTTTTTAGTATTAATTTAATTAAATATTCAACGTGTTAAAATCAGTATAAAATTTACTTTGCTGAAGCAAATTCTCCCCATTGCGTTTTCTCTTGAGGTTTGTGAGAAGGTGACACTCCGGGACTTTGTCTTAAGCCCGACGATGGTGGTGGAGCTATTTTGCTAACACCTCCCGGTGGTGGTGGTAAAATACCAGAACCAGTTCGAATTTTCGACGTACGAGAATTAACCTCACCATCTTTCTTCTATTTGTTCATAAATTAATATTTTCAATTAATTTTTCTCAATAAAACACAATTGTTTTCTTATACCGTTATTTTCATATTTATTTTAATAGTTTCTCCTTCCTTAAATCCAAGATCAAGCTCTCTTTTGGGTTCAACTTTTTCTTTCTCAATTTGTTCTTGATTTTTTACCCATTTGAAGTGGTCTTGTAGAGCAACATTTAGATCAAATGAATCGGAGCGATCACCAAAACCGAGACCTAAGAATGCGGAACGACCTAAAAATATAATTCATAATAATATCAAATTAAAATAAATATTTTCCTAGTTCTTACCTGAATCATCCTGAACTCTGATAACAAAATATCTTGAACTATCAGAAACTGCCTCAATGGCAATACCAGGATAATTTTCAACTGGACAATTAGCAAAAAGCGCTCCCGTAGTTTTATCTTCCAACTTTAAGTTTACAGAATTTCCTAGAGCAACAAGACGCATTCTGCCAGTCCAAGTTGGCTCAGTTAAATTCCAATCTGCAGCTCTATTACAAAACTTCTCATTACTAATATACAGTTACTTTTTAACTGTTTTAATTACCTATATCCCCTGTTACTAGCACGAGGAGGAATTTTATATATAAAAACCTCAGGCTTAACCAGAAGCACACTTTCATACTCCATTTTCTGCCGATTACTTTATTTAATATGCCAGATTTTGTCTTCAGAAATTTACCTAATTTTTATTCACCAATATAATTTAATTAAATAAATATTAAAGTTATAGTATCAATCAAATCTGATTCAACGTTTAATTGATTTCCCTGCAAGTAGTAACGAAATTCTTTGCTAAGCAAGAAATGCTGAAATAATTAAAAAAACCAATATTTTTATCATACACTTACAAAAATGTTTACTTTAATTTTTTGAAAAGTCCTAAAATTATTGAAGATTAACTACAAAATTCAAAACTTAAAACAAAATATTGAAGTATATGATCTGATTACAACTCTAGCAAATTTCTCGCAACTGACAGATAAGTGGTGATATTTTGGGGCGGAAAGAGTGAGACAGTAGGATATCAAATGCACTGTCTCTTTTTCCACGTCACTTCAATGAGATTTGTATTTTGATCTGCTTACAAAATAATTCAGCATTTTTCCTAAGAGCCGTAATTTTAATGATAAAAAGTAATATTTTTTTTATTCTGCATTTCATATTCAGTAAATTACTTATCCACATATTATTTTTTTTGTTGATGAAAACATTCGTAGGTTATTATTCCATTATTTATTTAACAGTTATTTCGATTCAACCTATAAAAAAATAATGGCTGCATATTAAATTCGAATAGGTATTAAATTAATACAATAGTATCAAACTACGAATAAGTAACAACTTTTAATTTGAAAAATATTCAGCTGTTATATTTGCGGAATTCATATTTTATTCGAAATATGTACTCAATAAATATCGATTAACACGATTTGAAAAACTATTCTGCTATAACCATAATATATTTTGTTTAAAGTATTATTCCTAATTCTAAAGGCGCATTTAGATATTCGACGAGTTAATGCAAAAATAAATAGGTAAACTTTTTTGAGGTAATATTTTTTTAAAGTGTGCTACTTTCCGCCTGCAGCGCCGCATATGAAATATATGCATGTTTCATATTTTTTTTAGATAACTAAATCATTGTTCCTAATTATTGTAGATGTGCGAAAGAACTTTAGTTAATTTAGGTATATATCTATTATTCAATTACTTGAAGTAAATTATATTAGTTATCATATAATTCCTATTGCATTGTCAAAAATATGCTTATAATATTCAAATAAATTATAAAAATGATTAATTAAAATAAAATAAAAAAATTAATAAAACGTTACGGGCAATTTTTTATTTCTCAATTTGCATACGATTTATTGTGCCATACAGTTTAGGTTATGGTAGACTTTCTCTAGTCTTTCAAAGTAAGTTTTACAAAATATTTTAGCAAACATAAATCAGGAAAAATTCTGCATGAGGAATTGGAAGGTTAGAATGAAATAAAATAATTCTCTTTACCATTCCATTTCTCATTTTTAATATTTGATTTTTTTCGTTGTAGAGAATTTATCTTTAAAGCCTCTTTCAAACCCTTTTTTTCTGAAACAATCTTTAAGAGCTTGGTTACGATCCTTTAAATATTTTGGTTTTCATCACCGTTCAAACAATTAATCTTGAATCGCTTATCAACAATCAACAATCATGAATCTCATCAACAATCAACAATTATGAATCGCCTATGAACCCTGCCAACAGTCACCCTTAGAGCAACGGTTTACATAGTGCATTAAGGCCTACGATATAAATATATTTATATTTTATTTTAAATTTGTAACATATTCCAGTAAGAGGAAAATTATTTGTTTACTATAATTAGATTGATAAGTTAAGCAAGTGATTTTATATTGATGTGGATGATTTTTTTAGTAGTTGATTATTAATGTTTCAATTAATTATTTGAAAGTGTTATTATTTTAATTATTGTTTTTACAAAAGTTAATAACGCAAAAGATATCTCACAGGCTGATGAAAATTGAAAATTTCCAACTTAATACATAAAGTTTGAATCATTCTATAAAACTTTATGGATAATAGGGCTTATCTCGTCTTCTACTACAATAGGTGTTGGAATCGTCCGTGCTCATGCAGGCTGCCAAATATTCTTCAGAAAATCGTCTTCTCGAACATGGCTAAAAGCGAAATAATACTAGTTGATGACCCAAGTTTCCGAAGAATACACAAAGGCTGGTAAGACCAAAGTTCTGAACAGCAATAGCTTTTAATTTATAGTGAGAAATTTCGAGCGAAATAATTTTGACCGACTGGAATAGTTTTATTGCCAACAGCCATGCGCATTTCTTCCGAACATAGAATTACATAACGTTTTCAAATCTATAATTTCCTATCTACATATATATATGATATTGCTTGATTTCGACTAAGGCGATGATCCTATCTTTTACTTGGCTTTGCCTTCGTTCACATAAAGTCCGACTTATTGTCTTCTAACGAAGTCCTCTTCTACAGCTTTATCTGATCGAAATTAACGTGTATGGATAATTTTAAATGTATTTTATTCTTATACACAGTGTGTCCCAAAAACAACCGAACTTTATATTTAAATCATACAACATGCAGCGCCATCTATTGAAAATTTGTAGCATTAAGAAGATACATTCATCCTCTTTCAAACGCACCTACATTCATGTAAATTTGAAGAACATTCCTATAAATGACATAAAAAAATCTATGCATGCGATGGTTGATCGTTTCAAACGTTGTATTGAGTCTAATGGAACTTGTTTTGAATAAATAATAACTTTCAAAGATAATATAATGTGTATTTTATTCTATATCCAAAAATTTCATTTATTTTTGGGACACACTGTGTATATTTACTAGTTCAGCCACTGTATTTCGAATTGAAATCATACAAACGTACATCAGTTTACTGCTACCACCAATTTACTACACATACATCCGATCCTATTACAAAAATAAACATAATCTTATTTTTATAAATTTTAAAACTTTATTGATAAATTTATAATATGTAAAATATTTATAATACAAACTTAAATAATCGACATTTAAAACAAATTCACATTCTGTATAAATATAAATTCTTATTATTTTTGGCACTTAAGTCTACAATGCTTATTTAATTGCAATCAATTAAATAAGCATTGTAGACTTAAGTGCCAAAATTTTGTTTGAATTATTTTCAACAAAATCTGACTCATTTAGGCAACCAATTTGATTTGAATTTAAAAATTAATTCCAACCAGTATTGAAGTAGCCTTGATATTGTCTATTTACGAAACTGGAATAAAAAATTGATGATTTGGGTGGATTGTAAGTATTTATAGATTGTGCATAACCATTCCCTGTACTAAATGACCACCCCTTAGAATCATCAATCATGCTTTCCCACTGAACTAAATTGTTATTATTTGATTTCTGAATGTCTGGACAAACCATATGATCTGTCTGAAGAACTGGACAAAGTTTAGAATTCTTTTCAAAATTATTTGCTTCAATGAATTCTCTAGACAAATGACTATTAGGTTGTTGCATTTTTCAAACGTGAAGGTGAAAGTGAATTGGAATAACGCGGCATATTATTTGAGCAAAATATTTGATTATTTGCCATTTGTGGATCACAAGTCAAGCCTCTGAATTTGTAACAGTATTTAGATATATTATTATCTTTATTTTGCAGTTTACGCGATTCGATTTTTCTTGGATCGTGTTCACTAATTTGCGAATTAGTACTATTTTTTCCTTTCCATTATGTATATTAAATGTAGGACCTGGTAGATTTATCAAAAGAGTGGTTTTCGGCATATTTCTTTTTAAATCTATTGGATTATATTTAGAATTGATCAGATTTTCAAATCCTAAAGCTCCCGAATACAACATGCAGCGCCATCTATTGAATATTTGCAGCATTAAGAAGATACATTCATCCTCTTTCAAACGCACATAAATTCATGTAAATTTGAAGGACATTCCTATAAATGACATAAAAAAATCTATGCACGCGCTAGTTGATCATTCCAAACATTGTATTGAGTCTAATGGAACCTGTTTTGAATAAATAATAACTTTCAAAGATAATATAATGTTTATTTTATTCTATATCCAAAAAGTTCGTTTATTTTTGGGACACACTGTGTATATTTACTAGTTCAGCCACTGTATTTCGAATTGAAATCATACAAACGTACATCAGTTTACTGCTACCAGCAATTTACTACACATATATCCGATCCTATTACAAAAATAAACATAATCTTATTTTTATAAATTTTAAAACTTTATTGATAAATTTATAATATGTAAAACATTTATAATACAAACTTAAATAATCGACATTTAAAACATATTCACATTCTGTATAAATATAAATTCTTATTATTTTTGGTACTTAAGTCTACAATGCTTATTTAATTGCAATCTATGAATTATTCTCAACAAAATCTGACTCTTTTAGGCAACCAATTTGGTTTGAATTTAAAAATTGATCCCAACCAGTATTGAAGTAGCCTTGATATTGTCTATTTACGAAACTGGAATAAAAAATTGATGATTTGGGTGGATTGTAAGTATTTATAGATTGTGCATAACCATTCCCTGTACTAAATGACCACCCCTCAGAATCAGCAATCATGTTTTCCCACTGAACTAAATTGTTATTATTTGATTTCTGAATGTCTGGACAAACCATATGATCTGTCTGAAGAACTGGACAAAGTTTAGAATTCTTTTCAAAATTATTTGCGTCAATGAATTCTTTAGATAAATGACTATTAGGTTGTTGCATTTTTCAAACGTGAAGGTGAAAGTGAATTGGAATAACGCGGCATATTATTTGAGCAAAATATTTGATTATTTGCCATTTGTGGATCACAAGTCAAGCCTCTGAATTTATAACAGTATTTAGATATATTATTATCTTTATTTTGCAGTTTACGCGATTCGATTTTTCTTGGATCGTGTTCACTAATTTGCGAATTAGTACTATTTTTTTCCTTTCCATTATGTATATTAAATGTAGGACCTGGTAGATTTATCAAAAGAGTGGTTTTCGGCATATTTCTTTTTAAATCTATTGGATTATATTTAGAATTGATCAGATTTTCAAATCCTAAAGCTCCCGAATACAACATGCAGCGCCATCTATTGAAAATTTGCAGCATTAGGAAGATACATTCGTCCTCTTTCAAACGCACCTAAATTCATGTAAATTTGAAGAACATTCCTATAAATGACATAAAAAAATCTATGCATGCGATGGTTGATCGTTTCAAACGTTGTATTGAGTCTAATGGAACTTGTTTTGAATAAATAATAACTTTCAAAGATAATATAATGTGTATTTTATTCTATATCCAAAAATTTCATTTATTTTTGGGACACACTGTGTATATTTACTAGTTCAGCCACTGTATTTCGAATTGAAATCATACAAACGTACATCAGTTTACTGCTACCACCAATTTACTACACATACATCCGATCCTATTACAAAAATAAACATAATCTTATTTTTATAAATTTTAAAACTTTATTGATAAATTTATAATATGTAAAACATTTATAATACAAACTTAAATAATCGACATTTAAAACAAATACACATTCTTTATAAATATAAATTCTTATTATTTTTGGTACTTAAGTCTACAATGCTTATTTAATTGCAATCTATGAATTATTCTCAACAAAATCTGACTCTTTTAGGCAACCAATTTGGTTTGAATTTAAAAATTGATCCCAACCAGTATTGAAGTAGCCTTGATATTGTCTATTTACGAAACTGGAATAAAAAATTGATGATTTGGGTGGATTGTAAGTATTTATAGATTGTGCATAACCATTCCCTGTACTAAATGACCACCCCTTAGAATCATCAATCATGCTTTCCCACTGAACTAAATTGTTATTATTTGATTTCTGAATGTCTGGACAAACCATATGATCTGTCTGAAGAACTGGACAAAGTTTAGAATTCTTTTCAAAATTATTTGCTTCAATGAATTCTCTAGACAAATGACTATTAGGTTGTTGCATTTTTCAAACGTGAAGGTGAAAGTGAATTGGAATAACGCGGCATATTATTTGAGCAAAATATTTGATTATTTGCCATTTGTGGATCACAAGTCAAGCCTCTGAATTTGTAACAGTATTTAGATATATTATTATCTTTATTTTGCAGTTTACGCGATTCGATTTTTCTTGGATCGTGTTCACTAATTTGCGAATTAGTACTATTTTTTTCCTTTCCATTATGTATATTAAATGTAGAACCTGGTAGATTTATCAAAAGAGTGGTTTTCGGCATATTTCTTTTTAAATCTATTGGATTATATTTAGAATTGATCAGATTTTCAAATCCTAAAGCTCCCGAATACAACATGCAGCGCCATCTATTGAAAATTTGCAGCATTAAGAAGATACATTCGTCCTCTTTCAAACGCACCTAAATTCATGTAAATTTGAAGAACATTCCTATAAATGACATAAAAAAATCTATGCATGCGATGGTTGATCGTTTCAAACGTTGTATTGAGTCTAATGGAACTTGTTTTGAATAAATAATAACTTTCAAAGATAATATAATGTGTATTTTATTCTATATCCAAAAATTTCATTTATTTTTGGGACACACTGTGTATATTTACTAGTTCAGCCACTGTATTTCGAATTGAAATCATACAAACGTACATCAGTTTACTGCTACCACCAATTTACTACACATACATCCGATCCTATTACAAAAATAAACATAATCTTATTTTTATAAATTTTAAAACTTTATTGATAAATTTATAATATGTAAAACATTTATAATACAAACTTAAATAATCGACATTTAAAACAAATACACATTCTTTATAAATATAAATTCTTATTATTTTTGGTACTTAAGTCTACAATGCTTATTTAATTGCAATCTATGAATTATTCTCAACAAAATCTGACTCTTTTAGGCAACCAATTTGGTTTGAATTTAAAAATTGATCCCAACCAGTATTGAAGTAGCCTTGATATTGTCTATTTACGAAACTGGAATAAAAAATTGATGATTTGGGTGGATTGTAAGTATTTATAGATTGTGCATAACCATTCCCTGTACTAAATGACCACTCCATAGAATCATCAATCATGCTTTCCCACTGAACTAAATTGTTATTATTTGATTTCTGAATGTCTGGACAAACCATATGATCTGTCTGAAGAACTGGACAAAGTTTAGAATTCTTTTCAAAATTATTTGCTTCAATGAATTCTCTAGATAAATGACTATTAGGTTGTTGCATTTTTCAAACGTGAAGGTGAAAGTGAATTGGAATAACGCGGCATATTATTTGAGCAAAATATTTGATTATTTGCCATTTGTGGATCACAAGTCAAGCCTCTGAATTTGTAACAGTTTTTAGATATATTATTATCTTTATTTTGCAGTTTACGCGATTCGATTTTTCTTGGATCGTGTTCACTAATTTGCGAATTAGTACTATTTTTTCCTTTCCATTATGTATATTAAATGTAGGACCTGGTAGATTTATCAAAAATGTGGTTTACGGCATATTTCTTTTTAAATCTATTGGATTATATTTAGAATTGATCAGATTCTCAAATCCTAAAGCTCCCGAATACAACATGCAGCGCCATCTATTGAAAATTTGCAGCATTAGGAAGATACAGTCATCCTCTTTCAAACGCACCTAAATTCCTGTAAATTTGAAGAACATTCCTATAAATGACATAAAAAAATCTATGCATGCGATGGTTGATCGTTTCAAACGTTGTATTGAGTCTAATGGAACTTGTTTTGAATAAATAATAACTTTCAAAAATAATATAATGTGTATTTTATTCTATATCCAAAAATTTCATTTATTTTTGGGACACACTGTGTATATTTACTAGTTCAGCCACTGTATTTCGAATTGAAATCATACAAACGTACATCAGTTTACTGCTACCACCAATTTACTACACATACATCCGATCCTATTACAAAAATAAACATAATCTTATTTTTATAAATTTTAAAACTTTATTGATAAATTTATAATATGTAAAACATTTATAATACAAACTTAAATAATCGACATTTAAAACAAATACACATTCTTTATAAATATAAATTCTTATTATTTTTGGTACTTAAGTCTACAATGCTTATTTAATTGCAATCTATGAATTATTCTCAATAAAATCTGACTCTTTTAGGCAACCAATTTGGTTTGAATTTAAAAATTGATCCCAACCAGTATTGAAGTAGCCTTGATATTGTCTATTTACGAAACTGGAATAAAAAATTGATGATTTGGGTGGATTGTAAGTATTTATAGATTGTGCATAACCATTCCCTGTACTAAATGACCACCCCTTAGAATCATCAATCATGCTTTCCCACTGAACTAAATTGTTATTATTTGATTTCTGAATGTCTGGACAAACCATATGATCTGTCTGAAGAACTGGACAAAGTTTAGAATTCTTTTCAAAATTATTTGCTTCAATGAATTCTCTAGACAAATGACTATTAGGTTGTTGCATTTTTCAAACGTGAAGGTGAAAGTGAATTGGAATAACGCGGCATATTATTTGAGCAAAATATTTGATTATTTGCCATTTGTGGATCACAAGTCAAGCCTCTGAATTTGTAACAGTATTTAGATATATTATTATCTTTATTTTGCAGTTTACGCGATTCGATTTTTCTTGGATCGTGTTCACTAATTTGCGAATTAGTACTATTTTTTCCTTTCCATTATGTATATTAAATGTAGGACCTGGTAGATTTATCAAAAGAGTGGTTTTCGGCATATTTCTTTTTAAATCTATTGGATTATATTTAGAATTTATCAGATTTTCAAATCCTAAAGCTCCCGAATACAACATGCAGCGCCATCTATTGAATATTTGCAGCATTAAGAAGATACATTCATCCTCTTTCAAACGCACATAAATTCATGTAAATTTGAAGGACATTCCTATAAATGACATAAAAAAATCTATGCACGCGCTAGTTGATCATTCCAAACATTGTATTGAGTCTAATGGAACCTGTTTTGAATAAATAATAACTTTCAAAGATAATATAATGTTTATTTTATTCTATATCCAAAAAGTTCGTTTATTTTTGGGACACACTGTGTATATTTACTAGTTCAGCCACTGTATTTCGAATTGAAATCATACAAACGTACATCAGTTTACTGCTACCAGCAATTTACTACACATACATCCGATCCTATTACAAAAATAAACATAATCTTATTTTTATAAATTTTAAAACTTTATTGATAAATTTATAATATGTAAAACATTTATAATACAAACTTAAATAATCGACATTTAAAACAAATACACATTCTTTATAAATATAAATTCTTATTATTTTTGGTACTTAAGTCTACAATGCTTATTTAATTGCAATCTATGAATTATTCTCAACAAAATCTGACTCTTTTAGGCAACCAATTTGGTTTGAATTTAAAAATTGATCCCAACCAGTATTGAAGTAGCCTTGATATTGTCTATTTACGAAACTGGAATAAAAAATTGATGATTTGGGTGGATTGTAAGTATTTATAGATTGTGCATAACCATTCCCTGTACTAAATGACCACTCCATAGAATCATCAATCATGCTTTCCCACTGAACTAAATTGTTATTATTTGATTTCTGAATGTCTGGACAAACCATATGATCTGTCTGAAGAACTGGACAAAGTTTAGAATTCTTTTCAAAATTATTTGCTTCAATGAATTCTCTAGATAAATGACTATTAGGTTGTTGCATTTTTCAAACGTGAAGGTGAAAGTGAATTGGAATAACGCGGCATATTATTTGAGCAAAATATTTGATTATTTGCCATTTGTGGATCACAAGTCAAGCCTCTGAATTTGTAACAGTTTTTAGATATATTATTATCTTTATTTTGCAGTTTACGCGATTCGATTTTTCTTGGATCGTGTTCACTAATTTGCGAATTAGTACTATTTTTTCCTTTCCATTATGTATATTAAATGTAGGACCTGGTAGATTTATCAAAAATGTGGTTTACGGCATATTTCTTTTTAAATCTATTGGATTATATTTAGAATTGATCAGATTCTCAAATCCTAAAGCTCCCGAATACAACATGCAGCGCCATCTATTGAAAATTTGCAGCATTAAAAAGATACAGTCATCCTCTTTCAAACGCACCTAAATTCCTGTAAATTTGAAGAACATTCCTATAAATGACATAAAAAAATCTATGCATGCGATGGTTGATCGTTTCAAACGTTGTATTGAGTCTAATGGAACTTGTTTTGAATAAATAATAACTTTCAAAAATAATATAATGTGTATTTTATTCTATATCCAAAAATTTCATTTATTTTTGGGACACACTGTGTATATTTACTAGTTCAGCCACTGTATTTCGAATTGAAATCATACAAACGTACATCAGTTTACTGCTACCACCAATTTACTACCCATACATCCGATCCTATTACAAAAATAAACATAATCTTATTTTTATAAATTTTAAAACTTTATTGATAAATTTATAATATGTAAAACATTTATAATACAAACTTAAATAATCGACATTTAAAATAAATACACATTCTTTATAAATATAAATTCTTATTATTTTTGGTACTTAAGTCTACAATGCTTATTTAATTGCAATCTATGAATTATTCTCAATAAAATCTGACTCTTTTAGGCAACCAATTTGGTTTGAATTTAAAAATTGATCCCAACCAGTATTGAAGTAGCCTTGATATTGTCTATTTACGAAACTGGAATAAAAAATTGATGATTTGGGTGGATTGTAAGTATTTATAGATTGTGCATAACCATTCCCTGTACTAAATGACCACCCCTTAGAATCATCAATCATGCTTTCCCACTGAACTAAATTGTTATTATTTGATTTCTGAATGTCTGGACAAACCATATGATCTGTCTGAAGAACTGGACAAAGTTTAGAATTCTTTTCAAAATTATTTGCTTCAATGAATTCTCTAGACAAATGACTATTAGGTTGTTGCATTTTTCAAACGTGAAGGTGAAAGTGAATTGGAATAACGCGGCATATTATTTGAGCAAAATATTTGATTATTTGCCATTTGTGGATCACAAGTCAAGCCTCTGAATTTGTAACAGTATTTAGATATATTATTATCTTTATTTTGCAGTTTACGCGATTCGATTTTTCTTGGATCGTGTTCACTAATTTGCGAATTAGTACTATTTTTTTCCTTTCCATTATGTATATTAAATGTAGAACCTGGTATATTTATCAAAAGAGTGGTTTTCGGCATATTTCTTTTTAAATCTATTGGATTATATTTAGAATTGATCAGATTTTCAAATCCTAAAGCTCCCGAATACAACATGCAGCGCCATCTATTGAAAATTTGCAGCATTAGGAAGATACATTCGTCCTCTTTCGAACGCACCTAAATTCATGTAAATTTGAAGAACATTCCTATAAATGACATAAAAAAATCTATGCATGCGATGGTTGATCGTTTCAAACGTTGTATTGAGTCTAATGGAACTTGTTTTGAATAAATAATAACTTTCAAAGATAATATAATGTGTATTTTATTCTATATCCAAAAATTTCATTTATTTTTGGGACACACTGTGTATATTTACTAGTTCAGCCACTGTATTTCGAATTGAAATCATACAAACGTACATCAGTTTACTGCTACCACCAATTTACTACACATACATCCGATCCTATTACAAAAATAAACATAATTTTATTTTTATAAATTTTAAAACTTTATTGATAAATTTATAATATGTAAAACATTTATAATACAAACTTAAATAATCGACATTTAAAACAAATACACATTCTTTATAAATATAAATTCTTATTATTTTTGGTACTTAAGTCTACAATGCTTATTTAATTGCAATCTATGAATTATTCTCAACAAAATCTGACTCTTTTAGGCAACCAATTTGGTTTGAATTTAAAAATTGATCCCAACCAGTATTGAAGTAGCCTTGATATTGTCTATTTACGAAACTGGAATAAAAAATTGATGATTTGGGTGGATTGTAAGTATTTATAGATTGTGCATAACCATTCCCTGTACTAAATGACCACCCCTTAGAATCATCAATCATGCTTTCCCACTGAACTAAATTGTTATTATTTGATTTCTGAATGTCTGGACAAACCATATGATCTGTCTGAAGAACTGGACAAAGTTTAGAATTCTTTTCAAAATTATTTGCTTCAATGAATTCTCTAGACAAATGACTATTAGGTTGTTGCATTTTTCAAACGTGAAGGTGAAAGTGAATTGGAATAACGCGGCATATTATTTGAGCAAAATATTTGATTATTTGCCATTTGTGGATCACAAGTCAAGCCTCTGAATTTGTAACAGTATTTAGATATATTATTATCTTTATTTTGCAGTTTACGCGATTCGATTTTTCTTGGATCGTGTTCACTAATTTGCGAATTAGTACTATTTTTTTCCTTTCCATTATGTATATTAAATGTAGAACCTGGTATATTTATCAAAAGAGTGGTTTTCGGCATATTTCTTTTTAAATCTATTGGATTATATTTAGAATTGATCAGATTTTCAAATCCTAAAGCTCCCGAATACAACATGCAGCGCCATCTATTGAAAATTTGCAGCATTAGGAAGATACATTCGTCCTCTTTCGAACGCACCTAAATTCATGTAAATTTGAAGAACATTCCTATAAATGACATAAAAAAATCTATGCATGCGATGGTTGATCGTTTCAAACGTTGTATTGAGTCTAATGGAACTTGTTTTGAATAAATAATAACTTTCAAAGATAATATAATGTGTATTTTATTCTATATCCAAAAATTTCATTTATTTTTGGGACACACTGTGTATATTTACTAGTTCAGCCACTGTATTTCGAATTGAAATCATACAAACGTACATCAGTTTACTGCTACCACCAATTTACTACACATACATCCGATCCTATTACAAAAATAAACATAATTTTATTTTTATAAATTTTAAAACTTTATTGATAAATTTATAATATGTAAAACATTTATAATACAAACTTAAATAATCGACATTTAAAACAAATACACATTCTTTATAAATATAAATTCTTATTATTTTTGGTACTTAAGTCTACAATGCTTATTTAATTGCAATCTATGAATTATTCTCAACAAAATCTGACTCTTTTAGGCAACCAATTTGGTTTGAATTTAAAAATTGATCCCAACCAGTATTGAAGTAGCCTTGATATTGTCTATTTACGAAACTGGAATAAAAAATTGATGATTTGGGTGGATTGTAAGTATTTATAGATTGTGCATAACCATTCCCTGTACTAAATGACCACCCCTTAGAATCATCAATCATGCTTTCCCACTGAACTAAATTGTTATTATTTGATTTCTGAATGTCTGGACAAACCATATGATCTGTCTGAAGAACTGGACAAAGTTTAGAATTCTTTTCAAAATTATTTGCTTCAATGAATTCTCTAGACAAATGACTATTAGGTTGTTGCATTTTTCAAACGTGAAGGTGAAAGTGAATTGGAATAACGCGGCATATTATTTGAGCAAAATATTTGATTATTTGCCATTTGTGGATCACAAGTCAAGCCTCTGAATTTGTAACAGTATTTAGATATATTATTATCTTTATTTTGCAGTTTACGCGATTCGATTTTTCTTGGATCGTATTCACTAATTTGCGAATTAGTACTATTTTTTTCCTTTCCATTATGTATATTAAATGTAGGACCTGGTAGATTTATCAAAAGAGTGGTTTTCGGCATATTTCTTTTTAAATCTATTGGATTTTATTTAGAATTGATCAGATTTTCAAATCCTAAAGCTCCCGAATACAACATGCAGCGCCATCTATTGAAAATTTGCAGCATTAAGAAGATACATTCATCCTCTTTCAAACGCACATAAATTCATGTAAATTTGAAGAACATTCCTATAAATGACATAAAAAAATCTATGCATGCGATGGTTGATCGTTTCAAACGTTGTATTGAGTCTAATGGAACTTGTTTTGAATAAATAATAACTTTCAAAGATAATATAATGTGTATTTTATTCTATATCCAAAAATTTCATTTATTTTTGGGACACACTGTGTATATTTACTAGTTCAGCCACTGTATTTCGAATTGAAATCATACAAACGTACATCAGTTTACTGCTACCACCAATTTACTACACATACATCCGATCCTATTACAAAAATAAACATAATTTTATTTTTATAAATTTTAAAACTTTATTGATAAATTTATAATATGTAAAACATTTATAATACAAACTTAAATAATCGACATTTAAAACAAATACACATTCTTTATAAATATAAATTCTTATTATTTTTGGTACTTAAGTCTACAATGCTTATTTAATTGCAATCTATGAATTATTCTCAACAAAATCTGACTCTTTTAGGCAACTAATTTGGTTTGAATTTAAAAATTGATCCCAACCAGTATTGAAGTAGCCTTGATATTGTCTATTTACGAAACTGGAATAAAAAATTGATGATTTGGGTGGATTGTAAGTATTTATAGATTGTGCATAACCATTCCCTGTACTAAATGACCACCCCTTAGAATCATCAATCATGCTTTCCCACTGAACTAAATTGTTATTATTTGATTTCTGAATGTCTGGACAAACCATATGATCTGTCTGAAGAACTGGACAAAGTTTAGAATTCTTTTCAAAATTATTTGCTTCTATGAATTCTCTAGACAAATGACTATTAGGTTGTTGCATTTTTCAAACGTGAAGGTGAAAGTGAATTGGAATAACGCGGCATATTATTTGAGCAAAATATTTGATTATTTGCCATTTGTGGATCACAAGTCAAGCCTCTGAATTTGTAACAGTATTTAGATATATTATTATCTTTATTTTGCAGTTTACGCGATTCGATTTTTCTTGGATCGTGTTCACTAATTTGCGAATTAGTACTATTTTTTTCCTTTCCATTATGTATATTAAATGTAGGACCTGGTAGATTTATCAAAAGAGTGGTTTTCGGCATATTTCTTTTTAAATCTATTGGATTATATTTAGAATTGATCAGATTTTCAAATCCTAAAGCTCCCGAATACAACATGCAGCGCCATCTATTGAAAACTTGCAGCATTAGGAAGATACATTCGTCCTCTTTCAAACGCACCTAAATTCATGTAAATTTGAAGAACATTCCTATAAATGACATAAAAAAATCTATGCATGCGATGGTTGATCGTTTCAAACGTTGTATTGAGTCTAATGGAACTTGTTTTGAATAAATAATAACTTTCAAAGATAATATAATGTGTATTTTATTCTATATCCAAAAATTTCATTTATTTTTGGGACACACTGTGTATATTTACTAGTTCAGCCACTGTATTTCGAATTGAAATCATACAAACGTACATCAGTTTACTGCTACCACCAATTTACTACACATACATCCGATCCTATTACAAAAATAAACATAATCTTATTTTTATAAATTTTAAAACTTTATTGATAAATTAATAATATGTAAAACATTTATAATACAAACTTAAATAATCGACATTTAAAACAAATACACATTCTTTATAAATATAAATTCTTATTATTTTTGGTACTTAAGTCTACAATGCTTATTTAATTGCAATCTATGAATTATTCTCAACAAAATCTGACTCTTTTAGGCAACCAATTTGGTTTGAATTTAAAAATTGATCCCAACCAGTATTGAAGTAGTCTTGATATTGTCTATTTACGAAACTGGAATAAAAAATTGATGATTTGGGTGGATTGTAAGTATTTATAGATTGTGCATAACCATTCCCTGTACTAAATGACCACCCCTTAGAATCATCAATCATGCTTTCCCACTGAACTAAATTGTTATTATTTGATTTCTGAATGTCTGGACAAACCATATGATCTGTCTGAAGAACTGGACAAAGTTTAGAATTCTTTTCAAAATTATTTGCTTCAATGAATTCTCTAGACAAATGACTATTAGGTTGTTGCATTTTTTAAACGTGAAGGTGAAAGTGAATTGGAATAACGCGGCATATTATTTGAGCGAAATATTTGATTATTTGCCATTTGTGGATCACAAGTCAAGCCTCTGAATTTGTAACAGTATTTAGATATATTATTATCTTTATTTTGCAGTTAACGCGATTCGATTTTTCTTGGATCGTGTTCACTAATTTGCGAATTAGTACTATTTTTTTCCTTTCCATTATGTATATTAAATGTAGGACCTGGTAGATTTATCAAAAGAGTGGTTTTCGGCATATTTCTTTTTAAATCTATTGGATTTTATTTAGAATTGATCAGATTTTCAAATCCTAAAGCTCCCAAATACAACATGCAGCGCCATCTATTGAAAATTTGCAGCATTAAGAAGATACATTCATCCTCTTTCAAACGCACATAAATTCATGTAAATTTGAAGAACATTCCTATAAATGACATAAAAAAATCTATGCATGCGATGGTTGATCGTTTCAAACGTTGTATTGAGTCTAATGGAACTTGTTTTGAATAAATAATAACTTTCAAAGATAATATAATGTGTATTTTATTCTATATCCAAAAATTTCATTTATTTTTGGGACACACTGTGTATATTTACTAGTTCAGCCACTGTATTTCAAATTGAAATCATACAAACGTACATCAGTTTACTGCTACCACCAATTTACTACACATACATCCGATCCTATTACAAAAATAAACATAATCTTATTTTTATAAATTTTAAAACTTTATTGATAAATTTATAATATGTAAAACATTTATAATACAAACTTAAATAATCGACATTTAAAACAAATACACATTCTTTATAAATATAAATTCTTATTATTTTTGGTACTTAAGTCTACAATGCTTATTTAATTGCAATCTATGAATTATTCTCAACAAAATCTGACTCTTTTAGGCAACCAATTTGGTTTGAATTTAAAAATTGATCCCAACCAGTATTGAAGTAGCCTTGATATTGTCTATTTACGAAACTGGAATAAAAAATTGATGATTTGGGTGGATTGTAAGTATTTATAGATTGTGCATAACCATTCCCTGTACTAAATGACCACCCCTTAGAATCATCAATCATGCTTTCCCACTGAACTAAATTGTTATTATTTGATTTCTGAATGTCTGGACAAACCATATGATCTGTCTGAAGAACTGGACAAAGTTTAGAATTCTTTTCAAAATTATTTGCTTCAATGAATTCTCTAGACAAATGACTATTAGGTTGTTGCATTTTTCAAACGTGAAGGTGAAAGTGAATTGGAATAACGCGGCATATTATTTGAGCGAAATATTTGATTATTTGCCATTTGTGGATCACAAGTCAAGCCTCTGAATTTGTAACAGTATTTAGATATATTATTATCTTTATTTTGCAGTTAACGCGATTCGATTTTTCTTGGATCGTGTTCACTAATTTGCGAATTAGTACTATTTTTTTCCTTTCCATTATGTATATTAAATGTAGGACCTGGTAGATTTATCAAAAGAGTGGTTTTCGGCATATTTCTTTTTAAATCTATTGGATTATATTTAGAATTGATCAGATTTTCAAATCCTAAAGCTCCCGAATACAACATGCAGCGCCATCTATTGAAAATTTGCAGCATTAAGAAGATACATTCATCCTCTTTCAAACGCACATAAATTCATGTAAATTTGAAGAACATTCCTATAAATGACATAAAAAAATCTATGCATGCGATGGTTGATCGTTTCAAACGTTGTATTGAGTCTAATGGAACTTGTTTTGAATAAATAATAACTTTCAAAGATAATATAATGTGTATTTTATTCTATATCCAAAAATTTCATTTATTTTTGGGACACACTGTGTATATTTACTAGTTCAGCCACTGTATTTCGAATTGAAATCATACAAACGTACATCAGTTTACTGCTACCACCAATTTACTACACATACATCCGATCCTATTACAAAAATAAACATAATCTTATTTTTATAAATTTTAAAACTTTATTGATAAATTTATAATATGTAAAACATTTATAATACAAACTTAAATAATCGACATTTAAAACAAATACACATTCTTTATAAATATAAATTCTTATTATTTTTGGTACTTAAGTCTACAATGCTTATTTAATTGCAATCTATGAATTATTCTCAACAAAATCTGACTCTTTTAGGCAACCAATTTGGTTTGAATTTAAAAATTGATCCCAACCAGTATTGAAGTAGCCTTGATATTGTCTATTTACGAAACTGGAATAAAAAATTGATGATTTGGGTGGATTGTAAGTATTTATAGATTGTGCATAACCATTCCCTGTACTAAATGACCACCCCTTAGAATCATCAATCATGCTTTCCCACTGAACTAAATTGTTATTATTTGATTTCTGAATGTCTGGACAAACCATATGATCTGTCTGAAGAACTGGACAAAGTTTAGAATTCTTTTCAAAATTATTTGCTTCAATGAATTCTCTAGACAAATGACTATTAGGTTGTTGCATTTTTCAAACGTGAAGGTGAAAGTGAATTGGAATAACGCGGCATATTATTTGAGCAAAATATTTGATTATTTGCCATTTGTGGATCACAAGTCAAGCCTCTGAATTTGTAACAGTATTTAGATATATTATTATCTTTATTTTGCAGTTTACGCGATTCGATTTTTCTTGGATCGTGTTCACTAATTTGCGAATTAGTACTATTTTTTTCCTTTCCATTTTGTATATTAAATGTAGGACCTGGTAGATTTATCAAAAGAGTGGTTTTCGGCATATTTCTTTTTAAATCTATTGGATTATATTTAGAATTGATCAGATTTTCAAATCCTAAAGCTCCCGAATACAACATGCAGCGCCATCTATTGAAAATTTGCAGCATTAGGAAGATACATTCGTCCTCTTTCAAACGCACCTAAATTCATGTAAATTTGAAGAACATTCCTATAAATGACATAAAAAAATCTATGCATGCGATGGTTGATCGTTTCAAACGTTGTATTGAGTCTAATGGAACTTGTTTTGAATAAATAATAACTTTCAAAGATAATATAATGTGTATTTTATTCTATATCCAAAAATTTCATTTATTTTTGGGACACACTGTGTATATTTACTAGTTCAGCCACTGTATTTCAAATTGAAATCATACAAACGTACATCAGTTTACTGCTACCACCAATTTACTACACATACATCCGATCCTATTACAAAAATAAACATAATCTTATTTTTATAAATTTTAAAACTTTATTGATAAATTTATAATATGTAAAACATTTATAATACAAACTTAAATAATCGACATTTAAAACAAATACACATTCTTTATAAATATAAATTCTTATTATTTTTGGTACTTAAGTCTACAATGCTTATTTAATTGCAATCTATGAATTATTCTCAACAAAATCTGACTCTTTTAGGCAACCAATTTGGTTTGAATTTAAAAATTGATCCCAACCAGTATTGAAGTAGCCTTGATATTGTCTATTTACGAAACTGGAATAAAAAATTGATGATTTGGGTGGATTGTAAGTATTTATAGATTGTGCATAACCATTCCCTGTACTAAATGACCACCCCTTAGAATCATCAATCATGCTTTCCCACTGAACTAAATTGTTATTATTTGATTTCTGAATGTCTGGACAAACCATATGATCTGTCTGAAGAACTGGACAAAGTTTAGAATTCTTTTCAAAATTATTTGCTTCAATGAATTCTCTAGACAAATGACTATTAGGTTGTTGCATTTTTCAAACGTGAAGGTGAAAGTGAATTGGAATAACGCGGCATATTATTTGAGCAAAATATTTGATTATTTGCCATTTGTGGATCACAAGTCAAGCCTCTGAATTTGTAACAGTATTTAGATATATTATTATCTTTATTTTGCAGTTTACGCGATTCGATTTTTCTTGGATCGTGTTCACTAATTTGCGAATTAGTACTATTTTTTTCCTTTCCATTATGTATATTAAATGTAGGACCTGGTAGATTTATCAAAAGAGTGGTTTTCGGCATATTTCTTTTTAAATCTATTGGATTTTATTTAGAATTGATCAGATTTTCAAATCCTAAAGCTCCCGAATACAACATGCAGCGCCATCTATTGAAAATTTGCAGCATTAGGAAGATACATTCATCCTCTTTCAAACGCACATAAATTCATGTAAATTTGAAGGACATTCCTATAAATGACATAAAAAAATCTATGCATGCGATGGTTGATCGTTTCAAACGTTGTATTGAGTCTAATGGAACTTGTTTTGAATAAATAATAACTTTCAAAGATAATATAATGTGTATTTTATTCTATATCCAAAAATTTCATTTATTTTTGGGACACACTGTGTATATTTACTAGTTCAGCCACTGTATTTCGAATTGAAATCATACAAACGTACATCAGTTTACTGCTACCACCAATTTACTACACATACATCCGATCCTATTACAAAAATAAACATAATCTTATTTTTATAAATTTTAAAACTTTATTGATAAATTAATAATATGTAAAACATTTATAATACAAACTTAAATAATCGACATTTAAAACAAATACACATTCTTTATAAATATAAATTCTTATTATTTTTGGTACATAAGTCTACAATGCTTATTTAATTGCAATCTATGAATTATTCTCAACAAAATCTGACTCTTTTAGGCAACCAATTTGGTTTGAATTTAAAAATTGATCCCAACCAGTATTGAAGTAGCCTTGATATTGTCTATTTACGAAACTGGAATAAAAAATTGATGATTTGGGTGGATTGTAAGTATTTATAGATTGTGCATAACCATTCCCTGTACTAAATGACCACCCCTTAGAATCATCAATCATGCTTTCCCACTGAACTAAATTGTTATTATTTGATTTCTGAATGTCTGGACAAACCATATGATCTGTCTGAAGAACTGGACAAAGTTTAGAATTCTTTTCAAAATTATTTGCTTCAATGAATTCTCTAGACAAATGACTATTAGGTTGTTGCATTTTTCAAACGTGAAGGTGAAAGTGAATTGGAATAACGCGGCATATTATTTGAGCAAAATATTTGATTATTTGCCATTTGTGGATCACAAGTCAAGCCTCTGAATTTGTAACAGTATTAAGATATATTATTATCTTTATTTTGCAGTTTACGCGATTCGATTTTTCTTGGATCGTGTTCACTAATTTGCGAATTAGTACTATTTTTTCCTTTCCATTATGTATATTAAATGTAGGACCTGGTAGATTTATCAAAAATGTGGTTTTCGGCATATTTCTTTTTAAATCTATTGGATTATATTTAGAATTGATCAGATTCTCAAATCCTAAAGCTCCCGAATACAACATGCAGCGCCATCTATTGAAAATTTGCAGCATTAAAAAGATACAGTCATCCTCTTTCAAACGCACCTAAATTCCTGTAAATTTGAAGAACATTCCTATAAATGACATAAAAAAATCTATGCATGCGATGGTTGATCGTTTCAAACGTTGTATTGAGTCTAATGGAACTTGTTTTGAATAAATAATAACTTTCAAAGATAATATAATGTGTATTTTATTCTATATCCAAAAATTTCATTTATTTTTGGGACACACTGTGTATATTTACTAGTTCAGCCACTGTATTTCGAATTGAAATCATACAAACGTACATCAGTTTACTGCTACCACCAATTTACTACACATACATCCGATTCTATTACAAAAATAAACATAATCTTATTTTTATAAATTTTAAAACTTTATTGATAAATTTATAATATGTAAAACATTTATAATACAAACTTAAATAATCGACATTTAAAACAAATACACATTCTTTATAAATATAAATTCTTATTATTTTTGGTACTTAAGTCTACAATGCTTATTTAATTGCAATCTATGAATTATTCTCAATAAAATCTGACTCTTTTAGGCAACCAATTTGGTTTGAATTTAAAAATTGATCCCAACCAGTATTGAAGTAGCCTTGATATTGTCTATTTACGAAACTGGAATAAAAAATTGATGATTTGGGTGGATTGTAAGTATTTATAGATTGTGCATAACCATTCCCTGTACTAAATGACCACCCCTTAGAATCATCAATCATGCTTTCCCACTGAACTAAATTGTTATTATTTGATTTCTGAATGTCTGGACAAACCATATGATCTGTCTGAAGAACTGGACAAAGTTTAGAATTCTTTTCAAAATTATTTGCTTCAATGAATTCTCTAGACAAATGACTATTAGGTTGTTGCATTTTTCAAACGTGAAGGTGAAAGTGAATTGGAATAACGCGGCATATTATTTGAGCAAAATATTTGATTATTTGCCATTTGTGGATCACAAGTCAAGCCTCTGAATTTGTAACAGTATTTAGATATATTATTATCTTTATTTTGCAGTTTACGCGATTCGATTTTTCTTGGATCGTGTTCACTAATTTGCGAATTAGTACTATTTTTTTCCTTTCCATTATGTATATTAAATGTAGGACCTGGTAGATTTATCAAAAGAGTGGTTTTCGGCATATTTCTTTTTAAATCTATTGGATTTTATTTAGAATTGATCAGATTTTCAAATCCTAAAGCTCCCGAATACAACATGCAGCGCCATCTATTGAAAATTTGCAGCATTAAGAAGATACATTCATCCTCTTTCAAACGCACATAAATTCATGTAAATTTGAAGGACATTCCTATAAATGACATAAAAAAATCTATGCATGCGATGGTTGATCGTTTCAAACGTTGTATTGAGTCTAATGGAACTTGTTTTGAATAAATAATAACTTTCAAAGATAATATAATGTGTATTTTATTCTATATCCAAAAATTTCATTTATTTTTGGGACACACTGTGTATATTTACTAGTTCAGCCACTGTATTTCGAATTGAAATCATACAAACGTACATCAGTTTACTGCTACCACCAATTTACTACACATACATCCGATCCTATTACAAAAATAAACATAATCTTATTTTTATAAATTTTAAAACTTTATTGATAAATTTATAATATGTAAAACATTTATAATACAAACTTAAATAATCGACATTTAAAACAAATACACATTCTTTATAAATATAAATTCTTATTATTTTTGGTACTTAAGTCTACAATGCTTATTTAATTGCAATCTATGAATTATTCTCAACAAAATCTGACTCTTTTAGGCAACCAATTTGGTTTGAATTTAAAAATTGATCCCAACCAGTATTGAAGTAGCCTTGATATTGTCTATTTACGAAACTGGAATAAAAAATTGATGATTTGGGTGGATTGTAAGTATTTATAGATTGTGCATAACCATTCCCTGTACTAAATGACCACCCCTTAGAATCATCAATCATGCTTTCCCACTGAACTAAATTGTTATTATTTGATTTCTGAATGTCTGGACAAACCATATGATCTGTCTGAAGAACTGGACAAAGTTTAGAATTCTTTTCAAAATTATTTGCTTCAATGAATTCTCTAGACAAATGACTATTAGGTTGTTGCATTTTTCAAACGTGAAGGTGAAAGTGAATTGGAATAACGCGGCATATTATTTGAGCAAAATATTTGATTATTTGCCATTTGTGGATCACAAGTCAAGCCTCTGAATTTGTAACAGTATTTAGATATATTATTATCTTTATTTTGCAGTTTACGCGATTCGATTTTTCTTGGATCGTGTTCACTAATTTGCGAATTAGTACTATTTTTTTCCTTTCCATTATGTATATTAAATGTAGGACCTGGTAGATTTATCAAAAGAGTGGTTTTCGGCATATTTCTTTTTAAATCTATTGGATTTTATTTAGAATTGATCAGATTTTCAAATCCTAAAGCTCCCGAATACAACATGCAGCGCCATCTATTGAAAATTTGCAGCATTAAGAAGATACATTCGTCCTCTTTCAAACGCACCTAAATTCATGTAAATTTGAAGAACATTCCTATAAATGACATAAAAAAATCTATGCATGCGATGGTTGATCGTTTCAAACGTTGTATTGAGTCTAATGGAACTTGTTTTGAATAAATAATAACTTTCAAAGATAATATAATGTGTATTTTAGTCTATATCCAAAAATTTCATTTATTTTTGGGACACACTGTGTATATTTACTAGTTCAGCCACTGTATTTCGAATTGAAATCATACAAACGTACATCAGTTTACTGCTACCACCAATTTACTACACATACATCCGATTCTATTACAAAAATAAACATAATCTTATTTTTATAAATTTTAAAACTTTATTGATAAATTTATAATATGTAAAACATTTATAATACAAACTTAAATAATCGACATTTAAAACAAATACACATTCTTTATAAATATAAATTCTTATTATTTTTGGTACTTAAGTCTACAATGCTTATTTAATTGCAATCTATGAATTATTCTCAATAAAATCTGACTCTTTTAGGCAACCAATTTGGTTTGAATTTAAAAATTGATCCCAACCAGTATTGAAGTAGCCTTGATATTGTCTATTTACGAAACTGGAATAAAAAATTGATGATTTGGGTGGATTGTAAGTATTTATAGATTGTGCATAACCATTCCCTGTACTAAATGACCACCCCTTAGAATCATCAATCATGCTTTCCCACTGAACTAAATTGTTATTATTTGATTTCTGAATGTCTGGACAAACCATATGATCAGTCTGAAGAACTGGACAAAGTTTAGAATTCTTTTCAAAATTATTTGCTTCAATGAATTCTCTAGACAAATGACTATTAGGTTGTTGCATTTTTCAAACGTGAAGGTGAAAGTGAATTGGAATAACGCGGCATATTATTTGAGCAAAATATTTGATTATTTGCCATTTGTGGATCACAAGTCAAGCCTCTGAATTTGTAACAGTTTTTAGATATATTATTATCTTTATTTTGCAGTTTACGCGATTCGATTTTTCTTGGATCGTGTTCACTAATTTGCGAATTAGTACTATTTTTTCCTTTCCATTATGTATATTAAATGTAGGACCTGGTAGATTTATCAAAAGAGTGGTTTTCGGCATATTTCTTTTTAAATCTATTGGATTATATTTAGAATTGATCAGATTCTCAAATCCTAAAGCTCCCGAATACAACATGCAGCGCCATCTATTGAAAATTTGCAGCATTAAAAAGATACAGTCATCCTCTTTCAAACGCACCTAAATTCCTGTAAATTTGAAGAACATTCCTATAAATGACATAAAAAAATCTATGCATGCGATGGTTGATCGTTTCAAACGTTGTATTGAGTCTAATGGAACTTGTTTTGAATAAATAATAACTTTCAAAGATAATATAATGTGTATTTTATTCTATATCCAAAAATTTCATTTATTTTTGGGACACACTGTGTATATTTACTAGTTCAGCCACTGTATTTCGAATTGAAATCATACAAACGTACATCAGTTTACTGCTACCACCAATTTACTACACATACATCCGATTCTATTACAAAAATAAACATAATCTTATTTTTATAAATTTTAAAACTTTATTGATAAATTTATAATATGTAAAACATTTATAATACAAACTTAAATAATCGACATTTAAAACAAATACACATTCTTTATAAATATAAATTCTTATTATTTTTGGTACTTAAGTCTACAATGCTTATTTAATTGCAATCTATGAATTATTCTCAATAAAATCTGACTCTTTTAGGCAACCAATTTGGTTTGAATTTAAAAATTGATCCCAACCAGTATTGAAGTAGCCTTGATATTGTCTATTTACGAAACTGGAATAAAAAATTGATGATTTGGGTGGATTGTAAGTATTTATAGATTGTGCATAACCATTCCCTGTACTAAATGACCACCCCTTAGAATCATCAATCATGCTTTCCCACTGAACTAAATTGTTATTATTTGATTTCTGAATGTCTGGACAAACCATATGATCTGTCTGAAGAACTGGACAAAGTTTAGAATTCTTTTCAAAATTATTTGCTTCAATGAATTCTCTAGACAAATGACTATTAGGTTGTTGCATTTTTCAAACGTGAAGGTGAAAGTGAATTGGAATAACGCGGCATATTATTTGAGCAAAATATTTGATTATTTGCCATTTGTGGATCACAAGTCAAGCCTCTGAATTTGTAACAGTATTTAGATATATTATTATCTTTATTTTGCAGTTTACGCGATTCGATTTTTCTTGGATCGTGTTCACTAATTTGCGAATTAGTACTATTTTTTTCCTTTCCATTATGTATATTAAATGTAGGACCTGGTAGATTTATCAAAAGAGTGGTTTTCGGCATATTTCTTTTTAAATCTATTGGATTTTATTTAGAATTGATCAGATTTTCAAATCCTAAAGCTCCCGAATACAACATGCAGCGCCAACTATTGAAAATTTGCAGCATTAAGAAGATACATTCGTCCTCTTTCAAACGCACCTAAATTCATGTAAATTTGAAGAACATTCCTATAAATGACATAAAAAAATCTATGCATGCGATGGTTGATCGTTTCAAACGTTGTATTGAGTCTAATGGAACTTGTTTTGAATAAATAATAACTTTCAAAGATAATATAATGTGTATTTTAGTCTATATCCAAAAATTTCATTTATTTTTGGGACACACTGTGTATATTTACTAGTTCAGCCACTGTATTTCGAATTGAAATCATACAAACGTACATCAGTTTACTGCTACCACCAATTTACTACACATACATCCGATTCTATTACAAAAATAAACATAATCTTATTTTTATAAATTTTAAAACTTTATTGATAAATTTATAATATGTAAAACATTTATAATACAAACTTAAATAATCGACATTTAAAACAAATACACATTCTTTATAAATATAAATTCTTATTATTTTTGGTACTTAAGTCTACAATGCTTATTTAATTGTAATCTATGAATTATTCTCAATAAAATCTGACTCTTTTAGGCAACCAATTTGGTTTGAATTTAAAAATTGATCCCAACCAGTATTGAAGTAGCCTTGATATTGTCTATTTACGAAACTGGAATAAAAAATTGATGATTTGGGTGGATTGTAAGTATTTATAGATTGTGCATAACCATTCCCTGTACTAAATGACCACCCCTTAGAATCATCAATCATGCTTTCCCACTGAACTAAATTGTTATTATTTGATTTCTGAATGTCTGGACAAACCATATGATCTGTCTGAAGAACTGGACAAAGTTTAGAATTCTTTTCAAAATTATTTGCTTCAATGAATTCTCTAGACAAATGACTATTAGGTTGTTGCATTTTTCAAACGTGAAGGTGAAAGTGAATTGGAATAACGCGGCATATTATTTGAGCAAAATATTTGATTATTTGCCATTTGTGGATCACAAGTCAAGCCTCTGAATTTGTAACAGTATTTAGATATATTATTATCTTTATTTTGCAGTTTACGCGATTCGATTTTTCTTGGATCGTGTTCACTAATTTGCGAATTAGTACTATTTTTTTCCTTTCCATTATGTATATTAAATGTAGGACCTGGTAGATTTATCAAAAGAGTGGTTTTCGGCATATTTCTTTTTAAATCTATTGGATTTTATTTAGAATTGATCAGATTTTCAAATCCTAAAGCTCCCGAATACAACATGCAGCGCCATCTATTGAAAATTTGCAGCATTAAGAAGATACATTCGTCCTCTTTCAAACGCACCTAAATTCATGTAAATTTGAAGAACATTCCTATAAATGACATAAAAAAATCTATGCATGCGATGGTTGATCGTTTCAAACGTTGTATTGAGTCTAATGGAACTTGTTTTGAATAAATAATAACTTTCAAAGATAATATAATGTGTATTTTAGTCTATATCCAAAAATTTCATTTATTTTTGGGACACACTGTGTATATTTACTAGTTCAGCCACTGTATTTCGAATTGAAATCATACAAACGTACATCAGTTTACTGCTACCACCAATTTACTACACATACATCCGATTCTATTACAAAAATAAACATAATCTTATTTTTATAAATTTTAAAACTTTATTGATAAATTTATAATATGTAAAACATTTATAATACAAACTTAAATAATCGACATTTAAAACAAATACACATTCTTTATAAATATAAATTCTTATTATTTTTGGTACTTAAGTCTACAATGCTTATTTAATTGCAATCTATGAATTATTCTCAATAAAATCTGACTCTTTTAGGCAACCAATTTGGTTTGAATTTAAAAATTGATCCCAACCAGTATTGAAGTAGCCTTGATATTGTCTATTTACGAAACTGGAATAAAAAATTGATGATTTGGGTGGATTGTAAGTATTTATAGATTGTGCATAACCATTCCCTGTACTAAATGACCACCCCTTAGAATCATCAATCATGCTTTCCCACTGAACTAAATTGTTATTATTTGATTTCTGAATGTCTGGACAAACCATATGATCAGTCTGAAGAACTGGACAAAGTTTAGAATTCTTTTCAAAATTATTTGCTTCAATGAATTCTCTAGACAAATGACTATTAGGTTGTTGCATTTTTCAAACGTGAAGGTGAAAGTGAATTGGAATAACGCGGCATATTATTTGAGCAAAATATTTGATTATTTGCCATTTGTGGATCACAAGTCAAGCCTCTGAATTTGTAACAGTATTTAGATATATTATTATCTTTATTTTGCAGTTTACGCGATTCGATTTTTCTTGGATCGTGTTCACTAATTTGCGAATTAGTACTATTTTTTTCCTTTCCATTATGTATATTAAATGTAGGACCTGGTAGATTTATCAAAAGAGTGGTTTTCGGCATATTTCTTTTTAAATCTATTGGATTTTATTTAGAATTGATCAGATTTTCAAATCCTAAAGCTCCCGAATACAACATGCAGCGCCATCTATTGAAAATTTGCAGCATTAAGAAGATACATTCGTCCTCTTTCAAACGCACCTAAATTCATGTAAATTTGAAGAACATTCCTATAAATGACATAAAAAAATCTATGCATGCGATGGTTGATCGTTTCAAACGTTGTATTGAGTCTAATGGAACTTGTTTTGAATAAATAATAACTTTCAAAGATAATATAATGTGTATTTTAGTCTATATCCAAAAATTTCATTTATTTTTGGGACACACTGTGTATATTTACTAGTTCAGCCACTGTATTTCGAATTGAAATCATACAAACGTACATCAGTTTACTGCTACCACCAATTTACTACACATACATCCGATTCTATTACAAAAATAAACATAATCTTATTTTTATAAATTTTAAAACTTTATTGATAAATTTATAATATGTAAAACATTTATAATACAAACTTAAATAATCGACATTTAAAACAAATACACATTCTTTATAAATATAAATTCTTATTATTTTTGGTACTTAAGTCTACAATGCTTATTTAATTGCAATCTATGAATTATTCTCAACAAAATCTGACTCTTTTAGGCAACTAATTTGGTTTGAATTTAAAAATTGATCCCAACCAGTATTGAAGTAGCCTTGATATTGTCTATTTACGAAACTGGAATAAAAAATTGATGATTTGGGTGGATTGTAAGGATTTATAGATTGTGCATAACCATTCCCTGTACTAAATGACCACCCCTTAGAATCATCAATCATGCTTTCCCACTGAACTAAATTGTTATTATTTGATTTCTGAATGTCTGGACAAACCATATGATCTGTCTGAAGAACTGGACAAAGTTTAGAATTCTTTTCAAAATTATTTGCTTCAATGAATTCTCTAGACAAATGACTATTAGGTTGTTGCATTTTTCAAACGTGAAGGTGAAAGTGAATTGGAATAACGCGGCATATTATTTGAGCAAAATATTTGATTATTTGCCATTTGTGGATCACAAGTCAAGCCTCTGAATTTGTAACAGTATTTAGATATATTATTATCTTTATTTTGCAGTTTACGCGATTCGATTTTTCTTGGATCGTGTTCACTAATTTGCGAATTAGTACTATTTTTTTCCTTTCCATTATGTATATTAAATGTAGGACCTGGTAGATTTATCAAAAGAGTGGTTTTCGGCATATTTCTTTTTAAATCTATTGGATTTTATTTAGAATTGATCAGATTTTCAAATCCTAAAGCTCCCGAATACAACATGCAGCGCCATCTATTGAAAATTTGCAGCATTAAGAAGATACATTCATCCTCTTTCAAACGCACATAAATTCATGTAAATTTGAAGGACATTCCTATAAATGACATAAAAAAATCTATGCATGCGATGGTTGATCGTTTCAAACGTTGTATTGAGTCTAATGGAACCTATTTTGAATAAATAATAACTTTCAAAGATAATATAATGTGTATTTTATTCTATATCCAAAAATTTCATTTATTTTTGGGACACACTGTGTATATTTACTAGTTCAGCTACTGTATTTCGAATTGAAATCATACAAACGTACATCAGTTTACTGCTACCACCAATTTACTACACATACATCCGATCCTATTACAAAAATAAACATAATCTTATTTTTATAAATTTTAAAAGTTTATTGATAAATTTATAATATGTAAAACATTTATAATACAAACTTAAAAGTCGACATTTAAAACAAATACACATTCTTTATAAATATAAATTCTTATTATTTTTGGTACTTAAGTCTACAATGCTTATTTAATTGCAATCTATGAATTATTCTCAACAAAATCTGACTCTTTTAGGCAACCAATTTGGTTTGAATTTAAAAATTGATCCCAACCAGTATTGAAGTAGCCTTGATATTGTCTATTTACGAAACTGGAATAAAAAATTGATGATTTGGGTGGATTGTAAGTATTTATAGATTGTGCATAACCATTCCCTGTACTAAATGACCACCCCTTAGAATCATCAATCATGTTTTCCCACTGAGCTAAATTGTTATTATTTGATTTTTGAATGCCTGGACAAACCATATGATCTGTCTGAAGAACTGGACAAAGTTTAGAATTCTTTTCAAAATTACTTGCTTCAATGAATTCTCTAGATAAATGACTATTAGGTTGTTGCATTTTTCAAACGTGAAGGTGAAAGTGAATTGGAATAACGCGGCATATTATTTGAGCAAAATATTTGATTATTTGCCATTTGTGGATCACAAGTCAAGCCTCTGAATTTGTAACAGTTTTTAGATATATTATTATCTTTATTTTGCAGTTTACGCGATTCGATTTTTCTTGGATCGTGTTCACTAATTTGCGAATTAGTACTATTTTTTCCTTTCCATTATGTATATTAAATGTAGGACCTGGTAGATTTATCAAAAATGTGGTTTTCGGCATATTTCTTTTTAAATCTATTGGATTATATTTAGAATTGATCAGATTCTCAAATCCTAAAGCTCCCGAATACAACATGCAGCGCCATCTATTGAATATTTGCAGCATTAAAAAGATACAGTCATCCTCTTTCAAACGCACCTAAATTCCTGTAAATTTGAAGAACATTCCTATAAATGACATAAAAAAATCTATGCATGCGATGGTTGATCGTTTCAAACGTTGTATTGAGTCTAATGGAACTTGTTTTGAATAAATAATAACTTTCAAAGATAATATAATGTGTATTTTATTCTATATCCAAAAATTTCATTTATTTTTGGGACACACTGTGTATATTTACTAGTTCAGCCACTGTATTTCGAATTGAAATCATACAAACGTACATCAGTTTACTGCTACCACCAATTTACTACACATACATCCGATTCTATTACAAAAATAAACATAATCTTATTTTTATAAATTTTAAAACTTTATTGATAAATTTATAATATGTAAAACATTTATAATACAAACTTAAATAAAAAACAAATACACATTCTTTATAAATATAAATTCTTATTATTTTTGGTACTTAAGTCTACAATGCTTATTTAATTGCAATCTATGAATTATTCTCAATAAAATCTGACTCTTTTAGGCAACCAATTTGGTTTGAATTTAAAAATTGATCCCAACCAGTATTGAAGTAGCCTTGATATTGTCTATTTACGAAACTGGAATAAAAAATTGATGATTTGGGTGGATTGTAAGTATTTATAGATTGTGCATAACCATTCCCTGTACTAAATGACCACCCCTTAGAATCATCAATCATGTTTTCCCACTGAGCTAAATTGTTATTATTTGATTTTTGAATGCCTGGACAAACCATATGATCTGTCTGAAGAACTGGACAAAGTTTAGAATTCTTTTCAAAATTATTTGCTTCAATGAATTCTCTAGACAAATGACTATTAGGTTGTTGCATTTTTCAAACGTGAAGGTGAAAGTGAATTGGAATAACGCGGCATATTATTTGAGCAAAATATTTGATTATTTGCCATTTGTGGATCACAAGTTAAGCCTCTGAATTTGTAATAGTATTTAGATATATTATTATCTTTATTTTGCAGTTTACGCGATTCGATTTTTCTTGGATCGTGTTCACTAATTTGCGAATTAGTACTATTTTTTTCCTTTCCATTATGTATATTAAATGTAAGACCTGGTAGATTTATCAAAAGAGTGGTTTTCGGCATATTTCTTTTTAAATCTATTGGATTTTATTTAGAATTGATCAGATTTTCAAATCCTAAAGCTCCCGAATACAACATGCAGCGCCATCTATTGAAAATTTGCAGCATTAAGAAGATACATTCATCCTCTTTCAAACGCACATAAATTCATGTAAATTTGAAGGACATTCCTATAAATGACATAAAAAAATCTATGCATGCGATGGTTGATCGTTTCAAACGTTGTATTGAGTCTAATGGAACCTATTTTGAATAAATAATAACTTTCAAAGATAATATAATGTGTATTTTATTCTATATCCAAAAATTTCATTTATTTTTGGGACACACTGTGTATATTTACTAGTTCAGCCACTGTATTTCGAATTGAAATCATACAAACGTACATCAGTTTACTGCTACCACCAATTTACTACACATACATCCGATTCTATTACAAAAATAAACATAATCTTATTTATATAAATTTTAAAACTTTATTGATAAATTTATAATATGTAAAACATTTATAATACAAACTTAAATAATCGACATTTAAAACAAATACACATTCTTTATAAATATAAATTCTTATTATTTTTGGTACTTAAGTCTACAATGCTTATTTAATTGCAATCTATGAATTATTCTCAACAAAATCTGACTCTTTTAGGCAACCAATTTGGTTTGAATTTAAAAATTGATCCCAACCAGTATTGAAGTAGCCTTGATATTGTCTATTTACGAAACTGGAATAAAAAATTGATGATTTGGGTGGATTGTAAGTATTTGTAGATTGTGCATAACCATTCCCTGTACCAAATGACCACCCCTTAGAATCATCAATCATGTTTTCCCACTGAACTAAATAGTTATTATTTGATTTCTGAATGTCTGGACAAACCATATGATCTGTCTGAAGAACTGGACAAAGTTTAGAATTCTTTTCAAAATTATTTGCTTCAACGAATTCTCTAGACAAATGACTATTAGGTTGTTGCATTTTTCAAACGTGAAGGTGAAAGTGAATTGGAATAACGCGGCATATTATTTGAGCAAAATATTTGATTATTTGTCATTTGTGGATCACAAGTCAAGCCTCTGAATTTGTAACAGTATTTAGATATATTATTATCTTTATTTTGCAGTTTACGCGATTCGATTTTTCTTGGATCGTGTTCACTAATTTGCGAATTAGTACTATTTTTTTCCTTTCCATTATGTATATTAAATGTAGGACCTGGTAGATTTATCAAAAGAGTGGTTTTCGGCATATTTCTTTTTAAATCTATTGGATTATATTTAGAATTGATCAGATTTTCAAATCCTAAAGCTCCCGAATACAACATGCAGCGCCATCTATTGAAAATTTGCAGCATTAGGAAGATACATTCGTCCTCTTTCAAACGCACCTAAATTCATGTAAATTTGAAGAACATTCCTATAAATGACATAAAAAAATCTATGCATGCGATGGTTGATCGTTTCAAACGTTGTATTGAGTCTAATGGAACTTGTTTTGAATAAATAATAACTTTCAAAGATAATATAATGTGTATTTTATTCTATATCCAAAAATTTCATTTATTTTTGGGACACACTGTGTATATTTACTAGTTCAGCCACTGTATTTCGAATTGAAATCATACAAACGTACATCAGTTTACTGCTACCACCAATTTACTACACATACATACATCCGATCCTATTACAAAAATAAACATAATCTTATTTTTATAAATTTTAAAACTTTATTGATAAATTTATAATATGTAAAACATTTATAATACAAACTTAAATAATCGACATTTAAAACAAATACACATTCTTTATAAATATAAATTCTTATTATTTTTGGTACTTAAGTCTACAATGCTTATTTAATTGCAATCTATGAATTATTCTCAACAAAATCTGACTCTTTTAGGCAACCAATTTGGTTTGAATTTAAAAATTGATCCCAACCAGTATTGAAGTAGCCTTGATATTGTCTATTTACGAAACTGGAATAAAAAATTGATGATTTGGGTGGATTGTAAGTATTTATAGATTGTGCATAACCATTCCCTGTACTAAATGACCACCCCTTAGAATCATCAATCATGCTTTCCCACTGAACTAAATTGTTATTATTTGATTTCTGAATGTCTGGACAAACCATATGATCTGTCTGAAGAACTGGACAAAGTTTAGAATTCTTTTCAAAATTATTTGCTTCAATGAATTCTCTAGACAAATGACTATTAGGTTGTTGCATTTTTCAAACGTGAAGGTGAAAGTGAATTGGAATAACGCGGCATATTATTTGAGCAAAATATTTGATTATTTGCCATTTGTGGATCACAAGTCAAGCCTCTGAATTTGTAACAGTATTTAGATATATTATTATCTTTATTTTGCAGTTTACGCGATTCGATTTTTCTTGGATCGTGTTCACTAATTTGCGAATTAGTACTATTTTTTTCCTTTCCATTATGTATATTAAATGTAGGACCTGGTAGATTTATCAAAAGAGTGGTTTTCGGCATATTTCTTTTTAAATCTATTGGATTTTATTTAGAATTGATCAGATTTTCAAATCCTAAAGCTCCCGAATACAACATGCAGCGCCATCTATTGAAAATTTGCAGCATTAAGAAGATACATTCATCCTCTTTCAAACGCACATAAATTCATGTAAATTTGAAGGACATTCCTATAAATGACATAAAAAAATCTATGCATGCGATGGTTGATCGTTTCAAACGTTATATTGAGTCTAATGGAACTTGTTTTGAATAAATAATAACTTTCAAAGATAATATAATGTGTATTTTATTCTATATCCAAAAATTTCATTTATTTTTGGGACACACTGTGTATATTTACTAGTTCAGCCACTGTATTTCGAATTGAAATCATACAAACGTACATCAGTTTACTGCTACCACCAATTTACTACACATACATCCGATCCTATTACAAAAATAAACATAATCTTATTTTTATAAATTTTAAAACTTTATTGATAAATTTATAATATGTAAAACATTTTTTTTAATACAAACTTAAATAATCGACATTTAAAACAAATACACATTCTTTATAAATATAAATTCTTATTATTTTTGGTACTTAAGTCTACAATGCTTATTTAATTGCAATCTATGAATTATTCTCAACAAAATCTGACTCTTTTAGGCAACCAATTTGGTTTGAATTTAAAAATTGATCCCAACCAGTATTGAAGTAGCCTTGATATTGTCTATTTACGAAACTGGAATAAAAAATTGATGATTTGGGTGGATTGTAAGTATTTATAGATTGTGCATAACCATTCCCTGTACTAAATGACCACCCCTTAGAATCATCAATCATGTTTTCCCACTGAGCTAAATTGTTATTATTTGATTTTTGAATGCCTGGACAAACCATATGATCTGTCTGAAGAACTGGACAAAGTTTAGAATTCTTTTCAAAATTACTTGCTTCAATGAATTCTCTAGATAAATGACTATTATATTGTTGCATTTTTCAAACGTGAAGGTGAAAGTGAATTGGAATAACGCGGCATATTATTTGAGCAAAATATTTGATTATTTGTCATTTGTGGATCACAAGTCAAGCCTCTGAATTTGTAACAGTATTTAGATATATTATTATCTTTATTTTGCAGTTTACGCGATTCGATTTTTCTTGGATCGTGTTCACTAATTTGCGAATTAGTACTATTTTTTCCTTTCCATTATGTATATTAAATGTAGGACCTGGTAGATTTATCAAAAGAGTGGTTTTCGGCATATTTCTTTTTAAATCTATTGGATTATATTTAGAATTGATCAGATTTTCAAATTCTAAAGCTCCCGAATACAACATGCAGCGCCATCTATTGAAAATTTGCAGCATTAAGAAGATACATTCATCCTCTTTCAAAAGCACCTAAATTTATGTAAATTTGAAGAACATTCCTATAAATGACATAAAAAAATCTATGCATGCGATGGTTGATCGTTTCAAACGTTGTATTGAGTCTAATGGAACTTGTTTTGAATAAATAATAACTTTCAAAGATAATATAATGTGTATTTTATTCTATATCCAAAAATTTCATTTATTTTTGGGACACACTGTGTATATTTACTAGTTCAGCCACTGTATTTCGAATTGAAATCATACAAACGTACATCAGTTTACTGCTACCACCAATTTACTACACATATATCTGATCCTATTACAAAAATAAACATAATCTTATTTTTATAAATTTTAAAACTTTATTGATAAATTTATAATATGTAAAACATTTATAATACAAACTTAAATAATCGACATTTAAAACAAATTCACATTCTTTATAAATATAAATTCTTATTATTTTTGGTACTTAAGTCTACAATGCTTATTTAATTGCAATCTATGAATTATTCTCAACAAAATCTGACTCTTTAAGGCAACCAATTTGGTTTGAATTTAAAAATTGATCCCAACCAGTATTGAAGTAGCCTTGATATTGTCTATTTACGAAACTGGAATAAAAAATTGATGATTTGGGTGGATTGTAAGTATTTATAGATTGTGCATAACCATTCCCTGTACTAAATGACCACCCCTTAGAATCATCAATCATGTTTTCCCACTGAGCTAAATTGTTATTATTTGATTTTTGAATGCCTGGACAAACCATATGATCTGTCTGAAGAACTGGACAAAGTTTAGAATTCTTTTCAAAATTACTTGCTTCAATGAATTCTCTAGATAAATGACTATTAGGTTGTTGCATTTTTCAAACGTGAACGTGAAAGTGAATTGGAATAACGCGGCATATTATTTGAGCAAAATATTTGATTATTTGCCATTTGTGGATCACAAGTCAAGCCTCTGAATTTGTAACAGTATTTAGATATATTATTATCTTTATTTTGCAGTTTACGCGATTCGATTTTTCTTGGATCGTGTTCACTAATTTGCGAATTAGTACTATTTTTTTCCTTTCCATTATGTATATTAAATGTAGGACCTGGTAGATTTATCAAAAGAGTGGTTTTCGGCATATTTCTTTTTAAATCTATTGGGTTATATTTAGAATTGATCAGATTCTCAAATCCTAAAGCTCCCGAATACAACATGCAGCGCCATCTATTGAAAATTTGCAGCATTAAGAAGATACATTCGTCCTCTTTCAAACGCACCTAAATTCATGTAAATTTGAAGAACATTCCTATAAATGACATAAAAAAATCTATGCATGCGATGGTTGATCGTTTCAAACGTTGTATTGAGTCTAATGGAACTTGTTTTGAATAAATAATAACTTTCAAAGATAATATAATGTGTATTTTATTCTATATCCAAAAATTTCATTTATTTTTGGGACACACTGTGTATATTTACTAGTTCAGCCACTGTATTTCGAATTGAAATCATACAAACGTACATCAGTTTACTGCTACCACCAATTTACTACACATATATCCGATCCTATTACAAAAATAAACATAATCTTATTTTTATAAATTTTAAAACTTTATTGATAAATTTATAATATGTAAAACATTTATAATACAAACTTAAATAATCGACATTTAAAACAAATTCACATTCTGTATAAATATAAATTCTTATTATTTTTGGCACTTAAGTCTACAATGCTTATTTAATTGCAATCGATGAATTATTTTCAACAAAATCTGACTCTTTTAGGCAACCAATTTGGTTTGAATTTAAAAATTGATCCCAACCAGTATTGAAGTAGCCTTGATATTGTCTATTTACGAAACTGGCATAAAAAATTGATGATTTGGGTGGATTGTAAGTATTTATAGATTGTGCATAACCATTCCCTGTACTAAATGACCACCCCTCAGAATCATCAATCATGTTTTCCCAGTGAGCTAAATTGTTATTATTTGATTTCTGAATGCCTGGACAAACCATATGATCTGTCTGAAGAACTGGACAAAGTTTAGAATTCTTTTCAAAATTACTTGCTTCAATGAATTCTCTAGATAAATGACTATTAGGTTGAGTATATGCGTACTGACAATAATTTGTTGCATTTTTCAAACGTGAAGGAGAAAGTAAATTGGAATAACGCGGCATATTATTTGAGCAAAATATTTGATTATTTGCCATTTGTGGATCACAAGCCAAGCCTCTGAATTTGTAACAGTTTTTAGATAGATTATTATCTTTATTTTGCATTTTACGCGATTCGATTTTTCTTGGATCGCGTTCACTAATTTGCGAATTTGTACTATTTTTTTCCTTTCCATTATGTATATTAAATGTAGGACCTGGTAGATTTATCAAAAGAGTGGTTTTCGGCATATTTCTTTTTGAATCTATTGGGTTATATTTAGAATTGATCAGATTTTCAAATTCTAAAGCTCCCGAATAGCCATTTTTTTTGGTTATATCTGTATAATTTGTAGAACTTCTAGTTTCATTTGAATTAAGTGATGCAAAACTTCTATTGAATAAATCATCTTCATCTTTATCTTCGAAATAATTTTCAGAATAAATGCGATGAAAACTATTTGCTGTGTTATCCAAGCATTCGGACGCATTTTCTATACTTCTCTGCGAAATTATGCAGTAAATGCTAGCTATTGAACTAATAATCTGTAAGAAAATCCAATTATTTTCAAAGCAAATATTTCATAAATTGCTCTCACCTTAACAAAACTGGATACACCTAAATTTACGAGGTCAACTAGCTGTTGCAGTACTCCATAAATGCTCCATATTGTCAATAATAACGTAAATCTATTCAATTTAAAATTATCTACTACAGTTATTGAAAATAATGAAACTAAGGTTCCCATATTCATCAAAACAGCGGGAAGATTTATTATAAGTCGAGACAGCCCTTTAGCATTAAATCCTAATGTGCAAAATAAAATAAATAAATTTGTTCTTAAATACATAATTATTTTGTAAATGAATTCTATTGGGCAATATTTCATATTCGATCTTCCGTATTTAGTAGAGCATCCTATGTTTTCGAGTATCCAATATAAATTTTCCATTATGAAACCAAATTTGCAATTTAAATTTTGCTGTGATATTGAAATACCATATAAAGTGTCTAATATACAACATATAGCACAATAAAGAAGTATAATAGAAAAAAAAGATCGTAAATGAATTCTATTTTTGAGTGTAAGGTTGCAATTTTTTTTTTTATAATTTTCATTAAATGAAGTTTTTTTCTTATTAATTTCTTGTGCCAATTTTGAACCAAGAATTAATTTCTTTTTATCATTAAGTATTCTATCGACTTTTTCTTGACAAGATGTACAGAGCCCATAAATGTCTTCTAAATTTTTCCTAAAATATATTCAATTTATATTGTTCGTTAAACAACACCATTTAATAACATACTTATATTCATCGAGTTCAATGTCGTAGCTTTGTTCAGATTGTGATTCAAATTCAGCCAATTTTCTCACTTTTAAATACTGGTTATTATTACAAGATGTACAAAAATTATTGATATTGTTACAATTGCTTTTTGTGTCTCTTCGAACAGAAGATATATTTGTGTCAATATTGTAAAAAGCCGGTTGCTCGCAATTATAGTCGCCATCTTCTGTGAATCCATTATATTGTCCACAAAACGCGCATATCCAGCTATTATTTCTTTCATAAGGAACTTTTGAATTTTTATTACAAAACCAACAATTAACTGAAATATTGTAGTTTTTTCTAAAAAAAATCGATATTGAAATATTTCAAAAGTGTTTAATATTATATATTCATATATACCTTAAAAATCTATAAATGTTATTTGAAATAATTACTATAATAAATATCAACGCGATAAATGCAATAAATTTTTTAATAAGAGATAAAATATCAGCATTTTTCTCAACGAAAACGCCAGGCACCGGCAAGTCTTCTAACGCCATTCCGAACAAAATACAACACGTGAAGTCGGGCTGAGAAAACTTTATGCTAGCTTTATTTATTTTTATATTTACACTACACGTTAATGTAATTTTATATAAAGTAACAGTGCTTTACTTAATTTACTTCTAAATTCCACATCTTAACCATATGTGTATATAAACGTCAAAATATTGCCGAAATCTAGCAATACCCCGGCGCACTTAAAAGCACTGCTTACCTTCAAGGCTTATTCATCTCTAATAATTCATCGAATTTAATAAAGGTTATTTTTTCCGGTTGAATCAGTATTTGCTGATTCCAAATACAATTAATTGCTATAACTACATTTAATGCAAACCCTGTATATTAAATTTCCAATTCTTTATTCAAATTTAGAAAAATATAAGCAATACATAAACTAAATTCTTAATATCTATGAGAAATAATATATTGTGAAATTTCTTGCATACTCTACATTCCGTTATCAAGTATAATTAGTAAGAGTAACTTGTAGAAAAACAAGCGGGAAATCTTATTTATGGTAAAATCTACCTTCACTTTGTAGGAATAGTAAATCCGAGTACTTTCGATATGGTTTCAAATGAAGAGAAGCAAAATTTGCTATGGTAATTATTTGTATATTTATTCGATAAGTTATAAAAGAATACTTTGTTTTTAGGGTAGAAAAATATCGACCAGCAACTCTTGATGACTTAATATCTCATGAAGAGATTATTTCCACCAGTAAGAGGTGTGTATTTTGACGGTTTCTGAAAAATTAACATTATTCTTTTCAGTCAATAAGTTTATACATGAAAAGCAGTTACCACATTTGTTATTCTATGGACCACCAGGGACTGGAAAAACAAGCACAATTTTAGCTTGCGCAAAGCAATTGTACACACCAAGTCAGTTTAAATCGATGGTTTTGGAATTGAATGCATCAGATGATCGAGGAATCAACATAGTTCGTGAACAAATTTTAAGCTTTGCTTCTACCCGTACTGTTTTCAGTGGTAGTTTTAAGCTGGTTATTCTCGATGAGGCAGATGCTATGACTAATGATGCTCAAAATGCGTTACGAAGAAGTATTTTTATGCATATTTGAGTAACTAACATTGCAGTGCTGATAAAAAATTTAAAATAATTTCAGTTATTGAAAAATACACCGATAACGTACGATTTTGTGTAATTTGTAATTATTTGAGTAAGATTATACCAGCGCTCCAGTCTCGTTGTACTCGATTTCGATTTGCGCCATTATCTAGTGAACAAATCATTCCAAGATTGGATTATGTTATTAAAGAAGAGGGGTAAAGAGTTCTTTATTGTTAAAATCATTTTCATATACATGTATTTTTTCTAGACTGGATGTGACTAATGATGGAAAAGATGCTTTAGTAACGCTTTCTACTGGTGACATGAGAAAAGTAATAAATGTTTTACAGAGTACTTCTATAGCTTTTGGAACAGTAAATGAAGAAAATGTTTATTCGTGTGTTGGCCATCCTACCAAAAAAGATATAGAATATATAGTAAAGTGTCTAATGTCAACTTGCGACTTTTTAGACTGCTATAATGGTTTGTATATAATCAATATATATAATTTAGGAAAAATAGAAATTAACCGTAATTAATTTAAAAATATTATCAGAAATTATGACAGTTAAGTCGTACAAGGGGTTAGCTTTAGAAGATATCATATCTGAAGTTCATTTACTTGTTATGAGAAGTATAACCAATTTAGTATTAATGGCGAATATTTTTAATAATCTATTTTAATTTTAGTTGAAATCCCTCCTACAGTTATGAACAAATTAATATCTAATTTAGCTCAAATAGAAGAACGGTTGGCTAATGGATGCGAAGAAAAAACTCAGTTAACACCATTAATATCATTGTTCTTCAAATGTCGTGACATGGTTACAGTTGAATAGAAAATATATTTACAAATTAAATTTTTTTCATTTTTATATACATTAATTTCCACATTTACACAATTTTTTTATATTCAATTGTATCTAAACGATTATGTGCAAATAACAGTTCTCTGTTGTATCATTTAATTGGTTTGCAAAATTAAAGTCCTCTATAGTGGATCGATGCCTGGAAGTAGTATACACTTTTCAAAACGGAATCAATATATATATCTTTTATATCGAATTACCTGAAATGCGAAATTTATAATTTGCGTTATATTATAAGTTGGTTGAAATTATAGTTTGTGAGTGGGATTAAGGGAAAACTGCTTGAAGTTGAATTTAAAAATAACTAATATGAGTTGATAATAAATAATAGACTGAATTAAGACGGAAATGAATAAAGTTAGAAGTAGTTTGTTTAAATGGAAGTAAATGTATAATAAAATGTAAAAATTAATAATAAATACAAAAACAAAAAATTAGTTGGTAATAAATGTATAATAAACAGTGATAAATACAAATAAAACAAGTTTTTATTCGATAAAAAAAATTGTATTTGACATGCTCCTTTTCCAAATACGAGAATATACGATTTTTTTAGAATATTTTACCTATTATATTAGCTATTTCGCTTGTTACCTTAAACAGGTATCATATACCAATAATTTTATGAACTAGTTAATATAATAGATTATAGATCAAAGTACATATGTACAGAAATCAATTTAAGTGTTATGTTAATAGATTTCAATACGTTTAAAAATAAACTTATATAATAAATCAAAAAATTAAAGACGATTTCTTCAAGTTATTTTATTTTATTATCCCCAGATCTAGTTATAAAAAATATTTTTATAAAATTCTTCAAGTTCTTCGTTTTAATTTTCGTTACTGCTTCTTTTGTATATAAATATAATACCTATTTTATATATTCACTTTGAATTTTTGAGATATTAGTCACATTTTTCAAATATTATATAAACTAATATTTCCTATAAGTGAATTCTAATAAAATTACTAATAACACCCTTCGAAGGAGTAAAGTACAATGCATTCTTTTTTTTCAAATATTATGTAATAAAACCTTGCTGAGATTGATCGCCCCATTCAAAATTAAATTGATTAATCCTATTATCAAAAAAAAGAAAAGAAATTATTTCACAGATTTTTAGATGGCTTTTGTGTGCAATACTGTACAAAATACTGAATAATTTTTACATTAAATTTATGCGTTTTTGTTTGTGTATGTTTTGTTTTAAAACTTGGACGGAAATATTATATTTTCTTACTGATTTAATACAATGTGGAATATAGATCAAAAGATGTGCAAGCTATGGAAATCAGATAAAAATTTGAAGAATATGGAATGATTTTTCTCTAAAAAAAATTCATTTTTTCGTTTTAAATTATTAAATAATTAAAGTTATCGTATTAAATTAAATACGAATAAAGAAAACAAATTCTTTACCATTTAAAGGCCACTAGTAAAAATAGATATTTTCTAAAATATTTATAATTAATTGTAAGTAAAATATTTCCTTTCATGTAACTTCTCAAAATTATTTAATTAGGTTAAGCATTCCGGAGAATAGTTTTTTATAAATAAAACTATTTGTTTATATTTATTTAAAAAATATAAAGAAGCCATCTTTAAACAAAATGTTTTCAATGTTTTAAGAAAATAATTACATTAATTTCTATTTTAAACGAAATAAAAAAAAATTAACATTCAACTTTCCACCTTACGTAGATGCAAAGATCTCTACAAAAATTGTAAGGCTGACTGATAGTGTAAAAAAGAAACTAAAAATACACAAATAATTATTAATAATGACCCCGTTCCATATATATATAGATGTATATGCTTATAAAAAGTAGTATAAAGGACTAAGTAGTGAAATGTAAACGCCGTTATTTTTAGTAGCAGTATTTATCGTTCAATTAACGAATTTTAGTTTTCGAAAAGCTACATTTACATATTTTCAAATTGATCGACACGACGTTTTGTGTTTCCTTTACGAATTTCACGTAACGTCTTATATTTATCTCGACCTTGGCGAACATTTTCTCGATGAATCTTGTCGTTAACTGTCTCTTTTGTTTCATCTCTAGATTGCGCTAAATCTTGCTTTAGAGCCTGTGTGATTTTAACAAATATTCTTTTTTAGTTATTTTATATTTTGTTGCATTATTTAATATTTTCTTCACCTTAAGTTGATCGTGAAGTCTTTCATTTCGTTCTGCTAATGTACGTCGTTCTTCAACTGGATCTCTGATATGTTCATCGGTATCAAGATCTCTTGATACGCACCCATTTTCACCATTGACCATTTCTTCATCCTGGTCGTCCTCCGCAACATGATGATGTTGTGGAGTTGTTGAAGCTGCTAATAGAGCTGCAGCGGCCTCTTGCTAAAATTATTTATATATATTTGTAAATCAATAAATAGAACCATTAAAAACCGTTAAGTACCTCTTTACGTGTGGCTTCTTCTACTTCAGCTTGCAATCTCTTCGTCTCAATATCTTTAACATTTACTTCTTCTTGAATTCTTTGCACTTCATCTTGCTTCATTTGAATTTCTTCTTCTAGCTTAGCTCGCTCTGTTGCTTCCATATGTTTCGCCTCTTCAAGTCTTTGCAACATGCTTTGTAATTCATTTTGACGTGCTTCAAGCTCATCCTTAGATGCTTGCGTTTGTTTCAGTTGCTCTTCTAACCGACGTATCATGTCTTGAGCTTCCATTAAGCTTGACTAAAATTTACAAAAATTTTAATTAAATATTACGCATTGAAACTTATAAATGATATATGTATATTAAAGTTTTCAGTTTTCCTTATCCTAGGAACTGTTAGATTTAATCTCGTATACTATATATCCATAAGATTTAAAATATTATAACATAATTGTATATGAGAAAAATAATCAATTGTTTTGAAGTTTACCTGCGATTTTTCCATTTCTTCCTGCATTTGTCTCAAACGATCCTCATATTCTTGTTGTTTCTTCTCAGCCTTTTCGCGTGCAGCTTCGGCCAACTTTAATTTCTCTCTATTAAAGAATACAAATCATATAAATAAATATTTCCTATCATATTATATGTATTCAACTTATGATTGGATGTGATAGAAAAATTACCGTTCCTGTTGCTTTACATTTTTTTCCTCAAGAGCTTGAGCTTTCATTTGTTGTACATCTATAGTATCAGGTTTACGCCTTCTCATATACAGTTCGTGATTACCCATACATAGTGCCAAGATACGTTTATTAATTCTTACACGGGGAGCAAAGAAAACAAAATCTGGAGCTTTCTTATCATTTGGTTTTATTATAAATTTTCTATCAGAAAAGGAAATATTTCGAATTTCTGACCATGGAAAACCAATTTTTGGAGTAAGCTTATCATCTTTTTCATAGATATTCAATCCAAGAGCATCGACACCAAGCCAAAGTTCAGTTCCTTTTTTATTTCTTATTTCAAAATAATTTACTCCATACATTTCTAAATCTTGTGCAATTTTTAAATATTCCATCATAGCATCATCCCGTAACATTCCACGATGTTCCTGCCACCATGTCATTATTGATTGTTCCCATTCTTCTTTTGACTTTTTATGCTGATTAATAACGCGCTGCGGCAATAATTTATCATTAGCCAAGAAGCCCGGTGTATGGATACTTTTATTATAATCCCCATGTCGTGCTTGAACGGCATAAGAGCCTAACAAAACAGATGTTTCTGGTGGACAATAAATCTCATCCGACAATATGGCATTTTTAACTTGTAGATAGAATAAACGAAGAGTAATATCTTGTATTATCTCTTGAGCAACATCTTCTGGGTAGAACTTGGCTCTGAACCTAAATAGTAACGGATTTTCCTTTTTCACATCTTGATTCATAACCTTTAAATAAAAGTCACACATTATTACAAATATTAAATTATTTTTTTGTTTTAATTAATTAAATTTATATAACATTACCCAAGTTGAAAAGGGCATAGATCCTGTCTGACATTTAAATTTTGTAAGCATTGAAAATATAAATTATTTATATAAGTGAATAGTATAAGAAAACTTCAAGAACAGACAAAAACATGTATTGGGATTAAAGAAATAATAAAATATATACGTAGAAATCATATTAACTCAAATTTAATAGAGTTTATATGAAAAATTTATGCAAAACTCATTATCTAATTAAGGTTCTAATTATCTTTATTACATTTGGAAAACAAATACTTTGTTTTTTTATAAACTCCTCTTACCATATCGTCATCATCAGAATCATCATTTCCATCGTCAATGATATCGCCCTTTTTCTTGTCTACAAATTTTTTCAGTCGCTTTAGATATTTATAAGTTCTAAGTAATGGACTTTCAGACTAATTAACGTTATAAAATTAACGATTGATAAAGTAGAGATGTGTACGTACAAGTTTCCATTTATTTATTCATTTATAATTACACACAATTCATTTAATATTATTTTTAAATATTTTTCATTTATGTTATATCAGAAGCCGTTCGAAAAGCGTGTAGATAGAGAATCAAATTGAAACAGTTAAATATATTTTAAATTGAATTCAATTGAAAAAAATAACAATAAAAACAACAACAACAATGAATTTTTATAATAAATTTCAAACCTACTAGAAGCATTGCTTTGTAGCATATTCTACTCTTTTAGGACTTCGAATAATTTATGACATCCTGGGAAAATCAAATTTTATTATTAAGTAAACATTTTGCAATAATAATAATTAATTGTAATTAATTTTTAATTAAAATATATAAAATTTATTAATACGAATAACAATAAATTCATAGATAAACAACTACAAAGTTAAATTTGATTTAAACTAACCAAAAAAAATTCAAAAATATGCTTAGTGAAATGGTTTTTTTTTGTATTTTATTTATGATTTTAAAAAAATCAGTTTAATTTATAATAAAAATGAATATGATACTAGATTTAATTTATATTGAAAGAAAAACAATTGACGCCATAATAGAGCTGAATATTGCTGTTGGTAATGAAGTGTTAAGCAATATTTTTTATATAGATAAAAAAAATAGTGTTTTCGTTTAATTCAGCAAAATTCAAAATCTCTAAGTTGAAAACAATAAAATTTCCGACAATATCAACTTGCAAAAATCTACATATATAATTAGTCTAATATTGGAATTTATACTCAATCTATAAACGTATTACAACAATTGTGATAATTTTTTTTATTTGGTAATATAAACACAAAAGTATACAACATTTGGTAGCAGCTTGTCGAGAAAAATATTTCCGAAATACTTATTAAATAAAACTTTAGAAATATAGAGTAATAAAAACAAAATTTATGATATATTTCTTTCAAAAAGGAAAAACTCGATAATTCAAGTTCTTATTTAATTGCTCTGCCATAATAGCTCCTACAATTTTTCTTTATCTTTCTTTTAAACATATAACTATCAAAATAAAATTGGTCTATAATCTTTGCATTTAAAATTTAGTCGAACGTAAGTAATATAACAGAAAAATATTATATTTTCATTACGTAAATATACTTTAGTATTTATTCAAATAATATCGAATAGATAATGAAACTGCAATGCAATCTTCTCAATAAGAAAAAAATTGATATTAAATCAGAAATAATCTCTAATATGTATTATTAAATTTTACAACCGCAAATATATAATAAATTAATAAATATCTTTTCATTTTTTACTTAGTATAAGCAGTCTATAATTAAAAGGAGAAGTGTTTTTTTTTAATCCCTTTATTCTATTTTTAGCAAGTTAACTAATTCCAATATATTTATCAACGAAAGGAGTACTTGAAAATAAATTGCGAACATTTAATTCAGTCGATATTATTAGACCACATAATCCTTATTTAACGATATGGAAAACGAAGTTTTCGTTTATTTTATGATTAGTTTATGTGATCGGGTGGAGCTAGATAATTTCACTATTAGAAAATACACACAAATCAATTATGTCTTTTAATTTAAGTGGAAATATTATTAAAATTATAAATTTATACAAAAATTGTTCGTTTAAAATTGAACGTCAAATCAAATAAATGTCGACATAAATGTGCCAAATGACTTTTAAAATTTTTAATTTATCATTTATTTCACAACACTACAATTATGTGTAAAAATAGGACAAAATATCAAAATATTCGATCTAAAATAATTTAAATATTCAGAAATTTAATTTAAAACAATCATAAATATATAAATAATATTTATAAAATATTGTTTTAAGAAAATATAATAGATTACGTACGAGTACATACTTAAAATATTTGTAAAATTATTAACCGATTAAATTTTAACAAAGTCTAAATGCTAAAGAAATTAAGTTAGTAAAAATTATTATACATAATTTTACAATATATATGTATAAAATAAATGTAAAAAAAATACAAAAAATGTGATTATATATTAATATAATTATTCAATGTGATAAAAGAAATATAATACATGTATATTGTTCTGCAAATTTAATGAATATGTTTATATTTAAAAAATCAGAATTATTTCCCGTAATAAATCCATTTAAGTGTTTAAATTTATAATTTTAAAACAATAAAATTACAAAAATTAATTTAGCAATCACATACGCATATTGAGAAGTTTTAAAAGAAAATATGACACGATGTTTTGTTTCAATATGCTCTTCTTTTCTTGTAATATCAATATTTATGTAATAAACATATTTTACTATTGCTTACCGCTTTAGAAAATATGAAATCTACTATTTTGCCTATATTTTGTAACATTTTATAAGTATGATAAGTGAGCGATAAAATAACAATACATATATATATGTCAGTACATAGTTTTATTTTATACTTATTAATTAAATTTTTAATAATCATTAGTTATCATTTTGCATTTACCTTTTTGTACAATTTAATCCATGTTAGGTCACCTTTCGAGTCTGTGTATTGCAATCCAAAAAACCAAACTTCACGTAGACCAATTGTCTTAACAACTTGATCGAACAATTGTTTGCCAGTGGTAGTTTGCTGAATGGCAAACTCCAATTCTGCATCCATTGTAGTGACGCGTACATTTAGCTAAAATAATTTTTTTTGTTAGAATATTTTCTTTACAAGTAACATTATTGATATTAATATAATTTTCGTTCACATAATTTGTGATATTATTAAACATTGATTTTATGTTTTTGAAATAAACTATTTTTATGTGTACATACAGATGTGCATTTCATTAAAACATTTTTCGTAAATATACTCAAAATATAATTTAACTATTAAAATGAATAATAGTGCCTTATAAGCATTTACCATGTTTTTTTAATGATTAACATACACATACAACATATTATTTACATTATTCAAATTTATTGAATCCATATTGGAATTCGTATTAGTTTCAATTTCAATGCACGTGTTTTTTTTAATCATTAGATCAAATTTCATTGCCTAACAACAATAATAAAATTTTTCTTTCAAATTCAATTATTTTCATCAATAAAATAGCATGTACATTATAGTTTGTTTTGTAATTTATATAAAAATAATACATAGTATTCTTGTACTAAATATTTTAAATGAATATGTACAAGTAGTCACACATTACCAATTAATTTATTAAAACGTACGTACATATTTTGTATATTTGCAATAGGTTTAGGCAACATATAAATATTGAAATATATTTACCAATCTAATCGTATAATAATAATAATAAGAAGTACAACGCACGATTATTAGGAAATTGAAGTTTTTTTTATGATCAAACTAAAAAGCTAATTAATAAAATTTTAAAACTAATTTCGATTCAGTCAATTTGAAAAAGGTGTGGCAAACAATTTTATTACGGACAAAAAATTCTGATAAAAAATAAATGCCAATCGAAATTGATAAGATTATATTAAATTGTTTCAAAAACGTTCAGCAACAATATTAAAAAAGTTCAAATTTTTAATTTATGTTTGCATTTATATGAATAATTTATGCATGCAGACGTGTCTATATATAGAATATTAAATAAAACATTGAACAACTAATTACCTATAATAATATTAATCAATTAACACATAACCAATTATTAATTTACATATTTGAACAATTAAAAAAAACCATAAGAATTTATTTACAGCGAAAAGGAACAAATGTTTATAATATAAAAATATGTGAACTCCATACATCTATACATGCATGCATACGAAGAATATTATAATTTTCATGGCAATTTCTATGAGATCATCATACAAGTACGTTTATCACATAATGTTGTACTAAGCTATCTTGCGTGATTCATTCAGCAATATGTTTTAACTGATTCATTTGTTAAAATTATTTATTTATTACATTCCATTGAAAGTGTTACAAAGTAGTTAAAAAAATTACTTACCGATTTCGGCATTATTGAGCTGTTTTATCGTTTAAGAAAAATCAAAACAAACTTTGAAGCATAAAAGCTCTGAAACAAAAATAAGAAATTCGGTTATCAGTATTTGTCGGTAATGTAATAAAAATGTACTGTTAAGAAAAATGAATCTGATTTTTCGTCGCCAAACAATTCAATATTAGATAAAGAAAGAAGCAAATTACAAGACGACATAAAGTTCTAATTAATAGATAAAATAAAATTCCAAAGTCTTTATCAATGATTTATTACTAAACATGGACATGAAAATTGTGTAATGACAATTTTTGCTTGACTAGTTAAATACATATGTGTGAATGTATATATTCGTGTTTATATACTGTTATATGTTTAACTACATAGCATTGATAATTTTTCGTTATTTTTCTACAATAAAACTATTTTACTAAGTAATAATTAAATTCTTTATGCAATTTCTTCAATAATAATTCATTTTTAATATCGAAATACTATGAAGAATATATTTATGATATTATTTATAACATTTTCTCTCTACTGATAAACTGAGATTTAAGTACATCTGAACTATAAGTTTCCGTTAGAAATATACATACATATTTTCATCTGTGTTACAATAGAAAGCACTTTTAATATATGCATGTATATTCTTATTATCAGCCGAAAAAAAAATCTCAAACTCAACCTTGAAATATATTTTTTTCTTACTTCGTTTTCATGTTTAAATTATTAAAAATATGCTATTCTGTACACGATATGCGGTATTTTTATAAAGTTTATTTTAATGCATCATTTAAAAATTACTTTCTAGGTCATGTGCTCCAGCTGCATAAAGCCGCCATAAAGTATATTTCATTACACACGAGCACATTTAGATCTGAGCTTCACTTTAGTGTTAGAGGGACAACAGTTTTCTACCTGTTGATTAAATTATTGAGATTACCAGCTTAAATATTGAATAAAATATAGAGGGTTTGAAAAACAATCAAACGGTTGAATGTATTTACAAATAAGTACATTTATTTTTCGAATATCTTTTATTAATTGGCTATTAATTTCTTTTTAGTATTCTATACTAACCGATTAAGTGAAAAATATTTTACAGATAATTAACTGAATCTCACATTCCATAGAAAGATTGGTAGGTCGGCCAACGCCGATCCCCTGACTAATGTCACACACAATACAACAAAATGGAGATGCTGCTTTTGTTCAACTCTAATTAAAATATTTTACTGCCAGCAAATAAATGCACTATAAATTGTTAAACGATTTCAAAAGTAGCGGCAATTTGTGCAATTGTTTTAATTATAAAGAGCTTAAATTGAATTTTTTTACAATCGATAAATTTTGCCAAATGATTACTTCTATGAAATGTACAAATTTCTCAAAATACTTTCATTCAATTCGTTCGGATTTTAAATCCATTGACAATATTTTAAACAAACATCTACACATATATTATACATTGGAAACAAGCTTGAGGGTGTTTCATGTAAAATGTGTGAATCGCGGCTGTTTTTTTCCGTTTAGTATATTATATGTATGTTTTATGTATATATGTATATATATCTAAATGGAAATATATGCATAAATATTTCATATGTACATATTTCCTATAACGAAATATCACTACACTTTCACATCGTTTCATTAAAGTTGTGTTGTGCACTTTTAGGCGATGACATCTTTCTCAACCATTATTTAAAAAATAGTTTTGCTGAATATTATTTTTAAGATGAGTCATCTTTATTAATTAAATTGCACAAGAGCATCTGAAAAATAGGGAATTTATATTAACTTACCTTCGTACACACTGAAAATTCAATGGGCGGTTTTCAGCCACGCTCAAATCAATGACTTCAACAAAGTATCGGCACTTAAATTAATTGACAAAAATTAAATCACTATTATTATTGATCCAAGTTTAGCAAATTATTAACTCCACTTAACACCGCAAATCTTACCACTCAAACATAAATTTCTAGATAAAGCAAGTCAAGTGACACCTCATATGAGAAGCTTTAACGAAAAAGATATGTCTTCGTTCAATCTTGTTCGTTGGAATTAATTTGGTAAAGCAAATAAAAAGTTGGCGTACCGATTTACAAGCAAGAATGTAATAGAAGTCATATTCGTACACATTAAATTTGAATAACCATAAAATTTTATAGGTGCAGATACTGTATTATAAAAAAACGACTTTTATACACGATTTTTTATTATTGTTTTACGAAATATATTTAATATTTAAGAAACAATATAAAAAAATAATTGTTCTAAGATTTATTTAAAAATATGTAATTAGATTACACAAATACTATATTACCATCATGTTTAATAATATAATTGAAAAAGAAATTTGCACCTATGAGAAGAATTTTACAAATATTATATCAAAACTTAATCTAGTACTATAGAGTTTTTCTTTACTATTCGAAAAGTGAAAATTGTTTTGTGTGTGCGCTGAAAAGAATGTATTGGATGTCAAACTGAAAAACGATGAGGTTATGGCGCACAGATTGATGAAGAATTTTCGTTATATGGCATTTTTGCCTTTGGCAAATATTTGCAAAAATCTTCCAACACACTTGTTAAGAGGAGATCGACATAATTTCCTACCGTTATCAAAAATTCAACAAAGTAATACATGTAATTTAATGTACATATTTCTAAAGAATTTAACTGAAAATGTGCACAGACGCGAAGAAATGGTACACTACTGCCGGAGGATATATCGACTTGGATGACATCACATACGAGAAGATTTGTACTGAGACACTGGAATCACTCTATGAGTATTTTGATGAAATAGTTGAATCAGATGAAAGTCTTGTTGCATCAGATGTTGCTTACAAGGTACTTATTCTACATAATAATAATTGTAATAATATTTATTTATTTATAGGATGGTGTTCTTACCATAAATTTTGGACCATCAGTTGGTACTTACGTAATTAATAGACAAACACCAAACAAACAAATTTGGCTAAGCTCACCGAAAAGTGGTCCTAAGCGGTACGATTTCTATTCAGAAGACAAATGTAAAAAAGGCAGGTGGGTATATAAACATACAGGGGAAACACTCCACGAACTTTTACAGAATGAAGTAGCTACAATTGTAAAGAAGGAATTAAATTTCTTAAAATTGTCTTAAAAATAGTATATTCATCAATTTATATGTACAGAAAATTTTAATATGAAAAACTTGTTAAATTTACTTTATTTGGAATAAAATATTACTAAAATTTGTAGATCATGTATTTATTCATAAATAAACCTCCTTTAAATCAATTAAAAACTGATTATTGTATTTTTTAAATTAGCATATTCTTTGATTAGTCAAACTCAACTTTAGTTCCAGTAATTAATCAAATGTATTTGTTTTATTTGGTAAATACATATGTATAAAAACAGTTTATTATGTTCGTGAGGAATAAATTCCAAACCGAAAACGTTTGTGTGTACATTAACTTCCATTCTGAGTAACAATTTCATAAAAAATGAATTTATTTAAATTCAATAATTTTAAATTTTCAATTTTATTTCACCAAAAATTGTAGTCTCTTCAGTATAATGTAAATAATTACTTTTCAATTGGTTTATATTTCGTTAAAATAATACAAAACGATAAAATGTTATACATTCTTATTTTATACAAAAAAATTAGTTATAAATAAATTATTTAATTAATAATATAATAAATTATTCTACTTTATTAATAAGTAGCTTTTAAAAAAGTTATATATATATATAACATTTTTTGTAAACATTTCCAAAAAGAAAAATTGGCGGTATTAGAAAATATATAGGCACTTTAAAATCTTATAACAATTGCTATAGCATCTAATCTATGATTACGTTAAGTGTAAATAAAGCACATTTAGATCAATGTAATTTATCCTTAAAAATGTCCAAACTTAATATTAATTTTATTAAGAACACAAATTTTGTTACGTTCGAATTTAGAAATGAACAATAAATCGTTTTTACTTTCCAGCATATGTTGGATTTTTAAAGGTCGATGTTGCTTGCCTGTAGATCGGATTCTCGCCCTAAATTTATAATATAAAATATTTATTTGGTCACTAAAACTATTATTTCCATAAAAAAAACTTACAGTGTCCCATTTCGCACTCATTCGCTCTTTTTCAAATCTTGCAAATTCCCGACGATCATGTATTGTTGTCAAGAGTTTCCACAATAAAAGTATTGCTAATCCTATTAAGACTATAGCGGCGATTACACCGAGTACAATGCCAAGCATAAACACTTTTTCTGGACATTCTCTTTCTTCTTTAGCTCTAATTGCAATTTTATCGTTTTCTTCAGAATAAATAAATTGGAAACGACATTTGTCGTCATCGTAGAATGTACATAAATATTCTTCTTTTGAATCATCAACAATTAAAGTTTCACTAGGATATGGAGTAAATGCTGTACAGTTTGTTGCGCAGAAGTTATCTTTCATAAGTGGGCCAGTTTTATGCACTTGACATTGTACACAATCACTGAATTCATGACATCGACCAGAACAATTTGGACATTTTTCGCAATATTTTCCTGAATACCTAACTCCATCCTTAACGTTACATCTACATATAATTTAAATAATTATCGTTACAATTTCTTAACTATTTTAATTATTTTCAAATTTGTACCGGCAAGTTCCGCAAACACATTCTCCATGATCAGAACATACATCCCCACCTTTAGGTGGTATACAGGAATCATTAGTAGTTTTGCAATTACAAGCAGATCCACTCCAGCCTTCAAGGCAAACACAAGTTCCGCATTCACATGTACCTCTTTCCGGACCAGAACAAACTAGGCCCCCATGGCGATCACATGAAAAATTATCGCATTCGCAATATTTTCCTGATATTTTTTCTTCGGGATTTTCTCTTTGCTCACACTCACAAACGCCACACACACAATTTCCTCGTCCGTTGCAATCAACCGAGGTGAAATTATCTTGGTGGCAACCACGATCAATTTCATTTTGTAACTTTACATCCGCTCTACAATATGGACATTAATTATAATAACATTTATGGCTTGTATTGTGTTAGTAGAATATTATATATCTCTCTAATAATACGTACGCATTGCACTCGCATTTTCTGCCGAAAAAATTATCGTAACAGTCACAAATGCCACATTTATAATTTCCTTCAAAATTACATATTTTTGACCGCTCCTGATAAAATGGATGGCCTGGTTGCTCACAAGGGCAGCTACATAACATTTCCAAGTCAACAATTAAGCTTTCATTTATACCAATTGGATATATCTGGAACTTTTGGAACCATTCTTGTGGATTTTTTGGACACGACGTTACAACGATCTCCGCAGAGAACGTAATTACATCTCCCACTTTCAATCCATCACATTTGTTTGTTTGTACTGGCGTTCCTTTTCCTAAACATGAGGAATAATATGTCACTTTAACAGCACTTGTTGCATTGTCTTTCATTTCAACTGCAGATGATATTTTCTAAAAAAAAATGTATTGCGTATTTTATAAACAAAACATAATTGTATTTATTTATTTTTTTCATTTAAACCAAAAATCCAAAACACAATATTTCGAAACAAAGTGCGAAATATTGTGTTTTTGATTTTTGGTTTTTTATTTGTATAATAAATTATAATTAATTATTAACAAGTACAAAAAAAAGTTTTACCAATAATTTAATAAATAAGTTTCTTTTAATATTAATCATAAAAATATTATATTTTTATAAAATAATACCTAACCAAAAATAAAATTATATAAATTGTTTTGAATAATTAAATTGTATATTAATTTTCTGGTATAAAAGTTAACAATTGACTGACTGATAATAAGAAATTCTTTTCTTTCAAAGTTCTCATAGCATTGTCTTATTATCATACTGGCTGTTTTATTTTTTCATACAAAATACATTTTGTCACTTTCCTTGTGTAAGCAGTATTTATTAGTTGAATGAACTTAACGAGTGCGATATTTATTATTACAGAAATATTAAATTGACTCATTTAGGAATCTTTTCTACTGCTTGTGGATAGATTTCATAATTTCGCAGATATTTGTGCATACATTTTTTTTAATTATATGCTTTCATGTCTTTAATAAATTAAATTTATTTTAATATATTAAACGAATTTATTGGAAATTATCAGTAGCAAAATTTTATCCTTCGTGTATATAAAGGAAAAAATGTATATAAATTCGTATACTTACGGCATATTCATCCTTTACTAATTGTACTATATTAGAAGAATCGTTAGACAGAAGAGCCGAAGAGGAACCTTCAATATGAGACGCTAAATTTTTATATACGTGCTGTTGTTCATAAGTTACGGCAAATATAATGTTTATTGCATTTTGTTGAACTTTCATATTAATTTGGGATATGCTGGGATAGTCTTGTGTTAATGAATGTGTGTAATACCCATCCCTATCTAAATGACATTTTCCATCGTTCGGTGTTATTACTCCACCAAGCTGAAATTGAAGTTAAATTTATAGACGAATTCTGTTTATTCTGTAATACTTTAAATTATTGTAAACCTTTCCATCTCCAGCATAATGAAATCCTGCATCTGTTGAAAAAAGAAGCAATCGCCGTGCCTTTTCACGCCATCCAATTTGTTTGCGACATACAATTGCTTGCATTATTGCATCAAAACCTCCTTCTGGCGCATCTAAATTACCAGAAACTGCAGCATTTCGTACTTCATCCTATTAATCATACTCGTTATTATCTTACTTTATATTGAATATATTTTTAATTAAAAGCCTTTTACCACAAAGCAAAAAAATAAAAATATTAATTTTCAAAATATTTATTCGATTATTAGTTAAATAGGTTCATGCAAAATTTAAAAATTTCTCTATTAACAAAGAACTCTTAAAAGAATTAGCATCACAAAAAATACTATAACTTTTTTTTATTTTATTGTAAATCTTTTTTATATGCTTTCAAATAAATTAATTTTACGACATTATATTTTTATATTATTAATGTTGTTGTTTAAGGTATTAATATCGTTTAGAAAATATTTTAATTTATTATAATTTTTATTATATATTTTACATAGCGTAATATAAATAAGATACAAACAATATTATGCGCAGATTCATGAATGAAGGCATTTCGTCAATCTGTCGAAAATAATTTGCTTTGAAAGTTTTTCATCAACAAAAATCCAAAAATATTCTTTGTTGTTGTAGTAAATAACGATTTAAATATAATTCTAAACTCAGTTCCAGTATTTTGGCTTTAAATCAATGACTATAAATATTTTATAATAATTCATAGTCTAAAATAAGTCACTTTAATTTTATTATGCGAAAAAAGTATTATTTAAGCCATATTTTTGCAATTATCAAAAATGTAACATTATTGCAAAGCTAGTATAAATCTTTGTAATTATTTAAAAAGCATCTTTTAACATCAATTATCGATTTAAAAATGCAAAATATGCTTTGTAAGACTATGTCAGTAATGTATTCTGAAAAAGTATTGGTTACAATTAAAGTTAGTATGTATTTAACTGAAGTTGTAGTAAGTAGTATTATTTACTGTTTTATTAAATGATTGTACTTTCTTTTTTTCATTGGAAATTATTGTTGAACTGAGTATGTACTAAGTAGTAATGAATACATGGAAATAATGAGTGTTAAACTATTTTGATTACCATTTTTAAATGGTGAAACTTTACTGATGTAATTGACAATATTAAAAACTAATTGTTAAAATTTTAATAATATTATTAAAAATGTTATTTTCAAATTGAACAAAAATATATATTTCAAGTGCAAATCTGCTTAACACTGGCTTAGTATGTTTGTTATTCGGTCAAAATAATGAACCCTAATGAATTTGGTATTGATGTCTAATAGTATGTTTCTGTTTTCTATTAATGATATTTATTTTAATAAAAACCTTATTAAATTCTTAGAATTTATATACTTAATATAATATAAATAATTAATTATTGTATTAACTTTAAAATTTTAGAATATGTACGAAGTCTGTTCAGAAAGTATCGCGAATTATGAATTTCCGCGGGTTCCGTATATTCGATTTTCAATTTTTGTGGCGTTATGTTGGTACTCATGTCTCTCACTTATGCCGACAAGTTTGGCCATTTTGAATGTTCAGTTAATTTTTGACAGCTGCTGTGCTTGCACGTGTTTTGGCTTGTCTTCGATTTTAATATAACAAATAATAAATATGAACACAATTTTAATATATAATAATATATAAGGCGCATTGGCATTAACTAAGCTTGAGATGATAAAATTTAGAATCAAATCTATAGGCTTGGTTATAATCCATTTTTAATCATTATTTATATAAGTTTAGGGTAACTACAAATTCATTTTTATATATCTTTTTCTTCACACTACATAAATATGCAAACGATTTGAATCAAATACTAAAATAAGACTATATTATTTTAATTATGAACAAATTACAATACCAAACATTCTAAAATTTTAACAAATTTTTTATGATATTAGTTACACTTCCTTTAATAAAGAAAAATATACTCATACATATATTAATCTTTTATTATTAAATTTAATTTTAGTATATTTATACTTTTAGTATATTTAATTACTTTGTATAGAGGAAATGTTAATGTTGTTATTTATTTAAAAAAAATTAGTATACAATTATTTCGAACTTACAGAAAATCGAGACGTATTCATGCTTAAAGCCATAGCGTTTTTGAAACCATAAGGTGCAGCGCAACCAGTGCATGGCTCTCTTAAACTATGAAGTGAAACATTTTTAATAAAGACATTGATTTTTTAACATGAATTATGAAGGACACTATTGCATTTATTATTATCATAGCATAATGTTTAATGTGATTATTAATTACAAGACGAGCTAGTATAATTGTTTCATAATTACAATCAACCGGCACCACCTTCTTTTAATACCGTTTTTTGTTTTTATAAATTTACCAAATATCTGTGTTTATATTTCAAAACAATATCATTCAAATTTATGGAATAGTAGATGCGTTTATACACAAAATAAGCTAGAAATTTCAATGCATATATTTTCAACATTACTAAAACAAAATGCTTCCATACGATAAATATGTGTAGGTTATACATAATACAGAAATGTGAATGTGCAAAATATTTCCAAATTTACTATTTTATGAATTTATATTTTCAAGTAAACATTTCGACTATCCACATACATATATAAAGAGAGAATAAAGATAAATCTATGCGATGCGTTTACACATTCAAAATATTACATTTATATAATTCTTACGGAAAATCTATTTGTATCAATGTTCAGTGGCATATGATTCCGATAACCGTATGGTGATTCACAGTTTGGACACGGATTTTTTAACCTAGAAGATTATTTGTACACACAGAGTGTCTTACTAATTAAATATAAATGTTGCTATAAAAGAACTCCATATTACAATATGTTTGTAATGTTCTTGATCAAATTAAATTTAGTAAAAGTATCAAAAACTATTAATAACTTACTTTTCAGGCACTGTGGATACGTAAGGCATTAATACTTTATCAACAAATGATCCAAACCCAAGACGAAAATTCGATGTAATCTTTCTCATTTCATCTGAGAGAGTATCACCAAGATTCGACAGTTTCTCCTTATCATCACTCATAGAGTTTGATAAATCCATCAAATAGTATAAATCGACGGGATAATCTTCTGCTTGCGAATATTTAATTTGCAAATGATGTTTTTGATCTATATATATAATATTATGCTCTCTTGTAATACGCTAGCTTTTTGTTTCATATTATTTTTGAGTACATACTTATTCGAAGTTTCAAACTAACATGTTGCGGACTAATTTGAACTATTTCTCTGCGGTCGCTTGCTCCCGAAAATGAACCACCACTCATTCCGAAAGAGCTACCTCCTGAGGCTCCCATACCTGCTGATCCTGACATAGAAGCTCCACCACTCGCACCACCTACAACACCACTACTTTTACTAGCTAAAGTTAATGAACGATTCATGTAAATCTTTTGCTCGAATAGTAGATTCATTATATATTCCTCTGGACATGCTATATCCATTGTAAGGTCTGGATTAAAGCATCGTGGTGTGTCGCCAAAATTTGGATCAAGACACCATGCACAATTGCTTGTTTGAATACATTCATTACACATTGTTTTTCCAGTGCACGGATTTTGGCTGGACGTTTTTTCGTTTGTTTGACCATAAACTAAATCGCTACAAGTCATAATATTAAGGGCAATAAGCAGACAAATTGCCGTCAGTCTATGAAATCGATATGCCATATTGATATCTGTAAATGCAAGATAATTCCTTAGATAAATAATTAATGCATACATTCACATATGTGTAATAAAAATGATAAAATAAAAAGGCATTCATTCATTTCGTTCTTTTATAACCGTTACTAATACACCAATTTTCGAACATCTGCACCTACATAAATTGATATTCCACACCTTTATTTATCTTTGCTAACAGATTTCAATATCGAATACATAAAAAAAGGATTGAAGAAAAACATTCCGGCTTTCGCCAAAATCAATTCACAATTTAAAATATTCATTGAAATGTGTAGTATGTAATTCTTGGTAGCCGAGGTTGACACTGGCAAAGTGAGTAACATTTGTGAATCATCGCTATGTTGAGTGCATTATGACGTAAATTTAGTAAAATTTTTACACTCTGAATCCTTTTAAACTAATTCCACATCCCTCATGTAATTTAATTTCTTTTTAAAATTATTTAGTTCAGATTTTAGGACAATATCTTGCACAGATGGTACTTTTCGATGTTTTTATGTAGGTGGTATTTGTTGTTTTCACACTGTGTACACATATTACTGACAAAATAGCTAACTTTAGAAAAACTCAGCATAAAATTTCAATGGTTAAAAATAGATATTATGGAACATGACATTTATAGAAATAAATTTGGTTTATTTTATTTTTTTTTAATTGAGACTGTCTTTTTGCGATTAAATTGAATACGATTAAAGAAATTTACTTGACCTTACACAAATCTGAATTTTATTAAAATCAGATTTTATCACTGCGATTTATTATTTACTTACAAATCTAATAGACTGCTAATAAGAAATTATCACGCACCTCTGACTATTCGTCGAGAAGTTTTTGGCAAACGTTCACGTTCAGTCGTCTTAAGTTTCGTTAACAATGTTTGTAACTTTGGTATATATCATGGCACAACCCAAATTTCTATAATTTAAAAAACGGCTATTGTAATCACAATCAAATTAAATGTGGAAAAACTAGATAATCAAACACGGACAACTAATAAAACTAAGCACACTAAACGCAACCATACACAATGAACAAGTTTCGGGAGCCGTGCCTTTAAATAAAACCTCTGAAGACTAGTATTACCAGATGATATTTTTAAATGTTATTTTATATATATATGCATACATACATGAAAAAACCACACAATATTTTATTTATTTACAAATTTCATATATAATATTAATAATAATATTTAGGAGCTAATATTGTTCTAATTCAGTTTTTCAAATAATTTTAAATTATTTTATGACATCTTTTTTAAAGTGGTATTTATAATTGATACTTAACTGTAATACAAGTTTCCTTTTAACTTTGTTTAGAACTGTACATTTTTATGACTGTCTCAATGACGAGAAATCTTATATAATTAAGAAATAATTTATCGACATTCTAATAGATGTCGTAATATAGAATTAAAATATCGACAAAAAACAAAATGTTTATACGAGTACACTTATACGCAATTTACTTTTCGGCACTAATTTAATATAATTATTTCGATTAAGAAATTAATGTATAAACTTTTAATGGATGAAGAAATTTTCTCATTTATGAATCATGAATGGATATTTTTCAGATGCGTTTTCAACAAAAATTTTACAATTCCTTAATCTCCATTGTTACATAACTGGTGTTTTAAGTTTATTATTGAAATATTTGTTAAATGCATACAAAAAAATGAGATAAAATTTGATTAACATCAAAAATTCATTGATTTTTTTTTTAAATTCTATCACAATTTAATTAATTCTAAAATATTAAAGTAATATCTTAAATATTTTGAGGCTTAAATGGTAAAAGAAAAATGAATTCTCAATGATTATTGTGCGGAATATTATAAAAAATTCATTTATTATTTTATAATTGGATTATTATATACGTTTAAGATCATATAATACTTTATATATAATATTTTGTTTATTTAATTACATATATAAATTATAAATAATTTATACACTCTCCAAATTGCACCACATCCATAATTTCATCTTTAAAATTTCAATATTTCAATTTATTAATGAAGAAATCTTTTTAATATAAAATACTTCAAATTTAATTACTTACCATAGGTTATTTAAGTTAAGGTTTTAGAAAGAAAACAATATTGAAAACATCGATTTTATTTTCTGTATTAAATATATATTTTATTATAATTATACATAGCAAGTAATGGGCAATTTTTTTATGCTAGTATTTGTTAAGTTAGGTAAATTTATGCAATCGTAAAGCATTTTAAAAAAAATGTTCCTTTGGAAAATAAAGAGGCAAGTGCCTACAACTACACGTGTGTTCCAAAAATGGCTGGGATATCATCATAAAATGCTCCTTTCATCTTGGTTTTCAGTTTTGGAAATAGAAAATAGTCACATGGTGATAGATTAGGCGAATACGGAGGGTGGTTGATGAGGGAAATCCGTTTTTTCATCAAAAATTCGTTCACTTTTTTGGTCTTCATTTAATTCATGTGGAGCAAAACGCGCACAGACCTTTCTTTTACCCAAATCTTCAGTTAAAATTCTCAAAATAGTGTTTTTACTCGTATTTAATTCCTCAGCCAACATTCTCGTAGTAAAATTTGCGCGATACCAATGATTTCACGGACTTTTTCCACCAATTCAGCCCGATTACTAGCTTCTGGACGACCTGGCCTTCGGTCGTCCTTTAAATCCTCACGACCATTTTTAAATCGTGTAAACCTCGTATAAACTTGAGTTACGACTCATGCAATCATACCCATAAACTTTTTCCATCAATGCGATTGTCTCAGCGAATTTTTTTTTTAAGTTTAACACAAAATTTTATATTTGCTCTTTTTTGTTTTGTAACATTAGCACTTTTTCTTTTATTGAAATGACTGTTACTTTGACATCTGTAACTCTCCGATTTACATGAATTTAGGTGCGTTTGAAAGAGAATGAATGTATCTTTTTAATGCTGTAAATTTTCAATACATGGCACTGCATGTTGTATGATTTAAAAATAAGTTCGGTTATTTTTGGGGCACACTGTGTATAACAATAAACAACTTAATTATTAATTGAAAATACTAATCTACACGTGGGTTGAATTTGATGTGTACACCCGTGAGTTATCTTCCAAGTGAAGTTTTCCATAAAACAATATCGTAGAATGTACGATATTGTGGGTTTTCCCGCTTGCTCATAGGTGTCGTCATTGTAAATTCCTACATTCGGCCATCCTGATACTTTATTCGTCCCGAATAAACGGCTCACTCCAATATATCATGTTATCTGCTGATGTAGTGGTTCTATTTGGTCCTTGGTAAATAATTTTCGGGTGGTCATCTGTGTCCTTTTGATAGCGATCAATTCACCCTTCTTATATTTCGTGGCTACCTTGCAACTCTTATTATAAAGTACGTCGGTTCTCCTCTTGTACCTGGCAGATATTCTGTTGAGCTATTCGTCGTAATTCTTGTCTTTGTTTATCATAATCACTTGCAATTTCTTCTTGGATAATTTTCAATATGTTATATAATTCAGAATTTGCTCTAACCCTCATTTCCACACCGATTAGTAGCTTAAATGGTGTCATCTTTGTACTCCTTAAAATTGTTGAGTAGCTTAAATGGTGTCATCTTTGTATCGATACCAATTAGCCGGTTTATCCATAGAAAGCTTAGTTAACATGGGAATAATTACTCTACACATATTTGCTCGTTCGATTTGTCCATTTCCCCTAGGGACTCCGGTGGTAATTAAAATATGTTCGATGCCCTCTGATTCGCAATACTCCTGAAACAAGTTGCCTCTAAAAGCGGTACCTCTGTCCGAGATTATCCTTGTTGGATTTCCGAACGCAGTTGCTTGTTTCTTTAAACGGTCAATGACTTCATGACATGTGGTACCACTAGTGGGGTACAACCAAACGAATTTTGTAAAAGCGTCCGTCACAGCAAAGATGTGGTTATAGCGCTTTTGTGTTTCTTCTAATATACCACAATGATCCACGTGGTAGGTCATCAATAGTTTATCTTCCTTCGGTATTGGACTAAGAAATCCTTCCTTCTTTCCATTCTTTCCCTCGGCAAGAATATGTGTACATTGAACACAGTTTTTTATAAATCTTTCAATATTTTTTCTATAATCGTGTATGAAGTATTGTTTAAGAACCAGGCCTTCAGTTTTTTTCAGCGCAAAATGTCTTTGCTGATGGACCTGCTTAATGATTGTGTTTTCCATTTGACTAGGGATGACCAACAATTCATTCCCATGATAAATCTTATAGATTAAATCCGCTTTTAAGAAATAATCATTATATTCATTATCTTTTAATATTAGTTTAATTGCTTTCAGGTATTCGTCTTCTTCTTGTGCTTGCTTTATACGATACGACAGGCCCGAATCCATCACCCTAACCACCCTACTGAATGCATCCACATGTCGCATCCTTTTATCTGATCGGTGTTCTATATCGTAGTCGATATATATAGAATCGGTGTTCTATATCGTAGTCGTACTCTTGCAAAAACTTTGCCCATCGTGCAACACGTAACGATATGTCTTTCTTTTTCATAGTTAAGGAAAATGCGTTGCAATCGGTGATTACCTTAACTTTTTGTCCTAACAAGTACGGTCTCCAATTTTTGAATGCCTTTACGATAGCCAGCGCCTCCAGCTCATAGGAGTGATAATTTTATTCTTGCCGTATTGTTTTCGAGATCATATACTGCACTGGGTGAAGTTGGCTATCTTCCTCATTTCTTTGTAGCATGACCGCACCGAATCCATCTTTTGAGGCATCGGTATGTAGCTCCGTGTATGCTCCAAACCGGAACAAATTCAACGTTGGTTTCTTTATCAATTCCTGTTTCAATCCTTCAAATGCTTGCACTTGCTCTAATTCAAATACGAATGGTATATCCTTTTTTAATAAGTCTGATAAAGATTTAGCTTTTCTTGACAAATCCGGAATAAACTTTCTGAAATATGAGGCCAGTCCCAAGAAACTTTGAACCTGTTTAGTTTCAGTCGGTACTGGGAAATTCTTTACTGCCTTAATTTTATCCTTCCCTGGACGTATAGTTCCATTTTCAATAGAGTGTCCCAAATACTGTATTCTTTTCTTTAATATTTCACATTTTCCCCAAACCTTTTTGCTCAGAATCCGCAGGTAGCACCAAGTCATCCATGCATACAATCACAATTTTTTTCCGTACAATTGGTTTGAATATACTATGAATATAACGAGAAAACACAGATGGGCTGTTACATAACCCAAATGGACAAAACTTAAATTTATACTGCCTGTTGTTAATCACGAAACTTGTATATTTTCTAGAATCAGGATGAACTGGTACATGGAAAAATGCTGACACTAAGTCCAATGTCGTGAAATACTTTGCGACCTGTAAATTATCTAACTGCTCTTCAATGATAGGTAGCGGGTATCAGTCCTTGATAATCTTTTTATTTATACGTCGATAATCAATGCAAAGTCGCTTGGTTCCATCTTTTTTGTTAACCAGGACGACAGGGCTAGCAAAATCAGAGTTGCTTACTTCAATAATCCCATCCTTAAGCCACGATTCGACTTGAGCTTCAATTTCCAATTTATGTGGATAAGGTAACCTCCTGGGAACGTCGTAAATCTGGGTTTCATCCGTTAGAATAATTTTCATTTCTATGGGTGCATTGTGTATTCTGTTAGGAATATATTCCTTGACCGGTTGTATAATTGATTTTTAACTACATTATCTTGAACATGGTATAAATTCGCCTCTATATCTGGGTCACTATTATCTTCTAGTTTATAACAATTTAAAAATTCGATAAAATCATCATTGCATGTAGTGTTTCGATCATCGTGAATTTCTGAAGCCCCTTGAAAATTGTTTTTTTCTGTTAGTCTGATTCGGACTTATTGATACATGGTTTCCATGGAATTTAACCTGAGCTATTTGAAATAACTCATTACGAAGAATCACCGGAACTGAAACAGCTTCCTTGCCTACTACAAAGTATTTGATGTAATAGTTAAACTGACCAATGGTCGTTGTTAACGTACACGATCCCATCGTCTCAATTGATCCTCCTATTCCATACACATATGGTGCACGATTAACTTTTCTTTATTTATATTCTTGGCATGTAACGTTGCAAGTACATCTTCCCGAATAATCGATAAATCAGCGCCCGAATCAATTAATGTATAGGTATTGACATTATTAATTGTTATTGGCTGGCAATTCTTGGACGAAGTGATTATATTTACATGTTTTATGTTCTTTTCAAATTGTGCTGACTCCTTGCAGTTCGTAGATTTGTGTCCAAACTGGTTACATTTAAAACATTTAAACTCTTTTGATTTATGAGGACAACTCTGAGCCATATGAGTCTTATCTCCGCATATGTGGCAACGCTGAGTTCTGCAATTTCGATTGGCCGCATCGAATTTTTTATTTTCTTTTACAGCATCTGAAGTACATGAATTACTAGCTTTAATTTTCAGATAAATTACTATTTTTTCTTTTAATTCATTTATAGTTTTAGCCTAATAATTCTTCAGAGCTCTTGTTGTTAATTCCTTCAATAATGTACGTAATTAATGCATCCTCTTCTATGTTTCCCGCGTTAGCCAATTCCATCATTTGGTATAAATATTCCATAACTGTTTCATTAGTTTTCATTTTTCGCTTCGATAAATTCTTGTGTATCATGGCACTGTTATAAGATTTACGAAATTCCACCAACAGTTGCGTTTTCAGAATTAACCAATCCTTTAAGTTTCTGATACTATTTACAAATAGTCGGGCTGGTCCTTTTAATAACTTTTTGGCATATATTAGCATCTGTAAGTCGTTCCACCCAACAATGTTGCTCATCTGCTCAAATTCGTCGACCCATAGTTGAATATTTTCTTCATAGCTTCCTGAGAAACATGTGAGAGATTCCTCCACATCTTTAAATCCAAACTGTGAGGAGGACGCTCGTGGTACATCCAAGTTTGCGAGGTTACTCGTTGTCGAGTCGTGATACACCTCTGGAGATTGTGCAGTATGTGGAGTGATGCTATGAATCGTGCGAGATTGCAATTCAGCTTTTGATCCAGTAGTCGGTAAATTCAACTCTTTTAATTTTTCTTTAAGTTCGTCGACAGTAAGAGTCAGTATTTCAACCGTTTCCATTTTAAGAGTAACTTACTGATCCTTATTTAATATAAACCTATTCTACCGTTATAATATTTCCTTTTCTAATTTCACCACAGTTGACAATTAGAACTCCAATTAAATTTTGTTTCGTACTTGTCTGAACTATACTTATAGAAGCAGGTCGTTTCCCCTACAGCGGTTTTCGTAGATTATAACTTCCTAAGTGCTTTGGACAATGCTTGCTCTTGATGACTTGTTGACAAATTCACTAATTCTCGTTGTCATGCACGTCTTCTTGTTGCCGTGTGTGCATTGCAGTTATACTCTTTGTTGGCGGGTGTGTTTTTATTACACTGGCTTGTTGGTGTGTGTGTATAAGAAGTACACTGTCTTGTTGGCGTGTGTATCGGAAATCACTAACTCCTCTCAAACTGGTTCATCCTCTTAGCGTTTGGCAGAATATTCGCGAATTTTCTTAAAAAGTCTTATTTTTTCAAGATGGCTGACTTTTCTGATGATGCTCGTATTTTTGATCTGAGACTTGGAGTCCTCAAAGTTATCGCGATTTTGCACAGCCCCAGTTATGGCCTCACGTTACAGAGTCACATAAATGTATCAATTATTCGTTGTTGGAATATGATAATTCCCTTGAAAATGATCCCGGTTGAGCCCCCAATTTGTAGGAATCAAAGGTTTTATAAAATAATTGATTTAACACTAGCAAAACTATAACAATAAACAACTTTATTCTTAATTGAAAATACTAATCTACACGCGGGTTGTTTTCTTCCAAGTGAAGTTTTCCCATAAAACAATATTGCAGAATGTACGATATTGTGGGTTTTTCCGCTCGCTCATAGGTGTCATCATTGTAAATTCCTAAATATATGAATTTATATTTGTGAAATTGAGATTTTCCGAATTCAGTTTCAGTAAATTTATATATCATTTATTATAAATACCATAAGTTACGGACTTTATATTGTATTTTCATACTATTTAGAATTTTTTTAGTTTCCGATATTATTTAAATATTGCAATACTTTACTATTCTTTAACCAGTATTTTGATTTCTACCAAATGGAATATATTTAATTATTTTGTATTTTTTAACATATATTATTGCTTGTTATATAATGTTACCTAAACAAAATATCTGAAATGAGTATGTTAAATACAACATACTAATTTCAAATATTTTGTTTAGGTGCCAAACAGTATTACTTCAAACTATTTATGATAAAAATAGTGCAATTTAAATAAATATATTAAATAACAAATATTTTTCTATTATCAATCTTAAGTCAATTTGTTAAGCCAGGATTAATACATAAATATATATATATGCGTCTTTATTTATTAAAGACAAAAAGGAAATTTGCACTTTATTATTGTGCACCATCTGTATTTATATAGAACAAAGGGCAAATTTTAATTATAATGTAATTTCGTAATATAAAATTTATATAATACGTTACAAGCATCAATTATATAATACGTTACAAGCATCGAATTCAAAAATTCTGCTGCTGCAGATATAAAATATGATGCTTTTTAATATAACAATTGTATTATGATCAAATCACAATTACTTTTTTTAATTCGACTAAAGCCATTCTCCCGCGTTATTAAGATTTTGATTTATTTTTGTAATCATTTATAATTCGTAGTATATTTCATTATATTTATTTATAAAGATCATTTTATTAATTTTTCCAATGTGCATGATGATTTTTGATCTGTGCACATGGAACGTTTAACCATAAATGCTATATTTATTACACACATGTTGATTCATTTAAAATTGTTATAAATAATAGTCGATACATTTTTTTTAAATTTATTAATGAAAAATAAGAATTGGTTCAATTGTTTTGAATAATTACTAATGAACGGTTTTAGATACAAATTAGACATACACTTTTATTACTGCATATGTTCGAAATGTTTTCCTTTTACTTTTGTCATCAAAATTATCAATAAAGTTATATACAATATATACAAACAAATGAGAAACAGATGGAAGAATCAATATATCAGAACAATATATTATAGCGTCTGCTAAATTAAAATGCTTATACTATTTTCGTATGTTTATATACTCTTTAAATATAGATTATTTAATTAGACTTTTTATGTGAAACTATAAATGTATATATGCATATATTTTCAATATTACGAAAACAAAACGCTTCCATACGATAAATATGAGTAGGTTACATATAATACAGAAATGTGAATGTGCAAAATATTTTTAAATTTAATATTTAATGCTTTTATATTTATAAGTAAACATTTCGACTATCCACATACATACGAGTATATAAAGACAGAATAAAGATAAATCTATGCGATGCGTTTACACATTCAAAATATTATATTTATATAAATCTTACGGAAAATCTATTTGTATCAATGTTCAGTGGTATATGATTCCGATGACCATATGGTGATTTTTATAGCATAGAATATTATTTGTAGACACATAGTGTTTCAAAACAATATCATTCAAATTTTATGGCATAGTAGATGCGTTTCTTTTTTATATTATATAAATATAATATTTTGAATGTGTAAACGCATTGCATAAATCTATGCGATGCGCTTACACATTCAAAATATTATATTTATATAAATCTTATGGAAAATCTATTTGTATCAATGTTCAGTGGCATAGAATATTATTTGTAGACACATAGTGTCTTACTAATTAAATATAAATGTCGCTATAAAAGAACTACATATTACAATATGTTTGTAATGTTTTTACAAACATATTGTAATACGTGTATGGAGTTCTTGATCAAATTAAATTTAGTAAAAGTATCAAAAACTATTAATAACTTACTTTTCAGGCACTGTGGAAACGTAAGGTATTAATACTTTATTAACAAATCCAAACCTAAGATGATAATGCGATGTAATCTTTCTCATTTCAATTGAGAGAGTATCACCAAGATTTGATAGTTTCTCCTTACCATCACTCATAGAGTTTGACAAATCCATCAAATAGTATAAATCGACGGGTTAATCTTCTGCTTGTGAATATTTAATTTGCCTTTATTGTGGTATACCTGTGGTCTGTGCATAACTTGAAATGCATACCTGCCAAATATTGGTACAATTTCCGAAAAGCCCAATAAATGGCCAAAGCCTCTTTGTGCAAAATTGCGTAATTACCTTCCGCTTTTGTTAGCGTCCTTGATATGAAGGTAACTGGTCTATCCTCCCCGTTTGGCATTTCGTGCATTAGTACTGCCGCTATGCCCTGGTCGGATGCGTCTGTCACTAGTTTTATCGGATAATCTGGGTTATAGTGTACCAAATTGCTGTCCGATGCTAGTTCTTTCTTGACTTCAATAAATGCCTTTTCTGCATTTCTTGTCCATTGAAATCTTTCTTTGTTTTGTACTTCATAAATCGGCTTCAACATTTTAGCTAATCTCGGTACAAATTTTCCGTAGAATGTCACCAGTCCTGTGAATGCTCTTACATCTGTTATGTTTTCTGGTCTCTTTGCTTCGACCATTGCTGCGATTTTTTCTGGGTCCTTGGACAACCCATTCTTGCTTATGATGTACCCCAGGTATCTGATTTCTTCTTGAAAAAACTGGCACTTTTTGAGGTTAAGCCTTAGTCCAGCTTCTTCTAACCTCTGCAAAACTTCGTTTAAATTTTGCATATGCTCGTTATTATTTCTGCCCGTCACCACTATGTCGTCTCGAAATGCTGCAGTTCCTTTGGCTCCTTGTAATACTTTTTCTACTACCTTGTCGAACTCTGCTGCTGCTGTTTTCGTTCCATAGGGTAATCGGTTGTGCAAATAAATACCCTTAGGTGTGCTCCATGCGCACAATTTTTTTGATCTGTCAGTCAGCTCTAGCTGATTGTAGGCCGCTGACATATCCAATTTCGTGAACCTTTCTCCACCTCCCAGTTCTGCGAATACTTCTTCCACTTTTGGTGCGGGGTGTTTTACATCTTGCATGTACTTATTGATCGTGACCTTGTAATCGCCACAGATCCTTACTCCACCTCCTTTCTTTAGCACAGGCACCAATGGTGTGCCCCATTCGTTGTGCTTTACCTTGGTGAGTATTCCTTCTTTTTCCAGTTGGTCTAGCTGATCTCCGATTGTCTTCTTGAAAGCAAACGGTGTCGCCCTGGGTTTGCAGAACACTGGTTTCGCATTATCTTGCATCTTTATGTCTATTTTGCCGTATTTATTCCTTCCGAACTTGCCGTCGAAAAGTGTCTTGTGCTTGTCGATTATTTATTGTAGTTTTGGTCCTTTTAATTCAACATGGTTGATTTCCACTATCTTGTATCCTAGTGCTTCCATCATGTCTCTACCCAACAATAATCTTCAGCCTGTTTTTACGACTATTAATTGACATTTTGCCTTTTTTCTACCTGCCTTTATTTCTACGTAGATCTGACCTTCTGGTGCAATTGCGCTCCCGTCATAGAATCTTAACGTAGTATTCACTGGTTGCAATTTATGCTGTGATAGATGCCTTTTGTATAATTCCTCCGGAATTACCGATCTGCTTGCTCCTGAATCAAGTTCAGCTAGCAATTGCTTGTTTCCTATCTTTATTTGGATTTGCGTCGGTTTGACGTATTCCGCCTTTGTTGCTTGAAAGTGAACCTCTTCGCTCGTCCAGTCGTGGTTTTCTATCTCTACGAAGTGCTGTTTAGCTTGTTCCTTTCCTTTTTTCTGGCATATTTTTCCTAAATGCCCTATTATACCGCAACGGTTGCATTTATAGGATTTAAATTTGCAGTCTGCGGACTCGTGGTTGCTATAACCGCAATGATTGCATTGTTTGCCGCCCTTTGACTCCTTGTTAAATTTCTTTTTATAGCTTTCTTTACCGGCTTTGCTTTGCTTACTTTTTCTGTCAAAGCTTACCCTATGTACGTTAATTTCCTGATGCGATTGTATAAGAGCTGCCTCTTTCTTCTTCGCAATTTCGACGATTTGCTCAGACCTCTTTTTATGGTCTTCTTCGCACACGCGATCTAAAATCTTGCCTTTCTTTAGACCCGCTACGAACTTATTCGTAATCATCAAGTCGAGCTGCGCACCCCATTGGCACGTGCTGGCTTTATCTTTCAAGCGTATATACCACTGGCTAATCGACTCATTCTCGCCTTGCTTTAAGTCGAAAAATTCCGTGCGTTCACGGAATACCGATATTGTCTTTGAGAATTGATTTTTCATTATAGCACATAATTCCTCGTATGTTTTTTGCGATGGTAATACTGGGTCGCACAAATTTGCGAGTACTCCATAACCTTTTGTCCCAATGACCGTTATGAGCGTAGCCACCTTTCTATGTGGTTCCAGTATGTTATTTACTATAAAGTATTGTTCTAACCTTTCTTGGTAATTTTTCCAATCCTCGTGTTCATTATATTCTGCAACACACCCTACTGTGGCTGAATATACTTGCACGTTTTGTATCGGTGCCGGCGTTCCTCCGTTTCCGCCTGTTGCGTTATTCTGTGTTGTGTCCATGTGCGTTCCTCGCTGGTTATTTAACCTCAGCAAATCTTTTTCCATATCCTCTATTACGGCATTTGCTTTGTTTCTTTCCATTCTGACTCTTTCCAGCGTGATTTAACTTTCTTTTTTCACTTTTTACTTTTTACCTCGTCGCCAATGTAATATATTAGACTTATTTATTTATGTATAATTCTTATTATTTATACAGAGCCATGTAAACTGCATGACGGTGTCTACATGACTGACTCATCCATTGCTGTGTGGCATTGATGTGTGTGAAACATCACGCCACCCGGTTTATAGTCATGGCTGGGTGTACAATATCTCGATATACTACAATGTTTTTGATCTATATATATAAAATTATGTTCTCTTGTTGTGGACTAGTTTTTTGTTTCATATTATTTTTGAGTGCATACTTATTCGAAGTTTCAAACTAACATGTTGCGGACTAATTTGCACTATTTCTCTGCGTTCGCTCGCTCCCGAAAATGAACCACCACTCATTCCGAAAGAGTTACCTCCTGAGGTCCCCATACCTGCAGATCCTGACATAGAAGCTCCACCACTTGCACCACCTACACCACTACTTTTACTAGCTAAAGTTAATGAACGATTCATGTAAATCTTTTGCTCGAATAGTAGATTCATTATATATTCCTCTGGACATGCTATATCCATTGTAAGGTCTGGATTAAAGCATCGTGGTATATCGCCAAAATTTGGATCAAAACACCATGAACAATTGCTTGTTCGAATACATTCATTGCATATTGTTTTTCCAGTGTACGGATTTTGGCTGGACGTTTTTTCGTTTGTTTGACCATAAATTAAATCGCTACAAGTCATAACATTAAGGGCAATAAGCAGACAAATTGCCGTCAGTCTATGAACTCGATATGCCATATTGATATCTGTAAATGCAACATAATTCCTTAGATAAATAATTAATGCATACATGCACATACGAGTATGTGTAATGAAAATGAGAAAATAAAATTCCTTCATTTCGTTATGACCCTCTGGAGCAAATTTGGGTAAAAATGGGCAAAAATCGAAGACGAGCCAAAACAAGTGCAAGCAAAGCAGCTGTCAAAAATTTACTGAACATTCAAAATGGCCGAACTTTTCGGCATAAGTGAGACACATGAGTACCAATATAACGACACAAAAAATCGAAAATCGAATATACGTAACCCGCGGAAATTTAAAGTTCGCGATACTTTTTGAACAGACCTCGTATGTGTAATGAAAATGATAAAATAAAAAGGCATTCATTCATTTCGTTCTTTTATAACGGTTACTAATAAAAAACAAAACCAATTCACAATTTAAAATATTCATTGAAAACACTGGCAAAGTAAGTAACAGTTGTGAATCATCGCTATGTTGAGTGCATTATGACGTAAATTTAGTAAAATTTTTACACTCTGAATCCTTTTAAACTAATTTCACATCCCTCATGTAATTTAATTTTTTTTTTAAATTATTTAGTTCAGATTTTAGGACAATTTCTTGAACAGATAGTACTTTTCGATTTTTTTATGTAGATGGCGTATTTGTTGTTTTCAAACTATGTACACATATTACTGACAAAATAGCTGACTTTAGAAAACCTCAGCATAAAATTTCAAAGTTCGGCCATTTTGAATGTTCAGTTAATTTTTGAAAGTTGCTTTGCTTGCACGTGTTTTGGATCAAAGAACCTGTTTCGGGAACAAGAAAAAGTCACAGAGGGCCAGATCTGGAGAATACGGTGGCTGCGGCATTATTAGTGTGTTGTTTTTGGCCAAAAATTCGCGCACAAGCAACGATGCGTGAGCAGGGGCGTTATCATAGTGCAAAAGCCAATTTCTGTTCTTTCACAAATCCAGGCGTATCTGGCGGATTGCTTCTTGCAACTTGCGCATAACTGACAGGTAATATTCCTTATTGCCCGTTCTAGCCTGTGTGCAAGAACTCATAATGCACCACGCCCCTGCAATCGAAGAAAACTGTAAGCAAAACCTTCACATTCGACCGAACTTGGCGCGCTTTTTTCGGTCTTGGCTCGTGCGACAGCTTCGATTGGGATGATTGAGCTTTGATTTCAACGTCATAACCATAAACCCATAATTCGTCACCAATTATGTCCCTCTGGAGCAAATTTGGGTTGTCGCGGACACAGTTTAACATTTTCTTAGCAATGTTAATGCGATGCTGTTTTTGGCCGAACATGGGCAAAAATCGAAGACGAGCCAAAACAAGTGCAAGCAAAGCAGCTGTCAAAAATTAACTCATTTCTTAACTATATAAGAGAAATCTTATATAGTTAAGAAATGATTTATATATTGTAAATTCTATTAGATGTCGTGATATAGATTTAAAAAATCGACAAAAAACAAAATGTTTATACACATATTTGCAATTTACTTTTCGGAACTAATTTAATATAATTATTTCGATTAAGAACTTAATGTATGAACTTTTAATGGAGGAAGAAATTTTCTCATTTATGAATCATGAATGGATATTTTTCAGATGCGTTTTCATCAAAAATTTTACAATTGCCCAATCTCCATTGTTTCATAACTGGGGGTTTAAGTTTATTATTGAAATATTTTAGAAATATGTGTACATACAAACAAAATGAGATTAAATTTGATTACCATCAAAAATTCATTGAGTTTATTTTTAAATTTCATCACAATATAAGTAAAAGTGCGTCTTAATTCTAAAATATTAAAGTAATCATATCTTAAATATCCTGAGACATTCTCTTTCTTCTTTAGCTCTGATTTCAATTTTATCGTTTTCTTCGGAATAAATAAATTGGAAACGACATTTGTCATCATCGGTGATACATATATATTCTTCTTTTGAATCATCAACAATTAAATTTTCAACAGTATATATAGTAAATGCTGTACATTTTGTTGCGCAGAGGTCATCTTTTGTAAGTGGGCCAGTTTTATGCACTTGACATTGTACACAATCACTGAATTCATGACATCGACCAGAACAATTTGGACATTTTTCGCAATATTTTCCTGAATACCTAACTCCATCCTTAACGTTACATCTACATATAATTTAAATAATTATCGTTACAATTTCTTAACTATTTTGATCATTTTAAAAATTTTACCGGCAAGTTCCGCAAACACATTCTCCATGATCAGAACATACATCCCCACCTTTAGGTGGTATACAGGAATCATTAGTAGTTTTGCAATTACAAGCAGATCCACTCCAGCCTTCAAGGCAAACACAAGTTCCGCATTCACATGTACCTCTTTCCGGACCAGAACAAACTAGGCCCCCATGGCGATCACATGAAAAATTATCGCATTCGCAATATTTTCCTGATATTTTTTCTTCGGGATTTTCTCTTTGCTCACACTCACAAACGCCACACACACAATTTCCTCGTCCGTTGCAATCAACCGAGGTGAAATTATCTTGGTGGCAACCACGATCAATTTCATTTTGTAACTTTACATCCGCTCTACAATATGGACATTAATTATAATAACATTTATGGCTTGTATTGTGTTAGTAGAATATTATATATCTCTCTAATAATACGTACGCATTGCACTCGCATTTTCTGCCGAAAAAATTATCGTAACATTCACAAATGCCACATTTATAATTTCCTTCAAAATTACATATTTTTGATCGCTCCTGATAAAATGGATGGCCTGGTTGCTCACAAGGGCAGCTACATAACATTTCCAAGTCAACAATTAAGCTTTCATTTATACCAATTGGATATATCTGGAACTTTTGGAACCATTCTTGTGGATTTTTTGGACACGACGTTACAACGATCTCCGCAGAGAACGTAATTACATCTCCCACTTTCAATCGATCACATTTGTTTGTTTGTACTGGCGTTCCTTTTCCTAAACATGAGGAATAATATGTCACTTTAACAGCACTTGTTGCATTGTCTCTCATTTCAACTGCAGATGATATTTTCTAAAAAAAAATGTATTGCGTATTTTATAAACAAAACATAATTGTATTTATTTATTTTTTTCATTTAAACCAAAAATCCAAAACACAATATTTCGAAACAAAGTGCGAAATATTGTATTTTGGATTTTTGGTTTTTTATTTGTATAATAAATTATAATTAATTATTAACAAGTACAAAAAAAAAGTTTTACCAGTAATTTAATAAATAAGTTTTTTTTTAAATATTAATCATAAAAATATTATATTTTTATAAAATAATACCTAACCAAAAATAAAATTATATAAATTGTTTTGAATAATTAAATTTTATATAAATTTTCTGGTATAAAAGTTAACAATTGACTGATAATAAGAAATTCTTTTCTTTCAAAGTTCTCATAGCATTGTCTTATTATCATACTGGCTGTTTTATTTTTTCATACAAAATACATTTTGTCACTTTACTTGTGTAAGCATTATTTATTAGTTGAATGAACTTAACGAGTGCAATATTTATTATTACAGTAATATTAAATTGACTCATTTAGGAATCTTTTCTACTGCTTGTGGATAGATTTCATAATTTCGCAGATATTTGTGCATACATTTTTTTGAATTATATGCTTCCATGTCTTTAATAAATTATTAATTTTCGAATATATTGGAAATTATCAATAGCAAAATTTTATCCTCCGTATATATTAAGGAAAAAATATATATAAATTCGTATACTTACGGCATATTCATCCTTTACTAATTGTACTATATTAGAAGAATCGTTAGACAGAAGAGCCGAAGAGGAACCTTCAATATGAGACGCTAAATTTTTATATACGTGCTGTTGTTCATAATTGACAGCAAAAATAATGTTTATTGCATTTTGTTTGACTTTCATATTAATTTGGGATATGCTAGGATAGTCTTGTGTTAATGAATGTGTGTAATACCCATCCCTATCTAAATGACAATTTCCATCGTTCGGTGTTATTACTCCGCCAAGCTGAAATTGAAGTTAAATTTATAGACGAATTCTGTTTATTCTGTAATACTTTAAATTATTGTAAACATTTCCATCTTCAGCATAATGAAATCCTGTGTCGGTTGCAAAAAGAAGGAATCGCCGTGCCGTTTCACGCCATCCAATTTGTTTGCGACATTCAATAACTTGCATAATTGCATCAAAACCTCCTTCTGGCGCATCTAAATTACCAGAAACTGCAGCATTTCTTACTTCATCCTATAAATTATACTCTTTATTAGCTTACTTTATAATAAATATATTTGTAAATAAAAACCTTTTACCACAAAACAAAAAAATAAAAATAAAAACATCAATTTTAAAAATATTTAACAAATTATTTATGATATTAATTACATTTTCTTTAATAAAAAATATATACTCATACATATATTCATCTGTTATTATTAAATTTAATTTTTTATATTCTTATTTATATAAAAAATAGTATACAATTATTTCTAACTTACAGAAAATCGAGACGTATCCATGCTTAAAGCCATAACGTGTTTAAAGCCATAAGGTCCAGCACAACCAGTGCATGGCTCTCTTAAACTATGAAGTGAAACATTTTTAATAAAGACATTGATTTTTTAACATGAATTATGAAGGATACTATTACATTTATTATTATCATAGTACAATGTTTAATGTGATTATTAATTACAAGACGAACTAGTATAAGTGTTTCATAATTATAATCAACCGGTACAACTTTATTTTATAAATTTACCAAATATCTGTGTTTATATTTATATTTCAAAACAATATCATTCAAATTTTATGGCATAGTAGATGCGTTTCTTTTTTATATTATATAAATATAATATTTTGAATGTGTAAACGCATCGCATAAATCTATGCTATGCGTTTACACATTCAAAATATTATATTTATATAAATCTTACGGAAAATCTATTTGTATCAATGTTCAGTGGTATATGATTCCGATGACCATATGGTGATTTTTATAGCATAGAATATTATTTGTAGACACATAGTGTCTTACTAATTAAATATAAATGTCGCTATAAAAGAACTCCATATTACAATATGTTTGTAATGTTCTTTACAAACATATTGTAATACGTGTATGGGGAGTTCTTGATCAAATTAAATTTAGTAAAAGTATCAAAAACTATTAATAACTTACCTTTCAGGCACTGTGGATACGTTAGGTTTTAATACTTTATTAACAAATCCAAACCCAAGCCGATAATTCGATGTAATCTTTCTCATTTCCACTGAGAGAGTATCACCAAGATTTGATAGTTTCTCCTTATCATCACTCGCAGAGTTTGACAAATCGATCAAATAGTATAAATCGACGGGATAGTCTTCTGCTTGTGAATATTTAATTTGCAAATGATGTTTTTGATCTATATATATAAATTTATGTTCTCTTGTTGTGGACTAGTTTTTTGTTTCATATTATTTTTGAGTGCATACTTATTCGAAGTTTCAAACTAACATGTTGCGGACTAATTTGCACTATTTCTCTGCGTTCGCTCGCTCCCGAAAATGAACCACCACTCATTCCGAAAGAGTTACCTCCTGAGGTCCCCATACCTGCAGATCCTGACATAGAAGCTCCACCACTTGCACCACCTACACCACTACTTTTACTAGCTAAAGTTAATGAACGATTCATGTAAATCTTTTGCTCGAATAGTAGATTCATTATATATTCCTCTGGACATGCTATATCCATTGTAAGGTCTGGATTAAAGCATCGTGGTATATCGCCAAAATTTGGATCAAAACACCATGCACAATTGCTTGTTCGAATACATTCATTGCACATTGTTTTTTCAGTGCACGGATTTTGGCTGGACGTTTTTTCGTTTGTTTGACCATAAATTAAATCGCTACAAGTCATAACATTAAGGGCAATAAGCAGACAAATTGCCGTCAGTCTATGAACTCGATATGCCATATTGATATCTGTAAATGCAACATAATTCCTTAGATAAATAATTAATGCATACATGCACATACGAGTATGTGTAATGAAAATAATAAAATAAAATTCATTCATTCGTTCTTTTATAACGGTTACTAATAAAAATCAAAACCAATTCACAATTTAAAATATTCATTGAAGTCTTAAGTTTTGTAACAAAACGTGTATGTGTAACTTTGGTATACGAGGTCTGTTCAAAAAGTATCGCGAATCGCGAATTTTGAATTTCCGCGGGTTACGTATATTCGATTTTCGTTTTTTTTGTGTTGTTATATTGGTACTCATGTCTCTCACTTATGCCGACAACTTCGGCCATTTTGAATGTTCAGTTAATTTTTGACATTTGCTTTTCTTGCACGTGTTTTGGATCAAAGAATCTGTTTCGGGAACAAGAAAAAGTCACAGGGGGCCAGATCTGGGGAATACGGTGGCTGCGGTATTATAAGTGCGTTGTTTTTGGCCAAAAATTCGCGCACAAGCAACGATGCGTGGTGTGGGGCGTTATCATAGTGCAAAACCCAATTTATGTTCTTCCACAAATCCGGGCGTTTCTGGCGCATTGCTTCGCGCAACTTGCGCATAACTGGCAGGTAATATTCATTATTGACCGTTCTACCCTGTGGCAAGAACTCATAATGCACCACGCCCCTGCAATCGAAGAAAACTGTAAGCAAAACCTTCACATTCGATCGAACTTGGCGCGCTTTTTTCGGTCTTGGCTCGTGCGGCAGCTTCCATTGGGATGACTGAGCTTTGGTTTTCACGTCATAACCATAAACCCATGATTCGTCACCAGTTATGAACCTCTGGAGCAAATTTGGGTAAAAATGGGCAAAAATCGAAGACGAGCCAAAACAAGTGCAAGCAAAGCAGCTGTCAAAAATTTACTGAACATTCAAAATGGCCGAACTTTTCGGCATAAGTGAGAGACATGAGTACCAATATAACGCCACAAAAAATCGAAAATCGAATATACGTAACCCGCGGAAATTTAAAATTCGCGATACTTTTTGAACAGACCTCGTATGTGTAATGAAAATGATAAAATAAAAAGGCATTCATTCATTTCGTTCTTTTATAACGGTTACTAATAAAAAACAAAACCAATTCACAATTTAAAATATTCATTGAAAACACTGGCAAACTGAGTAACATTTGTGAATCATCGCTATGTTGAGTAATTATGACGTAAATTTAGTAAAATTTTTAGACTCTGAATCCTTTTAAACTAATTCCACATCCCTCATGTAATTTAATTTTTTTTTTTAAATTATTTAGTTCAGATTTTAGGACAATTTCTTGCACAGATGGTACTTTTCGATTTTATTATGTAGGTGGCGTATTTGTTGTTTTCAAACAGTGTACACATATTACTGATGAAATAGCTAGCTTTAGAAAACCTCAGCATAAAATTTCAAAGTTCGCCCATTTTGAAAATTTCAATGGTTAAAAATAGATATTATAGAACATGACATTTATAGAAATAAATTTGGATAATTTTTTTTTTTAATTGAGACTGTCTTTTCCGATTCAATTGAATACGATTAAAGAAATTGACTTGACCTTACACAAATCTGAATTTTATTAAAATCAGATTTTATCACTGCGATATATTATTTACTTACAAATCTAATAGACTGCTAATAAAAATATATACCGCACCTCTGACTATTCGTCGGGGAATTTTTGGCAAATGTTCGCGTTCAGTCGTCTTAAGTTTCGTTAACAAAACGTGTATGTGTAACTTTGGTATACGAGGTCTGTTCAAAAAGTATCGCGAATCGCGAATTTTGAATTTCCGCGGGTTACGTATATTCGATTGTGTTGTTATATTGGTACTCATGTCTCTCACTTATACCGACAAGTTCGGCCATTTTGAATGTTCAGTTAATTTTTGACAGTTGCTTTTCTTGCACGTGTTTTGGATCAAAGAATCTGTTTCGGGAACAAGAAAAAGTCACAGGGGGCCAGATCTGGGGAATACGGTGGCTGCGGTATTATTAGTGTGTTGTTTTTGGCCAAAAATTCGCGCACAAGCAACGATGCGTGGTGTGGGGCGTTATCATAGTGCAAAACCCAATTTATGTTCTTCCACAAATCCGGGCGTTTCTGGCGGATTGCTTCGCGCAACTTGCGCATAACTGGCAGGTAATATTCATTATTGTCCGTTCTACCCTGTGGCACCACGCCCCTGCAATCGAAGAAAATATTCATTATTGACCGTTCTACCCTGTGGCACCACGCCCCTGCAATCGAAGAAAACTGTAAGCAAAACCTTCACATTCGATCGAACTTGGCGCGCTTTTTTCGGTCTTGGCTCGTGCGGCAGCTTCCATTGGGATGACTGAGCTTTGGTATTCACGTCATAACCATAAACCCATGATTCGTCACCAGTTATGACCCTCTGGAGCAAATTTGGGTAAAAATGGGCAAAAATCGAAGACGATCCAAAACAAGTGCAAGCAAAGCAGCTGTCAAAAATTTACTGAACATTCAAAATGGCCGAACTTTTCGGTATAAGTGAGAGACATGAGTACCAATATAACGCCACAAAAAATCGAAAATCGAATATACGTAACCCGCGGAAATTTAAAATTCGCGATACTTTTTGAACAGACCTCGTATGTGTAATGAAAATGATAAAATAAAAAGGCATTCATTCATTTCGTTCTTTTATAACGGTTACTAATAAAAAACAAAACCAATTCACAATTTAAAATATTCATTGAAAACACTGGCAAAGTGAGTAACATTTGTGAATCATCGCTATGTTGAGTACATTATGACGTAAATTTAGTAAAATTTTTACACTCTGAATCCTTTTAAACTAATTCCACATCCCTCATGTAATTTAATTTTTTTTTTAAATTATTTAGTTCAGATTTTAGGACAATTTCTTGCACAGATGGTACTTTTCGATTTTATTATGTAGGTGGCGTATTTGTTGTTTTCAAACAGTGTACACATATTACTGATAAAATAGCTAACTTTAGAAAACCTCAGCATAAAATTTCAAAGTTCGGCCATTTTGAAAATTTCAATGGTTAAAAATAGATATTATGGAACATGACATTTATAGAAATAAATTTGGATTATTTTTTTCTTTTTAATTGAGACTGTCTTTTCCGATTCAATTGAATCCGATTAAAGAAATTGACTTGACCTTACACAAATCTGAATTTTATTAAAATCAGATTTTATCACTGCGATATATTATTTACTTACAAATCTAATAGACTGCTAATAAGAAAATATACCGCACCTCTGACTATTCGTCGGGGAAATTTTGGCAAACGTTCGCGTTCAGTCGTCATAGTGCTTGTTTCCATTGGTGGACTTGACCTCGTTTTTGTGGGCGAGACGAAGAGTGCGGGTCGGGGGGAAATAAACCAAAAACTTTTGAAAAATATTTTGCGTTCAACCGTTTCGTTCCATGTTCTACCTTACAATCGTTTCATATATGTCAAATAATATCATAATTTTCGAGCTGCCGAGCGAGAAGGTTGTGTTGTGTAAGGGAAAATTTAATATTTTTTTTGTTTTCAAGATACCTGCATACACTATGCCTCACATCTGTTACGAAAATATTTAAAACAGAAACTACTGCCAAATCGAATATTTCTGTTTTTAATATGAACCTTTAATGATGTGATATAATTATAAAAATAATGAAAAAAATGTATGCCAATTAATTATTTGTATTTATTGAAGTTTTATTCTATGATTTGTTTTTGTTAATAATAATTAAATTGTATATAAAATTTTGTTTTGCATATATTTTTTAACACATGTTTTAAAAAATAATATGATTTCAAATATAGCTATCTTGCCACGGCATCGCACCTTCTGACGAGAAATATTCGGCGAAATTATTCCTGAGTTCGGCTGCAACTCTTGAATAATTTCTGCCTACAGGACCTTCTCTGCTTTCACCGTTTTCTTGGGTTGTCGGCGTTATTCGGGTAATAGGATCGACGTATTTATCATTATGTGCATTTAAAAAATTGTGGAGGACACAAATTGCTAGTACAATCCGAATAACTTTATGTGGCCGTAAGTGAATTGTTGTCTGCAATAGTAAATAAACCATAGAAAACTCTTGACATATACATACGCTGCCGCTGTATGCAGTGTTCCGATTCCAAGCAGACCTATACCACCGATCTAACTCATAAAAATCAGTTGCCACCATCTTGAAAATGTCAAATAAATTTATTTTTCAACCGGGTCAAGTCCACCAGTGAAATCACGAAGAGCTCAAGTCAACCAGGTCAAGTCCACCAAGTGGAAACATCGACTTAAGTTTCGTTAACAAAACGTGGATGTTGCAATTTCTTGCACAGATACGTATAGTGCACAGTGTGTGTGCAATTTCTTGCACAGATAGTACTTTTCGATTTTATTATGTAGGTGGCGTATTTGTTGTTTTCAAACTGTGTACACATAACATAAAATTTCAATGGTTATAAAATAGATATTATGGAACATGACATTTTTAAAAATAAATTTGGTTAATTTTTTTTTTTTTTAATTGAATTTTTGCGATTAAATTGAATACAATTAAAGAAATTGACTTGACCTTACACAAATCTGAATTTTATTGAAATCAGATTTTATCACTGCGATATATTATTTACTTACAAATCTAATAGACTGCTAATAAGAAATTATCACGCACCTCTGACTATTCGTCGAGAAATTTTTGGCAAACGTTCGCGTTCAGTCGCCTTAAGTTTCGTTAACAAAACGTGGATGTTGCAATTTCTTGCACAGATAGTGCACAGTGTGTGTGCAATTTCTTGCACAGATAGTACTTTTCGATTTTATTATGTAGGTGGCGTATTTGTTGTTTTCAAACTGTGTACACATAACATAAAATTTCAATGGTTAAAAATAGATATTATAGAACATGACATTTATAGAAATAAATTTGGATAATTTTTTTTTTTAATTGAGACTGTCTTTTCCGATTCAATTGAATACGATTAAAGAAATTGACTTGACCTTACACAAATCTGAATTTTATTAAAATCAGATTTTATCACTGCGATATATTATTTACTTACAAATCTAATAGACTGCTAATAAAAATATATACCGCACCTCTGACTATTCGTCGGGGAATTTTTGGCAAATGTTCGCGTTCAGTCGTCTTAAGTTTCGTTAACAAAACGTGTATGTGTAACTTTGGTATACGAGGTCTGTTCAAAAAGTATCGCGAATCGCGAATTTTGAATTTCCGCGGGTTACGTATATTCGATTGTGTTGTTATATTGGTACTCATGTCTCTCACTTATGCCGACAAGTTCGGCCATTTTGAATGTTCAGTTAATTTTTGACAGTTGCTTTTCTTGCACGTGTTTTGGATCAAAGAATCTGTTTCGGGAACAAGAAAAAGTCACAGGGGGCCAGATCTGGGGAATACGGTGGCTGCGGTATTATTAGTGTGTTGTTTTTGGCCAAAAATTCGCGCACAAGCAACGATGCGTGGTGTGGGGCGTTATCATAGTGCAAAACCCAATTTATGTTCTTCCACAAATCCGGGCGTTTCTGGCGGATTGCTTCGCGCAACTTGCGCATAACTGGCAGGTAATATTCATTATTGTCCGTTCTACCCTGTGGCACCACGCCCCTGCAATCGAAGAAAATATTCATTATTGACCGTTCTACCCTGTGGCACCACGCCCCTGCAATCGAAGAAAACTGTAAGCAAAACCTTCACATTCGATCGAACTTGGCGCGCTTTTTTCGGTCTTGGCTCGTGCGGCAGCTTCCATTGGGATGACTGAGCTTTGGTATTCACGTCATAACCATAAACCCATGATTCAAAACAAGTGCAAATTTGGGTAAAAATGGGCAAAAATCGAAGACGATCCAAAACAAGTGCAAGCAAAGCAGCTGTCAAAAATTTACTGAACATTCAAAATGGCCGAACTTTTCGGTATAAGTGAGAGACATGAGTACCAATATAACGCCACAAAAAATCGAAAATCGAATATACGTAACCCGCGGAAATTTAAAATTCGCGATACTTTTTGAACAGACCTCGTATGTGTAATGAAAATGATAAAATAAAAAGGCATTCATTCATTTCGTTCTTTTATAACGGTTACTAATAAAAAACAAAACCAATTCACAATTTAAAATATTCATTGAAAACACTGGCAAAGTGAGTAACATTTGTGAATCATCGCTATGTTGAGTACATTATGACGTAAATTTAGTAAAATTTTTACACTCTGAATCCTTTTAAACTAATTCCACATCCCTCATGTAATTTAATTTTTTTTTTAAATTATTTAGTTCAGATTTTAGGACAATTTCTTGCACAGATGGTACTTTTCGATTTTATTATGTAGGTGGCGTATTTGTTGTTTTCAAACAGTGTACACATATTACTGATAAAATAGCTAACTTTAGAAAACCTCAGCATAAAATTTCAAAGTTCGGCCATTTTGAAAATTTCAATGGTTAAAAATAGATATTATGGAACATGACATTTATAGAAATAAATTTGGTTTATTTTTTTTTTTAATTAAGACTGTCTTTTCCGATTCAATTGAATCCGATTAAAGAAATTGACTTGACCTTACACAAATCTGAATTTTATTAAAATCAGATTTTATCACTGCGATATATTATTTACTTACAAATCTAATAGACTGCTAATAAGAAAATATACCGCACCTCTGACTATTCGTCGGGGAAATTTTGGCAAACGTTCGCGTTCAGTCGTCATAGTGCTTGTTTCCATTGGTGGACTAGACCTCGTTTTTGTGGGCGAGACGAAGAGTGCGGGTCGGGGGGAAATAAACCAAAAACTTTTGAAAAATATTTTGCGTTCAACCGTTTCGTTCCATGTTCTACCTTACAATCGTTTCATATATGTCAAATAATATCATAATTTTCGAGCTACCGAGCGAGAAGGTTGTGTTGTGTAAGGGAAAATTTAATATTTTTTTTGTTTTCAAGATACCTGCATACACTATGCCTCACATCTGTTACGAAAATATTTAAAACAGAAACTACTGCCAAATCGAATATTTCTGTTTTTAATATGAACCTTTAATGATGTGATATAATTATAAAAATAATGAAAAAAATTTATGCCAATTAATTATTTGTATTTATTGAAGTTTTATTCTATGATTTGTTTTTGTTAATAATAATTAAATTGTATATAAAATTTTGTTTTGCATATATTTTTTAACACATGTTTTAAAAAATAATATGATTTCAAATATAGCTATCTTGCCACGGCATCGCACCTTCTGACGAGAAATATTCGGCGAAATTATTCCTGAGTTCGGCTGCAACTCTTGAATAATTTCTGCCTACAGGACCTTCTCTGCTTTCATCGTTTTCTTGGGTTGTCGGCGTTATTCGGGTAATAGGATCGACGTATTTATCATTATGTGCATTTAAAAAATTGTGGAGGACACAAATTGCTAGTACAATCCGAATAACTTTATGTGGCCGTAAGTGAATTGTTGTCTGCAATAGTAAATAAACCATAGAAAACTCTTGACATATACATACGCTGCCGCTGTATGCAGTGTTCCGATTCCAAGCAGACCTCTACCACCGATCTAACTCATAAAAATCAGTTGCCACCATCTTGAAAATGTCAAATAAATTTATTTTTCAACCGGGTCAAGTCCACGGGTGAAATCACGAAGAGCTCAAGTCAACCAGGTCAAGTCCACCAAGTGGAAACATCGACTTAAGTTTCGTTAACAAAACGTGGATGTTGCAATTTCTTGCACAGATAGTGCACAGTGTGTGTGCAATTTCTTGCACAGATAGTACTTTTCGATTTTATTATGTAGGTGGCGTATTTGTTGTTTTCAAACTGTGTACACATAACATAAAATTTCAATGGTTAAAAATAGATATTATGGAACATGACATTTATAGAAATAAATTTGGTTTATTTTTTTTTTTAATTGAGACTGTCTTTTACGATTCAATTGAATACGATTAAAGAAATTGACTTGACCTTACACAAATCTGAATTTTATTAAAATCAGATTTTATCACTGCGATATATTATTTACTTACAAATCTAATAGACTGCTAATAAAAATATATACCGCACCTCTGACTATTCGTCGGGGAATTTTTGGCAAATGTTCGCGTTCAGTCGTCTTAAGTTTCGTTAACAAAACGTGTATGTGTAACTTTGGTATACGAGGTCTGTTCAAAAAGTATCGCGAATCGCGAATTTTGAATTTCCGCGGGTTACGTATATTCGATTGTGTTGTTATATTGGTACTCATGTCTCTCACTTATGCCGACAAGTTCGGCCATTTTGAATGTTCAGTTAATTTTTGACAGTTGCTTTTCTTGCACGTGTTTTGGATCAAAGAATCTGTTTCGGGAACAAGAAAAAGTCACAGGGGGCCAGATCTGGGGAATACGGTGGCTGCGGTATTATAAGTGCGTTGTTTTTGGCCAAAAATTCGCGCACAAGCAACGATGCGTGGTGTGGGGCGTTATCATAGTGCAAAACCCAATTTATGTTCTTCCACAAATCCGGGCGTTTCTGGCGCATTGCTTCGCGCAACTTGCGCATAACTGGCAGCTAATATTCATTATTGACCGTTCTACCCTGTGGCAAGAACTCATAATGCACCACGCCCCTGCAATCGAAGAAAACTGTAAGCAAAACCTTCACATTCGATCGAACTTGGCGCGCTTTTTTCGGTCTTGGCTCGTGCGGCAGCTTCCATTGGGATGACTGAGCTTTGGTTTTCACGTCATAACCATAAACCCATGATCCGTCACCAGTTATGACCCTCTGGAGCAAATTTGGGTAAAAATGGGCAAAAATCGAAGACGAGCCAAAACAAGTGCAAGCAAAGCAGCTGTCAAAAATTTACTGAACATTCAAAATGGCCGAACTTTTCGGCATAAGTGAGAGACATGAGTACCAATATAACGCCACAAAAAATCGAAAATCGAATATACGTAACCCGCGGAAATTTAAAATTCGCGATACTTTTTGAACAGACCTCGTATGTGTAATGAAAATGATAAAATAAAAAGGCATTCATTCATTTCGTTCTTTTATAACGGTTACTAATAAAAAACAAAACCAATTCACAATTTAAAATATTCATTGAAAACACTGGCAAAGTGAGTAACATTTGTGAATCATCGCTATGTTGAGTACATTATGACGTAAATTTAGTAAAACTTTTACACTCTGAATCCTTTTAAACTAATTCCACATCCCTCCTGTAATTTAATTTTTTTTTTAAATTATTTAGTTCAGATTTTAGGACAATTTCTTGCACAGATGGTACTTTTCGATTTTATTATGTAGGTGGCGTATTTGTTGTTTTCAAACAGTGTACACATATTACTGATGAAATAGCTAACTTTAGAAAACCTCAGCATAAAATTTCAAAGTTCGGCCATTTTGAAAATTTCAATGGTTAAAAATAGATATTATGGAACATGACATTTATAGAAATAAATTTGGATTATTTTTTTTTTTCTAATTGAGACTGTCTTTTCCGATTCAATTGAATCCGATTAAAGAAATTGACTTGACCTTACACAAATCTGAATTTTATTAAAATTAGATTTTATCACTGCGATATATTATTTACTTACAAATCTAATAGACTGCTAATAAAAATATATACCGCACCTCTGACTATTCGTCGGGGAATTTTTGGCAAATGTTCGCGTTCAGTCGTCTTAAGTTTCGTTAACAAAACGTGTATGTGTAACTTTGGTATACGAGGTCTGTTCAAAAAGTATCGCGAATCGCGAATTTTGAATTTCCGCGGGTTACGTATATTCGATTTTCGTTTTTTTTTGTGTTGTTATATTGGTACTCATGTCTCTCACTTATGCCGACAAGTTCGGCCATTTTGAATGTTCAGTTAATTTTTGACAGTTGCTTTTCTTGCACGTGTTTTGGATCAAAGAATCTGTTTCGGGAACAAGAAAAAGTCACAGGGGGCCAGATCTGGGGAATACGGTGGCTGCGGTATTATAAGTGCGTTGTTTTTGGCCAAAAATTCGCGCACAAGCAACGATGCGTGGTGTAGGGCGTTATCATAGTGCAAAACCCAATTTATGTTCTTCCACAAATCCGGGCGTTTCTGGCGCATTGCTTCGCGCAACTTGCGCATAACTGGCAGCTAATATTCATTATTGACCGTTCTACCCTGTGGCAAGAACTCATAATGCACCACGCCCCTGCAATCGAAGAAAACTGTAAGCAAAACCTTCACATTCGATCGAACTTGGCGCGCTTTTTTCGGTCTTGGCTCGTGCGGCAGCTTCCATTGGGATGACTGAGCTTTGGTTTTCACGTCATAACCATAAACCCATGATCCGTCACCAGTTATGACCCTCTGGAGCAAATTTGGGTAAAAATGGGCAAAAATCGAAGACGAGCCAAAACAAGTGCAAGCAAAGCAGCTGTCAAAAATTTACTGAACATTCAAAATGGCCGAACTTTTCGGCATAAGTGAGAGACATGAGTACCAATATAACGCCACAAAAAATCGAAAATCGAATATACGTAACCCGCGGAAATTTAAAATTCGCGATACTTTTTGAACAGACCTCGTATGTGTAATGAAAATGATAAAATAAAAAGGCATTCATTCATTTCGTTCTTTTATAACGGTTACTAATAAAAAACAAAACCAATTCACAATTTAAAATATTCATTGAAAACACTGGCAAAGTGAGTAACATTTGTGAATCATCGCTATGTTGAGTACATTATGACGTAAATTTAGTAAAACTTTTACACTCTGAATCCTTTTAAACTAATTCCACATCCCTCCTGTAATTTAATTTTTTTTTTAAATTATTTAGTTCAGATTTTAGGACAATTTCTTGCACAGATGGTATTTTTCGATTTTATTATGTAGGTGGCGTATTTGTTGTTTTCAAACAGTGTACACATATTACTGATGAAATAGCTAACTTTAGAAAACCTCAGCATAAAATTTCAAAGTTCGCCCATTTTGAAAATTTCAATGTTAAAAATAGATATTATAGAACATGACATTTATAGAAATAAATTTGGATAATTTTTTTTTTTAATTGAGACTGTCTTTTCCGATTCAATTGAATCCGATTAAAGAAATTGACTTGACCTTACACAAATCTGAATTTTATTAAAATTAGATTTTATCACTGCGATATATTATTTACTTACAAATCTAATAGACTGCTAATAAGAAAATATACCGCACCTCTGACTATTCGTCGGGGAAATTTTGGCAAACGTTCGCGTTCAGTCGTCTTAAGTTTCGTTAACAAAACGTGGATGTTGCAATTTCTTGCACAGATAGTGCACAGTGTGTGTGCAATTTCTTGCACAGATCGTACTTTTCGATTTTATTATGTAGGTGGCGTATTTGTTGTTTTCAAACTGTGTACACATAACATAAAATTTCAATGGTTAAAAATAGATATTATGGAACATGACATTTTTAAAAATAAATTTGGTTAATTTTTTTTTTTTAATTAAATTTTTGCGATTAAATTGAATACAATTAAAGAAATTGACTTGACCTTACACAAATCTGAATTTTATTGAAATCAGATTTTATCACTGCGATATATTATTTACTTACAAATCTAATAGACTGCTAATAAAAATATATACCGCACCTCTGACTATTCGTCGGGGAATTTTTGGCAAATGTTCGCGTTCAGTCGTCTTAAGTTTCGTTAACAAAACGTGTATGTGTAACTTTGGTATACGAGGTCTGTTCAAAAAGTATCGCGAATCGCGAATTTTGAATTTCCGCGGGTTACGTATATTCGATTTTCGTTTTTTTTTGTGTTGTTATATTGGTACTCATGTCTCTCACTTATGCCGACAAGTTCGGCCATTTTGAATGTTCAGTTAATTTTTGACAGTTGCTTTTCTTGCACGTGTTTTGGATCAAAGAATCTGTTTCGGGAACAAGAAAAAGTCACAGGGGGCCAGATCTGGGGAATACGGTGGCTGCGGTATTATAAGTGCGTTGTTTTTGGCCAAAAATTCGCGCACAAGCAACGATGCGTGGTGTAGGGCGTTATCATAGTGCAAAACCCAATTTATGTTCTTCCACAATTCCGGGCGTTTCTGGCGCATTGCTTCGCGCAACTTGCGCATAACTGGCAGCTAATATTCATTATTGACCGTTCTACCCTGTGGCAAGAACTCATAATGCACCACGCCCCTGCAATCGAAGAAAACTGTAAGCAAAACCTTCACATTCGATCGAACTTGGCGCGCTTTTTTCGGTCTTGGCTCGTGCGGCAGCTTTCAATGGGATGACTGAGCTTTGGTTTTCACGTCATAACCATAAACCCATGATCCGTCACCAGTTATGACCCTCTGGAGCAAATTTGGGTAAAAATGGGCAAAAATCGAAGACGAGCCAAAACAAGTGCAAGCAAAGCAGCTGTCAAAAATTTACTGAACATTCAAAATGGCCGAACTTTTCGGCATAAGTGAGAGACATGAGTACCAATATAACGCCACAAAAAATCGAAAATCGAATATACGTAACCCGCGGAAATTTAAAATTCGCGATACTTTTTGAACAGACCTCGTATGTGTAACATAATGAAAATGATAAAATAAAAAGGCATTCATTCATTTCCCTCTTTTATAACGGTTACTAATAAAAAACAAAACCAATTCACAATTTAAAATATTCATTGAAAACACTGGCAAAGTGAGTAACATTTGTGAATCATCGCTATGTTGAGTACATTATGACGTAAATTTAGTAAAACTTTTACACTCTGAATCCTTTTAAACTAATTCCACATCCCTCATGTAATTTAATTTTTTTTTTAAATTATTTAGTTCAGATTTTAGGACAATTTCTTGCACAGATGGTACTTTTCGATTTTATTATGTAGGTGGCGTATTTGTTGTTTTCAAACAGTGTACACATATTACTGATGAAATAGCTAACTTTAGAAAACCTCAGCATAAAATTTCAAAGTTCGGCCATTTTGAAAATTTCAATGGTTAAAAATAGATATTATGGAACATGACATTTATAGAAATAAATTTGGATTATTTTTTTTTTTCTAATTGAGACTGTCTTTTCCGATTCAATTGAATCCGATTAAAGAAATTGACTTGACCTTACACAAATCTGAATTTTATTAAAATTAGATTTTATCACTGCGATATATTATTTACTTACAAATCTAATAGACTGCTAATAAGAAAATATACCGCACCTCTGACTATTCGTCGGGGAAATTTTGGCAAACGTTCGCGTTCAGTCGTCTTAAGTTTCGTTAACAAAACGTGGATGTTGCAATTTCTTGCACAGATAGTGCACAGTGTGTGTGCAATTTCTTGCACAGATAGTACTTTTCGATTTTATTATGTAGGTGGCGTATTTGTTGTTTTCAAACTGTGTACACATAACATAAAATTTCAATGGTTAAAAATAGATATTATGGAACATGACATTTATAGAAATAAATTTGGTTTATTTTTTTTTTTAATTGAGACTGTCTTTTACGATTCAATTGAATACGATTAAAGAAATTGACTTGACCTTACACAAATCTGAATTTTATTAAAATCAGATTTTATCACTGCGATATATTATTTACTTACAAATCTAATAGACTGCTAATAAAAATATATACCGCACCTCTGACTATTCGTCGGGGAATTTTTGGCAAATGTTCGCGTTCAGTCGTCTTAAGTTTCGTTAACAAAACGTGTATGTGTAACTTTGGTATACGAGGTCTGTTCAAAAAGTATCGCGAATCGCGAATTTTGAATTTCCGCGGGTTACGTATATTCGATTTTCGTTTTTTTTTGTGTTGTTATATTGGTACTCATGTCTCTCACTTATGCCGACAAGTTCGGCCATTTTGAATGTTCAGTTAATTTTTGACAGTTGCTTTTCTTGCACGTGTTTTGGATCAAAGAATCTGTTTCGGGAACAAGAAAAAGTCACAGGGGGCCAGATCTGGGGAATACGGTGGCTGCGGTATTATAAGTGCGTTGTTTTTGGCCAAAAATTCGCGCACAAGCAACGATGCGTGGTGTAGGGCGTTATCATAGTGCAAAACCCAATTTATGTTCTTCCACAAATCCGGGCGTTTCTGGCGCATTGCTTCGCGCAACTTGCGCATAACTGGCAGCTAATATTCATTATTGACCGTTCTACCCTGTGGCAAGAACTCATAATGCACCACGCCCCTGCAATCGAAGAAAACTGTAAGCAAAACCTTCACATTCGATCGAACTTGGCGCGCTTTTTTCGGTCTTGGCTCGTGCGGCAGCTTCCATTGGGATGACTGAGCTTTGGTTTTCACGTCATAACCATAAACCCATGATCCGTCACCAGTTATGACCCTCTGGAGCAAATTTGGGTAAAAATGGGCAAAAATCGAAGACGAGCCAAAACAAGTGCAAGCAAAGCAGCTGTCAAAAATTTACTGAACATTCAAAATGGCCGAACTTTTCGGCATAAGTGAGAGACATGAGTACCAATATAACGCCACAAAAAATCGAAAATCGAATATACGTAACCCGCGGAAATTTAAAATTCGCGATACTTTTTGAACAGACCTCGTATGTGTAATGAAAATGATAAAATAAAAAGGCATTCATTCATTTCGTTCTTTTATAACGGTTACTAATAAAAAACAAAACCAATTCACAATTTAAAATATTCATTGAAAACACTGGCAAAGTGAGTAACATTTGTGAATCATCGCTATGTTGAGTACATTATGACGTAAATTTAGTAAAACTTTTACACTCTGAATCCTTTTAAACTAATTCCACATCCCTCCTGTAATTTAATTTTTTTTTTAAATTATTTAGTTCAGATTTTAGGACAATTTCTTGCACAGATGGTATTTTTCGATTTTATTATGTAGGTGGCGTATTTGTTGTTTTCAAACAGTGTACACATATTACTGATGAAATAGCTAACTTTAGAAAACCTCAGCATAAAATTTCAAAGTTCGCCCATTTTGAAAATTTCAATGGTTAAAAATAGATATTATGGAACATGACATTTATAGAAATAAATTTGGATTATTTTTTTTTTCTAATTGAGACTGTCTTTTCCGATTCAATTGAATCCGATTAAAGAAATTGACTTGACCTTACACAAATCTGAATTTTATTAAAATTAGATTTTATCACTGCGATATATTATTTACTTACAAATCTAATAGACTGCTAATAAGAAAATATACCGCACCTCTGACTATTCGTCGGGGAAATTTTGGCAAACGTTCGCGTTCAGTCGTCTTAAGTTTCGTTAACAAAACGTGGATGTTGCAATTTCTTGCACAGATAGTGCACAGTGTGTGTGCAATTTCTTGCACAGATAGTACTTTTCGATTTTATTATGTAGGTGGCGTATTTGTTGTTTTCAAACTGTGTACACATAACATAAAATTTCAATGGTTAAAAATAGATATTATGGAACATGACATTTTTAAAAATAAATTTGGTAAATTTTTTTTTTTTAATTGAATTTTTGCGATTAAATTGAATACAATTAAAGAAATTGACTTGACCTTACACAAATCTGAATTTTATTGAAATCAGATTTTATCACTGCGATATATTATTTACTTACAAATCTAATAGACTGCTAATAAGAAATTATCACGCACCTCTGACTATTCGTCGAGAAATTTTTGGCAAACGTTCGCGTTCAGTCGGCTTAAGTTTCGTTAACAAAACGTGGATGTTGCAATTTCTTGCACAGATAGTGCACAGTGTGTGTGCAATTTCTTGCACAGATAGTACTTTTCGATTTTATTATGTAGGTGGCGTATTTGTTGTTTTCAAACTGTGTACACATAACATAAAATTTCAATGGTTAAAAATAGATATTATGGAACATGACATTTATAGAAATAAATTTGGATTATTTTTTTTTTCTAATTGAGACTGTCTTTTCCGATTCAATTGAATCCGATTAAAGAAATTGACTTGACCTTACACAAATCTGAATTTTATTAAAATTAGATTTTATCACTGCGATATATTATTTACTTACAAATCTAATAGACTGCTAATAAGAAAATATACCGCACCTCTGACTATTCGTCGGGGAAATTTTGGCAAACGTTCACGTTCAGTCGTCTTAAGTTTCGTTAACAAAACGTGGATGTTGCAATTTCTTGCACAGATAGTGCACAGTGTGTGTGCAATTTCTTGCACAGATAGTACTTTTCGATTTTATTATGTTGGTGGCGTATTTGTTGTTTTCAAACTGTGTACACATAACATAAAATTTCAATGGTTAAAAATAGATATTATGGAACATGACATTTTTAAAAATAAATTTGGTTAATTTTTTTTTTTTTAATTGAATTTTTGCGATTAAATTGAATACAATTAAAGAAATTGACTTGACCTTACACAAATCTGAATTTTATTGAAATCAGATTTTATCACTGCGACATATTATTTACTTACAAATCTAATAGACTGCTAATAAGAAATTATCACGCACCTCTGACTATTCGTCGAGAAATTTTTGGCAAACGTTCGCGTTCAGTCGGCTTAAGTTTCGTTAACAAAACGTGGATGTTGCAATTTCTTGCACAGATAGTGCACAGTGTGTGTGCAATTTCTTGCACAGATAGTACTTTTCGATTTTATTATGTAGGTGGCGTATTTGTTGTTTTCAAACTGTGTACACATAACATAAAATTTCAATGGTTAAAAATAGATATTATGGAACATGACATTTATAGGAATAAATTTGGTTTATTTTTTTTTTTAATTGAGACTGTCTTTTACGATTCAATTGAATACGATTAAAGAAATTGACTTGACCTTACACAAATCTGAATTTTATTAAAATCAGATTTTATCACTGCGATATATTATTTACTTACAAATCTAATAGACTGCTAATAAAAATATATACCGCACCTCTGACTATTCGTCGGGGAATTTTTGGCAAATGTTCGCGTTCAGTCGTCTTAAGTTTCGTTAACAAAACGTGTATGTGTAACTTTGGTATACGAGGTCTGTTCAAAAAGTATCGCGAATCGCGAATTTTGAATTTCCGCGGGTTACGTATATTCGATTTTCGTTTTTTTTTGTGTTGTTATATTGGTACTCATGTCTCTCACTTATGCCGACAAGTTCGGCCATTTTGAATGTTCAGTTAATTTTTGACAGTTGCTTTTCTTGCACGTGTTTTGGATCAAAGAATCTGTTTCGGGAACAAGAAAAAGTCACAGGGGGCCAGATCTGGGGAATACGGTGGCTGCGGTATTATAAGTGCGTTGTTTTTGGCCAAAAATTCGCGCACAAGCAACGATGCGTGGTGTAGGGCGTTATCATAGTGCAAAACCCAATTTATGTTCTTCCACAAATCCGGGCGTTTCTGGCGCATTGCTTCGCGCAACTTGCGCATAACTGGCAGCTAATATTCATTATTGACCGTTCTACCCTGTGGCAAGAACTCATAATGCACCACGCCCCTGCAATCGAAGAAAACTGTAAGCAAAACCTTCACATTCGATCGAACTTGGCGCGCTTTTTTCGGTCTTGGCTCGTGCGGCAGCTTCCATTGGGATGACTGAGCTTTGGTTTTCACGTCATAACCATAAACCCATGATCCGTCACCAGTTATGACCCTCTGGAGCAAATTTGGGTAAAAATGGGCAAAAATCGAAGACGAGCCAAAACAAGTGCAAGCAAAGCAGCTGTCAAAAATTTACTGAACATTCAAAATGGCCGAACTTTTCGGCATAAGTGAGAGACATGAGTACCAATATAACGCCACAAAAAATCGAAAATCGAATATACGTAACCCGCGGAAATTTAAAATTCGCGATACTTTTTGAACAGACCTCGTATGTGTAATGAAAATGATAAAATAAAAAGGCATTCATTCATTTCGTTCTTTTATAACGGTTACTAATAAAAAACAAAACCAATTCACAATTTAAAATATTCATTGAAAACACTGGCAAAGTGAGTAACATTTGTGAATCATCGCTATGTTGAGTACATTATGACGTAAATTTAGTAAAACTTTTACACTCTGAATCCTTTTAAACTAATTCCACATCCCTCCTGTAATTTAATTTTTTTTTTAAATTATTTAGTTCAGATTTTAGGACAATTTCTTGCACAGATGGTATTTTTCGATTTTATTATGTAGGTGGCGTATTTGTTGTTTTCAAACAGTGTACACATATTACTGATGAAATAGCTAACTTTAGAAAACCTCAGCATAAAATTTCAAAGTTCGCCCATTTTGAAAATTTCAATGTTAAAAATAGATATTATAGAACATGACATTTATAGAAATAAATTTGGATAATTTTTTTTTTTAATTGAGACTGTCTTTTCCGATTCAATTGAATCCGATTAAAGAAATTGACTTGACCTTACACAAATCTGAATTTTATTAAAATTAGATTTTATCACTGCGATATATTATTTACTTACAAATCTAATAGACTGCTAATAAGAAAATATACCGCACCTCTGACTATTCGTCGGGGAAATTTTGGCAAACGTTCGCGTTCAGTCGTCTTAAGTTTCGTTAACAAAACGTGGATGTTGCAATTTCTTGCACAGATAGTGCACAGTGTGTGTGCAATTTCTTGCACAGATAGTACTTTTCGATTTTATTATGTAGGTGGCGTATTTGTTGTTTTCAAACTGTGTACACATAACATAAAATTTCAATGGTTAAAAATAGATATTATGGAACATGACATTTTTAAAAATAAATTTGGTTAATTTTTTTTTTTTAATTGAATTTTTGCGATTAAATTGAATACAATTAAAGAAATTGACTTGACCTTACACAAATCTGAATTTTATTGAAATCAGATTTTATCACTGCGATATATTATTTACTTACAAATCTAATAGACTGCTAATAAAAATATATACCGCACCTCTGACTATTCGTCGGGGAATTTTTGGCAAATGTTCGCGTTCAGTCGTCTTAAGTTTCGTTAACAAAACGTGTATGTGTAACTTTGGTATACGAGGTCTGTTCAAAAAGTATCGCGAATCGCGAATTTTGAATTTCCGCGGGTTACGTATATTCGATTTTCGTTTTTTTTTGTGTTGTTATATTGGTACTCATGTCTCTCACTTATGCCGACAAGTTCGGCCATTTTGAATGTTCAGTTAATTTTTGACAGTTGCTTTTCTTGCACGTGTTTTGGATCAAAGAATCTGTTTCGGGAACAAGAAAAAGTCACAGGGGGCCAGATCTGGGGAATACGGTGGCTGCGGTATTATAAGTGCGTTGTTTTTGGCCAAAAATTCGCGCACAAGCAACGATGCGTGGTGTAGGGCGTTATCATAGTGCAAAACCCAATTTATGTTCTTCCACAATTCCGGGCGTTTCTGGCGCATTGCTTCGCGCAACTTGCGCATAACTGGCAGCTAATATTCATTATTGACCGTTCTACCCTGTGGCAAGAACTCATAATGCACCACGCCCCTGCAATCGAAGAAAACTGTAAGCAAAACCTTCACATTCGATCGAACTTGGCGCGCTTTTTTCGGTCTTGGCTCGTGCGGCAGCTTTCATTGGGATGACTGAGCTTTGGTTTTCACGTCATAACCATAAACCCATGATCCGTCACCAGTTATGACCCTCTGGAGCAAATTTGGGTAAAAATGGGCAAAAATCGAAGACGAGCCAAAACAAGTGCAAGCAAAGCAGCTGTCAAAAATTTACTGAACATTCAAAATGGCCGAACTTTTCGGCATAAGTGAGAGACATGAGTACCAATATAACGCCACAAAAAATCGAAAATCGAATATACGTAACCCGCGGAAATTTAAAATTCGCGATACTTTTTGAACAGACCTCGTATGTGTAACATAATGAAAATGATAAAATAAAAAGGCATTCATTCATTTCCCTCTTTTATAACGGTTACTAATAAAAAACAAAACCAATTCACAATTTAAAATATTCATTGAAAACACTGGCAAAGTGAGTAACATTTGTGAATCATCGCTATGTTGAGTACATTATGACGTAAATTTAGTAAAACTTTTACACTCTGAATCCTTTTAAACTAATTCCACATCCCTCATGTAATTTAATTTTTTTTTTAAATTATTTAGTTCAGATTTTAGGACAATTTCTTGCACAGATGGTATTTTTCGATTTTATTATGTAGGTGGCGTATTTGTTGTTTTCAAACAGTGTACACATATTACTGATGAAATAGCTAACTTTAGAAAACCTCAGCATAAAATTTCAAAGTTCGCCCATTTTGAAAATTTCAATGGTTAAAAATAGATATTATGGAACATGACATTTATAGAAATAAATTTGGATTATTTTTTTTTTCTAATTGAGACTGTCTTTTCCGATTCAATTGAATCCGATTAAAGAAATTGACTTGACCTTACACAAATCTGAATTTTATTAAAATTAGATTTTATCACTGCGATATATTATTTACTTACAAATCTAATAGACTGCTAATAAGAAAATATACCGCACCTCTGACTATTCGTCGGGGAAATTTTGGCAAACGTTCGCGTTCAGTCGTCTTAAGTTTCGTTAACAAAACGTGGATGTTGCAATTTCTTGCACAGATAGTGCACAGTGTGTGTGCAATTTCTTGCACAGATAGTACTTTTCGATTTTATTATGTAGGTGGCGTATTTGTTGTTTTCAAACTGTGTACACATAACATAAAATTTCAATGGTTAAAAATAGATATTATGGAACATGACATTTTTAAAAATAAATTTGGTTTATTTTTTTTTTTTTATTGAATTTTTGCCATTAAATTGAATACAATTAAAGAAATTGACTTGACCTTACACAAATCTGAATTTTATTAAAATCAGATTTTATCACTGCGATATATTATTTACTTACAAATCTAATAGACTGCTAATAAGAATATATACCGCACCTCTGACTATTCGTCGGGGAATTTTTGGCAAATGTTCGCGTTCAGTCGTCTTAAGTTTCGTTAACAAAACGTGTATGTGTAACTTTGGTATACGAGGTCTGTTCAAAAAGTATCGCGAATCGCGAATTTTGAATTTCTGCGGGTTACGTATATTTGATTTTCGTTTTTTTTGTGTTGTTATATTGGTACTCATGTCTCTCACTTATGCCGACAAGTTCGGCCATTTTGAATGTTCAGTTAATTTTTGACAGTTGCTTTTCTTGCACGTGTTTTGGATCAAAGAATCTGTTTCGGGAACAAGAAAAAGTCACAGGGGCCAGATCTGGGGAATACGGTGGCTGCGGTATTATAAGTGCGTTGTTTTTGGCCAAAAATTCGCGCACAAGCAACGATGCGTGGTGTGGGGCGTTATCATAGTGCAAAACCCAATTTATGTTCTTCCACAAATCCGGGCGTTTCTGGCGCATTGCTTCGCGCAACTTGCGCATAACTGGCAGCTAATATTCATTATTGACCGTTCTACCCTGTGGCAAGAACTCATAATGCACCACGCCCCTGCAATCGAAGAAAACTGTAAGCAAAACCTTCACATTCGATCGAACTTGGCGCGCTTTTTTCGGTCTTGGCTCGTGCGGCAGCTTCCATTGGGATGACTGAGCTTTGGTTTTCACGTCATAACCATAAACCCATGATCCGTCACCAGTTATGACCCTCTGGAGCAAATTTGGGTAAAAATGGGCAAAAATCGAAGACGAGCCAAAACAAGTGCAAGCAAAGCAGCTGTCAAAAATTTACTGAACATTCAAAATGGCCGAACTTTTCGGCATAAGTGAGAGACATGAGTACCAATATAACGCCACAAAAAATCGAAAATCGAATATACGTAACCCGCGGAAATTTAAAATTCGCGATACTTTTTGAACAGACCTCGTATGTGTAATGAAAATGATAAAATAAAAAGGCATTCATTCATTTCGTTCTTTTATAACGGTTACTAATAAAAAACAAAACCAATTCACAATTTAAAATATTCATTGAAAACACTGACAAAGTGAGTAACATTTGTGAATCATCGCTATGTTGAGTACATTATGACGTAAATTTAGTAAAACTTTTACACTCTGAATCATTTTAAACTAATTCCACATGCCTCATGTAATTTAATTTTTTTTTTAAATTATTTAGTTCAGATTTTAGGACAATTTCTTGCACAGATGGTACTTTTCGATTTTATTATGTAGGTGGCGTATTTGTTGTTTTCAAACAGTGTACACATATTACTGATGAAATAGCTAACTTTAGAAAACCTCAGCATAAAATTTCAAAGTTCGCCCATTTTGAAAATTTCAATGGTTAAAAATAGATATTATGGAACATGACATTTATAGAAATAAATTTGGTTTATTTTTTTTTTTTAATTGAGACTGTCTTTTACGATTCAATTGAATACGATTAAAGAAATTGACTTGACCTTACACAAATCTGAATTTTATTAAAATCAGATTTTATCACTGCGATATATTATTTACTTACAAATCTAATAGACTGCTAATAAAAATATATACCGCACCTCTGACTATTCGTCGGGGAATTTTTGGCAAATGTTCGCGTTCAGTCGTCTTAAGTTTCGTTAACAAAACGTGTATGTGTAACTTTGGTATACGAGGTCTGTTCAAAAAGTATCGCGAATCGCGAATTTTGAATTTCTGCGGGTTACGTATATTCGATTTTCGTTTTTTTTGTGTTGTTATATTGGTACTCATGTCTCTCACTTATGCCGACAAGTTCGGCCATTTTGAATGTTCAGTTAATTTTTGACAGTTGCTTTTCTTGCACGTGTTTTGGATCAAAGAATCTGTTTCGGGAACAAGAAAAAGTCACAGGGGCCAGATCTGGGGAATACGGTGGCTGCGGTATTATAAGTGCGTTGTTTTTGGCCAAAAATTCGCGCACAAGCAACGATGCGTGGTGTGGGGCGTTATCATAGTGCAAAACCCAATTTATGTTCTTCCACAAATCCGGGCGTTTCTGGCGCATTGCTTCGCGCAACTTGCGCATAACTGGCAGCTAATATTCATTATTGACCGTTCTACCCTGTGGCAAGAACTCATAATGCACCACGCCCCTGCAATCGAAGAAAACTGTAAGCAAAACCTTCACATTCGATCGAACTTGGCGCGCTTTTTTCGGTCTTGGCTCGTGCGGCAGCTTCCATTGGGATGACTGAGCTTTGGTTTTCACGTCATAACCATAAACCCATGATCCGTCACCAGTTATGACCCTCTGGAGCAAATTTAGGTAAAAATGGGCAAAAATCGAAGACGAGCCAAAACAAGTGCAAGCAAAGCAGCTGTCAAAAATTTACTGAACATTCAAAATGGCCGAACTTTTCGGCATAAGTGAGAGACATGAGTACCAATATAACGCCACAAAAAATCGAAAATCGAATATACGTAACCCGCGGAAATTTAAAATTCGCGATACTTTTTGAACAGACCTCGTATGTGTAATGAAAATGATAAAATAAAAAGGCATTCATTCATTTCGTTCTTTTATAACGGTTACTAATAAAAAACAAAACCAATTCACAATTTAAAATATTCATTGAAAACACTGACAAAGTGAGTAACATTTGTGAATCATCGCTATGTTGAGTACATTATGACGTAAATTTAGTAAAACTTTTACACTCTGAATCCTTTTAAACTAATTCCACATGCCTCATGTAATTTAATTTTTTTTTTAAATTATTTAGTTCAGATTTTAGGACAATTTCTTGCACAGATGGTACTTTTCGATTTTATTATGTAGGTGGCGTATTTGTTGTTTTCAAACAGTGTACACATAACATAAAATTTCAATGGTTAAAAATAGATATTATGGAACATGACATTTTTAAAAATAAATTTGGTTAATTTTTTTTTTTTTAATTGAATTTTTGCGATTAAATTGAATACAATTAAAGAAATTGACTTGACCTTACACAAATCTGAATTTTATTGAAATCAGATTTTATCACTGCGACATATTATTTACTTACAAATCTAATAGACTGCTAATAAGAAATTATCACGCACCTCTGACTATTCGTCGAGAAATTTTTGGCAAACGTTCGCGTTCAGTCGGCTTAAGTTTCGTTAAAAATATGTGTAGCTTTGATATACACATATATCGTGGCACAACCCAAATTGTTCTAAATCAATTTTTCAAATAATTGTAAATTATTTTGACATCTTTTTTAAAGTTGTATTTATAATTGATACTTAACTGTAATATAAGTTTCCTTTTAACTTTGTTTAGAACTGCACATTTTTATGACTGTCTCAATGACGAGAAATCTTATATAATTAAGAAATAATTTATCGAAATTCTAATAGATGTCGTAATATAGAATTAAAATATCGACAAAAAAAACGAGTACACTTATACGCAATTTACTTTTCGGAACTAATTTAATATAATTATTTCGATTAAGAAATTAATGTATGAACTTTTAATGGATGAAGAAATTTTCTCATTTATGAATCATGGAATGGATATTTTTCAGATGATTTTTCAACAAAAATTTTTCAATTCCCTTTCTCCATTGTTTCATAACTGGTGTTTTATTATTAAAATATTTGTTGAATGCATACAAAAAAAATAAGATTAAATTTGATTAACATCAAAAATTCATTGATTTTATTTTTAAATTCTATCACAATTTAATTAATTCTGAAATATGGTAAAAAGAACAATGAATTCTCAATGAATATTATGCGGAATATTTAAAAATTTCATTTAGTATTTTATAATTGGATTATTATATACGTTTAAGATCACGTAATGCTTTAAATATAATATTTTGTTTATTTAATTACTTAGCTGCAGTAAAATTATTTATACACTCGCAAATTGCACTACATCCATAATTTCATCTTTAAAATTTCAATATTTCAATTTAATAATGAAGAAATCTTTTTAATATAAAATACTTCAAATTTAATTACTTACCGTAGGTTATTTAAGTTAAGGTTTTAGAAAAAATACAATATTGAAAACATCGATTTTATTTTCTGTATTAAATATATATTTTATTATAATTCTACAAAGCAAGTAATGGGCAATTTTTTATGCTAGTATTTGTTAAGTTAGGTAAATTTATGCAAAAGTAAAGCATTTTAAAAAAATTTTCCTTTGGAAACTAAAGAGGCAAGTGCATTTATTAAAATGTATCTGCTATACAAATGTCTTTATGTATAATATATGAATTTATATTTGTGAAATTGAGATTTTCCGAATTCAGTTTCAGTAAATTTTTATATCATTTATTATAAATACCATAAGTTACGGACTTTATATTTTCATACTATTTAGAATTTTTTTAGGTTCCGATATTATTTAAATATTGCAATACTTTACTATTCTTTAACCAGTATTTTGAATTCTACCAAATGGAATATATTTAATTATTTTGTATTTTTTAACATATATTATTGCTTGTTATATAATGTTACTTGAACAAAATATCTGAAATGAGTATGTTGAATTTTTGTCAAAGTATATAGCTGCCAAGCAGTATTACTTCAAACTAATTATGATAAAAAAAGTGCAATTTAAATAAATATATTAAATAAAAAATATTTTTCTATTATCAATCTTAAGTCAATTTGTTAAGGCAGGATTAATACATAAATACATATATGCGTCTTTATTTATCAAAGACAAAAAGGAAATTTGCACTTTATTATTGTGCACCTTCTGTATTTATATAGAACAAAGGGCAAATTTTAATTATAATATAATTTCGTAATTTCCGTTTCGTTTTATAATCTCCAAAACTCTTTCTTTTTTTATATAATACGTTACAAGCATCGATGTGTTTTTTGTATCTTTCATGAATACAAAATCCAGAATTCATAAATTCTTCTGCTGCGGAAATAAAATATGATGCTTTTTAATATAACAATTATATTATGATTAAATCACAATTACTTTTTTTTAATTTTACTAAAGCCATTCTCCCGCGTTATTAGATTTTGATTTATTTTTGTAATCATTTATAATTCGTAGTATATTTCATTATATTTATTTATAAAGATCATTTTATTAATTTTTCCAATGTGCATGATGATTTTTGATCTGTGCACATGGAACGTTTAACCATAAATGCTATTTTATTACACACATGTTGAATCATTTAAAATTGTTATAAATAATAATAGATACATTTTTTTTAAATTTATTAATGAAAAATATAAAGTGGTTCAATTGTTTTGAATAATTACTAATAAACGGTTTTAGATACAAATTAGACATACACTTTTATTACTGTATTTGTCCGAAATGTTTTCCTTTTACTTTTCGCATATTTATCATAATTTGTCATCAAAATTATCAATAAAGTTATATATATATAAATAAATGAGAAACAGATGGAAGAATTAATATAACAGAACAATATATTATAGCGTCTGCTAAATTAAAATTCTTATACTATTTTCGTATGTTTATATACTCTTTAAATATAGATTATTTAATTAGACTTTTTATGTGAAACTTAAAAATAAAACTTTGTTTTAATAAATTTTACCACAACTTTTTGTGAAGTAATAAAAGTAAAGCAAAAGTTTTGTTTGGAATTTTATAAAATTATTCTATCCATTTAGTATTAATGTGGTGGTATGTAGTAATGGTAGCTTATTTAATTTGGAAATACAACTGGCTGAGAACTTGTCATTTGACCGCCTCGAACGCCGACAATATGTCCTTGTCCGGCACGAATAGGTTTTGCTATAAAATAAAAATCGATTTAAAATATGATTATTTATTTTATTATATTTTCTAGTAGTTTTTTTACCTATTTGAGCTTGAGGTCCACGTCTTGCAAGATTTTTTTGTCTGACTGCTTCCTTAATACGATCGACTTCATATTGATATCTCTTTCGATCACGCATAGCTCCTTCCTTCGCTTCCTTCAAAGCTGTTTCCAATGCCTTTACACGCTCCATAGTAGTGCGCAAACGTTTCTCTAATTTTGGTAATTCACAACGCAAATCAGCATTGTCACGCACCAATTGCTTATGCACCTTCGTCAATTGTTCTAAATTATTTTCTAAGAAGGATATTTTCTGCTTTTGTGCCAAGGAACCACCATCATCTTCATTATCTTCTGCGGCAATTGATTTTTTAATTCGAGCCTTTTCAAATATAAATTATTCTTTCATTATCATAGCAATAAAAATATTTTTATAATTAATTAATATCAATTAACAAATATTTACAAATTATACTAGAACAATATTCTAAATTTAATACTATTAATATTATAAAAAGATCAACCTCTTCAAATCTCATACAATTAAATATTAGTGAGGAGTAATTTTTATTTTTTAATTTTCTTAATTTAAAAAAAAAAAAAATGACGTTTTCTAATAATACCCCATATTATGTTATCAAATTACTTCCTTTTTTATGCATAAAATAGCAAATAGTTATGAGAAAACCCAATTAAATAAAATCAAATTATCCACTCATGTGTTGGCTCGTTAATTTTACTTGCTTAAAAAAATTGGGTATTCCTTTATAAATATTTAATTATAAATAACATTAAATGAATACCATGTTATTAATATCATGGAATCTGTATATTCTTTTTTATATAAACCAAAGTAAAGAGATATATACCAGACTAAGCAACAGATTGTTGACGTCAACAAATTGATGAAACGACGATGTTGTGTCTCTTTTTAATAATTTTTACAAAATTATTTACAATTGGAGACAAGAAAGGAAGTTTGTATGAGTTAGTTACAATTGAATAAATATCCTGATTAAAATAGTATTTGTAACAGATTTTTACAAAGAATTTATAAGCAACAAGAGAGTTACGAAAAGAATCGTTTAATCTAAACAAGCTACCGATTCCCGAACGCTATTTTCTAACAATAAAAAACAAGTCTTTTCAAGATGTCCATACATAGTTATTTTTCGACATCAAATAAAAATATTTCAATGGTATATATGAAAATAGGGATAATATTACATCTTATATTAATTAAAGATGTTAATATACCTGCAGATCTTGCACGAACAATTTTCGTAAATTGTGAAGTGTTTGCAATTCCTTCGATACTGTATCCTCTAAGCCCTTAAGATCTTTAAGTGCTTGTTCTCGTCTTTCATTGGTTAAACTAAAGAAACAAAATTAAAATAACATTGATCATTCAAAAATAAAATTAGAATATAAATAATAATTAAAACAAAATCCAATCAAAATTATGTATAATTATTGCCCCTAATTTTTTGCTATAACATATAAATAAATTTACTTCTTGAAAATAGTTTTAGTGTTAAGTTTTAACAACTTTGTGAAATTATACATATTGGATATGGAATTGAGAACATGTATTTTTTAATTTTAAATATTTTATTTTGACAATATATTATTTAATTAATATACATTTAAATTATCTAAAATTAAAGTGTGATTTTAATTTTATTTTGCCTTTATGGTATGACATTACCATAATTTTAATGATAAAATATCATTAAAATTTGTATATATTATATTAATTAATATACTTCTAATATCAATGAAATATTTAACATAAAGGCGCTCAATATAATTTTTTCTATTTTACATCTTAAAAACGTTTTATAGTACATTTTATACAATATATAAAACAAGACTGAAAAACTAACACATGTCCCCATTATCCAGAAAAAGAATAGAGTAACTTACATAATAGCTTACATATTTAAAAAAAATATTTTTTTGAATTTATTACGGCTTATTATTATTATAATGTATGTATCACATCAATTTGATAAAAATTACTCTTTGTAGAATGGGAACAGAAATGAGATCGTAATTTGAACTTAAACATATTGACTGAAAGATATTATTATACAAAATTATCACAAATAATACTAAATTCTATTCAAAACTAAGCTATCACATATTATTTCGCATAAGAAAAAAAAATTCCTCCTAACATATTTGCATTTAAGCGCTTATATCTAATGTGGGCTTCTTAATCTAAATTGTATTGCATTTGAATTAAATGTATATTTCAAAATAAAAAAATAATACTAATTTTACTAGAACTAGCACAGGTTTGCTTTGATTATAGGGCTCTGAATAAAGATGAACTCTGAATAAGAATGAGCTCTGATTTTACGGATATACAAACAAATAAATGTATAGCAATAGAAAAATAGTTTACTTTGATACTTTATTTGAAAGTCCTCGAAAATTTAGAATTTATAAAATAATTAAATAATGGGGACATTGATGCGTGAGCAAAACCATTGCCAAAGATATTAGCAAATGTAGCTGAAGTGTTGGCAAAGCATAAAGAAAATATTGTATTCTTTCTTCTTTTTTAATAGACATTTTCTGATTAATTATTATATCTTCTATAATATCTTTTGATTTCATTTTAGAATTAATTACGTCTTTTTCAAATTTATCGCGTTTGTTTTGATCAAAAAAATATTTCGCCAGATTAAAGAAATTGAATTTTGGTACTCGAAGTTGTGGCTCTTGTGACGTATTATTAACGTTAAATATATTTTTAGATAAAATGTTTTTTTCAGTCATTATATTGGAATCATTATTATATTTAAATACTGACATGATAGCTTGTAGCTTATTCGATTTATCGGCTTCCTCTTGCTTCAATTTCTCATAATCTGCTGTCATTTGCTGATGAGCTAACATCAGTTTTTGGTTAATACTGAAAATTTAAAATAATTTAATATAATAGCTCCATTTAATTATATTTAATGTTGCACAGAATGTTTTTAACGATAAAAACCATAGAAGAAAAATGAGTAGTTAAAATTTTTACGTACTCTTTAATTTCGTTCATAGCCTCTTGTTTGGCAGAAATTTCATCACGCAACTCAGCCAATTGTTTTGTATGGGCATCTCGCAGTTCATCCATTTGACTGTCGAACATAGCGCGAAGTTGTTCAGCTTTTTGTTTCTCTTCTGCATTTACTGCTGAAACGTGCTCAGCTGCTTTAAGTTTAGCACATTCTTCTCGTAACGAATCAATTTGTTCTTCGAGAGTGCGTTTCTTATTTTCTGATTCTCGCATTGATTCCTATAAACATTTTAACAAAAAAAAATGCTCTAAAATATTGCAAAAATTTGACACGAAACTATTTTATTTTTATGTGTTGAAATAATATTTTTTTGCTTATTCATTTGTAGATTCACTAAAATAAATAACATAATTTTAAAATTATTTGTTATTTTGGTTCGTGCTATAAAGTTCCTGATCAGTGATATAATGTATTATGAGAAATCATAACAACTAAACCGTTTGTTATAGTTTTTTAGTACTTTAAAGAAAGTTTAATAAAAAGTTAGATGAAAAACTTTATGTGAAAAAAAAAAATGTTTAACTAGTCATAAATATAAAAAAAAATTAAGTAAATTTATAACTAATAATGTCTTTTAACATCAATCCGCAAGTAACTCAGAGAAAGATATGTAAAAGCTATTGAATCAAATAAAGATACATTAGAAATAAAATATGACCAAAAAATTATTTAATTTTTAAATTATTTACAGAAAAAGTACGCCTCCAATATGATTTCGACATAATTATAAGAAATTTTACTCACTTGAAGGGATTTCATACGAGCCTCGTGTTGTGAAATCAATAAACGGCATTCGCCCAAGTCTTTTTCATATTCCGAGACTTTTTTATTCGAGTCCATTTGCTGTGTTTCTAAATTATGACATCTTTGTGCAATATTTTTCGCTTCAGATTTCATTTTGCTTATATAAAGACGTGCAACTGTAAATTCTTCTTCAACTTTACCACTAGGATCTGGTGTATTCATTTTCATATCACTCGTACTATCTGTACAAAGAGCTTGCCCAACCTCAGATAGATCGCGTAAAAGATTTGAAAGCATCTCGTTTATGCGCTTCTTTTGATGTGCAGACATATCTTTCAATTGTTGAAGCTCGGTTGTTGTAGAACTGAGAAGACTCTGCTTTTGTTGAAGTTCATCATTTATGCAATCAATGTCTTTATTTTTAGTTTCTATCTCTTGAGATTTTTGATCGTAGTTCACAGCCAATTCTTCTAGTGCCTGAAGAACTTCTTTTACTTCCTCTTTGGCGCTTTCGTTTTCTTGTTGTATTCGTGTCATTTCTGATTGCAAACCTTCATATTCGCGTCGACTATTTGCTATTATTTCCTCTTGATCCATTATTTGCTCCTTCAGTTTTTCTACGTACTGGCTGTGTTGGTTGATTTCCTCATCCTTATCATCAAGTTGCTGATATAACCGCTCTCTTTCAGCCTCCAAACGTGCTCTTTCATCGCTACTAATTGATCCAATCATAGCTGTGAGTCCGCTTGGTGTAGCTGGTACTGGAGTTGCATCAATTATTTCTCCCTCAACATTCGGTGTACTAGCCTCCATAATTTCTTGTAAATTAATCTGCTTAAATTTGAGGTATTATTAATACAATATAAAAATAATTAAATTAATAGTGAGCTTTTACCTGTTCTTCAAGATTTACTGTTTCACCTGCTCTCCATCTGGCGAGTTCTGCTTCCAGTTTCTCAACTTTTCCTTTAAGCCTTGCATTCTTTTCTTTCTCTTTTTCATATCGCCGCTTCCATTCTTCAGCTGTGAGTTCTTCATTCACACATACTACATTCTTGACTGTCTTTGCTCTGCGACCAAATTCTAATGTAGATTTTGTCTCAGATTCATTAAAACTAGCAGGTGAACAACAAATTACGATTGTTGTTCGGGCATTACCACCAAGAGATTCTTGCAGAATTCTAGTCAACTTAGAATCACGATACGGAATATGAGTTTTATTTCCATCGGCCAAAGCTGAAATTACATTTCCAAGAGCAGATAATGACTTATTAATGTTTTTTGCTTCATCTAGCACTGTGCCCTCTGCTCCAGTTTTTGATACTTTTTCTGAACCAGCTAAATCAACTAAATACAATTTGCCAGACAATTTCTTCTGATTCTCTAAATTTTCCTGCTTAACATTTATAAGAAATACTGAATGGGATCGAGAAGAATGCTCATTCATATCTTAAATTAAATTCAATTAAATATTATAAGAATTTTTTATGAAATATAAACTATTGAACATACTAGTCACTGCTATATGTCGATTTGCTTTCCCTTCTTCAATCACTTCGAAAACATCTTCTGGACTAGATACAAATCGTTCGGTAGCGCCTTTTACATATGGTACACGATTTTTATCTTCATGGACACTTAAATTTACTTTGGAAACATCTAACAAATCCCGAATTTTATCCATATATATTTCGTAGTAGGAAACTTTTATATGGAATTCAAGATTTACTTCCATTGAGTAAATATGATTGAATATATCATTCACAATACGTGGTATTATTCCTTGTTTTGTAGGATCACCTATAACACCTTCCATCGTATGTGTTTTACCAGATGATGTTTGTCCGTATGCGAAAATTGTTCCGTTATATCCAGCAAGTACATCAGATACAATCGATTTAGCTGCTTCATTATATACTTTCTCTTGTGATGCATTTGGCTTGAAAACTTTATCGAAAAGGTATACTTTTCCCTAAACGCAAAATAAATTAATTTTCATGAACCTTGTAATAGTCAACAATTAAAGATTTTTAAATAAAAATGTGCAAATTTTGAACATTAATTTTATTTACTAAAACAACCAATATGAGAAAAACCAACATTGAATTTTTTCTCTACAGAGAAATGACGTTTCAACGAATGACTCATCTACACATTTAGCGCATTGTAACTTTTATATAAAAATATGTCAAGAGCTTTGCTATGGTATTTGCGACAGTAGTTTGCTAACTCATAGGGGCCATAAAATGTGGGATACTCATTCCATTGAACTGATCGATTATATGACAATATTTTTTTACGTTTGAGACATATTGGACTTACCGAAATTGAAATGCAATTTTCTTCATTACTGCTTGGAAATTTTACAATAAATTTTGATCCGGCTTTTTCTTCACTATCGTTTAAAGGCCTAAACCGGCAAACTACTTTAATACTGTCCTCCGCAGGTATTTCACGTTCAACAGCCGACATTATGGCTCACTTCTTATATATTTTCAGTCAAAAAAAGAAAACTCAATTCATATGACAGTTACTCAACCGAACTTTGCTAGCCTCTAATTCCATTCAAATGGGTTTACTTGCAGAACTTTCTCCGTTAATGCATTAAATTCACTTGCTATGCAGAATCGGATGACTGGACAAAAACGAAAAACGACAAAGTAATTATAAATTTTTACAAAAAAAATTCTTTATTCCTTCGAATAAATGAAGCTCACAATGTTTGTTGAATAGAATGCATTTAATGATTCCAAATATCTTATTATAAGTAAAATTTAATTGCTTTTTTTCAGCAGAATTTGGGAATCTCGATAATCAATTGCGGCCATCTTGTCTACGAGTACGGTAATGTTTAATTATTTTGCATGTACGGTCATTACGAACATATTTCACTTAACATAAGAACTTATAAAAAAATTATAACTTAATATTATCCCTGATAAATAATAACTTAATCCTGAATATTCTATTCGGGATATATCGAATTCTAGCCGGAGCAAATGTTTCACATTAAATTAATGCTCCTCCAGTCCTACACTACTTAAAATCAACCACAAAATATCCACAATATTCGTAGTCACACTTTCTACCAACACATAAAACAATTGTATTTATATTTTAGCGAAAAAGAAATCGCCCCAATTCTCCCTTTTCTATTGCTCTTTCTTTCTAACAATGTTTAAATTGCATCATAGATATATACTGGATGGTGCCAGTGCTAGTCGCGCAATGCGCCAGAATATAGCTGCAAATCAGACCTATTAATAAGGAAATATACATGTGTTTGTAGAACAAATGTTTTGGGGAAGTATGAAATTAACATTGAATTTGGTACTATGGATTTTTCAGAATTCAGTCGGGCATTAATTTTTTTACATCTTCTACAAATGAAAGAAATGATTTGAATGATATAGAAAAATATGCTCATAAACAAAATTGCATGATTATTTTGCAAATAATTAATTTGGGCTGTACCATAAATGAAAAATTAAAATATAAAATGTTTTTAATTATAGAAATTTGTTAATACAAATCAATTTGGTTCAATCATATTATTCGTCTTTTCTTAAAGTATTGTCTTTCAATAGAAAAATATATGTTTGAAAAAATGACTATATTTATATATTTTGTTAAAAATATTAGGAAACTCTATGATAAGTAGTCAACTGATAGAAAATTCATATTTAATAACATGAAAAAGCGTTTATCCAATGGTTGTTTTCTTTTATTATATTATACTTTTTATATAAAATGAATGCAAATAATGTATAATATATAATGTTTCATTAAATACAACAACTAATTGTTTACATCTGTATAATTTATAATCTTGTTAATAATTTAGATTCGAATACTGCCATATTGGACGGTTTCTGTTTTCACACATTCAAATAGTTCTTTTGAAAAAGTGTTTGTCAAGAAGCGATTGTCAGTTTTTCATAGAGCCATGTCATTTTATGAGTATTTCCGCGCTATTATTTTAACGTATCTAGCATTTGTTGCTTACGAACAATATTGCAAAATAAATGGACAACGAAAGTGTTGGGTACGTGAAATATATCAAAATAGGGATCTTCAAGGGTTTTTTGAAAGAACATTTAAAATTATTAAAAGGCAAGATTCAGACGAGTTTTTTAAAGCGACTCGTATGACAGTTTCTAGCTTTGATTTATTGTTGAAATTGCTAGAGGACCGGCTATGTAAACACTCGTTAAGGAAACCGATTGAGCCGGAATGTCGACTAGCCCTTACATTATTGTAATGCAATATAGAAAATATGTTTATTATATCAAATTTAATATTTAAGAAATATTTTTTGTAGCTATTTAGCAAATGGCGATACAAGGCAAGATCTTGCTCTGAATTTTCGCATGGGTGTATCAACAGTTGCATCTATAATAAACGAAACGTGTTCAATTATATGCGATATGCTCGGACCAATATATTTAACAACACCAACAACACAAGGATTAAAGCAAATATCCAAAGATTTCTTAAATCGTTTTGGACTCCCTAATTGTGTTGGTGTCTTAGGATACAAGTTTGTACCATTTGGAAAAAGGATATACACGTATAAAAATCGCGCCTTTGTGACATTTTTGGCAGCAATAGACGCAAATGATTATTTTACCGCATTTGATATAATTTCTTCCAAAGAGAGTGGTGAAGAAACATATGACTTGAAATTTTCTTTTAAAGACAAAATTCTTGGGGGTATAACGGGCTCTGAAGTTTTGCCAAATTCAGATATGGTTTTTCCATATTATTTAGTTGGTGATAGGCATTTTCCTTTAAAATGTAATTTAATGCGACCATATCCTGGGAAGCAATTGCCAGCAGAAAGAAATTACTATAACGAGAAGATTGAAGAAGTCATATTAACATTTGAGAAAGCATTCGGAATTATTTGTGAAAGATGGAAAGTGTTGTCAAGCGATTTAAACTGCTCAGCTAATAATTTGGAGAGAATTCTCACAACAGTTATAATTTTACACAATTTTTTGAAACAAAATGAACCATTTTATTGTTTAGACGAACAAGAAAAAATATTGCAGTTAGAAAGTGATGGAAAATTTAAAAAAGGAAAAGTATTTGCTTTTGGTTCAAATAATGCCACTAGGGAAGCATTTGGATTACGCGACCAATTATGTTCATATCTTTATAACAGATCTCAATTATATACGCAACAACTGTAGATAATGATTTTATTGTAAAATTAGCTATTAATTATAACTTCTAAGTTTAAAATAATCATTCAAGATTCCAAAAAAAATTATGTATAAAATTGTATATACCCATGTAATATCTACAATTTTTGTTAAAAATATGTAAATTAAGTTTCAATTATTTTATTTAAAAAAGAAGAAATTAAGAGAAAAATATATGTAATAAAATACGAAGTTTTTACAACAAAAATATGAGTAATCATTTGAGTAAATTAGGGTTTAAGTATTAGCTTAAAATTCGGGATTGTTTTCTTGGATTTTTTTAATTTACTTTCAAATTTATTTGTTTATTTTTAAACAATTAAATTTGAGAGTAAATGAAATTATTATTATATGAAATATTTAGGAATTTAATTAAAAGATAACTAATTGCCATTTTCAAGGGAGAATAATATATTTTAATAGTGTGTCTAAATTGTACTCGTATATTAAATTATAAGCAGTATCCGGATTTTGACATTTGAGTATGCAATGTTGAATTTTATAACGTTGAGAAATAATAAACAATATGATTGACATACCGGTTGGGATAGTATTAAATTGTTATAGTGTTTTGTTTTAAAAAATAATAATTGATGTAATAAAATGAGTATACCGAACGTAACAAGCCGTGCTTTCAACGCAATGCAAAATTTGAACATGGAAGAGCTAGCGAAATGTACAGAAAGGGAAATACGACCTCTTCTACCTTCCCTTGTTCGAATGAGTTTACTGCATCCATTGGGCAAGCAAAAATCAACGGTCGATCTAAGAGAACATATTCTTTCATTAATTGTCGGAATTGAAGTGGTGAATAATATTGTTTCGCTACTGCAAATGAACTATCATGAATTAGAAATTGAGATAAAAAAAGAGCAACAATTTAGGCAAAAATTAAATGCAAGTTCACAAGATAATCAATTCACCGGATTGCAAAGTGGAATTGCACTTGGGTTTGAGCGAGCGGACGTCTCAAGAAAAGTTCGTGTAGTTTTAACAGAATTGTTTAACATACAAGCCCAGATTTATGAAATAAGTCACTCAGACACTATTAGAGGAAGTGGAGATAATATAATAAAACAATCGGAACTATTTGACAATGATATATATTTAGAGGAGATTACTGATATAATATGTATTGCATTAACGGAACTTCCGTCATTATTAAATATTCAGGATCTTGTCGAAACCCTCATATACGTAAATAATGGTGCATCCGTGATTTGTTGGATAGTTGCTAATACACCAGACTGTTTCAAAGAAGTGGTGGCTTCTCTCATTTCTAATGGTGATGAAGATAGACCGGAAGGAAAATTGAAATTAAATGTTTTATATGCGTTAAATGAAATGAACCCAGCACAAGCATTAGCTATAAGAACAATATGTGTAGAAACGATGAAAATGCCATCACTTATGTTAAAATTGAGCCTGAAAGATCCACAAGATTTGGTAAAATATTATATATATATAAAAAATGAATATTTGTATTTATTATTGTATGTGTATGTCATTATATATTAGATTGCATTTATATCCGGTCTGATATTGGGAAATGATCAGAATGTTCGAAGTTGGTTTGCCGTTTTTGTTCGCACAAGTCAAAAAAGAAAAGGTGACGCGCTTCAATTGGTGCGGGAAGAATTATTAAAGCAATTACAGGATTTAGTTGTTTTCTCACATAATACAAAAAATTGTGAAGATTGTACGGTTCGAGCAGCTGCGATTGTTCGATTGTATTCAGCATTAAGAGGTATTGCTGGTATAAAGTAAGTTATAATCCATATTGCACATATGAAGATTATATTACAGTGTTTATGGGTATTTTTTTAGATTTAATGATGAAGAACTTCATCTTTTAATACAGTTAATTACTACTAAACCACCACCAACCCCAGCTGGAATTCGATTTGTTTCATTAGGATTGTGCACATTAATAGCTTGCCCTTCATTAATATCACAACCACCTTTAGAAGCTAAAGGTATTGAATGGATGCAGTGGTTAGTAAAAGAAGAAGCATATTTTGAAAATAAGGCAGGGTTATCAGCGTCATTTGGAGAAATGTTACTTTTGATGGCGATACATTTTCATAGTGGACAAATTTCAGCAATTGGTGAATTGGTATGTTCTACTTTAGCCATGAAGATTCCTATCCGCGTAAATAATACAACTCGAATAAAACAGATATTTACTGCTGAAATATTTACTGAACAAGTGGTTACTGCTCATGCTGTTAAGGTACCCGTTACAATTAATTTAAACGCAAATATTCCTGGTTGCCTGCCAGTGCATTGCATACATCAGCTATTGAAGTCAAGGGCGTTTTCAAAACATAAAGTAACTATTAAATCGTGGATATATAAGCAAATTTGCAGTTGTACAACTCCATTACATCCTGTTATGCCTGCTTTAATAGAAGCGTATGTTAATTCTCTAATTATGCCAAATTCTGGAAAAACTACTGTAGAGCATATGCACAAGCCATTATCAGAAAATGAAATATCAAAAGTATTTCAAAATTCTGTGGTAGGATATGAACCATTTGATAATGCTAAAGAAGAAAATAAGGCCGAAGAAATGAATATAACATCGCAATTGCTCATTCTATATTATTTAGTTTTATATGAGGATGTTCGTTTGTCTAACGCAACCAACATTATACTAAATGGGAGGCATGTCAAATCATATTCCACAGAATTTATGTCTGAACTTCCAATAAAATATTTATTACAACAAGCCCAAAAAAATCAACATGAATTCAGTGGTTTATTTCATCCTCTCTTACGGCTATTAGTAACTCATTTTCCCCATTTGAGCCTTGTGGAAGACTGGATAGAAGAGGATAGTAATTATGCTTTTGCACAACTTTCTTGGAATAAAAATATTCAAATTCAAGAATTTCAATTAGTAGAAGCATTCGAAGAAATGGACTTATGTCCTTCAAAAATAATAAAAATTTTGAGATTAATGCTTCGGAAACAGCCAACAGAAATGTGGAATTTAGCACAAACTTTTGTCAAATATATAAAAAAAATTCTTGGAAATGATATTCCGCGTTTGGTACAAGAATTATATCGTAAAGTTTGGATGAAATTTAATACAGTTTTACCAAGACGTTTATGGGCAATGACTATTAAAGCTCTTACACCAGCGGACACAAATTCTAACAAAAATCTTCTGATTGACCCATTACAAATACTAAGATGCGATGAACGTGTTTATCGAAATCCGGAGGTTCTACTTATAATTCTCAGGCTTCTACAAGCTAATTTGGCTGCATCTAAAACGCAGTTGTCACGATATATACAAGATAAGCCATCATTAGATAAAAACACTCAAATATTAAATGAAAATGAAAGAGAAGAGTTGAAAACTACCCTTGTCGCGTCGCAAGAGTCAGCAGCAGTTCAAATACTTTTAGAAGCTTGTTTACCAATGGATGATGATATTTTTCATATGGGGAAAGGTTGGAATTTACGTGAAATACGGGGTGTTATATGCTCATATATACATCAAGTTTTCATATCAGAGCCATCGCTGGCGAAACTTGTACATTTTCAAACTTATCCAAAAGAGTTGCTCAGTGTTACGACTCGTAGCATACCCTCAATGCACATATGCCTAGATTTTCTACCTGAAATGCTCTTAATGTTGGAAATGGACAAACAAATTTTTGCTATTGATCTTACTTCACATTTGTCTTTACAATATTCACTACCAAAGTCATTGAGTGTGGCAAAATTATGCTTAAATACATTATCAACACTTCTTGGCCTTTTAACTGCGGATGCACGGATTGATATCTTTGATGCTACTCTCCCTTGTGTTGTACGGTTTGGTGAATCATTTCCAGCCTTATTAGATGATTGCATCAATTATCTCCTTCAGTTGGGACGTGTAAGTGCTGCTCAAGCTGCACTCGGACGATCTGCTGTACCATTACCAATTTTATCATTATCACCGAGTTCGAAAGTAAATCTAAAATCAAACAAAATACAAGCCGCGGAAAGACTACTCGAAAATGTCAAACATAGTTTTTCGGATCTAATAGAAAAAGGAGTTAAGACTAGTATTTATTAGAAAAAATATAATAAGTGTTGTAAATATAAATTTTTTAAAATATTGTTGTCAAAGTAACTTTCATACCATTAAAATAAATAAAAATTTAAATTTCATTGAATATTATTATTAATTTTAAAATTATATAATTTGAGAAAAGTACATTATTATGTTAAAGGCTGATATGAGTAATTTATAATATAAAGCACATAGTTCCGAAGCTCAGTTAAGCAATTGAATGTATAAAGTAGGTGCTGGAATGAGTTGTATTGTGAATTTGTTGATCCTAGAACCAGGAGCACCGAATATGTAAACAATTTTTGAAAAATAAAATGGATTCAGTATCCAAATTTTTTATATTTATTTATTTGACATAAAATTATAAATAATATATATGATTAACATAATAGTTATTAACAATTTTAATACTATGGTGTCTACAAATAGCTTATAAACTATAACCAAATTCTTCAACCCAATCGAGACAATCGGCGGTAGCCTTACTAGGTTTATATTCACAACCAACCCAGCCGGTGTAGCCAGCCTTTTCTATTTCTTTAAAAAGATAATTAAAATTGAGTTCGCCAGGAAAATTTGGTTCATGTCTATTAGGCACTTGTGCTATTTGTATATGGCCGATATAGTCAATCAATTCTTTGCAAGTATTTGAAACATTTCCTTGTATATGCTGTAGGTGAAATATATCCATCATCAATTTTAAATTAGGACTGTTAACGGAATCAATAACTTCAATAGCTGTTGAAATATTAACAATTTTTATGAAAGGAAATGATTTCATTAATGATTGGATATAACCTTTTTTAAAATTATTTAAATAATAATCGGCAACAGCGTATTTATTTATCGGTTCAATCAGGCCAATTAATTTTTCATTCTCAAACAATGATGCGGCAAATTTTAAATTCATCAAATAGCTTTTATCGTGCTCTGCTGTAGGTAGCACATTACATTTGCCAGCCATAACATGAATTCTAAAAATAAAATAAACTATCACTATACATCAAAATAATAAAACCTTTCTCTATTACTTTTTACAATTAAGCGCCTTCGCCATTTCTATTGTTTTTATAAGATTATTTTGAAATTGTTGTTCTGCGCCAGGAAAAGAGCAACACCCGAATTGCATTTCGTCTGGTCCATCTATAATATGCACAAAAATTAATAAATAGATATATTAAAAAGAAAATTTATTTACCTGTGCAAATATTAAGTAATACTTGTTCTAATCCTGTCTCATTCAGAGCACTTTGTATTTTATCAATTTGTATATTTGTGGGAAATCCAGTTTCAACTCCTCTGAAACCGGCCTTTTTAGCCAAGAAATATTTCTCCAAAAAACCTACTCCATTTTCCGTGAATAAAAAGTTCAAATTAGCACAGAATTTTAAGGCCATTTTTTAAGACAATTGAATATGTTTATTATCTATATGAATGTATAAAAACATAAGTATGACAAGATTTTAACACTGAGTTTACAAATATTACAAAAATGATAATGTTGATAAATAGGGATCTGTCAAATACATAGGTATATGCATATATATATAACTACTGCATTTAGTGTTGCAAATAAAATAATAATTGACAATTGAACAAAAATTATATAAATTTATTCGACTATTTTTTCGGATTAAATATGTATATACAAATTCATTTCATCAAAAGAAGTGTTTATGGAAATAATATTTATTATTTGGTATAGAAAATACCACAATTGTTAGTACTTTCCATATTTTATATAAATCTTATAAAAACGACGTTATTTTAAATTGATTTATTATATTAATAAAACTGTAGTAAGAAGATCCACAAAGTCAGGATATTTTTTAAATTTTATAAGCTAATGGGTTACCATTTTGCAGTACGGAAAGTACAGCCCCGTTATTTAATAGTTGTCAAACATAATCTAAGGTCCAAGAATATAATTAAATAAAAATGTTGTGTGTTTTATTTGACAATTTACTTTCCAAAGCACAAATAGCATAATCTTTTAAATATGTTCTAGATGTGAATCAACTGCGAGACATACTAAATTTGAACTAATTGTTTTTTTTTTGCTTTTACATAGATGACCCTAGTTGCGAATTTTTGTAATTAGCAATAGAAGTAATTGTTGCAATTGAATTATTCAAATTCTAACGAAATGAGTTTTTGTTAATCAAATTCAACCAATTTGTATAGTTTCGTGCGTTATGATAATACAGATGTTATATTTATAGTAATATCTACTAGTACTAACAATTTTTTAAAAATTAAAAAATAATTTGGGGACAGGGTGGGCCAAATTGAACTGACTGATTTAAAATGCGAATCACTTTTTTGTTTTTTTTTGTGTGTACAAATTATAAAGAATTTTATAATAGCTGTATTGGACCAATTTTGCTACTGACCAGTAGATTCCCAATGGAACGCACAATTTACTGACAGTAGTAAAATATAACCTCAAAATGGTCAACAACAATACTGAGTTTACTCACACATAAACAATAAAAACTGAGTTTATTCACACATAAAAAACACTGACAAAAAATGTAACTCTTCATATTTTTCTTAGATTAAAGAATACCTGGATAGGCCCTTACCGTATATGTATACGCATTTTTGTGTCCAACTTATTGCCAAGCGGCGAGAATTCGCATTTATCACATAGCTTTTTGTGGATATTTTTATGTAGATATGCCACTCACTGCCATCTAGTTCTCGTAATAGAAAATTATTACATTGCAAAAGCCTAATTTATATTCTTTTTAATTCACTTATTGTAGTATATCGAGATATTGTACACCCAGCCATGACTATAAACCGGGTGGCGTGATGTTTCACACACATCAATGCCACACAGCAATGGATGAGTCAGTCATGTAGACACCGTCATGCAGTTAACATGTCTCTGTATAAATAATAAGAATTATACATAAATAAATAGGTCTAATATATTACATTGGCGACGAGGTAAAAAGTAAAAAGTGAAAAAAGAAAGTTAAAAGGTGTAGTGAAATCAGTGCGGGAAATCTCGTAAGAAGTGAATTTGTGATTGAAGTCGAAGGCAAAAAAAAAAAAAAAAAAAAAAGATTCATACAAGACGGATGAAGCCCAAGCACGAGAATTACAAGAACAGCTTAGAGAGGCCCAAATCACGCTGGAAAGAGTCAGAATGGAAAGAAACAAGGCAAATGCCGTAATAGAGGATATGGGAAAAGATTTGCTGAGGTTAAATAACCAGCGAGGAACGCACATGGACACAACACATAATAACGTAACAGGCGGAAACGGAGGAACGCCGGCACCGATACAAAACGTGCAAGTATATTCAGCCACAGTAGGGTGTGTCGCAGAATATAATGAGCACGAGGATTGGAAAAACTACCAAGAAAGATTAGAACAATACTTTATAGTAAATAACATACTGGAGCCACGTAGAAAGGTGGCTACGCTCATAACGGTCATTGGGACAAAAGGTTATGGAGTACTCGCAAATTTGTGCGACCCAGTATTACCATCGCAAAAAACATACGAGGAATTATGTGCTATACTGAAAAATCAATTCTCAAAGACAATATCGGTATTCCGTGAACGCACGGAATTTTTCGACTTAAAGCAAGGCGAGAATGAGTCGATTAGCCAGTGGTATACGTATACGCTTGAAAGATAAAGCCAGCACGTGCCAATGGGGTGCGCAGCTCGACTTGATGATTACGAATAAGTTCGTAGCGGGTCTAAAGAAAGGCAAGATTTTAGATCGCGTGTGCGAAGAAGACCATAAAAAGGGGTCTGAGCAAATCGTCGAAATTGCGAAGAAGAAAGAGGCAGCTCTTATACAGTCGCATCAGGAAATTAACGTACATAGGGTAAGCTTTGACAGAAAAGTAAGCAAAGTGAAGCCATAAACCAAAGCAAAGCCGGTAAAGAAAGCTATAAAAAGAAATTTAACAAGGAGTCAAAAGGCGGCAAACAATGCAATCATTGCGGTTATAGCAACCACGAGTCCGCAGACTGCAAATTTAAATCCTATAAATGCAACCGTTGCGGTATAATAGGGCATTTAGGAAAAATATGCCAGAAAAAAGGAAAGGAACAAGCTAAACAGCACTTCGTGGAGATAGAAAACCACGACTGGACGAGCGAAGAGGTTCACTTTCAAGCAACAAAGGCAGGATACGTCAAACCGACGCAAATCCAAATAAAGATAGGAAACAAGCAATTGCTAGCTGAACTTGATTCAGGAACAAGCAGATCGGTAATTCCGGAGGAATTATACAAAAGGCATCTATCACAGCATAAATTGCAACCAGTGAATACTACGTTAAGATTCTATGACGGGAGCGCAATTGCACCAGAAGGTCAGATCTACGTAGAAATAAAGGCAGGTAGAAAAAAGGCAAAATGTCAATTAATAGTCGTAAAAACAGGCTGTAGATTATTGTTGGGTAGAGACATGATGGAGGCACTAGGATACAAGATTGTGGAAATCAACCATGTTGGATTAAAAGTACCAAAACTACAAGAAATAATCGACAAGCACAAGACACTTTTCGACGGCAAGTTCGGAAGGTATAAATACGGCAAAATAGACATAAAGATGCAAGATAATGCGAAACCAGTGTTCTGCAAACCCAAGGCGACACCGTTTGCTTTCAAGAAGACAATCGGAGATCAGCTAGACCAACTGGAAAAAGAAGGAATACTCACCAAGGTAAAGCACAACGAATGGGGCACACCATTAGTGCCTGTGCTAAAGAAAGGAGGTGGAGTAAGGATCTGTGGCGATTACAAGGTCACGATCAATAAGTACATGCAAGATGTAAAACACCCCGCACCAAAAGTGGAAGAAGTATTCGCAGAACTGGGAGGTGGAGAAAGGTTCACGAAATTGGATATGTCAGCGGCCTACAATCAGCTAAAGCTGACTGACAAATCAAAGAAATTGTGCGCATGGAGCACACCTAAGGGTATTTATTTGCACAACCGATTACCCTATGGAACGAAAACGGCAGCAGCAGAGTTCGACAAGGTAGTAGAAAAAGTATTACAAGGGGCCAAAGGAAATGCAGCATTTCGAGACGACATAGTGGTGACGGGCAGAAATAATAACGAGCATATGCAAAATTTAAACGAAGTTTTGCAGAGGTTAGAGGAGGCTGGACTAAAGCTTAACCTCAAAAAGTGCCAGTTTTTCCAGGAAGAAATCAGATACCTGCGGTACATCATAAGCAAGAATGGGTTGTCCAAGGACCCAGAAAAAATCGCAGCAATGGTCGAAGCAAAGAGACCAGAAAACATAACAGATGTAAGAGCATTCACAGGACTGGTGACATTCTACGGAAAATTTGTACCGAGATTAGCTAAAATGTTGAAGCCGATTTATGAAGTACAAAACAAAGAAAGATTTCAATGGACAAGAAATGCAGAAAAGGCATTTATTGAAGTCAAGAAAGAACTAGCATCAGACAGCAATTTGGTACACTATAACCCAGATTATCCGATAAAACTAGTGACAGACGCATCCGACCAGGGCATAGCAGCAGTACTAATGCACGAAATGCCAAACGGGGAGGATAGACCAGTTACCTTCATATCAAGGACGCTAACAAAAGCGGAAGGTAATTACGCAATTTTGCACAAAGAGGCTTTGGCCATTTATGGGGCTTTTCGGAAATTGTACCAATATTTGGCAGGTATGCATTTCAAGTTATGCACCGACCACAGGCCATTGACAACGATTTTTGGCGAGCATAAAGGCATACCACAGATGGCAGCAGGAAGGTTGCAAAGATGGGCTTTGTTTATGAGTGGATTTGACTACCAGATAGAGCACATAAAAGGCAAGAACAATGAGCCAGCCAACACATTATCGCGTCTACCCAGAAATAAAAGAGATTTAGTTCAAGAGGAAGAGGACTATCTACATTTCATGGTGGAAGACCAGCTACCGCTAAGGTCAGAAGACTTAGCGAGAGAAACTAGAAAAGATCCAGTACTGAGCAAGATATTTAAATACACGACAACTGGATGGCCTAGTCAAATTGAAGAGTCAATTAAGCCTTCCGCACAAAGAAAGGATGAAATCTTCATAGAAAAAAATGTGCTAATGTGGGGATACCGAGTAATGATACCGGAGAACTGCAAGCAAATATTGCTGAAAGAAATACACGGAGGTCACATGGGCATCAGCAAAATGAAGGCGATCGCTCGACAATATTTTTGGTGGCCAAAGTTGGACAAAGACATAGAAGGCTATGCAAAAGGTTGCATGGCATGTCTGACAGAATCCAGCAGTCCGGAAAAATCAGGATTAAAGAAGTTTCCTGACAGCAAATATGTGTTCGAAAGGGTGCACATAGACTTTCTAGGACCACACAGGGGCAAGATGTATCTGATACTGATAGATGCATACTCCAGATGGCCAGAAATTGTCCACATGACAAAAACAGATTCGACAAATACGATCGAAAAACTGAGGGAAATATTCGCAAGATATGGTATACCAGACACACTAATCTCAGATAATGGAGCACAGCAAAATGGACGGAATTTTGCACAAAACGGGTGCAATTCGAAAGATTCTGCAAAATGGACGGAATTTTGCACAAAACGGGTCCGCCATACCATCCACAAACAAATGGATTAGCTGAGAACGGAGTGAAATCTTTTAAAAAAGGCTTAGAAAAAGCATTAAAAGATAACAAGGCTGACGACAGCGCAAATAATCTAATCAGCAAGTACTTATTCGCCTACAGAAACGCACCACACCTAACAACGGGCGAATCACCGGCGAACAAATTTTTGGGCAGAAGCTTAAGAAGTAGATTAGATTTGCTAAAAATACCAAAAACAGCAGAAAGAATCCAAAGGCAAATACAGTATTTCAGAGGACACAGAGATGTCACATTCTCAAAAGGAGAAAGGGTGATAGCTCGGGATTATAAGAATCCTATGAAGCCAGGTTGGCAACCAGCAACTGTGGAGGAAGTAATGGGGGAAAAGACATACATATGTTAACCCGACTTTCAACCAAATCTAAGATGGAAAAGAGATGACGATCAGATGCGCAAATCGGGTCAATTCTACGAAGCAGCTACAAGAGTACTCCTGGAACAGGAGGGGGCAAACGAATATGAAGAAGAGCCTGACACAATGGAGGAGCCAATCATATCTGAATCGAACCTAGAGAAAGCAACAGAAGACTCAAAAGGAGTAGTTGAAGAACCAACCGCATTCCAACAAGAAGTACAACAAGATGGCAATCATCCAGGGGAAATCCAGCCGACACCCAAGAAAGGCAGACCCAGAATCAAGTACGAACCGGATCCAGGTTTAAACGTAAACCAAAGGGAGCCTCGAGTTCGAAAACCCGTCAACAGAATGAATATGTAGGGTTCAGGCTAGGCGGGGAGGAGTGTAGTATATCGAGATATTGTACACCCAGCCATGACTATAAACCGGGTGGCGTGATGTTTCACACACATCAATGCCACACAGCAATGGATGAGTCAGTCATGTAGACACCGTCATGCAGTTAACATGGCTCTGTATAAATAATAAGAATTATACATAAATAAATAAGTCTAATATATTACACTTATTAAAAACAAAAATACAATTTAAACACAACGATAGGCAATTTTTATTTTTTTTACAATCTTTTGATATGAAATGGAATTTTATTTTAGGTTTATTATTCATTTCGTAAATATCATTCAAATATAAAGCGCCTCAATTTTGTGGACTTTCGGAGAGTTTTACAATCTGCCATTCTCCATGAAAGTGATTACAACTCGAACTAATATAACTAGCGATGTCATTTTAGAATTTATTATTGATAAAAATAATCAAGTGTTGAAAGTGCAATTTAAAGTGTTGTTTTTATGTATTTTAAAGTATTTAAAAAAAAGTAAGTATTTTTATAAATAGTTTTATTATTGATAACATTTAATAAGAAGTTTTTATTACAGAAAATGAAGTGTTTCGTGAAAAATTGTTTTTCCTACAATGACATGAGGAAGCCGGGAATTTCTTTCTTTCGGTAAGTTGACATCTGTAGTTTAAGTAAATAAAATAACAAAAATTTTATTTGTGATGTGCCTAAATGGGTTTAAGTGATATATTTTATCCAAAAAGTGGTGAAAAAGTGAAAAGTTCGGCATTGAACAAATGTAAACAAATCCGATGTTGACAGTTCAATGTTTACCAGAAAATAGTACAGTGCCGGTGTACGTAAAGTGTGTGTAAGAAAGTTTAAGATACCGAATTTTTTTAATAGTGCAAAAAATACGTGAATTTCTATTAATTCTTAATTGTAAAAGTAAATATTATGATCGTATATTTATATGTTAACTTTACAGGTTCCCACAAAATAAATGGTTGCGGGAAAAGTGGATTGTGGCAGCAGCATCCGGTATTCCCAAGAATAAATAATATACAGTGAAATAAATAAAATGAAAATACATAATAAATAAATAAATATTTAAAAAAAAAATACTGTGTTTTATTGCATATTTACAAAACTAATTCCATCGAACAACAAGATCCGCAATATTAAAAAATCTGCTTCTTTACGAATAAATGCTATCACATATGAAAAATGGTTTTAAACGAACCGCTTCAATAGCATACTGAACTTTTCTAATTTGGCCCCCAATGATTTACGCCATTTCTGTTGTATTGCATGTGTGTGCGTTCTATGAATGTATTGCCAACAAAAGTTGGACAGAATTTTTGTGTAGAGGCCTATCCAGTACTTCTTTAATCTAAGATATTTTTGTCAGTATTGACAATTTTAACTCTTCATATATTAAGAGTCATATTTTTGTCAGTATTGTTTATGTGTGAATAAACTCAGTTTTTATTGTTTATGTGTGAGTAAACTCAGTATTGTTTCTGACTGTTTTGATGTTATTTTTCTACTAGTATTTAGAATTTGGCTTTCCTTTGGTCATCTAAGTAGCAAAATGGGTCCGAAGGAAAACACCTATAGTAACTACATACTATGGCAATGTACTGATTTATTCGAGGTAGAGTAGATGATGACAGCTCAGTAGCAAAATTGATCCTATGGAAGACAGCTAATGTCTCTATACCCAGTGCAAGAATATGTTAAAATTGTTGAATTTTATTTGTCTCCGGGCAATCTATCGTTACAATAAAACAAAATACCAGTGCCCTAAAATTGGCCCAAAAATTATTCCCCACGAATGCAGTACAATTGCTACAATATGCCAATCGATTCATTCATCTTGCGACAGATAATGCCATATTCTTTAATAATGTTATTATGAGCGATGAAGCACATTTTCATTTAAATGAATATGTTATTAATTAGAACTGCCGAATTTGGGGTACGAAGAATCCAGGACCGTTGCATCAGTGTCAATTACACCCTTTTAAATACATTGTTTGGTGTGGACGGCGATTCTTCAAGAATTTTTGGATGACCGAATAATTTCAACAAATGCAAATTTCGCTTGGCTACCTCAGATTTGACGGCCCCTGACTTTTTGTGGGTTTTCTTGAATGAACGGGTTTACGTGAACAAACCATAAACGATTCGGGAACTAAAGCAGAATGTTCAAACAGGAATTGTAAATTTTGAGCCAGGAACGTTGGCAAAATGGCTTAGAAAGAGCTATTAACTGCCAACAACAAAATGGAAATCATAATTTTAACATCCCCTAAGAAAAAGAATTTAATAAATTAAACTACGACCGGCAGTTTCAGCAAGATGGAGATACAGCTCATAACGCGACAGCGATAACGGTGATTCTTCAAGAATTTTTGAATGACCGAATAATTTCAAAAAATGCAAATTTCGCTTGGCTACCTCAGATTTGTCGGCCTCTGATTTTTTGTGGGTTTTCTTGAATGAACGGGTTTACGTGAACAAACCATAAAAGATTCGGGAACTAAAGCAGAATGTTCGAACAGAAATTGTAAATTTTGATCCACGAACGTTGACAAAATGCCTTAGAAAGAGCTATTAACTGCCAACAACAAAATGGAAATCATAATTTTAACATCCCCTAAGAAAAAGAATTTAATAAATTAAGCTTTCTTTTTAAAAAAAAAACACTATATAAAAAAATTTAAAAATGCAAAAGTTTTATGCAGTTTAATTCAGTAAGTCCAAGTTTAACCACCCTGTATTAATATAAAATTTGCACAAACAAATTTAATATTTCATAAACAAAAGTAGAATTACACTATTTAAAATATTTACATTGATAAACATATATGTGTATGTTTTATTGCTTAATTAAAATTATATAAAATTCTTTCAGTATTATTATAAATTTGGTCAAATCATTCTTTTTAATTGATTTGAATTTATAAATAATTAATAACTAACGTTTATTTTACCCAGATATGTATAAGACAAAATTGAACTAAAAGTAATAATACAAAAATATTTTGAATTTGTGAGATGCAGAAATATTCAAACGAAGGCATATGAAAATGCACAAATAAGGTTTACTCGAATTTCAGTTCTTCAAAATATGAAATGATAATAAAAAAGATTCCATTATTTCTATAATAATTATAAATTATTATTACATAAATAGGCATTATTATATATACTATAGTAAAATTTTTCATTATGCACGTATGCTTGTATCTATATTTTTTTTTGTTTATTTTAGTTTTCTTCCTATAAATTACTTTGTAATAATTAAGTTCAAAAACTTATTTTTTTGATCACAGTTTACGTTAGGCGAATTCGATTGGATTAATTTTGGTACTGCTACTATTGTGTAGCTGTCATCATCTACAGTACTTCTAACAAAACAGTAGGATTGTAGCAGCAGTTGCACTTCTCTCCTTAGGGTAAGGGGATTGTAGTTTCCGAACTAACTATAGATGGCTTAGCGGGTTCGTTGGTTATGTTGAAACGTCATATTTTTGTTTTTATTGTTTATGTGTGCGTAAACTCAGTTTTTATTGTTTATGTGTGAATAAACTCAGTATTGTTGGTGACTATTGTGAGTTTGTATTTTACTGCTGTCAGTGATATGTTCATTTTATTGAGAGTCTACTGGTAAGTACTGCGCTGTAGCAAAATTAGTCCAATCAAATTCGCCTATTATTGACAGTTTTAAAAATGTGTTGAAATTTGTTGAGCGCACTCATTGCGGTTTAGTTCCAGTTTGACACTTTGCGTGTCATTTGCGTTAGTATGTGTTACGATGTGCCCTACCTATGGTGTGTATATTGTAGTGTAGCACTCGCCACAGAAATAATGTTGGTATGGTTTCCCTGATATATGCGTGGGTGGTGATATTGAAAAACACTCTCTTACAATCTTACTGGCTTTATTTAAAATTAGTTAATAATGAAATATATAATAAATGAAGTGTTACAAATGAATATGGAATTCGATGTTGCACGCTTGCCGGTCAGCTCAAGAAGAAAAAGAATACTTTCTGACGGATTGTCATTCATCGCCAACCCTCTTCAACGCGCGTGAAGTTAGCGCATTAGGTTTGTGGATTCTATTGTCCGAGTGCGCCAACAGCTCCCTTTTTATTTAAGGAACGTAGTCCTGCAAACGACATGGAATTCTTACGTTTCTACCCGAACGGGTTTGTTGTTGTACAGGCTCTTGCTGCGGCGTTTTAAACTCCGCGCTAGTTGATGTCTCCGACGGCTGCTGTATAGTGTCGCTCAAATTTCCGACAACTATTTCGTTTTGTGTATCACCACTAATTGGCGATACCGATGAGTTGAACTCCCGAACCTCACCCACAGTTGATTGTGCAGGTGACGACGCGATAGTTGGTCCGGTCATGACTGGCGTGTCGTGCCGTACGTCAAATGCGTCACACAATATCTCAAACGGTAACTTTGTCACCGCTTCGCTTGACGAAGTTGATTGTCGGCTCCTCAGCTGGTTTGTGTGTGATCTAATTAACTTTGTATTGTTGTTGTAGTTGACGAGTACATTGTAATTTACATTACCCACTCGTTCGATGATTTTGCCCGGAATCCAGAAATCGTTGTTTGTTTTGTATTTCTTTGCAAATACCAAATCTCCCGTATTGAACTCACGGTGTCTTGCTCCGTGTTGTAGGTTGAACTGATGATTTTGTTTCTGGTTTATTTGTCTTTGTTCTTCGTTTGACGGCTTCAAAAGGTCCAGCGTTGTCGTGATTTTCCTACCAATGAAAACCTCAGCCGGTGATTTGCCATTAGGTGAATTTTTGTTCGGTGTGGATCTGTACGTCTGCAGAAATGTTTGTAAGTTCTCCACATCCGTCCCCTCCTGTTGTAATTTTTTAAAAGCTCGCTTTAACGTGTCGACAAATCGCTCTGCTTGGCCATTTGATTGTGGATGGTATGGCGCAGTTCGATAGTGATGTATGCCAAGTTTATCTAGAAAACTTTTGGTTTGTGCGCTAACAAATTGCGTGCCATTATCTGAGACTATTTGTTTACAGTTCCCGAATTGTGCGAAAAATTGTTGCAATTTTTCTATAATGTCAGCGCTCGTTATTCGATGTATTTCGAAAATTTCTGGCCACTTTGAAAATGCGTCTACTATTACCAAGTAATATTTTCCCTTATAGGGCCCCGCTATATCAATGTGAATTCGTTCCATAGGTGCTTTAGTCAACGGCCATGATTGAAGTGTAGTTTTAACTGGGTGTTTTGCGACGCTTGCACAATTATGACATTGTTTTACGTAATTGGCTACTTCTGAGTCGATTTTTGGCCAATATACGTGACTTCTTGCTACTGCTATCATGCGCTCGATGCCTGGATGTCCTCGGTGAATTTGCTTTAGAATTCGTTGTCGGTATTTCTTAGGAATGATGATCCGTTCGCCGAAAAGTAAACAATTTTTGGCTACCGATAACGATTCTCTTCGATTATAATATTGTATACCGTCTGGTATTTCTGCTATTTCCAGTTTTGATGATGACCAACCATTTTCAATGTAACGTTTGATTGTACTGAGTGTTTTACATTGCAATGTTGCTTGTTGTATCATGTTGAAAGTAACTGGCAATGTGTTGATTGTTGCTTGCAAATTTTCTTCGATTACGTCTCCAAAATAGGTGCACGCTATTACATACTCTTCTTCTGATTTTGGATGCGATGCTATTAATCTCGAAAGTACGTCAACAAAACCAAAATTATTTGTTGACACGTACTCGATGTCGAAGTCGTATAACATTAACGTTAACGCCCATCGCTGCAATCTGTTTGCCGTATATACTGGAATTCCTTTTTTTGAACCAAATATTGATAAGAGTGGCCTATGATCAGTAATCAGTTTAAATTTTCGGCCGTATATATATCGGTGAAATTTCCTTACTGCGAAAACCAGTGCAAGGCCTTCTTTCTCTATTTGACTGTAATTTTTCTCTGCTTCCGTCAATGCTCTTGCCGTGTGAAAAATTACTTTTTCTGTGCCATCAGGGAAACTGTGCGCAATGTAGGCTCCAATCCCCTCCATTGATGCATCTGCTGCTACTTTAATCGGCAATGTAGGATCGAAATGTGTCAAAAGCAAGTCCGATGATAGAATTTCTTTAAATTTATTCATGGATGATTGACATTCTTTTGACCATTCCCATTTTGAATCCTTTAGTAATAGCTTGTCTATTGGCGCGCGTAGTTTTCGTAATTCTTTTACGAATTTTCCATAGTAATTAACTGCGCCCAAAAATGATCTTACTTGGGTAAGATTTTGTGGTGCGGGCATAGATTTGATTTTTTCTATTTTCTCTGGATCCGGACGAATACCGGATTGATCCAAAATGTGCCCTAGGTATCTGATTTGGGGCGACAGGAAAGAACACTTTTCTCTTTTTATACGGAACCCGTACTCGAGTAGACGCTGTAACACCTGATTAACCATGTCGGTATGGTTACGTTAGTCTGTCCCGCTTATGATGATGTCATCTAAATACGCTGCCACCCCGTTAATCCCAGCTAGCATAATATCCATGATTTGTTGGAATGCTCCTGGTGCTGACTTGACTCCCGGTGCCAAACGATTGAATGTATATAAACCTTTATGAGTGTTTATTGTTAGCAATCTTTTTGATATCTCGTCTACTGGTACTTGCAGGTACGCATCTGATAGATCTATATGCGTAAAAATTGTACCCTTGCCCAGTTTCGCAAATATATCACCTGGCACTGGTAATGGGTATTAGTGTGGTTGTAGCGCTTCATTTAGATCGGTGGAGTAGTCCCCGCAAATTCGTATTTTGTCGTTTGATTTTTTTACGACTACGATCGGTGCTGCCCATTCGCTGTAGTCAGTAGGCGTTATCACACCTAGCTTTTCCAACCTCTCCAACTCCTTTTCAACTTGAGCCACAGCTGCGTATGCTATCGGCCGTTTTGCTCGAAAAATTGGAGTTGAATTTGGCTTTAGTTGGATCTGCACTTTTATTCTCGGACATACTCCTGGTTCCCTTTTGAAAAGCTTCTCGAAATTGACATGAATTTTGTCAATTTCGTCTTCCCTGCTTGAGCTTAAATTAATGTTGGCACAAATAGCTCGGAGCGGTTTGTCCCATAATTTAAATTTTTCGCACAAATCGATACCTAGAACATTAAGATTTTTAATATTTGTTACAAAAATTGACGTTATTTGTACTTCCCCGTTTAGTTCAACTTCGCAGTTGAATTTTGCGATAATTTGAATGTTGTGCTGTGATGCACTTTTTGGTTTTACATCTGTTGTCAAAATACCTGGTTTGCCCAGCGCCTCCCACACGTCCTTTGCTATGATTGTCAAATCAGATGCCGTGTCAATTTGCAACCGCAACGGTGTTCTGCTTATGTGTGGTGAACCTGGAACCTGCTTGATGTGTATCACTGTATATTTGCGTGCTTTGCCGTATCCGATCTGGTGCACGTTTGCAAATACTGCTGTGGTTTGGACATGGCGCTTGTTTTGCTGATGTGAACTTTCTGCTTTGATTGTTTTTTTTCTTTCAAAACAAGTGCAATATCCTTCTTTGTGGCCTATTTTATTACACATGTTGCACTTATGTTTAGCATAGGTGCAATCCCTTGCATAGTGCATTGAACCACATTCCCAATACGGTGTTTTTGGTCTACTGTGTTGGTTTGCTTCTTTAGCCGGCGCGTTTTTGTTTTTATTGACATTATTATGCTGTTTGATTGCATTAATTGTCGGTTGTCTTGGCGTACTTTGAATAAGCGCTGTATCAGTCTTTTATTTGAGTATTTGTTGTGTCTCCGTTACTAATTTATCGAGTGTCATAGTTTCATTTTCGTTTTCCAGCTTTGACAATAGTCTTGTTCGAATATCTGCGTCTGTTTGTGACCGCAGCCCGACAACGAAAACTAAACACTTAAATTGGTCGACTGATAATTTTGTGAGGTTAAATTCTTCACAATTTTTGTTAACTGTGGCGGCATATAAGATATAATCGTCGCTGCCAGATTTAGCTGTTTGTAGACACCGATATCTTATGTTTAAAAGTGATTCATGCACACCAAAAATTACTTTAAGTGTTTTTATTGATTGAGCAAAATCTATCTCCCTGGATTTCTTGGGTAAAATATAATTTGTATATTTTACGTGTGCCAGCGGATTTAGTTTACGCATCAATAATCTCACTTTTGCTTTATCATCCAGTTTCTCTCCGTCCACGTTAAACAAATCTTCATATCTAGCAAACCACGTGTTGCAGGTGACCCCGTTTAATGGGTCGTATATGAACTCTGTCATATTACTTGCTAGTGAATCCATTAAAAATTCTAAACCCCTTGTAGCATTGTCATTGTTTTGCTGCAAGGTTTCCAGTACTTTTTGTTGTATCTCGAAAGTTTCGTGCTGTTTTTGGATAAGCTCGAGGAGCTTCACATAACTTGCTTCCGCTACAGCCATGTTATATACATTTTTTTATTTTAATAAAAAAAAAAAAAACAATCCTCGTCGCCAATTGTTACGATATGCCCTACCTATGGTGTGTATATTGTAGTGTAGCACTCGCCACAGAAATAATGTTGGTATGGTTTCCCTGATATATGCCTGGGTGGTGATATTGAAAAACACTCTCTTACAATCTTACTGGCTTTATTTAAAATTGGCTAATAATGAAATATATAATAAATGAAGTGTTACAAATGAATATGGAATTCGATGTTGCACGCTTGCCGGTCAGCTCAAGAAGAAAAAGAATACTTTCTGACGGATTGTCATTCATCGCCAACCCTCTTCAACGCGCGTGAAGTTAGTGCATTAGGTTTGTGGATTCTATTGTCCCAGTGCGCCAACAGTATGTGTGCGCTACGCTCGACTCGGCCAGTGCGCTCAAATGTAAAGAGTCTCTTTCACTTTCAGCAGCCGAACAATAAACGCGCTGATCTCATTGTTATTAACTTTTGTATCAAAGTACCGGCATTATTTATTTCACTTATTCCACAGCGGAATTGGTCTACAAAAATCTATACGGCAGTCGATTATACTCAACAGGTTATGGACCCAGACCATGACAGGTGAATAATAAAATAAATCGAATTGAAAGTGGTTTTTGTTCGGTAATTCGTAAAGGTGCCGGGCGGTGCAGTACACAAAAAGAGGGTTGTGTTACTGCAAGAGAAAGTTTAATATTGTGAAATAGTGCGTTTTTTGTTGGATCGTTTTTTAGAATCGTGCGGTAAATTCAGAAAACGAATTTGTGCGTTTCGGGAAAAACATTTTGGTAGCAAAAATTGGCATCACTTTTGCATTTCGCGGTTTTCTGTGTGAACGCTTGAAATCGTACGGTAAATTCAAACGAACGAATTTGTGCGATTTGGAAGAAACATTCTGGAACAAAAAACGCAACAAAAGTATTACAGTTTCACAAAGGAGCTGGGCGATGATATTGCAACGTGTATGTCAAAACTCATGGAGGTCGTGCAGCATTTAAGGGATCAAAATGAAAGTGTTTCTCACACAATGGTTATGACAAAGATTCTAATGTCTATGCCAGCGGAATATAACCATTTTCATAGTGCTTGGGAATCGACGACTTCGGGAGATCGAACGATGGAAAATTTGCGTGCGCGATTAATGGCAGAACAGCTTCGATTGAAAGCGCAGGGACAAGTCGAAAATGTGGAAGCGTTGATGGCCAAGCGGAATGTTTCGAAGAAAACCTTTAGTCCGAAGAAGGGTTTCTCGTCTTTACAGAACAATAAAAATAAGGGTAAGGATGGCAACGCTAGGCCAAATAGTGATTATTTTCTGTGCGGTGGTCATTGGAAGCGCGATTGTCCAAGAAACAAGAAGAACAAATCGAACGACAACAAGAAACCGGACAGTGCGCCAAGCGACACATTTGTATGTCATAGCTCAATTTGAACTGGAGACAAAAACAGTTATCGACGTGAATGGTTCGAGAACTTTGTCTACGTATCGTCACACATAACGGTTGGAAATGTCGAAAGGATTATGGCTCGAGGAAAGGGCGACATCAATATTCTTGAATATTATGGCGATCAATGGATTCGCAGACGCATGGTGAATGTGTTGTATGTGCCGGAAATTCATCTGAATTTATTTTCGTTGGGAAGGGCCATGGATTGAGGCTATCAATTGCAATCGAATAGCAAGCGCTGCGAATTCTTGAAAGATGGAAACAATTTTGCAGTGGAAGTTCGATGCTGTTCAAAGTTGGGGAATCATCGAAGGTCGATGGAGCGACTGCAAATGTGGCGATCAAGAAAATGTCGCTTCAAGCATGGCATGAGCGATTAGGACATCAAAACGGCGCACATGTGAGGAAATGTCTGCGGAGCATCGAGATTAATTTTGTGGACGAAGAGTTTGTGTACGAAGCGTGCGTCTGTGAGCAGCATCATCGTGGCAGCCATAAAAGTGGTGAGGAGAAATTAAGGAAATTCGGCGAAATTATTCATGCGGACGTTTGTGGGCCAATGCAAACAAATTCAATTGGCGGTTCGAGGTATTTTTTGCTTCTTAAGGACGATTTTTTACATTTTCGTTTTGTGTATTTTCTGAAGCAAAAGTCGGAAGTAGCTGCAAAGGTCAAGATGACGGTGATGCGAATGCATCGAGAAAACGGACATAAAGTGCGCAGTTTTCGATCAGATAACGGGACAGAATTTGTCAATGCGGAATTGGAAAAGTTTTCAATGAAATGGGGCATTGAACATCAGCGAACTGTGCCGTATACGCCGGAGCAGAATGGTTGTGTGGAGCGTGACAATCGTACAATTGTGGAGTCAGCGCGAACGATGATTCATTCGAAGCAAATGGACTACAAATTCTGGGCGGAGGCTGTAAATTTGGCATGTGCTGAATCGAACTGGACCGAGCACAGTACTGGAAAAATCACCGTATGAATTGTGGTACGTCAAAAAGGCGAAGGTAGATCATTTGAGGATTTTCAGGTCCGAAGTATTCGTACACATTTCGAAGGAGAAACGACAAAAGTTGGATCCGAAAGCAGTCAAGTATGTGTTCGTTGGATACGAAAATCATTCGAAATCGTATCGAGTGTGGAATCCGGAGATGAATAAAATCGAGGTGGCTTGTGACGTGATTTTTCTTCTGGAAGAATCAATGGCCGCACTTGACATTGGTGACACGGAGAAAAAGGTCGACAAGGATGCGGACGTGTCAGATAAAATATTGGAGACGGATAATGTGGAAAAAACGCCGGAGCAACCGATTGATCGTGGTGCAATTTGCGATCTTGATAATAGAAATCTTATCGGACGGCGTTTGCGCGATCGAAATAATATTATGGCGGCACGACGATTCTCGTATTTTGCATCGGCAGATCACGTTGCTATGTTGGCTATCGGCGAAGAACCAAAAACGTACGAGCAGGCAATCGAATCGGATGACCACAAACAGTGAGAGCGGGTAATGAACGAGGAGTATGATTCACTCATCAAGAATCATACATGGAATTTGGTCGATCTGCTAAAGGGCCAAAAGGTAGTTGATAATCGTTGGGTTTTTAAATTGAAGCGGAATCCAGATGAAATCAATGATCGCTACAAGGCGCGATTGGTAGTGCGGGGATTCACGCAGGAATATGGCATCGATTATCAGGAATATTCAGTCCCGTGGTAAAATTTGCATCGATTCGAGCAATAAGAAAACGTCTACATGAGCCAACCGGTCGGATATGATGATGGCAGCGGACGAGTGTGCAAGTTGCTCAAGAGCTTTTATGGGTTGAAGAAGCACATCGCGCTGCTGGAACAAGAAATTTATGTCGTTTATTGGCAAATTCAATTTCGTGGCCAGTGAATCGGATCCATGCGTTTTTGTGTGCAATGGGGAAAATGTGAAATAAGTGCGTCCAACATGTCAGGCGACCACTGACATGTAATGTCATATTGTTGATAAAAAAAACAAAATTAAAGTATTTTGCTGAATTTGTTGTAGTAAATAATGATCATGAACCAATACTAGGGTTGGACACTTGCATGGAATGGAAATTGATTAAACAAATGGATATTAACACAATTACTTGTTTACCGGGTGAAAAAGAAAAATTGATTGAACGAAACTGGAATTTGTTTCATGGAACTGGCAAATTTCCCGGAAAATTTTCGATTCATTTGCGTAAGGATTCTAAGCCGATTTTGCATTATAAAAAAAGAATAGATCAAATGGTACGGGATGAAATCATTTCACCTGTGGATTATGCAACAGATTGGGTTAATAACTTGCAGGTAGTGGAAAGAGTAAATGCGGGATGTTTGCGAATCTGTCTGAATCCAAAGCCACTGAATGCATGTATAAAACGTGAGCATTTTCTCATTCCAACAATCGATGACTTCATGTCAAAATTGGCTAATAAAAATATTTTCACTGTTCTTGACCTAAGCAGCGCATTTTGGCATATGGAATTGGATAAAAAAAAGCTCACAGTTGACAACATTTATGACTCCGTTTGGTCGATACAAATTTAATCGTGTCGCATATGGGTTGACTTGTGCGCCGAAAATGTTTCAAAGGAAAATGATTCAAATTTTCGGGGATTTAAACGGGGTGTTGATTTATTTTGATGACATGGTCATTTTTGCCAGTAGTGAAACGGAATGATGCAATTCTGAATACAGTACGTGTATTTGAACGGACACGTAAAAATAATGTTAAATTTAACCCAGAAAAAAATACAATACGAACAAAAAAGTGTGAAATTCATGGGAAACACTACATCATTGGGCGAAATCAGACCGCTCGGTAAATATACGGATGCAATTCTTGGTATGAAAAAACCAAGTGACAAAAGCTCAGTGTTACGATTCTTGGGTCTTTTGAAATACATTGCGCGATTTATTCCAAATTTGTCAAAAATAATGGCCAATTTGAGAAATTTAACGCGGAATGATACAATATTTGAGTGGAAAAGTGAACATGAAGTGGAATTCAATGCGTTGCTTAGGGTGTTGTCATCGGATTCAGTATTAGCTATTTATGACCCAAATAAACCAGTTAATGTGCAAACAGATGCATTAAGGGACGGGTTGGGCTGTGTTCTGATTCAAGAGGACCGGCCAGTTGCGTTCGCATCACGAACACTAAGTAAAAGCGAACAAAAATGGGCACAAATAGAAAAGAAATTATTGTTTCACTTCTTCCTATACGGACGTGAATTCACAGTTGAAAGTGATCACAAGCCACTGGAGAGGCTGGTAAGGCGTGACATTGACGATGTTACGGCACGACTTCAGCGAATGTTTATGTTATTGTTAAAATATCCAAACATGAAAGTGACATATAGCCGGGCAAAGATATGCTAATTTCCGACTGCCTATCACGAGCACAACTGCCGGAAGTCGTTGAGGACAATGAATTGTTCGGTATAATTCATTCAATAACCAAATCGGTTTGTGTGTCTGTGGACAACTACAATTATTATCGGAAAATCATGAGAAATGATGAAAAATACAAAACAATTTGTCGTTACGTCGAAAATGGGTGGCCCACTTATCATCAACTTGATGACTTTGGTCAGAAATTCCTTAAGCTTAAAACGGAACTGCACGTTGAAAATGACCTATTATTTTACAATCATGGCCTAGTAATCCCAACTAAGCTACAGAATAGGGTGGCGGGGTGGCTCCATAAGCCGCATCTCGGTATTGAACAAACACTCTCATGGGCTCGAATGCTGTACTATTGGTCGGGAATGAACACGCAAATGAGAGAATTGATTGAGTCATGTTCGGTATGTGAAAAATTCAAGAGAAACAATCAGAAAGAGCCATTGCTTCAGGAAGAATCACCAAAATATCCGTATCAACGCGTGTCAATGGATCTTTTTAAATATGCTGGACATGATTTCATTGCAGTAATCGACGCTTACTCAAATTATCTGGTATCGTACAGACTCAATAATAAAACATCAAAGCACATCATTGAGGGATTGAAGGGATTATTCAATCGCATTGGATACCCAACGTCCATAAGAGCCGATAATGTTCCATTTGCCTCGGGTGAATTTGACAAATATTGAATTTGATAATGTTCCATTTGCCTCGGGTGAATTTCTGAGTACAACATCAAATTCAATTTTTCAAGCCCACGATATCCACAAAGTAATGGGTTATTTGAAAAGGCTGTTGGCATTGCAAAAAACATCTTAAAAAGGTATTACGAGTCAAATGAAGTCGATCGGTTCCAATATCGATTGCTCAAATATAACACCACGCCGGTGGAAAGCATGAAATTCACACCATCTGAATTGTTTTTTGGTAGACTGATAAAGTCCGGATTGCCAGTGTCTAGCTCTTTATTGGTGAGAAAAAATCCAGAAGTCCAGAAGAAAATCGAAAATAAAAAAGAAAAGCAGGAATACTATTATAATCGGAATGCAAAATTGTTGCCAACATTAAATGTTGGAGATAAAATAATTTTAAGAAAAAACTCAAGGGAATGGAACTATGGGACGATTGTTGGAAATGTAAACGGGAAGTCATACATAATCAGGGACAGTTTTGATCATCACTTTAGACGCAATAGACGATTCATTGCAAAGACAAAAAAACACCGGATTCAGTGCAAGTGAATTACTACTGGAAGAGGGTATGTTGACTGATGGTCCGGTAGAACATGTTTCAAAAATAAACCAATAATATCATCGGGTGAACAAACCAATGAACGTTGGCCCGGATATTGCAATTGATGGGGCGAATGAGCCGGGGCAATTGGTGGCCGACGACGGGGTGTTTGAACTGGTGCCAGACGTATGTGACACCCCTAACAATAATGTCTCGGAAACGGAGTCTGATGCTGAACCAGCACAATAGTCAGTCAATGTACCGCCAGTACAGCCGGAATTAAGAATATCCCGATATGGTCGTGTTATCAGGCCCACAAAAAAAATACGGGTTTGATAAGTCAGTACACTTGATTAAATTCGGTTAATCATCTATATATAATTTTATCAAAACCATATAATTTTATTTTAAAAAAAGCGTGTAATGTTCAACATATCAGGCGACCACTGACATGTAATGTCATATTGTATTTAGGTAAGCTTTAACCATCAATATACACACTTCAAATATTTTTTTTTATTTATAATAGTAGTAGAATTATTGTTGTCAAAAAATAAAGAATTAAAACTACATTAAATAATAAATAATCATAATTATTACAAAATGGAATGATGATACTTGCGATATATGTCGACGACGGTTTAATTGCATTGGAAGACGAGAACGAAATTTTTCCAGTCATTGAACATTTGCGCAGGGAATTGGAGGTGAAAGTGTCCGAGCTCAAATGTTTTTTGGGGCTTGAAATCGAGCAGCGATCGGACGGATCGATTCATGTAGATCAGCAGGCGGATGCACGAAAGATGCTCGACCGTTTTGGCATGGCAGATTGTAATGCTGTTGCTACACCATCGGACAGTTTTTTTTTTTTTTAGATTATTGAGGTACAGGGGGAAACCTTCAAAAGGTACTCGACTGGGAGGCCTTCTACCTGTCAGACGAGTTATGCGGGATTTTTACCTCGCTAAAACCTAACCTGTACCTCTATCCTTCCTCCCGGAGCGATGGTTCCCCGGCGGCACTCTTTGTAAATACTACTTCGCCGGGGCGTTCTTATAATATTTTACTATTTATTATATTTTTCTGTTATCCCGATGTTATGACGCCTCGCGGCCTATTCTTCGTACGTGGTGTGAAGATCCTTGATGATAGATTCCGCATACTCTGCAACTTTGTTCCAAGCCGATTGGTTCTTCAGCATGCACTCCACTATGTTTTCTGGACTGATGGAACGGTCCACATTTTTCTCCAGTTCTGCCCGTGTCCCCTCGTTAAAGGGGCATTTGAAGAACACGTGTTCTGCATCTTCCAGCACATCGTAGCAACGATGAAAGTTTGGGGAGTCTGTTCTCTTGAATCTGTGCAAGTATGCCCGAAAGCATCCATGTCCAGTCAAGAGTTGGGTGTTGTAATACCCGACTTCCCCGTGCAGGCGAGTGACCCATTTGGTGACATCTGGGATCAGTCGATGGGTCCACCGACCCACCATCGGACAGTACAGTTTGATGTATTTGGCCGTGGCTACGCCTCCAGACATCAATTTTCGTGTTGGCAGCGTAAGTCGACACTTGAAGAAACCGGCACCGGTACACGTGAATGCGGTTAAACGCATTCTGAAATACGTCAAGGGAACGGCGGATATAGGAATCCATTTTGAAGGCAGAATAGGGTTGGATTTGTGCGGTTACATTGAATTTATCAATATTACAAAAAATGATAATCTTGATAAATAAGGATCTGTCAAATACATAGGTATATGCATATATAACTACTACATTTAGTGTTGCAAATAAAATAATAATTGACAATTGAACAAAAATTATATAAATTTATTCGACTATTCTTTCGGATTAAGTATATACAAATTCGTTTCAACAAAAGCAGTGTTTATGGAAATAATATTTATTATTTGGTATAGAAAATACCACAATTGTTAGTATTTTCCATATTTTATATAAATCTTATAAAAACAACGTTATTTTAAATTGATTTATTATATTAATAAAACTGTAGTAAGAAAACCTCAAAATAGTAGTAAAATATAACCTCAAAATAGACAACAACAATAGTGAGTTTACTCACACATAAAAAATGAAAACTGAGTTTATTCACGCATAAAAAACACTGACAAAAATTTAACTCTTCAACATAACCAACGAACTCGCTAAGCCATCTATTTTTGTTTTGGGAACTAAAATACCCTACCGTATATTGTATGCGCAACTACTATGGCAATGTACTGATTTGTACGAGGTAGAGTAGATGATGACAGCTAGAACTACTGCTCAGTAGCAAAATTGGTCTAATGGAAGACAGCTAATGTCTCCATATCCAGTGCAAGTATATATTAAAATTGTTGAATTTTATTTGTTACCGGGCAATCTATCGTTACAATAAAACAAAATACCGTCGGCATTTTAACACTGCTACAACTCCCAGTGCAAACATGATAAGAAGATTAATAACTCGTTTTGAGAAGTGGGTTACAGTATTTGATGAGCCACGACCAAATGTTTATCGACCTGTTCACAATGAACAAGCTGTGGAGGCAGTACGCGCAAGTGTCAACGAAGATCCAGCTGTGTTTACTCATCGACGTGCTACTTAATTGTGCATCTCCAGAACATCACTACGACGCATTTTGAAACTTGATCTGATGATGTTTCAATACAAAATTTAACTGGCCCAAAAATTATTCCCCACGAATGCAGTACAACTGCTACAATATGCCAATAGATTAATTCATCCTGCAACAGATAATGCCATATTCTTGAACAATGTTATTATGAGCGACGAAGCACATTTTCATTTAAATGAATATGTTAATAATTAGAACTGCCGAATTTGGGGTACGAAGAATCCAAGAGTGTTGCATCAGCGTTAATTACACCCTTTTAAATACATTGTTTGGTGTGGAATAATGGATGATAAAATTATCGGACCATATTTTTTCGAATATAAAAAAAAGCATCCACAAACTATCTCTGGGGCGATAAAACGAACCAAGTTTGAAATTTTGGTACGACCGGCAGTTTCAGCAAGACGGAGATACAGCTCATAACGCGACAGCGATAACGGTGATTCTTCAAGAATTTTTGGATGACCGAATAATTTCAAAAAATGCAAATTTTGCTTGGCTACCTCAGATTTGTCGGCCTCTGATTTTTTGTGGGTTTTCTTGAATGAACGGATTTACGTGAACAAACCATAAACGATTCGGGAACTAAAGCAGAATGTTCAAACAGGAATTGTAAATTTTGAGCCAGGAACGTTGGCAAAATGGCTTAGAAAGAGCTATTAACTGCCAACAACAAAATGGAAATCATAATTTTAACATCCCCTAAGAAAAAGAATTTAATAAATTAAACTACGACCGGCAGTTTCAGCAAGATGGAGATACAGCTCATAACGCGACAGCGATAACGGTGATTCTTCAAGAATTTTTGAATGACCGAATAATTTCAAAAAATGCAAATTTCGCTTGGCTACCTCAGATTTGTCGGCCTCTGATTTTTTGTGGGTTTTCTTGAATGAACGGGTTTACGTGAACAAACCATAAAAGATTCGGGAACTAAAGCAGAATGTTCGAACAGAAATTGTAAATTTTGATCCACGAACGTTGACAAAATGCCTTAGAAAGAGCTATTAACTGCCAACAACAAAATGGAAATCATAATTTTAACATCCCCTAAGAAAAAGAATTTAATAAATTAAGCTTTCTTTTTAAAAAAAAAACACTATATAAAAAAATTTAAAAATGCAAAAGTTTTATGCAGTTTAATTCAGTAAGTCCAAGTTTAACCACCCTGTATTAATATAAAATTTGCACAAACAAATTTAATATTTCATAAACAAAAGTAGAATTACACTATTTAAAATATTTACATTGATAAACATATATGTGTATGTTTTATTGCTTAATTAAAATTATATAAAATTCTTTCAGTATTATTATAAATTTGGTCAAATCATTCTTTTTAATTGATTTGAATTTATAAATAATTAATAACTAACGTTTATTTTACCCAGATATGTATAAGACAAAATTGAACTAAAAGTAATAATTCAAAAATATTTTGAATTTGTGAGATGCAGAAATATTCAAACGAAGGCATATGAAAATGCACAAATAAGGTTTACTCGAATTTCAGCTCTTCAAAATATGAAATGATAATAAAAGATTCCATTATTTATATAATAATTATAAATTATTACTATATAAATAAGCATTATTATATATACTATAATAAAATTTTTCATTATACCATATGCTTGTATCTATATTTATTTTTTGTTTATTTTAGTTTTCTTCCTATAAATTGCTTTGTAATAATTAAGTTCAAAAACTTATTTTTTTGATCACAGTTTACGTTATTGACAGTTTAAAACTGTGTTGAAGTTCGTTTAGCGCACTCATTGCGGTTTAGTTCCAGTTTGACACTTTGCGTGTCATTTGCGTTAGAATGTGTGCGCTATGCTCGACTCGGCCACCGTGCTCAAATTTAAGAGTCTTTTTCACTTTCAGCAGCCGAACAATAAACACGCTGATCTCATTGTTATTAACTTTTGTATCAAAGTACCGGCATTATTTATTTCACTTATTCCACAGCGGAATTGGTCTACAACAATCTATACGGCAGTCGATTATACTCAACAGGTTATGGACGCAGACCATGACAGGTGAATAATAAAATAAATTGAATTGAAAGTGTTTTTTTCGGTAATTCGTAAAGGTGCCGGGCGGTGCAGGACACAAAAAGAGGGTTGTGTTGGTGCAAGAGAAATCAAGAACATTCGACGACGCAATATTGTGAAATATTGTGAAATAGTGCGTTTTGTTTGTTTGTTGAATCGTTTTTTAGAATCGTGCGGTAAATTCAGAAAACGAATTTGCGCGTTTCGGGAAAAACTTTTTGGTAGCAAAAATTGGCAACACTTTTGCATTTCGTGGTTTTCTGTGTGAACGTTTGAAATCGTACGGTGAATTCAAACGAAAGAATTTGTGCGATTTGGAAGAAACATTCTGGAACAAAAAAAGCGTGGTAGTGCATGGCAAGTACGGTCGATCGAATATGAGTGGACTGAGAAACAGTGAAGACAAAATTTTTTATCGGCAGATCACGTTGCTATGTTGGTTATCGGCGAAGGACCAAAAACGTACGAGCACGCAATCGAATCGGATGATCACAAACAGTGGGAGCGGGTAATGAACGAGGAGTATGATTCACTCATCAAGAATCATACATGGAATTTGGTCAATCCGTCATAGGGCTAAAAGGAAGTTGATAATCGTTGGGTTTTTAAATTGAAGCGGAATCCGGATGAAAGCAATGATCGCTACAAGGCGCGATTGGTAGTGCGGGGATTCATGCAGGAATATAGCATCGATTATCAGGAAATATTCAGTCCCGTGGTAAAATTTGCATCGATTCGAGAAATATTGGCGCTGACGGCATCAAAACAAATGAGTCTTCAGCAATTCGATGTAAAGACGGCTTTTCTGAATGGCAATTTAGAAGAAAACGTCTACATGAGCCAAGCGGTCGGATATGATGATGGCAGCGGATGAGTGTGAAAGTTGCTCAAGAGCTTGTATGGGTTGAAGAAGGCATCGGGCTGCTGGAACAAGAAATTTATGTCGTTCATTGGCAAATTCAATTTCGTAGCCAGGCGGATGCACGAAAGGTGCTCGACCGTTTTGGCATGGCATATTGTAATACTGTTGCTACACCATCGGACAGTACACAAAATCTTGGCGATTTTGATGCAGACGGAGAAGTAAATTTTCCGTATTATGAGGCAGTCGGCAGTTTGATGTATTTGGTCGTGGCTACGCGTCCAGACATCCGTTTTGGTGTTAGCAGCGTAAGTTGCACACGTGAATGCGGTTAAACGCATTCTGAAATACGTCAAGGGAACGGCGGATATAGGAATCCATTTTGAAAGCAAAATCGGGTTGGATTTGTGCGGTTACACCTTAGATTAAAGAATACCTGGATAGGCACCTACCGTATATGTATACGCATTTTTGTGTCCAACTTATTGCCAAGCGGTGAGAAATGGCAAAAGCGGGATATTTTTGTGTATATTTTTTTATGTAGACATGACACCCACTGCCATCTAGTTGTCGTAATACAAATTTATTGAATTGCAAAAGCATAATTTATATTCATTTTAATACACTTATTGGAAACAAAAATACAATTTAAACACAACGACAGGCAATTTTTATTTTTTGTACAATCTTTTGATACGGAATGGAATTCTATTTTAGGTTTATTATTCCTTCCGGAAATATAAATCAAATATAAAGCGCCTCAATTTTGTGGACATTAGGAGAGTTTTCAAACGCGCCATTCTCCATGAAAGTAGTGACATACCGAAAACAGCGGGCTATTTTTAACATTTCTCAGTTGTTCTTTTTGCGGTTCGGAAAGTGTTTTTCAAAGTGTTATTTCCATCTTTTTAGAAGTATTTACGGAAAAGTAAGTATTTATACGAATTGTTATATTATTAATAAAAGTTAATACGAAGTTTTTATTTCAGGAAATGAAGTGTTTTGTGAGAAATTGCTTCTCATACGAAAAAATGAGGAAGCCGGGAATTTCTTTCTTTCGGTAAGTTGACATATTTATTTTTACAAAAGAAAATAAGAAAAACTTTATTTCTGATGTGCCTAAATGGCTTTTAGTGATATCTTTTGTGTAAAAAGTGGTTAAAAAGTGAAAAATTCGGCATTGAATAAATGTAAACAAATCCGATGTTGACAGTTCAATGTTTACCATAAAATAGTACAGTGCCGGTGCATATAAAGTGTGTGTAAGAAAGTTTAAGGAACCGAATTTTTTTAATAGTGCAAAAAATGCGTGAATTTCTATTAATTCTTAATTGTAAAAGTAAATGTTACGATCGTATATTTATATGTTAACTTTACAGGTTCCCACAAAATAAATGGTTGCGGGAAAAGTGGATTGTGGCAGCAGCATCCGGTATTCCCAAAAATAAATAATATACAGTGAAATAAATAAAATGAAAATACATAATAAATAAATAAATATTTTTAAAAAAATACTGTGTTTTATTGCATATTTACAAAACTAATTCCATCGAACAACAAGACCCGCAATATTAAAAAATCTGCTTCTTTACGCATAAATGACATCACATATGAAAATGATTTTGAACGAACCGCTTCAATCGCATACTGAACTTTTCATTTGGCCCCCAATGATTTACGCCATTTCTGTTGTATTGCATGTGTGTGCGTTCTATGAATGTATTGCCAACAAAAGTTGGACAGAATTTTTGTGTAGAGCCCTATCCAGTACTTCTTTAATCTAAGGGTTACACTGAATTTACAAATATTACAATAAATGATAATCTTGATAAATAAGGATCTGTCAAATACATAGGTATATGCATATATATAACTACTACATTTAGTGTTGCAAATAAAATAATAATTGACAATTGAACAAAAATTATATAAATTTATTCGACTATTCTTTCGGATTAAGTATATACAAATTCGTTTCAACAAAAGAAGTGTTTATGGAAATAATATTTATTATTTGGTATAGAAAATACCACAATTGTTAGTATTTTCCATATTTTATATAAATCTTATAAAAACAACATTATTTTAAATTGATTTATTATATTAATAAAACTGTAGTAAGAAAACTCACAAAAAGTCAGAATATTTTTTAAATTTTAGAAGTTAATGGGTTACCATTTCGCAGTACGGAAAGTATAGCCCGGTTATTTAATATTTTTCAAACATAATCTAAGGTCCAAGCAATATTTAAAAGAATCTAAGGTCCAAGCAATATTTAAAATTATGCAATTTGTGTTTTCCAAAGCACAAATTGCATAATCTTTTAAATATATTCTACATGTGAATCAGTTGGTAGACATACTAAATTTGAACTAATTACTTTTTTTTGCTTTTACATAGATGAACCTAGTTGCGAATTTTTGTAATTAGCAATAGAAGTAATTGTTGCAATTAAATAATTCAAATTCTCACGAAATGAGTTTTTGTTAATCAAATTCAACCAATTTATATAGTTTCGTGCGATATGATAATACAGATGTTATATTTATAGTAATATCTACTTGTACTAACAATTTTTTAAAAATTAAAAAATAATTTGAGGACAGGGTGGGCCAAATTGAACTGACTGATTTAAAATGCGAATCACTTGTTTTTTGTTTTTTTTGTGTGTTCAGATTATAAAGAATTTTATAATATCTGTCTTCCATTGGACGAATTTTGCTACTGAGCAGTTCTTCGTAGTAGATGCCCAATGGAACGCACAATTTACTGACAGCAGTAAAATATAACCTCAAAATAGACAACAACAATAGTGAGTTTACTCACACATAAAAAATGAAAACTGAGTTTATTCACACATAAAAAACACTGACAAAAAATTTAACTCTTCAACATAACCAACGAACCCGCTAAGCCATCTATTTTCATTTTGGGAACTAAAATACCCTACCGTATATTGTATGCGCAACTACAATGGCAATGTACTGATTTGTACGAGGTAGAGTAGATGATGACAGCTAGAACTACTGCTCAGTAGCAAAATTGGTCTAATGGAAGACAGCTAATGTCTCCATATCCAGTGCAAGTATATATTAAAATTGTTGAATTTTATTTGTTTCCGGGCAATCTATCGTTACAATAAAACAAAATACCGTCGGCATTTTAACACTGCTACAACTCCCAGTGCAAACATGATAAGAAGATTAATAACTCGTTTTGAGAAGTGGGTTACAGTATTTGATGAGCCACGACCAAATGTTATCGACCTGTTCACAATGAACAAGCTGTGGAGGCAGTACGCGCAAGTGTCAACGAAGATCCAGCTGTGTTTACTCATCGACGTGCTACTTAATTGCGCATCTTCAGAACATCGCTACGACGCATTTTGAAACTTGATCTGATGATGTTTCAATACAAAATTTAATTGGCCCAAAAATTATTCCCCACGAATGCAGTACAACTGCTACAATATGCCAATAGATTCATTCATCTTGCAACAGATAATGCCATATTCTTGAACAATATTATTATGAGCGATGAAGTACATTTTCATTTAAATGAATATGTTAATAATTAGAACTGCCAAATTTGGGGTACGAAGAATCCAAGAGTGTTGCATCAGCGTTAATTACACCCTTTTAAATACATTGTTTGGTGTGGAATAATGGATGATAAAATTATCGGACCATATTTTTTCGAATATAAAAAAAAGCATCCACAAACTATCTCTGGGGCGATAAAACGAACCAAGTTTGAAATTTTGGTACGACCGGCAGTTTCAGCAAGATGGAGATACAGCTCATAACGCGACAGCGATAACGGTGATTCTTCAAGAATTTTTGAATGACCGAATAATTTCAAAAAATGCAAATTTCGCTTGGCTACCTCAAATTTGTCGGCCTCTGATTTTTTGTGGGTTTTCTTGAATGAACGGGTTTACGTGAACAAACCATAAAAGATTCGGGAACTAAAGCAGAATGTTCAAACAGAAATTGTAAATTTTGAGCCACGAACGTTGACAAAATGCCTTAGAAAGAGCTATTAACTGCCAACAACAAAATGGAAATCATAATTTTAACATCCCCTAAGAAAAAGAATTTAATAAATTAAGCTTTCTTTTTAAAAAAAAACACTATATAAAAAAATTTAAAAATGCAAAAGTTTTATGCAGTTTAATTCAGTAAGTCCAAGTTTAACCACCCTGTATTAATATAAAATTTTCTCAAACAAATTTAATATTTCATAAACAAAAGTAGAATTACACTATTTAAAATATTTACATTGATAAACATATATGTGTATGTTTTATTGCTTAATTAAAATTATATAAAATTCTTTCAGTGTTATGCTAAATTTGGTCAAATCATTCTTTTTAATTGATTTGAATTTATAAATAATTAATAACTAACGTTTATTTTACCCAGATATGTATAAGACAAAATTAGAACAAGAAGTAATAATTCAAAAATATTTTGAATTTGTGACATACAGAAAATATTCAAACGAAGACTTATGAAAATGCACAAATAATTTTAAAAAAAATTCCATTATTACAATATATGTACTATAATAAAATTTTTCATTATACCATATGCTTGTATCTATATTTATTTTTTGTTTATTTTAGTTTTCTTCCTATAAATTGCTTTGTAATAATTAAGTTCAAAAACTTATTTTTTTTATCACAGTTTACGTTATTGACAGTTTAAAATTGTGTTGAACTTCGTTTAGCGCACTCATTGCGGTTTAGTTCCAGTTTGACACTTTGCGTGTCATTTGCGTTAGAATGTGTGCGCTATGCTCGACTCGGCCACCGTGCTCAAATTTAAGAGTCTCTTTCACTTTCAGCAGCCGAACAATAAACACGCTGATCTCATTGTTATTAACTTTTGCATCAAAGTACCGCCATTATTTATTTCACTTATTCCACAGCGGAATTGGTATACAACAATCTATACGGCAGTCGATTATACTCGAGGAAAGGGCGACATCAATATTCCTGCATTTAATGGCGATCAATGGATTCGCAGACGCATGGTGAATGTGTTGTATGTGCCGGAAATTCATCTGAATTTATTTTCGTCGGGAAGGGCCATGGATCGAGGCTATCAATTGCAACCGAATAGCAAGTGCTGCGAATTGCTGAAAGATGGAAACATTTTTGCAGTGGGAGTTCGACGCAAAGGGCTTTTTCAAATGCTGTTCAAAGTTGGGGAATCATCGGAGGTCGATGGAGCGACTGCAAATGTGGCGATCAAAAAAATGTCGCTTTAAGCATGTCATGAGCGATTGGGACAGTAAAACGGCGCACATGTGAGGAAATTTCGACAGAGCAGCGAGATTAATTTTGTGGACGAAGAGTTTGGGTGCGAAGCGTGCGTCTATGGGAAGCATCATCGCGGCAGCCATAAAAGTCGTGAGGAGAAATTAAAGAAATGCGGCGAAATTATTCATGCGGACGTTTGTGGGCCAATGCAAACAAATTCAATTGGCGGTTCGAGGTATTTTTTGTTTCTTAAGGACGATTTTTCACATTTTCGTTTTGTGTATTTTCTGAAGCAAAAGTTGGAAGTAGCTGCAAAGGTCAAGAGGACGGTGATGCGAATGCATCGATAAAACGGACATAAAGTGCGCAGTTTTCGATCAGATAACGGGACAGAATTCGTCAATGTGGAATTGGAAAAGTTTTTCAATGAAATGGGCATTGAACATCAGCGAACTGTGCCGTACACGCCGGAGCAGAATGGTTGTGTGGAGCGTGACAATCATACAATTGTGGAGTCAGCGTGAACGATGATTCATTCGAAGCAAATGGATTACAAATTCTGGGCGGAGGCTGTAAATTTGGCAGTAGTGTGTGTTCGTTGGATACGAAAATCATTCGAAATCGTATCGAGTGTGGAATCCGAAGATGAATAAAATCGAGGTGGATTGTGACGTGATTTTTCTTCTGGAAGAATCAATGGCCGCACTTGATATTGGTGATGCGGAGAAAACTGTCGACAAGGATGCGGACGTGTCAGATGAAATATTGGAGACGGATGATGCGGAAAAAAACGCCGGAGCAACCGATTGATCGTGGTGCAATTTGCGATCTTAATAATAGAAATCTTATCGGACAGCGTTTGCGCTATCGAAATAATATTATGGCTGCACGACGAGTCTCGTATTTTGCATCAGCAAATCACGTTGCTATGTTAGCTATTGGCGAAGAACCAAAAACGTACGAGCACGCAATCGAATCGGATGATCACAAACAGTGGGAGCGGACAATGAACGATGAATATGATTCACTCATCAAGAATCATACATGGAATTTGGTCGATCCGCCAGAGGGCCAATAGATAGTTGATAATCGTTGTTTTTAAATTGAAGCGGAATCCGGCTGAAAGCAATGATCGCTACAAGGCGCGATTGGTAGTGCGGGGATTCACGCAGGAAAATGGCATCGATTATCAGGAAATAGTCAGTCTCGTGGTAAAATTTGCATCAATTCGAGCAATATTGGCGCTGGCGGCGTCAAAACAAATGAGGCTGCAGCAATTCGACGGAAAGACGGCTTCTCTGAATGGCGATTTGGAAGAAAACGTCTACATAAGTCAACCGGGCGGATATGACGATGAGCGTCAAAAGTGGGTGGCGCTATCAACAACGGAGTCCGAATACATGGCGGCATCGCATGCAATAAAAGAATTGGTGTTTCTGCGTCGATTGTTGTCCGAAATATTGTCAGCAGATTTGGACCAACCAACGGTCTTTATGGACGATCACAGTGCGATTCGACTCGTGAAGAATCCGGAATTCCATAGGTGGACAAAGCATATCGACGTACGATATCATTTCATCCGCGAGAAGTACGAAGACGGGATCTTCGATTTGCAATACATGGCGTCGAATGAACAGGCGGCAGATGTAATGACCAAGGCATTGCTAAGGAAGTGGCATCAATATTTTTGCAAATTGATGGGCCTTGTCCCAAAAAAAAGATTAACGTAATATTTTTGGGGGGAGCTTTTTTGTTTTAATTTTATTATTGACGTGTATTTTGGCATTTTTTGAATTAGGGTAACTGGTAACTAAAAGTGAGAGTGTTGAAATTTGTTGAGCGCACTCATTGCGGTTTTTATTCCAGTTTGACACTTTGCGTGTCATTTGCGTTAGTATGTGTGCGCTATGCTCGACTCGGGCATCGCGCTCAAATGTAAGAGTCTCTTTCACTTTCAGACGCCGAACAATAAACACGCTGATCTCATTTTTATTAACTTTTGTATCAAAGTACCGGCATTATTTATTTCACTTATTCTACAGCGGAATTGGTCTATAACAATCTATACGACAGCCGATTATACTCAACAAACTGTTAAATCATAATAGTCCATCATTATCCTAAATACATATGCTGATATTTTCAGCACACTAGTTGTTTTATTTCGGCTCTTTATTGAAATCATTTTTTATCCAAATATTTTTGTATCAATTATAAATTAAATCATATAATGCAAAATTCAGAAATATTTACTAGATTTTATTTGTCTATATACAAATGCATATACATACTTAGTATTTTGAGTTTGGCCATACATATTATAAAAGTTACTTATTAAATTATAATGGGATAAAATTTTAAAAAATATTTAAATTATTTAATGTTGAAAACAAATTGAATAATTCTGAATTTTCTTAACTGAAGTTTTACATCGAAGGATTGTTTTAGTTTATAATTGTAATTATGTGTATATTTCGCTTTTGCAATCCTTTCAAAGATTTTAATACGATATTTTGTAATCTAAAAGTATGCAATTCTAACAAAGTTTTATATCAAGTTTATAATAATATTAGCCCATTGCTGTAGCTTTAAACACATGTTAATATTCGAATATATCAGATCATGTTTTGTAACTAAATTAAATATTAAATTTTAATTTATATGTAAATAGATGGACCATCTACCATAGATTCTTATAAGTTTTTGTAATCATACAATCAGAGTGGTCTGCTCGAAAAACGTGAATATTTTTCATCTTATGTATAGGTTCTAACACATTTGCAAATAGGTTTTCGATTATTAACAATTCTTGATAAAGATATTTATAGTCGGTTTCAATTATTTTGGCACAAGTTTTCAGTAGCCACATAAAAATGTGTGGCAATTTCACCTCTAATTCTTCGGTTTGTTTTTTGGTAATAAACTGAATATTTCCAAAAAGCACCCAATAATCAAAATTTGTTATACATAAATCAATGCTCTCTTTGTAGTTATGGGTAGTATAATCAATATTTTTATCGTTTTTCGAATTGATAAATATATTATTCTCTTCAGAATCTACGCATACAGTATTAGAATCTGATTCTATATTAACATTGTTGTTTTTACAATATATGTGCTTGTTACATTTTGTATGGGTGTTTGATACACTAAACATTTTCTCAGGTATTTTTGTTGATAAATATTCAAACCAATCTCCTTCGGTTATGTTATGCTCTACTTTCTGTAAGCCTTGTGACTTAAATTCCCTCTGATTTTTCGATAAATTTATAACATATTCATTTATTAAATCATTTGTGTTTATATTTAGTTTTTGTATTTCTAATTTTATTGAATTTTTATTCAAAATATATTGAAGCTTAGAAGGATTAGTATATGATTCTATGTCTAAAACCGTATGGTTGATTTCTAAGTATTCTGGAATTAATAGCTTATCTTTAATGTTATAATCTTGCATAATGTATTCAAAGTATAAACGATTTGGTGTTAAAGATGGTGGAAATTTCGACAATAGTATTTCAGATGTTTGCATTTCTTTTTGATTATTGTATATTTCTTCGAAAATATGCTGCATATTTTTTAAATTTTGTCGACTTTTATGTGATTTACCTTCAAATATATTCTCAGTGGAAAATTTCAACCGTTCAATAAATTCGTCAGAATTTTTTTGAGAAATACAGTGTTCAATTACTACTTGCCTCATTTCTATAAAATTAACCCAATCTTCGAACACAAATAGTTTTTGTTCATTTCCGAGCTCTTTAAGTTTTGTATTAACAATTTTAGCTGATTCAGATATACGTTTTTCTCTATGTCCATCTAAACCAAAAAGCAGTTTTAGTACAAAAATTATATAAGCCATAGCCCTTCCTTCATAGAATGGAATTCTGCCTTGATCAAATTTTATGTGCATTTGCGGTTTATAAAAATTTTGTAAACGGTCAACATAAAGAAATATATCCTTTGGTAAATTCAACTCATCTATGTAACGAGCAGATAGTTGACTTAAATTAGGTAATTTTAATTCCGATATTTTCAATAATCGGCACATTTTCAGTGCATTATTTCTTAAAGTATCATCGCAATAATATGTTCTTCCATAATATTTTTTCATATTTATCAACTCAACACAATTTTCGGTTGCATTATCTGGAAAAAAATGTGAAATATTGGAACTAGATATGTGTCCTTCGCGTATAAATCGAATAATATCTGCCATTTGAATGTTATCACCAATTAAATTTAAGGCTATATATATTATTGTATAAAGAGTTAGACGCGTCATTATTTCCCCTCTATATTTCTTTCCTAAATTTGTATGTAAATCGTGACATTTAAGTTGCAATTCAGTATCAATTTCATGTTTTTTTATATGTGATGAGGGCATGTATTTCTTAAAATATTTCCTAGCAGTGCGTGAGAAATTCAAAGGTATAGCTCGATTTGAATTAGCTGAAGATGAATTTTGAGTACTGAAGCTCAAAATTGTTGTAGACTGACTTTCCAACTGTGATTCCTGATAATCAGATTCTGCCAAATTTCGCTGTAAATCAGACATATTTAGATTGTCAACTTAAGATAAACTATATTGAAAAAACAAATACCTTTCTGTGTCTCCATGTCAATAATTTGGATGAATGTTTTTTTATCTGATGATGATTGTATAGTATTTTTGCATCACTAATAAATATGTGCTTAGTTTATTAATATTATTTGTCGTTACATTTAATTGTCAATATTACCGTCTAGAATATGATACATCGAGTTTTGGCAGTTCTGGTTTAGATTTTGAAAAAAATGCTATCTCCCTTATTCTAAGATATTTTGACCATAAATAAAGTACAGTTGACTTAAAATTGTCTTTTGCACCAAGTTCGCTTACTTCCTCAGAAAGACCTCTAAGTAGATAATTAAAGCACTCCCATGAAGTAAGTTCAACTACAACATTTCAAATGCATTATATGGAATTTATATGGTAAAAAACTGTTTCCTTATGTACCTTCATTGCTCGTCGTCTTGTTTATTTTGATGTGAGTGTATTTCGTTGCGTCGGCATAATTCTCAAATATTTCAACTTCGCGAACATTTTGGGATTGGACCCCACATTCATCGCAATAGTAAAATCCTTCCTTCACAGTAAATTTTCTTTCACCACATACTTCGCATTGAACATTACTTTCCATACTTTTAATAACAATAAAGTCCTTCAATTCACTATTGCCAACTTACAAAACATTTATAACCTCAAATAAATGCCACTATGCTCTTCTTCTTCTTCATATTTAAACAACTCATAAGATTTATATAAAATATAAAACTCTAGTATGGATTGTTGACCTATACAAATAAACTACTCAACATATTCGCAAATTAAATTTAGTGTAAATATTTTTGTTTACAAATTAAATAAATAATTCATATTATTTGAACAATTGAAATAATAATTTGAAAAAACCAAATTTTATTGTAAGTATTATTTTTAAAAATATAATTTTAGTTATATCAAAAAAATAAATGGGTGAATGCGTACTTTTTGTAGGATTAAATTGATTGTGAATCGAAACTAGATGGAGATAGTTTCGCCACACACATTACTAAAACAACGCATACATCTGTGCGCAATGTCAAAAATGCGCTAATTGTACAGTATGTACGCGAAATAAGAGAACCACCGCCATCGTATGTTTGATATAGTGTGTGTTTTCTGTGCGAATAGGTTTTGTGTGAAATGTTTGGGAGTTCAAGTTGCAAACATAATATCAGTATCGAAATCGGTAAAATTCGCGCTTATAATTAAATGTTTGCGAGTAAATATATGTAGAATAACAAGATATTCGAGAAAATAGAGTTTCTGGGTTGATCATAACAAAACCCCACGGGTATTTCGTCGTCGAATGTTTGTCTTATGAGGAGCGCGTTTTATTGCGGTGTGCGAACTGTTAATTTGACATGGCCGGTAAGTTGTTTGACGGTGCAGTCGAAAGGATAAATTTTATTGAGCAGCATAAGGAATCGTTTTAAACATATTCAAAAGTTTTATGCTAGATCTGTAACGACGTTGATTAAAATTAATTTGAGAATAATGACTAGAGTGCGTGTGAAATTTAACCTTTCAAATATTCAAGGAAATTATTCGCGTACGCATACATATTTATAACATATGCATACGAACTAGAGATTATATTCACACTATTTTATACAAATCATCCATCCAATGGCTTTCTTAACGAAGCCAATTTATTAATTTTATAATATTTAATCTGATGTAACTTGGAATCTAGTTCCATTATGTGAAAATATTTTTCATTATGAAAAATTTCAATATACTCGAAAATAAATGCTAAATTAATTTGCGAACTCGTCTTATTCTATTTGTAGTGTGCGAATGTAGTACGTCAATATTACAAAGTACTAGAAAATTAGAGAATTTACTTGCTTTCCAAGGAAAAATGAAAGCTAAAATAATCATATGTGGAGAAGAATTTCAAAAGCACATCTAAAAATGACCCACTTACAATCGACCTTATGTATTCTTACTTAAAGTATTGCTAAAGTAGTATTCTTAAAAAAATTACTTTTTTCGTTATTAGTTTTCATTTAAAGGAATGATTGCGATATATGCAAATTGCCCTTGGAATTAGTGTGGCATAAAAATTCATAGGTATTATTTCTATATATATATATACGTAAAAATTCTTAAAATATAACATTTGTTTTATCCATATATAAATATATATATATATATATTTATTTAAAGCAAGTGGAATTTGACGTTTCTTTTGTCAAATGATGCAACTGGGACTGGTGCTCCTCCTAAGCCTGGTACTGCTGTTACAAACACGTGATGAATGATTTTCTTTTAGTGCTCACAATAATTCTTCACAATGAAATAAACATTCAATTTGTGAATTACCCTATTCGTAATTTAGTGAAGTTTTTTTTAAATAAAAGGCAAATTATGTTACTAAAATTATTTGACGAAATCGTCAATTAGAAATTTTTTCCACATTTTGTAAGCATAAAAGTAAACAATGCTATTTTGATATTGAAAAAAAATATTTTAAATAGAAAACATTTAAATATTTTTCGATATTCCTATATAAAGAATTAATTAAAATTTTCATATATGTTTCTATTGAAACAGTAATGTAATGTTTGAATGCTACATATTAAAAGATGGTATACATAGGTAATTAATATTATATATAAAAGCTCTCTGTTTTCCTCCCTATTATCTAAATATTTACATATATTTGAAATTGGAAATATAAATTTTACAAAGAATATAACTTCCTTTTTATGAGCCGATAGTATAAATATTTTATATATATAAATAGTTTTGCATTTAAATTACGTAAATAAATTTTTCAATAAATTTACGTTTTTTTTAACAAAATATTTGTATGGTTTAAGGTACTCGTAATGGGGAAACATCATGGTGCTTCTCACAAATTAAGGGAGCTCTAGATGATGATGTTACATACGCTGATATCATATCCTGCGTAGAATTCAATCACGATGGTGAACTACTTGCAACTGGTGATAAGGGTGGACGTGTTGTAATATTTCAAGTAAATTATTTGATTTGATTGATAATTAGTTAAATATGAAATGTACATTGTATGTCATTTTATTGTACTTAGCGAGATCCATCATCAAAGACATCCATTCCAAAACGTGGTGAATACAATGTGTACTCTACATTTCAGTCGCATGAACCGGAATTTGATTATTTGAAATCATTAGAAATAGAAGAAAAAATTAATAAAATCCGATGGCTCCGAAGGAAAAATCAGTCGCACTTTCTGTTGTCCACAAATGATAAGACTATAAAATTATGGAAAGTATCTGAAAGAGATAAGACATTTGAAGGATATAACACGAAAGAAGAGAATGGCATTGCTAGGGATCCAGGCGCAATTACATCCTTAAGAGTTCCTTCGATAAAACCCATAGCGCTAATGGTAGAAGCATCGCCAAGGCGCATTTTCGCGAATGCCCACACGTATCATATTAATTCAATATCTGTTAATTCTGACCAAGAGACATACCTCTCCGCCGACGATTTACGAATTAACTTGTGGAATTTAGAAATAACTGATCAAAGTTTTAATATTGTTGATATAAAGCCAACAAATATGGAAGAATTAACGGAGGTTATTACCGCCGCTGAATTTCATCCTACTGAATGTAATTTATTTGTATACTCAAGTAGTAAGGGCACAATACGCTTATGTGATATGAGGTCGGCTGCACTATGCGATAGACATGCTAAACAATTTGAGGAGCCAGAAAATCCAACGAATAGAAGTTTTTTCAGTGAAATAATTAGCTCTATTAGCGATGTTAAATTAAGTAATTCCGGTCGTTATATGATTTCTAGAGATTATCTGAGCATTAAGATTTGGGATCTACACATGGAAACTAAACCAATTGAGACATACCTGGTAAGCAATTTTCTGCAATATTTACATGATATTGCTAACAATTATGATTACATATTCTTGACTATGCTCAAACTACATTACTTTGGATGCATATTGGGAAGTTGCAATAGCAATTTTCTATCTTTACATTTTGTACATATGTATCCTGTTCAGTTGATATATTTTTCGGATGTGAATATACATCTTAATGACATTCTATGAAACTCAAATTTTATATTAAGTTTCATAGAATGGCATTTATTAAAAATAATAATGTATCAAATATCGTTTTTTTATTTTCAATAAATAGAAATATTAAGGTTGCAGACCTACAATTTTAACCTAGACACTAGTTTAGAATATTTTAATGGAGTGTACCTTTCAAAATTCATTCTGTTTTTTAATATCAATTTGGTTCAATCTAAAATAAACATTTTTAAAACATTCAATTTTTGTACATTATTATAAATAGCTTTAATATGTATATAAAATTCACACTTTGAATAAACAATTTTAACATTCTCAATACAAATTAAATATAAATTTCGAATGTGATTTGTTTGTTTTCTTATATGAATTTATTTTATATTATATTGATTAATTTACTTTCTATATATTTATTTAAATTTAACAGGTTCATGAGTATTTGAGAGCAAAACTTTGTTCATTGTATGAAAACGATTGCATTTTCGATAAATTCGAATGCTGCTGGAACGGAAATGATACGGCAATAATGACTGGAAGTTACAACAATTTCTTTCGTGTGTTTGATCGTAATACGAAAAAGGAAGTAACTCTAGAGGCTTCAAGGGATATTATTAAGCCGAAAACATTATTGAAACCTCGAAAAGTGTGTACAGGAGGCAAACGAAAGAAAGACGAGATTAGCGTTGATTGTCTCGATTTTAATAAGAAAATTTTACACACGGCCTGGCATCCATTAGAAAATATAATTGCTGTTGCAGCTACTAATAATTTATTTATATTTCAAGATAAATTTTAGCTAAGAGTGTTGTTAATTTTATAATTACTATTACATTTAGTTCTATAGATATATATATATATATAAAAAGAAACCACTCTATCTTTGAAATTAATAATTTTCTCTTTTATGTTTTAAATGTCATTATTTAAACAATTTTTGTTTTTAATTTTATCAACAAAAAATGGTTAAAAATATTGAGAATTAATAAATAAAGCATAAAAAATTAAAAAAAAAAACTAAAAATAATGACTATAATGCTTAATCAGAGAGGAAAATTGGATTAGTTATGGTTAAATTAACGAACAGAAAAACGCAAGTTTAGTCATGAATCAAGTAGTAACTGACATGAGTTTCAAAAAAATAAAATATATATTTATAGATCTGTATGCATATAAAGAGGGGACAAACAATATGTTTAATTACAGAAAATTATAACACAAGGTATAAAACATTTTTTTAAGATTAAGAATATATTGGAAAATAATGAAGAACAAAAATACTATAATGAGGTAACAAAACTATACTAATTGATATAAAAAAAAATTTTAATTAAAAAATTTATAATTGGAAAAAAAAAATAGAGAATAAAAATTTAATTCACAATGAAAAGTTAAACAATATCATGAAAATATAATTCGTTCTTAATTACAAGGCAAGCAAAAAAAATGTCCGTAGAAGTTTGCGTTTTATTTTCTCATCGTTTATATTTTAATATCATCAACAATCTTTTAATAAAAAATAATTTTTCTTTTTGTTTTATTATTTGTATCGTAAAATATTAGTAAAAAATATTATCGAAATAACCTGATTTATGAAAATACACAAATGGACAAATTTAAACAATTATTGTAGAAATTTAATTTTGAAATATTTTCTTAGCACAATTTAAAAAAAAAAACAATTTTATTTAAAAAAATAATAAAAAATTTTAATTTAGTTTTGTTTTCTTATAAATAAGTAATGTTTTGATTAGAAATCAAATAAATTAAAACGTTAATAAAGGTTTAAAAAAAACTAGTAATTAATGGATATTGCCACGTAATTGCCTTGCTCTAAATTATTCTTTCGCCATAATTCTTTGGTTTTTACATCGGAAAATTCTATTTTAATTTTTTTTAAAAAGAATAAGTACATTTAGTATTTGTGGCAATTTTTTTTGAAATTTTAATTTAAAGCTATGTTTTTTGAACTATAAATACATAAGAAATTATATATGTATGTGGCTTGATATATTATTCGACTTCGAGCAAATGTTTTCAGAAAAGCAATTTGCTGCTTATGATAAATAATTTTTGAATTATAATTAAAAAAAATTAAATCGGAATTTATCGGATTTATTAAAGAAATATTATCGCGAGTATAAATATAAAACTTATTTTTTTCAAATGAAATTATTTTATTTTTATATTTTAGTCCTATACAAACTGATAAGGTTTCCTAAAATATAAGTGGTCTAATAGCTATCAGTTAATTTTTTTCTAAATCTTTCTTTAATATTTTAGATAGATTAAAATGGTTTAAGACCTAAAAATAATTATGTTTTTTTATAAGTAATGAATTAGTCGAATGATTTTACAATAATTTATTTTATATTAATAATTATGCTTGTCACAAATGCTTTTTCTAATACAAACGTGTCCATATGTTACATTTTATAAATCATGGTTTAGATAATATCAAATTTTTAATAAGGGTATAATAATATTGAATAAAAATATCACAAAAAAAAACATTTAAATATGTAATGTAGAGAATGTTGTCCAAAGACGAGTGAAGATAAAAGTATTTTTACATGAACACAGCCATATACTTATAAAATTTAATCAAATACACACTTTTTGTTTAAACCTTGTTTATGCTTAAGAAAATAATATAAATTGGTTATGATTTTTAATGAATTTGTATTGTTGATTGTATAGAATTATAACCAACAATATTACAAAATTAATAATATTATTTAAGTAGAACAAAAATTTTGCCTTTCGATTTTGTAAGCCTTTCGATTGGTCATACACTATGTACGAGAATCTTTAAATTTTTCCAGTAATTTTAAAACATTTATTTATTAAACTTTTTTAGAATAAAATGTTTATTTGTATTTAACAATTTCCGGACGAATGAATTAATTTTGTAGCTCTAAATGTTGAAGAAATTATAAATCACCAATTTTGTAATGGAAGTCTCAAAAATATTTTTTTAGCTCCTAAAATGGTTCTGATAGAAAACTAGATTTGGTGGCTTGTATATTTCCATGAAAATTTTGAAAACTTAAATATGTTGAAATATTTATTAAGGAATTCTCCAAGAACATCTTATACGTTGGCAAATTATTTTAATCGTTAAGGTGATTTAAAAGAGTTTTAAAATATTTAAATAATAGTTTCAAATTTAATTAAATATCGATACTTTTTATATAAAAGTCTTAAACAAACTCATTTAAGTCTAGTAAATCAATATGATTTGGTCAGAAAAAAATAATTTATATTATACGGACAAATTTACGGTAAATATTCAAAAAGAAAAATTCCACGTTAATCAAATGAAATTATTATTGAAATCTTGAGCTATAAATTTGTCATAGCTACCTAGAAAAAATGTTGAAAAAATTTTCATGCATGAATCCAAATGTAAAAAAAATATATTTTAACTTTAGTTAAATTTCTGTAATAAGTTGTTTTCATCAATGAAACTTTCATTGAATAAATTAATGATTTTTCAGAAATGACCTCTATTTTTTCTATATTTCATAGTTAATTTTATATATGCAATTAAAAACTTTATGATTGAATTATTAAATTACTGTCAAAAATATAATAAACATATTTTAGGTCATTATAATACTTAAAAAAAATAGATTTCAACAGTTCGCCTTTTTTGTTAGAAGTTACATTTAATTATAAAATCATAATCTAGGTATATGTATTAAAAAAACTCATATTCCAGGTTGGCTTCAAATTTGTCCAGTGCAACATTTGCAAATTTTTAGATACTAACAATAATTCAACACCTCAAAATATCAGGTATATCTCCACTTAAATCGACTTCGAAATTTAAAAATAGTTTGATATTATTTACAATAATAATATTTTATGTTAGATCAATATACATTTGCTTATAATCATATAATAATTTAGTTATTCACACTACAAAATAAAAAAAATGTTTGTCTTCTAATTTCTCGGCCTTAAAGTTGTAGCTTTAATTTCCCATTGTTAAAAAAAACAATTACAGAACATCATTTTCTGATCTAATAACTTGTAGTATTTAAATATTATGAACATGTAAAATCCAGCCAAATTGGACAAATTTCAACATTATGAAGTAATCCGAAATCCTTCATTAAATATTAATTTTCAATTCAATATTAAAGATTTTCAAGTAAGTTATCTAATAAATACGTAAATGAACAAGATAATTTGAATTTATGTTTTATTTTCCTTAAAATAAAAAAATTGCCAATTGTAAAATTCTCACCACTCCTTTTTTTAATTTGGGTTTGATGTACAAGAATCGATGAAATATTAAGATACTAATTATTTACTTGCGATTATTATCTTTTCGTATTAATTGCTTTTTGTTGTAATTTCTACTTTTATTAATTTGAAGAATAATTAAGTCTTCCAAAATAATTTAAAAAAAAACTAAAAATAACTGGATTCGATAAAAATAAATTCAAATAAAGGGTTTTTGAATAGAAAATGCTACAGATCCCGAACATGAATCTTTTTGGCGGATATAAATTAAATACGAAATAACTGAAATACATGAGCATATAAACGTTTATGATTATGGTGAGATCATGTTTTATTAGTTGTTGTTATAAAAAATTGTTCAAACTATGTATTTTTATTTATTCAAATTTAATTCATTGAAAAAATTTTGTTTCAATTTCTAACCAACAAAAACGATAATGTAAACAATACACAGGAGTGAAATGAAAACTAAAAAGATATTAAAATGAAAATAAACTAGAACTAAATACAAAAAGAAATGGAAAAAAACATAAACGAATTGCAAGTATGCTGCTGCGAATGTATAGCTTTTTCAAATTAAATAAAAAAATAAAGATTTTTTTACGTAAAAATAGATGAAAGTTATATCTTTATTAAATAAGGGAAAAGTGCTTAAAATGTAACTAAAGAAAAGTAATAAAAAGAATGAACACAAACTAAAATAAAATCGTTGAGAAGTAATGATCATTAACGGAAATTCAATAAAAGAAAATTATTTTATTTTATTTCTTTTTAAAATTTATTAATTTTTATATAAGTTTATTACTTTTGTCATTCCATTATATGAAAAAAAAAACGGAGTAAAAATTCTTTATTTTGGACAAAAACATGACATTAGTGCATTTTCTTAGTAACAATTTGTACAACAAAATTTTTTAAAACTCTCTGCTGCTAAATTTTCTTTCCTAAAGTTATGGCTTATTATTGACTGCAAGCAACTATTTTCCGCAATTGATGCGACATGAGTGTGTGTTTTATTGCATAATAACAGGATATTCCGAGATATTAAGCTATAATAGTTTTTGTTTAAAATTAATTGCATTATTGAGGGTGTTTTGATGACTTGTGCCACATCATTTGACTCTTTTCAAAATGAAGATTAAATATGACAATAAAGATGTGTACATTTATTTTTTAAGCATATCGAGCTATACGATCTCTGTTCAAAAAGTATCGCGAATTTTGTGTTTTTTTTTCAAAAATTATTTATTCATGAATATATATTTTGTCCCCTTCAAAGTAATCGCCGCCAAATATTATACACTTCTGCCAACGTTTTTTTTCAATCCTCGAAGCACTTCAAAAAATCATTTTTTGTGATCTTGTTCAGCTCCTCCTTCGATGCCGTGTTTATATCCTCAATCGTCGTCCTTTCATGGGGCGCTTCAGTTTCGGGAACAGGAACAAGTCACAGGGGGCCATATCTGGGGAATACGGTGGCTGCGGCATTATTGTTTTTCGCTAAAAATTCGCGCACAAGCAACGATGCGTGAGCAGGGGCGTTATCATGGTGCAAAAGCCAATTTTGGTTCTTCCACAAATCCGGGCGTTTGTGGCGGATTGCTTCACGCGACTTGCGCATAACTTGCAGGTAATATTCCTTATTAACCGTTCTACCCTGTGGCAAGAACTCATGATGCACCACGCCCCTGCAATCGAAGAAAACTAAACAAAACCTTCACATTCGACCGAGCTTGGCGCGCTTTTTTTGGTCTTGGTTCGTGCGGCAGCTTCCATTGGGATGATTGAGCTTTGGTTTCCACGTCATAACCATAAACCCATGATTCGTCACCAGTTATGACCCTCTGGAGCAAATTTGGGTCGTCGCGGACAGAGTCCAACAACTCCTTAGTATTAATGTTAATGTGATGCTGTTTTTGGTCGAAAATGGGCAAAAATCGAATACGAGCCAAAACAAGTGCAAGCAAAGCAGCTGTCAAAAATTAACTGAACATTCAAAATGGCCGAACTTGTCGTCATAAGAGTGAGACATGAGTACCAAGATAACGCCACAAAAAATCGAAAATCGAATATACGTAACCCGCGGAAATTCAAAACTCGCGATTCGCGATACTTTTTGAACAGACCTCGTATGTACTATTTAATAAGAACAATGGATGAATTTATATAAAAGTGTCGCTGGCATGGTAGCAATTTTCAAAAAACATATTTTCTTAATTAACAATAAATTGTAGAAACATATTCAGTTTAATAATGACAATGTCTTTATTAAACTGAATATGTTTCTACCGTTATAGAAGGAGTTTGCTAACTATCGTTTAATTAAAAATTATAGCCATTACGTCTAAATTTCGTTGGTAACAGGTAAGCTAACTAACTTTTTAAAATTACAACTAAAATTTCAATATTTTGTGTATATAATAAATATTGTTCGTATAATTGCTGCTATTAAACATTTTAGTTCGGCCTTAAGTATTTTAACATTTACATAGATTTGGTAAATTGAATTGAACTTAACAAGACACTTCCTTGCATTGGAAATAATTAATAAAAAATTTAGAATATAATATAATTTAGTGCAAGTTTTTATGTTTTAACTACAATATTTTGTGAAATAAGTTTTATTGAATTTATGAAACTATAGAATAATAGTGCAATATTAAACATTTTACACATAATATACTCGATCATGACCAATTCTCAATTACCAAGAAATAGGGCCAGGAAAATAACATAAATTCTAAGTAAATTATTAAATTTTACTACAAAATATTGCCGACGTTTATCAAAATTATTTCGATATACATATATGTATAAATATCTATAAATATTTACAAATTTGTTATGTAAAAACAACCAATGGAATCCATAAAATATTCATATATATAGGTAAGTTAAAGTAATAATTGTTTAAAAACGGCCCGTGCACAAAACAATTTTTTAGGTTATTTTCTCTAGATCTTAGGAATGCGCTAAATATATTTTAGAAAATGAAAAATAAAGTTTATTACTCTAATGTTAAAAAATGTCTGCGAAATCTCCCTTAACAGCAGTTATTCATATTTGCGTAGGTAATATATGCATGTATAAATATAAATATCTCGCAAATTGATAGAAACTATTTAAATTTATAAAAAAAAACTATTAGCCCGATTAGATGTGCAGAATTCTGTATGCAATGAAATTAGGAAATACTAGTTCAAATGTTCGTGATTATATGTAAATTTTTGCACTGCGCCACATCTCAAAATGCCCCATCATGTGTAAAATACATGTGGATCGTATTTTCTTTAACTATTAAAAAGTGATTGCATTTTGTTTAAATGCTACTCATTTAAAAAGTGAATTGGAACTTTTACAGAACCATACCACCACCACAAGTAGTAAGACTTTTTGGTTTACATGATGGAGAAGTTGAAAACTTTAAGCAGGAAGTATTTTGTGTCAGTAGACGATTTCGCGTGGCTATATTAGTACGCACACGCTAATGGGAAATATTTTCTATATTACGTGGTATATAAAATATTATATTTTGGAATAAAAATATTCTTTTATCAAAACGATTGTGTAAATTAATTTTTGTAATAATTTTAATATGTATTATGATTAAAATAATTAACAATCAAAGATCGAAAGATACGAAAATTGTTTGAGTGTTAAAAATGATTTTTTTTCAAAGTGTTAAGTAACTTGTTTTATTTATAGTGCATCAAAAATAAAAATAATAAACTATATACCAAAGTTAAGACAATGAATATAATTGTAAAATTTCTTTTGGCCATTTTACATTTCAATCTTTTTGCTTTCACTGGTAAGTTTCAATGAAAACTACTTCAGCTAGTCTGTCACTAGCTTGGAAATATATAAAAGATAATTTCTTTGATATGTCTGATCAATTTCAAGCTTCTTATTATAATAATACAAATAAAAGAAATTTCAATGAATTTATGTTTTATAAAAAAATATTTTTTTTAAATTTTGTATAAGTAAATAATTTTGTTTGAATGGAAAATAGATTTCTTTTTACTTAACCTCTCTAGTTTTTTAAAGTGTAAACGAAAGACTTCAATACAAAAGCAAGAAACCCGATATTTTACTATTGGATTTTTTGTTATAAGCTTGTAGTGGGCAGCGATCGGTCACAGTTTTACTAAACTAGTTTGCCAAGAAAAATTGAGAAAATATTAATCATCCTGAATGTATGAGTAATTATTAAAAATTCCTTTAAATAACTCGGAAAATCAGTTGTTTATAATTATAATTTTTCAATTTTTTTAAAATAAATAAAATTCAATTTAATAAAGTAAAAACTTTGAAATTATTATGAACTGAATAATTAAATAGAGTCGGCGAAAGATGAAGATGGACCTTACCAAGGAAAATTTATAAATAGTTTAAATTCTTTCCATCATCAGGTAAATTGCATTTAGTTGAATTGTTGTAGACAATATTTTGAGCACAATTTTTTACTTAACTCGTACAGGTTTCTGGGGATGTTTATGCCGTTGATGAATATACATTTTTATTTACAAATTTCAATTACGATGGAAACGGTCGTGATACATTTTTTTGGGTTGGTGTCTCAAATCGCCCAGGTCCTCAAGGATTTATTGTTCCTGATGAAAAGGGAACGTGAGTATTTGAACAGATTCATTTTTATAAGATCGAAAATTCTTCCAATGTAAGCTGAAATCACAATTATTAGTGCAATTTGCTTATTATTTAACTAACCAATATTTTTGGCAATTTTTTAAAATATTATTTAGTCATTTGATATGGGTATTTATTGTAAAAATTTTAGTTAATATTTACTTATCAATATTGAAATTCATTCGTAAAATACTAAAAAATTTATATAAAAATAATTATATAAATTAATATATTTTATTCTTGAATTAAAATTTATTTTTAGAACAAACGTTTTGGAAAAATATTTTAATGAGAAGTTTACTTTAAAATTACCAGAAAATAAGAAAATTACAGAAATCGCTTGGTTAGCTATTTACGATTTAAATAGTCAAAATGATTTTGGTGATATATATATACCAGTAAACTTTGAACCTCCAATGGCGCAGAAAGTAGGTAGTTTCTCAAAGAAAGGTCACAACGTAACAAGTGGTGCTATTGAAATTTTGGATTCAAAAAGGATCCAAATTCCGGATTTTAGCTATGACGGTTTAGGAAAACAAACATATTTTTGGGCAGGTGTCGGTCCACAGCCGTCAAGCAAAGGAAAAAAGATTCCGGACGAATATGGATAGTAATTTATATTTTATTTTCTCATATTTAAGCCATATAAGTAAATTTTAAATTCTAAAGCTTGGATCCTATTCGAAAATATGATGAAGAAAAAATCATACTGCAACTGCCTGGTGATATGACTATTTTCGATATTGATTGGCTAAGCGTATATGATTTGGAGACAAAAGAAGATTTCGGATCTGTATTAATCCCAGATAGACTAAATGTTCCACCTTCACTAGTTAAAATATATCCATTTACGGATTCGCTTCCAAATTGCCGTCAACTCCATAGAGATTACCGAATTTCCTGGGAAGTTTTTGGTCCTCAAATAACGATCCAACTATCAGGCCAAGTTAAAGAAAATGAATATATGTCATTTGGAATATCTGGCTCTGAAAATAGAAGTCAAATGCTTGGTTCTGATGTTGTTGTAGCATACACTGATGGTGTTAGAAGCTACACTGCTGATTACAATATAACATCTTTAGCGCCCGTAAGATACTCTATAGAATAGTTATATAAATGATTGTTCGTTTAACATTTGTTGTGGTTTCAGTGCGTTCAAGTTTTAGGACAGAACAAAGGCGTATGTAGAGATGATGTTGTTGGAGGCTTAGACAGTTTTCAATTAAATACATTTACACGTGAGAATGGAATAAATACGGCTACGTTTAGAAGAACATTAATTTCATGTTAGTCTCTTATATAATTTGGTCCTTTTTTTAAAATTAATATTAGATTTTTAGCCGATTCCGGTGATAAAGAATTTCGTTTGGATCGTCCGATGTATACAGTATGGGCTGTAGGTCCATTAGACTCAAATAATGAACCAGCATTTCATAGTATATATCCAAAATATGATGTTATTGTTAGTTTCAATACCAGTGAACCAACTAGTGACTGTTTTAGTTTTACACGAGATGAAGAAAAAGTAATTGAAGTTTGGAAGAAAAATCAAATATTCGACAGGTAATGGAAATATGTATTTCATTAAAAAGTTATTTTAAAATATATATTCGCTTATTTAATAAATCGTATATAAAAGAAACATAAAATTATGATGTTGTTATATCAAATAAACTATTGTGAATCTATCATAGGTCAATACGAACTTTCCATGCTATTCTTGGCCCGGCAGGTGGTAAACGTGGATATCAAGGATTAACAGGTATAATACAGATAATGCATTATTTTTATACTGATTATCATAACCAAAATCAATTTATTTAACAAATTAGGTCAAGTATCGAATGGTCTGGCATGGTATATAAATGGTTTATTAGTTCCAGAATTATGGTTACGACGAGGTCTAACCTACGCATTTAAAGTATGATAATAATATTCATTAGAAAATATTTAATTAAATGTATTATATTAATTTTGATAAAATAAGGTCAGAGGAGGTAATAATCCTCATTCCTCTGAACATTATCATCCGTTGGTTGTAACTGATGAACCGCATGGTGGATATGATAGACTATCTGAGAAGAAACAAAATGAAGTTCGGGTATTGGCTGGTGTTGAGTTTACAAGACGTGGTCGACCTAAACCTACAGCAGGTTTGTGCATTATATTAAATTTACATAATCATATTGTATATCTTTTAATTTATATGCAGCTGGTGCCTTGTGCCTTGGTAACTACCCTAATGGTTATGATAGACGTTTAGATGACAATTTCCTAACATTTAAAAAATTTAATCGGACATTAAATTTTGTATGTGAAAATGGGGACGCCGCTACTTTAGAAATTACACCGAACAGTTCATGGCCTGATATTGTGTACTACAATAGTTTTACGCAAGCTAATATGGGATGGAAGATTCACATAGTCGATAGCTATACCAGAAGTAGTGCTTCAACTCGCCTACCAAATGTCATCTTTACACTATTATCATTATTTTTTATAGTCGGTACTTTGAAACATTAGTAAACATGTATAGATTTTATATTCATTTGAAAAGTGAATACTTAGTCATTGTATAATTTATCTAGATAATCAAGAAAATTGAACTTAGTTTGCAATTTATTCTTATACGTATAAAACGGTCAATTAATGACAAAGACATCAAGTTTGCAATTTAATCAATTTATTCTTATATCTTTACTATGTTTATGTTTTACCTTCCACAATTATTCAAAATATTTTCATCTTTACAATTTATCATCTCACATTCTGAAGCTTTTATTTATTTTTTTAATGCAATTGAAAATTATATGACTACATATGTTATGTATATATTTGCAATAAAATAGTTAATCATATATTTTTGTAATCTTACTTACTTTTGTGAGTATCGTTATTTATTTTGATTAAGTAGAAATATATGTTGAATTCTTATTAAATATTTGAAAGTACTCATATATCATATATATATATATGTATATCCATATATATTAACAAAAGCAATCATGTATCAGTCTTTTATTTTTATAGCGAACTTAGCTCGTTTTATAAAAATGCTCGGCATAATATAATATCTTGAGTTATAATGTACATATTTAAATAAAATTATATTTGAATACAATTGCTTTTTATTCATTGCTTTAAAATCAATAAGGCTTATTGAAGTTATTTGCATGGTCGCATAATGCCTCAAATTCTAAATCTCCTCACATAGTTTATAAAAGAAAACAAAAAATAAATGTATATGTGTTATTTTATTATTTTAAATATTTTACATAATTTATATTGCATTAAAACGGAAAATTTCTGAGAGCTAAATATTTTTTATAAAATTTTAACATATATCTTGTCCTAAAATATATCAAAACTTAAATTTAAAAAAAAACTGATAATCAACTTAAATATCTACAAAAAATAAATTAAGCTGGCACGAATACATTGCGTATACAGTAAAGTTGAGATTGAATTTTGATTAAAACTTTTAATATGTCTCAAATACATAAAATTTTGTCAATAATGAAATTGTGTATCGGAATTCATTCATGACTCATGTTGTTTTACAAATTCGTCTAATAATTTAGGTATTTGGTTTCGATACGGTATTCGATATTTATTGATTACTGTAGCTGCTAAACATTTTAAATTGATGAAATTTACTAAGGGTATTCGATTGAGGGGATTTCCCGATATGATATTAATGGGCCGTTCTTCAGACTTGTTGGGTTGGTCTAGATCGGCTCCATTTTTAAGTAGTAAATGAACAACCTAAAAACAATTTTTTTTTTTAAATTAACGCATGACTTTTATGTGTTAATATGAATTATCATTTATTTCAAATACTTACTTCACTATCGTAGTTATACGGTATTGCAGCAACGTGCAAAGGTGTTGACTTAGATTCGTTTTTTGCATTTATTTCAACTCCGCACTGAATTAGTAATTTCACAACATCTACATTAGGAAATACAACCTAAAATTTGTCATAAGCATATATATTTAATTTTATAAATTTAGATTTTATGTTTACAACAGTAAATGTAGTACAAGTATGTTAAATTAATTGCACTCACCATTACATTATTATCTTCCGTGAAGTATCCACTTTTGATAACGTTGAGACGAGATACGCATAAATGCAACAAAGTGTCGTTTGTGCATGCGCTGTGAATGTTCGCTTTGACAATAGCTTGTACACTGGTAAAGACTAGCTGTTTTTCTTGTATTGTAATAGCTGTTCTAATAAGTAAGAATATTAAATGTGTAATACACTTGAGCACCCTGTCAAAATTCTCCTGTTGTTTCTTATAGACCGGTTTAATTTGTAGCAAGCTTTGAGCTGCAGATATGTTTTGTGTTAAAAGACGAAATACCGCAAGAACATCCTTAAACAAAGGAATTTTGCAGTCGCCAAATTCAACAATTGGTAATTCATTAGATCTACCGTGCTGATCTAACATTAGTCGAACTAAAGCTTGCGCTGTAAAACATGTGTCAGAATATAAAATTGAATGGCGTGTAACTCGAACTTCCAGTGCCAATCTCCATAAATCTATACAACGTTGAAATCTGAGTGAGTCCGCATAGGATGCCCCTCTGAAAATATAATATCCAGAATTAGTAAGTTTTATTATTTTTATATGAATCAATCTTTTAACCTAAACATAAGACGGAATAGCATATCTTTGTGATGTATTCCTAATACGCGTTCGCAAATCAGCAGACTTTGTATCCTCATAGCATCAACATCGGTTGCTATATTATCCAATTCCTCAATTGTTGTGAATTCAATAACGTTACCATAAGCTATTCGAGTTTCAACTAAAGGTTTTTTTCCTGAAATTTGATTGCACTTTCATATAAATACATATCGTTAATATTTTTTTTCGTGAGAAATTTTTTAATAATTTGTGTTACTTAGTTCTTTATAGATGTGAGTAAAATTGTTATAGCAGTATCAAATAAATTATTTTTACATGCCCAAAGGATATTGTATAATATGCAAATAATAATTAAAAACAAACATTACTCTGTGTTCTGGCTTTTTAACAATAAACAAATTATATTTTAAGAGTTAGTATTGGATTTATAGTGCTGCTAGTATTTGATCATATATTCTTATTCTTAGTTGATAATATTGTTTGTAGATTTACAAATCAGCAATTTTTAGAAGGAATTTATTTTAAATTATTTACAAAATTGTCCTTAAAATATATTGATTATATATGACTCAATTATTTATTTATTTAAAATTTATTAAATAATTTATAGAATTTTTTAAATTATACTTATGTTAGAAGAATCACGTAAATGATGTGCCATACGCCAATGCAGAATCGCAACCCTTGTTTCATTGTGTTCATCCAAAAATGTTGATCCTGTTTATGAAATAATTATTTTCCCAGTTTGATTATAACGAATTTCATATTCTTACCAATAAGTTCATGTGCATCTGCCAAACGTTCAATACTATATGAAATCTGAGATTTTAGGTAATCAAAAATTTGGTGAGCGCCTTTTAAACATGCTATCTGCAAAGCGTCATCGCCATATCGACTTTTTGCAAAAGGGTCTGCACCATTTTCAAGAAATAGTTTGGTGGTTTCCAATCTGAATTGTTTAATTAAGTTCTTATTTTACACAATTTGAAGGCAACATTGTTGAGCAATAAATGTGTACCTGTGTTCTTGAATAGAATAATGAAGTGCCGTTTTGTCTTGAATATCAGTAGCATTCACATCGGCACCTTTATTTATTAAATACATGCATAACTGTACGGATTGAACTGAGTTAATTAGGCATGATCCTCCATTAATATTGGGTCGGCCAATATCTGCGCCATTTTCAACTAAAAATTGTACTGCCAAACCAAAAAATAATATGTTGTTTTTTAAAAACATATATAATTAAATACCTATATCTAAATGTGTCATAAAACAAGCGCTCCGAACAGGTGTAGATCCTGAATCGGATGCAGCATTTATATTACATCCTATTCGAACTAAGTATTTGACGACAGGTAGTTTCCCAGAAACTGCAGCACACCATAATGGAGTAACATAGTGAAAAGATCTATCCTCGGGAACTTCATATAATCCTCTTTGTTCGACATCTGCTTCACAGACTGTGACAAGATATTCAGCTATTTCGACACATCCCTTTTTACAAGCAATAAATAGTGGGGCACAACCATTTCGCATATTGTTTACTATGTCACGTCGTGTTAAACGTGGAAAGCTATAATGTGGACAATCACTTATATAAATAGATTCAATATATACGTGTTAAATTATAAAATTTATTTAAATAATATTAAATTTTGAAATGGCAACACAATATATTTATATGTATACATGTGTGTGGATTTTTTTTCTTCATTGAAATTGTAAACAATTTAATAACAAAACTCAAAATAAATCTATAAAAATATATTTTCATAAAACCTTTCGAGTTCTTTGCGTAGCTCCTCCGTCAACTGACTACCTTCGACACAACGCTTACATTCTTCAATTAACTCATTATTTAAGCTTTTTAGTTTCGATATTAAATTTGGTGTGTTTCGATTATTTATTTTAGTCAGTGAACTGTACATCTTGTTAAACATTTAATCAAAAAATGTTAAATTCATCCCAATATTTAAGACATTTATTAAAGTTTCACTATTTAATATTTATTGACAAAAAATAAACTTTAAACTTTGTAATCTCATTCGAACAATTAAGGAACATACGAAAATATTGACGTTTCAGGCAGTCTCTATTATTTTTTCCCATATCAAAGGGTGATACAAATGTTTTATTGTATAAGACCGGCGTTTTCAAACTCATCTCATACATATGTTTGTAATTTAATTGTGGTTTGAGATTCTACTTATTTCTGCACCTTTTTTAAAAAATTTAACAATAATCTCTAAATTCTTTTAGATTTTCTATATTTTTTTTTTGTCTATATATAGAACACGGAGTAAAACATTTCAAAAGCAAATAAAAACCCTCGATATAGAAATTATAACCATATTTAAACATTTGTTTTAAAATAATTGGTTATTATTAATTTAATTTAATGAAAATTTTCTTAATAAAATGTAATTATTTGTCCTTTATTTATTTAAATATAAAATTTATTTGTGTACATGAATATGTATGCCAATGTTAATAGATAAGCTCTTAGTGTATTATTAATAAAAGTTATATTTGATAAATGGAAAAAAATATTTAAAATTATGCTATTTTACAGTTACATATAAATATAGTAAAGAAAAACTACTTTAAGAAATTAAATTAACAATATATGTAGTCTTTTATTATCGAAATTAAATTAACAATATATGTAGTTTTTCCTGTACAAACATAGAGCACCCGATTTTTTTCTATTCTCATGTAGCAGCCAAAGATTATAAGAAATAACTGAGTAATAATTCCCTACTTGAAAGAGACTGATTATTGCACTTTCGTAAACTTTAAAGTGTATATATTCGAGTAAATACAGGTGCACGATAATTTATATTAAATCATACATGAAAATGCATTTCCAACTGGATTACAATAAATAAATATGTATTTAAAATATATCTTGTTTTAATTAATAATCAAAATTGTATACGTTAAAAAAATATGCCCATGGTAGAGTTTGAGGGAAAAAATTATTTCATTCCATAATGGATGTTAACGTTTATTAGAAATTTCTACATTTATAAGTCTCTGCCTTGCAGTCTGCAACAAATTTACTTTCTCCCGTAAAGATATAACTGCATGGATTACATGTAAAGAAATTGTTCCTTATTTTGCTATTGAACGCATTGGATCAGTTTAACATTGGGATTTGAATAGGCTGGTTTACCACACATATTGTAGATTTATCAGATTTTTTTAAAAAGAAAGATACGAATTTTTATAATGGCTATATTTTACAAAAGTATTGACGATATTGTAATGAAAAAATTGGTTAATTTTTTTCCGCAACAAGACTGTTTTATTGAAGTGAATCCCGGCAAAGTTATACTACCTAAAGAATTTATGGAAATTGGTGATGAAATTATTGATTTACCTGTTCGAGAAGATGATATTTGGTTAATTTCATATCCAAGAACAGGTATTTCATCTTACTATATCAGCAATAGAAATTTTTCGATATATATTTATATGTTTAAGGGTCTACTTGGGCGCAAGAAATGATTTGGCTTCTTGGAAATAAATTGAACTTTGAGGGAGCTAAAAAGATACAACAGATTAGAGTGCCACTATTAGAACTTACAGCACTTTTTAGCCAAGATCATCACGAATGGGTTTCGTAAGTTTGTTCTTTTTTTGCTTTTTCTGCAAATAATTAATTTTCGCTTTGTTAAGAAATTGTAATAGTTTTTCATTATTTATATTATTATTTAGAAATTCGATTGGCAACTCAGTGAAATATTTGAAAACGGTTCCAAGTCCTCGATTTGCTCGATCACATTTGCCGTTGGATCTTCTACCACGACAACTCGATACAGTTAAACCAAAAGTAATTAATCAATATATAAACACTATAATTGCGGATTAATTTTTATTAAAAAAAAACCATATTTTTATCTAATGTTAATTTTAGATAATTTACACAGGTCGTAATCCTAAAGATTTGTGTGTTTCATTTTATCACTATTGTAAGTTAGTTCATGGCTTACGTGGATCGTTTGAAGATTTTTGTGAAATTTTCATAACTGGGAATTCCCCAATTGGATGTTACTGGAATCATGTACTGCCATTTTGGAAACGTCGACACGACTCTAATATCCTATTTATTAAGTATGAGGATATGAAGCGAAATCTTCCTTCTATCATCCAACAATGTGCTGAATTTTTGGGTTTTGGCAGAGTTTTGACTGAAGTTGAAATGGAAAAAATGTGCGAACATTTAAAATTCGAAAGAATGCAATCAAATCCTGCTGTAAATTTGGAACCAATTATTAATCCATATAAAAAAGAGAATGATAATAATAAGAATAATTTAAAATTTATTCGTAAAGGACAAATTGGCGATTGGAAAAACTATATAACACCAGAGTTGTCCAAAAAATTCGATCATTGGATTGCACTTAATACATCCGATACCGATCTTGAATTCGTATATGAATAGGCATTTATTTCCAGTTCAAAATTTTACTAAGCCTATGAAAGACGGCAACTTTCTCATGGAATACATTTTTCTTTACTTACGAGTTTTATGCAATTTATTTTCTCCTTATAAACAGGTATTTTCTTTTGATAATAATTGACTATATTCAATGTAATCTAACTGATTTCAGTCACATGTTAACTTTCTTTATTTTTTTTTACATTTTATCTGTACTTTTATTTGGCTATATTACATATTAAAGATACATAAAAACTTAAGCTGCTTCTATATGAGGAAAATAAAATATATTTTGAATATTAATAAATATATATTTGAATAAAGTATTTTAAAAATTATGACAATAAATTTGAGAAACTTTAATTGATTTTTACATGTAACATATATTTTTAATAAATAATTCTTTTAAAAATATATTGTTTGATTATTTTCTTTATTAATATTTGTTTTTAAGTGCCTATAGTTTATTGCGTTTGCTATTAATTTAATTTCTTACTAATACATAAATTTAAAGTAGCAAAAAAATTTTAAATTTAAAAAAGAACACTAACAAACGAAAAACTTGAATTTGGGAAGCTTGGAAAATTACAAAACTAATTATAGTATATTAGCAACTAATAAATTTTAGCTAAAACTGCTATTAAAAAGCTATTAAATTTATTTAAATATCTCAGTATTTGATGTTAATTGGATATTATATTCTATATTCTATACATTTATGTAATTATATTTCTTAAAAAAAATTTCAAAATTATTACATAATTGACCAAAAATTTGTAATAATCGTGTTGTTATTAATATTTTTACAACTTTTTTAAATATGGTAGCTGAACATTTTTTATGTTTGAAAATTCAAAATGTGTTATATTGTTTGTTTCTAAAATATTGTATTTTAGATTTTATACGTGGACAAATGTTATTTTTGTTACTATGCTTAGTCAGAAATGGAAGCTTGCTTGTGGTAAATTTTTCATATCAATTATGATAAAAAATGTTCACTTGAAAACAATTGTGCAAATATTTAATTTATCGACAAAAATGGGTTAGCAATATCGAATAAAGTCGAAATATATTTATTTAAAATTTAAGTACCACGTATGTATTTCGAACATAGTCATATTAAACAATGTCGAGAATAATAAATAAATTTCATAATCATAGATTTTTTATACTAATATATTAATATATAAGTACCACAAAGAATATATATGTATAATGAGCTATTTGAAGATAAATAAATAAGTGAATTTTTGAATCTTTTCCACATTGTTTTATTGTAATTTTTCTTTTTTCCAAAAACATTTTCATTCCAAAATTATATTTCATATACTTTTTTAAAGGTTTATCTTTAGTTCATTTAGAATCCAATTTTTAAAGAGCAATTTATTTTGTTATCTTATACATACATAAAATATAGTAATTGTTTAATTTGTATTTAATTAGTGGCGTTTAATTTTTTAAATTAAATAAAAAGAGTTATATATAAGCTATGACGGATATATTTATTGTAAATTAAAGTCCACGGTTTTGTTTGCAGGACGTAATCCGGGCGGTCCTATTTTGGATGTCCCTTCCGCCTAAATCGGTCTGAATCTCACCAATGGCGCGAATGACGTCCAGCTCGAAAAGTGTTGTTGTTTTATTGGCATTTACCAGGAGTATATATAATATACAATATTACACAGAGTTACACAATATTTACATAGTATTAAGTATGTAAATTCAAACCATTGCTTTGAACCATTGAAATATGCAAATTCAAACCTGACATAGACCATTGATTTAACCTAGTCCCATAGAAAATATGTAAGGCCATCTGTACACGACGCTATTTTTCCTGGTTCTTTTCTTGCTAGATTCGCTACTGGTTTTTATGCGTGCTGGCTTCACGCGATACTTTTTTAAAAGTTAGATTTCTAGCTGGTTTTGATGAACAAATGACAAATCCGCATTTGTCGTTTGCTCATGCATCCCACGTGACAAGATGATGTTTCCCCATTAGTTCTCGTTAAAACTAGTAGCAAAAATAGCAAGAAAAATAAAACCCGTTCTATTTCTGAAATATTGCTTCGAAAGTAGTAACAGAGCAAGCAGAAACGTAATTTCTAGCATCGCAGCCAGCATCTTAACAAGAACGGTAGCAAGCAAGGAAATAATTAGCAAAAATACAAAGGAAGCTCTTTAAACTGTTGTAGTTGTTTTTCGTTCCAGATCTAACAACTTTGCTTGTTTACGTAGGCTTTTAGACAAACATCTGGGATTTGTTGATCGTTGTTGGATCGTGTAGTTCTCCATAATTAAACCGTGGCTATAGGTTAACATGGCAATTATGTAGTTCTCCATAATTTGAACGTGGCAAAACATAAACGTATAAGAATAATAGTACTGTCATTTGAAACGTCAAAGTAATAGGCTGTCCCAAATTAGATGTATCTATTTAAAGTCCTCTTATTTGATAAAGTTAACTTATTTTTTAAGCATAAAAATAAATAATGTCCTTTATGATTCGTAGACACGTTAAAAGAAATTCGACAGCACTTTTGATAAAGTTAATTTCTTTTTTAAGCATAAAAATAAATAATATCCTTTATGATTCGGATTCGTAGACATGTTAAAAGAAATTCGATAACTCTGCTGAAATTCCACCCAAAGTTTTACAACAATAAAATTATAAATAAGTATCTAAAAATCATTACTTTTGTTAGAATCCAAATTGAATTACTGAGAAGTTTGTAAAAAAATGGATTATTTACTTTCGCTTTTGAATTGATACTATACTTATAAGTACATATATTAAATAGGTCAGATTAACCGATAATCACTACCCTATTACTATAGTACTTATTGTTAGTAATATTATTTATATCTGTTGCTATGTCATTTACGGATTATTGTATGTTGAAATTTTTATTTTTTATAAAATACATTTATTTGGTAATTGAATTTTGTTCATTTGTACTTTTGTGAAAATATAATATTAATTTGTTATACTGATAAAAAAAGTTGCAAAAATTAAGTACATTAGTCAAATTTCAATGCTTATTATTGGCGCCCAAATTATAATTTTAATTACTTAATGACCCATTCGTATTTTTTTAAATATTTACTTTGGTTTTATAGATGCACTTGTAGTTATGAAGGGGAATTTTATAAACGAAAAATAGATAAGTATTTTTCTTCTTTCTTCCACATTCAAGAATCAATATGCTTCCGACTTTCTCAAGTTCAAGATTCGCAGGTAGTCACTTAGTAATGCAGACAGATAGCTAGTTAGTTGGGCGGCAGGTAAGAAGAAAACGACTTACCTCGTTTCAAAAACGAACAGTGGTTTGTACTGTTATTTTTCAAGTCCACATCATCTCAGATCAGTCGGTTCAACGTAATATCGCTTATTGCGTCCAGTCAGAAGCACAAACTCAGAACTTACTTGTCGATGTCGACATATTTGCTATCCAAGTTAGTTTAGAAAATAAGATTAGTGTACATCGACTAGTTGACGTTATAATTAAAATAATTTTAGTTGAATATCTTGCGAGTGTAATAAAGTGCAGTGTTTCTCATTAATGATAAATTTAATCTATTGATAAATTTTTAAAAAAAATCTGATTTTACCGTTGAATTTTTTGTGCTTTGAAAAGGTATTCAGTCATCAGTGGACTCTTCATTAATTTACCGTTTGTTAACATAGTTTTTGTAAATTTGTTCTAAATACCTTAGCACACTTATATTAGTTGGTTTTTTTTTATTGTTGGTAGACTTATATATCTTATTGATAGATTTTGTTGTTATTTGAAATATTTATTTAGTAAAGAAGAGATAAACAAAAAAATGTCGTTGAAAGGTGTTTTATTTTTAATACATGTTTGCATAAGCATATCTCTTGGTCATACAACGCAACGGCCAAATCGTGACGATGAATCAAATCCATTTTTGGATTTGGCATCGAATTTTGTTCAAGAGACAATTGCTAATCAAAATGGCAATGCAGGAGGTGCTGGACTTGCTGGAGTGGCGTCATTAATTGGTAATCTTATGCAAGGGGGTGATGGCAAATCAAATGGTGCTGCTCAAATTCTCTCAGGAATCGGTAGCATGTTAGGTAGTGGAAGATCTGACGGTGGTGGTATAGATCCACAAATGATAAGTAATGTCATTGAATTATTTACAAGTGGTGATGATTCAAATGATGATCACCATCGGCCATCCGAGAAAGAATCACTTGGCGTAGAATCGTTTATGCAAATTGCATCATTATTCATGAATCAGGGTAATAATAAGCAAGGGGATGGTCTTTCCAATTTTATACCCCTAATAATGCAAGCAATTAGTTCGTATAATGGACCGCAAGGAAGAAACATTAAAGAAAAGCATAAAGATCATGGATCCGTTCTTCCTCCAATATTGGAACAAATTCATGTGATGTGGGACTATTTTTCAAATACTGAATTAGCACAAACTCTTTGGGAAAAGACTGGAATTAGTAAAGTTTTTAAGGTGATTTAATAGATAATACTCTGTTATATTTTACTGCTTTAAAAATGTTTATTTTCTTAAATAACCAAATTGGCAATAATTATTAAAATTGCGTTTCCTTTTTTTTGTATTATATTTTACTAAACATAGGGATTTACTGATAATGAAGGTAAAATCGATTATGATAGACTATTTGAATCACTACACAATCAATCATTCCGGAGACATTGGATTAAACTTGCCACATTATACTTAGCTGAATGGGTTAAATATATAGCGCAGCCAGAAGTTTATCAAAGGTGAGAATATATTATATACATTAAAAAAAAGAAAAAAAACATTACACATATAATACTCGTATATATATATATATTGTCAAATAATTTGTTATGCGAAGATATTTTTGAAAATAGAATTCAAAACACTTGTACAAATATACAATTACACACATAATTCAAGTTATTTTCTGACGTGTTCTTTAAATATTAAATATTTTTAAAAAAATTTTTATTCGATCATTAAATTTTTAATTAAATTATAAAATATTTTCGATAGAATGTTTTAATAATTTTATTTTAAATTGATTTTTATTATTTTTAAAACCTTAAATATTTTTTAAGGAAAGTCAATTTTTTTTACTGTTGTGCTAATTTTATATTTTATATTTAAAAATGGGCTTTTTGTAATGCATTTATAATAACAATAATAAATTAGTATTTTTGTTATTTGGTCTGACGAAGTTGTGTAGAATTGCGACTTGTACGGAAACGTACGTGGTCTTTAGTGTCGTGGCACCTTAGAATTTACCTTTCAATGTTATTTGAAATTATAACAATAATAATAATAATAAGGATAGTTATCTTTGGCTTAAAAATTTTAAAAATATATTTTTTTTACCTACTTTTTAATATGCCAGTATTTTAAAAATAAATCTTAATATTTGATATATATACCAAGAAAGAATTTTTTTAAAGCTATTCAAATTTTTCAAAATATCTAAAATAATTTTAAATTTTTAAGAAAAGATAAATATTCATGCAGTGGTTTCATGCAAAAGATATAGTGGTAGTTTTTTTTAAATTATGAAAACAAAATGATATACTTGGGTGAGTTCGTTTATTTATCTACTTGGCCACTCATCCGATGTTTTGTACGTATTTGAGAGTGTTGTATATTTATACATGTACAGCATATAGGTATAGTCATTATTTTTCTCTTGATTTAATGCAAAATAATGACGCAAAACTATTCGCATCTTATGCTTTTTCTTTCCCTGCACCAAATAATTATGCTCATATTTCCCAAAAGCTTTTATTTTTCTCGACTTTTTCTTCGAATTATAATTTCTTCTTCTCTCTTTTTGATACAGTCACTACATCGTCATCACATAGAAATTTTATTGAACAGTTAGCTGCAGCGTCTGTGTTTGACGATTATAAAAACACAACGTTTTTCTTAACGTTTTGTTCCATAATTGCCAGTAAATTTTACACGTCCGTCTTTCCAATTTCACCTAACCGATTTTCATATTTGTGGTCGAACTTATGAATTATATATTATATTTCGGTGTTAAGTCTACCATTTGTAATTTAGGCTAATTTAGTTGACATAACTGAACTTTGAATTTGTATAACTTTTATTGTATTATTATAAAATTTTAGCATTACCACGTCAAGTTCTTTGGCTAATATGTTCTATATTTACTTTGAAAAGTCGTGCATCTTAAATTTATTTTTAACTACATATATATATACATATAAGATGGCAATCATAGAATTTTGATTTAATAAGAAATCTGTAGGTAATAGTGTGTTTGTAATTACAGTTCGTTGACACCATTCGTTCTTGCGGTAAACCTGTTTACAATGTTCGCATTTTCATGTTTTATTTTCTGAGAATCTCTGATAAGCTTATACACAAATTGAAGATATTTTCCTCATCATTATTTTTTTCAGTATGAATAGAGATTTATTTATTTTTATCCAGCATATATGTAAATATATTTATAACTGAAATAATATAGTATTAATAATTCGTAAAATATGTAAAAATTCTTAATCTATAATTTCACATATGGTATGATAGGTTCATGACATTTTCAGAAGGACCTACTTTCAAACAAATTTTTTTATATACATATATGTATGTTAACAATTTTGAAATATCACATTAATAGAAATCTATAACAGATAATAAATTTTCTGATTTTATGTAAATTTTCGAATTTCTAAAAACTGTGCGGTCTCTTTAAAAATTATGCCTTAAGCGTCAATATTTTTTAACTGGTTCATTCGTCAAAAGGTAAGGTCTATTTCCAAGCATTAAAAGTTATAAGTTATTATTACGTTACCATGGATAATTTGTTTATATGTATATAAATACATGTAACGGGAAGACGCTTTTAGCTTTTTAAAAATTACTGTTAATATAAGAATTTGTTATTTAGCTAATAAAAATTAATGGAAAATCATATTTTCGGTCATATTTTGACCTTGTGATGATACTTTTTTACTACGCATCGTATTACGAAATAACTTACTTATAATTTTGAGCATTTTATTTGACACAACAATATGTTTTAAATTAAATGCTCAAATATTTTTTTAATTGCCGCTATATTCAAATTGAATGGTATAAGAATGTGGTAAGATTTATTTTCTCAAATTCCTACGTACTTTAGTTTAAAAAAGGGATTGCAAAGCCTTTTGAATGTCGGCGATCATAACGAGTAGTAATAAGTAGGTAATTTTATAAATTATAAAACTATTTTGTAATTTACTATAAGATTTTTACAATACTACGAGTATTTCCTGTATTTGTAGGATCGAAGTTAGTTTTTAGTATGTATAGTCTTTGAATAATTCGATAACAATTAGTTGCTAATTCTTTACATAAAAAAGGAAATAAATTATTTATATGTTATGCTATTGTCTAATTAAATGAATTTGTATTTTCATATATGTACGGTTTAGTTTGTATCAAAAAGTACAATTTAAGTAGTATAAAATATTATACTACTAATAAAATATGACACGCTCAATTTCGATATTAATAGATAAAACTACTGGTATTAAATGTCTTACTTTCATTAATATCCATATACATAGGTATAGTCGTGACAATAATAAATATTTGTTTATATCTTTCATAATTAAACGTGTTCTTCAGAAAACTTATTTTTGAATGTAGTATAAGCCCAATTAAATTGAAATATTTTCGACAAAAAATTAAAAAAAACACACATAAATAATATTATGTGTATTATTGTTAAAAGAATTTTATGATTATTGTTAATACGTCATGAAAAGTAAATAAAATATTTTTACTTCCAGAGAATAATTTTTATTAATTTATTAATTTTTAAATTTGAATCTGTTTATTAAATAAGAGAATAGAACAATTATTATAAAAATAATTTCAAATTATTAAAAAAAAACTAATTTTTTTCTAATTCAATTATATAAAAATACTGTTTTTAAAATATTTCTTATAATTTCGGTAATTTTTATATAAGATTTTGACTACAAATTTAAATTAATTATATATAAAGAAAATATCAAATATATTGTTTAAAGAAAAAAAAATTTCAATTTTCTATTAATAATATTTTATTTTATATATAAAGATATATTCAAACGGGACAAGCAATGGTTAATGGATATTTAAAAATGTATGGATTCCCTAAATCTGCACTAATTGATTCTGCTCGACCCGTTGAAACTATTTCCAATTTTTTGAATTACGCATCAAAACAACATTTTCGTACAAAGGCTGATGCAAAATCGTATGTGAAACCAGCTGTTACTTATATACAGGACTTATTCAAAATGGCCCAAACTCGAGGTTTTTTGCAAAAATTCAACGCATCGGAACTGAGTGATAAACTTACAGATACACTTAACTTAGAGGTAAAGGACAAATTTTTATATGTTCAAAAATAACTCTTGTTTATTTTATTTTATTCAGAAGTGTTCCTTTAGAAATATAAATTGACTTTTCTATAAAATATATCAAATGTAATTTTTATGTAGATTATAGAACCGGTTCTTAAAATACATCGTGGTTATCATCATGCGATTGAAATACCTCACTGTGATAAGTACATTTTATGTGAACTAAATTCTCATGATCCTAACGAAAAGCTGGGACTACCAGGATTTAAGGCAGGCATAATGAAATTTGGTAGTATGGCTGCAGCTTGGTTTGTTAGTACAGAAACAAATACACCATTCTGGGACTTAATTAATGTCGTCAATGAGCCGTATGATTGCACGGTAAATATAACAAAATAGTATATAAAAGATCAATTAGTAATTCTACTACTCCCCAATAGTAAAGTTCATTATTCTAGTTTTTTTTTTGTAAAATTGTGTAATACTGGGTTTTAAATATATTAATATTATCAACTCATTTCAAAAATGGAAAACGTTTTTATAACATCTAATAAAATTATGTATTTTTTCTATATTACAGAAACGATTCCCAGTTGATTGTTCGCAATTCCATGAGGGAGAAGCAAAGGTCAAGACGGAATACGTTCATACTGAACTTTAAATATAATAAATAAATAGAACTTCATTTTATTAAATTTTTGTAAATAAAAACATGAATATGAAAAAAAAAACAGTTTTTTATATAACATAAATTTTTCCTATTATGAAAAAAAATGGGACAATGGGATAAAAAGTAAATTAAAAGAATAATAAATTGTAATAATAGTTTTAGATATAATTCAAACAATAATATTTAATAAAATGATTTTTGTGATAACATTTGTTTTATATTAATAATTAGTACATGTTTAATGAATTTTATTTTTATTTTTGCAAAATATAATATATTAGGGCTTTAAAACACACACATATATTTTTTATTGTAAAGATAAACATACTACATATATTTATAAACCCCTTTTTTACATTATTTTTTTTATTTTAAAACAATATTCTTTGTGAATCTATATAATAATGTATGAATTAAAAATTATGTTTTTATAATATAGGATTCAAGCATTAATTTTTTTTCATATTTTTACAAACCCAATCCATTCCATCCTAAAATAATATGAAGACAATATGATATATATAAACAAAATATATAAAAAAAAGAGTATCGAATTTTTACCTTAACTCCAGTACCTTCGACCGCCGAGCAAGGTTGAATCTGCCAAGTCCGATCCTCCAATTTTGTTAGGCCTATATTTTCTACGATTTCTGCACCACACATTGCATTAGGAAGGTCTTGTTTGTTTGCAAAAACTAGCAAAGGAATATTTTGCAGTCTTTCATCTGTTAATATTTCCATCAATTCATTTCCAGTTTCTGATAATCGATGTCGATCCGTGCAATCTATGACATAAATCTGTTTGCAAAATATACACTGTACCGATGAAAAGATAAAAAAACCAAATAACAAATACCAGAATATCCGTATTCTCAAAATAATTTTTCCAATAAGGTCGAATTTTACTTTGCCCACCAATATCCCACACATTAAGTTTGAATCCATCACATGCTACAGATTTTATATTAAATCCGGCAGTTGGTGTAACCTGATTAAAAATCATATCAAGTTAAATATGAAATTGCAATTAAGTCTGTCTGTTTCCCATTATAAATGATCAAATATTTTTTTGTAAAACTACGGATATTTTTTGAATATTTACTTACATGCGTTATTTCTTCAGACGCTAAACTTTTGAGTAAGGTAGTTTTGCCCGCATTATCAAGGCCCAGCAATAGAATTCGGGCTTCTTTGTCTGTATTTGCACGCATTTTACGTAATAACGACAAAAGCCCCTGTAGTGCAAATAAAAAAGAATGGAATATTTTATAATATACAATTGCATATAAAGTTAAATATTTAAAATGAAGGGAAAGAGAAAAATAATTATTTATAATAACCGTAATTTGGAATTGAAAAGTAAATAAAATATAATAAATTGAAAGAAAAATTACAAAAAAAATACAAATCAATAAAAAAATATTTTTGTAATACAAAAATCATTTATACGGTTTATCGACACATTTTTTGTTAAGGTAATAACATTTTACTCAAATGTTAATAATCGGTTTTATGTGAACCAAAGACACAAACCATCTGAGAGTAAATGCACATAGTTGACAGTACGGGAAACTTTTTTTACTGTCATATTTGACATACGAAATCGGAACGAAGTAAAATTTATTAACTGTGTTGATATGGTAACCGTTTTGAAATACAAATGCATACTTCAATAAACTTTAATTTCTTTTTAAAAAAAAATTATAATTATTTTATATTTTAATATATTATTTGTTATTTTATTTGAAAAGATAATTTCTTACCATATAGAAAGTCGATTTGAAACAGTATTCGGAGATATTTCAATAAATTAGAAATTTTATAACTATGATGTGCCGGGTTGTTGGATTTGTCGTCTATTGTAACTGCGGAGACTAAACGTTAATTTCTGACAGGAATTGCCAACTAAGAAATATGAAAAACGTCTACGTTTGTGGTTTCAACGGCTTCAAGCAGTTTATTAATGTGGAATCAACTCGTATAGCCAGTCCAACAAGTAGGATCCTAAAATATGAAATTTGATGTTTAATTTTATGTATGCTTTTAGAAATATCATTATTACAATTATTTTGCAAAGCAATCTATGCAATTTCGTGGTCATTTAATGCAATAGCTTACGGTAATAAAGTAGAATTAAGTGGATTTCTTATTGGAGTTGCGGGTAATCGGAAATTATTAGAATTCGGATGTCCTATAAAGCAGTTAGCTGTTAATGATAGCAGATGTCTTGCGCTTTTGGAAAATGGAGATATAATAAAGATATCTATTGAAACATTAATAATAGATAAATTAAGATTTTTAGATATTGAACAAAATTCAAATAAAAGGAACATATTTGGAGATTTAAAGCAAACGCCTCCAGATGAGGTTGAATGGCTAGTAGCAGGAAATGTTATTTGTGTAGCAATAACTCGAAACAACTTTGTCTACAATATTCCAGTAAAGATACACCAGTTTCCAAAGTATATTCGAATTGTGTCAGTAAAATGTGGTGCGGAACATGCACTAGCCCTTACATCTAATGGTGATATTTATTCATGGGGAAATGGCCTGTTAGTATAATAATTTTATGAAATTTAATTATTTTAAAAAAATTACCAAATATAATTATTTAATTGTAGCAAATTATATTTGTTAATTTCAAAAAACAAATTCAAATGACTTAAAATAAATTCATGTGACTTAATAATTAAAAGCGAATTATTTTCTATATATATATCAGTATTAAATGAATTTTTAAATTGCACACCTTTAATTTTTCAGACGTGGACAATTAGGCAATGAAGTTACCGAAAAACAGGAGATACCTTTAATTGTGGAGCCTTTAGCAGGAATTAAAGTATAAGTTGATTAAAGTTAGCACTATGATGTTAAAACAATATTATTATTTCAGATAGTACGTATTGCTTCAGGATCGTGGAGCAGCGCTGCAGTTTGTTCTTTTGGAACACTTTATGTTTGGGGTTTCAATAATAATGGACAACTCGGCCTAAAATGTATTGAAAATATACCTTCGCCTCTAGGACAAATAGTTGAGCATCGCAAGAAGCAAAGTGTATATTATTCACCAGAAATTGTTGATTTACCTTCATGTTGTTGTTTTGATGGTGAGAGCACAGAAGCTTGCAGTATAAAAGAAGTATTCTGTGGCGCTCGACATACTTTTGTTCAAAAATCTTGCGGTAAATTATATAATGCTGGCTGGAATTCCTATGGGCAATTAGGAATAAATAGTTCTGCCGAATTTCAGGACGAGTTTGTTGAATTTAAAAATTTAACAAATATTCAAGATATAATCTGTGGTCCCTGGTGTACTGTATTTGTTACTGATGAAATATAAATCAAAAACAAATCATAACAATTAGATATCATCATTTATTTTAATAAATATATTTATATATTACATCAGAAACTTATTCGATTATATTCAGTTTGTTTAATTTACTAATTTCATAAAACTATCCACATTGCCTTATTTTACCGTAATTTTCCTGTCAGATAGATGGGATAACTATAAAATGGAGCTAAATTTTCGGAATTGTCTTCGAAACCAAAAACATATGATTTGTCTTAAATCTGTTTTATTTATTAAGCCATTTTTAAAACTTCAGCGAAAATAAAATTGGTCACTGGAAACTTACTCAATTAATTGTATGATTTGGCATCAATATTCGATTCATCACTGATATTTTTATAAAGTTTAGGCATTCATTCTGAAAATTTACTAGGTATTATTTTCAAGAAAGTTTTCTTTCTGAAATGAAAAATATTAACAGATTTATTTGGTATTAAAGAGTACAAACCAAAGTTATCCACTTCATAGTAAAAAAACTTTCCTACTTCATATATACATAAAACAAAATAATTATAGATATAAAAAAATATATTCTCATAAAATAAATCTTTCGTATAATTGAATTAGCATTTAAACTAGATTTATAACTTCAAAATAGAACTTTAATTCAAAGTGGTATGCAATCTGAGCTTACTGATAGTAGGCAATTAGGTGCAACTTAAAAAAATGGTAGTCTGAAAAACAGAAATTTGTAGATTTTTGCTTTAACATTTTGAGAAAGCATCGGATGTTCTTGGGCTTGAATTATAATGATTGAGTATAATAAACCATAGAATAATAACGTTTTTGAATTCATTTAACATTAAAATCGGGTTTTTCAATAGAAACTTGATATGTCAAGTTGCTATTGAAATACCCAATATTGTGTTTTCGATTACCTAATTACGTGTTAGCATACCAACGGGAGCACTTTCCTGTGTTAGCATATCAATTGCAATTTACAGATAAACATAATTATTAATTAATTTAATATTTAGAAACGATGCAATATATATTTATATAACTATTCAATATAGAATCATTAAAATTATTCCAATATTTAGGAACGCCGGAGATATATGCAATCATTTTGTGTATATTCATAATCTTGAATTATGACAGTTTGAATTTGGTTTGAATCTGTACTTTCAAATGCTTATTTAATTTCCTTCGTTTGAAAGTGGTAGAAAAAATAAAGATTGTATAATAAATTAAAAAAAAAATTTAACAGTATTTATGAACATTTAAAAAGCTTACACAAAATATGATAAAAATTTGCCATACTATAAGAGAAATAATTGGCTTTTTTTTTTGTTCGTATTACATCATCTCATGTAAAGAATTGTGTCCAAATATGCATAAAATTCCATTTGAAAAGTACTTCCTTTTTTTATTTCTAAAATAGTTTAAGATAATTTTTCAGTATGTGCTTTTGAGTTTTGATTAAATAAAAAATAAAATGTCCGAAGAAGCGCTTGTCATATTGTTTTGCTATGTAATAGAAAGGGAATTCGTGCTTATATGCAGTAGTTATATTAGGACACTAATATAACGGTTTTGCGCGATATATTCGTAGTTTATATAAGAGCCAATGTCCGAAAGAAAAGTTTCTATAGGTCTATATGCTATGAAAAATTTTCGACCAAGGGGCAGAGCCTGTCTTTTTCCGATATGAAAGGAAAGCTTTGAATTTTATTAAAACCGATACTCCTTCGAGAAAGTGGAACGGAACACTTTGTTTTGTTCCTTCAGTTTTTTTTTTAATTTTTCTAACTTTTAAAAAGAATTGTATTGAAAGTAATATTGTAGAATAATCAAATATGTTGATATTGATCTACGTAGGAATAGAAATAATAAATTATATGTATTCGTTTACTGATTAATCTAAAATTTTAATTTAAAATTTTGACGAGACCAAAAAACAACTTCCAGCTCTACAAAAGGTATATTTTTTTGAACTCATCTAAATTTCTATTAAGAAGTTCTTTCAGACTTTCGAAGTTTTTCCATTCATCTCGTTTGATGGGTGAGCAAAATATGCTCAATCCTCAAATCAAGAATAAAATCCAGATCGTCTTGATCATTAATAAATAATTTCAAATTTCTTAATTTATGTTTTGCGCAGTTTCAGTATATGCAGCCGCTATATAAATATCAAATCGTATTTGGAGTTTTCGGACATTTAATGATGGAATACATTTTTAATAATACAAATTCTTAATATGAAAATTATTTACATATAGTATTTACTCAACTACGAGTAATGAAATTATTAAAAGAATAAGATTCTTATTTGACTAACGCTGAGGATACAATTACAAATTGGGAGCAGAGCGATAAAATTTCGATGACGAATTGGATTATTGAAATTATCGCCAACTGTTATTATAAATAAATAATAACAATTTTTGTAAGGCTTATTTTGATTTTTGATATTTAATCAACATCACTTCGCTGGAAAACAACGAATACGACGAACATAAATGATGTTCATACACAAATACACAAAGAATTTTTTTACAGTTTACTACGTTTGCGGTAAAAATATTTATGAATATATGGTATGTACATATACACATGTATATCCAATATGGAAGTTCTATGGATATATTTGGTATACGAAATATATGAATTTTTTTATTTGATACGAAAAACCTTTGAGTATTTGTACATATACATCCTAATATCTGTATGGAAATTCCTCTGATTATAAACAATTTGTATATTAATGTATTTTGACTATCACGCATTCATGCATATATTCGCAAAGTGTTTTTTTGAGATGGCAGCGGCGGCATTAAGCACAAAACTATTTTTCGTCTTTGCGCAATTTGTAATTGCAAGTTTGGGGCAAAAAATTGTAACTTGTCAGGCTAGAATTTCGTTCAGGGAAGGGAAGTCTACGCTCCAAGTGCAACGACAATAACAATAGCGACAGCACCAGCAACAGCAATGGCGGTGACGGCAACAGCAACCAACGGCCATAAAAACAGCAGAGTTGGCCAAAAATTGCGGCAACAACAGGACAGAGGAATATTGGTGTCGGTTTGGTCAATGGCTTGAAGCAATCGACGTCGGGGTTGGTATCAGCAGTGAACGGGCGGTAGTCACTGATGGGGTCAATGTTATTGCCCATGGTCAGTTCTCGAAATATATTTGTGCCGTTCCACTTAGAAGGGGCGCAGAGCGGACTAATGGACGGATAACGTCCGTGTGTTCCGACGAAATTAATCGCCGGCAATATTTTGTTATTTGGCTGGATATTCGGTCGAACAGAACAGGGGCAAAAGAATAAAAAAAATAGTGGATGAGTAAAATGAGCGAAAAAAATTGACGCAACTGCAACTGGAAACGAAAAAATATTGTGAATTCGCGTACATAGCACGATGTGTTGAGTATACGGAACGGCTCTGTTTATTGTGGGCTCTTGTGCGTTTGTTTGCGTTATAAGGTTTCACAAAAGAAAATACCAAAAGTGGAGGACGGAAAAATGCAGTTTGGACACGTAGAGTGTTTTTTTCCTTATTTTTTTTTTTGGAATTAGCCAGTTGCAGATTCTGTTAGCATCACATACCAAAGTACACATCCCAAGTCCGTATTTAAGTACATATATATATAATATATATATTGCCGCTTACACATATATATGAGTACAAATGCAAATACACATTCATGTATTGGCTAAGTCTTTTAGTCGTTAAAAAACATTTTGTGAGCTTCATTTCGATTAACACATCAACGTTTTTATTTTTTTTCTTAACTTCCTACATTTTCTTTTGACTGTTTCATTTGCATGCTTAGACAGGTATTACCCCAAATAAATAACGTTCATAATATACAATTATGATAAATATTTTGCCAAATATCAGCTGTTAAGATCAATTTTCAAATATTTGTAATCAAAATGTACAATTACAGAACTATGATATTGTGATATAATTCTTTTTATAATATCTATAATTTTATTAGAAAAAAAAACTAGTTTTCATTTTCATTTTTAAACAGGAGAAACTTTAGAACTGAAGTTGGTAATAGACTTAAACATTTCAAAAATACACAGAATCGAATTATTCACTATTTGTTCGAAAATTCATGTGTTTACATGAATTACTTTAAAATAATGATTGACAGATTAACGAGTATATTGATTTATTATTACCTTCTTTATTAGTCCTCTACGAGGTGTGGCAGCTATATAGCGGCGGAGGCGTCGTTTCTACATTTCGTAGCAGTACTATAGGGTTTTCCAATAAGAGTGATATGATTTCTAAGTGACGTTTCGGCCATTTGTAATATGTCATGAACTGTCTTTTGTTTTTCATTGTATTTAGTAATGTTTACAATTTTATCATGGAGTGATATACGCAAGAACAACGTTTACAAATTATTCAATTTTATTATCAAAATAATCGTTATCGAATTGCAACTTTTCGTGCGCTTTTCCGTGCGGTAAATAAACAAAACTGTCGATTCTGGTTCGAAGAAAATCTACAAATTATTCATGAACACCCATTACATTCACCTAAATTGACAGTTTGGTGTGGTTTTTGGTCTGGTGGAATCATCGGTCCGTACTTCTTTCGAAATGAGGCTGGTAACACAGTTACTGGCAATGGAGAGCTGTATAGATCGATGATAACCAACTTTTTATGGCCGAAATTGGAAGAAGTTGATCTTGACAACATCTGGTTCCAACAAGACGGGGCTACGTGCCACACAGCACGTGCAACAACCGAATTATTGCGAGAAAAGTTTGGAGATTCGATTATTTCAAGAAATTGTGACATTGAATGGCCTCCAAGAAGTTGTGATTTAGGGATTATTTGAAGTCATTGGTCTTTAGCAATAAACCAGACTCTCTTCAAGCTTTAAGGTCAATATTGACCGTGCTATTCATGACATACGACTTGATTTAGTGGAAAAAGTGCTCGAAAATTGGGTTCATCGAATTCATTCCTGCAAAAGAAGTCGTGGAGGCCATTTGAATGACGTTTTATTCAGAACTTAATTGTATCGATTGTACTTCACATTAAATAAAAAACATTTGAATTTCCTTAACAATTAGTGTGTTTTTTTTTGTTGAAAAGAAATCATATCACTCTTATTCGAAAACCCTTTAGAAGGCTTCAACTGAAATTGCCTTCAGCTCCTCCGTTACACGCATTTGAGTGTTTTCGACGGTATCAAGATGTGATCCTTTTTCAAGTGGTTTTTGATGTAAAGAAACAAAAAAAATCATACAGACTTAGATGAAGTGAATTTTCCGAGAAAAACTCATTGATGGATATAATAATTGTGGTGGAGCATCCAGTTGTCTGACGCGAAGAAACCTGTTTTCTGTGGCTCCAAATTTCGCTATTTCATTTTTTGGAATGCACTACAGATGAACATTCTGGACATTTAGCTAGAAAAGAAAAACGGTCTCACAACTTTTCTGCAACCCCTCGTGTATGTCAACCACTTCAGATTGTATTGTGCTGTGACATTATTATCTTTACTTTGTTATTAATTTTATTACGATTTTCTATATTTTATATTTTACATTAAAGAGAATTTACACTTTTATAAAAGGTCGCAGATCTTAACGATTGTATTAAATTTTTTACTATTTTTCTTTTGTTTAGAAAGTAAAGATGAGTGGATCCTACCAAAACTAGCAATTTAATTTTTGTTTACCTTGTGAAAGAACACACAAACAATTAATCAATATTTTTTCTATTATTTTATTGTCATTCATCCTAAGCATTGGCCAGTTATAATAAATTTTTCCGAAATTAATAATATACCAAAATAAATAAAATATTATTTGAATTATTCAAAAAAATAATTTGAATTTATTATTTCTAAATTTGATGGATATTTGGAAGATATACGTGTATGGAATTTTGTTAAAAATCGAGATGAAAAAATTAGAAAAAAAAATTTGAGTACAAAAAATGCATTGCAATTGCAATGGAAAATGGCGCAAAGTCCATCTCCAGAATTGCGAGTGTTGTGTGCAGTCGTACGACGATTACCATTTCAGTGGTACGAGTACGAGCATTGGCAAGAAATTGTATTCAGTAATTGCCAAATGAATCAACGAAAACCAATTCTCTTATAATATGGTGTTCACAAAAAATGCTCAAACATTTTTTCGCACACAAATACGTGGTCGTCATACACACATTTATGTAAGTTTACGATTAAAGCGTCCCCATTGTTCGATTGTGTGTATTCCGTTTGCCGCGCGCTCTAGAAAAAGTCAATTAAATTTAAGTTGGGGCAGGTTTTTGTATTTTGTTGAGTTTACTAACCTCGGCGACGAGAGACGCAGTCAGTTTTTGAAACGTAACTTATATTATAACATATATACGTACGAGTTAATATGAATGCACGTACAGTGCACGAGTATAATCCATACTCATACTTATAGATAGATATTGATACTCGTATTACTTGTGTATTATATGTATATCCTACAGCTCTGATGGTAGGTTGGTTAGGCTTGGTGTTTAGTCCGAATCATTACGTCTTCCTTCGCCAAAACTTACTTTTGCTCGGGTTGATTTCGGCTAAATTCGGAACATTTTGATTAAGTTCAGTAAACGACAGTTTCTAGATGCGTTCCATCATAAGTTTTAGGTTTTTTTTTTTTTTTTTTAAATTTACGCTTAAGTTTGTAATTTTATCTTTATTATTATTGTACTCTTGCCTCTCTCTTTATTTATTATTTCTATAATCTGAGTCTTTTGTGTGCGTGATACTTTTTTCTATATATTTTTTTCCAATTCATTTTTTCTTTGGTATTAATTCTTGATTCCCCATATTTTAATTGAGCACAAAGTTCCACCTGTTTCGATTTTTTTTTGCACAAAAGATAAATATATATGCACATACTTTACATACACATAGCTAGGTGTTTATTTTGCTAACAAAACTATTGGCCACAATACTGAATAGACATTTTGAAACACAATTGGCCTTTCATTACGGAGGAAGTGAATATACCCGTACCTAGAGTTACTCGTACGTGTGCATATGTAAATATGTTAACGTATCCTAGTCTATCCTAGCTTATTTTATTACAAACTTATTCTTTAGCAAGCATACATACATGCATCCTGGCTTGTCCTCCTTGCCTATTTTATAGTGAACTGTCTATCATTCTTGCATATTTTGTATTACGTAGTCTTGTAGAACGGAGAAAAAAGTGCACAAAAGTCCAGATTGTATTGACCGAAAAGGATGTACATTTTTTTTGGACGAACATGAATTACAAACCTGCCACAAATTGTTTTGTAATGTTATACACATATGTTAGGTTGTAGCCTTTTAGGTCTTAAATTTTTAGATGGCTTGTTAACTATCTGCTCAGCCGCCGTTTTTCGATAATTATACTATGAAAAGAGAATTAAAAACTCCTTCAATTGTATATCCGATGAAAAAAAAGTTTTATAAAAAACTATGAACACACTGAAACGCATGCAGAAATTTAACGTTGTATTTTTATAGAACGAAAATTCTTCCCTTCATTATCAATTTCGATGTACACCGAATTCTCTTTTTGAACGAATTTTTTTTACACGAATTTGATTTAACACGTGTTAAAACGAAAAAATAATTCTCTTTTTACACGAATTGTTTTAGTTTAACGAGATTTTCAATATTCTATGATATATTTCCGAGAATTTTTCTAATAAATTTGTTTCATTCTCACTCCTCCCAAATAAGCGTTAAATTTCTCACAATTCAGTTAGATTATGTCGATTATATGAGTGGGATTCCCCGAATTATGCGTAGGGTAAGGACGTAATGTATTTTTTACGCAATTTAGTTTTGTTTTGAGAGTTGAAAAGAAAGTAAAATAAAGTTAGTGCTCGTATAGGTTTATTAACTCAATAACAATTCATCTCAGTCAAAACAACCTGAATTTTCTGCAAGTATTGCTCTCCATAATATAAAAATTAAGGGAGAAACTGCGTCTGCAGATGAATTGGCTGCCAAAGAATTTTCTCAAAAACTTAGAAAAATTATTGAAGATGGAGGATACACCACAGATCAAGTTTGGAATGTAGATGAAAGTAGTTTGGGAGAACTTATGTTGCAAAATAGCAGAAAACTGCCGGTGGTTTTAAAGTAGCCAAGGACCGTGCAACATTGTTGTTTTGTTCCAATGCTTCAGGAGAACATACATATGTTAAAACCACTGCTAGTAAATGGCGCTTTAAGACCACGCTCGATGCATGGTGTAGATATGACAGAAAACAAAAAGGCTTGAGTGACCAGTGCAATTTTCACAGAATGGTTTCAGAAATACTTCATCCCAGAAGTTAGATACTACATGAATGCAAAATGTCTAGAATTTAAAGTTCTTTTAATTCTAGACAATGCACCTGGCCATCTGGTCTTAAAGTACCCAAATGTGCAATTTTGTTTTCTTCCGCCTAATACAACCGCTAGACCAAGGGATAATTGCTACTTTTAAAACGTACTATATAAAACGTTCATTAGAATACGTGCTAGACAAACTAGACCATAATGAGGATTTAACAGTCATTGAAGTGTGGACAAAATTTTCCATTATGGACTGCATTAATCAAGTTGGGTTAGCATTAGCTGACTTAAAGCCTTCACCGTTGAACTAATGTTGGAAAAAAATTTGGCCAGAATGTGTCAAAAGCAAAGATCCTGATCCTGTCATCCATAATAACGCTGCTTTTACTGACATCACAACGCTGGCACAAACAATTGGTGGAGATGGATTTGATGATCTATCATTTGCCGATATAGAGGAATTATTAGTTGATAAAAGCTTGAGTGAAAATGAAGTTATAGACCTTACCCTTGAGACTCAACATGATAGAGAAGATAGCGACAATGACGAAGAAGATCCTCCCATTTTAAATGCAACTCTAATTAAAGAAGGTCTTCATCTTGCCAGGAAATTAGGTAATTATTTTGAACAACATGATCCTGATGAGGAACGAGCTGCAAAATTTAAACGTGAACTGAAATCATTAATGGCATCTTATAGGGAACTTTATAATGGTTTATCACGAAATCAAACACAATCTTTAATGACTGATTTCCTTCTAAAAACTACTGAATTATTAACACAGGAGAATAGAGATGATAATACAGTAATATTTTCACAAAATAATTCTAGTGATAGCAGTGATATTGTAGTCTTACGCAAACGTAAGCGTTTATTGTCAGAAAGTGACAATGCATAAAATTTTGTTACGTCTATATTATTTTTTTTTTTTTTTCAGATCTTCTTTTTTTTCAAAGTATAATTTATTTTTTATAATATATTTAATGAATTAAAATGTGTAAGCACGAAATAAATTCTTAAGTGAACTCTATCAAGATTTTTTTAATATTGTTTATTGTACTTTTTAGTTGCTTTTTTAGGTCGGGAACCAATCCCTTATTCTTCCATTTAGCCAATATCTTTTTTTACACGAATTTTTTTGCACACATTTTTTGGGAACGTATCTATTGTGTAAAAAGAGAATTAGGTGTAATGTTTTTATCAAACTTTAAAGAATTAAATACTTACATACAAGCTTAATAAAAATCAGTTATTTTTTGCGTATTTTTACAATTTACATCCGGTTTGCGGACAGTAACTACAACTTGAACTTGACAAGTTAAAAGAAATTCATCGATTCATAAAATTAAACACAATTGCGATCAGTAAACATATACCATTTGATCGATTTATTTTTTATATACAATATTATATAAAATTTATAATTTATAAATTTATATTGTCTTTAATTTCAATTTCAACAATGCTGTCAATTGAAACGACATTAAAAGTGTAAAAATTGTTGGTAGTACTGCGATTAGGACTTCAAATTATAGATCCGTTTTTGGTGGCAATTCGCAATTGTGTGCGTTCCCATAAGATTGTGAAGGTTTCAAAAATTTTGTCTGCGTATTTTCAGTTGCACGCCGTAATTGAGTTTGAAAGCGACGTTAGGCATTTAGTTTGAATTGTAATAATTTTCAAACAATTATTAACATTTTTATATACATGTACATTATATACAGTAGAAATTATTATTACAAACACACTTTTTTGTCGATCATATAATATGTAGATGCATATATATAGATGCGAGTGTCTATAAATAAATTTAGAAATTTTGTCAGTACGATGTCTCTAAATTTAGTGTACAAATTTGGTACTACGAGTATATGATATGTTCAATCTACTGGCTTCTGTGCATTTGATATTTGGTTGATTATTCTATGAAGCTTTATTAGCATATATTAATTTTGGTATATTATTTTAATAATTGTTTAGTATTGTAAATGTTCAAATAATGAAATGTTGATTATATATATTCAAATGTCAATAAACCAATTGACGAACAGTTTTTTTCACTATCTTAGAAGGAGTGTTATTTGAAAATGTGGCCATAAATTGCTTATAAATTTGGAAGGTGCATATGTGCATCAATAATTAAGAGTTCAATGAACTTCCCGAAGTGAATGAATTTATTCAAGGACGATTTACAAACTCTTTTAAATGGTTTTCACTCTACACATACGATAATCATTGTAAATACAGGGTACTATTTTCAAGTTGATATTTGCTATAATTATTCAATGAGCCAATAAATTGCCGAAAATATGAATTCAGTAATTTGATGCGGAACTTAATAATTAGTTATAACTTAGCTTCGAATGGTATAACTAAGGTTGCCTTTTGCTTCGTGATATTATGTTCATCCAATCCTTTGTGGTCAGTTTTCCGAGTCAGATCAAATAACAACATTACTTGAAACCGGTTGAAAGAGATTTCCTTAGTACGTTCGAGATTGCACATATGCATATATGTGGGTGTGTGTATGCTCCTCAATTAGTAATAAACAGAAAATTCATTTACCCATCATCCTGTAATTTAATAACACATCAATGGCATTTTACAAGAAGGCCCTCACTAAAGCCATTGACATCAGTAAAACAACTTTCCCTTACTTTGCAAAATGATGCGTTATAATTTAAAGTGACACAACAATTCCTTAACTTATTGTTCTTCTCATCGTAAATTTAATATTAGATTTAACTAAAGGAAAATCCAGTATCCTTTTATACAATAGTTTGAGTATTTATTAAATTGTAATATTTCCCCTTTTAAAAATTGCCAATGAGTTATAAAATAAATAAATTAGTTACAATTTATCTAAATTAGTTAATTAATTTAATATTTACTTAATTAACTATTTAAGAATTCGCTGGAAATTTGTATCAGTATTGATCATGATAAGCGAATTTTAAGGTAAACAAAAATAAATATTTTTTGGGTGGTATTTGATGGAAATTTTTTTATAATTAAAAAGAAGAAAAATGCAGAATTTTTGATGCGGAAAGTTGGATATTTCAAGAGGACAATATCCTTCTTAGTAAAGAACGAAATAATTTAAATAATTTTATTTAACTTTTGAAAAACTTTACTTAATACTACAGTACGAGGTCTGTTCAAAAAGTATCACGAATTTTGAATTTCCGCGGGTTACGTATATTCGATTTTCGATTTTTTTTTTATGGCGTTATTCATTAGCGTTGAAATTATATATTTTAAAATTAAGGGAAAATTTATTAAATTTTTTTTTCTTATAGAATGGTATTGTAAAAAAAAATTTAATTGGTATTTACCTAAGGAAAAGAAGTTATTGATGTTCGATTAAGTTAGAAATACAAGTTCGGCCATTTTTAATATTCAGTTAATTTTTGACAGCTGCTTTGCTTGTACGTATTTTGGCTCGTCTTCGATTTTTGCCCATTCCAAAAAATGGATCAAAGAATCTGTTTCGGGAACAAGAAAAAGTCATATGGGGCCAGATATGGGGAATACGGTGGCTGCGGCATTATTAATGTATTGTTTTTGGTCAAAAATTATAATGAAATAAATTCAAATGGCCGCCACGCAACCATTCAAATGGCCATCAAAAATATATAAATTCAACGCAATTTCTTGCAGGTTTTCTAATATATATTTGATGACTTTTTCAAACATATCCTTTTGAGGTAATAAAATTTAGAACACTTTTTCAATGCTCTAAATTAATTTGATAATTACTGTATAAATACAATATTTTACGTAGGCCCATAATAAAAAGTCCAACAGCGTGAAATCGAACGGTTTTGATAACATTTCTCGTGTTGTGTGGCTTGTGGCTTCTTCTATGGAAACCACATAGATTGTCAAGATTAAAATCTTTACGTTTAGGTTAAAGAATTCATTTATCTAAATAGCCATAGAGCACAAAATTAACGGTGACGTTAACGGACCGAAGACACCTTAACGTTAATACGGACCGAAGACACCTTAAGAACGAAAAGAACACCAGACAGTCACTTTACTTTTCGCGGATACATTGGCTGCCTTCTTCACAGAATTACTTATGACTTTTAAGAGCCTTATATATGGCAATTTTGCTTATTCAAATATTTACCAAACGAAAGATGAGCTTCATTGCTGAAGAAAGTTTTGTTCAAAAAATCAGCTTCTAAAGCCGGTTGTTCCAGCACCTAATAGTCGTATCTTCTGTGCATTTTATAGTTAGTTAAACAATTTACATAAATAAAATGGCAAACTTTAAACTAAAGAATTATTAATTTTAGTCATTTATATATTTAACAGCTGACAAATAACAGTGCTGTATTTTCCAAATTACAAAATGAATAGTCCTTTACTTTAAAATAACAGTTTCACTTAACGTTTAAGTTTAAACTCAACTAAGGAAATATTGATGAAATTTGACGTATTATACAGTTTACACTATGCCTCCTAAACAACTTTTTGTTATAATCATTTTTATCAATAATTAAATTGTGTTGCAAATGGGTTAACCTATTTTTAATGAATGAAAATAATATATGTTACATATAAAAAATATAAGAAAATATATTGTATATAAGGTAAAATAATTTATAAATAAAATTTAACATTTTATCATTTTTTTATAATTAAATTTATTTTTCTTTTTATTGTTTTATTTTCCATCTTGCATATAATTTATTACAGTACATTCAATACTGATTATTCCAAATTCCCATTATATATTACAATATATTCATTTTATTTTTTTAATTAATTATTATTCTTTTTCCATTAATAGGTTAATATTTTTATTAAATCTTTTCTGTTAATTCATATTTTTTGTCATATTTAATAGCTCGATTTTGCCATTAATTTACTTAGTAGTCATTATTATTTATCTTTTTTTTTGCATTCATCTATCGTCTCACGACACTTAGTAAATTTGGTAAATTTTTACCGTTTTTTTTTATCGAATAGAAAACATAATTTTTTGTTCAAATTAAAATATTAATTAATATCAATAACATTTTTCTAAAATTCAACAATTTATTTTCTGAATTAAAAAAAAAATTATTATATAGTAAAATTTAAATAATTATCGTTTTTAATAATTTTGTTGTCATTCGCAAATATTTCTTTTATCAGATAAAAAAAAAACTTTTTTTACTATTGTAAAACTTTTATGAATAAATATTTCTGTATGAATGTATGTACGTGTATGTATGTATGTACGTATGTATACAAAAATTGTTATTTATTTTTATTAAATGTCATTTTGGATGATTTCATGATTTAAATAAATTCAGGCACCTGCCGTGAAATATAGAACATCATTTGATATTTCATCATTATATATTCTTTTCTCGAATTATTTGATTATTTTCAATCATACAATATTAACAATCCCATTAAATTTAAAATTTAAAAAAATATCCACTAGCATCTTTAATCTACTTATACAGATCATATATTTTTTAGCTATGATTTTTAAAAAAGAAAACAAAAAAAAATTAAAAACAAAAGTAAACATAATTTATTCTCAATAGCGTTTATATAAAACGAAATATGATATTTTCAATGGATTAGTTAATATATTTAATTTATTATTGATAGAATTAAAAAAAAAAATTTTTTGGACCTAATTAATTTAATACAAAAGTGCAAATAGTAATAATTTTTACAAAAAAAAAAAAAATATTTTCTACTTTTATATTATTTTTTCAAAATTTTAACAAAAAAGATCTTTTTAAATAAAATTAGGGGAAATTTTCAATTGAAGCGTACAATAATTTGTGTATGGTGGAAAATTTATTTAAATTTAAATTTAAAAGCATTCTGACAGTTAAGTCCATAGCGATTCATTTATAAATAAACATTTACATATGTATATGTGCATATTAAAAAAAAAAAATTTCTTTTTAAATAATCATGTAAATGGTCTTAGGTTGTTAATTTTTCAATTTATTAATTTTTTTTTTATATTAATATACATATATATATATATATATTTATTTTATAAATATATAGTAATTATCTATAAACGTGTTGGTTTTCATAATATTCTTATGCATAAAAAACGTTGAACGGTCATCAATATATTAAGTTTATGTTTGTATGTATAAATTAAATATTATTATATATTTTTAAAATTTTATTTTTACCTGGTTTAAACTATATATATACATTTAAATATATGTATATAAATAAGTTTTGTTTTCCCTTGCATTTACATACATACAAAAAAATTATGATATTATTTTTTTTTTTTAAAATATTATTATTATTATTTTATTTTATTTTTAGTTATTTAATTTTTACATATAATTTTGCATCTATATTATTTTCATTTTTACATTTTAAAGTTTAAACAATTTCTAATACATATTATTCAATTTTAAATAGTTTTGTTATTTTTATAATTCATGGTGAATCAATAATTGTTCTCTTCTTTCTTTTATTATTATCATTTCTATTAGGACTCCCCCCATTTAATAATAATTTAATTCACGTGGTATGTTTTATTTTTATATTGTTATTATTTGATTTTTTATCTCAATTTCAATAATATTAAAAATGTATAATATAAAAATATTGTATTTCATTCCATTTTTCTATTTGTGTATGTTTGACTAAGTTTTCTTTTTATATTATTATTAATTTTTGCTTCTTCTATTAAATCAATATAATTCATTTAATTATCTTTAATCATATAATTTTTTTTATAATTTTCCTTTGCTAAACAAGAATATTCAATATGTCCAAAAATAAAGTCGTATACAATAATTTTTATTAATATATATGTATATGTATGGTATGTATGTATCATCATATAAGATTCATTTGCATTTTTAAGATTTATTACAATGTCTTTGATTTTATTATTATTATTTTATTTTAAGTTTTCCTTACTAAATTTTCATATATCTTTATAACATTTACGCATTTCTGATTAATTTATATAATTTTCTTTTATTTTTACATTTATGTAGCAGTTTTTTTCTTTATTTATATATATCGAAAATTATTGTATATTATATATGTATACAAATATATAAGATATTTAATTTGATAAAAATTCCTCATAATATAAAATTATTTCTAATTGCATTGAAATTAATTGGATTGTGATAAGATAAGATGTAATTTGGTCAAAGAACTTGTATTTTCTTATTTTACTCGTATAGATATGAATATGATAAAATGCAAACATGAAAATATTTTGCCATAATTTGATTTTGATAAAATAATGAAAATCAAATTGTATTTATAAAAAGTATAGAATATTTGATTAAAATTAAGCTACTGAAATTCAGCGTGTGAATATATTCCACTTATTCGTATGTTGTTGAGTAATTGAAAATAGAAGGAGTTATTTTTTAAATTATACTTTCTACTCATATGTTGATAGTCTAATCATAAAAATATAAATTAAAAAAAAAATCTATTATTTATACTGTAATATTTTGTATATATTTCTATTAGTTTGTTTGGTAAATTTGGTTTTGTAAAAATCTGTTAACGAAATGCAGGTTATTTTCTTGATAAGCTTTTGGACCTGAGTCATATACGTTTTACAAGCAGGTAAAATTATAATATAAAATTTGTATGGAAGTTGTCTTTTTTATAGTTTTTTTTTCGATAAGAATTTTTATATTTTTAAATGAACATGCTGAACATAATTCTGACGAGCGACTATTTGATCGCAGTTAAAATTCTTAAGACCTTCGCAATCTAATGGGAGTGTACACATTTGTGCAGAGCAACGAAGTTGACTAAAGTAAGCATTTAAGGTAAGAACACAATTCCGACGTTATGCAGAAAAATGCATAAATAAGGCTAAGTGGACTTAAAAATTGAATTAAGCATTAAATATAAATAATAAACTGATAATATAAAATTTCCTTACTTGTTACAATTGTATTTAATTTATTGAAACTGGTGAAATTCGTTATTTTTTTGACAGTAATTTAAGTAGCCGTTGTCGTCGGGATTGTGTTCTTATCTTTAGACTGCATGGCAAGACACCATGTTTTTGTCTTTTCTCAACAATGTGAATGCCATATAGTCGGATTGTTATAATTTTCAGGCCATGCATATGATATGTGTCATGTGTTGCCATATAAAAATATTACATTTGCTATACAAAGAGATAGGGCTTATGTTTAGCTGTCATGCTAAATGACGGCATCCTACAGCATATGGCAACGCCTATATACATGACAATGTACGCAAAATAGACTTGCCATGCGTAAAGACGCTGCCATGTGCTGTCAGATGAACAAATCAAGAAGAGCTATATTTTTACATGGAATAACCTGGTATGCAGTGTAATATGCTGTGCCATGTATGTGATACGTAGTCGTATGACATCGTCTGTTGCCATATGATGATTTTGAATCGCATGACAGACATTTGTGGCATGCGAAAATAATCACACAACCTTTTGCCATGCAGTCCAATAAAAACTATTATCGGCGATTAAAGTCTAATTTATAATTTTTCGCTCTGTTCGCGGTGCTGCCACACGTGTATTTTAGTGTTTGGCTATGTGGCAGCATTGTTTGTTTACATTTGAAATTGATATCGAAATAAGGTAAATGAATACATAATTTTGTATTAATTAAAATGATTAATAAATTATTAATCATCTTAATTAATAATGGTCTAATTTCCCTAAATGGAAAACTCATTGAAACAGTGACAAAACACGAGCTGTTTCTGCTGGTCAGCGGAACGGATAACATTTCTTTACTCGTTACAATTGTGTTTTTGAATCGTCGAGATTCTTGGCCACATTTAATACTTGAATTTTCTATCATAAACATATTTTTTTTAAGTTTTTCTCAAAAAAAGATTTCATTTTTTTCATACAAGAAAATAGTCTAAATAGGAAATATGTATATAGGCATCTAAAAAAAATATAATGAGGAATTTTGTCAAATTAAATAATTTAATATAAAAAAAGTGTTTACATTCAATGCCTTCACCTAAGTTAGCCGATCGATACTATTAATAGTAATACATTTTGACTCTGTGTTTTTATTTTAATTTTAATGTGTTATGTATGTATGTATATGTGTATGTATGTATGTATACATATGAACATAAATAATTTTTTTATTAAATTCTAAAATTTACACCAAACAATATAAATACCATATCATATTATATGAATGGTTTTTATTCAAATTTATTATGTATGTATATATTAAATTAAGCTATAAAAAACACACTTACAGTATTCATCCATTTAAATATAAATAACAATTTTTCTTTATTTGAATTTATTAAATTTTTATATTTTTCTTTATAACTTATACATTTTGTTTTCGTTTCGAATTAATTTTTTTTTTACAATTTTCATCTGTGTATTTGTATGTATGTATATATGTATATTTTTATTCATTAAATTTTTAAATATATTTGTATATATGTATGTATATGTAAATTTTCATTAAGAATTTATTTGATTCATTTTGAAATTTTACCTTTCATATATTAATTAAATTTTGTTTTTATATTTAATTTTTAATGTGAAACACTTAAAGGCAATATAGTCACCATAGAGAAATCTATCTTAAAATTTAAAGTGTATACAATTCTTTAATTTATTTTAATTTTAAGTAATATCTTCATATAATTTACATAAGTAAACAGTTTTTAATTATTATTTCATTTTATTTGCATTAGTTTTGAAATATTTCTTTTGCATTTAATTTATTGTAAAAACAATTTATTTTTTTGATTTACATGTTCATTTGTGTCGATAAATTTTGGTTTTTAGTATTTTTTTTTAGAAAATATAATAAAAAATGCATAAATTATTTGAATGCTGTAGAAATTTTCAAATAAAACTTCCGAAGATTTTATTAATCTCGAATAGTATGTAATTTGTTTGTTTGTTGAAAAAATAGTTTTTAATTCAAAAAAAAAACTATGAAAATATTTTTTATTAAAAATTTATATGTGCTATTTTGGTAGGTCTTTATAATTATCAAAAGTGATTTCAACGAAAAATTCTCTTTCATTTTTGGTCATTATTTACTAAAATTGATTTAAGAATTAATTTTTGTATCCTTTTCAGAATAGTTTTTATTTTTATTTAGTGTAAATTCTTCCGAAATATATAATTGGAAAATATAGTATATATTTATTTATTTATTTATATTCTATTATGATCATAAATTGTAAAGAAGAAATAGTATAATATGATTATTTCTTTAAAAAAAATGGATATGGCTTAAAATTTTTGTTAATATTTTGATTATAATATTAAAATATTCGAAATATTTCATCTTTTTCATGCAATTCATATATACATAATTCCTTTTTAATATGTATTTATTTTTGTTTTATTTATTTTTTGTTTGTTTGTTATGAATAAAGTTTATTTCTTGAGTTTTGGTCCCAAATATTTTTTTTAAGGAGTATACAATTTAATTTAATTTATTTTTAGTTCAATTTCCTATTTCTTTTTTTTTTTATCAATATATTTTTTTTTTGTAATCATATTAATTAAAATATATAAAAACAATATTCTTTACTAATCATTTTACAAAAAAATATGCGTTTAATAATTATAACTGAGAGAAATTTTATTAATGCATTGAATAAATATTATTTTTGAATTTGAAATATATTGTTTGTTTGTACAAAGTATATTATATGTAGGTATAATCTTTCAAATATTTAATTCTAAATATAAAAAAATTAATAAAATCATTTTTCTATATGATATATTTCTGAAATAAATTTTGCTACAAATTTATATCATATGTTATGAAGTTTTTTTACGTATACATTAAAATATAATAACTTTGCTTGTAATTATAATTGAATATATTTTTGAACCCATTCGGTGGTTATCTTTCATGATGGTTTATTTGTTTCAATTTATATAATAAAATAAAATAAGCTTTGAATATATTCATAAATAAAATAAAAATATCTACTTAAGTAAAATTTATATTATAATTAAATTTTGTTTATAAATGTCTAAAAAGCATTGAAAATATAATTATAGGTTATCAAATATTATAATGTTATTCAGTCTTTTCATTTATTTTTTTATAGTTTAATAGTATTTTTATTCATTTTTTTATTATTATTTAATTACATTTTTTCTTATTACGTATAACATAAACATAAATAAAAAGGAATATTTTTTTTTACCGAAATAAATATACATTTTGTCAAACTATAATATTATTATTTTACTTTAAAAATTGTATTTTAAAGATTCTATTTTTTTAGTAAATTTATTAAGTTAAACATTCAAAATATAATATATGTGTACACATGCATGGTATTTGAGATGTATTTAAATGCTTGAATATTTTACTTTTATCTATGTATAAACGTTTGCATGTGTTTCGTTAAATATATTTACATATATTAACTATTTTTTTTAAAATAAAAAATCATTATTTTATGCAGAATACGGTTATGAGTATTATTATGTATGCTTTGAATGCCCAAACTTGTATTATTCATATTTATTTAACGGAATTCCATTTATAAGAATTTTTTAATATATACTCTAATTTTATTTTAGAAATAGAAATCGAATTATACACGTGAAATATTATTAAAAATATAGTCTTATTCAATTTTGTGGAAAATACTATTGAAAAAAACCACAAATAACATTTAATTATTATTTCTTATATTGTATATTTCTAAATTTAGTAAAAATTTATTTAATTTTTTTTTAATAAAGAAAAAATATTAATTTAAAGAAGTTCGACTTTTACATGCAATTGGTATAAATATTAATTTGATTGGACAGCAATGAAATTTGGATTTATCAAATCAAATGCAGCTGTATCAAAACGTCCATTTAAAATGCATCAAAAATATTTATAGATCGAGCCACGTGCTAGTTTACAGTTAGCCTTTAGACGGTGATAAATTTTTGGCAACGCGTGCATACGCTTTGCCAAAATAATCTATGTGTATTACCAAAATGTCGGAAAGGGTGTAATTTTCCAAAAATAAAAAAATTTAATAATAATTCGATTTCCATTCACTCAATTTATGCTTGTACTTTTTACTAACTCTACTAATATGTAATTAAATTGTATAAATTGTAAGAAATACATATTTTATTATAATTTTGTTTGAATTTTTTTATTTGATTCTTTGTAAATTATGTATGCATATCTTCCATATAGTTATAATATTGTTGGTTATATCTTGAATAATATTGTAGAAGTTTTGGTTTGCTTATTTTAATATATTTAATGTATTTAATTTGTACACATTTATTTATAAACTTAAATATAAATATGACCGTTCTATTGTTTTGTTTTTGATATATTTTTCGATTATTCGAAAATTGGTTGATTATAAAATAAAAACCATTTAAAGAAAAATTTGTCGCAATATAATTGTTTTCTTTTATGAACATTTTAGTAATATTTTTTATATTTTTTGTAGTTGTTAAATATAAAATAGTTGTTTTAATTGTCTTAAATAAATTTTCTAAAATTGTTTTTTTTTTTAAATTTTTCTTTATAAACTAATGCACTTCTTCAATAATGTCATTATTTTTTGTAGATTTTCAAAGAAATATAATTGAATAAAAATTATATTTCTTATACGCAAAGATAATATGTAGAAGAATCGATTTTCTATATAGAAGAGAGAATAAGTGTTTATAAAAGATTTCTAGGAAAAAATGCAGATTCAATTAATTTAAATATTAGAATTTTAGTTTTTAATTTAATTTTTTTTTTTACTAACTGACAATATTGAAAAGTTTTAATAAGTTGCAGAGATGCCCAATATTTTTTAAAGTACCTTTTATTTCCATATATTATAACCAAGAAAGATATTGTTATAAGACTGCCGTTATTCCTTTATAATATCCTAACGTTTTTCGTTGATTATCCTTTAAAAAAAGACTTTTTTTTGTAGCTATTTAGTCCCCAAAGGTTTCAGTTTCTAATTTATTAAATTTACTATTCTTCAGAAGTTTTAGATAGAAAGTAATTTTAAGGTTTCATATTTTTTGATACACGTCTCTATTATCTAATATAATATTCTTGTGTAATTAATTGTAAGCAAAAATAATACAAACAACGTATAAAAATGGACAATAATAAAAAAAAAATAAAAATAAAATAAAAACAAAAATTAATTTATTTTGCAATGATATAATTTGTTTTATTTTTTATTTAATCCAGATTACAAGATTTTAAATTAATTTAAAATAATAATTAATAATAATAATAATAGTAATTATAATAATATTAATAATGTATAAAAATGATAATAATAGTAATAATAATGTTAATAGTATAGCCATAATAATTATCTAAAAACTAAACAATTTTATTGAACATAAAACATGTGTTTTCTTATTTGTGTTAAACTACACGTATATCAATTAATAGTTGTATATAGATAAAAATATTTTTAAAAATAAATTAAACAATGTGTGTATATTAATAATAATTTTCTTAACTTGTACTTCTACATGCCTGATTTATATTTAATTCTACATTTTATTTCTCCTTTTGCCTTTTTCAAGAAAAAATTTATTATATATGTATTCATATAATTAAAACCTTAAACCTTTTACTCGTATTAATGGAATTTGCTTACTTTTTTCTGCTATATTTTTTCAAATTTTTTTATTCGTTCCTTAAATTGATTATCAAAATATTATATGGTATATAAATTCTGTTCGTTTGTAATGATAGATTAATCAACAAAAAATAAATAAATAGGAAAAACTTTTTAAGTAAATATTTTTATAAATAATAAATTAATTATTTTGAATTAGTTATAATAAAAAAAGAAAAACAAATAATTTTATATAAACGGAGAAATTATTTTAAATAAAATCAGCAATCTTATAAATAAGAAATGTATAAAAGTAAAATGTTTTGCATAAAAAACATTCTCATCCAATTTGTACCACTTCTTATTATTTGTTGTTTTTTTGTTGTTGTTGTATAGACTTATTTGGCTATACTTTCTTGTAAATATACAATAAAAACATAATAATTAATTTCAAAATCAATGTTTTAATTATAATAAAATGGTCGGGGTATTCGTCCTTTTGCTTTTAAAAAATATCTATTATTTTTTGTTTATATTTTCTTAAACAATATTTTTATTTAATAAAATTTATATATGTATGTATATTCTAATAATTTTTAACATTAGTCAAAAAATTACATAATAAAAAATTTCTTTTTCGACGAAAATGGATATGTATTTTATTAATATTTTTATCAAAATGAGAATTTTTTTATAAGCTTATAACAAATGATAAAGAATTTATAAAAACGAAAAAAAAAATTATAAATACAAATAATCTTAGTAATAATATTATAATTATAAAATTATGAATTTAAATAGGAATATTTTTTAAATAATTCTTATTAATTATCAAATATAATTTTTAACATTATTATATATAGTTTGTTTATATAAAAATGTTTTTTTTTTTATTATAATAAAAACTGCTAATAACAATATTTGATTTTTAAATTAACAAAAATAAAAACAAATATGTTTACTTAAATTTCTTTTGTTTTATCTCGAAATATATATAAATATAAACAAAAAAAAATTAATAACTTTAAAATTAAAATACTTTTAATCTATAATTTTATTCATTTTGTTATAAATATTTGACTTAATTGAAATACACTAAATATATTGTAAAAAATATTATGATAAATTTATTTAATTTAACTTTTTAACTTTTAATATCTTAATTGAATTTTTTATATTATTTGTTCGGACATATTTGGCGGACAAAACTTTATATCTGGCCTTTTACTTAAAATGTATATATTTTTTGTAATTTTTTTTTCTTATATAACAAGTCTAATTTAATAAAATTAATAATAAAAATATTTATTTGAATTCGTTTAGATTATTGCTTTGTTACTTATTCAAATAAACAATAATTAAAATAATTTAAAAAAAAACAGATATTTCTCTTTAAGAACCTACAGCCTCAATTAATATGAATGGGGATTTTTGTTCGATTTTCTCTTTCTAATTATTTAATATAGAATTTTTAAATAAATTTATTGTATATATATTTATTGTTAATACAGCCAATAATATATATGTGTGAATGAAAATACATATTTTTAGAGTATAAAAAATAAATGTATAAACATAATAAATTATAAAGTTTACGTGTATACCAGTTTGATAGGGATTATTAACTACAAACTTCATTCAAGTCCATAAGTTTATTTTTTTAAAGAAAACAAATATTTTGCGACAATTTTCTTCACTATTTTATATGTATGCATGTGGGATATATAATATTAATATCTGCTATTTGGAAGATGGTATTATTGGGATTTTTTTAAAACTTGAATTGTCCCTAAACAATGTTTTATTTATTTCATTTCTATGCTTTATTTTGTTCTTTTCCAGTATTGGTAGAAAAAATGGCGTTACCAAATTATCTCCAAGTTATGGTGTTCAATATATTTAATTGAACACACACCTATACAAATATTGTGGTGATTATTAGGAAAATCATTATTGAAAATTATTTTTTATATATATATTATAAATGACGTGATAATTAATTAATTAATATATATTAAAACCAATTAATATCAAATTAATTAATGCCTTTTAATTCGATAATCCAATGCAAAATTATTTTTAATAATACAAAATAAATACTAAACAGAAAAATATGATTTTTAAGTGCATTTTAATAAAAGAATATCAGTATATGTTGCTTGAATTTCATAAAATTACGAGTATAAACAGTTGCATATCGGAACTGAATTTTTAAATCTTTAAACAAATAAAATCAGATCAATTTGAGTTTCAATGTACTTGGGGATATTGGCAAAAAATCGTATTTTTTTGTTCATTTCTTAATAAATATTAATTTTAATTTAATCACCTACAATATATTTTATATTATGAACTTGGAGTTTTTCTTTTTAATGTATTCTAAGTAAATATTATTTGAGTAAAGTTTTCATAGTTTTTAAGTCTTTCCTTTACTTGGCTTATTTTCATGTTACGCAAGAGTTCTTTTTTCCGTCTTGTTTATTTATTTTCACTTTTGCTTATTTCAGTTATTTAAATTTAATTATGCAAAATATATTTTAGCAATTATACGATATAAAAGAAAATTGGTTGTTCTTTATGCAGTAATACTATTGATGAGAACAGAAAATATTTTTGGAAAAATGGTATACATTTTATTTTTATTATGTATGTATATTGTTATTGTATATTCTTTAAACCGAATTATTTATCTGATTTTATACATTGAATATAATTATAATTATATTTTGATTAATTTAGTTACTACTAGTTATTATCATTTTTACAAAATAATTTCAAAGTATTTTATTCTTTCTATATTTCTACGTCAATCTGCTGTTATCTTTGATAATATTTTTATGTTCTGTTTCAAATGTTTACAATTCTATTTCTTTTTTTAAAGGAAATTTTGCATTCGTTTTCTTTGTATAAGTATACAATAACTATTTTATAAATAAAAATTGAAAAAAAATTACGATTGATTTGAATATTGATTAATTTGATTATTTGATTTTAATGTAAACATAACTTTAGTAATTCTTTGCTCTTTTAAAATTGCAGCAAGTATAACAGTGAATTGCAATTTAATGTTATTGTATTTAGAATTAAATTGATTACCAGCTTTTATTTATGGATAGTAAATTAACTGTATTAGATATATTTATGTAGTAAAATAATGCAATATTTTATTGGTAAAATTGAGCGATCCCCCAATTTTATCATATATATGTACATACTTATATAAAATGTTGGTTGAGAAATGCCCAAAGATACTTATAAAAAATTGTTTGGTTTATTGTTTTTTTTTTTTTTTTTTTTTTTTTAAATAGACATATTTATTCATAATTTTTTGTTTGTAATATTAACTTTCAATTTTATTTAATAATACTAGTGAATTAATGGATAAAGTGAAGAAAAAAACACTTTCTACTATTTGTTGCTATTTTATTATTTCAAATATTCAATATACGTATCTCAATAGAGAGATTTTTTTTATAAAAACAACAGAGGAGCAGAGAAGCATTTCTTTTTAATTATTTATTTTTCGTTAATGATAATTATATTTTTGTAATCTATTGTAAATATTTTGTGTGTATGTGTTTAAAATTCAAATAATTATGTTAAAATTGTGAAACAGCATAATTGCAATTGTATTTTTATATTCATACATCCTTATTTATTTTAATTATTTATTAGTTTAAATTTACATCTGCAATTTTAAGTATGTTTAGTTAAGTTTTTTTTTTTGTATCAGCGTTTGTTTAATGAAAAATAAAAATATTCGTGTAATTTAAACAATTGTTACATGTACATCGGATTTAATTTGGTTAATTTTTTTTCAATATAATATTTGTATTTACTTTTAATGAAAAACTTTTAAAAAATTTAGTATTTTGGAAAATACACATTCTAAATTTTATAAATTATAAAATTACACACAACTTCATACGTTTCAAATTATAGATATAACAATTCGGTTTTAATATCGTTTCATGTGATGTTTGCATTTTCATGTGATGTTTTCATAAAAATAATTTTCCTTTTATTCTATAATTTTTTTATTAAAAATTATTGTAAATCTAAAGAATATAAATATCTGCACTCTAGTCTAGTGAGTATAGTATTTTTGTATAGCAGCGTAATAAAACATATTTATTTATATGTGATGTTTTAATCGATTTAAAATATTTTTCAAGAAATTTTTGACTATTAAAAGTTTTATTTATTCAATATATATATATATTTTTAAATATATTTTTTTATTTTGTTAATAATTTATTAAACTTTTTGTTGAAAATTTCTATTTGAGTATGTAAATTTTTTGTTCGAAAACTCTGACTATGAATTATGAATCTGAACTTTCAACAAAATAATTCTTGAAAACAAATAAATAAATGTTGTAAGACCGCAGTAAATGAAATATTGAAAATACTCGCACTTTCGATAAACCAGCTAAAATATTCTGACACATATTTCAGAAGAAAAATAATTTAACCGTTTCCAATTCAAATAGAAAATATTATTTTTAAATCGATTGAAAAATTAATTAGCATAATTTAAATGTATATTATTTTTTTAACATCCTACTCTAATTGTTATTATTTCGTTTAACAAGTTATGTGCAATCATTTTTTCTATCAAATGTTAATTTATCAAATAGGAAAAAAATACTGCAATTCGTTGCTATAGTTAATTTTCAAAAAGTTACCAATTAGTCGTACTTTTTTAAGATATTCACCAAAATTTTTTAAAGCATCAAAAGAAAAAAATTAATTAACACCATTTCTATTAAATAATTATAATAATCAAAAAAAAATTCGTAATATGTCATTCTGGATTTTAAGAACAATTTCAATTAATTACGTTTATATACAATATATGTATGCATGTATGTATATAACATTATTTATTTAATGTATACACTTTTAATTCACTGTTATTTTTTCATCATCATATAATTGTCATATTTTTTTCTTTTAAATCTTAATTTAAATTTATTTATATTTTATATTTATATATGTATTGTATATTGGTAATAATCATTAAGCAATCAGATATTGTACTATTGCAGATTAACAAAATCAAATAAACTAAGCAAATAAAGTTATTCTGTTTTTATAAATTTTTGTTTTTCTTTTATTGTATTTATTAAATTGGTATTTTTAAATATTACTAGTAGTACTAAGTAGCTGTAGCAATAGAAATATTTATTAATTAAATTCTATATTTATTTCATGCAATATATTTTGTTTTGTTATTGTGTTTTTTTTTTTATAATGTTTTTGTATTTATTTTGTTGGTTTCCTTGTTAATTCATTCCTTAATTATTTTATAATTATTTTGTATATGTAAAAGTTTGTAATTCGCAATGTATATGCGTATGTATGTGTGTATGTATAAAAGTTTTGTTTAAAAGATAAACTTAAATTATAACAGAAATTAAAATTAAGAAAAAAAACAAAATTATAATTAATAATATTAATTAAAATCGTATGATAATTATTATAAAAAGAAATAACATAATTGAATTGCAAATAGAAGAAAATAATTACCGATTCTTGTTTATCAACGAAAAGTATAAATTCTAAATAAAAAATTTCATTAAAAAAAAATTATATTGGTTTTGTCATAAAAAAGGATAATCATTTTATTTATTTTATAAAAATATGAAATTTTCTATTAATTTTGTCCATTATTTTAAGGTAGAAATGCAATTTGAATCAAACTTCAAGTTAAATAATAATCAGAAATGTTCAAAATCCAAAAAAAAAATAATAACAAATTTCAATTAACTGTTATTTAATGAAAAATTTATAAAATATTTATTGCGAAATATTTGGATTTTCAAATTTCATATTGAACTATTTGAAAAATGTTACATATTATTTTATTATAAATTTAGAAATTTATTTAACACACGAGTAGATCAATATTTTGTTTATTCTTTTTTTTTAACCATGAAAAGTTTTCAATAATTAACCCTAAAACTGGTCTCTAAGAATATCTAAGCTCGTGTACGTAATTAGACAAAAAATAATAGTTTTCTCCCTCTTATCGATTGATTCCATTTTTCAAAAAAAGGAATAAAATTAATACAATGACAACTTAAAAACATGACTCTGATTATGTTCTATATAATAAAATAGACAATTAAAACAATTCACAAAAATTAAATAAATCAACAAATCTGTAAAAAAAAAGAATTTTTTTTTTTAGTAAATACGTACATAAGTACACAATAGTTAAAAAAAAAGCAATATTGAATTAAATTGAAATTGTTAAAAAAAACTATTAATATTAATATTAATAATAATAATCATCATAATAATAATAGTAATAATAATAAAATCTCTATTTGAATAAATATAAGTTGAAATATATATAAAAAAAAGAGTAACTTAAAACAAAACAAGAAAAACAAAATCTGCTCTATTGTTTACTATTTAAATTTTTATATGGTGTGTGTGTGTGTGTATATATGTGTAAGGGGTTGTATATGAGTTATGTGGTTATTATTAATGCTGTATATATATGTGTATATATTGATATAAATTTTCAGATATATTATTGTATATAAACTTAAATGAATATGGTTGGTTGCGGTATGTATTATAACAATCGACTGTCGGCATAGATTAGTTAAGGGGGATTTGTAGTATGTAGTTGGCTATTGTATTTAATATAATATAATTTTTTATCTTCTGCATTTTCTGTTTTGCTTATGATTTACTGTCAATTTCTGTTTTGGTTTGGTTTGGTTTGTTTCATAAATGTATATTTTTTTTTAACTTCACTTGTTTCAGTAACGTGCTTGCATATGTATTGTACAAATGTATGAATGTGAGATAGATGCTGATTGATACATTATATGAATCGATCAGAATTTCCCTATCAATCAACCCTACATGTTGTATGAATTTTTTTTTAATACATTTTCTGAATATTGTTTCATTTTTTGTTATATTTTGTAGATCTTTTTTATGTATTTATGATTTTGTTTTTGATTTTTCATTATGTCTATTTCAATTTTTAAACTCGCCTATATTTAGTTTCACAAAAACACAAATGTATACTTTATCTATCGTATAGTAGACGTTGTACTTATTATACTTTTGATAATACGGAGAGCATAGGTATACATTTGCATTGGATTTTTAAAAAATGTGTAAGAAAAAAGGAGCGAGTATGATGGTTTTTTCTCGATTTTCCTGATTTTCAATACGGCATTTGTCTATTTATGTCAATTTTTTATTTTTATGTAGTCTTACAATAATTTTTTTTTGTCAATTTGTGCATTTTCAAACTGTTTCCATATTTGCAATTTTTTTCCTTTAATTTTCCTTTATTATAGACAAAACTAGATTATTTTTTTGGTCTATATATTTGATCTTTTCTGATTCTTTTTTTTTTTTAAATTTAACATACTGTTATATTTTAACAGTACGAAATTTTAATTTTCTCTATGAATATATAACTATGCAGGTTTATTCAGATTCGTTCTTTTAAATTTTCGTATCTGTTAATTATTAATTTAACTGATTATATGTCCTTTTTCGCTAATTTTATATAAGTAGATTTATAATATTTTCGTTATAGGTTTTTTTTTTTGATACACATTTGAGAAGTGTGTTTTAATTTGGAGCATGTGAATTTTGTCTAGTTTTTTTTTTGATGGAGTCTTTTCTTTAAACAAAACAAAATCGTTAATTTTTTCTCTTCCGTATATGTATATGTATAATGCACATATGTATGTTGTCTTCAATCGTATGAGAAATGTATAAGATAGCTTAAACCAATCAGTTATAATTATTTTGAAAACAAAAATTAATATTACAATACGAACAAAAAATTGAGAGAAGCATACAAACTAAATTTCAATTTATTGTATGTAAATATAGAAATATTAAATTGGAATGATTTGTTATAGTTCTGGTGACACATTTTAATCTTTATAATAAAAATCCGTACTCCTACTGTACTCTAGGCTTGTATCATATATTGGATTTGCAGAATTAGTTTTCACTATGTCACAATAAGTACAAATTGCTCAAAAGATACATATTTGTATGAAATCTAATTTTTTCGAAGTTTTTGTTCGATTTTTAAAAAAAATCTTGATACACGTGTATCTATATGTACTTATATAAATATAAATAACTATTGATAAACGTTTATGTTTTTAGAAAGGGGTAAACTTTTAATATCTGCAATAACCGTAATACAAGAGGCAATGCAGTATCAAATATAGCAAACAATATACATACAGGTAAGTTTATAGTATGTAGATATTGTTTTATCCAGATGGAATGATTTATTTTATTTATCTGAAATTTACTATCTTGATTGAATTTTTACAAAAACAATATGAATTCTTTTAAAATTTGTTTTGAATCTATACATGTATGTATAAAAATAAAAGAAAAAAATTTACTATTTACATAGATTGTATGTATTTTTACAGAAAATTTTAATCAAATATGAAAAGGAAACAGAATTCTACACGTATAACAACTAAAAGTATTGTACTACAACAATTTATTTTAGAAATTTCTGAATATTATTGACGAAAAATATGTGATAGATATGTACGTGTAGGTACAAATATGATAAATTTTTTTGATCACGTAACCCAATTTATATATTTGTTTGGATAGTAAATAAAATCTTTATTTAGAATGCTTACATTACAATTAGGAAAATGTAGCTTTTCCCACTTTTTTAATCCAATATTGTAATAGTGTAGTTTCTCATAGATTAAGTCAACATACATACATATTAATAAAAAGGAACTTTGATCTTAAAAATAATAAAATAAATTATTTATTAATATTGCAATCATATCCAAAAGAAATGTATGTGACAAAAATTATTAAATCACATTGTTTATAAAGTACTCGTATTCATTTTTTTTTGAATATACTATTCATATAAAAACGATGTATTTCTAATTTGTTGGCAATTTTTATAAGAAACATTTTTTTTTGTCTATAAATATATTATTGCATAAAATATTGAAAAAATTTAAGCCCTTCATAAAAAATTGCTTTTATTTTCAATTATTGAAATCAAGTTTTAATTTTTAATTTAATAATCTTGCTCATTTCGCAATAATATATATAAAAATAATATTGTATTACTATTATTATTAAATAGTAGGATTAATAGAAATAATAATTGCAATCAAATATTAAAAAAAAAAAACAATAAAAAAAACTAACAATGTAAAGCTGTTTGATTTTTTAACTTCTGTCTTATTTTATGCACCAAAATGTAGTAAAATTATAAATATAGTAATTGAAAATTACATTTTATATAAGGAAATTATTAAAATATGAAGAGAAACCCCAAACAATATAATATATTAAATGAAATTTGTAAACAAAAAAATAATTCTTAATAGTATTAACAAGCTATACATGAACAATTTTGTTATGTCTCTTTCCCTCTATTTCACTTATCATGCCTTATCCGTTTTTCTTTTTATATTTAGAAATAAATAATTAAAAAACCAATTGCACTATTAATCAACTATGTACATATATATATATATATATATATATATATATATATATATATATATATATATATATATATAATTTTTTTCTAAAAAGTAATATTTAATTTTTCATTGTAAATATTTTATGACAATATCATATAATCAATTTGTAACTATTTTATTTCTACTATATTATGTGTACCGTATCATTCTCATAAAGAAATAATTTATTTTTAGTCAATCTTAATTCTCTCCAAATATAAAACACAAGACCCCTCCCTCTTGTATTTGTGGGGGTTCCTTTAAAAAAAAACACACATTCTCCCTTCGACTTGGCCTTAAGCTTGCCTTCCCATACTTAATTCAAATTCGATTTAATTTATATTAATAAAATTGATAATTTTTTTTTTTTAATCTGAATAAATTAATGTATTTTTTATATTTCAGTTTTTTCTTTAAATTAATTTTAAATTTTTACTTATATAATTTTCTTTAACAACTTTCTAGTTTTTTTCTTTTTTTCTTGTTAATTATTCATTTGATGTTGACCACAAATATGTATTGACTTTATAACTAAATTTACGGTAAAAGTATACCATCAACTGTTGTAATAATATTTTTGAATTTTTTTGTTTATTTATATTTTCAGCCAAAAAATATTTTTTTCAATTTTTAAATACATATCAATTTATATGATAGTTTCCAGACTTTAGCAATAGCCCTAATTACAATAATAATAGTAAAAATATTAATGATAGTAATAATATAATAATAGTAATAATAGCAATTACATAATAATAATAATTATTATTATAATAATAGAATATAATAATAATGTAAAAAAGAAAATTTCTCTTCACGTTACATTTTCATTTCAGTTTTAATAATACAATTATTTTTTTTAATCTATTTTCAAGTATGTAAATATATAATAGAATAAATTTTTACTCCTATATAATTTGTCTCCCATTATTTTGTTTTCCTTTTATTTGTATTACCTCTGTCTCTCTTTTCCTTTTCAATATTCTTAATTCAATTCTATTTTATTTTATTATATTTTTTTTACTAACGAATAATAAATTTATCGTTATTAAATCGTTCTAATTGCACTTTAATTTTGTTTTGTTATATTTTTATTTTCATTTACTTACTTATTTATTTCTATATTTATTTTATTTATATTATTTTAATTATTTTTTGTTCATTTAATCTAATATTTCTATCATTATTTTAATTTTTTTTATTATATCTTTTAGTTTATTTGCTTACACATTTTATTCATTTTTGTTTTAATCATATTTATACAAATTTTTACTTTTATCTAAATATTAAATAAAAAATTACACAAAACATATTTTCTACGTGTATTAAAAAAAATCGCAAATAATTAAATTAAAATATGTAGTAATCATTTTTGCTTTGTTTTATTATTATAGTTTATAAGGGCATAAAATAAGTTTTAAGAAAAATCTCTTCAACAGAAATGTTTTTTTTTTTAGTTTTGTTTGTTTTATGATATATTTGTTTCCTTTTTCCTCACAGTTTTGCTTTTTTTCTATAATTTTGAATTTGTTTCATTTTTTTTCTGGCTAATCTTCCACATTTATATTTTTATGAACTAAAACAAATCATTTTTCAAAACGTTTCTGTATATTTATAAATAAAAATGAGCCATTTTCAAACGTTAACTCATTAGAATCTGTTCGAATAGGTAGAGTGTGTTTGTATCATCAGCATTAAATAAGTTGCGTAATATTTAATTAAATTGAAACTTGAAAAAATCATAATAAACGGATGCTTTTTTTAAGAAATTAATTCGACAAATCATCTTATCTTGAGCAAAGAATTTGAAATTGCTGTATAGTGTAATAGCAACATATTTAATAGATTAGTAAACAATTGAAATGTCTCCATGTCGGTATTATTTTAAATAAAATGCTTAGGAGCATATTTTGCTAAAAATTTAATTAGATTTAAAGATAAATTTTTCAAAATTTTATTGTTCTTTTTATCGGAAGCTTTGTTTTATTAAAGTTCATCATACATGCATATGTTACATATTGAAAAAACTGTTTTATTAAAGTTCATCATACATGCATATGTTACATATTGTATATGAAAATAAAATATTTAAAAAATCAATTATATTTGCTTATTTTTATTTTTAATATTTTTCAAGTGTTTGTAACTATTCAAACTATGTTTAAATAGAACGGCAATTGAGTTTTGCTATTAGAATTAAGAGAACGCTGAGTTTTGGCTGTTAGAGAAACGAAGATCGATAATGCAGTGCAATAGGAATACTTCTCAATAATGCATGATCGAAATTGGATCAATTCTAAAATTAATTCGAAATATAATTATATACTTACTATTTTCAAGATATGCTTTTTTTTTAATTATTATTGATAATTTTTATTTAGATTTTAAATAATTAATTCGATTTAAAACAATCAAGCACAGCAGAAATGGAAGATTAGACCAAATAGAGTGAACAATTTCAAATATATCTGCAGTTAGAGAAGCATTACCGAAGGAAATTGTAGTTTATTTATAAATTTTTAATAAAAGTGAACAAATAATTTATATAATATAAAAGAAAAATATGTCAATACGTTAAGCACTGTAAAATGTCTACAAAGCAAATCTTAGAAATACTAATAAAATTATATGCTTTTATAATTTTAATAACCGTGAATAAAAATAATATTGTATTAATCCAAATCACAATATAATCGAAAATTATAGAGTAGAATATCGATTTCACTTACTATTTGTAATCAATTGAAAAATATATCAATATAGAAATTTTTAACCTATTTAATATGCTAATGATACCAATTCTACATATTTCACCTATTTTCTAATAGTTTCCTCCGTAATTTCCTCCGTATAATTTTGTTTCTCTTACTTTAAATTTTATCTAAGATTTGATTTTGGTGTTCATGTAAATTTTTTTTATTATTATGTATGTTTTGAGAAAATATACATCAAAATTTTGGATTATTAAATCACAGATAGTGTATAATATACTTATATGTGTATGTATATTATTTTGTTTTGTGTGTATAAGTATTATTTTAGTTCTTTTTTTCTGCTATATATATGTATATATAATAAATTTTTTTTTTAAATTTTCATTCACTATTTTTTCTTTTGTTAAATATATAATTTTATACTTGTTTCCGTTATAAATTTTTTAAATCGAAATTTTATAATTTTGCCGACGAATAGAAAACAATATAATAATTTCCAAAAACAAGAATGTATGTATTTGAATATGTTTATAATTTTTTTTTACTGTGTTTAGATAATTTTGCCATATTGAGACAATAAATATACTAACATCACATGATTTTTTTTTAATATTTATATTCGCGTCACATCAATTACAATAATCATCATTTATTAAATCTAATATAGTTTATTAATAAATACTCATTTTATAAATGTCTTTTATTTTGTTTTTTTTTTTAAATTTATTTTCACTAAACGTTTATTTTTCGAAATAAATTTAATTTATTTTTTATATTGTAAATTTATCCAAAACTTTAAATTTTGGTTATTACATTATATAATTTTATTATTTTTTTCATATGAAATTACATTAATAATTTTTAAATGAATAGTTTTTCCATGTTCTTTTTTTTGTTTAACAACATTGTAAATAATAAATAATAATAGAAATGTTATATCGTAATCATATTACTCATTTTTATGATTATGTGAGGAAAATTTAATATTTGTTTCACTTTTTTTTTGTAAAATATGTCCTATACGCATAACCCATCATAATCTATTAGTTTTGACAAAAATAAAGGCATATTTATGAATTTATAGTATAATCATTTTGATACTTTTATTCTATTAATTTAGACAAAAATATTCAAATACTTTTTAATTATATAATTTAATATACGTAAATTTATTTCGTATAGATACAGTTTTTTTATACATTACTTTATAATAAATAATTCGTATATGTATGTTTATACACGTATGCATATGCATATGTGTAGATACAGATAATATATTGCGAATGCGATATTTAAATTAAAGGTTTTTGATTTGACTTTAATTTGCATTTTCAATTAGGATACTTGTGTTTATCAATATTTAAGCTCTTCACTAGAGCTTATATTAAAAATAATTAGATAATGAACGTTACAAAGAAAGTATATTTTGCGTAGTAATTTTTTTATTGAAATTTAGCTGGAAAACCTTGTTGGAGAATGTCGACGCGAAAAAAGGATGTCTGAAATAGTTTATTTCGACAGGACACTAGATTAGATTCCAAGTTGTTAGATGATATTTATTAAATATTTTTAGCAAACTACTAAAATCGTATTGAATGAAAAAACAATACATACACATATGTGTATTTCATAATCATGAAACGATCGCTTCAGATTCACATCGCAATAAAATAAAAATTGATTTTTAAAAAAACGTAATTCTTTTTTTTTTAAATCTGTAGTATAAGAATTTTGTTATAATTTTTTTTAGATTTCATTTAAATTTTTAAAAAATCCAAACATTTGATTTTTATAGAATGGAAATTTAATTTTGCACTTTATTAGTAAGTAAATGCGTTTAGTTTTTTATTCATTTTATTATTTTAATTAATTTATCGAAATATATAGAAATATTATTTATTTAGGATTCACACTGAGAATATATTGTATGTATATTTATTTATTTATTATTTATTTATTTATTTATTTATGTATATGTGTATGAATAAATATTTAAAGGATCAATTTTGTTTGATTTATTTATTTTTCTTTTTTTTTGATTTCCATTTTAATTTATTTACATAAATATGATAATGATGTTTTTGAGGTATACGCAACGTGAAGACACACACATATATATTTTTATATAAATATTTCCGTAAATAGTAAAGTTTTTTCCACAAATTATTTTTTTATTTTTCATCAATATTATTTTATAATTGTTACACTTAAAATAAGAAGTAGTAACATAAAAAAAAATATATTGTTTACTGGAGTTGTTTTTTCCCCTCTATAACAAAGAATATTAAATTTAGTAAATCGACATCATGCGTAGACAATATATAATAATAGATGCGATTAGAAAATTTGAAATTTTTTATACCTAACCACATATCTATACATACATAATTGGATATGTATACATAAGATTAATTTCCTATAAAATTTATTTTTGAATTATTTTGTTAATTTAGATTTTCTGGATAAACATTTATAAAATATCATACGAGTATAAACACTGAACGATTAATTTAATTATTTGTTTTTGTTTTATAATATGCATTTTATTATTAGTTACAAAATATTAGTTTTTATTTATTTTCCTAAAGATATATTCATTTTTAATTTTGATTATTTTATATGTATGTGTACCATTCCAATTCACATTATTAGTTTGTCCTTATATTAACCAAAATTGTTTTATTACAATACAAAGATAGAATTTATAAAATTTGGTCTCATTTTTTTTCTCATAAGCAATAATTTTTTTTATCTTTTATTTATTTAAATTGTTTGTATCTTTTTATTCATTTATCTAGTGAAAATTTTTGGACAATGAAAATGATTTAAATTTATATCCATTCATTAAACATATAATATTATATAGTATTATTGGTTTGTTTCTAATTATTATATTTATTTATTTATATGGATATTTAATAGGAATAGTTTTATATTATGTTTATAATATTCTTTATAAATATTTTCCATTCGATTGGATAGTAAAAGAAAATAAAATCAAATTATTCCGCTTTTAGAGCAAATATATTTTATAATAAAATATTTTCAAGATTTTTGTTACACGTTGATAAGTTTAAGGGTAAAGGCAAAACTTTATTCAATAATATTGGTAATTTTTCTTATAACAAATACTATTAAATAAATTTTTAAAATAATTATTATGAATAAATAAATTGTTTTTGAATAATTTTTTTAATGAATTATTAATTTTTTTTTGTTGAAAGTATTCTGATCAAAAATTACGAAATTTCGAAATGTCGAGGAATTAGAAGTGTCACATTTCGTATTAGTGGTCGATAATGCACCTCTTTGATTTTGGCGAATTAATCTCCTTTACATAAATAAATATATTTTTCGGATAATATTTAGAGTATAGAGATAATATTTATATTAAACGATTTTTTTTTTTATTAAAGAAGTTTTGAGATGTATGACATTTTATATATTTTTTTCACATAAAATTATCATATAAAGGGGAAAAAAAAATATTTATTATTTTCAAATGAACAAACAATGGAAAAGTTTATAAAATCCTCATTCAATCTTTAAAGAAAAATAGATATAATATGTATTGTGTCCTGAAAGTTATCTATGAACGTATACATATTATATGTGTATACTATGGTTTACTTTGATTGTTATTCAGCTCTATCGATTTAAAATTAAGTAATTATTGTAATTGTGTGTGACTATTGAATTTCTTAATATTGATGATTATTTCTTTTTCTTCTTTTAATTGATTCTGTTTTAGATTTATTTGATTCGGTCTTATTTCACGTATGTATTTGTATTTTTTTATAAAGGAAAACATAATTTGATTGTTATTTCTGTAAGTATAAAATTAACACTATTAGATTCCGTTGTCTCTACTCATATTATATGAGTATGTAGGGAAAAATATTGTTAGTTTTATACTTTTTGGGCTATTGTTATTATTGCGGAGTTTTTTGTTTGTTTTGTAAGTCCTATTTCCGATTATTGTTTGATGTGTTTATTTGAATTTGTATTGTCTATTTATATATATATATTATAAAAGTTGTTTATTACTGTGAATAGCTTAGTATATAATTTTCATGATATAAAAAAATGTCTATTATTTGATACATGACCGAGCATTTATGGATTTCTGTACGTATGGTATGACTACACGTATGTATGAAAGATGTTAATGAAAATGCAAAATGAATTTTTTGTTTGTTCTTTTGTGAAAATTTAAATTAATTATACAACATTCATTTAAGAAACACGTTTAACAATTTAATAATATTAATATTATTATTTTGATAAAAGCTTTTTTTAACCCAATTACTTTCGATATAATATTTAAAATAATGACTTATCGTTAACATTATGGAAATATGAAAAAAAATTCAATTTTTATGAAGAATAATTAAGAAATTCTCTTTCTTGTGTTTAAGAATCCTTTAAAAACATTTACGTATTTTAATAATATGAAGTATAATTGCAACAAAAAAAAATTGTTTTTGTATTCCACAAATAATTTTTTTGTTATTGAAAAGTCGACCTTGATAAAACGGAAGGATATTTATTCTTTTATTCAAATCTAAATCTGTTGGAGATAGTAAATGGGGACGAAAATTAATCTTTACAAATCGATATCATGTTTACATACTACCAAATTTTAAATATATGTACATATATATTTTATCACAATCATAGTAAAAGAAAAAAAAGTTAGTTCAACAATGATAATGGGAATATTTACTCCAATGTCAATTTGATTATTTCATAAAATATCGCCCTCGGATTCACATACTAGTCCGTATATTTTTATATTAAATCTTTTGATATATCATTCATTTATAATATTTTTCTTTATTAATTTAATTTTCGAATCCATATATATATATGTTCGTCAGCTTATATTTTATAGTAAACGTGTTTCTCGATATTAATGTGAATATTATATTCGATATATTTTAACATTTTCTTCGAATATTTTATTAAATAAAATGCAGCGGTTAATAAAAATTGTCAGGAGAAATATTTAAAAAGAAAATCACATTTGAAATAAATAAACAAACAGAAAATATTAAAAACAATAAAGTAGAAAAAAACCTAAAATATATAAAATTAAAAAAATATTATGCAATATATTGAAAAACAGTTTGTTTTTATTAAATTCTTCTTTCATTTTCATATCATACTTTTATGTATAATAATAATTATAATAGTAATAATAATAATAATAATAATAATAATAATAATAATATTGTAATAATAATTAAAAATAAATGAAAATTTATTTAAAATAAATCTATTTTGTTGGCTTGTTTTCTAGAGTTATAACTATATATTTATATAATTTTAATTAAATAAAAAAGAACTAAAAAAAAATCAACAATATGTTTGCTCAAATTTTTTCTATTATTATATTTATCAAAAATGTTAATCAAATTTGTTTTATTTTGTTTCTAGTTTTTATGATATTTGTTTATTCCAATTAAACGGAACCATTTTCTCTGGCTCTTAATTCTCTTTTAAACTGTTGCTTACTTGTTTTTTTTTATAATATCCTGAATAATTGTTTATTTTATTTACTTTTCCTATTGATAAAGATAAAACTTAATGAAACAAAATTAAGATCAAGGTGCTGGTATAATTTCTTCCTTTTTGTATATTTTGTCCATTTTGTTGAGATATTTTTTTTTTGCCTGATAATTTCTGTCTATTTTTTTTAGTTATAATTTTTCAATTTCTTCTTTTATTTTTATTATTATTATTTATTTTTTGTTTAATGTTTTTATTAAATATTATAACTATTATTCTTATTTTTATAAGTGTTACATTTAAGTTTTCTGTATCTTTGATTAGTATTTGTTTTATATATATGTACATGCATATATACTTATGTATGTATATTGTATTTTTTATTAATAAATTGTTGTTTTTTTTTATTTATTATTTCTTCTTCTATTTTTCATCTAGTGTATGTTTGTACAAGAGCCTATTTGTCGATTGTCAAAAAACGAAATAAAAATATATGTATATTTATTTATAATTTATTTTAATATATATATGCACATATATATATGTGTATATATATTCAGTTTTAGTTTGTATTTTTTTTATTTTTTTATTCAATATACATAAATGTACATGTGTACGTATCTCCATATTATTTAATTATTGACAAGCATGTACTTTCTTACGTACTTTTGAATGTGTGCACGAATATGTATGTATAATAAGTAGAAGACCTAATACATATATTAACACACAATTATGTAGAATACGTACACATATGCATATAAATAAATTACTATACTATAAATTAATGGAATTCTAATTAATTCATTTAATTTTTTATTGTGGATGTTAATCTACTTACAGTTTTTTTTGTTACTTTTAATTTTTAATATTATTATTTATAATCTGTTTATTTTTTTATTGATTTATTATTCATATATGTATGTTTGTATAGTATACCTATATATATATATGCCTATATTATTTTTTTTTTAAATGGGCGTATGCATAAACATAGAATTCAGGCAAAGAAACATTTCTTCGAATTCTCATTTTTCTAATTTTTTTTTTACTTATTTTACATTTATTAAACGATTTGAAAGTTTATTCCCCTAATTAGGGTTGTTTTTTGAATCTTCTTGTAATTGTGTTTGTTCTTCCTCATAGCCTGTTTTTTTTAAATTATTTTTACTATCAAAAACTTTTTACTTTTTCCCCTTAAATATGTTTTATTAGATTTACTTATTTTCTTTCACTATTTCTCTGGCATTTTTGTATCTCGTCTGTAATTTTTCTTCGATTTATTGTTATATTTTCATTTATTTAAATCAGTTTACTTAAAAATAATTGCAAAAAAAAACAACTAACACTTTTATCATAATTATTGAATGTTATTTTCTTTTTTAAAAATTTTTGATTTATATATGTTTGGTTCTTTTGTTTTTCTTTTTTGATTTCTATTAAAAAATTAGATTACAATTTCTTCTTCTTTGAAGAATTCATCCATCCCCTTTTGATCATTATCGTAACCAATCCCCTCCTTATTCATTCCCTTACAACTATTACTTTGCCATAATCTATATATATATATTTTTTGATTTTTTACTATAATTTTTTTACTAGTTTGTTTGTTTCTTTCTTTTTTATATGAATTTTCAATTCATTTTACTTAAAAGAAAAATAAAATTAATCAATAAATAACGTAAAATATTTATAACTACGTATACGAAAAAAAAACTCAATTGTTATTTTTATATAACGTTATCCTTATAATAATTCTTTTCCATTTGTATTCATATTTTAATAAAATTATGCAATATTTATTTTTCTAAGAAATTTATAATTATATAAAAAAAACGAAGAAAAATATTTTATTTTTCTTCATTCTATAAACATGGTCTTTTTTTAATAAAAATATGTTGTACATATTTTTATGTTTATTAAATACGCAATCATGCCATACATGCATGGTGTGTGTGAATATATATTCTATTTATTTATATATAGGCTAAATCTGTCCGAATTAAAGAACTAAATAAATAATCGATAAATCGGTTCCAATTCATTATGAACACAACATAAATATTGCATTTAAAGTTTTGCTGTTCGTCTTTTTTTTATTACGTGTAAAAATAAGTAGTCTATTTTGTTGTTGTTGTTGTATTTAATTTTTTTTTATTTTTTTTTTTTAGTAATTGTCTAAAAAAACAATTTTCTGTTTTATTTTCACATTTTGTTCAGTTTTAGTTTTGTAATAAAATATAATTTGCACTTTTTTAAAGGAAATTATTAACAATAACTTATTTAAAAAAAGTAAATAAAATATTGGAAATAGGAAATTTGTTTAACATATTTTTCAATCAACCCCCTTCCACTTACATAATATTATATTATTATTATAAAATCATGTACTTATGTGTATGTATGATTATTTTCTTATTTTTTTTGCACTAAATTTTCATAAACATCCTTTTACTCTCAAACAGTCACCCCCAACCACACGATTTTTTTTTATAAAACGGCCATAATACATTGCCTGACAGCATGCAGTTTTCTCTATAAACTGTCTTCTGGCTCTGATTTGAGTTGTTCTAATTTTTCATGCATGTCACACCTACCACCATTTAAATCCTCAACAGCTAAACGCTGAAGTAAATTAGAATTTGCGCTGCTGGATTGAATTTGCTGATTCGTCGGTTGCTGCAGTTGTTGTTGGAGATGCTGCGATAGATGCTGATGCTGACTTATGTGAGGTGATTGATGCTGGGAATGTTGCGACAACTGTGAATGGGGCCGCGACTGCGATTGTTGGTGGTGCTGCTGTTGATGATGATGTTTCTCTTCCATTTTGAGCGTTAGTCCATCACGCATCTTCAGTAGACTTTCTACGGACTCTCTCGAAATATCTCGTTCAACTGAAATTCGTTCAGTGGTATCGCATGAGGTTACTGTCGCAGGACTGGATCGTTCTCTTTTGATATCGACCGCCGGAAAGTGCATAGGACTGCTGGGTCGTTTTGTTTTTCCAGTTGCCATTAGGTGATCTTCGACTGTACCACTAATTGTCGAATTGCCAGTCGCTGTCGCTTTGCGATTGATTTTGGCAAGTTGATCGAACAAAGCGCTATGTGTCAAGTCGCCGGGTTTTCGATCTAATGTTTTCCTAATTATACCATCCAAGAAAAGACCATTCGTACTGGAACCATCGTAGAGACTTTCGGAGAGCTCTCGCACATTCTTATTTGCTATACCGGCGGCGCTTCCAACGTTTGGAATACCGCCCGGAATATTTGTATTGTTTGCCGTCGAATGTGATTTAGCATTATTGGTCGTTGCTGAATGCGTACCAGAATTTGTTGTAGTATTTATTAAGTTAGCAGCGGCATTGGCCTGATTATGTCTAGCTGTTTCTTCATGGTATCGTTGCATCATTTGTGAAGCGATAAAACTTTCGGCGTTTGGTGCAAAACCGGGTGCAGCTCGCGTAAAGTCAATCGGTACCGATCCGAAGTTCTGATGCGGCTGCCAGAGCAATTGTTGAGCATATGCAGCCATAGCCGAATCAAAAATTGGCAATTTCATACCATTTGGCGAGCTGTTTGAGTATGATGGGTTTTTTAACGAGGCTTTTTGAGCAGCTACAGATTTACTTTTATCTAGACTGCTAACAGTCGCTGAGCCTGGAATGCTTGCAATTTTTGAATTTGTCGAATTGCTGTTACTGCTCCCTGAACGATCGTCTAACGGTTGCGGTTTCGGTTCCCGTTTTCGTGGTCTCATCAAATGTCTTTCTTTCACTTTATATTCTAGTGTCGAATGAGGAACTCCATAATAACTTCCCGCTCTATGCACAGACATTTCACCACGTTGCACTGCCTTGACGGCTTCAACTAAACTATCACGATCATAGTTTCGATATTTGCCCCGTTTCGGTCTTGTACCCTTTCCACCCACATTATTAGAACCCATTCCTAATGCGTTTGCAGAATTGTTAGCCGACGGATTTGATAATAAATTTGGCGGTGCACCGAATCGAGTTATGTCTGTGCCGCCGATATTTTTAATTACCGAAATAGTCGCGTGCTTATATTGATCCATCGACTCCATTGATGGTGTCGTCGATTTCATTGGATTGATATCTTTGTTTGATTGCTGACTGAATGTTCTGCTGATGCTACTTGTGATAACGTCCTTTAGTGAAAGAATGCTTTTGTTAGGAACTACCACTGGTGGAGACTGCGATTCACTACTCTGCCGTATCAGTGGCGGTGAAATTCCTGGCAAACTGTTTATCTGCTGCGGACTTCGAGCTATTATAGGGGGTGTTGCCTGCGATGCTGGCGAACTTAAATTATCTCCATTTTTACCGGCCGATGAGGAAGATCCAGCCGCCGGCTTATAGGACGGAATTTTTAATATAACTGAGGGATCGTCGCTCACCTCATTCATATCGGTTGACGATGCTGTTTCTGGTGTTTCGGACTTACGCGATCGATTCTGATAATGATGTGCAGCCGCTGAATGCTGCCCAAGTTGCGTCTGGAATGGTTGTGTTTGTTGCTGCTGAAGCTGTTGTTGGTGGTGTTGCTGTTGCTGTTGATGGTGATGATGTAGTGACTGCTGTTGTTGGACTTTTTGCTGTTGATGCTGTTGGAGCTGATGATGCTGCTGAAGCAATGGAAGTGTCTGCAATAATGTTCTAGGATCGGCTAAATTAATTTTACTATTTAGAAGTGAATCAACACTGGTTGCTGGTGAATTTTTCATTTGCTCCTTTCTATATTCTTGAGTTTGATTGCTAAACAATTCCAGTAAAGCATGATAGGTATCCTCGGGTTTTGGTTGCGTTAATTCTGGAATCGCACTCATGCCCGCTAAAAGTTGCAATAACATTTTTGGATCCAACCATGGATTCGGAACAATAGGTGGTGTTTGCGGTTGTGGAGTTTGCGCTGATTGTAATTTTATTTGCGTTTCCATTGATCCAGGTGTCTTTATGCCGCTCTGGCTATTATCGCATCCTCTATTTAATAAATGTGGGTCGGAAAATCGTGACAAATCATCCGGCATCACACCCAAGAGTTTTTCATCTTTCTCATCATCTCCCGATAGCTCTTTATCTTCATCGTCCGGATCCACTAATGCCTCTAATACTGGAGTATTTAAAGCAGACGCTTCACGCTTTTGTTCCATAGCTATTTTATAAACTTTGTTACGTAATGTCGATCGTGGAATACCATAGAGTACTGCTGCTCTTCTTGTTCCTAATCTTCCACTCATAATATCCTGTAATGCATTATTCAATTCATCTTCTGTATACGTTCGACGTCCCGTTATTGCCGGACGTGGTTTTGCCCTGTAAATACATAAAAGCATATTATACAAACAAAAAAATTCAATATTAAAAAGATATTAAATTAAAATGGAAAAGGAATAAAAATTCATAAATCTAACAATTGTTATAAACGAATTTCGAAGAGATATTTCTCTATAATATTTTTATGTACTTCAAATGTGTTAAAATAGATAAAATTATTTCGAAATTATTTATTAAGTGTTGCGGGCATTCATAAAATTAATACAAGAGCATATCAAAATGCAACGACTTTACTTTATTGGAAAATAGTGAAATTAAGTTATTCAGATTTTCATAAAAATATATAAGCGGGCTTTTCTGTAATCTTTGTATAAAAACATGAGTACGTATTTATTATGATTGCAGTTACTTTTAGCAAATGTATTTATACACGGTTGAAATATGAATATTTTACATCAACTGAAGGGTCTCGATCTATTCTTATTCTACTGGTACTAAGGCATTTATGAACAGAATCGTTGTGCAAATGCAACAGGTTGTTTTCATCTTAAGCTATATTAAAATGTTCAAGTGCAAAAAAGGGAAATAATAAAAGTCAATGGCCGTAATTACGTACATGTTTAATAATCCGTCAAGTTCTTTGACTCATCGAAACCAACATAAAAAAAATCAGCGAAAACTTTGTTATATTTATGGAATATGCAACTTTGTGTGACGGGTGAGTATAGAATTAGTCCATTTATATGAGCAATAGAACAATATAAATGGTTTTCATTATAATCTAATTAAAACGTTTTTTTTCTAACCCTTCTTTGCAATAATTCTTGCCATTTTTATTTTTTTGTTAAAGGAAAATAATATTTGCTCATACATAGAAATAATATAATTTGTACCCGGATCGTCAGATTCAGAAATGAGATCAAATTTTTATTCGTTTGTTTTTTTGCTTATATGTAAGGCTTTTGGGATATACGCTAGAGGTCATTTTATAGCGCCATGACCATGAGTCTTTTTGACGATATCATATTGCGAGTGGGTTGGCATTGTCAGTTTTCCTAATGAACTCGGTCGGACCATAAGGCGGAGGTAGCAATTAAAAGGTGTCAAATTTAGTGGGTCCAAATTAGATTGTTTTAAAATTATAAAGTAAGCTTAGCTAGGAAAAGGAATTGTTGGATTTAGGCGCTCCATAATGGAATGAGTCCTGTTCGATAAAAAATTCTGGATTAAGGGGCATTCGTTTTGGATATGAGAGACACCATAATAATGGCAGAACGGACGAGATTGGCTTCTGAACAAAAAATCATGAGTAACAGCGATATGCTTAATCCGAATTCGGAGAAGTTTCATTGCCCAGAATTTCGGAATGGTTGTGGAGTAGGCTGGTTCAGATCCAGTCTAATTGTCTACATATATAAATATGGCAAATTTGGTATTAAAGGGAAGATAGGATAGTGGAGAGAACATCTCCTTATCAGTTCTTGTCGAAGATACTAGTGTGACGTGGAACCGAATGCAACTCAACTTTTCCGAATGCAATCTCCAACCGGGCAGTCTGAAGAGCCACGAATAACTTTCTATTTAGTAAGACTCCGCACTACAGTTCTCCAACAGAGTGAATAAGTGCAAGGAATGGTCATCAACATAAGTATTGAACATCCGATCCATCTACCAATCATAGGAATCATGTGTAAACAATAGAGATTACCTCGCTGATATTAGTACGTACCCCCTCAGTGGTCGATTCTGCTGCCAGCACAGAAGTTATCGGCATAAAAGAAATGGATTTCGAATGAAAAAACTTGAGACAAGGAGCGGTTAAACGTGTTGAAAAGGCTAATAAACAGAGGGCAACCTTGTGGAATACCATTTCCTGTCATACCAGATTAGGTTCAGCGAACTGCGAGCTTATCTTGTACGGACAGATACGACCGAATGCATTTTCTAAGTCCAGGAAACTAAGCAGCTCACAAAATCTACACGTACGTTTGCAGCAATCGTGTATGGCGTGTTGTACATACAACAGTATAGTAAGGAATCGCTTCCCAATCCTGTTGGCATGTTAGTGATTGGTGATCTTTTTTGCAAGAATATGGTTAAGTCTATGTAGGATTTTAGTATCTTTTCCAGATTCTTGGATATGTAGGCAATTTTTTTACTTCATTTTTTTTAAGGGCAATAAAATTGAATTAGTTGACTTATTGAATTTTTACAATTATTGTAACTGATTTTGACTAACATCCTATTTTATACAACAACATTTTTGAGTCTCTAATAGTAACTATAAAAGTACCTATTCAGGCAAAGATATTTCTTTATAAAGAAAAATAGTTTCTGTATAATTGAAATCTTTTATGGAAAATATTTCTTTTTTAAATAATAGAATTTATTATTTATGATGTTTTTCGAAATTTTTAAATCAAATTTTATGGGAATAGATTCTTTAAAAGTCAAAACTCAAATATTCCCTCCAAAATTTCTTTGATAATCCAAAATATAATCTTATATCTGTGTTTATAAGTGCATTGACTTCTTTAGAAAATTTATTGCAAAATGCATAAATAAAAAGAAACAAACAATTCGAAAATATTTTTTATGGTTTTAATTTCGGCAAGTACTGGCAAAAAATTTAAAGGCGGCGAGATAAATTTCAGTGATAACCAAAATACTATCAAACATTTACTCATAACAATCTGTAGCAGACTTCCGCGTAATTCGAGTGAGCATATGGTCCGGTCCATACAGAGTTTTTTGTGTTTGTTTTTTTTTTGCCGCCTATTCCCCCAAAACTTCTTGATTTCTTTATAAGTCACAGTTCAATGGCCGATTTTGAATCTGACTGTGCAATAAAAATCAGACATTTTTATGAGTGCATTTATTAATTAATCACACAATATGCATACAATTAAGAAAGTTCCCTTCAAAATTGGTCATTGGCTCTATGATAATCAACGTTTTATTATTATCGCCAGCAGATGTACTGTAATGAAATGAAGAGTATTCGGAAATTGCTCTGATAAAATGAAAAATTATTAAGTGTATATGATTTTTTTTTAAAAATCAGGAATGTGTATTGATATTGCGCAATTATATAAAATCGATTTCCGTATTTGGAAAAGGTATTCAAAATTTCAATATTTGTAAACATTTAGAAATATTTTCAGGAATTATGTATCCCACGTATAAGCATGAATCATATTTCGGATCACATTTTATAGATAGTATTCGGTATTTGATGCGTATTAATCATTTGAAATTTATCGGATACTTTACTTTTTGATTTCAAATATATTTTTAAAAATTGTTCTGCATATATAATTTTATTTATACGAGATCTATGATAATTAATTATTCGAAAAGCATGACTTTTTTAATATCAGTAATTCTTGTTGAAATTTTTCAGTGCTTAACAACAAAATATATAATTCATCGTAGACGTTAGATTATGTTATTCACATTTATGCGTGCAATACGAATCCGTAATAGCCTACCTCAGTTGTAATTAGCAACTACTTAAAAGCAAATTATATTGCTATCTATCCCCCAACCCCTGCATATACTCGTACCTTCCATTAAAGCTATAAAGCGAAGCAGAAAAGTAATGGTACTTGAATTAGTGAGAGCGATCTGGCAACAATGCAGACATTTCCTCCACATAACCTCTGGGTTCCCCCTCTTATATGTGCAGAGCAAGTTTTAATCTAATCCGTTAACTACGTGACACCATACAGTATGGTAAGTGAAATTGTGTTTTTGTAGTGCGTTACGATGAATCAGTAAGTTTAACTTACGAAAAGTTGAGAAGAGCTACGGTCAATATTCCTTATAAGGAGAACAAAAGATTTTTGGTGTCATGATGCATTTTTGGTGGGTGGAGAAGCAATGGAAGACGAACTCTACTCAGGGAGGTCTTCAACAACGAAAACTGATAATAATGTGGGGCCTTTCTAGGGCTTTTTTTTATATAAAAGGACTTGTTTTAATAAAGAAGTCCTTAAAAATCTCAAAGGAAGGGATTCTTCGACAAGATCGGACATGGTAGACGCTGACATGCTCCACCTTGACAACACCTTCTGATGGTTTTTTCACCACTGGGAAACTATAGGTGAAAAATGGATTCCTATAGTTTTCCAGTGTTCACTTTTCATTTGATCGTAGTCCATGAGACTTTATTTTAATTCCACCAGATCAAAAAGCACTTGAAAAGACGCCATCTTGATATTGTCTATAACAAAGTAGTGTAAACAAAGAGCTGAAGGCAACTCCAATTGAAGCCTTTCAGCACTGCTACGTAGAGTGGAAAAAATACCACCCTGATGTATAGATGTCCAAGGAAACTACTTTGAAGGAGATAACATTAATGTTTAAAAATAAAATAAAATTATTACAAAACCAATTACTTTTCTGCCACCATTTGTAAGTTTCACGAACATTGTAAGGATAATTAATCCTTCAGAACGAGTGCGGTTTAAAAAAAAATCATCAAATTCAAGTACATTTTTATACACAATTATTTTTATTTTTGTATCTTTCTAACGAAAATTAGTGCATCGAATAGGGAATACGTACATTCAAGGATAAAAAAAGCAAATTATTATTATAGTGGTAATAAAAATTAATTCAGAAGCTGTAACTTAGTAGCAGAAATACTCTTGGATTTTAAACAGACTATGAATATTAAGTACATGGTGTGCTGTCCAGATGGTTTTAAAGTTTCGAAATAATGGGTTACGTCTATTGATTAATCGCTACCAAATATTGTGTACAAAAGCGTTTGATAAATGTCGCAAATTTAATACTGTTTTATTAGCTTTTTAATCTTAAATATTACATTTATCCTACAAAAAAAAAATGCATACATCTACGTTCTTTTCAATAGTAATTTTGGATATTATTTATTGTATTAAAATAAAGTTTCTTTTATATATTCTGCCCATATATGTATGTATGTAAGTGTTTAGTTGGTTGAATGCATGCAATCATATTATATTAACTGAGGCCAGTACTTGGAAGATAAACTGAAAGCATTGTCTGAAAATGATAAAAGAGAAGAGCAAAACCATCTCCTCCAACAATATTGTAAGGATTTAGCGATGGGGTGGATGGCATTTGTTTATATGAAGCGAAAAGACCAAGTTGGGTCATAGAAATAAAAAAAGAAGTCCTTGACCAAAGAGTACCCAATTGACCAAGCATCCATAAAACACCCTAAAATATTGAGAAATCGTCAAGCTACCCAATCCCAGACCAACAATTTGTGCACAATGCAGGCCCTTGAAACGAGTGGTAGTGATGTCATGACTTCACTGGCCAATGATTATGTACGTTTGTGTGTATAAGGATAATTTTCTTCCATTTAATAAGTTTTAGATATCCTGGTATCATTAGAATTTTTTTATCGATGTAGTAGGTCATGCTTTTTATCACGATCACCATATATAGGATGTAAAACGCATATAGAATTTGGTTTATTTTTCCCTTATGGGAACTGCATACTCATATACATAAACACTCAAGCTAACTCATGTACATGCATATTTATATAAACATATACAGAAATAAATATGTATATATGCATTATTATATAAATACTAGTAAAAGTGGTATCGAGGACAATTGACTTCGTATACAGTCTTATTGATATTGTGGTTCTTGTTATTTTGTAATGTGTACAGATACGAAAATATAGAACATTTCCGTACCTATTTTATACTCGTACGTATTCCATTATTTGTTCTACGAGTAAATATATACGTCCATATAGATATACATTTGCGTACAACTACATATGTACTTTTGATTGCATGTTGAAGCAAGATATGTTCTTCAAGTGCCAACAGACAATATTGTCGTCCCGGCGTTGTCGTTCGAAATTTACAAAATCTAAAGGATAATACAAATTTTTTACTCAAACTCCTTGTGCGTTTACTATGTAATTCACCGAACCTAGTTTTTCAAAATGGCTGTGTGAGTCTCTCTATTCGCTCTTTCCTTTATTTTGCCTTCAAAACCCCATTTAGAAATTACCCACAGTCCTATCCCGCTGGAATGAGGACAAACCAATCGATCGATATATTTTTCTATTTTTCCATTTTTCAATTTTTCTATTTATCCATATTTTTGTCTCAACTGTCCGCGACTACAAAATACGGCCACAGAGTCTAGTTTTATATTTTAAAATTTTCCTAAAAGCCTGTACAATTTGTTTGTCTCTTCTTGTCTTTTAAACTGAAACATATTTTTCTATTATTATAACACATCTACATAGGTACGACGTTTAGATAAGATGAATGAGGAAATTTTATAAAAAGATCAAAAATTAATAAATCGATTCATATTTATACCGTTCTTTCTTCAATATGTTTTTTCTTTGTAACGTAACTTCTCTTATATTCATATGTATTGGATTAAATGACTTTGTATATTATTAGATGAATTATGGAAAAAGCCCAAGTTTAACATGCGTTTAATACTTTTGTTGTATATTTACACATACTTTTGTTATTTAAAAGGATAAAAAAAATCTGAAAAAATACGGAACAAAGGATTGTTTAATGGCATACACATGTCTAGCCTGTTGCTTTCGATATTATTGCGCATGTGTTCAGATTTGGTGGTGAAAGAATTTATTATCGTAGATTATAATTATCGACCTATTATAAGAACATAAATAAAAACTATTTAATTATTTAATATGAAAAATGAGGACAAAAACAACAACTAAGAATTTTTCTACAGGTATTTTGTATTTTTTAAATTTTTAGTAACTATTTCAAATTCTATTAAAGTATGCTTTTTTTGAAGAATTTTCATACTTCAAAAAATTAACATATTATTTACAAAAAAGAAGAAGATTTAATTAGAATAGCTATGATACAGTGTCATTCTTTTTTTAATTCGGAAAATATAGCTCTATAATTTAAGAGTTCTTAAAAGTATATAACATTAAAAATAATATTTGTTTAGTTTAAGCATTCCCATTTTATATTATGGATCGATTAATTAGCAAACAGTGCTTTAAAAGTTGTGAGACTAGTCCTGAATTTCATTCCTCGCTCATTGGATACGTGAATAAGCAAAATTTCCTATAAGTGACTGTAAAGAAGCCATCGTGCATCCGCGGAAAGTAAATGTCTGATGAGAATTTTGGTCTGAATGTGTTATTGGCTCGTATTCATTTCAAAATGAAGAAGGAAAGACTGTTACCGTAAATTCGCCATATGATAGCCTAATTTTTTTGAACTGAACTTGAAGTATTTAATCTAAACCATTTGTGTTTTAAAAAAAAAGCACAGCAAACCGCACACCACGACAAATTTAAGTTGTATTGCGTGAAAAGTTCGCAGATCGTGTATTTTCGAGAATTGGTGATGCTAATTGGCGTCCAGGCCGACCGATTTGACGCCGGTGGACATTTGCTTGTAAGGTTACATAAAAGATTATGTTGACAAATATAAAATTTAAATTTAGGAGTATTTAAAAACTAACATTGGTCAAGTGGTAACCGAATTACAGCCGGAAATGCATGAAAAAGTCATCAAAAATTACCTTAAAAGAATCGAGTCTTATAAAAAATTTTGTGGCGGTCATTTAAATTATGCATAGCGGTAAGGTTAAGCAATATGATAAAATAAAAATTTTAAATACGTTTTAATAAACATTACTTTCCGAAGCACAAATTAAGTTCTTAAAAGAAAAAAATTTAGAAAAAGCTCCCAAAAGAACTTAAAATTTTTTTTCTCGACACCTGAGATAAAAAAACCTTCTTTGAATAATAAAACTCCCCAATCCCAACATTGACTATGATACTAATTATGATTTTTAAAATTTATCAACTTGCCGCCTATTATCATTATCATCGATGCAAGTACGATATGAACCTCGTGACAAAACTTAACAAATCTGTCTAGAAAGAAATAATTTATGTCTGCCACACATGAGCTTTTATAAGATCATGTATAAAAAAAGTATAAACATTTGTTACGAATATTTTTATTTATTTTAATATACTCTCTGTATCCGCAAAAGTTCTTTAGTTTAAAGTGAAAGAATTGTTTTGAAAAGTGGGTACTCACTCAGTGAATGAATATTCATGTGTATACATAGCCATTAACATTACCTATATTGCTTCTATATTCTTATAAAAGTGTATAATTGAAAATGCATATGTGCTGAGCTCTCATTCACTTAAGGCGGGAGGTTCAAAAAAAAATACAACATTTTTTGTTGAACGTGTGAGTTTTCATGTTAAAAATGTTAAATCCCAAAGCTTACATGATTGCAGCTCTATGGCATTCAGCTGCAGTTCATCCATTGCATTTTCTATATGCCATGCTTAATATTTACAAATAAAAATCACCGATTTTGCCGCGGAACTTTTTGGGGAGAATGCAAATTCAAAATGATACAATATATTTTTTACTTTCCCGTTTTTTTTTGTTTACTTTAACAATATCTAACATATATCGAATGTATTCGGAGAAGTTGTAGTAGTAATAGTAATAATAATAATAATAATAATAATAATAACAGTATGAATGGTTATATTGTTAAGATGAGTTTTTAGAAATCCAAATACGACGAGTATAAAATGGGGGGGACACATGCCGAGAGTAATTAAACACGAAAATCAAAGCATGCGATAGAACAAATTAAAATGCAGTCAGAATTTTTACTTTTTTTCGGGGTTGCATTCATAAGAGTCATCTTGTCTAGAAGCGAATGCATTGCATTTAACGAACATGATAGAGGTTAGGGCCCAATGCAATTTCAAAAATTTTCCGTCTATACACAATTGATGCTGCTGCTAGTACTCTATTTTGTCGAAATGTTTGAGAGCTAACACACGAAAAAAAAATAATAACAAAAAAATTGCCAAACATACATTTACACTCGTACATTGCTACTATTGTAAGAGGCAGAGCACGTTGGTTAAACGAAATTCCCTTAACAGGACCTGGTACCTACCCTTCCTTATTTGTTGTGGATTGTTCAACGTATTCTCTATGATTTAGCTTTCAAGCCGTCTGATGTTTGCATATCTCTGCCTATTTCTGTGCATATTTTTCGTATTTTTCGTTTACCCATTTGGAAGGTCTATTCTCCTTAACTCTATAGGTGGTTGGTATCTCTCATATTTGATGCCTACACCCACCCATTCCTCATTGTCTGCCACACTTGCTATCAATCAGTGCAGGTAACGTTAACCTTGTCAGTTTAGTCTGTCTAACCAACCAAGAGGCTCGATGACGACTTTCTGCTATTGCCATGATTATGTTTACATCCTGAATATGGGGTAGCAAGTGGCTTAATAAACGTACCTACAGTTGGCGGTGACAATGTCTACGAGAATAACACAGAGCATAGCTTCAAAACATACGCTTTTTAACACATTCACAAATTTTACTTATTTCCCTTTTTTAGAAAGAATGTTTCGTTTTTAAGAAATTTTTTCATTGTTTTATTTTGTTGTTATGTTGCATTTTTAACCTTTTTTTCCAATTATTATTTTTATCCTCTCTTCTTCTTTAAAACATGTTTCATTTTAGGCATAATTATATTATGTAAACAATATATGAAATCATAGCTTTCTAATATTTATTACTATTTTTTTATTTATTCATTTTTTTAAATTTAAATTTTGATTAAATACTATTGATGTTACAATGTGATTTTTTTTTTAATACAGGTAATTATAGAAGTCAAGAGATGTCTACATTATTTGAACTCATATTATCATCATGAATATAGAAATTACAAACTATAATAATGTCGATTATTATTATTGAAAAAGGGAAAAATAGCGAAACGTAATGTTAAAAATTTTTAGTTCAGAGTAAATTATTATCAATGTGTATAGATACAAGATATATAAAAAAATAAAACAACTGCAAGCTGTACATTTATGCATAATAATTTCGAAAGGCATCGGATGGGTAGTACTAATGGTAAAGAGCTTAAAAAGAGGGGGCTACGAAATACATGCGTACCCCAAACGACGATTTCTACCGTACGAGTATATTTGGAAACATATATGCAAATGAAACCAACCAAATATGCTAAATCCGAACGATGATAGCGAAAAAATTCTACATAAAAAAAAATAGAGACAGGAATTCATTGCACATGAATTTGGCGTGAATTTTCATCAAATTTACATGTCGGTAAAAGAAAGTGAGACTCCCTTTTCGCATTTTACAAATATTTTTAAAAAACTCTTAACAAAATATAACGACACTTTTACTACTATAACCAAGTCCTTGACTTTTACACCGACAAATTATATTTTCGGATGATATCGCAACACCATCACGTGTTCGCCCATTCTCGAAAGCAAACCAAAGAAGTAATAAATGCAACGACGAACCGATCAATAAAGTCCTTCTGAAATCATTTCTTTTCTCTGTGCATAGGATGAGAAGTTCCTCTTCTTTCTTGTCTGCTGCATAACAAATTGCTTTTCATATAAAAATTCCGAATATTATTGGTGTTTTTTTCGAAATGAAAATTTACTCCCCCGACTTTGATTTGTTGCCATTTCCATGAGCTTTTTTGTCTAATTATAAATTGAAGTTTTTGAAATTTCCCAGGATAATAATATTGAAAATATTTATTCTGTTTTATATGTGAAATTTCAAATATTTTCATTATTAATAGTTGCCTTAGGTCTTATTTTTTTATATTTCTTTGATATATCTGAATGGAATATGGTCGTACTAAGAATGTTTGTTGGATGCACTTCTCTCTTCATTTTCACAAAAATGACCAAAATTGAAATGTAACATTTCCTTATGAAAAATAAAAATAAAAAATCCGCCGTAAAAATTATACAAATTTGTATTTTTAAAATTTTTTGTTAATAAAATATGTACGGAAGATATCCCTTAGAAATCTGAATAAGATAATCCTTAGAAATCCGGATAAGATAACTCTCGTAAATCTGAGTATAATATGGCCAAATCTTCACAATTTTTCGCAAATAAGGCATTTCTATATATACCTAGATGGTTATCTATCTTATGGTTTATAGAGTATAGCCTTGTTATTTGACAGATGCTAAATAAAAATATGTGTTAGATCGTATAAAAGACCATCCTCATAGTCACATGTGCTCGAACAAAAGGCTTCGGCTGCTGATGAGCCTTATATGTAGCTCGGTGAAATACCACAAAAAGCAAAATTATTACATATGGGGCTTTGAAAATTCACATGTGACTATGAGGAAGTGAATGTCTGGAGTGCACTTTCGTCGGAAGGTGCCATTCTTTGAAAATGAAAAAGGAGAGATTGTTACCGTTAATTCTAAGCGTTATAATAAACTACTTTTTTTTAGCCTGAAATTTGACATTTTAATTTAAATTATTTGTGGTTTCACCAAAACGAAATCACAAACCACACAACACGACAAATTTTGGCTTTGTTGTATGAAAAGTTCTCAGGACGCGTAATTTGGAGATTCGCTGATGTCAATTTACCTCCAATAATCGTACGATTTGGAATTTTTTTCTGAATGTCGTGGCATTTTTTCTTGTAAAGCCATATATAAGATTGTGTTTACGAACATAAATATCAAACTTTAGAGCATTTAAAAATCGACATCCTTTAAGTAATAGCCGAATTTTTGCCCGAAATATATGAGAAAATCTTTTAAGTATGTTTTATTAAACTTGACTTTCCATAGCGCAAATTGGATAGCCCCTTTTTAAAAGGCACCATATATGTACGTAGTCTATAGTTTGTAGTAGGGCCAGACAAATGCGACTCTGTTGAATTAAGTGCAGCTCCCATTAAAAATTAAAATTCTTTTTTTTTGATATTTCAAAACTTTTTTCGCGAATCTTATTAAATTGAGTAAGTAAGTGACGGGTTCAAGTCGTATATAGTCAATTCGATGGTATATTTTCGGTTTAATCGGTAAATACAATTATGCCATCATAAGAGAATAATAATTTAAATATTTTGCTAGTAAGTAGGAATATGTAATTATGGCAAGAATTATATATTTGTTGGAAGTTCTCTTAAAGAATTATTTTTTATTTCTTTGGAAAAATTGTAAGCTGATTTACTCGTATTTATTAAAATAAAAACGTCAAACCGTCAATTAACAAAAAAGTCTTTGAAAGGCTCTGATATAGGATTCTTCGTGTCAGATCGGACATTTCAGATACTTGTATCACCCTGTCACGCGGCCAACAACGAGATTTTGTCGGGGCAATTTTTTTCGCCTATCACTTATGGATCGATTTCTTTCCGTTTAACACAAGTAATAAAAAGCTATATTTTGAAAAGGTTCTTTTTAATTCAAAATACGTCTGTGGTTGTATTTTGAATTTAAATTAAATTATACGATCATAGACAAAAATCGTTTAAGATAAATTGGCGTTTCTTTATTTTAAAGAATTTGATTTCTTGGTCTTATCAATTGTCGTAGAATAATATTTTTAAATATGTCTTTATTTATATTATCATTCCCTATACGAAATAAACAAAAAATTGGAAATGTGCACAATATTCTTCTAATTATTCTATATGGTATTGGTACTTTTTTGAGAAATAGTAAAAAACAAAAATAAAAAGACCCTCATATTAAAATATGTATCTTTGTTGGTAAGGAAAATTTCACAACATATATTCGAATAGCTCGCATTCGAATATACATATTTTTTAAAAGGACCCAATTTCAGTTGTTTAATTTAACCAAATATTTATTATTTGCAAAACCTGAAAATGTTAAAACAAAAAAAAAAACATTTTTTTATTGTTTATATTTACACATATATAAATAACAAAATGTCGGATGAATTTTTGTGAGAACATTATAAGAGGAGCAAACAAAAAATTGCATGCAATGTGCGTATTTCGAAATGAATTTGTGCACTTATCCAGTTGAAGAGTAAAGTAGTACGAATACGACAGTACGTATACGTTATCTTCAACGAAAAGGAAATTTATTTCAACTGAAAGCAAAATAAAAAAGACAAACAAAAATTTTTTTTAGCAGCAATGTTCTGACCTAATTTTAGTATGTCTGAAATATCTGCTAACCCACTTCAAGTGAAACTGAAAGTACGTCGGCATTTTTTGTTTTTATTGTTATATTTTTTGAAAAAAAAACAACTTTTTTTATGCATTTTATTTGACAAACGAATACAAATTTCAACATTTTGCACTCGAACTGCCACAATTTCGCGACAGCCAACAAAAAAAAACACCAACCACCGAACAAATTTGTGAGAGCATGTGTATAGATGGAGTTGGAGTTGCGCTGCAGCACCATTTATTGCCATTGGCACGATATGGTGGGTCAAGATGATGTGACTTAGCATTCGAGGCTCAGATAGAAATTAATGCATTGGAATAAGAGAAACCATGCAACTTAAAATGCATGATTTAAATTGAAATACGAAAAAATGTACAAAAGTACATATAAGCGACACAGATGAAATGATGGTAAGTCTGTGTCTCTTGCTTTGTCTTCATTATTAGTTCCGTTCGTATGCCAATTGCGCTAAACACAAGGCGTACTATCAGATTTGATCGTTGAATAGCAAAAATGAGTGGATTATAAATAATAAATAATCAAAAACGAAAAATTTAGTCAAAATGTGCATACACTCATTTCCTTACACAACTATAATACAAACACGAGTACATTGTATTATATTATAGATAACAGAAACAAATCATAATTGGGTTAATTGCCATAGCTCAACTAGTGCACAACCGAGTCGAAACTCTTAACAAATGACATTTTTGCATTGGCATCCATTCGACAGCGAAATCGATTGTACACGCTATTGTGTGTATTTATTGGAATACTCGTAGGACACCACCATTCACAGTTTGTCAAATATGTACTATCAACGATGCACTATTACCAGGCAGCTCTCTAATTACCATAAAAAATGTTAGAATACTAAAAATACTATTCACAATGGTGGGCAAGTTTAGTGATGGTTTCTTTAATTGCCACAATTTGAATCATTTTCCATGTGTGGTGAAATTTATGCCAATCGCAAAATTTAATTTCATCGGAACCGGAAGCATAAGTATACGGACTGTCGTTTGACAAATTTAATCCCAAAAAGAAAAAATTAGGGGCATTCTTTAAGTAGGAAACTTTTATCAGTTGAAAATTTGTACAAACAAATTGTTTTTCTTTCAATCTACAACTGCTTATTAAGGTGCTTTTCAATTTTTGATCACCTGAAACTTGTTTCCTACTTATTGGGCCGATAAAACAATCACGGGGCGCTACTATGCTGACTTATTGGGCCGATTTGACGTCGAATTATTGGGCCGATTTGACGTCGAATAGCTTACTGTCAAAGTTTCAGTTGATTCCCTTCATTAGTTTTGTTTTGAGAGCCTTTGAAAGCGAGCGTGTCGGTCGGTTGCACAAAAATTGAAAAAGAACAATAGCGTTCGGTGATTAGATTCTTGTTTTTGGAAGGGAAAACGCGCAGCGAAATCAAAGATCGCTTGGATGCTGTGTATTGTGACTCTTCTCCTTCGATGGCGACCGTCAAGAATTGGTTCAACGAGTTTGTTCGTGGCCGCACGTCGGTTTTTGATGAGCCACGCCCAGGTGCCCCGAAAACGGCTGCTACGGAGGAAAACGTTAAAAAAGTCCACGATCTCGTGTTGGCAGACCGTCGATTGAAGGTTCACGAGATAGCTGAGACTGTGGGCATCGCAGTAGGAATGGTGCATCATATTCTACACGAAGAACTGGGCATGAGAAAGCTGTCGGCGCGATGGGTGCCGCGTTTGCTCACACCGGAAAACAAGCGCAACCGTGAGACCACATCGGCGACGTATTTGGCGCTGTTCCAGCGCAATCCAACGGAGTTCTTGCGTCGTTTCGTGACCGTCGACGAAACATGGATTCACTGGTACACACCAGAAACCAAGGAACAGTCGAAACAGTGGACTCCACCCGGCGAACGTGCTCCGAAGAAGGCGAAGACTGTTCGATCGGCCGAAAAGGTGATGGCCACCGTTTTCTGGGATTCACAAGGTGTGATCCACATCGATTACCTCGAGAAGGGTAAAACAATCACGGGGCGCTACTATGCTGACTTATTGGGCCGATTTGACGTCGAATTGAAGAAAAAGCGGCCCCGCTTTGCGAAGAAAAAAGTGCTGTTCCACCACGACAACGCGCCGGCTCACACCTCCGCCGTCGCCATGGCCAAATTGGTCGAATTGCGCTACGAATTGCTGCCCCATCCACCGTACTCTCCAGATTTGGCCCCCTGTGACCAAACCTGAAAAAAATCACTCGCCGGGAATAGATTTGGGTCGAATGAGGAGGTCATCGTCGCCACGGAGGCCTATTTTGCTTCCCTCGAGAAAATGTATTTTTTGGACGGGGTAAAAAAGTTAGAGCATCGCTGGGCCAAGTGTATCGAGCTTGAAGGAGATTATGTGGAAAAATAAATTGCCACCTTTCCAAAATTTTCGTTTTTCTTTTGTAGGCTAAGTACTTGTTGAATGACCCTCGTAGTGAAAATGTATTATAATAATTTGTGCAATGTTCGCAAGATGTCGTACCGAGAGCGCAATTGAACGTCTAATCAGGAAATTCGAAGAAACCGGTTGATTTACCTGTACGTCAGCAAAATGCTATGTCGAACGAAAATATTGCGGCTGCTGCTCAAATTGTGTGCACCTCTAAATTCCGCATTTGCTAACTAGATCCTTGACCAGTTGATAATGAATCCCAGATTTGGTGAAAAATTATCTTCAGCGATGAAACGCATGTTCGGCTGAATGGCTATGTAAACAAGCATAATTGTCAGATATGGAATGAAAAGTAACCACAACAGTTCAGAAGAACTTAATGTCTGGTGTAGTTTGAAATGACACAGCACGATTGTAAGGTATAGAGCGATAGTAACAAATTTTTTTGCTCTCAATGAGACAATATCTGCTTGTCACACAGCAGTTGAAACAAGTGACTTATGTCAGACAAAGTTTCCACGTCTCGTTATTTCGAGACATGCTGATGCCAGCTGGCTGCCAAGATTGTGCGATTTAACTACCTTAAACTTTTTTCTATGGGATTAAATTAAAATATTTGTATACGCCAATAAACTGACAACACTTTGCAAGCTGTAGAAAAATATCATTCAACAGCTTAATTTATAGGGAAGAGTCATCCAAAATAATCCGTTGGGATCACTACCTGCAAACGAAACCATGGAGACCATTTGAACAACATTATTTTTAAATAATAGTGGTATTGAATGTAATTCAATCTACAATAAAGACATTTAAACAATTCTTTTTATAAATTTTTAAAACAAAAAATCTTTAATGAAAACCTTTTAAATATGAACATGTTATACATAAATACAAATAAATTCACGGTCAAAATGGTTGATATATTTTAATAGACGACATTATTCTAAGTACATTATTTTAAAATTTAGAGCAAAGTTCGCCTAGAAATAAAATTGGGAAAAATTAAAAAGATGGAGAGACTAAGGGTGACTGAGTAAAAATCTGCTCATGTTACTTTTATACTTTGCCGAGAACAGGCTCGTTATGTAACCGTAAATGGTAGTTATATTCCATAAAGAAGGAAAGTGCGTTACGTAGGACTTGTAGGCGATAGTCGGTTAACCTGGAATCCGACTATCGAGTGCGTTACGTAGACTTGTAAGCGATAGTCGGTTAACACGAAAATAAATAGAAGTGAATTTAACGGACGATACAAACAATTACTACGGCTCCTAGACAATTGGCGAAAACTGATAATAAACCATAAATTATAACTATATACCACGATACTGAAACCGATAGCAAATACTATCTCAAACTTTGGGATTTGACTAAGCATTCTAATTCCTATTGAATCCGAACTTCACAATCCTGAGTTCTTCGAAAAATTGTCAATGCTCTATTTTACCAGGTGCATAAGCTTAAAATGTTTGGTTATAGATGGCGTGAGTGAGCGTATTAAGCTACCATGGGCACGTAATACTTTTTTTATGAGTTTGACATCTGTCAACATTAATCAGTGCACATTGTCAGCAACTTCGTACAACAACGTACATTTTTCCTTTGGTAATTATGTCTAGTTTTGTTCCAGTAAATGAGCATATGCGGGAAGTTCTGCTTTTCTGCTTCAATTTGAAAAAATCGGCTGCCAAATCGTATCGAATGCTTATGGAGGCCTATGGTGACAGTGCTTTATCGGAAACAACGTGCCGAGATTGGTTTTGTTGGTTCAAAGACGGCAATTTTGACTTGTGGGACAAGAATCGTGAAAATCGGGCTAGGAACGTTGAGGACCGTCAATTGCAGGCTCTTTTGGACGAAGACGATACCCATCGCAGAAAATGATCGCGGAGCAATTGGGTGTTACTCAACCAGCCATTTCCATGCGTCTGCATACCATGGGGAAGATTGAAAAGATCGGGAAATGGGTGCTGCATGAATTGAACGATAGGCAGATGGAGCGACGATAAAACACATGTGAAATCTTGCTCAAAAAAGAAAGTCGTTCTTGAATCGGATTGTGACAGGCGATGAAAAGTGGATATATTTCGAGAATCCTAAACGTAAGAAATCGTGGTTTGATCCCGGCCAACCATCAACATCTTCCCCAAGACCAAACCGCTTCGGACGGAAGACGATGCGGTGCGTTTGGTGGGATCAGAAGGATATCGTCTACTATGAGATGTTGAAACCTGGTGAAGCTGTCAATGCCCACCGCTACCACCAACAACTGATCAAATTGCACCGCGCTCTGCGTAAAAAAAGGACGGATTATCAACAAAGATATGACAAGCTGATTTTTCTCCACGACAACGCACCATCGCACACGTCAAAAATGTTCTAAAACTACTTGGAGACACTCAACTGGGAGATGCTATCCCACCCCGCTTATTCACCAGACCTGGCCCCTTCCAAATACCACCTGTTTTCGTCGATGGTCCACGCGCTCGCTGAGCAGCACTTCGATTCTTACGAAGACGTCCGAAAATGGCTTGATGAGTGGTTTGCCTTAAAAGAGAAGGAATTTTTTTGCGTGGTATCCACAAATTGCCCTAGAGTTGAAAAAAATGTATAGCTAGCGAGGGCAAGTAATTTGAATAAATTTGTTTTTGCTTTCTAAAAAAAAAAACATGTGTTTTGGAATTTACGGAACAGTTTTATTTATCGTGATCTAAATATTCCATTTGTTAATAACTGTGCATTCCCAAATATTCCATTTGTTAATAGTATATCCTACTATTCAAATCCTAAAGCAAGAAAACTGTTCACCTCCATACCTTTATTATACAATACACCCGTCAACGGTTAAAATGCGGAGGTTTTAAGATTTTTAAAAATTATCAATTGAATTATCTCGTTTTTGAGATCGTTGGATGTGCGTCCCCCAAATGCCTTCATGTTTACCTGTTACAAATTGCATGTAGTTGTAGATATCATTTGAATTAAAAAAATAATAAATAAATAAAATATAAACAAGAAAAATAATTTTCGAAAAATGTACGTTAATAGCTTGAATGTTTCTCCTATTTGATGGGAATTTATTATTATTATTTTATTAAAGATAATCAAAGATTCGATCAAAATTATAAAGTATTATGCAATTTGGTGTTGTCTCGATATATATTATTCTATTTTGAGGCTAGGATTAACAAATGTTTGATTGTCTAATTCGTATATTTTCTTTCATGAAATTTAAATTTCACACTTACCTGAATACTTGTTTAGGATCTCCGCCTGACAGTGATGAATTTGGTGATGGTTTCGCACTGAGATCCAAGGGTTGTTCACCTGTCGTTTCACTTGGACTCGGCGATTCTTTGAGTGTTGTTGGGCTAACATCAACATTTTGCTCTGAGGTAGGTGTTGTTACTGTTGGTAACACCTGTTGGGCTAATTGGTGATACCATAGACCTATTTATAGCAAAAACATTAAGACATATCAGGTTTTATTCGAAATAATCAAATGGTTTTTTAACAAAAGGGGATGAATGAAGGCAGATAATATTTAATACGAATGATGCTTACTTGGATAGAGCTGAGCTAGGCCAGATTGAAGACCTTGGAGTGATGCTACTGTTGCCAAACGATTGGCTAACGATTCGAGGGAAATCATGTTCGGTGGTAGTGAATCTCGCAATAGTGATGTCATTGTTTTGTTGGGGGCATTTGTGGCAGTCGGATTCTGGCTGTCGATATCCCGCGAACTTTCACTTGTATCACTGTCCGAGTCTAATGAGGCCTGCTCGAAATTCAATTCGGTGAGCGCTGGTTGGCTCATTGATCGAAAATCAATTAGTGGCCGATTAGCCTGAGTTGTAATTACCCTGTTGGCAAGTTCTGTTTCGGACGGAGCCGAGCCCGACTCCGCCACCAGTTCTCCTTGTTCGTTCACTGTGAGAAGTTTCCCGTCCACGCAAAAATAACACTTATCGGTTGGCTTCCAATCTATCGGATACGAAGGGCTGTCACTAGAATCCGGCACTTTAATTGCTCCGCTACTACTGGAATTATCTACTGGATCCTCCACAATTGGTTCGCCCGTATTTCCTAACCAAAATCAAATTAAACATTTTATCAAAAACTCTTATATTTTGATCAATTCTTATTAATATTATATACAATAGTATTATCAAAATATATTTCCAGAAAAAAAAATGAGTAACATATTCTATATTATCTTTACCTCTTTCGGCTGTGGAAGATAACTTTCCGTGCACTTCGTTTTCGCTTATCTCGTTTTTTATTGTTACAACTTCGTTTTCTTTTGAATGATTCTCGACCAAGGTAGCTGGTACTGTCAAATTTATTTTTTCTTTTTCTGTTCAATAAATAATTTTATTTCATCACATTTTATTTGCTTAATTCTTCAAAAGTATATATTTTCATTATATTATTTTTAATTGTATCAATAATACAAAAAAAACGACTACAAAAAAATAACTACTAAATAAAATGATTATGCCAATACGAAGAAACAATTTTGTACAAGTATATAATAAAGATTCATATTTAGTTGTAAGTCTTATCGAATCAGTTCATTGTTAAATTAATCATGTATTATTTATTATTTACAATATATTACCTGTCGTCTCGTTTTGAGCTAAATTTGGATTGTTCACATTCAATTGGGATCGCGCAAGCACTTCTTGGTAAAGTTTCCATTTCCTGCGTCCCATTAACTCTTCAGCAACACGTTCTAAGCCTGAAATTGTAAATATAAAAAATAATTTATAATAAATACTGCGTATATATGTATGTATATATTACTAATTAATTTTTTTTTCAATCATATCCAACTATAAATATATTATAATAAGCAAATTTACATAAAAAATATAATTAACAATATTGTGGAGCAATAAAGTGGAAATAAATACCCATCGGCGTTTCTCTAACTAACAAGAGTTAGGAGACTTGCCGAGGAGGGTAATGGAAGAAAGTTCACTTACGAGTGGATTATCATAATAAAATAAAAACGAACGAAATATTTGGAAATGGGATTTAACGCATGTCCTGAACAAAGGAAACAATAATATCAACGATATATAAAGCGTGGGTCATCGTGTCAATATAAAAAATGGGTAATTTTTAACTGAAAAATAATATACACATCGTGAGAAAAAATTAGAAATTTTTATTGAAAATCAAAGTTGAATCCATTAAAATTGAGCATAAAAAACAATATCATTCATACGTATATAATCAACACAACTCAATTTACAGTCCTGCAACCAAACGTCGAAATTTTCAATTTATTTTCGAATGTTGTTCGTTAGGTCTTTAATTGTTCTTGGATGATTGGCATACACTTTTCCTATCAAATAGCCTCAAAGAAAAAAGAGCAACGATGACAAATCCCAATATATTAGCGGCTTATACACATCAGCGTAGTGTGAGATTATTCGACACCGAATTTGGTGCGCAACAAACCGATGTTCATTCACATTCAATTCATTGAATTTGGGCCAAAAAAGTTCGTTAACATGTCACGATATCGTTCTGAATTCACTGTAATGGCCTCTTCACGATCATTTTTGAAGAAGAACGGCCCAATGATTCCACCTGCTCATAAACCGAACCAAACAATGACTTATTTAGGAAGCATAGTTTTTTTGTAAATTACTTAAGGGTTTTATGTGACTACATATAGCTGTTATGTTTTCACGTGTACGAATTGGACGAGCATATGAAAACAAACCCGCTATAAGTAGTCACAATTTTGAAAATTCCGATTTCTGACTAAATTTTTACGCCTTAGTAGCTGTAAAAAAATCGACAGATATTTCGAAAGTTGATAAAAGGCCCAACAATTGGCTCACCCTCTTATTACATTATTTTAAACAAATCTGTGCAACAACAATTTTGTGGAGGTTATGGGATTGCTAGAACTCAATTCCGTAAGTCCAAAAAGGTTTAATAATTGAGTTGTATATCTAAAATGACTTTGATACACTCACGTATCATGCGCAATCTGTCAAAAATAAAAATATGAATTGTCTCCCAGTCTTTGCTTTATCTCCCAGTGTATGTATATTTTCAAAATTATTCATTACACGCTGAATGGTTGACTTGCTAGGCATTGATTAACACCACAAAAGTCACGTAAATTTCCCCGCGTATTAACAATTGAACAATTATTTTAATAAAATGTTTTAATAATTTCAAAACGTTGTTACGGCATTAGATACTCCATAATAAATTGTTATTTACCCACTCTCTACGATCAAATGTCATCCAAACCAAAATGGCAGCCAAACCGTAAACATAAAAGGCACCCTGTACTTCTGCACTTTCGTTTTTTTTGTTGAAATTTTTACTTATCAGAGTAATTTTGGTAGTTTTACTTCATTTATAATTCTCATTTTTAATTTAATTTCATCTTCCACTATAACAACATTATTTCAATTGTCATTATTTTTTGTAATCCTTTTAAAAAAAGAAAAGAGAATAAATACAAACGCATAACCGATAGAGTAGAATGCATTTTTTATGGTTATTTAAAGAAATAAAATAATCAATATAAAAGATATAAAATAAATATCGTTTTGCATGTAGATTTATAAAAAAAAGCCAAAAATATATCTTCACTCAGTATATATTTAAAATAAAATTCTTAAATTTTTTAAAGAAAATAGTCCTTATACTATTTTTTTCAGTTTCAACATATTTTGAATATTATTTCGTAAATAAAGTGCTATATAGTCGTAAACGTTATTTAATTATTTTATTTAGTAACACTTGTGTACAATTCTTTTATAATTCAGGTATAATACTTAAGAAATCAGTAAACATGTGATGACCATATTCGTAACTGATGATAAATCCATCACCTCTAAATAGCAGCATGTTTTTTTGTTACTTGATTTGAACTGTACTAGCTGGTAAATAATTAGAATAAACAAAATAAAGACATATATTAAAAGAAATAACTTTTGGATATGGCTGAAGAAGCGCCAAATAATCAATTCATAGACTGTGTGCTCCCTTGTATTAAAAACGTAATTTTTGAAAGAACATAAATGCTTTATCGAACCTACCCTTTTTAATGGCTAATCCAAATTAGTGTATTTATTTCTTGATATTGATAACAAAAAGATGTGAAGATAAATTTTAAAGAAAATGGTAATGGCAAAATGTTCATGCATTTAATATTGCAACCAAAATCAAATTAAACCGAATCCCAATCTGAACGTTAAGGCGTACATATGCGAATATAATGTCATCAAATCGAAACGGAAGCCAGACCAAGGTTAATGACCTTATCCCTTTGAATATTGTTTTCATGTACTTGAAGTATTTACGCAAACGATTTCCCATCCCCCTTCCTCTTTCCGAGTGCTCGTACGTAATGCTATACGCTCCATTCTATAATATAAATTGCGAGTACAAGATACGAATATGCCAAATATGCCTGAATCGTACTCCCCTGTCCTCTTATATATGAACATGAAAGTGAATATTCGCCTGACCTTTTCGTTTGGCAGGCACAAAGTACGCCGTTCTCAATTTTAAGACAATATTTTTCGTAAGGGGCTTGGGCTTAGGCTTGGGCTTGGGCCTGGGTATGAGCTAAGGCTTGGGCTTATTTAAACCCCGTGTGTGATTGTTGCTGGTTTCCCTTATACAAACGTTTTCCTCCTCAATTTTAGATTGGCGCTCTTGTAAGCCCGTACGTACGCACCAATACACACACGCACACACATGCACACATACGCCCATTCATATAGTCGAAAATAAAACCAAATGAACATTAAACCATCCTTATCGTTTACACAAAATACTGATGAACATTTTCTTTTTTTATATTTTTAACAAAAGATACAGACACGCTACCCTTTCGCATAGTATACCATATATTTTCGACTAACCAAAGAATACCGAATTGATGAGAAATCCACAAAGGGTTTTCTATGCATTTCGTTACAAACAAATTAATTTGGAAAAGTTTTTAAGCATTTTCAACAAGAATATAGACAATATTGTTATATTTATTTTTAGATCAAGCTATGGATAAATTTATTTGGAATATTAGGAAAATAAGAAATTCAGCTCAAATATGTTTACAGTTTTTAAGTTATTTCTACATCAATAAGTATCAAATACAAGTGGGTCGCACCAGGAGCGATTGAAACTGGTACTGAATGTCTAGGAGAGTTTAAGAATCAAGTTATATTTCGGAGAAGTCCGTAGTATTCCCAGATAGCTATGTGATATCTCACTACTTTTATGCCACAGCACGTATGGTGACCAAATAAGACTTCAAACACATTCGTTTAAAATCGTAAAAAAAATATTATTATAGATCTGCAAAAATTTCTTTCCTAAGCAGGCATGAGGTTGACTTCAGTTAATATTTGAATATTTATTTAAAAAAAGTGTAAAAATATTTTACTATACATCGATTATTATTAAAAAGGGGCATTTCGATAATTAAAATAAAAAATTAAAAATTCTAAAATGAAGTAAAATAAAATTCAAATAAAATCCTTTGATCCAACGCAGTCAGTCTATTACGATTCCTATCTTCACAAAGATTTGTTTTTACGATTCCATTGATTTTTTTATAGGTATTTTCAACAGAAATAAAAATCAATTAATAGAAAAAGTTGTCTATAAATTTAAAACGTGCATTTTGTGTCTTCGTCTTAAGAATTTAATTAGTTAGAACTTCAATTCAAAAACGCATACACATATGTCTGCATTTTTAGGTTTTCACTACAAGCGTGTTCAAATTATTGTAATGTTTCGATGATTGAGTGCATGTATCTTTGGTCTATTTTCAGGCTAGAACTGAGTCTACAATTTGATATTAATCAGGATACAAATGTTAGCACTAATGTAGATATGTACATATGTGCAATACAGAAACATTGTACGGTCTAACAATAGGTGCAAAAGTTGTGCAAGGACACAATTAGAGAGAAACTGAATTTTGTAGCTTATGGAACAGGAAGGGGTTGATTAAATAAAAGCTCTGAGTTTGATATCGGTGCATGTTCATTGACAATATACGAGCATTTTTGATAGTCATCTTTATTGTCCAAACGGTTAAGAAAGTAACTAAAAATAATAGGAATAAGCTTAAAAAGATGACGTTGCCAAAATCTGGGCAATAATGGCGAAGAAATTGTTCACCAGACGCCAGGTTAACGATGGCAATGCTGATGGCACTGACGATGTTACAGATCGTTAAAGGACAATATCAGCTATGTTATTCAGATAGTTTACAAATCGTATCAGTACGCAAAAGTTTCAAGTTGAAATAAGGAAAATTGCTAGTGCGGACATCGTACGAAAAGCTCACATCACAAACTCTTATACTGTCGCTGTAAAAACCAATAGAATTGTAAGTGTGTATTGGTAAGAATTTGCTTGAAATCTGGTAAAAAAGAAACTAAGTAATAGAAAAAAATTAAAACGAAGACAAATTTTGATGGACGCACAAGTTGTAGCATGCAATGAAGGAGAACACTATTTAGAGCAATTCAAATATTACTATTGTATGTGTGGCAGCTATAAAGGAGAACAATACTTCTTCGAAGGGTACGTGCCCAAACTCAAACTATATTCATAATACAAAGAAAACAGACAGATATAGACGTAATTCTTTTTTTAGCTATTTTAAAAAATTTCACCCTAACAGAAAAATGCCAAATGAAGCACAAACACAGAATGAAAAAGTGGTATTTTTTTGCGCCCATCGACTTTTTTGTCCTTCATTACTTTTATACTCATTTTTTCATTTTTCAAAGCTTCTCTTCTCATTTATTCTCTTTCTTCCCCTATCGACATGTCGACAACATACATATTTATATCAGCTATTCAGTATTGTACTCATATTACTCTATAAGAAAAATAAGCAAAATTCTGCTTCCGTTTTCGGTTTTCTGTTCCAGGAAGAGAACCAAAAAACACCAATAGCTACATAGACCAGTGTCCCAATACGATGGCGGAGTCACTACCGTGAGAGTATTGTCCACTCTCAATGTCGACCCCGATCAAATTTGTTCTGTTTACCTCTCGAATTATTCCTTCCATCACAATTCCAGGCCCAGATGCCTTACAAAAAAGATGAGATAGTCGATAGATGGCACAAAGAAAAAAAAATACTTATAAAAATAATACCAGAAAAATTCAAGAAATTGTGTTGTGTTTGTGTGCCAGTTTAGACACCAATCCTTTTCCGTTTGTGTATTTGTGGGCATACGAGGACGATTTTAACCCAAAAGAAAGCTCAGCAATTCTTTTTTCGTGAGGATGTTGACGTAAAGTGTACTTACAGACTGTCGGGGTACTATTATTTGGTTGAGCTGCATTCTTCGTAAACTCGTCTTAACATCGGAGAGTAGTCGTTTCACCGATTTCCAGCCGCTGACGACCTAGTGCAAGTGCAAGCGTAATCGCTTTTATGTGGTTGTATTAATCCACGCGCTGCATATGTACACGATTTGAAACAACCCCAATGGTGGTTCTTCATACCATCTACAACCCACTGTAATATAGTTGCACCTTCTAAGGCCAAGTAGTCACCAATCACCCGATATCAGTCATCCGCCACCAGTCGCCTCTTATTCTGTACTACTCGTCACCCACCATCAAATCAAGCAAGTCATCATACAGCGCCACACTGCACTCTGCATTGTTGCCTTTATTTTGAACAGAGTTTGAATTATGGCCCGGGTGTGAGTGGGTTTATGGCTAAGAGTGACTTTAAGTAGAAACTTGGGTAGCCAAGTATGATATGGGTTGGTTGTTGCGATGGTTGAAGAATCATTTTAGGGTGTTGCAATTTTGATTCGAGGGTTACACTCACTCTTGGCCTGCAACTCCTCAACAACGTTAACTGTGTGTAAAACTAACCCAAACGAATAATAGCGGTGCCCGTTCATGATAGATTTGTGTGGGATTCTTGAATCTTTGAGGATGCGTTGCTTCCCTTTGCTGGGGCGGCTGGGGCTAAATTGGGTTGTGAAATACAAAAGAGTGCTGGTGTTAACCAGCCCACTAATCAATAATGTTACATTTTTTGCTGCTGCTATTTTTGCGATTTTTGTGTGTACGGATTTTAGTTTTTCATTTTCACTTCCCCTTATTTTTTATTGCTTTTTATGACCGTTTTTTTATTTTATTCTTTCCTACGTTTCGTCTCTTAACGAAAATTTTAAGTTCCCATTTTTGATACTATCAGCTTTCTCCATTTCTATCATATATCATAATTCAAGTCTAGTTCTTCCTTCGAGAAATAATTTTTATAATTTGAATTTTTATACATGAGCTATAAATATATGTTTATATATAGTTGGACATTTTTTTTATTTTATAACAGACAGTTGTTAATTAATTTATATTTTTTGATATACAGAATTTAGATGTGTTGTTTGAATAAAAAAATAAATAATTTAAAGCTTTACCACGAAGTGTAATATAATCATAATGATATGATTTCTTTTCAAAAAAAAAAAATACTAATTGTTAAGGAAATTCAAATGTTTTTTATTTAATGTGAAGTACAATCGATTCAATTAAGTTCCGAATAAAACGTCATTCAAATGGCCTCCACGACTTCTTTTGCAGGAACGCATTCGATGAACCCAATTTTTGAGCATTTTTTCCAATAAATCAAGTCGTATGTTATGAATAGCACGTTCAATATTGACTTCTAAAGCTTGAAGAGAGTCTGGTTTATTGCTAAAATCCAATGACTTCAAATAACCCCACAAGAAATAGTCTAATGGTGTTAAATCACAACTTCTTGGAGGCCATTCAATGTCACAATTTTTTGAAATAATCGAATCTCCAAACTTTTCTCGCAATAATTCGGTTGTTGCACGTGCTGTGTGGCACGTAGCCCCCTTTTGTTGGAACCAGATGTTGTCAAGATCAACTTCTTCCAATTTCGGCCATAAAAAGTTGGTTATCATCGATCTAACATATACTGCTCTCCATTGACAGTAACGGTGTTACCAGCTTCATTTCGAAAGAAGTACGGACCAATGATTCCACCAGACCAAAAACCACACCAAACTGTCAAGCCCAAATCCTTTCTCAAAATTCGCCAGGTTGTGGTTTGAGACAGTCCCAATTCTTGAGAACGTTTTGGAATTGACAAATTGCAGTCTTCAGCAGCACTTGCCTGAACGGTAGCAATATTTGCATTACTTCGAGCGGTTCTTTGTCTTATTGGCACTTGAACATTACATGTATGTAAAGAAAATGTACGCTCGAAATTTTTTACAATTCGACGAATAACGAGCACAGTTGCACGATTATTACGACCATAAAATGGCAAAACCGCACGAAAAGTTGCAATTGAAGAACAATTATTTTGATAATAAAATTGAATAATTTGTAAAAGTTGTAAACATGACTGAATACAATGTAATGCTTACAACTTTTATAAATTGAGACCATTTAAGGATCTCACTGACCAACTACCGACAGTCTAGTCTACTCAATATCCTTAATGAAATTCTGGGCATGAAAACTGCTCAGATTTTTGGGAAAGAGCACACTGCTTTCACCGATAATGTTCTTTTTGGAAACCACACACGTCTTATCAGCCAACTCGGTGGCATTCTTCTAATTAGAGCAAATGTCAACAAATCAAGAATTTCTTTTAGCTCCACTACAAAGTCCGCATTTAGCTCCTATATCCAACAAATTCATTTCCAAATCCGCTTTTCAACGTGATCAATCATGCTAATGGACTTCACAACATTTAACAAACTCTAACTAATCTATCCTACTAAAAACATACCATCTTCGTTTATTTGCTTATAGAGAAATCCTTGGCTCATGTGTCAGGGACCACACATACAAAAAACAACCAAAATTCGATGGCTTATAAGAAAATAAATATGTTTATAATTAAAAAAGTAAATAAGTATAACAAAAGAATAGAATTTAGAAACAAAATGCACTGTTAACATAAAAAAAAACCAAAAATTCCCTTAAAATGTTTTTTTTTTAATTTTTAATTTATAATTGCAATATGTTCTATATAGTCAAATTTCCAGTAGTCTGAATTAACTATCATTTTAAAAAATCCAATATAATATACAATGGAATAGTAACACTTAACGAGGGAAAAATATGGACAATTTAATAAATTAACTCACCATATTATGTGAGTTAATATTACAATGTTAACATAAATACGAGAGTGGTTTAGAAAAATTTCTGGTTTAGGGTATAATTGGCGTTGCTATTCGAGATGACTTCACTTGAAAATTTGAAATATTTAGTTGCTGTATGCAAAAAATAAATTATTTTTATCTTCCATTGTTATAAATGCGCAAATAATTATATAACCATATTCGGCAACATGAATTGGTTAATAATAGATCAAACTCAACGTTTTCCTTTGCATTACTTTCCCCTCAAATGCAAGGTAACAAGACGATTTTGGTTCAAAAATTTCTCGCCCTAAGTTGTAATTGGCGCTACTATCAAAATAGTTTTTTTTTCTGTAAGTTGCCTCATCTGACACATAAAATTTGTGTCAGATGAGGTAACTTACAGAAGAAAAAAACACAAAAAAGTTTATAAAATTTTTCGGTTAATTTATTTGTAATAGTGATTTTTATAAAATAAAACTTTATAAAACTTTTTGTGAAATGGGATTTGAAAACAAAAGTAATTTATTAAAATTTTTTAGGAGTTTTTTAGGTTAGAATTAAATCATAAAAAAGTGGGTTACCGTTGCGGCCAAGACGTCCTGGATGCACTGGTTCTCCTTCGATCACTGCAGTTAAGCCACGTTTCGCAGGGTTATAAATAGTCACAAAATGGCCTTTAAGTGTCGTGGCGATTAGAATTTACACTTCGGTACTAAGGTTAATTAATATGATAATATACAAACAAACAAACAATTGGGTAGCAACTCCGGGAACAATGAAAATTTTTATATCTGGTGTTTTAGGAAGCAGCTGAATTTCTTTTTTCAAGGCTTTTGTTATAACATTTTCAAACATTTCAATATTCTCTACGAAATTTAACAACCTATAACTTTTTACTTCAACTAACTATCGATCAGTTCCATTAAGGAATGAAACTGATTGATAGTTAGTCCAACTCAAACGAAATATAAAGTCGTTAAATGCCCTCACAGTTGTGGCGCTATACAATGGCTTCTGGCTGTTATATACCAAACAAACAAACAAAAAATTTCTCCGAGTTTGAATTTTTAAAAAAGTTTGCATTTGAGAACATTTAAAATGGTCTGTTCCCAAAACTAAAAAAATGTATCTCCGGTAAACGATGAGTACTTCGAAAAATTAAATTAATTTGAATACAAATTTTTTCATGTGAAGCAGAGAAATTTTTCAACAACCATCGTACAAGGGCACATGTTCAATAACAAAAAAAAATATGCGAACAATATAAAAAATTAAGTTTTAATAATAATAATAATTAATTATTATAATTGTTTTTATATGGATTGCATTTTTTTTAAACTTTGGTTGAATGTTAAAACATATGAGCAGCACGCACCGAAAACATGAACTTTTGCAGTTTTTGTTAACACGTTTGTTTGTATTAATAAAATGAACAAGCGCATGCATAAGGTGTTTTGGCTTAGAGCAAAACAATAACAATATATCATATTTTTTCAACGAATTAAAAGCTAATCAAACTTATTTATGGGAATTCGATTACAATACTCAAAAACAAAAAATTATTTTTTATCCACCAAAAATTGTCATTTTTATGTGTCGTGCAAAATTCCATTGGAATTGGGGAGGATTTGTCATTAAAAATTTGACTTTATGCAGTTACAAAACGATGACTTCCTTTTGTTTGCAGACAAGAAACCATTCAGAATATTTGCATTTTATCTGAAATCGTTTCTTTTTTTTCCATTATTTTTTCCAATCAGTTTAAGGCTAGTGAACATGATACAATTCCGCTTTTGATAATATCTGATGAACGTAACAAAATTTTTTATCGAATACAACACATTTTGGTGGCTTTACATACATCGGGGAAATGGAATTTTTTAACGGATACCAATTTTCATTTTAATACGCTTTTGTTCCTATTTGAGAGATTTAACCAAAATTCTCCGTATCTTATATAGCAGATATTCCCGTGTTTATTATTGTGTATTCGAATTGGCTGCATATACACCATTCGGAAGGATGTTTACCAAATTATGCACAAGTGTTATTGAAATCTGTAAATAAAACGTAAATATCTGTCACCGTTGTATTTTCCAGAGAATCGAATGAAATCGACATAAAGTTCGGCAGACTAAGTAGCACTTCTGGTGCTGCAGGCATTGGGGCATGATCCACAACGGTGGCAAGGGTATTTACCCATTGAACATGTTAAATATAAAAATGATGTTTAAATTTAGTAGCATAAGATCGTTGGAATAATTATGGGCATTTTATTTTATATCCAATTAAAAAAAAACCTAACATATTTGCGAGATATTACCACTTATTTCCTATATTAATAATTTCTTCGAATATAATTATTGTTCAATATTTTCTGAAAGTACTTGGAAATACGAATGGTTTTGTATCAATTTTAACGCAGACACAATTGGAATTTTTTGTTTAAAAATTATTCAATATAAAAAATACTTTAATAATATTGTAAATAAAATTCAAGAAACAAAAACAAATTAAATTTGTGGAATTATTAAAGTCATTTGTATTTTTATGTTTTCTTCATTTTCTTTTTTGAATTAAAATTTAATTTTTAATGAATAATACCGACTTAAAAAGAACTATTAAATAATCAAATTGCGATTATTTAGAACAGTAATTTAAGTTGAAGAGTATTTTTTGTGTTTGTTTTTTTGCAAGAATTCTCATCTACACAATTCCTGTGGTTCATATTAAAATACGGAATTAATCGGATTATAGGTAATTCAGATATTTATTAATAATCCATCTTTGACCGATTAGCGTTTTACTTAATCATATTAAATATTTAAAATTCTATAGAAGTACATTTATCAATTATAATATGAATTTTATAAATAAAGTATATACAGAATTTGACAGTTTTTAACTGTCAAATATATACGAGTACGTTTAACAACTGTCAAATGACGAGAGTAACGTCATTTGACAGTTGTTAAACGTACTCGTATATATTACTAATAGTATTTTTAGTTTAGCTTAAAAGTTGCCATTTTACATGATGGAACGCATATCTACCAAACAAGGGATGAAAGTTGTAAAAAGTTGAGATTTGTTGATGTCATATTTTGAAGTAGTTTAAAACCTACTTCCGTCAAGTAATGGCCGAATTACACCTCCAAATGTACGAAAAAATTAGCAAAAACTATCTCAAAATAATTGGGTCTTGTAAGAATTTATTTTGGTTGATGTAGGACTGTGAAGATATCCCAAATTAGCTTGGATTGGACATCAGATCAGACAACAGCTTTCAATACAGCTTCGTTGTCTGAGATAATGCAGATCTTTGGCATGTCTTTCTGCCTGGAAAATGAATTGGGATTTACCAAAGTCTTTAGATAGACGGTAATAAGGTTTGACAATATCTACCCCTTTTTCGAGTGACGCCCCCTTCCACCTTCCTTCTAAGTAAAGTGCTTAGTGAATACTACTTTGAAAGACTGGTTTAAATTAAGTTTCCTCGGCATTGCATCCGAGAGATAGTTGGTTTCCTAGAATTCTTTTACGTCCGATACAACCTTAAGATGTCCAAACAGGCCACCTGGTTTAAAGGTTTTGGAATACCCAAATGAAAAGTTAACAGGTCTAAAAGAGTTTCAAGACCTGTCTTAAGGAATGTTCTTAGGGTACCTGTAATACCTAAGCATGCCAGTCTTTGAACTTTCACCAAACGAGAGTCGGGTAGGTGAGGATGGGTTCAACTATTGCCAGATATGACCACTGTATCATTTTTGGTTACAGACCCCAGGCCAAATGGCTCTAGTTGCTCCATCAGTAACACTGGTGATTTGTGAGTTCTAGGTTAATTTTTGGTCCATAATGACCCCTGGATAGTTGTCTTCAGTTCAGTTTCATTCATCTTGACTTTGGTGAGATTCAAGTTATGCTTTTTAGTGAATGGAACTAAGCTCGTTTTGTGAGGGTTTATTATGAGATCTGCCTCTTGGCATAAATTGTACACTAGGTTTAGGGCCTTCTGCATTTGGCCCAAAAAAGTTTAAGTAATATATTAAAATGCAAATTTTAAACATGTTTTATTAATTTAAAATTCCAACGCAAAAATTGGATATTCTTGTGGCTCATGAATTATTCATAAACAAATCGCATGCCTTAAAATTGTTCACATTCAACTTTTTTAATACATACTTGACGAAGATAGAAGACGTAATAGACTATGAAGTTTTGTTTGGAAATTTCCATAGAATAACCAAAAAGTTCTTAAATTTCTGTGGTGTTTAAATCAAATTATTTTCGTGATGACCTTTAAATTGTTGATAAAGAAAAAATTTACAAAATTCTATTAATTCCAATTCTACTACATATTTGTGCACACATACATATATAGAAAAAGGGGGAAAATACTATAAATAAGACGACAGAATCGGATTTGAACCGGAAGTCAACTAGTTTGTTAGCTTGTTTATTCGGTTGATTTTTGTTGATTTCAATTTTATCAGCAGTCCTGTTGTAATTGTTCAATAGTACGTTTTGGCGACCCCACACAACATCAACAACAGTGTGCTTCACTTCGCAAGTAGGCCTTGTTTTAGAAGTCTTTCAACGCCTATTGCAGTTTTTGGAAATATCGTGTACATACATACATCACTCGGCTCGGTCATCCAAGCGCCCTATCCCAACCATAACTTGACGTTCTTAGCAACACCACAAAAAATGCATAAGCGAAAAACATGTGTTCTGTACGCGAAAGCGGAAAGCATGGCGCGTAGCCAACTATATGCATGCATAACTACAACCATACGTATTCGCACTTTATATGGGTTTATTTTGATAGTAGCCGTGACCTAGCCCAAGCTAAAAACAACGCCGTCATTTCTACAAAAATCGACGATCAAAAAAATTTTTTGGCAACGCCACTTGTTTCCACTTGGTGCTCCGCTCTGTTTAGTTCGTGATAGCATCTTGTACATTTTATATTGCACGCGGACAGCAGAAATTGCATGTGGCGACGGTGGCTCCCTTTGTACTTCGCAATCCTCTCTTATAGGTATTTGATTGAGGATTTATAGGAGAGAGAATTCTGTGCTGTTTGGTAGTGAAATAACAACAAAAAACATGAAAAAAAACAATAACGAGTAAATTATAAAATCATCGCATAATAGTGGATGATGGTAAGTTAGTACATTTGCTTTTTTTGTTCTTTTTCTAATGTTTAGCGGCAAAAGTAGAATTTAGCCCGCAGAAAGAAAAATAAGACAAACAGCCGATACAAAATATAGCCTCCCCCCAATCGCATAATTTGTATTGTGGACATGAACAACTTAGACGTCGGGTGGAACACGTACACAACAGTATGCACGTGCGTTCGGCTAATACTAGCCAACAGCAACCAGTCTTTAACGAATGGAAAGATTCCTTGTCCTTAACCCTTTATCGCAACCTCCCCCCACCAACCTCCACAACAAATCAAACAATAAATGCCATTGGTTTAAAGTTGGTTGGGTCCTAACACTGTTGAGTTGTTTAGCTCCTATTATTGTAGTATACTAGCGCTAGGCTTCTTGATAAAAAGGGTAATGGCTGGTCTTATTAGCTCCATAAAGCCCAATCACATTTGTTAATATGCACTTAGAATTCGGGGATAAGAAGTACTACTTTGTATGGTGAATGCAATATCGTCGCTGGTTCGATTCAACGTCAACGGATCGACCACAAACATTGCTCAAAAGTGGGCAAAACTGCCAGTTACCCTTCGTTTTGCCATTGTTATTTATAATGGCCGGGCGAGATTGTGATTCGTCGTGGAGTTGTTTTGTATTCGACCCACGCCTGGACGGATGTTGGCAGTATGCTGAACACATTTGAACAGCGATTCAGAAGGAAATTACACATGTTACCTGAAAACGTTATGCATACGCACTACAAGCATTTAACAACATACTCCAACGTCCGAACACAATTCAAATATAATATATTCAGAAACCATCCCAATCGAGTTAAAATGTCAACCAACAGCATACCACCAATTTAGATATTTAGAATAGTATGTGTGTTTCTGTGTGAGTGTGTGTTTGTGTGCAAGCGATTATATGAATCCAAATACCTACTTGCGAAATGTGCGTAAGCCCTAAGCCCATTCTATCGATAGAACCTCCCTCTTCTATCGGCTTATTCTAATACACGAATACGGCAGTTTCCGATTTATTGTTTTTGAATTGCAGGCTAATGACCTTAAGTCAAAACTTTAATTGCATTATTATCACTGTTTCTATTCGATCTTATGAGGTTAATTTAATAATCGAACTAACTTTACATGGTTTGATGGAATATCATTTATTTTGAATGATGAAAATTCGAATAAATTAAAGTTTTCAAATTTGCATTAGTTGAGATTTTTCTAAGTTATTTATAGTCTCATTTATCCTTAAATTTAAATTCTTCGTGCTAAGAAAATCTAGGACATTTGGCGACAGCAAAAAAACACCTCGACCCACAGTCTCGCCAAATTTTTATTTTTATTTTTTTTTATATGTAATACAAGTGATTTTATTTGCAATTGTCATCAACATTTCATTAACATGGTTAAACTTTCAATTTAACTCCGATCTTACAGTTCAACTACAGACAGTGCTCTCATCTAATAGTTTTTTATGTCGGCCACAAAATGGATAAATCAAAAGTTTCTAATGAAAATAAATTAATCTTCTGTAAGCTTCAAAACCCCTATAAATAAATAGGACACTTAATTTTATTCACAGAATTTACACAATTAGACCTAAACAGCCTGTTATAGATGATGCATGTCTGTAAATTTAGTATGTTTTTGAATAGAAAGTCACATAATCAAAATTTTTCAAATTTATATTTATTTGCAAAACCACATAAAACTTATCTACATCTACAAGATACATGAGTGTAATAGGTTACAAAACATTGACTTCAGATGGTGCTGTGATATCTTCCCTCTCGTAAATAACAAAAACCTCCCATCAGCAACACTACAGTTTTCTGCCCTCGGAATCAAATCTTTTTCTCTGTAAATGTTTTATTCTCTTTTTATTCATTTTTACAATATTTAAACTGATTTCTTATGCCATTTATTCTGTTTTTTTTCCTTCATTCTAAGATGCGTTTAAAGTGCGTAAAGTATCTCTTAAGCTTGTCATTTACGCCTTATAAAAAGGGTTAAAAATAAAAGAAAAATATGATTTTTTATTCCTATTTTGTAAATATAAATAAATGTTCGCTTATGTATTATTACGTATAAATAAAAATAGAGAGTATACCGGAAAAAATACTTTAAGGGAGATTATCATTTAAGTGATGGTGTATTTATTACGCTCTTTTGAATTTTTACTTTCGTCAGAAAATAAATTTTGTTTTCCTTTGGCAAAAAATTAAAAATTAGTTTTGTAGATACTTATTTTTTTTAATATGTAGAATTTTAATGAATATTTTAAATTTTTATTTATAATAGTAAATATGTGAAGATTATACTAAGAAAGAAATATGAGCATGTGAATAGATTTTTTTATTGTGAAGTCGCTCAAATTAGAGAGACGATTTTTTGGATACGATGTTGTGGGCTGGCGTCGCTGTTCTCCTAGAAATGGAGTTAGTCGTCCGGTAACTACGCGAGCCTATAGAGGGTTCCAAGTGAAGTTAGGCTTCGTAGCGCTTTACGAAAAATGGAACAGCGACATTTTGAGCAAAATTTGTATTAGGCTTGGTTATAAGGAATGTCGCCGATAGGCTAGTTTGGTGGTATTCCTTTTGGGTGGTATAAAATATTTTCGGAGAGTCGAGGAGCAGTGAGAGGCGAACGCCTTCAACATTGAAAACTGACGAAAACATGGTAGGTGTGAGGGCTCTTCTGACAAACTGTGCGTCCGGACAAATTGCCTTTGTCCCACGGCCATCTCCATCAACGAGATTTTATTGTAAAAGTGAATCTTCTTGCGGTCACACAATCCCTCTAAATAACCTTATATAAGACATTGTCACATTTTTGGTTTGAAAAGCTCAAAAAACAATTTAAAGGAATTACCCTGGTACTATCGATGACATCCAAAGTAGCGTAACCGAGTAGTTAAAGGCGATTCCAGTAGAAGGCGATTCCAGTTGAAGCCTTCCAGCACTGCTACGAAAGGTGGAAACAAGACCTCTACCTATGTATCGTTACCCAAAAGAATTATTTTGAAGAGCTATTTATAAACATAAAAAAAATTGTCGCAAAAAAAACACATCAATCTCATTTTTTTGCGTTTAATTTTTAATAAAAAGCTGTACTTTTAAGAAGAAATCCCATTAAGTTGTTCCATAGAATTTTTTTTTTGCAAAAAAGGCTCTATTTAAAATTATGGTAACATCTGTAGGGCTATAAAAATATCCAATTTAGACTCTCGACTAAAGCGTACTATTATATTTATTTATAAGTAAATTCCTAAAAAAGATTACCATATTTTTTCTTTACTTAAAAATAAAAATACCAAATCGCATATGATTATCCTCAATAAAAAAGTTTTTTTTAATACAATTTAATATTTAAAAAAAATATGTAGTATGTTATTTTCTTGTTATCCTAAAAAAAACAAATGCATGAAATTCTGTTTTAAACAACAATAAAAACAACGTTAAATTTGCAAACATAAAATGGTTAATGGCAAACAGACATTCATCTAGAGTTAAATGCTCCCTTCGAGATAATAATAGTTTTGCTTTCATATAAAATTCACCAGTTATTCTCTTCTTTGATGGGTCTGACACTTTAGAAAGTTTACAACATTGAAACTAGACACTAAAGGTTGCTGGATTTTAAATTGGAAATGACATAATTCTAATAGGGAAGTTTTGACTAGCGAGAATACTGCTCGTATTCAAGATCAAAGACTCTACAATTAGAAAATCGTATTCTCTGTATGGCGTGCCTTGATCTTACAAATGGCACAACAAAATTTCAACAAAAGCTAGTACAATCGGGGATAATAGCATTGGTAACATAGTCGAACTAACATAAAAGCCTGAAGCTGAGAGGTGGACAGATACCGAACTTGCAGAGCATAACTGTGAAAATAGTATGCATGGATGGTAAGTATAGTTTCATAACACCATTAAATGCATTAATTTAACCTACAAGCGTAGCAACAAGTGGCAAAACTATTACGTCCTTCACGCTGTAAGTGCATCCAATGAAAACAAGTGGCTGTGCTCCGATACTATGCTATAAACGCCATCTACATCCCAATCCTTGTCTAGAACTTTAATGCACTATTTCGAGAATTCCAACGTACATACACATATATATGTTGATGCACATCGACTGATAATGTAGATATTTGCATAAAGGTGGCCAGAAAGTATGTGCCTGCGCCTATTTCTGTACTTATACTCTGTGCTTTTGCTTTTAGTTGGATAAGTTTCCATTCGTTTTAGCAAACACCACCGTTTGGAAAAGGGTAACTGAACCCTCAGGTTGGGGTACATGTCGATAAAACTGAATATGCACATTTCAGTATACACGTAGAACTTTTGAATGAGTGAATGCGTATCAAGATACGTGTTAGTCTGTGCATTGCCTGTCTACAAGTCTATATGTATACATGTACATACGTACGTATTTGCATGAAGCTTTACATGACACTATGTCGGATTTCAGACCCGAGCCGTATCCTGTCCCTGTCCCAGTAGATATTCAAAAGTGAAATGTAAGAGAACAAGCTGCAAACATTCTGTAAACATATGAAATTTCAAAAACTTTCGCCGAATCTAGACAGTCAACATAACAACATTAAAAAGGCAGCACATAATAGTACGCCAATATTTTATCCTAGTTTGGCATTGCAATTATCTCGCCAACATCGCATCGCCCTTACCTACAAGGATATAGTTTTACGAAATGTTCCACATTGCTCCACATATGTGTACTAGCTACCGATATATGCGAGCAAACGAATAACTTTATCAGAGCGTCTACAGTTAGTACGAGTCCACTATTGAAATTTACGTTTATAGCAGGAGTCAGGAGGAATTGAGCACAGCCGTACATTCGCACATTCTCTCTTGTTTGTCATGTGTGAATATAATCGCCAAGAGTAAAGGGTAAAGGTCTCCGTAAGGGAATTGCTTTTGGAACATGCCTTTTGGGGGGTGATATTATTTGTGGGGGTGATTAGATGCGGTTGTGGCATGAACTTCGTCACTTAAACAACGAACGAATTGAAATAATGCCAAACATAGAACGATGATAATACTGACACAGGATATGACGATGAAACGATGACGGAAAGACACACCATATGGAAGCTTGGCTTACCCAACTGCAAGCTGGGAGCTGTGAGCTGTGAGCTGTGAGCTGTGAGATGTGTGCTGTGAACTGCAATAATCTCAGAATGCGTACGATTTTAGTCTGCCGACTGGCTAAAAGCGAACAGCCAACAGCAAACTGGGTGGGTGGTTAGGGTATTCAAATAGACGGTTACGTTTACGTTTACAAATGATGCAATGATGAAGATCATCAGGTGTGATGACGATGGACGATTCAAAATCAGGTGCAAAGGTGATCAGCCGCTCAGGCATGCATCTATTCACCAATGCGTCCATCCATCTATCCATCCACATCATTGTTTTAAGCAAATAAGAGACGGCTTTTAGCTCCTGTTATGAATCGTTCTTGTGCATGATACACTATGTGTTAAATTGCACTATTTGGGTACCCTTATGACAAGGCGTACTTAATCTCTATAGATTTATTTTGGCAGGTGTGCATTTCGCGCCTACTAACTGTCTATTTACTAATTCAATTCGAAGTCCTCTTTTGCCATGCAGTTAAGTGGAATTATAATCGAAATTTTCCTAGGTAATTTTATAGTTGTATTAAACAGATTCTCCATTGGCTATTACTATTAGTTTGTGCCGAATCCTGTATAGTATGGCTGTCCGTTTCTTGGACAGATTGGTAGTTGTTCCATCTAGATGAGATAAATTGCACGTTATTGGCATATTCATAACAATTTTACCTTCAGTGACACGTACACAATCGAATGAAGTATTCATTCTGTTCGTGCATGCTTGTTTTCAGTGGTTTTGAAAATATCCGTTAGTCTGCAGATACTCCGCTTTGTAATCTGAGAGCATTTAATATCAAGCAACAGGTTCTCAGGATAATATGATGTCAGCTTTGTGGGAAACTTCAAACGCAAACCAACCCTAATTGAACCATTAACGAATTTACGAATTTCAGTTAGTTAAATACCCTTTAAAACTAGTACTAACAATATGACTTGTTTGAATAGTATATTGTATGTTCGATGAATTTATTAACACGACCCCAAGTGCCAAATTGAATTGTTCTTTTCGAATGCTTACTGAAATATTTTTTATATGAATTTTAATGCAAATAATTTCAAATTTTTTTTTATTTACCATAATTTATTTTGTTAGAAATACGTAATTTCATTTAATGTGCTCAGATTTGCTATTATGAAATTATAATTAGTCATTATTCTTGATTGAATAAATAAATAAAAAATAAATAAGATGGCGTGTACGTTATTCCTTCAAAAACGTGTAGTACCTCGTTCGGTATGATAAGTGAAGTTATATTTTTGTAGTGCGTTACGAAACATGGAATAGGAAAATTTGGAGAAATTATATACCATCAAATTTTGTATTTAGCTTGGTGAATCTGGGAGTTTGGCTTACGTACAGTTGCAACGAGCCTATTGGAAACATTCCTTATCAAGGCAACCACCTATCACTCGGCTATGTACTTTCATCTAGGAGCATTTATCGAAAAGGGGTTTGCTGCAGTTTTTCAAACCTTCCTTCCTCCTGTTGATATTCACCCTATGTCAGTCTCTGTGACGTTTCCTGTTCCCCAAGATAAAAAAACTTGATTTTTCCTGATCCCAAAGAAAGTAGTGTAACTATGGAGATGCTGAAGGCGTTTTAAATTAAAGCCTTTCGGCACTGTAACGAAGAATTTAAGTAATACCACCGCCGATGTTTGCCTGCCTAAGGGAACTACTCTAAAGGGGGAAACATTGATATATGAAAATAAAATAAAATCGTACCAAAAAAAATCAGTCTTATATTACAATTTTTTGATACAATCATTATGCTCTGTTTGTTTCGAAGCGTTTTTTTGTTGTAAAATTAGCTGAGTAAATTCTATTTTTCTTGCACTCTTTTTTAAAATTTATCACATCAAAATGATAATTTACAGGTTTTCTATAAAAAATTCAAAGTATTTTAGATATATTTTCTGATTTAATAATGAACATATACATTATTATTAAGAAACTAAAACAATAATCATCGGAGATTATCTATAAAAAAAATTTTCCTTGTACTTTATTTCAACAATCATATTTTACTATGGCATTTTCTTAAACGTTTTGGACAGTAAATTATTTATGTATTGTATAAAACTACTAAATCATGTGAAATATAAAAAGTAAAAAAAAAAAACATTTATATATTCAGTCAAAATGTGTTTTTTTTTATAAAAAAAAAGTACAGACATAGTCGCCATTAAAGAATATTCTATCTGATTTGTTGCATTCTATTCGTAGCTCATTGAAAATTCATCATTTGAAAAGGTAAGAAAAACAAATAATTCTCTACAACCTTGACGGTGGATATAATTTATAATTGCAATAAATGCAATTGAATATAAATAAACTTTTAAAAAATATATATAAATTAAAATTGTTAGAAAAGTTGGGTGGAAAAACCGATTTTGATCTAAACTCTTTTTGTGCAATTATTCTCACTCTCACACACTAATAAGAATGCGTTCGTATGTGGTAAGTACCTCACATGTTCGCATATACATATGAAAAATTAAACAAAACAACAAGCAAATTATGATAATTTTCATTTTTATTGAAAATGTTTTAAGGCAAAAGAAAAAATTGAATATACTTTTTTTCTCAAACTATTCCATCATGGCTGCTTTTTTCAAAAACAAGTTTTTGACTAATCTTTGCTAAGATCACATGGTTGTTTGTAATCTACACATCATTAGAAATATATAAATTATAGAAATAATCGCATTTACACGTATGTTAAAAAAATGCATGTGCATTTTTTATTGTGTTAAAATAAATACAATAAAAAAAAATTTTATTAATTTTTTTTGTTTTTCATTATTTTTGTATGCATCTAATTACTAAATTGTATATATTATTTCTCATACTTACATACATGTACATACGTATATGGGTATGTGTGTAAATATGAACATAATTAAGAAATAGTCGATATATGGTATAATTTTTCATTTCGTTTATTTTCTTTTTATCCTCTAATATGCAACATCTCGTGATTCTAATTCCAATTCAAATTTAAATTCAAATTTCAAAATAATTACCTTATTAAAATAATATGTATATGGTAAGTACATAAATATGAATTTTAATTGCAGTTGTGTATTCATAAATTTACATTGTGTATGTATATTTAATAACGAACAAAAAATGAACGTAGCCATTTTTTTTGCTGAAAGTCGGCAAATCAATAAAAAAAAAAATGAAATTTTCAAATATTTTATGTTCAGTATTGCCAGATGAACATTAGTCTGTATAAGGATATTTTGATGTCACTATTGGAATATTATTTATATGCAGACGTATGTAAACTGTACTAAAGTTTTAAATTTGAATAAATAAATAAAAAAAATAAAATGAACAGATCAGAACAGAATAGAAGAAAATTTGAAATTGAAGCTTTTTTGACGCAGTCAACTATGACTACTCCTAACTCTATGGGACTCCATTATTGTATGCACTTTTGTTCATATGAAATTGCACTTGTTATGATTACGTTGCAGCACGAACGTTTTGGCATTTACGTCAGTTGAACACTTGCTGCAGTTTGATTTTGACATGCATACACGAACACGTATCGTTTATAGATACATTCATTAACATATGCGCATGTATGTACACCTCGATACAACGCGTACGTATGATTATGCACGCACGTTAGGTAGCCGTACTTAAACTTAGTAATACAATTCAAGTACGAAATTATAATGAAAATTTAGAGTTTAATTCCGTAAATTTCTCAAGGCATACAATAGCATAACTACAATACAATATCAACTAAATGCTAGTAATATTGTATGTGCATATGCAACATATACATCTATACATATGTTTGGTCGTGTGATTAAAATTGAAAAAAAGTCCATTACGCACGAATAGAAATGTCGACTGAAAAAAAAATTCCATCATCATGCGATTTGAAAATGTTTAATACATTTGCAAATGGCGTCTGATTTTAGGAAAATGGTTGACAAACTTTTTTATTCTTTCTTTTTAACCACATATTAATATTTCTTGATATTAATAATTTTAATTTTTTTTTTTAAAGAAAAAAAACATATTTTTGTAAATTCTTTTTAAAAAAATCGGAATAAAATTATTTGTTTCAAAACTTAATCAGTGATTCATTTGATGACTCAAATACGGCATCATATTTGCCTTTTGTTTAAAATCAAATAAATTTCCAGCAAATGCAAAACTTTTATACATATGTATAAATATACTCGTACATACATATTTTTATTGGAAAAAAAAGTAAAGAATGCTTTAATTTATGAAAATATATAAACAATTATTGCTAATTATAGTCTTCTTCGGAAAATATAATACTTGTAAATATAATTTTGATAAATATTTTGGGTTATTTTTTGATAAATACAAATACAATAAGATGAATAAAATTATTTTAAATTAGTTATGATGAAATTTTAATGAATTCTCTTAATACGAGTGAACAATAGCAATTAGAGAGCTTAATGGTGAATAATAAACAACAAATTATCATAAACGTGGATTATATTGTATATAAATATATGTATGCATATGGTGGCTCCGACACAAGTAACCTAATTTACAAGAAGGATTTTCCCTACTCATTAGCAGTAGTAAATCGTATTTTAGGAAGGCTGGTTTTAAATTCGAATATTATAGAATTTGAGGACTATTAAGAAATTCCACTTGCAAAGATATCTCGCATCACTTCTATGCAAGTAATTTCAAATAATTTTTAAAAGTGCCTCTCAATTTTCCTTTTTAAATTTAATATACGTAAAAGTTATTCCTTTTAAAATTTGGAAAATAATATATCTTGTTGAACATTTATGGTAACATTTATTTAACGTTTGTCATTTTATATTATGGATCGTTAATGATTAAAACCTTGCTTTAAAATTAAGAAAAAACTTTCTACAAAAATGATCATTCTGCCGTAGCCGCGTTTTGACCTTTAAGAGAAAGAGAAAATATTATCTTCAGCGATGACTTACTCGGTTGATATGTAAAGTTGCCCCAAAAACCCCTGTAGAGATACCATTGTAATCCGATTTGTAAAGTTGCCCCAAAAAGTAACTGTAGAAATACCATTGTAATAGGAGAAAAGTAACTATGAATTTTGGTCTATTTCTTTGAAAATGACGAAGGTGAGACCGTTTCCCGTCGATTCTGAGCTTTATAGCAGTATACATATTTTTATTTGGACAATACGGCAGTATGATAAATTTTAGCTCTTATAAGTGAAAATTTCACATGACGCATAATTTCGAGATTTGCTCATGTCAATTAGCATACAAGATTCTGTGATTTGACGCAGTTGCGCATGTGCTTGTATAGCTAAGTATAATATTGTGTTTATGCAGACAATCCTGAAACTATAGAGTATTTAAATATTAATATCGTTAAGTAATAGCCGAATCTCTAAAAGATCGAGTTCTGCAAAAAAAATTATGGAATCCATTTGAATAATGTTATTATAATATAATGAAATAAAAATAATTACGATCTGATTTTACTTTCGGAAGCCAAAATTGGATAACCCTTTATTATGCGGATTAATCTATTCCCTTATGAATATTAATATATACGAGGTGTTGGCTCGTGCGGAGCTTCCATTGGGATAAATGAGCTTTGGTTTCCAAGTCATAACCATAAACAATCATGGGTTATGACCCTCTGGAGCAAATTTGGGTCGTCGCGGACAGAGTCCAACAGCCCTTACCAATGTTAATGCAATGCTGTTTTTGATCAAAAATGGGCAAAAATCGAAGACGAGCCAAAACACGCGCAAGCAAAGCAGCTGTCAAAAATTAACTGAACATTCAAAATGGCCGAACTTGTCGGCATAAGTGAGAGATATAAGAACCAACATAATGCCACAAAAAATCGAAAATCGAATATACGTAACCCGCGGAAATTCAAAATTTCTCAGACCTCGTATGTTAAGAAATAAACTATTTCTCAGGTGTTTTTGAAGCTAATTAAAGTAATATGCATGATAATTTTGTTAAGAATGAGTATTACACGCGTAAACTTTCATTGGATTATTTTAGGAAAACCTAATTAAAGAGGCTATAAAGATTTATCGTATTTATTTATTTTATAATTTTTGAAAAAAGTTTAGGCAACAAGAAATCCAAAGACAAAATGGTAAATTCAAATTTTGCCATTTTTTCGTACATGTGCTATCATTTTTTAAATAAAATTCTAATACGTAAATAGAAAACGTTATTTTCGAATTTATAGGAAAAAGACTAACCAAACTTAAGTGATAATTAGCTTTTGATATTTTTCTTATCAATTTTAATATACACGCACATGTTTAAAATAAAAAAAAATTAAAAAAAAACATTAACACAACAGTACGAGTTTGTTGTGTATTTTAAATTATTTTCATTAATTTAATTTAAAATAGAAATTGATATAAACTTTCAATTAATATGTTGTTTACTCAATAAGTTTTATCAATACTCAAATTTTTTTTATTAATATTGCCATGTTTTTGACGAACAACAATTGTTGCTGGACTTACTTTTTCGCAGCACTGTACTTGCTCAAATATGTCGTCCGTTATAAAACATACGATTAAGTAAGCCATAATCAGTTGGCGGCGCTGACTGGTTTTTTTCTTCTTTTTTAAACAGAACAAAATTCAAATAAAATAAAATAAATCCAAATCAAATCAAATCAAATAAAATTGATTCGAATGGAATTACAAGTGGACTATGCTCGCCAATCGAGTTGTTATATTAAAATAGTTGGCATGCAATACGAGTAAAATGGCAATGCTAAAATTACGACTATAAAATGCAGTCCCAACTAGTCGGTTACTAGTAACCTAACCTACATTGGAAAAGTCATCTATATCCATGAACTAGAAAACCTTGAACGCAGTCGAATCTCGTGGATTTGATTCTACAGCGAAGAATTTTTCCTTTTTCATTTTTCGTTATACACGGTACATCGTTATTCGTTCATTTTTCCTTAGTCGTTTTGCCGTCGCGGTCTATTCCCTCCAAAACTATAAACATTTCTTTAAAAAAATCTCCATGTGTGTGTGTGTGTTAACTTTTCTAATGCGTTTCAAAAAATATTCGTCTGCTCGTGTGTGGGCATGGTTTTGAAAATTTTCGCGCACTTGTGGTGCACTTGCTTGTTCATGAAATGCGCCTTACTTCACATTAGAATAACGAACGCTAATTCAGCGCGCTTTGATTTGACAAAGAAAAAAAACCCACAACAATATGGAATACGAGAACTGGAAAAGTCGAAGGTTATTCAATTTTTTGAAAGTATTCTTCTAATTTTCCTTATTATGAATTTTCTATGTCAACGAATACGAGTAAGTTTGTGTGCCGCTGTATTTGTAGATGAATGAACGAATGCAAAAATTAATGGCAAGGAATAAAAAGTATGCAAAAGAAAAAGGAACAACAGCGAAATGTCAAATTGTCAGCATTGGAAAAGTTTCAAAAACTGTTGTCCATAAAACCATCTATGGAAATAAATGCATTTTGCCTAATTAACATATACAAGAAGATGCATAATTAGTATATATTTTTTTCTTTTAATATAATTAATTTTCATAAACATGTTTGTATTAGAAATATTAGAAAAAGTTTTATTTGGAATAATCGATATTATTCAAATATCTGTGCGAAATTTTTTTTATACTAGTTATTTCTAGGCCCATAAGAAAACTGTAAGCTTCATCTTTATACATCATAACTATTATTTAATATTTCTTGTTTGTTAATAATTTCTCAAGTATATTTAATCTTGCTAATAATTAATTACTAATTATTGATCATTTCTAAGATATGATATAATAGAATATTAAAATGTGCGTTACATGTTATAATTTATTAAAAAAAAACAGTTTTAGATAATTATAAAAATTATTTCAAAATTGAGTTTGAAATATTCTATTTAATGATTATTATTCGATTACCCATGGACGAGTATTTATTTGTACAAGAAAAACTTATATGTTAACCTGCCAATATATTAATTTTAACATCCATTCATTCAAGGTTAATGTGTCACGCATTTTTATTTGTTTTTTCATTAAACTGAAATACTTCAAAGACTACAGTCTTTATACGCTTACGTAACTGATTAGGGAAGGTCTACTGGCAATGGATATATCTACATATATAATACAGGATAATTAAGGTGTAAAGGTATTTTGTACATACTTCCGGAATTAGTATTGAAAATTATTTGTGGTGTGGGACAACTGAAATCTGGAAAAATATATTTTTTTGGAGTTTTTTTTTTGTTATCATAGAAGATTGGATAGAATTGACTATTGTAATTATACATACATTAGGAAATGCATGTGGTATAAGATATGAAGATAATTAATCCACGATAGTAAACATATAAAGTTAACATGCACACATATGTATACGAGATGAGGCCCCAAAAATTGTTTTTTTTGCAAATTTTATTTTAGTTTTATACATCAAAACTATCCTTTATAAAGTAGCTCCCTTGGACAGGTAGAAGGATTCATTCAAAACTTGGATTTCCATTAATGCGTTTTCGTCGAAAGAATATCACTCGCATTTTCCAGCCCTTTATTTGATCTACGTCAATGGGGCTTTTTTTGGTACCCAAAATCAAAAACCACTTAAATGGACGTCATCTCTAAAGGAGTGCACCCGAGAAGGTGATGGCAACACCAGTTGAAAACTTCTAGCTATGAAAAGTGAAAAATCAGGATTTTTATCATTATTTTTCTGGCACACCACGTACGTTATTATTCTGAGTAACATAATTTCCACAGATTAGTAATTACATTCTACAGGAAGAAACATTTTCTTTCATATTTTTTTTGAAATTTCTTTAACATAAACTGGTTTACAATTTATAATTCCTAACTTTGTTCATCTTGTTATACTGTCAACACATTCTGACTGATGGAGATTTACTTTTAATTTGAGTTTATGAGCTGTACTATCTGAAACATGAAATTTTCGGCTGAAGCCGCCATTTTCCACTTAAAGCGCCATTTACGAAAGTCTTATTTCGCGCCATATTGGATCTCAGTTTAGAAAATCAGTATTTGAAAAGATGACCACCAATCAGAAATATTTCTCCAAATATATTGTTTTTAACATGCTTTGTAACCAACTCAGATATTTTACAATAAATGGCTGGATCAAAACTCAAAACCAGATGCATCGCAATGCTTTTTAATCAGAGTATGCTATTATAATATTAATTAGAATATAATTTCAAATTTCCATTAATTTATTTAAAAAAATTTTATTTATTCAAAATAAGATTTGTTAATCGAACGAATTATTCCAAAACACATGCGTAACAAAGTTTTACCAACACACCACATCATTAAACAAACAAAGGTTCACGAATTGCACACGACGCCAAACGATATGAATAATAATTTGATGTTGTCTACGATTCGTCATTGGTGTGTGGATTGTTTGATTCGATTTATAAAAAACAATTTTCTACAAAATCAAAAAAAAAAACAACAACAAAAATAGAAAATCATAGAAAAATATAGTCACTTGTTTAACATTTGAAATGATCGTCGCCTATTCCTTATTTAGGAATTTTCCAAACGATCTTTTGTTTCCTCAATTACGAGTATTATCGAAAAATAAAATAGCAAAAAATTATTAAATTATAACACAAAACGCCAGTCGTCTAATCAATTAATTGAAAAAGATTTACAACCAAAGTAAGAAATTATTTAAGAGCATTTGTCGCTTTGAATTAGTAATGGCTGAATTTCTGGATGCGATGGTATTGGGGGACGGGGATATAAACGGCTCAAGGTTTTCACTATTCAGAATCGGCTACTTCCGTATATGATGCGTTTGTAACAAGCACAAAAATTTAATTCATTTACAAAAAGGTTCCAAGATTGCGTATTATTTTAATTAAGAATAAATATTTATTAAAAATTCGCTATTATTTTATTATAATAGAATTATCATTAGCAATATGAATTCATTTGATTTAGTTTGTTTTCATTTTCCTTTTAGTTTTTGGGTTGACCTCGAAATAATGCACGAGCTGCATTCTTTTCATTTTTTTAAAAATATTTTTTCCTCTATCATATTGATTCGAATTAGAATTTCAATATTTTTCGAAAATGTAAATGTTTAAAAATGTGAACACTTATACAACTAGAGTCATTTTGAGTGACATCATTTTCGCGGAAAAACTAGTGTCGTGGTTTATCTCTAAAAGATGGCTTGCGACAGATAAGAGCGCGTGGTAGTTAATAGTAGGGTACGAATTAGTCTGCCCGCATCGAGTACTTGTCGCCCCCTAAAAATTGCACTTACTCGTAATGTGCATCTGTACTAACAAAAACTAACAAATATGAAATGCATCGTCAAGTGTCGTTCAAATGTCGTCTCTATTTTCATAGCTTTCGTATACACAAGAATGCACATGCATTTATACCTGATGGTTTGGTGCATGCATGCACTTATTTATGTAGGTGTTTATATTTATAAATTTACAACGACCATATTCATATTATCTCTTTAGATATTATATTATATTTAGGTGGTATATTTTACAAAAAAAGAAAAAAAAAAAACAGAGTAAGTGTATTATGGCTAATGATCGATAACTATTATTTCTAGATCTACACCTATTTATTTTGTTTATTAATAAAAAAGTAATAAAAATAGAAGAATATTTATCTATACTTAAGTAATATGAGTGGGGGTATATATGGAAAAAAAGGCAAAATTTAATTTAAAAAAAAAATTTTATACAGAAGAAAAGGTAAAAAGAAAAAACGCATATTCGAAGAGCCAAAAGGCCACACCTTAATCACTTTAAAAGGAAAATAATTTAAAAATTGCAATCATAACTCACTGGCATATTAGACTTGGCTTCCAACTTTAGAACATATTCGTAGATCGGGCTAGGTGTACTATGTGTATCCACACACAAACACATACACATAGGTGGTTGTGGTTGTGTCGGGTCCGTCTACTAAATGTCATTTGGTAAATTTTTGCACAACGGCTTATTTATGTACACACATATGTATATATGTGCGTTCTTGCATGCATATGACGAATAGTATACACCATATATACTTATTAGATAATTTACTTATTTACTTTACCCCCCTCACAAAACCTTATATACATATTTACATCCTATACACAATATCATTAAATATTTTCATAAACAAATTAATCTATAAATATGTATGTGTTCTATGCATTTACTCAAAGGTAGATGTTTGTTTGCATATGTAGATATGGGTTTGTTCACAATTGCAACTAATCTAATGATATCGTGCAAGTGGCTAGAAGTTGAAATTTTTGCTATTTTTACGCGATATCAACATTTCAGCAATTACTTAGGTACAAGTGCAACAAGAATCATTTTAAAAACTACTTGCATAAAAACGAAATTTTTAGATAACATTTTTGGTCGAATAGAGTTGCCATATTAAATTATACAAATTAATAATTAAGAAAAAAATTGCATTGTTCATAAGAATTAAAAAAAAAATGTCGATACATTTTTAAAGTTTATTTAGTATGCTTGTAAGGTCCTTTGGACAGAAGCCACAGGTCATTTTACAGCATCGCGACCAAGAGATTATTTGGCGAGTTCAAGTTTGTCGTACACGTATGAAGCTGCTCTATTGATGATAGTAAGAGTTTGTTTTCTCTAGTCAAATTAAAAAGGCGGAGCTCCAAATGAAATTGTTGGATCTATAAGCCACATAATAGTTTGTTGACATTCCCTCAATGTACCTGAAATATTTATCAGAACGCCACAGGGTTGGCAGATAAGACGGTGTATGGTTTTCAAAAAGAAAGTTCTGTGGGGGAGCAGTGTGCCTTATTCGAATTCTGAGCAGTTTTCGTACCCAATATTTCGGAAAGGATGTTGAATTAAACGGGATTATCGGTATTTAGTCAGTGAGACACTAAAACGATCTCACTTGAAATCCAATCTGTATCTCTAAGTACGACTGAGGATGTTGTTTGCTATGCTTAGAGATAGCTTTGAGCATAGGACGGCGGAGAGTTTCTCCAGTCAATTCGTTGGTACGTTCATTGCCCATAATTCCTGTATGCCCAGCCACCCAATTCAACTCGACATCCCTATTGCTGAAAAGATTATTTCAAATCCCTATTGCTGAGTAGGTTATTTCGGCTTGGCTTACAGTAAAGACGATGATATGGCGTCGATTGATAGGACAGTTTTCATTTCAAAAGCCAATTTTTGTCGTCGATTGACGGATCCCCACAATACAAAGCCGCCCCGTACGAAACGACATCACAATGTAGATCACGGATTTTGATGCCATTGACCTCAATAACGTGAACAGAAATAAACATCCTTTGAATCCGTCGAACAATTCAAGAAAAGTTTATTGTAAATAGACATTTCGGTAATGACATTCTTAAATCTATCAAGAAACGTAAATACTCTCAACAGTTTTCTTGTTAAAGAAAAAAAAAATTTAGAAAACAAATTGCCTATCGTGAATTTTATTTACTAACATATTCACAATCCTTCCAATTCTTTTTAAGTCATCAATCCTCTTATTATTCGTACATAATAAATTTCATATATTCTAATAAAAATTTTGTTACTCTAAACTACCCATTTCTTATCAATAAGAGTATAAAAATGTTCAGTTTATTTCCGACATCAATGCCATCTAGTACAATAAAGAGTAATTGAATAAATGATAAGAACGTTTATCGAAAGTAAAAGTTATTTTGCCAATAACATTATTAAAAAATTTCAACTCTCGGAAAAGAAATAATGTTTGAAAAAGTGAAATTTTGTTTAATTCAATTTTTAAAGTACAATTTTTTTTATTTTGTTAACAAGTGGAACAGTAACATGACACATAAGTGATTGATGCTTCTCTAAATCATTAGATTTATTCAAAAGTTAGGCAATCTCATGGCCATTGCTTTTTCAAGGGTGTACGTATGTTTTACAAGAGGCTTATTATGGGATTACAGTCGACTATAAAAGTTTTTGTAACGACTAACAGACAATTCCCGAACGAAAGGAATATTGAGGTAGCGATGGACCACACTGTTCTGTTACGCGTCCATTGCTCAAAGGATTTTCGATTGAAGGGACTGGAATTGACACATTTGGTTGACTCCCAAAGTTCTATTCTGTATGTCCATATGGGTTCTATTACAGTATTGTATAGAAGTAGTTTTTTGTCGACTGTCAGCTTTGATTTGATCGTTTATCTAAAAGTTTCAGCTGTGGTCTGTCACGTTTGTTTTTTTCAGTTCTTTTCAGTTTTCTCTGAAACAATATGGCCGGTAATAAGTATGAAAATGGGGGGTTCTTGACAAAGAGTAAAAGTAATATAAACACTCTTTTGTTCGTTTAATTTTATTTTTTCACTTTCTTAACCAGTTTTGAAGAAAATCAATATTGTTTTGTAAATGTTGGAACGCAATATTTTGATTTATGTGACATTATCTTTGGAAGGAATATCGACGGTACAAATATTACATAGGAGACGACCAAGAATGCTACACTGAGGGACACCGGTAACAATACAAAATTGCACACATTTAACGAGTTAAAATTAATAAACCCAAAAAAATTGATAGTACGCATACTATTTAAATTTTCTAACAACATTTATAAAATTTAAAAAGAATAATTTTGAATCTTAATTTCTACTGTTGTTCTTTTATAGGTATTCTGTATAAGAGTACGAAGTGTAGCAGAAATGAAATGAGATTGACATTACTTAGATCGATCAGCAAAAAATGCGGACTTGTACGTTAGTCCTTTCTAGACATATAGTAACTCGTCCAGTTACTACACGACCCTATAGAGTTTGCTAAGTGAAATTGTGAAATTTGAGAACAACGGATGGATAAATTTGTTAAGCTTGATGAATCTGCGAGTTTGACTTTTGCTCTGTGATGCCAGTCTCAATCCTTTCTGCTTTACCTTCTATGTGACAAGCTTTTTATATCCAGAAAAATAACTTGTTTGATCTCATTTATAGTTTTCGGATTAATTTCACTTTTAAACATTGTATAAGCTACATTTGCTATGCTAGTGATAATTACTTATAAAAATATATCGTTATCATGTAAAATTCTACAACTGATTATGTTCGATTATTATATAAAGAAAAAACGTCTTAACAGTTTAGTTTACCCACCGATAATATAACTTAAACTCAATATTTGTACTCTTTCAAATGATGCTACAACCAAAAAGGTATATTTTGTCAAAATTTGTTCAAATTTTTTTAAACGGTCCTCTGAGAAAGAGCAACCAAACTTGATGTGAACTTAAATTTTACCATCTTATATCCTAGTAAAAGGATTTCATAAATTTGTAGATGGTGCAATTGCAAATATATTATATTAAAAATTTAAAATATTGTAAAATTAACAATAATAAAATTGATGATGATATTCGATTACTTAAATAAACTTTCCAAAATGCATTTATCATCAAATTAAAAATTGGATTGTTTTTGTTAAATATTTTCTTTTAATATTCTTTTCGTTTTGACTTTAAAAAAATCGAATCACGAATTATATCGTTTCGAATTGTTGTAATTTGTCACATCATCAGAACATTATTTTCCAAACTAAAATATTACATTTATTAAACTTGTTTCGGAGAATTATGCAACTTTAATTAACAATTGCACACTGGGTATGGGGGGTATGGAAAGAAGCCTTATAGAAGTTCAAAAAATTCTTCGACTTCGATTCTTATGCAATGCAAAATGCACTGCACCATACTGCTCCCGATTGTGAATATGTTCGTTTCCCTTACCTTATCGTATGTTCTGGCATACAATAATACATGTATGTGTGTGTGTGCGTGCGAAATAATTTACGTTCCATATTTTAGTATTATTAGTATTTATTCGTAATTTTCTTAACTCCAGTTGAATGCATTTCATTTTATTTTTAGTTAAATAAAAGCGACAATTTTTGTTTTAATTCATTTTCATATATTAAAAAAAATGGCTAACGAATTGCAGTAGAATATTATCAACGATTTAATAAACTATCACAGAATATTTACTATTGTATTATTTGTCATCGATTGATTAGGTGTACGTGGTCGAATGGGGAGCCAGGGTGGTTTCTAAAAAAAACACATTTCGTTTTTGATCCAATTTGTTTTCTAAAAAGCCACACACATACACGCATCCACTGCTAAAATAATTGATATATTTCGATGTGGCACAAATTTGTGATTATTCAATAACATTTGAGAACGCATATGTTTTTTGACCTTCAAAATATGCATTTTTATATTTGTTATGCAATTGCACATGCATTCACGAATATTATTTACATTTGTAGTTACTATTATTTATTATATTGGAAAATATATTCCATACACATAAGTTATTAATATACGTATTTAATGGTATAAGTTTTTGTAAAGATCTTTCAATTTTTCTGTGCGTTTTCTTAGTTATATTAATTTTTCATTTGATCTTAAAATAATTGTTAAGAACAATATAATTATTATGTGATACTGTCAATAATATATTTGCGTTTTAAAAAAAAAAGAAATTAATCCAGATCTTTAGTTGTGATCTTATTTTTAAGATATTTTAAAAATTCCATAAATAGGAAAAAAAATTAGTGTACTATAAAAATTTTTGAATTTTTAATTAGTTTTTGACTTATTCTATATAATATTAAAAAAAAACAAATTCGTTAATAAATACCAATAAATATATTTAAAAAGGGTTATCCATTTCCTTATTCGGAAACTAAAGCTCTGTCATTTCAAAACTGTAAAATATATTGTATATGTCATCTATTTAACTTTACTTTCGAAAGCACAAATTGGATAATGCTTTATTACCAAAAGATCTGATTGAAACAAATAAAGTGCTATTTTGATATGCCATAATACCTTGGTACTCTCATTTTGAAAAGAAAGAAATTAATTTAAAAATAATTTTTTTGAAATAGGTTATTGGGCTTTTCCGGGTTTGATATTTTTTGAGGATGGTCTAAACTTATATGGAATAACGAAACCGATTGAGAATTTTTTGTAAAGGACCCAATGATTCTCTTTATAAAAGTTCTATTATAGAATGATCATGTTCTCAAACTGGCTCCACTGTGTCCGTCAGTAAATCTCTCAGCAATAAGACTAAAATTCTGTATAGCTAAGAACTAAGAGATAGAAGCGAAAAAGTTTTAGTTGGAATACACTTTTTCTACTTTGATATTACTTTTATTATTACTGAATTAAGCGTTAACTTTTTGTAAGGGGATATTTTATAATTTCTCAAGATATAGAAAACCAGGCAAATACCACAGTCGAATGAACACCATTTATATAACGAGCAAAACTAAGTGCTTCGACATAATAAAAAGTATTCAAAAAAATATGATATTTAAGCATATTATTATTTGATAATTTTTACAAAATTCTAGGAATTTTATTATGTAAAATTTCGTTTGGTTTTTTTTTCTTAAAGAAAATTCCTGTGATTCTAATGCATTTAGAAGAAAAGTTTTTTAATACGCAAGAGTGGCCTTCATTTTATGATATCTAATTAGGGGAAAAACTCAACAACGGTACTTTATTCTAAAACAACAACGAAAATTACATAAAAGTAATAAAAAATCACGTAAAAAATAAAATTCACAGCATTTTTGCGGATGCAAGAACAAAACAATGCATTGAAGTTCCGTTCTTTAGCTAGAAAATTGCATTCGCGTTTCTTACAAAAAGAGGGGCTACAACATTGCAATTTGAAATTTTCTACAAATTATTCGAAAATTAATGATTTTCAATGGAATATTCTAGCGGCACCTATTTTTCTTCTAGACTTTTAATAAAACAAAACATTATAAAGATTTTTTTTAAAACTATTTTTGTGTTGTTTTTCTTTTTATTTAAATAATTTACGATCGTTAATAATGTCATGAAAACGATATATTCAGTCAACATTTTAATAAGTTCTCTTTGCAAATTGAAGTAAATTTGATTTTTTTCCACTATCTTCTATCATTTTTTTAGGTACGAGCATATAAGACTTTATCCGAAATTGTATAATAATAAACTTTTAAATCATTGTTAAATGGTTTTTTTTAACATAATATTAAAAATTTATTCCGAAAGATATTGAAAGTTTTCATTAATAATATTATTAAAATGCAAATTGAAATAATAAAATTATTAAAATGCAAATTGAAATTATGTCCAAATTTCTATCATTGGAAGTAAATGAATAAATCTTCTTATAAAAACAAAAAATGTTCATGACAATAGTGCTCTAAGAAGTTTTTTTTATGCTCAATGATAATGTTAGTACTTACAACTTGTTAGAAATGAATAATTCAGAGGTTCAATAGAATCGAATAAAATCAAATCAAGTCGATAATAAATAGGAAACAAAGAATTAAATAACAAACTTTCGTTAGTATGTATTGCTCTAAAATTTGAACTCCAGAAAGTTTATGAAGTAAGCATATAATTAAATTGGTTTATTCAAATATTTGAAATGTTTGAAAAAATAGCAAACGTTTTCACGATTTTCAATAAATAAGTTTTTTTGATGCGATTTTTATTCCAAAAAAATGTTTACTAAATAATTAACAAATATAAAAAACGAAAAACAATTGGTGGAAGTTGAAGTGAAGTAAACTGTCCCTTTTAAAAAAAAAAGAAAGTTCAGAAAATCATATATACAAAACACAAGGAAAATAGCCATACATTTTAGCTTTTGTCAATGCAATATCGCCGCAGCTTAATTATGGTTAATAATTTAATAATTATTATTTACAAAATAAATCATTGTAAACTCTTCATTTTAGATTTTCATGACGATTTTATTGCGGAAAAATAACCTAATTTACACATCATCGATATTTCATGCATTAACTACGAGAAGGGTTTTGTCAGAGCAATATATCGTTACATCTCATTTATGGTTAATAATTTAATAATTATTTTTTATGAAATTAATTATTGTAAACTCTTAATTTTCGATTATCATGATGATTTTATTGCAGAAAATAACCTCATTTACACATCATCGTAATTTCATTAATTACCTCGAAAAAAGCTTTTGTCAAATCAATATACGAGTATCTTTACAGCCCATTTATGGTTCATAATTTAATAATTGATTTCGTAAAAAATTTCAAGGATTTTATTCTATCGAAGTGAATTTCCAATATTTCAATCAATCACCACATGGACAAGATGACAACCATTGTTAAAAATATTTGTGAAGCAAACGGAATAATTTAACAACGAATAATTTCAAAACTGGCATTTGGTTAACTACGAGGGTCATTCAATAAGTACTTAGCCTACAAAAGAAAAACGAAAATTTTGGAAAGGTGGCAATTTATTTTTCCACATAATCTCCTTCAAGCTCGATACACTTGGCCCAGCGATGCTCTAACTTTTTTAACCCGTCCAAAAAATACATTTTCTCGAGGGAAGCAAAATAGGCCTCCGTGGCGACGATGACCTCCTCATTCGACCCAAATCGATTCCCGGCTGTATCCGCGAAAAATGTATGTCTGGTGTACATATTGGTCTGAAGATTATCTTTTGAAATTGACGAAAGAGAGATCGTTACCGTCTACTCTGAGCGTAATGTCACGTTTCAATCTGGACCATTTTTTGACCTCTACTTAAACATTTCAATCTGGACTATATGTGGTTTCAAAAATACATAGTAACAAGCAACACAACATGGCACATTTTGACTTTATTGTGCGAATAATTTCCAGGATGCGTAATTTCTTGATGTCAACTGACCTTCAAGATCGTGCGATTTGACGCTGTTAGATTTTTTATTGTATAACACAGACACTTTGCAAACTTGAGATGATTTTAAATTCCAACATCATTAATGTAATGGCCAAATTAGAGTCTGAAATGTATGGTAAAGTCATCAAAAATTTCTTTAAAAAGAATAATGGCAAGGTTGAAGCTGTGTATTGAAATAAATTCCACGGAATTCTGAATTTTACGAGTATGTGTATTTTATTAAAGTTTACTTTCCGAAGTGCAAATTGGATAATCCTATATTTTATTCATTAAATTTGTATTTATTTTTAAATTTATTATTTACGTAAATACTTAATAAAAAATCCATTTTGTTTCACAGAACATATTTGCCATTAACAAAAATAAAAAATTATCAAGTGACGCATAAAATTTTTTGTGAAATATTAACTTTAGCCTACTTTAAAAAATATATAATATATGGTTGTTCGGAAAGTAATTTGGTTTTTTTTTAAATAAAAATCAAGGACGATTTTCTTATAGTAAATCAATATTTTATTCAATTAATTATTGTTCAGTCTGATAGAATACCCTTTGCCATCTTTCTGGCAGTAGCATGATTCCACGCTCATCAAATTTTTGTTATTTGCTGGCAAAAAACTGATCCAAGTGATTTTTGACCTCCTCATTTGAATTAAACGTTTAACCGTCTAAAAATTTTTGTAGAGACAGGAGCAAATGATAATCGGAAGGAGCTAGGTCTGGATAGTATGGTGGGTGTGGCAGTATATCTCATCCAAGCTCTAAAAGCTGTTGCTGAGTGTATGTGGTTTCGCATTATCCTGTTGGAACACTATACATTTCCTATTGACCAATTCTGCCCTTTTTTAAATAAACGATTCCTTTCGGGAAATCCCACCAAACAGATAGCATAACCTATTTTTGATGAATATTGGCTTTCGAAGTGCTTTGAGCCAGTTCATCTTTTCTACTCCAGGATCTTTTGCGCTTAACATTGTTGTAGACAACCCATTTCTCGTCCCCAGTGATCATACGCTTCAAAAATGGATCATTTTTTTGGCGTTTGAGAAGCAAATCACAAACGTCAATGCGACGGAAAAAAATTTTTTCCGTAAGAAGACCCATGTGTCGAGCTTTGAGATTAAACCTAGCCGTTTCAAATGATCATGAACGATCGAATTCGATAAATTTAATCTCTCAGCGATCTCACGAGCAAACGAAATTACTTTCTGAACAACCCAATATAATATGTGTAGATATAATCGTTGGAATCAAATGACGATATGAAGTTAGGTTAAATTTTTAACCCAAGCTTTCGTAAAATAATTTTTTAAAATTGGCTAAAAAATTGTTTTTTTTCCGTAAATTTTTATATTACGAATTATATCACAATTAACAGATAGTCTCGTAATGCACATTCGATACTATTCGATTATCTATAAAGTTTTTATCGCCAATCTATTTAAATTGTGTCAAAAATTATGTTTACGATACCATATCAAATATGATAAATCTAATAAAAAGATTGCCGTTTTCTATATGTAAGCCTATTCCAAATAATCGACAGAAACTCACACATATTTATTTTGAGTAGTGGCGCTTTAAAGTAATATTTTTTTTCAAAATTTTTGTCTATCAATAATAAATAATAGTTCTTATTGCAATCATAGAAAATTTTTAGAAGATTATTTTTAAATTGTATTGAATCGTGTAATTCAAATTTTGATTGTTTATATTCGATTTTTATGAGTCTTCGTAATGGTATAAGAAATAAAATTGTTGAATCTTATTGATTTTGAAGCTTGGGAAATAAAAGCTGAGCTTATATGGAGATCTAAATTTTTATACGCTCGTATTATTCTGCTAGATTCGCTTCTGATTGGCGATATTGCAACGGAACCAACCATGAGCGGTCAGGTCCATTCAAATGCGAAAAAGTCTATCTAAAAGGAACTGAACATACTGTCAATATTGGGAGAGTTATTCGAGGAGCCCCAGAACCGAGACTTGAACACAATAATGATAACTTTTGGCTTCGTTTTAATTTGCAATTGCGTACACGTTTCATATGCACATTGGTGCCTTTTCTTAATCATTTTCTTTTCTGTTTTCTTTTTATCTTTTTTTCATTTTCTTTTTTAGTTTTCTTATGAATCGCATTTCTGCAAACATATTTGCTTAGCGATAAAACAAACAATTGTAAGACCGCAGAGTAATCAAACATCGTAGCTAAGCTTGTTGTCATCGGTTCGTTGGCTTAGGGGTAGGGCGTTTGGTTATGAGAGTACGAAACTGAAAAATATTGACGAACACTAGAAGATTGGGTGGCTTGTTGACGTGCTAACCCGCGGACCCATAAAAGATTCACGCCGAAGTCAACGACATTTACTTATGCGACATTGGATTGTCTAGGGTCGGGAGTAATTCCACATGGCCATCGTCAAAATCCCCCATTATGACAGAGGATGGCCGCACTTAATTGCAGTTATCTACTATTTACTGCAGTTACAAGACGCCGTAAATAGCTACACATACAAATAGATAGGCGTCCTTCAAAGATAAAATTTGTTTTTGATATGACACCAAATATGCGTTTTAACCACGAACGTTTGACAACGTTTCGACTGATTAAACTTGACTCAGGTAAGTTTCCGAGGCCTACGCACATTTACGGTCGAAGATATTATCAGACATTCACCTGAGAGATACCAATTTTCTCCCCCATGTGTACAAGATGCAGAATAATCAAGGGTGACATCGGCAAAAAAGTGTATGGAAACTTCCTTGACGTTCGGCTATCTACAATTTCAATTTTTTTCTTTTTTAAATATATTTTTAAAAGCAAATATTTAATTAAATTATTATGTTTACTTCTAATCGATTTGTGAAAATAAGAAATTATCAATTGAATTAATTTTATTTTACAATAGTGTAAGTGTAAATCAATCAACGAAATAATTAAACAAAAGGCCCTTATATACAAAATAGAGTTTCCTTTATTTACTGAAATAAAGTTTATTACCTTAATTGATTAAAAGAAGTCTTAATTTTCTTGCTAGTATTCTGAGAGCACCTGACTTTTATATCGAATTCCCCGCAATAATCTCAACCCAATAATTATAATCACAACCCAGTAATTTAAATACGTTGTCTTTGTAGTCGACATTTTAGATATCGTTAAAATCGTAAATTTGTAAGGGATTCTATCCTCAAACTTTGTATACACTCATGGACAAAAGTATTTGTATCCGAAATAATTAAAAAATCGCTTTCCTGTTTTATTTTATAAGCTCAAATACTAATTTTTTAAATTTTATACTAGCACCAAGGGCGTATGGACCATATTGCAGTCTCAAAGAATATTTCGTTTAATACTACGATAATATTATAGGAGCTTGAATTGAATCAGATTTAATTCCCTCCTTAGCCACTATTTCCTTGGCAAAGTCTTAAATAGTACTTAAAATTTAATTATTTTAAACAATAAAAACGTCGAAAGATTGGCCAAAATAGGCAGATTCTATATAACATCTTTGGGTTTTTCAATATTCCTTTCCATGACCGGTACGGATCGTACAATTTCTTTGTTCTTTGACACAGCCTCACAAAAATCAACTGAAACTTTTTTTGAAGTATACATTTGATTAAGAAGTATTCGGTTTAAAAGCGACATTTAGATTTATTTTGCATACCTGAAAAACGTTGCTTATAGACGAATTCGAATGACAAAATTTGTTTAAACTACTTTTTTATATTAGTTAGTCGAAAAGTTCGTAGTAGATGGAGGTAAAAGCAAATAACTTAACAACCACTAGTCGCTTTATAACAACACAATAAGCGCATTTGAAAGGTGATATTTAAAGCTTTGCGTAGCGCAACATTTTTTTGAAATCGGTCGTAGTGTATTCAAGTTCAAAAATGTTAGCTATATTTTACAATACCACTTCGACAAAGGCGACAACGCATCGCAAGCTTGTGGCGTTTATGGTGAATGTGCTGTATTAAAATCGGCAGCACACAAAAAAGTGATGAAATTCTCGAAAAAATTGAACGAGACCGGCATATCAGTAGTCATATATACCTTATGAATTAAACATTCATCATCAAATTATTTTACACCATTTGCGAAAGGCCGAGTTCAAAAAGAAACTCGATGTTTGGGTGCCTCGCGAATTGAGTGTGAAAAACAAGATGCGCCGAATTAACATGCGCGCTACGCTGCTGAAGCGTAATGAAATCGAGCCATTTCTGAAGCGAATCATAATTGGCGACGGATATTGGGTTAAATACGAGAATATTATTGAAAAGTGATCATGGAAAAAGAGAGATAAACGATTACAAACAATTTCAAAATCAGCATCCATTTTGAACTACTTACCGTTCGGTCAAACTGTTAACTCGGTACTCTACTGTGATCAACTCGAGATATTAGGCAGAGCGATTGAGAGAAAACGACCAGAATTATTCAATAGGAAACGACTAAACACATCTTTAAGATTCTCTGCAAAACTCTCTTAATGGAACGAATCTAGCTTTAAGAGGGGTCTGTAAAAACCACTAGATTCAGTTTTTCAACCAGAAACCACCAAAGTTCTAAAAAATAGCGAAACATTGTCGATTATAATCGAGAATACTTGGTTTCAATAAATTGATTTTAACACTCTGGTTTAATCGTCTTTATTTTATTCAAAAAAAAGCAACGAACTTTTTTAACAATCATTACAAATGCATTATAGACCATGCTTGCGCTTACACTACCATTTGTTAATGAAATACTTTATTTGTAATAAAATATTGCCGAAAATTACCTTTGAAAAAAATGTTCAATTTTTTTCCCACGTAGTTTTAGGAGAAATTATTTGAAATGAATTACTTAAAAAAAATTACGGAAATTTTTTCGCGATGTAAATCCATCTTGTACAAGTCCAAATTGAAGGGCCCTTATTTTATTATAATATAATAAGAATATGAATACATAAGGTAAAATCGGTATACTCTAAGATCGTCAGTGTAAATAGTACTGTTACGAGAAGAATTGATGCTACTCGTAAAATAGGTAGCTTAGAAAAACCTTTACGACCAGGTACTGATGAGAGATAGCAATCAACACTTTAAAGTACATTTCGTAATGAATTAGTTAATCTGTTAAATATTATTTTAATAAATCTATTATTTTTACGGGCAAATCTTTTCTGTTACAATATAATCTTTAACAAGAATTATAGAAAAAAAAATTGCAGAATACATTTTTGCGGTAAATCCCTGTCTTTTTGGTGATGCCGCCGTCTATGCAAGTATTTATATAATAGCTGTTTAATTAGAGTATCTTTAAGGCAATGTGTCAATTAGTAACGAGAAACATCTTAACTCCTTTTCACTTAATATTATAATATGCTTAATATTTCGCCGAATGTGTTAATCAAAAATTCATAAAACACTGTGAACAAAACTAAACTTTCAATATACACGTATTAGTAAGAAGGTATCATCACTGAAGAAAATTATTCCACGGTAATGAGGTCGTTAAAACATATGCAAAAATTTTTAGTTTTTTATTTTGTAATATTTTGAAGATGTACTAAATAAGTTTTTTCAATTGATCTGTTAGTACACTTTTTTGCAATATCTAATATAGGTTCTTGTATCATTATTTACTTTAGAATACAGAGCAACTCGTCAGATTATTGGAGGAATATTTTATGGACTGAGTCTTTAGGAAGAAATTTCTTCAATTATTCATCAAATGAAAAAGACAAGCGAAATAGTATAGTACGTGTTCGAAGCCATGATGGTGGAAACACAATGAATTGCGATTTACTTAAAATTACAATACTTTTTTTTTTAGTAGAACAAGATATTTTGAAGTGGCCACCACAAAGCCCAGATCTTAATATTGTATTATTGAAAATGTGCGACATTATTTGAAAAAAACCATTGGCTATAAAGTACGTAGAATAGAAGAGAAAACCTGAAAGATTCCGAATAAGATCCTTTAAAATTTCCTACAGAAGTTTACAGATTCAATGTCAACCAGATTGAAGGAAGTCACAAGGACCAAAGGAAGAAATACGTTTTTCTTAAATATATTTTTATTATACATTGTACAATTTCTAATAAAATAATTTAAAAAAAAACTTATGTACAAATAATTTCAAATACTTTCGTTTACGTTTGTTTTTATACAGAATGTAATGGGCTATCCATTCTGTAGTTTGAAAAGTATAACCATGTAATAAGAAAATTGTAAAAATTTCTACAAAATTTGTGATTCTGCCGTAGCGACGAATTTCTTTGATTTAAGATCGTTTTTTTTTTCTTTAGTGATGTGGTTCATTTTGCTTATTAAAATGGATACTTTAATAAGCAAAACTTCCATTTATATGGTACTCTACAAACTCACAAATGACTGTAGAGAAGCACTTGGTATACAATTTTTGCCTAATAGATTCATTGGCCCATATTTCTTGCAAAAGGAAAAAGGAGAGATATGTTACTGTCAATTCTGAGCACTATGGCCTTATGATAACCGACTTTTTTAACTTGAATATTTTAATACTGAACCATATGTGGTTTCAACAAGTCGGCACCAAAAGTCTTCAGGGCGTATAATATTGAGATTTACTGATATCAATTAGCATCCAAAATTGACGCCAATAAAAAAAGCTCGTGTCCTCAAACTTTAGACCATTAAAAAACCAATATGCGAAAAAGTCATCAAAAGAATTACGAGGGTCGTTCAATAAGTCCTTAGAAAATCCGAGAAATTGCGCTCGTAGTGTCGGTAAAGATTTTTTTTTGTAAGTAGCATTATCGACAGGAATTTCAGCTCGATCCATAGCGTAGGTCAATTTCTATCGTCGATTAAAGTTAACGACATTTGTTTGTGCATAACAATGGAAAAAAGCGAGTTTAGGGCTCTCATCAAACATCTCCATTTGAAAGGCTTAAACCCGAAAGAAATCATAGCCGAGTTGGATGCAGTTCATGGCACATCTGCACCTGTGTTTGCGATGGTTTACAATTGGGTGAATGAATTTAAACGTGGCCGTTCATCCACAAAAGATGAACATCGTTCAGGACGCCCAGTTGAGGTGTCTACTCCTGAAATCATCGACAAAATCCACGATCATAATTTTGAACGATCGGCGAATTAAAGTGCGCGAATTAGTTGAGGCCACGGGAATATCACAAAGTACAGTCGCTTCAATTTTGCATGAAAAATTGTCTGTGAAAAAAATTTCGGCAAGATGGGTGCCGCGTTTGCTCTCAGAGGAGAATAAGCGCAATCGTGTAGTTGACTCTGAGGCTATGTTGGCACTCTTTCATCGCAAAGCTTCCGAATTTCTTCGTCGGTATGTCACTGTGGACGAAACCTGGATACACTACTACATTCCAGAAACGAAGAGACAGTCATCACAGTGGATTTTCAAGGGTGAACGGGCTCCGAAGAAGGCAAAAACTGTGCCATCGGCCGGCAAGGTGATGGTCACGGTCTTTTGGGATTCGCAGGGCATCATTTTTATCGACTACTTGGAAAAAGGAAAAACAATAACAGGAGCGTATTACGCGTTGTTATTGCAACGGTTGAGCGAGGAAATCAAAGAGAAACGGCCCCATCTGAAGAAAAAAAAATCCTCTTGCATCACGACAATGCGCGTGTGCACACCTGCGCTGTTTCCATGGCCAAAATTGTGGAATTGAGAATGGAATTGTTGCAGCATCACGCTTATTCACCAGATTTGGCCCCGAGTGACTATTTTCTTTTCCCCAATCTGAAGAAATGGCTTGGCGGACGACGGTTCACTTCCAACGAGGACGTCATTGCTCAAACGGATGAGTATTTTGCAGAACTTCCGAAATCCTATTTTTTGGACGGGATAAAAATTTTGGAAAAATGGTTGGAAAAGTGTATAGAGCTAAAAGGAGATTATGTTAAAAAATAAAATTTTTTTTTTTAAAGCAGTTTTTTTTCATCTTTTTCTAAGGACTTATTGAACGACCCTCGTACCTCAAAAAATTCGAGGTTCCGCAAGAAGTCTCGTGCCAACCATTTGAATGATGCTATATTTTATTCATAATAGCATGGTTTAAACCATATAATGAAATTTTATTGAAACCTGAATTTTAAACAATATGTTTAAATTATCTTTATTTTTCGGAAAACAAAATGGATAACCCTCTTTTATTTATCGTTTTTATTTCAAATCAAGAATAGTACAATGGTTATGAAGACACTATTAATAGCAGATTGATAGAAGTTAAAATGAAAAATTACTTAACTTAATGGACTTATTGTCACTCACAATGTTTATTATTCACTACACATAAATAAGTACCATATATGCAAACCTATTTCTTATAATAGATATTCCACTTAACTTATAATAAATATTAAAATATGATCACTAAACTATCCACAAAAACCGTGTTCTATCAACTCTTGTTCTCAAACTGATATTGTCGAGATTTTATTGATCCAAAAACTATGAATAAAAGTAACACTCAACACACAAATTAACTCCAATATTATTCAAATATAAAAAATATCAATAACAAAATTCTAAACTGCAGTCAGAGACATTAAATCTTAACACTTCCAATATTTCTGCGCAACTAAAATAAGTCGACTAAGCTAAGGCCAATGCCAGAACTTTTTTAAATCTGTTTAAAGTCAGAAGTTTTCTTTCTTTGTTATAAGAAAAAATATCTTTTTTTAAAAATTGCTTTAAAAAATAATTCAATTGGGCGAATTCCTTGAACGAGTGTACAAATATTAGATGAGTCCTCCTTGCATGAGCAGATAAGTGTTATGTAAGAATTATGATTTTTGTTATATCTTATATTAATTGCCTGTAAAAAGGCAATCAAATAAGACAAAAATTAAATTCTCGCATTGTGATCCTTGTTTTATGTATTTATTCATTCGAAACATCCAGAAAGTGGCTTACCAATAACAAGTTAAAGAAATCACATCAACACAATTTGCCCTTTCTTCAAGCTAACATCGTGGGTTTATTCAGCAGAAATCTAATAATGTTTTTTTTTTTTTGATAATAATTGAATTTTAATTCATTTTCCTTTCAATATTTAACATGTCTAATTATTGTTATTTTGAAAATATTTTCAAATAATTTAATTATGCTCTAATCCCATTTCAATAAATAAACATTTGTGTTTGCTAAATATATTTAGTGGGTTATACAATAGTAACTTTTGCCATAAAATGAGGTTTTAGAAGTATTATGATGTTGGAACTAGGCGAGAATTTAGACTGGAGAAACCTTTGGTGGAAGTGGTTATTGTGAAAGGATAATTCAGTTTATGGTATTTGATTAGTTAAATTTTTTTAGTTATATGTTTTGCTCCATATGTGATATACGATATATTGCTGTTAATTTTATAGGACGCATAGTGATTTTATTCTTGGTACTAATTTTTATGAAATTTTATTGAAACAAACTTTGTTAATGTTAATTCAATAATTTCATAAAACAATTACTGATATTAAATTACCATCAAAATAAACTAATAAAAAAAATTTGCTTGTTTGGATAAATTTTCTGAGTTCGATGCGAAAAAGTACATTTATTTGGTAAGAGATATACACACGCCGATACCGTCATTTTTATGTTAGATTCAATTGAGCGTATCAAAAATGCAGGGTATTTTTTTTTACTATTTTCAAATTAATTGTCAAAACATACGTGTTAGTATTTTTTTACAGTTGTTAAGTATAAAGTAGTACAATTTTAGTCAGAGCCCGGAATATGCAAGATTGTGAGGTGGCAGATCGCTTATCATATCAACATTCTCGTCTAGTATTTTATTTACATGGGAAACATAGCCGCTGTAAGTGATCGACGGCTACGTTAACGTGCAAAATTGGTGAATCTCTGTCAAGGACAACCCTTATGTGATTTACGGAAAATTGATACATCTTAAAAAGTCACTGTTCGGTGCAGTTTATGGGCTGATGGAATCATTGGGCCGTTCTTCTTCGAACATGATCGTGAAGAGGCCATTACAGTGAATTCTGAACGATATCGTGACATGTTAACGAACTTTTTGTGGCCGAAATTGAATAAATTGAATGTGAATATCAAAACATCGGTTTTTTTTCGCACTAAATTCGGTGATTGAATAATCTCGCGAAACGCTGATTTAAATTACCGGCCAAGATCTTGCGATTTGACACCATTGGTTTTTTCTCTTTGGGGCTATTTGAAAGGAAAAGTGTATGCCAATCAGGCAAAAATTAATCAAGATGTAAATAACAACATTTGACAAGAGCAGATTATTAGGAAAAGTCATCGAAAATTTCGACGTTCAGATGCAGGCCTGCAAATTGAGTCGTGGTGGTTATATGATTGATATTGTTTTTATGATTCATTCTAATGGATTCTTTTTTTTTGTTTTCAATAAAAATTTCTAATGTTTGCTCACGATTTGTGTGTTTTATTTCTGTTAAAAAAAATGGTGTTCCTTAATATTCAGATTACCTTCAAACCATAAATGAATAACCAAATAAGATTACTTCAATATTTCGTAAAAATATGGTTTAGTTTCTTATTTCCAATCACATTTCAAGTCTTATAAAATGTTTATAAGAAAATTGGTAATTCTCACTATTGGTACCCAGAGAAGTTAAAATTGTCCTGCATCTGTGAAATTAAAAATTAAATTTTCCTGGATCTTAGAATATTATCCAGATCAATGTTGTCCTGTATTTAAAAAATAAAAAAAACTTTTTAAGCATAAAAAGTTACGAATCCCCAAGAAACTCGGAGCTTCCTTCCATCTACATATACATGTACATACTGATCTATTATCAATGCATATCTCTTCCAATATCATTTCCAAGTAGCAGTTAATGCAGAGTTTTTTAGGTGGAGTACCACAAGGAAGTCTTCTTGGTCCCATTTGATATCATATTTATACCCATGACATTCCATCCTTTTCTAAGCCTATTATTACCACTAATTTAGATGATATGACCATACCCATTGTCCATACAAATCCCGACAATCTTAGATCCTCAATCTCCAATCTTATTTTTCAAGATGGAGAGCGAAAGTAAATGAACACTCTTTGCCCAAAGCTATCTATCCCTATTATATCTCTATGGAAATATGATTCCAAAATGTACTAAAGTGCGTTAATTAGGACTTTATCTAGCCAAGAGATTAGTTCGGAACACCCAAGTTACAATAAAAGGACTTAAAACAAATTGACATGAACGGCAACAACTTAGACTATTCGACAACTTTTCAAAATTAACAATAAATAGTAAACTTTTAATATACAAAGAAATTAAAAACTCAATTTGGACCTATGGTATTGAACAAAATCCTTCCCAAAATGGTTGCTGCCCTCTTTTATGTTCGTAATGATGTAATATTATTGTTTGCTTCTGTCCCGTTGCCAAAAATTTCTTTCCTACTTATCCTATCTAAATAATCCAATCGTAAGAAAACTTTCTTCTATTACCATCTTCGGAAACACCTATCAGAGACTAAAGTCACAATAGTCTCGAGGTTAATAAAAAACGCCGATGAGTTATAATATTGTGGAGCAAGGAAGTGGAAATAAACACCCACGTCGGTTTTTGTACATTTAAAAATATCTGATAAAAAATATCTCTACTCAATTAGACAATAATAAATGGTATATTTTCTAATCTTTAAAGGTAAACAGAAGATTCTGAGTTTTATAAGACTTCATAGAGAGAAAAAAAGTAGAATTTTTAAATTTTCTTGAAAAAATTATTAATAAAATCAAAAATATTCAAATACATTTTATTATAATGTATAAATATCTAAACGGGAAATTAATAAAACTTGCACAAATCGTGTTATTCTCGTTTTTTGAGGAAATCATTCTGGTTACAATTCGGTTAAAATGGAATGGTTACTGAAAGGTTACAAGAGTCGGGATTGATTTGATAAGAAACTGCCAGAGCCATGTAAGTCAAATCATCCAAATTGAAGGCTTATCCTACTTTAACTATGCACACACATATATGACTCTAGGACTATAGATTATATTGAGTTACTAATCCAAATACTGCTATTTAACGTGTGAGTGACTGCATTCAGATATTATTAATGCATAAGTGCATCAGTATTGCAGTTCCGCATGTACATAAATATATGCGTACATACTCTTAAGTAAGTATATGGCATTGAGCCACCCCAAATGAAATTTATTTTGATAATTTTCGTATTTTGATAAAAATTAATCAACAGAAATGGAAAAATGGAAATTTTCGAACGCTGTAATTAGTCCGCAATGGCGATTATAATATAAAATTAGTCCACTCGGCTGTGCACGTTCACTCATAATGTGGTACGATATGATGTCGCCAGATAAAATTTGCTCAGTTTTTTTTGTTGCATTAATTTTTGCAATTTTTTATATAAAAAATAAACATTTTTTTGTTTGGTTCAATAAGAAGACTTAATGTATGTAAATATATATGTACTAGTATATAGGGGGAAAAAACGAGCAGAATTTCATCCAGAATTTCGTAAACATCTGCTTGATCTGTGAATTTTCGACCAGACAGACCAGAAAAATGCATCAAAGAAATGCATTGAACGCATTGCAATGAGTGAGTGCAACGTGCGCTGCTAACTACCCCAAAAAATTAAAATGAATAAGACCGGCAGTTAAAGACCGGCAATACAAGACAACAACAAAAAAAATCTAAAATAAAAACCAAATAAATAAAAACAAAAATGCAAAAAAAAATAAAAGCCAAAAACAAAAATTGTTGAAAAAAAAGACGAATACAGCTTTGGAGGAACTGCATCGAAATGCATATCAGAAAAGAAGGTAAAGTACAAGAAGCACCACCAAGTAAAGGGATTTTCAAAGAGGCTAACTGAAAAGGAACTTTTGCAAGGCAAAAACCCAAACACTATATAGTATGTACATATAAAAATTCTCGTAAATAAATAACCAACCTTCAAGGGAGGACCAAAAAAAAAAACAGATTTTTTTTGTATTTTAGCCAGTAAGGAATAAAAATTAAAGTGCATACATACACACATACACGCATGCATATACGCACGTACAATGTGTAAATGCTTACATATACATATGTAAGTGTATTTGTAGTATATTAAAATGCATCTAAAAAAAGAATTATGCACTTATTTGAATGCACAAGTCTGGCTTGTTTTGCTTTGGCTGTGGTGTTGTGTTCGGGCAATTGCAAAATTTTTTTTTAAATGCAGCCAGAATTCACAAGTTTTAAAAAAAGAGTTTTTATTTTTGTTGTTGTTTTGTCGTAAATGCAGTTTTCTTGCTTTCAAGTCACATATGAATTTTTTGTGTGTTTTGTTTGATAAAAAGGATTATTTTCGGTCACAATATGATGAGACACAAGGATAAGTGAACTGAGAAATGGATGGATGCAGTGATTTAAGAATGGATGCACATGCAAACACGTACATACGTGTACGTACATTAGCGCATGCAAGAATTCATATATAATTTTTTTTAAAAGGAAGACGAATTATATATATGTGTGTGTGTGGGTAATGTTTTGGATGAACTCTTTTTTTCTTTGACTAACTATGAATATTGGGTGAGATTTTATTTCGGTTTCCATTTACATGTGACAAAAATAATTTTTTTAAAATTTTCTAAAATATTTATAATTTTTTAAAAAAATAGTCGATTATTATTAAAGAATACGTTAAAATATTGCAGAAATCCAAATATTTAACACGGTCTTATTGAATAAATAATTTTAAAATTAACAAAATTTTTTTAACTTAACAAAAACTGTAATGTGGCAATACTTTAAACCCGCGTCCTCCTAAACTGTTGAATATTTCGACCCAAAATTTAGAAACAAAATCTATGGCGACCCACTTTATACTCGGCGCATTGTAAAAACATACCTGCAATTTCTTAACATATCTCGACCCACTACTAGTAGGTTAAAACCCACAATACATTTTCAATTTTTTTCAAAATATTTTTTAAGATGATCTCAATTTAAATTTGATCCAAAATATATATGATATAATCGATAATTCCGTAAATTTTCTTCAGAAGGCACTATTATTTGTTCGTTTGTTTGTATGTAAGGTCTCTGAGGCAAGAGCGAAAGGCCATTCTCTAACGCCACGACGAAAAGGACCATGGCGACTCATGTTACGTGTAGTTTGGCATTGCCAGATTACCAAATCAATTAGAAGAGGTTACATTTTATGGATTATATTACATTGTTTTAGAAAGTTGAATAAATAACTTGGGAAAGGAGTTGTTGGCGCGGAACTCACAATGGAAGGAGTCATATTCAATAATAAATTTGGAGTTAACTGATATTCATTTTAAACATGGGGGATGGTGAGTTGAATGACACAGCTATGGGATGAAGAACGAGGTTGATTATCGAATCATGGGTATATTTAGTATTCCCAATCCAGATTCTGAGAAGTTTTCTTGCCCAGAATTTTTGAAGGGTTTTTGAGTAGACTGGCTTTACCATATTTGGCCAATCTGGGAACAGGACGATGGTGAGACTCCCTCGTCTACTGATCAGCCCGCTCATTACCGAGGATATCAGCATGATCTAAATCCTAATACAACTGAAGATTCTGATTGTTCAATAATCAATATCGAATTCAGTACAGAACCGGGCCAACTAATGAGCTACAAACGGTCTCCAAAGCTAGGAGACTATCGGTAAAATTGATATACTGCGATATGTGGGGAGATTGATTGCAATCTTAATTACCGTCCTGATGGAAAGGACATCTTCTATTAGGTAGCATTCAATACTCGATATCATGATGTTCACCACCAACAAGCTGGATGACCGTAAAGGATGTTGTGTGGTTATTATCAGTAGCTTATGTGAATAAAAGTGTGGAAAGAAGACAATATTTTTCAATCGAAATGCTTAAAAATCTAAAATCAATTTATTATCTATTAAAATTTTGCTAAACTGTATAGTTTTAAAGTGAAGGAAATACGATTATATACAAGAGGTGGTAAGGATTTATAAGCAATAATTCATTTGTGTCCACATATTTTTTAATGTTTCACACATGATATAAACGAAATTCTTTTTTTAAGATAAAACATATCAATATCCTTCCTCAATTTGATTTATTCAATCGGTTTATTTGTTGAATTTTCCAATGAGTTTTTTAATAAAAATATTATATGAATAGTGAGTTGTTTCAAAAAAATATCCCAAAAATTTACTCAAAATTGTTTATATTATTTTTAATCACAATATTAACAAAATCTTTTTTTCATCACAATAACAATGAAAATTGATTATTTTTATTTTCATAAGAGTTCCTATGATTGCTCGCAATAATATTTTTAAGATGCTGCTCAACAAATTATTGGAAAATGATTTTTTATGCACTTGCACAAAATCGTCAAAATTCACTTGAGATCACTTTTTAAGATTCAACTAATTACCGTTGTCATTTGTATGCAAAAGTATACAATTTTTTTATACAAGTCTGCAATACTGTTTCTTATATGTACACATAATTAGGAATAGCTTTTTAATTTTTAAATTTTTTCATCAACAATAATAATTTTATCACATTTAATTTTCAATTTTAATGAATTTTTGTTCTATTATTAATGATATTCATTTCCTAATTTTCTTAACCTAACTTTTGAATGATATATCATATTTGACATTTGGCAGCACTGTCATTATTTAGGTTTGCCTTGTTCAAGGTAAAAAAAACTACTTTTGAGACAAAAAAACATGAATTAAAATAGATAATTTTTGATTGTTAGATAACATAATGATTTAAGAATTGATTAGTTAAATTTGTGATTTTTAATGATTGCAATTTTTCAAAACATAGAAACAAGGCGGGATTTTAAAAAAAATTTTGAACAATAGCAATTGTCAAAATTATTTTACGCTATTTTTTTTTTTACAAATAATCATATCAAATAATAATTTTGCATAGATGGTTTTTGAACATTGGTAATTATGGAATATTTTTGCTTATTTTATAAAAATATTTATAAAATTATCAAATGTATTTGCCAGTTTTAAGAATATTGAAATCTATTTTTTTTAAAGAATAATTCCTAATTACATATTTTTGTATAAATTTTAATTTTTTTTTTAAATTACTTGAAATAAAGTATCATCTAAAAATACTAGTTATTTTAGAAACATTTAATTTTAAAAAAATTTGATTATGAACAAATAAATTTTCGAAATTTTTAATCTTAATATTTGAAGTTTTAAATAATATAATAATTTTGTAGTAAAAATATACCGAACTATCTTTATTAATACACAGAATCTAACAATCGTAGACATTGAATCCAACAATCTTCTCCAATCTAATCTAATAATATATTCTGAGTTGTATTCATTTTTAAGAAAGTCCTTTTGATATTTTTGTTAAAAAGAAGTGATTTATTTAAATAATTATTAAAATATTCAAACAAAAAAAACAAAAATAAAATAAAATAAAAACGACTTCACTAATACAAATTAAATTATATTAACCAAAAAAAACACCACTCACAATTTTACGTAAAAAAAAAGTTTGTAGAAAAAAAACAAATTAATGCATTTTCAATGCAACAAAAAGGAATTTTGTCATCTATCATCTATCCATATAGAATTTCGCAATCATATTTTTTTTTTGCTTTTTTTTTGTAAATTTTGTTTTATTAAATTTCAGTACTTCTTATTTATATAAAAATAAAATATAAATATTTTTAGTTAATTCGATTCTATATTTTATATCATATTTTAACTATTTTTATAAGCTTAACACTTTGTTGATTTTATGTTATGTTGTTATTTCAAAAATGTGTGTCCCACAAATTGTATCCTATATAATTGAAAATTTTCAATTTCTTTTAATTATATACAATTAAGTCCTTTTTTTTAGTAATAAGAAAACAAAAAAAAACGCGTAAAAGTCACTTGTTGAAAATAATAAATTTTGTTGAGTAAAAAATTTGTTTTCTTGTACTTTTACATAAATTCAATAATTTTATAAATTTTTCTATAATCAACGATATTGTATTATTAACGAATTTAAAGAATTGTAAATTGTAATTTTTTTGCAATTGTACATCACTAAACGGTCAAGATTTGTTGTTTAAATTGTTGAATTTTTAATAAAAAACCTCACAAACTTATCAGATCATCACCAACAACATTATAAGAAAAATTCTTTTTTTAAATTTAATTGTTGATAAAGAACCTCACAAACTTATCAGATCACCACCAATAATATTGTAAGAAAAATTCTTCTAAAAATTTAATTTATTAATTATTACGAAAGATACTTAATGGATGTAAAGATGCTCGGAGGATTATGAGAACTTACAATATAAAATAATGTAGAAGAAACAGAGAGAACAACAAATTACATTAATCAATTTTTTTCTACAAAATAAGAATAATTTCAAAAATTCACAAAAAAATGAAATTAAATTAATATATATACCAGAACTTTGATCTCCTTGCTCAAAAGAATTGCCAATAAACATTTATGTAACTTTTTGTATGTTCATTTGTTGGGTGCACGTTTGTATTTTATAGAATTATTTTTTAAACTTATTATAAAATGAATTTTTTATTTTTTATTTAAATATAATATTTTTGTAGAAATATAGTTGTTTGTACATGTTTATGTGTTGTGATAAATGTTTTCTCTAATGTTTGATTAATTTGTTTTTATTTATTTTATTTTTAATAATTTTTTAAAACTAAACATTTTTATTGAAATTTTCTTGAGAGTTCATTATAATAAGAAAATTTTTTAATTTAATTAATTTAAATGAAAAAAAAAACAACAAACAATATAATTTTTTATTGTAATTATTTTTAATAATTATTATCAAAAGAAAACATTTTCTTTTCGAATTTATTTATGTTAGCACCAAAAAATGTATTTTTTTAAAAAAATAAACCCCGAATGTTTTCCTTTCGAAACTTTTAATTTATTTAAATTGATATTAATTTATTTGATTTAAATTTTTTGTTTGTTTTTTAAATTCTTATATATTAATAAAAACTCCGAGAATGCATTTTGCTTTAATTCTAAACAAATAATTGATAACGAATATAATTAATAAAAATTTTCATTTTTTCATTTAAATAGAATTCAATATATTTTTTTAACTTATTTTTAAATTTTATATTGATTGATTTATTTGGGCTTTGTTTATTTTTAATAATTTTTCTTTCTAGCAAACTTCGTTTTTCTAGTTTCGAAATATATTTTTTTTTTTGTTAATATAAAAAAAATGGAGTAAATCACAGAAAAAATATTTGGGGAACAGCATGTAAAAAATTTTTTAAATATCCGAAAAAAACTACACGAAAATTAAGAGCTGACAATGTAACCGACGACGGACAAACGAATTACCGAACAAACCAACGAACTGAATGAACACACACGCGCTAGATCGGCTTATGGGGATGCGTCGCGCGGCTCAATTTTTCGTACTTGTGCACAAAAATAGTCAAGATTTAAATCCGCCGGTAAAAACAATACGGCGAAAAAGTAACAGCGAAAAGCGAACAAGTGAATATCGTCGATTGATAACTTGTCGGTGGTCGATGGCAGCGCGTTAATGTTAATATGCAATTGCAGCGCCGCGCGGCAACAAAACAAATACATTCGAAACTTTAATAAAATTTAATTTTTGTTTATTTAATTTGTTGTTTCGTTTTTTGTTTGCTGTTGTTGTTATTTTATTATTATTATTTTTTGTTGTAGTTGTTGCTGTGCTTAATTCACATATGGTACATATATTTGAATAAAAGTGATATTGTGTATTTTTTGTTTCTTTTTATAAAAGTTTTCAAATATTTTTGTTTCTATTTTTATTAGTTTTTTTAATTTTATTTTCTGGTTAAATATAAAATTTTTTTATATGTATTAAATTTTTAAATAATAAATAAATCTTGACTATTGCAAAAATTCGAATTAAAGGATATTTTTTCTATGATAATAAGACTTTATAAATAACGAAAAGGATCAAAATAATAAACAAAAATATACAATATATTAAATATATGTAGTTATTTGTGTTTATTATTTTTTTTATATTTATTTTTATTACTTGTAGAAATATTTAAAAAAATACGCCGTTTTCTTTAAATTTATAAATTTTTTTTTATATTAACAAGTTAATTTTTTACAAAATATTTTTTCTGTTATGTTTATCAACTTATATACATATGTATGTATGTGCACACGTGTATATTTTTGTGTGACTGTGTTGTTTTAATATTTTTTTAATATTAACGTGCACGTGCACTTTTTTATATGCCTGCATGTACAAACATAAAGTGTATATAAAATATTTTTGTGTTTATTTATTTTTCAATTTATATTTTGATGTATCCTTTATCTTTCTGTCCTTCTCCTCTACCTTCAAAAGTTTTTTTAAAAATATTTTTTAATATGTCCAATTTACCAAAAAAAAATCAATTCATTTATTGAATAATGTTTTTTTTTAGATTTATTTATTTTTATAAAATTATTATTTACTTGTTGTTGTTTTCTATGCATTAATTTTTTTAGTTATGTTGATATATTTTTATTTGATTTGCAATTATTTCATTTTTTTTAATATATTTTTTTTCTATATATATAATTTTTATAATTTTATTTTAATAATAACAATAATTTTTATTATTATTATTTGTTTTGTTTTTTATTTTATTTTTTAGAATAAATATGTATATGTCCTAATGAATATATTTCGGACGCGATCGGACGCTACTCGGATCGACTCGGGCCGCGTCCGAAAATGCGTTCCGCTGCATTACGATGCGTTGCGTTTATGCGACTGAAATTATATCACATCGACATTCAATTGGGAGCGAAAAATATTTTTCCAAACTGTCCGATAGGGTTGGAGGGAGGGAAGCGCATGCGATACATAATTCAGCTCAGAAAATTATACACCATGCACCCTATAAGTTTATACACCATGCAATTCACTACAAATTTATATACATACATACATAAAAGAACCTATAACAAAATATACAATATATACAATACTATGCCATTCATACATCCATAATTATTGGATATTTAATTAATATAGATACATATAATCGTATAGAATGCATTTCCTTTTCTATACATTCATATTTCCAATTGCATATACAGAACGTTACGAGCATCAATCCATTGAGAATATTCTTTTATCTACTTTGGATGTGTTCAGGCATACATGCATACATTTGCTTACATATATATAGAAATATTGAAAATATTACCGAGTATGCATAAATGTGCATGCTTCTCCAACACGACGCTATCGTACAATGCTATTGCAGAATTTTTTAGTTGCCATATAGAAATTGTGTGCGATGATAATGTCCAAGAACAAACGCATACATATGTACAACAAAATGCAAGTTGGCGAAGATAAAAGTATAAAAATGCACTGGTATGCACACAGCAGTTCTAGCTTTTGCTTCAAATTTTTTCCGCCTATTTTATTTAAATTTTTTCTTTGTACATTCTGACTTCATTCAAAGCCATCGTATCGCATTTTCCCCATGCCATTTTTCGTTCTATTCTATGCACAGTATTCTAGTAGCTTGGACACGCTATTAAACAGCTTAATACGTGCATACAAATGCACTGGAACGCACACATCTGTGCACGCAAAGACACACACACACACACACACACACATCTGCTCGCAAAGCTACGAAAACTTTACGTTACAGATATAGCAACAAACACCCTTTCAAATTTCCAAACAATTTCCTTCTTCATAACAGCAACTTTATTCTATCTAGTTCCAGTTTTAGTACTTCTACTTCTATTTCTACTTCTACTTTTGCATCTGCTTTTGCGGTTGCTGCCACGATAAGTGTTGTAGCTGCTGTCATAATGCCTTATCTTTTGAATAAACTTTGTTGCACCGCAGTTGCTACGTCTCTTCGAATTGCATCTACGAGACGAGACTCTCATTCTGATACTCTTTCTTCTACGTCAACTTGGCTCTCTCTCTCTTAATGCTTTCAACATTCTGGAAGCAACAGCAAGCATTACCCGTTCACTTTGCTGTGTGCTCACTCTAAGACGCCTCGCTCTTTTTTAACTCTTTCTTATAATATTCTACCCCATCCCTTCTGCAATCTATATCGGTCTTTTTCTCGTGCACGTCGAGAATTCGTGTTTTTCGCAACGTTAGTCATCCCTTTTAATTCTTCTGTTTTCTTACTTCTTTCGGGATTGCTCAACAGAATTTTCCACTTCATTCTCAACGCATTAAATAAAATGAAACCGGCGACACACACACTTCTGCATCGCAATGCAATTCTTCACTTGCTCACTCCGTTACCCGTCCTAAAGCTTACACAAGGAGCTATACTCGAAACTCAAGTTACAGCCGGCGTCGGCCGCTATGCTTGAAATGTAGCCGGTAACGAAGTCATGTCGCCGCCGACGGAACTCAATCTGCTGGCTTGGCCTTGTGTGCAATGAGCGAATGAAAATTGCAACTGGGATACGAGTATGAGTAAGTCGTGTGCATATGTTCAGATAGAGTTCGAATTGATGGGGGATATTAGCCACTTGAAAAAAACACAAACACAAACGAACGCATTTTTGTATCATTCGTTCTTCATGCTATGCCAAGGAGCTGTGAGAGCTTTCCATGTTCTTGAATGGAGCAGAATTTCTGCTGCTAAAGTTTTCCTCGCAGCAGGTGCATTTCTTACTTCGTTCTGGTATTCGCATAGTGGATTACAATACCTACGTTAGTGCTTATCATGACTCGATCTAGCAAATTTTCCTTTTATAAAATGTGATTTAAATTCTGTTAAACATTTTAACTTATCAAATTAATCGAAATTATCAAAAAAGTTAAAGAAATTCAACCATTAATAAAAAGAGCACAAGGTCCAAAGAAGTGCAATTTACGGATTCTCCTCGTTCCATTCCCCTAATTGAAAATTTTCACGCACGCACGCGTATTTCGTTAATAAGTGCGCACCAGAATCACGTATTAAAAATATCGAATCGGACCATTTACGAGTTTTAACCAATCAAATATGGCAGAAACACTCAAATTATAAGAGGAAATGACCTTAAATTTTCCATACAAAAAAACAAATTTGCAAAGCCACCACACCAAAATCTACTTCCTGTTTACACTTCTTTGAGAAATTGAATACTTTGTGCAGAACTTCACAGGGCATGGGCACTTTTACCTAGTGTCAAAACTTTTGTTCACTTCTTGGAACTCAAACGGCAGCTGAAAATACAATTAAAAATTTGCTGACCAACGAAATGCTTGAGACGAAATTTCAGTAGGGGAAAATTCGTTAAAGAAGAATGTTTGGGGGGAGGAGGTCGTCAATTTTTTTTAATATTTTAAAAGGTAAAATATGTTTATTATTGAGCTGATAGTTTAAAGTTTCAATTCAATGAAGGTTTTTTTTTTGGTTTATTGTATAGAGTTTTCAATTGAATTTACAAGGACGAACGATATCCAAAAACAACGATAAGACGCATTGGGGAAAATAAGAATTTATCTTGGATAATAAGAAATAATTTTAATATATTTCCAGTTATGATTAATAAAAGATGATAAAATGTTTAAAAAAAACCTTCACGTTAACGGTTCGCTAAAAGAAATGCAAAAATAACTTTTACCAAAAATCTAGTCCCGTATGCTAGATAAAGGATGCAAATTTGGGACTGCGATGGAGAAAGAATATCGACTGCAGGTGGTTTGAAAACAATTATAATATAGTAAATTGGTAACTTCTCTTTTATGTGACAAGGATATACACATACATTCATATACGTACCTTGGCGGCAAGCAACAAATACGAGGAGAATTTTTAAGATTTCGCCTCACACTTAAAGAATAGAGTGTCTTGGTTTACCGCTGTGCACATAAAATAATGATTGATGCAATTCGATCATTGTTGGCTTATAGCTAGATTTTTATACAATATTACGTTCACCTTCTTTGAATAGACTAATTTGCACAAGTGCAAGTGCACAACACAAAGAATAAAGATGTAAGCGTAGAAAATGTGTGGAATTTGTCGACGTAACGTTGGAGAAGCTTGCAAGAATCGTCTTATCAGCGCCACGGTGGACGCATTCGAACACACTGGCAAATGTACTCGTAGAGCCGCCAATTAGGTGGAAAAATGGTCGCCGTTCGGGAAAAGTGTAACGACAAGTAAATGTGCAACGGACTAGGATAGAAAGAAACCGAATAGAACACTGACGAACAGAATAGAGCAGAGAGAAGAAAAAGGTAAAGAAATGAGCAGAGAAGAAAATTTTTTACTTGCATTCGCCTTCTTTGGCCGAAATGCATTTTTTCTATTCTCCCAAATAACTAGTCGCCAAACATCTTTCGTTAATGCTGTGTTCACCTCCTCTTCCAATCTCCACTATTTATCACTGTTGCCGGGCTCTTCACTCTTCAGATATTTGAGCTAAACCCCAGTTTGAGGGTGGCTTTTTTCCAATATTCGTTTATTTTTTCTTCTTCCGTTATTTTGTTTCGTTCTTTTTTTTTGAAGCTAAGGCAGAAGGAAGAGTCCGTCATCGATGTTGAAATACGAAAAAAGTGCACTATTAGGGTGGGGTCAATTTCATTATTCTGGAAGCTTTGTTGGTTTTTGTGCGTTTTTCTTTTAAAAGAAATTGAATTTTTAGGCAAATTTTTTTTTGTTTTATATTTATGAAAAATTAAAAATGAATTAAATTGTTTTTAGATAAAAAAAAAACTGCAAAATTCCGGATTTATTTATTGATTAATTTTTTCACACCACCTGTTTGCATTATGGATACCTAAATTCAAATTGCATCTAATGTTATATAATTTGTTAATATTGTGAATAGTTTTTTGGCAATATTCTAATTACAATAGTTAAAATCTTTAGAAAAACAATAAAATATTAGAAAAAAATTTATTGTATTTAAAAAAAAAGAGAAAAAATATATTAAACATTTTTTTCTCTCAAGCTTAAGGAGAAGGGAGTGTACACAGTCGATGTATTTTTTTTTGAATTTTGAACATTTTAATATGATATTATATGAAAATAAAGGCCGAAAACTTAAAAGGGTGGCAAATATGTAACAATTCATGCTCATGCTCAACAAGTTGTAAGCATACGGAGAGAGAAAATTCACATTTCATACCACCTGTTGGCCCTCCACAATACGAGAACGACGAGAATCATATTTTCCGACAAGTCGAAATTGCTGCTGCTGTTGTTGCTGTTGCTGCTTCTACCGTTTCTGCTGCTGCCGCTTTTGTTGGCTCTATTGCCAATAGTTGAATTCAAAAACGTAAAATTTCTCTTTAAGCACCGAAATGCACATATGTATAATACAGCATGTTAGGTCAATTGTATTTTCATATTTCTAGGCAATTTATAATATTATCAGCACTATACAAGAACAGTGTTGATATCGCTAGTCTCAATGCATTTCACTAGAGAAAATTGCTCATTCCAAAAACACATTTATTCATCTTATAATGAAAATGCACTTTACAGTATGTCTGTCCACTGTTACTTGATGATAGCACCGATTTATCTTTATTATTCTATTTATTATAAAGTTTTCAATATGCACATTCACTAAAACTATTGAAATTTATTTTTCCACAAAACTTTGAAAATTTCTCATTAAATTCACCACGATTCAAAACTTTCGAAATCAGCAAGTAATAAATTCCGTATCGATTCGAGAATTATCTGTTTTTTTTTTTGTTTTTTTTTCAAACACTTGATATTTTTTTCGCCAAATATATTAAAAAACAATTTGTAATAAATTTCATTTTTTATTTATATAAACTTAATTTGAAAAATTTATAAAATCGAATAAATTATAAGATTTAATTGAAAAGAAAAAAAAATGGTAATTTTAGGAAAAATTTCATCCAAAACAATTATGCAGTTTTTGGGATTCTTTATTTGGAAGCTAAGCTAGTAACGGTGAACTTGTAAGTATGTAGAATGAGTGGCCAATGCTTGATGACTCCTTGCGGAAACCAATTACAAGTGGCCAAACCCAAGGAGCGTCGATTATTTTCGTGAGACAATTTATTTGCTGTTTTCCGCTTCTGCTTCGATATGATTTTATTTGCTGTTGCAAAAGGTGTGCAACCACAATAGTTCCCTTGCAACGTTAAAAATCCCCACAGCCGAGGTGTGTATTGTACGTACGTCCTCGACGATGGCACTATTGAACCGAACTCACTTGTTGCATAGCGTCACAATACTGTTTGGGGCTAAAAAGTTTTAAGCACACGAAACATTTTGAGAAGATCCTCTTCTTTTTTTTAATTCTCATTCTTTTTACTTATTTTGGTCTCGCTTTTTTATAATGATATTTTGTGCAACTACAACTAATACTAATGCGACTACTCCTCCTACTACAGTTTCGTCCTTTAAATACTCTGACTACCACTAATACTACCGCCGCCATTGCTTTTACTATTTCTACTGATACCACCACTAGTGGCTCAGTTGCATCGACGAACGAATATTTCTTCGCCTAGTCCTGCCACAACTACTTCTGCTTCTTCGTCTAGTTTGGCTATTTTTCTTATACACAATTTTTTTATTGCATTTCGTTGTGCAAACTACTTGTTTGGGTGCTTCACATACTCCACACAAAACTGGACCGGGAAGTATGGAAGGATATTTCAAGCAAATAGCTAAAAGCTCCCTCGACCTTACCAATGCACTGAGATGTGCAGCGTGAGACGAGACGAAAATGGGAAATAAACTAGCACTTTCATTCTATTTACCAATATACGGGTGTCTTATGGGTAGAAAGGATAAAAGGGGTGGAATTTTGTGTGCTTGTGTACGTCATCGGTTTGCTGCTTGGCTGCGTGGCTGCTTGGCTGTTTGGCTGTTTGGCTCACTGTTGACTATTTTTCTTTTTTTGGAAATTCTGTCTTCAACATCGTCATCTATTACCACCCCCACAATGGGCTTCATGAGATCTGTTTACTGCCACTCACCCACTCAACAATAACAGAGCCACCAACCTCATTTGTTCATCGTACGGCTTTGCCACTCTGCTAACCTGTTAGCCTGTTTCCCTGTTACTTAGTCATTCTGATGAGCAGCCTCCAAATCCGAACTGACTGCATGGTTGTCCCATAAATGCCTTGCTGCCTTTCGAACCCCATTTTTAGATGTCTCCCTTGCCGAAAGTCTACTTCGCTGCCCGCCTCGCTGACAGTCTTCTTTGCTGCCTGCCTACCCTCCCAACTAGACGCGTTTACCAAGTAAGTGCATCTCTGTAGACGACAGACCGACATCGTGGTATCCTCGCCCTGCTAAAAATATCGTGCACATACCAAAAGCGAAGGCAACGAAAACGGACTTACATGTAAAAAGTGTCGGAAAGAAGAAACGAAAATTGTTTTACACACAGTTAAAAAATGCAAGGAAACGAAATACTAACCTAGGCAAAAGGATATATAATGTGGATCGAACGAAATGGAAATAAGAAGATGTCGGTGAAAAAAACCGCACACCATATAATCGGGGCAAAGGAGAAAAAAACTGGTATTAAGGAAAAAATCGAAAAACTATAGAAAACCAGACCGAAATCTGAAAAAAGCAACAAAAAAAAAATTAAAAAGAAATTTACCGAAAGGAAGTCGAAAAGAAACGAGAAAGAGTCGCCCAAAGTTAGCTGAAAATGCATCCCCGTTTAGTGGTTTGGGTGGAAAAGTTTTTCATGATTTCGTTTGGCATCATTCGCTTCTCGTCCTGTTGAGCTTGAGAAAAGAAATGAATCGCACCAACGGGGGTAGCCAACACTTCCGCAATTTTTTTCCGCTCATTTCGTTCCATTCCAAATCGTTTGTCTTGGGTGTTTTTGTTTTTGATTTTTTTTTCTGAATAATTTTTAATATAATTTACAACACACACACACACATAGAGGTATGAGATTATACCGAGCTACATTTGTGCAATTGCATAAGTTTTTGTGTATGCACGCACATAATTGTATTTAAAAAGCCAAAAAAAAAAACCAAACAAATAAAATATTTGCTTATTGAACACAGAATACAAGTTGACAGAAGGAAATATAATTAAATATTTTTTTTACCGTAATAAAATAATAGTTTGATTTGCACTACTATCCATTGTTGTATGAAAAAATTCAAAGGCAACACGTAAAATTTGGTGGCCCACTCTGGACACCATTTTGTCGACGGACAAAAAAGTAAAAAACTTCAAGTTTCCATTTCCGTACTTTTCTTTACAAAATTGTGATTTTTTATGAATCCTGGCTTGTTTCGTCAAGTCCGAGCGCTATTTTCTCCAGCCTTTATATATATCGTCAGCTAGAGGAAATCGTCTGGACGATCACCCCTTTGCCACTGCACCTCTTTTATTTGATCTATACTTTCGAAATTTTTCTTCGGTCTTACTAGTTTTGGACACAATTTGCCCCTCTCCTTTTTTTTTGCTGGTATGCACTATTTTTATGTACCGTTGGTATAGTGTACTTTGTGCATTTTGGATTTATTTTATCTTAAGTGTGTTGGTTTTTTAGCAGTTGCATCACATGTTTGTATAGCGACATGGAGAAGGAGATTTTAAATACAGTAGAATATTTGGGTGGAGAATTTCCACCCTACCCATACTAACTGTGAGTACATAGACTGGGACAGAGCCAAAAATACAATTGGCACTAGTGCTCTCTGTTCGTATACCCACAATAGATATCAATTGAACCTTTCTACGCTGGGGGTGCTCGTTGGACCTTAACGCGACCTTCATCATCCCTAAGCCCATCGGCCCGAGAAGGTATGGTGTTGCTTTTCTAAAATCGCTATTTTGTGTTTTTGTAGGCTATGTATTTTCCGTGGAAGCGGTATCTCCATATTTCCTTCGTTTCCTTCGAATTTCACTGTTGCGACTACCTCCCATCTCACATCGGACATTTTCTTTCTTTATTGTCGAGCAACAGGAGAATTTGGAGCGCATAGATTTTTATGTTTAAAAATCTATCGACAAAATGAAACTATCGGAAAGTAGACTAAAGTGACGAAGGAGACAATTTCCAAGTTAGGAACTTTTCGATTTTGAATACGGTGGAATGCTGCTGCGGGAAAAGTACGTATGCGAGTAACTATAAAATGGATAATCGAGCTTTGCAAATATGTGACTATGACTCGAATATTGTAAGAAAATTCCCTGTTTTGTTGTTTTGTATTTGTTTTATTATTTTTGTGCCGTTCATTCAATTTGGTTGGTTCTGAAAGATTTCTTTCTTTGATACGACGAGAATAGTTCACACCGCTATGAATGAAGTTATTCATCCGCGGATTTACATTTAATTTCCTTGCGAAATGTGCAACATCGATGACAGATGCTCCTCTCAGATATGTTTTGTTATTCTGTCCCCCTTATTCAACTGGAACTATCATTCTAATATGCGGAATGTTTTTCCCATATTCTAAGCCCCTCCTCCACCTCAACACAATTCTTGTAGAATATCGGATTATTTAAGAAATGATCGCAAATGCATTTACACGTATGATGTGTAGAATTGCTGTGAAATTAAATCGAAAAATACTAAATAGATATATATGAAAGTTATTTTTCTGAATTAATTAAATTTAATTTCACACCAAAGACAATTTATTGGCTAGCGCGAATAATTACAATTTTTTCTATAAACTACAAACAATTTTTCCGACTTCAACGGTGTTCAATATAATTTTTTTTTTCATTTTATGTTTTTTCGGTCAAAAAAATGTTTTAATTTTAATTAGTTTTAAAAAAAAATATCTGATCTATTTATAATTGCGTTAAATTTTGTCTAGTCTTGGTTTTTTTATTCAGCCTCAAATTTTGTTTAATCGTAGTTACTTAAAACGTCACCAGTTGTAAATTATTTTATTTCTTAGAATCAGAAAATATTTGATATTAAAATTTTTCATACAAGACAATAACAACGACAGTATTATTTATCCATTGAATCTGTATTTTAATTGATCGCAGGACCAGTTGCGCTTAAGTCGTATATGATGTACCAGTGACGCCCATTCCGTCTAATGGTGGGGGATACCTCTCGATAAAAAGGGACTCTAATAATTGAAAAAACAAGTATGAAACTTTGTATTACAAGACAATTTGTCGAAGTATTTTTGATTGAAGGAATTGGATTCGAGGGAATTGGAAGGCTTAAGCAGAGCATTTAAGTACCTTGCTATATATTGTAAGTTAAGATCGTTTGTCTGGAAGTCGAAGTATTTGTCAATGTCGTTTATTAAGTTACAGTCTTTCGAGACTCGTGTATGCATTCCATGTCAAAAGTTTGTTTAAGTGCAGTCCCAAGTATTGAAATTTAGTATCTTCTGCTATGTCACGTGAGATATGTGGAATGTAGCAAAAAAATAATTAGAGCCATTTTTTTTTACAGAAACTTTTACATCAATGTCATCTCCTTCAAGATAGTTCCTTGGGCAGGTGTGTATCGGTGGAGGCGATGTATGTAGTTTTCGTCGATGCTGGATGTTATCGACAGTACCAAGATGACGTGCATCAAGTGTTTTTTTTTTTATTTTAGGGGACAAAAGAAAATCATAACGATTTATATCAGGGAAAAGAGAATCCCTTTTAACGACAAAAACAAACGTTGTTGGAGATGATCGTGTGACAGGATTTGTTTCATAAATTAATTGATAAATAATAAATATTTTAAATTAGCTGACTTGTAATTAGTTCTGGTAAAATTGAAATATTGCACAATCAGTTTTTTTTTAAATTTATCAAGTGTGTGTTATTATATGCAACAATTTTATATTTTGTTTGTTTGTTTGTTATAATTTCAAGTAATATTAGTATTGAAATGTTTATGCCAAGCGTCATGAAACTATAGAAAAGGGATTTTTGTGAATTAGCGTAGGACCAGGTCTCTATGGGATTCGAACCCACGACCTTTTGGATAGGAAAGTAGTACAGTAAGCTGACAACTATGCTACCGGACCGGCTTGTTCATTAATCGTGTATTCAAAAAATACATCAATGTTAGCTCTTTCCAAGAAGTTCCTTCTCGCAGCTTTACTCTTCGTAGCAGTGCTGGAAGGCTTCAACTGGCAGCGCCTTCAGCTCCTCGGCTACACTTGTTTAGATCTTATGGACATTCTTTCAACAGGTTTTTCATCTTCCAGACCGAAAAAATTCACACAGACAAAAAAGTAGAACATTAAAGTTTCTACAGTATCCGATCTGACGCAAATAACTCTTTTCTAACCATTTAACTCACTACTCATTTTTTTCAATATTAATCGATGGTCTAACCTAATAAGTTGTCAATGTTGAAGTTTTCCTTGAGTAAGATTTGTCTTTCACTGCTTTTTGGCCTTCCAAAATACTTTATGGCACCGAAGAACCTGTTCTATTGATAAGAATTGTTTCTTATAGGCTTATTGCAAACTAATCGTAATTCAAACATGCAGCTTTACAGAGCTTAACATAAAATTGAATGGCATATCCTATTAACAACGGAGAGTAAAAGTAATGTGGACACATTTGCGTTCGTTTACTTTTATTTTCCGTTTGGGGAGGAATTGAATTTGAGTTTAGAGAATTTCCAAAGCATATTTGGAATTTTTACCTAAAGAAGGTATTAGCACAGATTGGAATATAGTATCTTTAAATGTTGTAAATATAAAAAACAAATATTTTGAATTTATTTGAAGAAGATTATTTAATAAAATGTAAAAAGGATATAAGTTGAAAATATGAAAAAGAGAACGTTTACAATCTCAAGAGTTGGATCAATTGAAATTTTTAAAAAAGCTTTTTATTATTTAATAATATTTATTATTATTTTATTTTTTTTTACAAACAACTAACTAATTTGTAGTATCTTCCTTTAAACGAAAAATGAAATTCTATTACGCGTTCGTATTTAATAATTTATTTGCTTATTATGATTATTATTCAAAATAAATAACAAAATAAATTTTCTTCCTTGCATTTCATAATACTAACATGATTGTTGAATGTGTTATTATGTAAATAAAAAATCTAAAATTCCTCCTCTCGTCAAATAGTTTTCAGTCATTTTGACTTCTGTTTATTAGAATATGTACTAATTAACTGATTATTTGAAATGAAGGTTTTTTAGCTTTGGTTTTTGAGTAATTTCTTTATCTTAAGGGGTGTGATGCATCCTAGAAATTCAACCACTTAGCTGAATTCATTCTCGATTAATATCCTCGCATGCTGGTTTCGCTTAGTCCTTAATATTGTCTACACTACATTATTTATTAAACTAACATTAGGAAAGCCTCAGCTAGAATTCATGATGTACTTGTTGTACTGTTTTTTTAAAAATCAGTTCTTAAATAGACTTTTATATTTATCCTTTATTTATTATAATAAAATAATGGTAAAAATATTAATTGCATTTTTCGATTTTTTTCTATTACTCGGAGTTGTGTTTGTGTGTTAAATTATAGAATTAATTTCAATAAATCGAACGTGTTCGACTCGACTAAGAATGAAAGTAGTCACGGTTGAAGTTGAAAGTTATTCTATCTTTGACCTAATGAGAACTCCAATCAAAGGAATGAAGAACGTTCAGTAGAAGTGCTTACACAATCGTTTCTACGAGTATTTATGTTAGTTTGTGTGTTTGCATTTATTTATATAGCCTTACAGTATGCATGGTATAAAGTAACAAACTTCTTATCTATTTGGTGTTGGAAAATTCTGTATGCTGTGCGAGCATCACATCTTCTGGTTCTGCGTTTTCGATTCAATGCCGCTAACATTGCCGCAAAGTACCATGGAACCTTGCACATTATTCGCCTTTAATAAGCTTTTAGATAAGAATCACTGTTAATAGTTGTGAACAGCTGTCGACATTATGTCTTCGGAATGTATCTCTTTATGTGATGTTGTGTTTTTCCAGTTTGATTTCGTTGCGTAAGTGCCTGACTAGCTCGGCAATGAAATCGAACTGGCCATAGTACGCGGACGAATAGTACTTATATACAAACGGTGTACGGGAACTGTGGACGCATATAACATTTTCTGCAAAGGAATAATAGGAATATAACGTTGGCGTTCGTCAGACATGCAGCAGTTATCCAGACACCAGGCAGAACCCATCAGCTAGACATATGTACAACCATTCAAATGCTATTTGTAAAGCATATCTCGGCATTGAATTTGTTTTCGAATGATGTAAAACAGGAGCATGTAAAACGTATCTTCTTCCTCCAGACGTGATCTAGACGACTTATATGGAGAAGGGGAGCTGCACTAGTATAAGCTACAATGAACAAGTGATTTTCGTTCTTCTCATATGGAGAGACGAGCCGACGTTCATTTGCGAACGACCGACCATACACAACGATATTGCGCCAGCACGTGGACACGGAAATCTACATATTTTAGTCACCTTGGATCGGTAATCGTATGTTCTCGTTTTTCTACGATTAGCCTATTCGCATCTGCACAATTTGCAACGATATTCAAATAAGTGCATACTCGTAGGGCTTGGCGTAGATGTGAACAAATGCCACCAAAATATAGGAAGTAAGCACCAACTTTCTATTCAATTGCAAAATTCCAATAAAGATCACGATTTTGATAAAAAGGTAAAATTTTTTAGAAACAAATAAATTAAATTCGAAAGGAATAGAATCTGGAATCAAAGTGAACATTTTTTCATAATAAAATAAAACGCACACGACTGATGCGCCAAATAAAAACCAGTTCAGGCAATCTAACTTAATCTATTATAAATTTAAGACCATAAAATCAAAATTCATATTTTCAGGACTACAAAAAATTAATATCACACAGCTATAAAAATTCCAGGATGCGTTGTAAAATTTCCAATTTGTTGTTATTTCTTAAGTCGTCGTTGTATTTCTGTGAATAAATTTAAAATAATAAAAAAATCATAATAGACTCTAAGAATATGGTGACCATGTAAGGAGGGAAAAAGAGAGGCTGAGACAAATACTGCGTTAGTATTACACTTCACTTAAGATTGTATTTAAGTTGGCAAGATGAATTCCTATTCTACAGTCGCTTGAAAGTCCCAAAGTATAGTAGAAGGATAATCGTAGACTATCTTACCGATAGAACGCTAATATACGAGTACAAGGCCGAAATAGGAATGAGACAAAAATAATCAAAAAATGATGAAATGCCACAAAGGATGTCAAAAATTTGCGGTTTGAGTGATATCTTCTAGGAATTTTATCCCTGGTACTACATTATAGCAGTTTTAAACTCACTTATAAGAAAAAGCACACTATCCGGCATTGGCTCTTATTAGTGGGCCTGGAGCCTGCTGATCAAAAATCCAGAAGATATGACAACCGAATCCTAGAAGCGTTGGGCGATGGAGGTATATCGTAGAAGTCCACTTCGTGTTTCTAGAGTATTTTGTACTGTCTCGTATGGCGCTGTATGTATCGAGACTGGGGAAAATAAATCCTACAGCAAGGATGAACGTAACAAGACAGCGTAGTTTAAATCCTTCAGCAAGGAGGAAAGTAACAAGAATGTCGGTATCACGCGTAATTTAAGCTGCCGGTGCCAAAATCTGTAGCTTTGGTTAGTTTTGTGGATGACTTTGCAGCGACTACTCGTTTTAATCAGTACGCCTTGGAATTACTGATATTATTTCATAGCCGTCGCTTCAATACTTGAGAGTTCGAATAGACGCCGGGTTGTACTTTGGCCTACATCTGAAAATCGTTGTTGAAACTTTGGTAAGCATATGAAAAATTACTGCAAGTCTGGTTGTGAAAGCTTAAAGAAATATCAGGCTTCTGTTCCCCGCTATCAGTTCTATAATAATTTCCGCAGCTCCTTTTTAATTAGAAGTTATGGCAACCGATACCTAAAAGCGTCAGGTAATGGTGGGGTATTGTTCAAATGCACTTTAAGTATCCAGAGCATTTCGTACTGTCTCGTTTGTGTTATGGCTAACATGCCACCAATCAAGATTTTGACGGATGAAAAGGCCAGGAAATGAAAACCATCGGCACACCATCAGTAAAGAGAGAAAATATGAGCCATTGGCAAGGAGGCAACGACATCAGAATTGATTTGCTAAAGAAAGATGAACCCATCACCTCATTATTGGCATACCCACGTGGAACAGAAGAAATTGTGGCGAAGTAGACCACTTTGTAACCAAATTTCTAACAGGAAATAGGTGCTTATCTTGTCTCCTTACTATCTTCTTTATCGAAGAAAGAAAGGAACTGCAGAAAATCGCCTGGCAGCCTCGCAAGTATGTGGGAGTGCAGTAATTGAATGAGGAAACTAGAAAGGGTTTTATGCTTGAATCCCCCCGATAAGTAAAACATGACAGTGGTCTTATGGTAAGTCATAGTTGAAAGAAAAACGAAGGTAAATAACCCACACAATAGGGTACGGCGACTCTAGGTGTTTTTAAATGATTTCTCCCTATCCTCGTTTGAAAAAAGAATTTAAAAAAATACAGATAGCGCCACAGCCTTGAAGTTATTTGCCAAAGTTAAAGTCATTTTTTAATATATTTTAAGTTTAGTTGTGTACAAATTTCGTATTCAATCCAAATGAAAAAAGAATTTTGTTTTGTGTTGACGGTGTTAAAATCATGAAAACTGCACATATTCAAAACTTCATGATGACCCAATAATTTGGACCTACATTCGTCCGTATGTATGTGTGCATGTCTGTTTCTAGGTACATTTGAACAATTCAAAAGTTTTCAACTCAAAAGTTATGCACATTACTGGGACAAGGCCGATATAGAATTTCAAATCTTACATATCAACATACTCCCAGTATTGAATTTGAACCAACTACGAGAATGCGAATGGATACGAGCACATCGAAATTTTTTTCTTATCCTTCACTACTGTAAAAGTTGAAAAATAACTTAAAAATGTACTCGTCTTACAGCTTAACAGAATCATGTCAACTTAGAGCTTGTTATGCTCGAAAGAGATTCGTAAGACTTTCGGAAAACTCAGTTTGTACATTTTACTGCGATCGTAGAGTTTGGCCGAATCTACCGACAATAAGAAACTTTTGACAATCATACCAACATGCATACATACATACTAGTGAATAGACACTTTTGGCATTGTTGAAGATTATATTGCCAAGTAATTGCACACAGTTTTATTTACTTTGTCAGTTGCTAGAAAATTGTAATCGATATCAAAAGAAACACTTGAAACTACAATATATGATTTCTATAATATTGATCACAATAAAAATTCGAAAGTCTAAATTAATTTTACTTTTCGTTACAGATTACACAAGAATTGATTTTACTATCCTTGAATAATCATTTTACAAGCAATCAAAACTTATTGTAGCGTTTTGTATTAGATTCTGTCAATTTATGGCAAAATCTTTCACTGATACTTTTTTGGAAGGATTTTTTTTCCATAAGTAAATATTGGGTTGTCAAGAAAGTAATTTCGTTGTTTCCCAACAGATGACTTAATTGTATTTTTTCACAACCAACTTCACACTTAAGCCGCATAATCAAATGTATTTTGACAGTTGACATAGTAAGGCTTGGTTGTGAAAAAATTTGATTGATTCTTTACAGTAGTTTTTGGTTGATGCCCTTTTGGGCATATTTTAATTTTTTACTATAGAAAAGATAAAAATGCGGTTGAAGCAAGAAAAAAATTATCCGATGTGTATGGAAAAGATGTGTTAAGTGCGCGCCAGTGCCAAAACTGGTTTGCAAAATTTCGATCTGGCAATTTTGATCTCGAATATGCACCACGTTCTGGAAGGCCAGTTGAAGCTGATGAAGACACAATTGATGAAAACCGGCGAATAACAACTCATGAGATCGCTGAGAGATTAAATTTATCTTAAAGCTTGACATATGGGTTCCTCATCTTCTTACGGGAAAAAATTTGCGCCGTCGCATTGGCGTTTGTGATTTGCTTCTCAAACGCCAAGAAAATGATCCATTTTTGAATCGTATAATCACTGGGGACGAGAAATGGGTTGTCTACAACAATGTTAAGCGCAAAATGTCCTGGAGCACTATATTCATCAAAAAAAGGTTATGCTATCTGTTTGGTGGGATTTTAAAGGAATCGTTTATTTTGAGCTTCTACCGAGCAACATAACGATCAATTCTGAAGTGTACTGTCATCAGTTGGACAAATTGAATGATTCACTTAAAGAAAAAAGGCCAATAAATAAACTATTGGGTTGTTCGGAAAGTAATTTGTAATGAAACGAACTTACTTTCTTGGCAACCCAATAGAAAATATCGTTAGTTAACTACTTCATCGGTTAAGTATGTTAAGAGGTGTAAAGCAATCTGACAGGACTCCGGACTTTCCGTCCACATAGCTTTGTCCCTACTAGACGTGAAGTATAGCAGAGACTAACCTCGTCTGATAACTGTGTCAATACACCCCCCCCCTCACATTCCACAGACCGCGATGAGTGAAGCTGTATTTTTGTAGTGTGTTATGAAAATTAGAACAGCACAATTTGGAGTAAAGATATGCGATCAAATTTTGTGTTAAGCTTGGTGAATCCATGAGTTTGACTTAGGACAAAATTTGCAACAAGACTTCGGGGTACATTTTTTTATTAAGATCACAAATTTTCCGGTAGCCGAGAAGCAGTAGAAGAAAAATCTTTCTGAGGAACACCTTTCCGCCGATGTATAGTTCCATGCCCAAGGCAACTATTTTGAAGGGGATGATAACATTTATGTACAAAAATAAAATGAAATCAGTTTCAGTACTTTTACATCACAATTTGTGTATCTTGAAGAATTTTCTAACAATTAACGTGTTCTGCTGTATCTATTTTTTGAGTCCCTTGACATGCCATCAATCGAGTTTTTGGTGTTTTTTATGATCTGCCTGTATCCTAGGACGGTAGTTCTTCGAAAATGAAGCGGTAAACGTTATTCTAGTATGATAGAATTTTTTTATGTTACCGAATTGGATAACATACGTGTAGATTTGGACAGTATGTGGTTTAAGCAAAACTATGCAGAACAATATTTCTAAGGTAAAAAATTAAAGAGAATCGGAAAAAGGTAAGGTCGAATTTATGACAACTATTTATAGTTTTACACATACTGTTAGGCTTAGATGCCTAAACATGCAATCTGCTTAGTTGGCATTGATTATGCCGAAAAAAATGGATATTCTGACAGTCGATATTAGAGTTTTAAAGATGATGAATCAAAGTTTAATCAATTACCTTAAATAGTTTTTCGAATGCGAATATATTAAACCGGGTTAAAACAATGAGCAAATGGCGGAAATCCAAGCGGATCATACCAAGGAAGATCTCTTAAAACAAACTAAACAAAATTACGTTGCACAGATTCAATTCGTCTACCATAGCTTAATTTTAGGTTTAGTAAAGCACATAGTAAGATGACCACCAGACATCTGATGCAAATTTGAATATTGACCTTACAAAGGAATGGTATAAATACGTTGAGTGTGTTAGCTAGTGAACTCCTTTGTACTACCACTTTACGTTGTTATCCAGTTTAACTCCCAAGTCGGTACACAGCTTATAGTTAATAAATAAATGCCATAGACTCAAAACCACGATGAAATAATAAAAAATCACCAAATTTTGTGTGTGCTCAAATCGTAAAATAAAATATCTGCTCAAGTTTTTTCTTATCTCTTATAGTGTACACTTTAAGCATCATAAGAAAAATTTTAAATTTCGTCATTAAAAAATCGTTTGTTTAATATTCAGTGATCATATATGTATATATGTAAGTGATATTTTTTTAGGTATCGTTCTGAATTTATTTTCTACTGTCAGTTTTTGCACAATAATATTTTTCAATTGAATTTTTTTTTATATTTACCAATAAAGTATTTTTAAAAAAAGTGTAAAAAATAAATACTTACCAACAATGTAAACCATATCTTTAGTCCATTTCTGTAATTCACGTTTTATTAAACGACGATTTTGAAGGCAGCGGGTGTAGGAGCATTCCGCCATTTTTTATTTATAGCGCAATCGATTGCAATTAATAATTCCGTGTTGCGTTTGTCTTTAAAAATTTTTCGAATTATAAAAAAATTTTCAATACCGGCACTTAAAGGATAATCAATTATTGTTTTGATTGGGAGAATTTCGATAACCGATGACGTCACATCATGGTGTGACGTAACTGATGAGAACATAAACATTGGCAACAAATTTGCGTGCAACAATCACATTAGACCCGATCTGTCAGTAACGTCAACGACAACATCACCAAAAACGACAACGGAAAACGTCAAGAGCAACAACAACGATCAATTTTGCACGACGCCAGCGAAATTTTCAGCAACAACGACAACGACAACGACAACGACAACGACAACGACACCGTCAACGCCAGCGTCAACGCCTGATATAGGCAATGTAATAATAACAATAACTACAAAGTCGACCACAAATTTACAATTAAAAATATCGCAACGATGTTGTACGTAATGGCGGTAACAAATTCAAATCGATTATAACACCCTCTACAGGCTTTGCAACTTAACTTCTTAGTTTAAGTCCGAGGAAAATTCATTTCTCTTTCGAAATTTTCACTTTTAAAAAATATTTTCTTCTCTTTCACTCAACAATTTTCAATACAAAATAGTACATCCGGTTTTCGTACAACAATTTTAGAAAATTAGAAAATTTTATACAATTTATTAACGATTTAAGACACAATATGCGGTATTTTTTATTTCTTCCTTCAACATTTAGAACTTTTGTTATTTTATTCAATTTTCGAATGCACTTGGTCATTTGTTGTACTGAGATACCCTACTTCATTAATTATTTATTATTTAAAAAAGTAAATGGAATAGATATTATAAATTAACTAAAAGTTGAATTAAAAAGAAATTATTTGTGGAATTTTATAGTTTTTTTTTAAATTCTTGTTTCAATCTTAAAATATTCGATTAAGTTTTCCATGTTAAAAAAAAACACAACTGTTTCTCTCTTTTTCTATTGCATCTTCTTTTGGGTAGTTGAATGCACTTATTTTCTCATTTTTATATTTGGAATGTGTTGTTTTTACACACATGCATATATATAACGTATGCAAACATTGAGCGTTTATTATCAAATACGTGTATATAAAAAATGATAGGATTTAAATGGTAAGAAAAAGACTTTTTATAAAAAGACTTTTCTAGAAATTTTTTTTTTTTTAAATTTAAATAATCACTTATTTTACAAAAATTTTCTTTTCAATAGTGTTATCCCATTGCTTAAGTGCAAATTATTGCAAAAAACAATGAAATTAAATATGAAGAAAATCAATATACTTAATACCGGCGGCTTTTATTGTTTCATATTAAAGTCAGTTAAATTAGTAGTATTATAGTTGGAACGCTTCAAATTGGAATGCAAACATTTAAAAATTTATCATCGATTTTTTTTAAAATTATTATTTTGTTTTTGGGTTGGGGGGGGAGGGGGGTTGGCTAGAAATAATTATTTTAAACGTATTTTGGATCGCTCTAAAGCTTTACTTATTATCGTGTGTTTGAATTGATGTTCATAGTCATTTCGGTGTTTTGAAGATTGTCTGTAAATAGAGAAAAATACAATATTTAATTTTATATAAATATTTTAATACATTAGTATATGAATAATAACAAAAAAAATAATACACCATCTTTATCATAATCGAATGTATTTCGAACTAAACAATTTAAGTATAATTTTCAATTTTTTATTATCTAAAAATTTATTTTTACTATATAATTTTTATACAAAAGCTTTCACGTTATTATTTTTTTAAAAGATGTTTTTTTTTTGGTCAAAAATATTATTAAAAAAGCTTTTAAGACGATGATTGTTTGGGGTTATCATCCTGCAATTGGCTGAAGCCTTTTCTTGACAATATGAACATTCTAAAGAAGTAGAGGATTTAAAAATACATTCCGTCATCATATTGATAAATATCATAATGTCCTCCAATCAAGGTAGTATCGTTATTTTAGTATGCAATTTGCTTATAGCTGTTTAACATTGCCGCCTAAGTACATATTCTTAAAAAAATTGTATTTCAACAATATCTGTTCAATTTATGGTTATCTATATATGATCCTTCTCATACACTCACAGTTGAAATTATATTGCATTTAACTATTAAACATAGAAACTATAATTTGAACCGAGCTGAGAATTGGTATTTGATAAAAATAGTCGAACGTTTTTTAAAAATTACTCGAAAAAATTGTACGAAGCCTGGTTAAAAAGTTCTTGGCCTATATGGAAAAAACTATGATTACCATTTTCAAATAATTTTTATTTTTTGACACAATCTCTGTTCATATCGATTCATATATTCCGACCATATTCGAAGAACATTATCGCCTCTCTGAGGGTGCTATTTCTGAAATCCTTCAAAATACTCGGCAAAAGCAGAAATATGCCGTGGAGTAAAAAATTAATGGCATCATTAAGTGCGTTCTGGTTGCACTGCTTCCGCTCCACATAGATCCTCTAAAACGTCCTGAATCTCGCCCAGCAATTATGCGATTCTATAAAGTGTGATAAGTGGTATTTTGTTTTTATTAATGTATTATTAATTAATGGTGAGAGCACGCATTTGACTCAGGAAAAGTGACAGCTTATCAAGAACATAGCAATGATAGACGATCCTCGCTAAGTTAGGCCTACAACATCGGAGACTGATGAAAATGTAGAACGAGTGTATACTTTTGTGAGGTCAGACCGTCGATTAATAATGAATCTGATTAAATTTGATTCTTTTTATTCTTTAATAGATTTTGACTCAAGATTTTGGCATGAGAAAAGTGTGTGCCAACATGGTTCTAAAAGCATCAACAATTTTTTGTCGTAAAAAATTTTTGGAGTTTCCCATCCCCTCGTTTCACCTACTCTAAGTTCCGATGATTTTTTTGTTCCCAAGATCAAAATACTCTAGAAAAGACGAACTGGGCAGTGTCGATAACATCCAAAGGAGAGTAACCCACGAACTGAAGACGATTCAAATTGAAGACTTGCAGCACTACTACAAAGAGTGGGAATATAACGTCTCAGCCGATCTATACCTGCCCAAAGAAAATTTTGTTCTTCCCTAACCACACATCGTATTTCCTTAGATACGACTCTTATTTCTCATTATTTCTTAAAAAAATTTTTTAACGTAGTGGAAATTTTTTTATTAAAACTCGTAAAAATCAATTAGAGTTGTAGTCCTTAGGTCAAGTCCTTGTGTACATCAGCTTATAATCGATAGTTGGTTTGGATTTTTTTAACCAAAAATTGTATTAAATGTTTATAATGTTGCTTCAGCCGAGTCTCTTTTTGTACGTATATTCTGTTAATTATTTTTAACACAATTGAAAATTTTCCCAAATAGATTGCATAGACGCTATTTTCAATAAAATTTACCTCTTTGTATATAAATAACCACTTTTTTTTTAATTCAAGAAAATTTCTAATAAAAATAAATATCTGCAAAAATATAAAGATTTAAAAGCAATTTGCGATATAATTAATATGCTATAATCTTACAATATATTTAGCAGAAAAATTTAATTAATTAAATTTAAGAGAAAAATTATTTTCATTTAAAAATTCACACCCATCTAATAATATTATGAATATTTACTACTAAGTTGAGGTTTGGAAAATTTCCAAAAACCGGTTAAAAGAACACATTTACGTATGCATGTATGTATTCAGATTTAATATATTTTATATAGAAGAATTTCCTTTTGAATATTAACTGAATTTGAAATTTAAAAGCAAACATAAAATCTTAATTCATGTTAGGTCTATTAGAATATCTAAAATGTTGTTTGGATCTCTTGTTTTATGATATCATAGAAGGTTGACAACTCTGCATAAATGCAAGCATAAATGTACGTTGACATGAATGTATGTAAGTGCAAAAATTCACATTGCCTAGCCAATCGTGAAAATTATTAGCAAACACCTTAAATGTGAAAAGCTAAATTGCCTTTCTAAAAATCCATTGCATTTTTATATAATAATTCTACCTTGAAATTTTATCCATGTATTTGTTACTATCCCCCTCCCTTCTCTTTTTAGTTACTCTTTAGAAAATTGGTGGGGTTAAGCTTCGCTTTAAAGTTTTCCATTTGCCCAACGTTTAATGTGCTCCTGATGTATTTTTTTTCTTCAAAATTAATCATTCTGAATACTAAAATCTTGAAGTTATAGTGAAAAGTATGTGACAATGAGTGATTATCGTATACACTTGAAGAACAACTTGTTACTATTTGAAATGGGGAAGGTTTGATTAGCTGATTCTGAGATGGATTTAGAATAGAAATTCAAAGCTTTTTTATGCTCATACACACCTTTTATAATTCCTTGTAATGGCTTCAATAATAAGAAAATGGTTTGTTATGAATTTAAAAAAGAAAATATGATCGCTAGTTGAGATAGTTCATTATTGCTTTGAATTTCGATTTTCGAAGTCTGGCAGAATTGTAATGAGACTTTATTTTATTTTGTTATCGGCGAAATTGTTTTTTCTACTCTTCGTAATAATGCTGTAAGGCTTCAAGTGGATACGTTTTCAGCTACTCTCTTACACACCTTTGGACATTATCGATAATCTTTGCAGAGCATTTTAACCTTGAGAACAAAACAAAGTCACAAGGACTCGGAACACATGAAAAAGAGGCTTAGGAACCATAGAACTCCGTTTTATGCCACAAAAACAGGTTGTTGGTGATGGTTGTGTGACAAAGGGTCCGATTTGACGCGAAGAACCCTTTTATGTTAATCAACAGTTAAGCCTCACATTCATTGCATATTTTCTTATGTCTGTGATGGTTAAGGATTCCCTGAGACTTATAATGCCAAAAAAAACTTATGCTCTTGATAAGGATGTTCTCCATTGGCTTGTTGCAACTTTCCGTAAGTCAAATTTCACTCTTATAAGTGAAAAGTGTCTGATCGCTCATTCAAATTAATCTGAGAGCAATTATCAAGTATAAAAAAGTATGACTATCCTTGCGATACTGGAAAAAATTTTACTGTCGATTTTTAAATAAATCCTTTAAGTTTACCGTGCGTTGTGCAACCGGAGAACCGAAGATAACCTATGCCATGATTTCGCAAATGAAAATCGTCTACTGTGAGATGGACATTTAAGAAAAAAATCGAATTGCAGGAATAATGGTTGGCTACACTTATTCTGATACATCCTACTTACAAGCTCTTTGAATCTGAGGTGCCAGAACTAAATTCGCACCTAAAATGCTGACACCCGTTACGGCTACAGCATGTCACGAATCCATATGATTTTTTGAGCTTCTGTAGAGATGACCAATGGGACTTATTTAGTTATTATAGTTATAAGTTAATTTTATTAGTAATAAAGTATATAACTATCTTTAAGATATACTTTAGCTTGATATCAGAAAAACGATTGTTTTTTATCATTTGGCATTTTTAAAAAGATGTCATACAAAATTTTATTAACTTCTGCTAGTTAGTTTAGCTTTGACGGCCATTGAAGGGAAACAATCTTTGTGCGTCTTATTAATATCGCAAAAAAACAAACACCTATTTTGTGTGTTGATAAAACACCATTTTTTTAAGGAAAAAAAAACAATATATGAAATCAAAACCAAACTTAAAAAGTATAATGAGGAACATCTCTCGTTAGGATTGTACAAGTTTCGTTGTGGTTGTACGAGCATAAGTAACGCTGAACGAACAAATGATTAATAAAATTCACGATATTGTTTTAAAAGACTGTTGAACGAAACTGCATGAGATAGCTGATATGGTAAACATCTCAAAAGAACGTGTTGGCGACATCTAACACAAAGTTTTTGGGTAAAATGGCTGCCGCGTTTGCGAACACTTGACCAAAAAGGTTCGGAATTTTTAAGCATTGTCGAAATAAATTTTTGCAGTTATGTAAACATGGATTCACTATTACACACCAGAAACCAAAGTTCAGTCAAATAATAAACTTCTACTAGCAAACGTGCACCAACGAAGGCTAAAACGGATCCATTGGCAGAAAATGTCATGGCTGCTGAATTCTATCTTGAAAAAGTAAAAATGGTTTCAGAACAGTATTATACAACATTATTATATCAGTTAAATAATAAAACCGAGACAAAACAATCACATTTGATCAAGAAAAAATTTTTCTTTCATTCAAGACGTGCACCACTTTTGTCATCGCCATGGCAAAATTCCCATGAGTTCAAAATACGAAGTGCTTCCGCATTCACCATATTCACCAGATTTACCCGCTAGTAATTATTTCCTATTTCCAAATATGAAAAAATTGGCTCGGTGAAATATAGATTTGGATGAACTGATGAGGTTATATTTTTTAGATAAGATACAAGAGATAGAAAAATTTTGGACTAAGTGAATCAAACTAAAATGAGACTATGTTGATAAATAAAACGAATTTTACAGATAAAAATTTTTTTCTTGTCAAGGCCAAGTATTAATCATATAACCCTCGTACCATCGGTTAAAAAAATAATGGCTAGGGTGGGCATGTCTTTAAGATCCAAATAATATTAAAAAAACAACACACTTGGGTGTGAATAAACACGAGTAATTCATGCGTTTCTTTTAAATACTGTTTTTTAGGTTCAATAGTCGTAGTCATCATTTTGTAATCATGCAATTTGCCAAAAAACTACTAGATTAAAATCTAAAAATTATAGCTTTGATAAAATGTACAGTTTACTTTGAGTATATTATTGAAAATTATCAAAAATAAATAAAGGGCAACCTGCAAAATTCGAAAAGTACAGGGCATCAGTGAAAGTTTTTTAACAACTTAAAAATTTCTAAATAAATCAACAACAAAAAATTCCTGTTGATCCTGACCTCGTCTAATTTTCTAAATATATTAATACGTATAGAACGAAAAATGTTGACTTTGAAAATTTATTAATAAACTATCGTCGTTAATGTTTAATTTTGCATCTTCAGTTTGGAGGCGGATAAAGCGCAACAGGATGGAAATTATTGTTGCCAAATGTTGTGCGGTTGGTTTCGGTCCATATGATCATGCACGTGAGTCTTAATTTTGGCTTCTTGCCAGCTTTGGTTTTGTGCAAATTCACTTTTCAAATATCACACATCCGTTATTTATTTGTCTGGATTTATTTTCAGAAATGAGGGTAAATAGAGTGGAATTTCTGCTGAATTCGATACTTAACCATACGGAAAGGTGTTAAAATAATAGCCGAATTTCGTTTTATTTTCGGAATTCCCATGCTACGCCCAAATTGGAAAATAGCCAAAATGACGGAGCTAAAATGTACGAATCTGTTTCCTGTTGCATTTGTGCGATGATTCATTCCACAGATAGATGGAGGAGTATTTTATACAATTCATCTGCACGAATCTTTGAGCTCTGAACAGTCAGTCTCGCACGTGTACTGCACAAATCGGGAGCAGACGTTGTGGAAACTTTACTAGCCCAGCTCGTTCCATATGGATGCGCTGTTCACATAGAAATGATCAACAGGTCGGAAGTTGAACATTTGGTTCTTCTGGCCAAAGCAATGATGTAGTCTCCCAAGTGGTGGATAGTCTCCCGACTGGCGGTGAGGTAAGCGTCAATGCAAATAGGAAATGGGCGTCATGATGTGTCAAAAATCATTTTAGCTTTTCACACACTACTTTATTCTATCGCAACCTTTATCAGCAGATATTCTCCAAAACCAGACAAAACATTGTCGACGAGTGTAGTATAAAAGCTGAAATATTTTAACAAAAAGGATGAGGATATTTTCGACAATAGCATGGAATAGTGGCGTCAAGCTCTCTCTTCTCATCTGAATTCTGTTTACGGCCGAACCTCACCCATTGTTCAGAGTACCATTTTCGACATTCAACTCTGTACGGAACAGTCTGTTGAATGTGACTTTGAAAAGTTCGTCCTTCCTTTACAAGGTGCACAGAAAATCCCGGCATACATGCACAGAATTATCCTGTAGTAATGTAAGGATATGTACAGCCAAATATTCAGAAGTACAAATATAACGACAACGGCTGGATATATTCGGATGCACTGTGTGGAGCATAGCTAACTTGTTGATTTCAGTTTCCATTTGTTCATCGAAGTGATTCGCTGACATGAAAACTATTCAATTGGAGTCGTTTTGGTGAACTCTGCGATAGGGCAAGCCTTTTGTCTATCAACTACAGTCACTTAGCTGCCATAGTCTCTCTTCATTCCAAACTATTTTCTAAAAATGTTGATGAACTTTTTTTTGTTGAATTTCATTTATTTACACAGAAAAATAACATTTTCCCTCCATTCCAGCCTTATTCTCTCCATTAATTTGATTATTTTCCTGGAATTGGTCTAGTATTAGTTTATGAGAAAACTTTTTGTAGCTTTTATATACAATTTTTTTTTAACAAAATTTTTATTTTAAGTAAATCTGACTCGGCAAAATATTAAATACAAATAGAAGTGGTTGTATTATTTTGTTTGCACTGGTAAAGAGCATTCCAGAAGAGATTCTACGAAATAAAAATTATACCGAATCCTTGAATTAAAATTTTCCGTAAAAGTTTAATATATTTTAAATTTCGAAAAATCACTATCTTAATGCTGTATTTTTAAGGATACTGTAAGATCGACTTGTATTAATTTAGTTAAGTCCAGTTTGTGTATCAATAACTTAAGATGGTCTAAGATTTTATTGAAAACTCACAAGCTCTGGTAAAGGAATTGTACGCAATCTTAAATCCGCAAGACGATTGGTATTAAGGCTCCCCTTCTAGGTGTACGAGTATAACCATAAAAGCTATGAAACAGTTCTTGCCACACTAAACAATTTATGTACTATTTGCCGATAAACTTGTAAGGAACATAATTCTAAATAATCTTTTATGTTAGGTACTTATGGAGAAATAAAATTGTTAAATGATAAATTTTATCTGTTCTTATGTAAAGCAAATTTAATTTATTGAATGAATCTTTTCAATAAATATATTCATTAAGTATGTAATAGCAGGTACTGCTTTTTTAAAATACTTTTCAGTAAATTAATAGTAATTTTAAATGGCAAATTAAAAAAAAAGGTAAGCCTAACAGTAGTAGCTACTTTTTATAATTTGACTGACTTTGAACTTGACCCAAAAAAGCCTTTTGAAATTCAAAGCACCAAAATATGAGTAATTATTTTTTCATTTGGAATATTTTAAGAAAAGGATACATGGTGTGCCAGAAAAGTAATGAGACTGCATTTGCAATCATTTAATTTTATTTTTATGTATTGATGTTGGCGGCTTTAAGATAGTTTATTTAGGCAGTTAAAAATCGTCGAATGGATTGTTCCACTCTTCGAAGCACTCACGAAAGGCTTCAACTTCACATCCATGCTTACACTCCTTTGGATGTTATCAATAGTATAAAGATGACATCGTCTTAAATGATTTTTGATTTTTGGGAACATAAGAAAAGTTACACGGATTTAGCTCAGGTGAATAAAGAGCTGGGGAACCATAAGAATCCCTTGTTTCGTGAAAGGTTCTGAACAATGCTTTTCCCGAGTCTTTCAACTTTCATCAGTTTTCATAATTGGTAGCCTCCTTGAGCCCGGTTCAGCTTCCACTGCTTCTTGTCCCTCCAAAATTTCTTTATACCGCCGAAATTGGTGCTGTTCGTAACGAATTTTTCGTATAGGCTTATTACAATTTTCTTTAAGTCAAACTCTCGGATTCACCATGCTTAACACAGATTGTGATGGCATTTTTCGCTGTTAAATTTTTCGTAATGCAATAGAAAATCATATCTTCTCTTATCACGCTCAATAGGGTCGCATAGTTACTGTGATGAGGTTAAAACTTGCACTGTACTAACCAACGTACAAGCTATGTAGAAGGGAAATCTGTAGTGAAATCCACATCCCGTATTAATCGTTCCGACACTTATTAATTTCTATGTATGAAAAGTGAAAAATTCAAAAATGAAAACAATATGGTTAGCCGCCCTTCTGTATATGTTGCTGTTAGGAATAATAAAAATCTATTCAACAGAAGTAGTCCTAAGTATTAGTTACTATAAAATTGTGCGTAAATTATATTAATTTTTTTGGCATTTTCATCCCAAGTTAAAATGTAAAAAAAAACTAAATCTTTACAAAATATATTTAAGTTCATTTCAAATCTTTAAATAAATATTATTGCTTACCAACAATTTTTGCGACAAAATCGAAACAATCACTTACTTATGTACATGCACGTATGTTACTTTAAACTATTTCATAAAAAAAACAACTATTGATTGAGGTTTTTTTTTGTAAAAAGGGATTGTATTTTAGAAATTTTATTTTGTATGAGTTTATTCCAAATTTGAGAGCTGTTAATATAAAAAATTCCTAGTGCCCTTATCAATGATAACCACTTAAAAAGAAGTGAATATCATAGAGAAAGACCCGCCTTGGTATAAATATCATCTTATTAATTTGTTTGAATAAAGTGATTCTTAGCTCAGTAAATCTTGTGATCGTAGATGTATTTTCTTCTATAATCAAAAATTCATAATTAAGTTTATTTTTTTTAGGAAAATAATACATTTCCTCGTAAAACTTTTATCCAAAAAAAAACTTATATTAATTCCTAAATTTACTAAAAATAAACTAGTAAAATTTGTAGAATTTTATTCAATTTTCAAGTTATTGATAATTAATTCTATCACTCATACAAATATTCCAAGTATACGATCCATAATTGAATAGAATTGATAAATGATTGAAAAATTAATTCATATACAAGCATACGCATAAAATTATGTGATTTTTATGCGTCGATCAACTATTATAGTACTTGTAACCAGGTTATTGAACTGATCTTCTTTGCCTGTCGCAATAGCCGAAGAAATAAGAGACCTAGCCGAACTCAACTCTAGACTACGTAGATGAACATAGAACGGCTTCTGGAAAATTTAATTCTTTTCCCACCAAAGTGGGCACACAAACAAGAATTCATCGTTATTAATGCTAATTATCGAATGGAATTCGCAAAGATCAAACCCCACGAAATAAAAAAAAGGGATGAGTGATTTTTTGTACAATTATGCCAGTGCACTTAAGTCGAATTGACATAAAACCACCCATTTCCAGTGCCTTCAGCGTAAAAACTCTTCGAATTGAGGGATTGGGCACGAAAATGTCAGAGACCATCGATGCATGTCATTAAGATGATAACATGGACTAAAGATGGAGTAGCAATCGCACCATAACTGTATTCAACTGATCCAAAAACTAAAAGTTTTAGCGTGAACAAAAACCGTATCTAAAACCAAAATAGGGTGTATATCAAAAAAGATATTAAGGCACCATTCTTCGAGTGTATAATTTACTTAATGTAAGAAAATATGATGGCTTCCTATTTCGTTGGAAAATATAAAAGGGAAAAGTCAAGGAGAGGGGGAGGACTTGCGAACAACTTTGGTATAGATTTAATGGTTAACATGCACGCACAAATTATGCTCATAGATGGCGCATAATAGGAGCACATCTAATAGTCGACTTAACGGCTACATTAACGATTTAATTTGATTAAAACCATGAGCAAAGATTGCATTTATTTTAATGAAAAATTGCGTTCACTCATAAACGTACGCACGGAATTGAGTATATTGAAACAATTTAAAGGATTTTTTTTTTTCAATTATGAAAAATTTTGAAAATTTTCAATCTTAAAAAATTATTTAGTAAATCAGAGCAAATATGAAAATAGAGGAAGCCGTGTATGAAAATATTGCCGGCAGCTTCCAGATCAGAAACGGGTATGAAAGTAGAGTGATCATAAACCTAGAACCGAACGATTTTGTTGTGAGGTTTATAAAAAAGCTGGCCTCATTGACAGATCAGTTCATCTTTGGTGCTTTAAGGCCCATTGCACCCATACTCGTTTTCCTATCCTAAGGAAAAATGTATAACAACCAGCATACTCGCAATTTCCGTTCAGCAACGAAGATTTTGCACACCTGGCTGCACTTCATTCTAATACTCTAGAAGTGGAGGTTTTCTTCCTCTTCCATTAACATCGAAAAGGAAAATAACGCAAACTAAATAAATAATTTTCTTCTCGGTTGAAGTTGCCTTTTTTCTTTCCTTATCAAATAAGTAACCAACTCAGTCTGGATTCTATAAATGCCTGCAAATTCCAAAAGATGTATTTGTGGTCCGGAAGTTTATAACAATACATTTACAAACTGGTTGGTGATTAATTTAAAAAAAAAAACAAAGTTCAGCTTACTTGTTGATGTTAAAAATTGCCAGAATTAAGAAGAGCAACGTGTTTTCACCGTTCTTGATTATGGAAATTTTCTAATTGGAACTACTCGTATTTAACATAAAAAAAATTTAACATATACAGTCGGATTTCTAGCCCTCATAATATTTTATAATATTATGAAAATTTTAGTTTGATTTATTTCTTTTTATTCCTTACAATGCAATTAAACTGAGGCCATTTAATGGTTCGGTACATTTTCTGATTAAGTTAATAATTTTTCTACAATATATTGAATAACTAAATATTCCTCTGTAATTTCTAATGTGATATTTTACTTTTATTTAAATAAAATAAATATTAAAGATTATGCTCTTGGAGAAATTAATTTCATTAAGTTAGAAAAAATCTTAATTTGAATATTAAAAATATTTTTTTTCTCAACAAGTTATTAATATTTTAAATGAAAAATATAAACTATTGCTGTTGGTTGTTTCTGAATATATATCAAAAAAGGTTTTGGAAAATGCAAAAAAAAAATATTTATAAAGTTTGTATCAATTGGGAGTTATTTTAAGAAAATAATTTTGAGAATATATTGTCAGATCATATTTATTTCAAAACTTTTCTTCCCATAAATTTTAAAAGAAATACATTAAAAGCATTGCTCTGCTCCTACTTATATAAATAGGATAGTCCAGATAGGATTTCTATCGTCCGTATAAGCTTACAATATTTTCTACAAATATAGCATCTTACAAAAATAGTTCAATAATGAACAATATATCAACTAAAGAGAAACAGGCTTTGTTCAAATAATAAATACATTATGACTACGCATTCCAGGACACACCAGTTTTATATCCCTGCAAAAGCGATATTTTTGAATAATAGCATTGGCAAGTACTCCAAAAAAACCATATTCTTGGGTGAGGTCTCAAATGACTGGACAATAGAAATTGGGATTAGAAACCCATCAAAACGCATTTTTCCAAAAATTTCTGCATCCAATTCCTATTGTCCAGTAGGACATTTCAGACCTCACCCAAGCATATTCTTTTTTCTACAGTACTTACCAATGTAAATTTAATTTTTCTCTATAAAATCGAAAGTCTTCCTTCTACCTATCCCCTCCTTCCATAAACAAAATTTATAATAATTATTTGATTAAAAATAATTCTTCATCGTTTAGATCCCCAATTTTTAAAATTTAATATTTTGCTACAAATTGGAAATCTTCTTGTTTTGCACATTTTCGCCTTTATATTTAACAGTTTTTTTTTTAAATTTCACAAATTTTCTTCCAAATTAATGCAGTTTGTAAAAATATTTACATCGTTTATGTCTTAAGATACAAATTTTTTGCACTTCCTTAGAGCATTTCCAATTTTATCGCAGGCTTAAAAAATCAATTTTTCCACAAATATTCATTAAAATTAAGACGATAATTTAATAATTTCCAGATATAAAAATATGTCCGCATCGTTCGGTTCAAAAAAATAATTTCCTAAAAAAATGAAAAGGAAACATTTTTCCTTTTTGAATATGAAAAAATGTTGTCGCTTTGAAATTTACTTTTAGAATAAAAAAAAAAATCTCCACCAAATGGCCTAATGGTCGTGGTGTTGTAAATGCCCTCTGGCACATTTCTTAGGAACTTTACATGGAAACAGACAAAAATGGTCGGTTTTATCTTGAAAAATTTCCATCAACTTTTTTTTTTCATCAATTCGAAACAACTTTTTTAAGATGATTTTTATTTATTTTTGAATTGGAAGAATATAGGATCCAAAGAGATGTAGAGAAAAATGAAGTAGTCTAATTTGAGTATGGAATGAAATAATTATGCTTCAAAGAGGAGAACCTTGATGGATGTTACGATGTTCTGATCTCAAATTCGACGAATTATTAAAGCTTCGTCGGCCATTTTGTTGTGAAATTAGCGATTCGTAAAAAACTACAATTACAGTCTTTACCCAATATATGAAAACAAAAATTATACAGCAAACAAAACAAAAAAAAACACGCCACATTATAGGAAATAGAATTTAGCGAGCGCTAGCTGGAAAGGGGGAAAAAACGAATTACTAAAAACAAAAACGTTGGAAAAATATAAGAAAAATGGCGATCATGCTGGTAGGGAAGACGTGCGCAGGAGTGTTATCGTTAAGATAATGACAGTGGCAACTGCAACAAAAATAATGAATTCGCATTGCTGAATTTTTCCTCAAGGTGCTATGAACAAAAAGTGGTCGAACAGCTTCCAGTTTTCATTTTTGATCGCGCTTATAATAAATGCAACAAAAAAAAAACAACACAAAAACAGAAAGAAAAATGGAAAAGCAGAAGGAAAGATTTAAAAAAACGGCAAAAACTGAAAAATATAATAAAATTGAGATATTGGAAAAACGAAGAAGAAGAAAATCTTCGATAAGAAATAGTAAAGGAAAATTATGCCTGGAATTGTGAGAGAATTGAAAATGGGGGAAAAACAAAACTTGTCAGATCGGTTATACGCGCCGGCGACGTCCCTTGCTCGATCCAATTGTTCCAATCGTTCCAACATACGAACATACGAGTACGTGCACTTGTACGTGTACGTGTACGTAGTGTACACAACGTAGGATTAGACGGCGGTGTACGGGCGCCATTGCGTATGACGATTTGTTTCTTATGCTAAGCCATAACTTCGTGAAATTCGGATTCCAATTTGAAGTTTTTTTTTTAATTCTACGAGTATTATTTATTTAACATCATCTCTAACAACTGTTCTCGTCAATATATGCATACACATAAGAACGTATGTGTGCGCACGTTTTCTGCGAATGCATCGCAGATCAGGTGTATATTTTTTTTTCGGAAAAATAGATTTTTTTATAAAAAATATACACTTGGACTTATAATGTTGGAAATAGTGCTTACAAAAAATTTGCACTGGCAAAAATCGGCAACCATCTAAGTTTGAGTAATAATAAAACGTATCGTGCTAAATTGTTTTTAACAAATTCACATTACAATTTTTTATATTATTTTTTTTTGTGTTTTATCCATGTGTGCGTATTTGTGACGCTTTCCCTTATTTTATTTTTACTAATTTTCGTTTCAGAGCTTTGCTATTTTTATCTACTTTTTCAATGAACACTTCGAAAAATTAGATTTTGTTTTTGTTTTTTTTTTTTTGTAAAAACTATTTAAACTGCACAAAGTTTTTTTTGTAAGCAAATTTGTGTGTATACGTATGTATTTTGTCGTTTTCAGAGAAAAAATAAGCTTTGCCCAATCTTTTATCACAATTCAACAGCATTCAAAATGGATACGATTACCAGCCCACAAAAAGTATCTAATATGCGCTATTGCCCCACTGCACTTTTATTCAATATTTTTCATTGCAGACAAATACATGCACATAACATATATATGTACACGATTAACGTTCGCCGTAGAGTATTTTTACGGTTCCAATGCATGCATGCATTTATTTATGGATGTGGGCAGAGAGGCATTACTTGTTTTAGGATTAGTGAGCATTGATGGCGTTTGGGAAAACAAAAGGTAAAAAGAAAAATCAAAAACGATGTGAACAACAGGAAAATGCAGGTAACTGTAGCTGCCAAGTAAGAGTATATACAATAGTTAGATTCGATCTAGGCCATGATCACGCTGGTGTTACCTTGGCGTTTGTGCTCCTACATTGGTTGGGACCCCAAAGATCTCGATTTGTCTATTACGTGTTCTTGCCAGTTTGGAATGTGTCTCGCAAAACTGGTCAGGAAAAACTGTTCAAGGACAAACCAATTTTGCAGATCAATGAGGCTGAAAATGTCCATAATGAGACGACTGTTCTCGGCCATTTCAGTTTGACTGAAAATTTTAGATAATCTACGAACGTTTCAGTGTATGAGTAAACGAATATATGCTGAAATACACGCTCACGTTAAATATATGAACAAGATGCATACTATCTGTAGTATAAATTTGGCAAATAAAATTGTTATCTTTTTTCTATTTCTTCTCAATTTAAATATTATTATAAAATTTTTTTAATATTCACAAAACTTTTCTTAAATACAAGATTCAAGGGGGAAAATTGTTTATTTTTCTATTTTAAATAAATAATTGTAAACAAATTACAGTTCTTAATATGGTTGGCCTTTTAAGGAATAAACTTGAAAGCAAGTCAAGAAAAGAATCAACAGCTTAGGAGTTTTAAAAATTCAAAATTTATTTATCTATTAACTGTTTATATTTTATTATTTTGTTAATATTTACAACTAAAATCATCGTAACGAGCAGATTTTTAATAATAATTTTTAAATGACAATAAGGAGAAAACTGTCAGTATTTCAAAAAATCTTGAGGCCATAGTCTACTAAATTGCCGATGAGTGCTTTTGGGAATGGTAGTCTATGGAAGTTGATGTAAAAAGGGATTATTATGGGAATAGAAACGAGCATGAAATCACATATCTCCCGGATCAACGGAATGTGTAGATCGCGCTGTCTAACACTGTTTGGGACATAGGCGTACTGGAGATTTATTATTATTTTTTTTAAATTTATTTTAAATATATCTATGTTATCCCCATCAAAATATTTCCCCTGCGCAGCTTTAGATCGACGTAGGTGATGTTTATACTCTTCATAGCAGTACTCCTTTACTGCACTCCTTTAAACCGAGACGAAGTTATTTCAAATTTTTTTATTGAGGAAAACATAGAGGGTCTATTTATTGATGGTGGTGGACGTGTAAAAGAGGGCGTTGTCATCCCAGTGTCTGTAATGTCCGATCTGACACATGGAAGCTTATATCTTAGTCTTTCTCAGAATGCAATACAAAAGCATAACTTAACTTTTAATGCTCTTTAGGGTCGGGTAACTACCGGACAAGACACTTTTAGAATTAATTAAAGTAAAAGCAATGTATCATATTTAGAATTATGTTTAGAAAAAAATAACTCACTTGGAATGAGGCTGCCATGAAGATTAAAAAAGGGAGCTTTTTGTGTTCAGGACGGAGAGTGAATATAATTAATGCTTTTCTGCTCGTTGACTTTCTTCCCGGTACACCAATGTTCGAGGGTAAGAATATAATTTCGTAGAGGTTAGAGTATTTATGTAAAGTAAGAATAGCCGTATTATCAGCATAACTGGAAATATTTTGAAGAATGAGAGCATGAATCCTATTCGGTATTATTCCGGAATAAATCGGAATATTGAAGATTTTCCATAACTTGGAAGCTACATTATGATGAATAGGGTTTTGTAATGAAGGAAGCATCACGTTCTTGAGCTCTCGGAGTAAACCAGGCTACCAGATACAGTCACATGCGTATGTTGTATCTAGAATCTCAATACACCTGGAAAATATTTTTTTCGTTTCATCATATCTGAAACCAAACTACTGATTAAGAATCATATTGGTTGGTAGATTCGAGGATCATATAGCAACTTTTGATCAGTTTTTTTTCGAGAAATTGTGTCAATTTTTGGAAGTAAGCTAATGAGTCTTTAAAAGGAAGATAAATGGATAAATTAATAAGACTACAGGATCATTTTTATCATGAAAAATTTCTAAAATAATATTAGTACGGTGAATTCGGTTATACATTTTTTTTATCTCATTAATCAAACACGGAATAATATTTTTGACTTTCGATAATTAGTTCATATTGTATTTTGTCGGAATCTGTTTTTTAATTCCAAAAAACAATTTCCCTCTCTTTTATCGGATTTTGCCCAGGTTACATCATATTATTTTAGTGGAAAATTCAATTTTTGTTCGTGTGAAATTAAAGATTTTGTAGCTAACTAAATAGATTGTTTATTTGGCAAAGTTTCTGTGTATTTATTGAATTTATTAATACTATCAATTGTAATAGTATTTACTCTGATTTTTACTCGTATGAATTTTTTTTAAAATAATCGTCTTCCGAATTTTGTTTATTCAATAAACTTTAATATTTGTTATTAATTTCTGCTATAATTAAAGACAATTACCGACCGATATGGTAATAAATAGAGCCTTTTATGAGCAGGTGAACTTTTTTTTTTGTTTTAAACACAAAAACATATTGTATGATCTTGAAAAGTCACGACGCAACTGATTTTTATATTCACTTATTTATATAAATTGTTGCATTTTATTTAATTTTTTTTTTTTTTTTTTTAAGAATAAACGAATTCAGTTACCAAAAAACCTCGATCAAATAAATGACATTAGTTAAATTGCAACATAAATCTCCGTCCAACAAATTGATTTGTTTTAAAAACAACATTGAAAAATTTCCATTGAAATTCAAATTAGAAAAAAAATTTACTAATGCAACTACAAATACAATACAATAGGTGCGCTAGTGCATTGATTAAATGCAAGTTTCCTGCGCCAAATAAACGTCTACGTTTGACCTCAAAATTCAAAGTAGCAAAGATCCACGAAAAAAAAACTTAACAACAACAAAAATAAATATAAAAATCAAAACAAACAAAATTATTTAACTGAATTTTAAAAGCTGTTCTCATACAGATTTTCATTCGGCTACCAGTCTCACAAGGTTGAATTAGACTGGTCGGAAATGCAATTGACCCACAATCGGTGCAAATTAGTTGCACTGTGACTGTAATTTGATGAAAGTTCCATTCGACTGACTGGTGACTATTGAATTCAGATTAATACGAAAATTTTACAAAGTTTTGATAAATCAGCTCATCCGTTCTACACCAAAAAAAAAAATTATCAAACATTATTTTGGAAGTGAACTGATGGTAATTTTCGAATGCTAAGCTGCATAATCGATAGGCTGAAATCGGGTATAGTAAATTTGTTTATGCTTTAACTTGCATTTACTTTGACTTCGATGACATTACAGTGCATACAAAATTTTGCGCTGACTACCATTTTAATAAATAATTTATCGAAAATAGCTGACTATTCATTTAGGAGGAAATTTTCGGCGAACGATTGCATAACAACCGATAAAGTATTTTGCACTAAATGGAAATGGTGCCACTCACTGCGCCGAAATAATTTGTTGCCAATTGTCATGGTACACAACTATTTAGAATATAACGTGCCATTCGATTAGTTGCAATATTGTACGTACGAATGCAATTTAATAATTGCGTGTGACTATTTCCAGTGAAAAACTAATTTTTGTCTTCGATTATTTCGTTGGTCTTTCATATTAATTTCCATAAATAACTGCCTATATAACAATTTGTGTTTTGTCAAGTCAACGCAATTATTTTTCTAGATTTTCCAATTGATATTGACCCGGTTTTCCACTGTCTTCAATATTGGTTGTTGAACAATCAAAATGTTAAATTGCTTTGGCATTCGGCTCATACTGGTATCTTCGGTATGCCCACTTTAATTCCGAATTTGCCCATACTTACTGACCAAATGGCATTTAACTTCTTAGGTCATGCGTAGACAAATAGACAGGATCAACGGTAAAAAATTTTTCTTTTCACATATTGCCTTATTTACTGGTTTTAGGCACCACTCTACTCAACAAAAACACTCTGAAATTTTGGGTAAGAAAACTTCTTTTTTTTCTTTTTGAAAGGGGCTCTTTCCATTGTAGAGGGAAGGATATATAATTCTATATATAATTTGTAAAACAATCTAATATGCTCCATAATATTTAAGAACGTTTAATTGCTTCCACCAAATTTCCGTCTCACCAGCTGTTTTAGGGAAGCTTTCAATGTCAACCAACACAAAATATTGCTTCAAAGTTGTGGCCCTTTAGCATGGCCTTTGGATCTTCTCTGAAAGACATTAAATACATTCTCGTATATAAAATAATTGATATTTGCCATTTTTTTTGTAAAAGTCCAGTTTTTTTTTAAAGGATTACAAATCTGAAAGTCATTTTTTTCTTCCCTTCTAAATTTGTAAATGCTCCTCTTTTGATATTATGCTTAATAAAGGAATATGCCTAAAAGAGGGAGTTTTTTTTAATTGAGTAGCCACTGTCGGCTTAGAATATATTTTGTAGACTCAGAAAATTAGGGGAAAAAATGATGGGTCGACATATTTAAGTTTATGTCAGAATCTAATAAAAGTGATTAAAAGAAAATAATAAAATATTGCGAAACTAAAGAGGATGTTTTTGTATTTTTATGATAAATAATTGTGAAAAATTTATGGTTGGATTTTAACAAACTTAAACAGCTAAACAAATTATGGTGTAGCAGGAAAGATTTTTTTTATATTGTATAATAAATTAATTTTATCTCTTTCAAAGTAGTTTTCTTGGACGGTTATAATCAACGGAGGAGTTATTTTCCACTTTTTTTAGCAGTGCCGGAAGACTTCAACTGGAATTGGCGTCAGATTCTCGGTTACAGTCCTTTGGATGTTATTGATTCAAAGTACACATATGATGTCCTTATCGGGTTGTTTCAATCCTGAGGGATAAAAAAAATCATAAAGACTTAGAACAGATGAGTAGGGAACAGAATTCCCATTTCCGACAAAAATTCATTCACGGAAACGGCTGTATAACAGCGGCTGGTGTCCGCAATGTCCGATCTGATGCGAAGAAAACTTTTTCTAAGCCTTTCAATGAGTTACTTATCAGCTTCAATGGTAATCGAACATCTGACCTTACTGGTTCCAAATTTTCATAAGTTTTCGGTATTAAAGGCCTGGTTGAGCGTGGTCTATCTTTCACTGCCTGAGCGATGTCTATCTTTGAAAAGTGCTTATCGAATAACTTATGCTCTTGTTAAGGAATGTTTCCCATAGCCTTGTTACATTAAATTCTTAGATTCACCAAGCTTAACAAAAACGTTGATGGCACATCGCTGCTCCAAATTTCGTTGTTCCATTATTCGGAATGCACCACAAAAACATGCTCTATAGGGTCGTGTAGTTACCAGACGAGTTACTGCATGTCTAGTAGGGACTAACGTACCTGGAAGGGGGGTTGGGATTTGAGTTCATTTTTAGACTTTATTTTATTAAATGTAATTATTTTTAGCCCTCAAAAACGAAATCCTTATGGTTAAATGCTTATAAAAGTTAAATATAAAAATTAAATTCGTATTATGATCCGAACTGATTGTAGTCAGTTTTTTTTTTAGAAACAAAATAATTAAAATCTTTAAGAATACTTGATATTATGATAAAATACTTATCATTCGGCCCCATTTACTAATGTCCTACTGCTTTTTTAACCAATCATATCTTCCCCCATTTACTAATGTCCTACTGCTTTTTTAACAATCCATGGAATCTACCTTGGAATGGCTCACTGTTCAACGGTGGTCCATTATAGAGTACAATTTCAATTGCATATTGTAAGCTGTCATTTACGAGGCTATTTAGTTAAATTGAAGTGTAGAACTATGACTTCATCAAGACCTGAGCGCCGACAATACATAAACCATTTAGCCGAGGGGGGAGTTTAGTAAATTTAATAGAGAATTTCTTCAGCATCTTTAATATGAGAATAAAGTTGAGTTTAGCGATGCTACTCGTAAAGTGAATAGGAGCATTTGTTAGGTAGTCAGGATCGCCTCTGTTGCTGCTCGTCAGTGGTAATAAAAATAACGCCGGAATCGAATTCAGTTAACGTGACACCATATTGATAACGCTACACCGATTATGCGATTACAAGAATGGTTGAATCGTGCCCGCTGGAAAACAAGAAGACCAGTTGTGTAATGTAATAAAATGCCTGTCGAACCAAACCGGACCGGACCGTTGATGTGCCCATAAAGACTTTATGAAACGGCACACTTCCAGTTGCTGTAGTCCGGCTAAGTATACGAAGTGGTGACTAGCTTCCCTATCAATATTGTGGGTCTGAGAGGCACCTGTGATCTGTTCTACTACCCGAATATGCATGGGTACTGAATAGATCGGGCAATCGAGCAACGGAGTACAACGATTGAGACCTTCCACGCGAATTGAAGTGTTGCACTTGAACGATGCAACTGCCACGCCAGCAACATAAATTGCTGCAACTATAACTACAGCTACAAGTATGTACTCATGAATATGTTTCGTGTAAGTTACAAGTAGTAACTAGTTATTATTGTTATTACTATTGGAAACATCAATGAACCGGTTTATTTACCTTGTCCGTTCAGTCTCAACTTCATTCATAAACTTAGCTTACTTCATAGTCGTACCTATTCCGATGCAAATACGTACGATATGCCGCCGATAGAGTAAAGTGTTCCATCTTTCTGTCCCCCATTATACGACAGTGCAAAAAAAATACGGCGACAGTTAAAAGGGCGATGGCGGTAGTGATATTGGCGACGCGACAGTGATACCGCCACAAACAGTACCGACGGCACAGGTACTGCTACTGCCGTCGAACGGTTGTACTTGCATCAATTTCTACAGAAACGGCTCTCTGGTCTCTACGATCAGCAAAACGACGAGTACGTACAATATTTCTAGTACATCCGATTACTATTCAATTGCATTCAAGGAAAAAACAACAACAACCTTCAGTTAAGCAACGCACCAGTACAGAAAATTCATACGCAACGCATTCTATCGATCAAAGGTATCATGTCAATGTGCATAAACATCATCGTTGCAATAAAATTAAACAAAAATTAAAAAAAAACAATTGCTACTAATAAAAATATTATTTAATTGTCTATAAAGTCAACCAAACTGTAAAAATGCATTATAGATCCTCGAGAATACTGTGTATACTTGTAATGATTATATAAGCCGATATTGCAGTGAATTACAAAATAATAAATAAAATATGCATTTGGAGATTTTTAAAAATAAACCCTCTCCTGCCGCGTTTTAGCTTTATTTAATCTGAAAGAGCAGTGGCGGACCAACACTACGAAAAAAATTGGAGAGATTTTCAAAAAATCGAACTTAAGAGGTCCATGCACAAATATGACACAATACGGAGGCCATTTATTTTACGATCAAAAGAGAAGAATAGTTTTTTTTAACTTGCTGAAATTTTGAAATTATCTGTGAAATTTTTAGTTTGAAAATAGAAAATTTTAAACATATCTGCAATCATGAGCATTTCCCTCTCTTGCAAGCAAATATTATTTTCAAAATTACTTTAAAAATTTGTGCATAAGTTTCGCACCTAAAATGACATTTGTTCAAATCAGGATTTGACATTTAATATTATTGACCATCTAACCACCGACCAAAGCGTTAAAAGTGTAAAAAAATTTCCACGTTTCACGCTTCGAAAAGAGAATGATGTGTCAAAAAGCAAATTTGCCATGTATGGGGCTCACATAACGCCCAAGTAACTATGAAGAAGCCATTTTATTCGCGAAAAGTGACTGACTGGTATATATTTCGGGCTGAAAGTATCATTATAGCAATAAGAAGGAGCCTAATTTCAGTGAAATACCACAAGCCACTTAAGTTTGATATTTAGTACTTTACTTAGCCAAACGCATAATATAGAATCTATACACAAGGCTCAAAAAAACTAGAACTAAACCGACTATATTGATAACTACTGCGACTTCTAGACATAGTTTCTAAGCTCAAAATAGGCAGTAAAGTACTTTATGGAACCTACACGGGCTTACATACTTGACTTTTGGGACACTACTTAGCCTTCCAAATATCCTCGAATCCAATCCCTTCAATCAAAAATACTTCATAAAATTGTCCATCCTCCCTTCTATGTTCGCAATAGTCTTATTCATCATACCATATGACTGTGTCTCGTTATAAAAAGTTTAAGATTCGTCTTTCTAATGACACGAAGCCCCATGTTCGAAAGATACCTTCACCTCCTTCCCTATAAATAATTATTGAAGACTTGAGCGTGACTGGTCCCACGATTTGCCGAAATTGGAGTACCAACGTTGATGGATATTCGCTCCCCATTATCTAAATCCACTTGTTACCGTGCGAAAAATTCTAAAAATATGTGCATATATAGTCTTTATAAGAAGTCGAACAACTGTTTCACAAATCATCCCTTTTTACTTATATTAATAAAAAAAGCTTAGAAAATAATAAATAAGAAAAAAACCAATATATAATAAATATGAGAGACTGAAAAATTAGTTACTTTTTGGAAAATAAAGATGATAGTGTCGCGCCCAGTATGGGATTTTTTTCAATTCAATATTGAAAAATATTTACCCTCAAGGCAAAATAATTTCTTGATAATTAATATACGAAAATGAAATCAATGAAAAAAAAATTGCCTAACTGATAAAGTAACGAAAAATAAAATTTGGTTACAACGTTTCGTCACCATACTGCCATAATCATCCGCCATATTGTGTTGACAAAATAACGCAATAGAAGAGAGTCAGCGAAAGTGAAAGAGAGCAAAAGAGAAGTTATGACCGACGGCAAATTCATTTTTATTTCGGTCACCAATTTTAGGTATATTCATGCGTAATGTTTCTATTAAATGGAAACTTTATAAAATACTAAGATCTCTTTCTACTATTATTATTATTATTATTATTATACGAATATCAATAAAATATTTGAAAAAAAAATTGCAATCAAAGTTTTTCAATTGACGCCATTTTGAATGACTACTCATTTGGTAAGTGTCATTGGAAGGCTTTTTAACATTATTGCGTTTTGCACTTGTTTTTTCGAAGAAATCCTAAAACATAATTCCAAATTGGGAAGCTTAGGGAAGACATTTTTTCTAATCGTTTTTTGACAATTAAATATTTTTTTTACTTTTTCTTAAAGGGTTTTTATCGTCATTATTGACAGGCAAAATTTCCGGAAACTCGTACTTAACTTTATGTTAATTAACTTAACTTTATGCTATTTTGTATTTTATTCTGAATAAAAAAATATTATTTTTCGTATTATTTTCGATTTTCTTACTACAAAGTACTTATTTTTTAGGGTGGGAGACACACTTTATTTTATACTATTAAACTGGTTGACAAGAGCGTGATCCTCTGCCCATGATGGTGCTGACTTGAAATTTTTTCTCTCTATGTTATCTTCAAATAGGAACGTGATCATACATTTAATAATATATGTGTAGGTGTCCTAAAATACACTAAAGAAAGAAATAACTCATACAGTAATTAAATTGTTTCGCGACCTGTAATACCAGCTGTTCTTTTGAAGAAGAATTGTCCGAATATCTAAAATCCGCACCAAACAGTAACACCGTGTGAATGCATTTCTTTCTCAACACTCGCTTGTGGATTTTCGGAACCTTAAATACGACAATTTCGTCGATTAACCAAGCCATGCACCTCATCGCTGCAGATGATTTTGTTCGAACCATAGCTGCCAAACCTTTATTATTTTTAAAATATTGCTCAACAATGAAAAAGCTTTGTTCTATCATGTAGCGCTCCATTTTTAATAATCTTGAACTGTCAACTGGCACGGTGTCTTTTTCCTTCGGTGGCAATACTTTACTACACAATTTGGCGCAAAATTCAAATCTTTCCAGTATTTTCGGACAACCTATTGTATATTATAACCCTTTAATGGATCTTATAAAATTATTTTGGTGCTACGATGAATTTATCTTACTTAACCATTTAAATACTGAAAATTTATAGAATTTTTCTAAATTTATGGAGAACTATAAATTTTGATTGATTTTAATTATTTTCCAAATTTCCAAAAAATTGTCTTCTATTTTTAAATTGTTTTACCCAAAAAAAAATACAATACTTTTTTTTTAATTTGAAATGTTCTTTCTTATTTATCCACCTATTGTATAACAATTTTCATAAACTATTTTATAACAATTTTAATAAAAATATAATATGACAGTTAATTAAAATTCAAAACATATACCATATAGCAAGTCTTTTAACACAAACATTTTTTTAAAAATAAAGTTCTTTTTTTCAAATAAATTCAAATTGAAATTTATACTCAAACAAGCAAAACTTATATGTGTATTAATTATAAGTGAATAAATTTAAAGAAAAACAAAAAGAAAACTTATTTCTATGGACATTTTATGAAGGTCATTAAAAATGGGTGCGTCATTCTTAACTGCCATATTTGTTTTCCAATTCAAATTCTTAGTGAAATATTTTCTAATAAAATTTTTGTTATTGAATTGAATTTAATAGAAAATTTTTCATTGAAAATTATTATTATTTTTTACATCCACAATATATGAAATATTTGTACATGTCGTATTGGTAATATTTTATTTATCCTTGTGACCAACCGGCAATCTTAGTAGTAGTAGCTTTTGTCGATGATATTTTTTTTTTAAATGTGGGTAACACTGATTATGGCGAATGTGGTAATGGCGTTGGCCATCATTTTTGCTTCTTTTCTCTCCCTTTGTCTGACTCTGTTTCACTTAAAGGAAGTTTTGTCTATGGCAGCCGTCATTCGTTAAGTTGAACGGCCATGAAAATCGTCCGATACGCATACACTGGCATAATCAAACATAAAATGCCAAAAGAAGAGCAAAAATCGTATCTTTCAGTTATTTCTTTTATATAATAATACTATGGTTATGGTGGTGGTGCGAGACGCTGGAAAAGGGTAAAGAGGAAAACATTTTTCTAGGTTTCAATTTTTGGCCTTTTCTTTTCACTGCATTTTTGTTTTATTTTTCGTTTAAAAAAAATTTTATCGTAGGACTATGAAGAATACCAAACAAAAAAGCTTTGGAGCTCTGTACGCACACTAAACCAAACACACACACACACACATATATATACGAAATTTTAATCCCAATTTACTTAGCAGGCATAAGTACAGCTTAGTGCACTCCTAAATATGACCGTACATACACATGCACATGCACAAATACCCGATACATCGTACGGCCGCCAAAACCAAAAGCCATCAGCCATGCTTCTTCTCATTGAAGTTTTATATACAAACAGATAAAAAAAAAGATTGGCGAAAAGAAAAAAAATATCCTAAACTAAATGAATTTTTTGTCATACTAATCAAAACAGAGGCTTATCCATCCACCCCTCCCTCCGAAACGCACATCAGACATAATACATACAAAAATCTATTCATATGCAAACATACTATTTAAAGTGCATAATATTGTGCGTTTTTTGTATTTATGCGCATATATATATATGTATATGTGTGTGTGTATATATCACAACATATCGTATAATTAATAATGCAAGCGGACGAAATTTACGGAAAAAACGAAGAGAAATTCTGAAGTAGGAAAAAAAATTGTATAAGCTGCACACACAATTGCATTGCAATTGCATTCCTCCGCTGACGTCGCTGCAGAATTAACCTCGTTTAAAGGCTCTACATATTCGGCGCCATAGATTTATGTATAGCCAGACGTCTTACCAGACAATGCAACTGCCAAGAGCGACTAGAACTTTAATTGTAATTTGAACTGCAACAGCGACTGCAACTGCATTCATTGCAGTAAAAACACACACGCGCAAAGAATTAAGTCCAAAAACCCACACACTACGATTCAGAATCGAACGAAAACAGAGAGAGCACACAGAAAAATGGAAAGCGCAGCAAATGTGCATCAACCAACGATGGCTGATGACGGTTTATTATTGTCGATGATGGGGCTGACTGGTAGACGCACGACCGCACAACGATTCACGGTTGACGATCGTTGATATTTTCGTTCGCAGTGCATTTTCGATATTTTATGGTAAAGTTCTTAAAAGTGCATTTTTCGATAATAATAATAATCGTACAAAAAAAAAATGTTTTTTTCGATGCATCCAGCCATACCATATTTGGTATCTGTTTTTTTGTGTTTGTTTTTTGTTTGTTTTTTTTTCAGATTGGCGTAACAACAAAATAATGCAGAAACTCAAAGCATACTCACACAAAGCTGATTACATGCTAATATATATGAAAAATGCACTTACGAACACAACGAAAGCCACCCAACCAAAAACAAAAACGAAAAAACGCCACCAAACTTCAAAATACATCGAAAGACGACACGCATAGGCTGGATGTACGTAAACGTATCTATATACATATGTACAGATAATATCTCCATATCTCCATGTGCATATACATACGAATATATTTTATATTGTATAATTATTATTCACCCCCACTTTTATACGGGCATATCTTACTTTTTCAACTGTTATAATAATGTGTCGCCCTAGACTTCGGCTTTCGGCGGGTATAATTTTTTGCCCATTTTTCCCAAATGTGAAGGTGTGTTGATGGTTTTTTTTCCTATCCGCTTTTTGTTTTCCGTTGGTATAATAATACCACTGCGTTTTCTATTTGTTTTTATTTCCATGCACCTTAATAGGAGGAGCCCAAAAAACACGAAAAACAACAATAAAATGTCGGAGGGAAAAAAAAACATTGACAAATAGAAAAATGACTATAGCAGTACGAGAAAAAAATGACTTAATAGAAGAGGAAGAAAACAAACAACCACCAACAAAAAAATAGAAAATACACAAACACACGAAAAAACCGAAACTGAAATTCGATTCAGCTTAGTCACGGTCAGAAAGAAATACAATCGAACGAAAAAGCCAAAGCCAAACGAGAGGGAAAAAACACCAACAATTTAGAGAAAACAACAAATTTTCAAGTTTTTTTTTTTGTTGTTTGAAAATTTTCTAAATTGACGTAAAAATTTCATAAAAAAATACGAAACAAAATGGCGTATTTTTTCCACCATTTCTTGGTGGTTGATTATCTTATCGTCGTAATGGCGGTGCAGCATGACATCACACTAACCGAAAAATATAAAGAATTATTTGTCAATTGCATTGTATAACGAATATTTTTAAGCTTTCATGTTCACATATACATGTGCGTGCTTATATTTTATTTTTTATTTTATTTTCTTTGTTTTAATAACGATAAAGAATATTTAATATTTGAAATTATTGCATGTGTGCGTTTGTTAACCAAAATGGAGAAAAAAGGTTCTTATCTTCGATTGATTTTAAGGAACTCTAATGTTTGATAATTTGTTTTTCTTTGTTGTTTGTGTTTGAGAATATTTGGCATTTTCTGAAAATTTTCACTTTATTTAGTTTTTTTTATATAGACACCATTTATTTTAATTAATATTATAAGATCAACATAAAAATCTATTTTTTGTATTAAGACAAATTGAAAATACTATTGAATAGTCTCAGAAATGCAATTTAAAAAAAATTATAGACAAATCTCCATTGTATAATTATAGACTAAATCAAAAAAAAATCGCTATTATATAAATTATTTTTCAATGAAAATTCATTTGATTTGTTGACTCATCGAAGAGTGTTTTTTTTTATTTCCTTAAAAAGTTTATCTTTAGGAGGAAAATTGAATCATACTCGACTTCCTGAAATATTATATAATAAACTTGATCTTTTATTACATGGTCACCATTAAATTATGTATATTAACATTTTTAAAATGACATCAAAAGATCGTTGGTAAATCTCTAGGGGTCCCTTATCAAAAGAAATTTTTAAATTTTTAAAGGTCTGCTTTCTCTTATGTATTTTTCTTGACAGTAATTATTAAAATACAGAATGGCGCAAAAGTGATCCGTTTGTTGATTATATTTATTCAGACGTTGAAATTTTGTTTGGTTCAGAAATGTCATAATACGCCATTTGAAAAAATGAGAGCATTTTTTGAGCCACTTGATGACTTTTGCGCCACCTGTTATAAGAAATAGAACAACTACAGCACAATAGAAATTTTAGTGCAACACAATATGTACAAATTTGACGCAGACGAGGTACACAGTCGTTAGCGTACTGGAATAACATCCAAGAGGTTGGGGGTTCGAATCCCAATGAGGTATGGTCCTACGGTAATTCGCAAAAATCTGTTTTCTTTCCATTCTAATTTTATTTCTTTACCTAGTCATCCCTTGCTGCAAAATTGCCTTTAGTCTCGTGGCGCTTAGAATAATACATTTCAGTACAAACAAACAACAACAACAACAACAAATTTGACGCAAATATTTTAAAATAAAATCTAATTTTTAGCATAAACTCAAACTTAACATACGAGGTCTGTTAAAAAAATATCGCGAATTGTGAATTTCCGCGGGTTACATATATTCGATTTTCCGTTATATTGGTACTCATGTCTCTCACTTATGCCGACAAGTTCGGCCATTTTGAATATTCAGTTAATTTTTGACAGCTGCTTTGCTTGCACGTGTTTTGGCTCGTCTTCGATTTTTGCCCATTCCAAAAAATGGATCAAAGAATCTGTGTCGGGAACAAGCAAAAGTCACAGGGGGCCAGATCAGGGGAATCATTATTAGTGTGTTGTTTTTGGCCAAAAATTCGCGCACAAGCAACGATGCGTGAGCAGGGGCGTTATTATGGTGCAAAAGCCAATTTTTGTTCTTGCACAAAATTCCGGGCGTTTCTGGCGGATTGCTTCGCGCAACTTGCGCATAACTTACAGGTAATATTACTTATTGACCGTTGTACCCTGTGGCAAGAACTTATGATGCACCACGCCCCTGCAATCGAAGAAAACTGTAAGTAAAACCTTCACATTCGACCGAACTTGGCGCGCTTTTTTTGGTCTTGGCTCGTGCGGCAGCTTCTATTGGGATGATTGAGCTTTGGTTTTCTCGTCATAACTATAAACCCATGATTCGTCACCAGTTATGACCCTCTGGAGCAAATTTGGGTCGTCGTGGGCAGAGACCAACAGCTCCTTAGCAATGTTAATGCGATGCTGTTTTTGGTCAAAATTGGGCAAAAATCGAAGACGAGCCAAAGTATGTGCAAGCAAAGCAACTGTCAAAAATTAACTGAATATTAAAAATGGCAGAAATTGTCGGCATAAGTGAGAGACATGAGTACCAACATAATGGTACAAAAAATCGAAAATCGAATATACATAACCCGCGCAAATTCAAAATTCTCGATACTTTTTTAACACACCTCAAAATTTGTGATACTCTCATCATTATAAGTATCAAAATTAATAGATTACAACGAGTAAATCACTTAAATCGATCACGAATGAAAATGATTAAAGTCAAAATAACGGGTTATCCATTTCGTGGTTTGGAAAGTGCAGCCCTGTCATTTGACAGCTGTTAAATATATATCATGTGTCAACCAAAGTAACATTCGTAAAGTTTAGGGTTTGTCATTTTACATTTTGAATCGATCAACCACCAAACAAAGCGGTAAACTTGTAAAAACTTTCTATAAATGTGATAATTGTGTGGAAAGCACATTTCTCGCTTTAAGAGGAGATTATGAAGGCTTATTTTTTGCTCAGTGGATTCGGCAATAATTTGCAATGTATGGAGTTTTTTCTGGTTATTTTAGATAATGTAAAATTTCAAACTTAAAATCTAAATATCCGCGAAAAGTGACTTTTAGGTGTTCATTATATTTTGAGGGTATTATTACCCTTTGATAATTTGTAGACCTATATACAACATCGTGTTTTTGTGAGCAAAATTCAAATTTTAGAACATTTTTTAGTCAAGATATGACCGAATTACATTCTGAAATTTTTGAAAACATCATAAAAAACCGCCTTAAAAGGATCAAGTGCTACAATAAGTCTTGTGGTACTTAATTGAATGATGTTATTTCTGATGCGTAATGGCAAAGTTTAAATAATATAATAAAATAAAACTTTTAGAAAAGTCTAAAATGTATTGTATTTAACTTCACTTTAGAAAGCGTAAATTGGTTAATTTTGTATGTCCTTTTTCCCGTGAAAAGACGATATATGTAAATAAGATCATAAATATTTAAGGAATGTATTTATTTCACTATAAAACCTACTCTGTATTGTGCACATATTTATATACGAGTACATGTCCGGCTCGTATAATAATAGCTCTGATATAAATAAAAGGAACAAATAAATTAATTTTAATACTATTAAGGAATTATTTTTTTACTTATGAATATGAGTATCTTTTTTTTTACTTTTTAGATTCTTTAGCAAATAATGAAAACTCTAACAAACTGAATTTGAAGCCCTAATTAAATTGGTTTTGAATATCCTGGAGAGTGATCGATTTTAAAATCAAATGAACAAGTTATCGCGTTTATTTTTAAATTTGAAATTATATTAAAACACAAAAATAGCTCAATGTGAGCTACTAATTCAACTAAAATGACTAATAAGCAATTTAAAATGGAAATTTGTTCAACAAAAAAAAGATGTTTCCAGTTAAATGAAAAAGGTAAGGCAAAGTGCAATAAATATTTACAAAAAAAAAACATATTTTACAATCGATATTGTGGTTAGGGTTCTCAAAAATGTCCACCATTTTCGTGTTGATTCATTACGATAGGCGTTAAAATGTTGTATTCGCGTGTTGCCACCTGTGCAGTTACATTTTGACAAATACAAATACGAAATTTCACTTATTCAACTGATCGATCTGCTGTGAATGGTTTTGTAATTTTCCACATTACAGAATAAAGAAAAATGCAATTGCGAAAATTTTTCGAACAAAACTTCGAAATGAACAAAGGTCTAAAACAAAAACTTGTTTATATTAAATAAAAATTTGATCTTTTTTATTTGTAACTTTGTTTTTAATCAAATTCAAACAACAAATGAATCAGGCAGGCCAAGCTGCGTTCATGTGCTCGTTACATGAATTCATCTGACAACAAACCAATGTTAAATTAGTAATATTTTATTGTACATATTCCACTAAAACTATTTCTTTTTTTTTAATAAAAATATAAAAAAATAATTCGAACTATACGATAAGAAAAATAAAATTTATCGATAAAGTAGGTTTTTTACAGATAGAGGCAAAGAAAAATTTTTTTTTTATTTAAATTCTAATAGAAATAAAATACAAAAATTCTGTCAAATGCAATTACGATAAAAGCAAAAGCCTCCAACACAATAAAAAGTGAGCAATTAAAAATAGGGGGGAAAAGAAAGGAATAGGAAATTTTTTGAATTGTGATGACGTAATCATAGATAAATTGTGCAATATTTCTTTCGGTCGCACACACCTTGAGAAATTTCTCAACGAATAAGTTTGGCAGTGGCGGCGAGCGTTTAAGCCTGGATGGCCGTGTGCAAATTAGGCGTTTAGTAAGAAATGAACCCACCACGCCGATTTTATTGGTAATGCAGCACCCTCTGGAACCGCTAAATTTAATTATACATATCAATTTGGAGAAAATGTTCTGTTTATTATTGTAATTTGTAGTTGGTTTTTTTTTTAGAAAAGAAAATAAGTTTCAAAATTTGTTTTTTTTTTATTTGTATTTTCTGACTAAATATTAAATCAATTAGCGATATTTTAGTTTAATGAAAGGATTATCCAATTTGTGCATTGGAAAGTGCACAATGTTTCAAAGTTCAAATGTCGCACCATACAAGGGTGAAATGGTCTTTTGTGTATCAGTTGGGGGTTTTTAGTGCCCCAATAGCGGCTATTCTATTTATTATCATTTGCCTGCAGCTGTTGTGTTAATTGAATTTTATATGGGTGAAAAATACATTTTTTTGGAAAAATTTTAACAAACGATGAGAGGAACCCGGACACACAGCAACACTGTGCCTCACTGCATCAATCTTTTCAGGTGCACGTTGGCTTAATTGTCGCTCAATCTTCGCTTTATCTCTCAGTGTATGCATATTTTTATTCATTACACGCTGAATGGTTGACATGTTCGGCATTTATTAACACTAAAAAAATCACGTAATTTTCTCCGCGTATTTACAATTGAACAATTATTTAAATAAAATGTTTTAATAATTTCAACACGTTGTTGCGGCGTTAGATAATAGACAAATGTCATTCGAAAAAAGAAAAAAACAAATGGCGGCCAAACAAATTCAACCTGGAACATAGAAAGCACCCTGTATGTACATTATTCCACGATATTTTGCATAACCTAACAAAAAAAAACTGCGTCAAATCGCACAATCTTAGAGGCCAATTGACATAAACAAATCACGCAATTATACGTCCTGGGAACTTTTCGCTCAATAATGTCAAGACTCGTTATGCCTTATAGCTTTTGGCATCTTTTTGTTGAAACCACATTTTGTTTAAATTGAAATGTTCATGTTCAGGTCAAAAAAAACCGGTTATCAATACCAAAATTTTAGACCAAACAATACACCATTAAATCACATTTCGGGGATACAATGGCTTCTTCACAATAACTTGTGGATTTTCAGAGCCCCATTTATGATAATTTTACTTACTCACGTAACTATCGAACGAAAATTATGACGACCATAATTTTCTCTTAAAGCGCCTCTTTTGAAAAAGTTTTTTTTTTAAATCTGGACGCCTTGTTAAGTGAATAATATGATCCATAATATAGAATTGTAAACCTCAAACTACAAAAATATTATATTAACTAATATATAATATATATACATATATATCTTATCTAACTAAGATACCATTTTCATAAAAAAGCAAGCCCATATTTTTGGTTCTTATAGTATTACTATTTATATTAATTAAGTGATTATTAAAAATTTATGTTATTTAATATGTTTAATATTCAAAAATATTTTAGATATTAATACCAATTAAAATTGATAGTATAGTAAGAATTTTGCATAACGTTCACAATATTAACTTATAAAGTTAAGTTTCTATTAAAATACAAGCTTTTGGAATTAAATTTTTTTTGCACAACTATTTTTTATAAAAGTTTTCCATTAATTAAATAGCAAATTAAATTAAAAATATATTCATGAATTAATAATCGTGTAAAATACAATATTTATGTATGTTTACTATTAAAAAAATAACTATTGCATAATTATTGTCATTAAAAGTTTCTGTTTGATATAATTTGAAAATTGTTTTTCTTAGATTTTACGAAAAATAATAAAATTATTTGTTAAAAACACACCACACCGCTTGAATTGAATTGTTTTTACATTATCATAGATGGTGCTCATAAATTATATAAAAAAGTACAATCAGGTTTTTTCTGATAGTCTACGAAAAATCACCATAATCGAAATAATCTAAATTTAATTGTTAGCTATGGTTCGAAATAAAACAAATTTAATTCAATACTGCAAAGACCTCATTAAATTGCCTTACAGAATTTGATCTTTTTTTCGATACTTCCAAATAAGTCCATATTGACAAACCGAAATAAATTCTGTGTTAACGTTTTCAAAGCTTGCATTTGGTAGTTTTAAATGCATGTGCAACACCAGCCAAGTGGAATTACGGCAACAATACTACTACAGAGACAAAACTATTGTAGCTCAACGTCTAAACGCTGGAAATTCAAGATCTTCATGGTCAAAATACAAAACGAATTCAGTAAACGGGCTTTCGACAAGGTAAACTCGATTATTTTCGAATGCAATTTTTCTCGTTCATCTCATTTTTAATGCAATTTTTCTTATGTTTATCGCATCGATATTTTGTCTCCTTCTTAATTTGTTTTTTTTTTATTTTTAATATTTAACAATTTATAAAGTTAGTCATAAATAAAGATTTTAAAAAAAATCTTTACTTTAATTAAAATTTCTTATCACGTATATAATGATTTTTCACTAATATAAAAAAATATTATTTTCTTAGTCGAAAAGAAATTTTAATAAATTGTAGAGGTAATATAAAAGTGGATTCAAAATGTATGTTCAAAAACAATTTTCCTAATCGTTAAGCTTCTCCTTAAAACACTTTCCCTTTTGTAATTATATTTAATTAAATTACTATATTTTATTATAAAAATGACAATCGTTTAAGAAAATTAATATTCCTTAAAATAAAAGAGATGCTTTTATGATAATTTTAAATTGTTGAATTGAAGTTGTTCGTTTTTGTTTTTCCAAATTTGACGCAATACAATATTAAGTGTATTGTAATAGTATAAAAGCATTGATGGACTATAATCTCTACATAGCTGGATATTTAAGCTGATGACAAAAATAAAAAAAAATTTTAATAAGATCTCTCATATTAAAGGTTTAGTTATTTTTTTTTAAAAATATAAATAAATTTTAGACTAAAATTACACAATTAAAAATATATTATTAAAACCAATTTACAAGTTGTGACAGGAAAGAAATAAGATTTTTTTTTTTTGGAAAAATTATATTTTTTCTATATATCAATGGTCGTTTCTTTCAAGCAGTTTCCTTGGGCAACTATACATCAGCGGAGGTGGTCTTTTCACTTCTCGCAGAAGTGCTAGAAGGCTTTATCTGAAATCGCCTTCAGCTCCTCGGTTACACTCCTTTGAATGTTACTGACAGTACAAAGTTTATGTTATTTCACGTATTTGTTTTTATCCTGGGCAACAAAAAAAGGTCACATGGGGACTGTGATCAGGTGAAATATGGTGTTTGGAAACAAGGGAAACGATAAAAACTCGTTCATAGAGATGACTGTGTAACTGGAACGTTATTATTGTATAGAGTATCTGCCCCGTTCGATCTGACACGATAAAACTTTATTCTGAGTCTATCAAATACTTTTCATCAGGTCGGGTCTCACCCACGAACCTAAGCTGGAACTTATAAGGTTCCTTTCCGTAGCTCAATGAGCGGAGCACACCCCGAAGTACTCTTAATACAAAAATTAGTACCACAGAAATCGAGTGCCCCATAATGTTAAACCACACTGTTCCCTCGCCACAAACAGTTGAGGTAATCACCATGTAACTGGTTGCTTACTGTTAATCGCTAATCAGGTTTGGCGGTACGTTGATAGGGATTGTCCTACGGTTGTATGCGGCTCTATGTAGGTACTGTCAGTTAAAAACAACAGTATTTTCGCTCTGGCCTTAGGTCAGATGAATAGAACGGCTGGGCAAATTCGTTGAGGGATATGGTCGTGTGACAGAAGATGTGCCATGGTAGGGAAACCTACTGTATGCAATGTCCAATTTGACACGAAGATCTATTTTTCTGATAATTTCAAGCTAATTTCATTAGCTTCATTATTCATCGATGATCTAACCTCACAAGAACCTTTACTCGTTTCACATTTTTATCTGTTTTCGATGCTGGAGGCCTCCTTCAAAAATATTTATGTTCCACTACCTCTTGGTCTTCCAAATATACTCTTTGAAAATTTTCAGTTTGGTACATCGTTCAAAATTTTCGATGGCACATCGTTGCTCCAAATTTCGAAAAATGACGATCTATACGGTCGCTTTGTTGAAGTAAAGTCTGCAGTATTACCAAATAGGTCTTAGTGATTCCAGTCCCATTACTTTTCTGCTACTCCTCGTATGTATCTAAGATTTGTTTTACCTGCAAAGGTTTATTCTAGACTTAAATTGACAGAAACATTCTTGGAGCATACTTAAATTGTGATAGTAACAAAAATCATATATTTACTAGGTTTTGAGGTCTTATTTTTTTTTAAATAATTCAAATGATGATCTTTGTAAGATTAATTTAGATGAATTTCTGCATTCATGCATGATATAGTACTTATAAATAATAAATAGAAAAAAATGTTCTCTACATTTTTTGCTGATAAATTCCCTAAAAGCAAATCTAAAAAGATTTTTAATTATTTTCTTTTCAAATTTCCATATATATTGAAAATTTATTAAATAAAAATTATTAAATTTTACAGCAAATAGAATAAAGCTCTGCATTAGCTTAGCCTTAATTAAGGCTAACCTGTAGTAGTATTGGCAAGTAGTAAACTTAAAAAAGTGTAAATGGAAAATCTCTTTTAATATGAGTAACTATTTTTAGAAAATTTATAGAAAATATAAAATTACAATTAAGAATAAAGGTTCTAACATTGAGAGTATTCTCATGTAGTAAATATTATACTCGTATATATATATCTGAAAAGTTTTATTTAATTCTTTTTGGAGCCCACATCCAGTAGGAAGTATTTTTATTATATTTTGTATATACGTACTTATTGTGGATGGAATGTTGAATTTCGAGGACAAATCTTTTCATTGACGCACGAGTAAAATTACTTCTCATTTACGAAATCGTTCGTTTATGAATATAAAGACCAACTCCGAGGAGATAATAAATTCATTATGCTCAGTAAGCGTATTAAATGGATTTGTTTATCCATTTAATAAACCCCTACACCAACAAAAGGTCTCAGTTATTCTGAAATAGATTTTTCCCTACACTTTATCAATTCTTAAGATATCCATTGCCAAAATGTATCACCAAGAAGAGTGTTTATAAATTTTTGCGTAAACATTTTTGGCTGGTCAAATTAAGTGCTTTATAGTCGAAAAATCAACTCTATTTTGATAATTTGTTTATTTCTTGTTCATTTTTTTGTTGTTTTTAATATAAATAATCTCAAATTTCAGTAAAGTTAAATTCGTTCTTGCCAAAAAAAAAACTTAACTGCAAATTTGGCGAAATTCTAGAAGTGTTTGCATTTAATTAAATGAATCCAGAATGAAAAAAATATTGCTCATTAAAAATGATATATTCGGAAATAAACAAAATTACTAAGCAGTTCTATTTAACAGAGGAAGTGGACAACATTTTCAATAACATTTCTATTTTTGAATTTGAATTCTTAAAATATTTTGTTTATGCGATAAATCAAATAGTTATTCATTGCAAAATATATAAAATAATTTATTGTATTAGTAATAGAAGCGTTCTATTCTACACTGCCTAATAGCAACAAAAAAAACCAGTATTTTATATTGTTTCAATCAATAATTACCAATAGAAAAAATATATTTTTTTAGATATTATTAAGTTTTTTTTTATTGGAAATATTTAATTAATACTTTTATCAATCAAGCATTATTAAATAAATTCTTATCAAGTAACATCAGCTAATCAGTCACTAACTAGTATTTGTTTAATGCTATAATTGAAAAAAAATAATATTTGCAATTCTGTGTAACGATTTGGCGTCAAACTTTGTATTAAGCTTGGTGAAAAAGTGAATTCGACTTATGAAAACTTACAACAATGGCAACATTTTTTTGGTGGCATTAGGCATTTTTAGAGGGCCGAGAACCAATGGAAGACGACTCTTTCACAGTGATCGAAAACTGACGAAAATATGTAACGAGTGACGACGATTCTTGTGTGGTCAGAAATTCGATTGACGTTAAAGCTCTTTGAAAGGAGTCTCAGAAAGAGAGTTCTGCGCGTTATGTCGGAAAAGATACTTCACCAAAATAACCCCACTCCCTCCCTCCCACCTTACTTATGACTATGCCATCAACAGGTATTTCTGCGATTCCACAGCCCCCACACTTGAAAAGACGTTATCTTGGTACCCTCGATAGTATCCAAAGAAGGAGTGAAAACAATTCCTCCGCCGCTGTATAGCTACTCAAGGGAACCTCTTAAATAGGATAACCTTGATGTTTAAAAATTATTTGTTGTTGAAATACTGAGTTGTGTAATTTGGGAACCACGAGGGGTGGTGGCATAAAAAAAATAAGTTTCTTTAAAAAACTTTTCCATATTACCTATAAAAAAAAACAAAATAATTTTTCTACTTATGAAATACGAGCACGTGTACTCGTATTTCCTTTAATAAAATTACAACAAAAAAAAACATCCTCAAACTTCAAATATTTTGAGAATTACCCGATTTTCGTTTCATTCATATGTATAACAATTGCAAAAAGGCAAAAATAATAAAAGTAAATAAAGAAAAAATTGAAAAAAAATGCATTTTTTACATAATTTTAATTCATAAATGGACAAAGTGCATTTTTGAATAATAATAACAGCAGATGCAAACGGGAATTTAGATGAAATAAAACGAAAACAAAATCAAGTCAGACCCAAATCAAATAAATAAAACAATAGAAAAAGTAGTTAATTCATAGTGGAACGGGTGTCCTCAATATTTGACGACATTTCGTAACGTACGTTCAAAAAGAAACTAAAAACAAATAAAAAATAGCAAAATTAGAAAAATGGTGGACCGGAGGACAAGCGGATAGATAAATTAAATTGAAATTGGTGGTGCATCATCTGTGGTTCTCTCTCTCTCTCTCTCTCTCTCTATCTATCTATCTTTTTCGCTTTCCTCTCTATTTTGGATAATCAATCTCCACAAAAATTGTACGGAGTCGTCCGCCCATTTCTTTTTTACTATTTCAACATTCCTAACTACGAGTGCTAGCTTTGTCTCTTTTCCTCAACATTTCTGTGCAGCTAAGTTTTGCGTGCGTAGTTGTAGGAATATATTGTAGATGCGCGCCTAACGACGCATAGCGATGATAGGCACATGCAGTTACATTTACGGCGATATAAAATTGTTTTTACAAGCTGTACGCGCATTTGAGAGAGCATGGGAAATTTTGAGCTACACTTTGTCGCTGCAGTAGTGTAGCTGATGCGTTAACATTGCTTCTCGATTTCTTCTTCTTATTTCAAAGCTCTTACTGTACCATTACCGCTTTAGTGCGCCCATTAATAAATTACTAAAACAAATTCTTTTATGCATTTAAGAATATCCACGACCGTACACATAAGTGCTTATATAAAAATACATTAACTTATTTTAGTTTCGCGGTGTTCGTTTAACCACTGGAACTGAATAAACAGAAAAATTGTTCTTCATTTTTTAAAATTTACATGTACACTTTTACTGCAAATTTGCAAATATTTTTCGATTTATCAACTATCTTCGTTGGTTTTTTTTTTCAAACCAAACGCAATTTTAATAATAATAATAATGAACATATTATTATTTTTATTATTATAGTAGATGTTACGAGAGCATGAATAACAAAATCAAGTCAATCATAAATTTGACGCAAAATTTTCGTTAAAAACGAAAAATCAAAGATGGCCGCTGCAAGAGCCAAATCTTGTAAGAGAATATTTACTACGACTAGATACGAAATTCGCTAAAAAAAATACTTTTTACAAATGTTATTCTCATCTACACACAGCCATGGAAAAATGCACTTTTGCATACACCGACATTATTATTGCACACACAATATTATAAAACGAACGACGGCCTAAGAGTTGAACAAGTGCATTCAATATAAAACTTTGATATTTATTTATTGTGTTATAACCTAAATCTAGGCATACAAACCTATTAAATATTAATAAATATACATATGTACATTTATTGCACACATATAAATTTGTATCTTTTGCATAGACCTACAGCCATATGTATTTACTCTTAGAGAGTGGATTGTTTGCTAGATTGTGTTTTAGTTGGAATTATTTTGCCGGCATATAACAGGTGGATGTGCTGTAACACTTAAGTTTATCTATGCAATCTGAACGACCAATGTCTTCGTTTTCTTCTTCGATCAAGTTCAATTAATATAAACACTTGTTGTTGTTAATACGCACAATTTTTATCGTTTTTATTTTTTAAACTATTAATTATTATTAATACTAAATATCCATATCTATGTATTGTACATAGATGAAAATACAAATACATGTTTATATTATTTTGTCAATTTGTTTTAAAAACGTTTTTTTATTGATTTTTTTTAAATATTTGTATTTTTTATAATTATTTATTAAAAATTTTCTTAATTAAATTAAATCGTTAAGTAATTATTAAATTATATCAAAATAGTATCATAAATCTTTTGGGCACTATAGAATAAGCAAAAAGAACAAAAATAAATAAATAGATATAAAAAAATTTGTTACTAAAATATTACTAATAATATTTTCATAATTATTTCGTAAAAATTAATAAGATAATTTTTTTTAAACTCTTACAACAGCAATTAACATTTTTCCAATTGTTTTTAAACAGCGTTTTTTTTCTACAGTATTATAGAATTATTTTTTATTTTAATATATATTTTTATCTATTCACATTTCATTTAAATCCTTAAAGTTCCTTCCATTATAATTGATGATCCTTAATTTTTAGTTTTGTAGTTTTTTTCCCACAAAAAACGTATTTATTCATCAATTAAAAGTAAAAAAAAAAAAGTTTTAATTTGATTGAATTAATAAATTATTTTGGAACAAAAAAATTATTAAATAAACTTTAAAACCAATAAAAATAAACTGACTAAAAACGAAATTCCACACTTTAACACAAAATAATGGCGCATAAAAAATTATTAATTTTTTTCTTTATTGTATACTTCCGTATAATTAACAATAAACTTAATTTACAATGGTACACACAACTACATATTTAATGGAAACTTTTAACAAAACAGTAAACCGCGATCATTGTAACGTGAATTAAGAAGAAACGAAACGGCGCGACGTGGCCAAAACATGCGACGAGCTACAAATGAGAAGACTCAGTCCAAAATTAATAATTTTTATTTGAAAAAATTTTTTGTCAGTAGAATTTTGTAGGTTTATTATAGGTTCGGTGCTTGTCGTTGGTTGATTGGTTAGCTGGCTAGTTGGTTAGTTGGTTCGAGAGGCAGTCGGCATTTTGATTCGTTTGTTTAGTTTGATGGTCGACGGATTAGATGTTTGGTTGGTTAGTTGGTGGGCTAGTTTTTTCTCTTTTCTTTTTATTTTTGAATGTTTTATTGCTGTCCGTGGGGATATTATAGGAAGCAAAGAAACAAAAAACGCACACGAATAGATAAGCACAAAAATTCTAGTGTGCATATTTTAAATGCATACCACCAATTGGAGTAAGAGTTATGAATGTGTGTAGGTTAAAAATGATCGTCTCTAGTAATGAGGCCGAAACACTATTCCGACGTGTGGTGATTTCATGGCTGTCAAAATTTTTAAAACCTTCACAATCTCATGGGAGAGCACACATTTACTTATCGAATTAACTTTTGTTTCTAATTTTTCGTTATCGTTGTAGTATTGCCATACATTTCAGTTTTTGATTATGTGGCAGCATTGTAGAAATTGAAATCAAAGGCAAATTGAATTAAACATATTATATAAAATAATAAACTGAACAGATTATATTTTTTAACTAGTTGCCTTGGTTTCGATTTATTGAATCGGACGAGATCCCTGACAGTAGATCTCGTCGGAATTGTGGTCGGGGCTTTAGAAGATAAGCAAAAATAACCAAGCGACAAATTATTTGAATTTTATGAATAGTCAAATGGTTGGTTGTGGGAGTAACTATAAAAACGAACACGCAGAAATACATTTATAAGGACAGCAGCAGCAGCAGTAGCAGTGAAGACAACGGCCATTTATTTTACTACACGATTGCGACACTCTCGTATAGTAAATCGTATAATTTTTTATAAAAATATTTTGAATTTTCCGCTACTGCTGTTTTGATTGTATGGTACGCAAAAATTACTATATGTAGAATTACAAATGCATATAAATAAACTTACATCAAAGTAAATATTTATGAGTATTTGTAAAATTGTATACAAACAATCTAAATAAGATTTGTATTAAATTTCCAATTTTTTATTGTTTTTATTGAAAACTCAATAAATATATTTATTTAATTATGAAATTTTTATGAAACTAAAATAAATATTTTTATTATATATTGTAATATAACTATATAGAAATTTATTATTCTTAAATTGTTTGTTTAATTAAATCAACATTTTAAAAACTTACATAGAATTTATTGATGTACACCGATTTTGAATTTATATGGTAGAGGGCACTAGAATATATTTTTTCCATTTCTTTTATTTTATCCTTTTCTTAATAACTGGAATTGTTCCTGTTTGATTTTTTTTAAAATTTCATTTGTTGCTATTTCTTTTTGAAATTGATTCTCTATAAATTTGTATTATTTTAGTTCCAAACACTTTTTAACACGCAATAAAAATATAGTAATTGGAATATTTAATTCAGTGTATTTATTCCTTAATTCACCTACATTATTAATTTGATTAAAAAATTAAACACGAACAATCCTATAAGAAAAATCAAAAAATTAAATTTTATTGAATAATTATTATTAGTATATGACTTTTTTTTTAAAGAATATTTTATATAATTTATTTCACTTTGGAGTCAATTTGTTTTCTTTTTTTTGTCATTTCTAAGTGCATTATAGCGATAATAGTATAGAAAATTTACCTTTTTTTTTGGTAAATATAAGAAAATAATAACAAATTGTTTTTTACTTATTTTTTTTCAAAGATTAAAAATATATTACAGGACATGAATAAAATCCAAAATCAAAATAGCTCGAACAAATAAAAAAACATTTACCAAAAGAGAAGATAATTTAAAAAAAAAACTTTTCCGTTTTATAATATTATTAAAAATGCAGTGTTACAATTAGTTTGTACATTAAATAAATATTAATAAATAGTACAATATTTATTACCTATAAAATTGTATATTTAGTACGTTAGGTGATTTTGAATTCGATATGAGGTTAGGATATACTCGTACTTAAGTTAAATCTAATATGTATGAGATGATAGTAAGTAAATGTTTAAATTTAATTTATGTGATAATTTAATATATTTTTAATATTATTTTTATGATTTTGATAAATTATTTCAAAATAATTGCAAATTAATTAACCGAGAATTATTTTTAAAGAGTTTTTTAAAACTATCCTAAAATGTATATAAAATATTGAAATATTTGGCTTCCTCATACAAAAAGATTCATTATGAATTATTTTATATATAAGAATAACTTATCTTAAATGTATTGTAAATAATTATGTTTTCGAATTGAACAAAAAAAAATATATTTTTATTAATTTTAATATTAGTTATTATTGGAAATAAATAAATAATTTTGTACAATAAATTTTATGGTTGCTTATACTTTGGACGCTAGTGTACATTCTGTTAAAAAAGTTTCAGTGAAAGTTATAGATTACGAATATAAAAAACAAATTTTTTCATTAACAAGTCATTTTCTATTTATTAAGAAATAAATAAAAAGAAATAAAATTGATTTATTAAGCAGTCGATTTTATTAACCGAATTCATTAGATAGACTTTTCTATTAAAATAAAGTAATAAAATTTAATTTAATATGTTACACTTTTATTAATGATAAAATTTAAAAAAAAAAATAAATAAATAAATTATAATACGAGCAATAGAAAAATATATAAAAAAAGCTTCTAATCACTTAGAAGGTTTCATATGCAAATAGTTGGGATATGCGTAAGTACATGTAGATTATCTAAGAGTGAGTTTGTATAAATATGTACGAGTATGGGTGAACTTTCCATGTTCTGGACTTACACAAGCATCTTTTATACACACGTATGTATACACAATCATGTAAATAGTGTTTTTCAAATTATTTCATTTACTTTTTTATAACAAAAAAAAAGTAATATACTTATTTAAACTTTTTTTTATAAAAAAGAATACTTTACTTTGGATTTTTTTATAATTTAAAAAAAATCCAAAGTAAAGTATTCTTTTTTATATTAAATCAAATTAATTGGTTACAGGTCTATAAGGTAATTTTTTAATTTAAACGGGGAAACAAAGAAAATCTGAAAGTGTGTCAATTTTTATTTAAAGAAATTTTCCAGCCCCAATTCACTTGCATAAGATTCTGAAACATTTTTTTCAATAATATTTCTTTATTAATTCGATTTTTTCCCATTATAACTTCAAAAAAAAATATCTCACCGATGCGATGCATCAAAAACTGCACGGCGCACCGACCAATATTATAAATAAGTTAAAAAAAATACGTTTTTTCCTACTTCTAAATTTGTTTATAAAACTAGTACAATAATTATACTTAAATTAGTTTTAATAGAGACCCACACACACACACACGAACGCATACACGTGGATCCATAAATTTATCTATTTTGGACTGAATGGAACACGTTTTCAATGCATTCATATGTTACTCCTCGTCATTTTAGATGTACATATACGCGTCTAAATAGGCATGCATATTTAACATATTGCATGTGCAGTAATTTAAATAAAAAGAAATAAAAACAAAAACCAAAATAAAATTTTAATATTTTCTCTATCTATGGTATCTATCCACCTATAATTATAATAATTTGCTGCGTAGATAAAAGACATACACGTGAAATATCAATAATATTTTTTGAATTTAAATTTTTAATTTTTTGGGGTTATTTTTTTGGTCTAAACATTTTTCTAGGATATTTTTTTAAACTTATATTCGTTGTGTTATTGCTGTATACAGTTTATTATAAAATAGAAGAGAGAGAAAAATTATGTGTATTTTTCCTCTCTCCTATTTATAACCAACATTATATTATATGAATAAAAATGAATTTTTGCATACAAATCTGTGTACATACGAGTACATATATTCGTACTCGTATTACGGGCAGGCAAAATAAATATGCGTATGGCGGGCTGTCGATATGTATTTTTATTGTAAATTGCAAGCAATATTAACGAACGAACATGAATGCATTCATATGCAATAGCAGAAAAAGCAACAGCAGGAGTAACAACTTGAAGGCCAGAAACGTCACAATTTTTTTATGCACATACTCTCGGATTTATGATGGATGGATGGGGATGCACCATCATCATCATCAGCAGTTTTAGTATTTCTGGTGTTTTGATAACCACCAGCGCACATTAGAGTTGATTGTGGGGTCGTTGGTTTCATGGATTCAAAACCATATGACTATGGATAGTACAGTTATGCCAATGTATGTGTGTGCATATGTGTGCGTGTATGTGAGCCTATGAACAAAAGTGCACTTATGTATACATATGTATAGGAATGATTATGTGTAGTATGGAAACAAAATGCACTTTTTGGATCGTCGGGGAAAGAGGGACCACAATTAAATAAGACATTTTTATTGTCATTGTATTTGTTCCGGTATCCTCTGTATTATAATCTGTATAATAAGGAAAATTTTAAATTTCAATTCAGTGAATATCCTTTTTTGTATCTTTATATAGTTCATCATGTGAGGATAGGTAATAAAACTCGATTCAATTCACATAGAAAGTTAAATAAAAATCATAGATGCAGTTTAAAAAATCCTTTAAGTAATTTTTAAATTACAAGAAAAAACTTTTTTTGTTTTTTTTTCAAAGCATCATCAAGTTATCAGACAAAAAAAAATATAAACACAAAAACATATACTAACACATAAGTATTTATTGATCATCAAACAGATTTACAATAAAATTATTATTTTTTAAGTCTAAATTCAAACTTACGAATAAATCGTTTTTCTTTACTACACGTAACTTAAATAGGACATACTTTATATGAAATAAAAAATCTTTTGACTTGTCCTCAATGAAATGCACTAATTATTTTTTTTAAATTATTTCATAATTTATTTAAGCTTTTTTCGATTATTATCAAAAAAAAATATTACAGTCACATTTTAAAGTAGGAAAATTTAAAAAAATAAACACATACACACATATAACAAAGAAAATATTAATTTTCTTTTATATTTTTGTATATTTTAACATACATCAAATTAAACGGAACTTTCTTTATGATGCGCAATATTTATTAGTGAATAAATAATATGAAAATTTCTAAGATTTTTATTTTATTTAAACTGAATATTATACCAAAAACAAAAACAATCTAAGCTATAATATTTACTTTGTTACGTACTAATCACAAATGACAAGAATAAACTAGAAATTCACAAATAGTTTTGCACAATTTTTTGACCGAATCAAAAATGATGGATTATTTTTCAATAGTTATAATTATAAATAATATTAATTTTTCGTTTGTTGTTGTATTGCTTTGTAACACCAAAAAAACGGCACACACACACACTTTTTTTTAGCAAATAGATTTTGAGGTAAAAAAAAAACAATTAAAAATTAAAGTTAGATAATTTTTAAAATAACACAAAAAAAAACTAAACAGGAGCAAAAATAGTTTGATTATTTGTTTGTTTATTGTTTTGTTTTGTTTGGTGTTTTTTTTTAAATAATAATAATTTATCTCTTTCGTCCCCTATGTGTGTTTATTTTTCAGTTCTTTACAATTTTAGAGCGACTCAGTAACTAAATGTACTATATACATTACATATAGCAAGAGGCGAGTGTAACCTTCATTGCCCGCGTCTCTCACCCATCCTCATACCCCTTTTTTGAGTAACGCAATACATTCTTAAATGAAATGTTTTTTCGTATTCTTATTTTTCTTCTTCTTCTTCTTCCTCACAAATACCCTTAAATAAAAGCGCGCAAATACTTTCATATATGCACAAACATCCCCAAAAACATATACACACACTTTCTCACAAAAATGCACATTCATTTATAACTTTTCCATATGTTAAATAATTATGGTCAATGGACGATACATGCATACAATCATCACTATTCAGTTGTATATGCATATGTGTATGTTCCGAAAATGAACTGATTGCACTTTGTCCGAAAATTATTAATTTTATTAAAAAAATTCTTAATAGAACGGGTGCACTAACATGTATTTTTCAAATGTATATTTTCCCACATATTCACTATTTATTTAAAAGAAAAAATATAAGCTAAAAGAATTCGAATTGCCAATACTAGTGACAATGCATATACTCGTAGAGTATTTATTATAATATTTGGTACTCGTTTATAAAATAGAGGACGACGATAACGCCAAAAGTGACTAAAACTGATGAAAGCGGCAACGTCCACACAACGACGACAGCGACAATGACGACAAAAACTTTGATGACGATGAAGGCGACGATAAAAACAAAGTCGGGAACAACAGTGCTGCCGTTAAAGAAGGTGGCTGGCTGGCTGGCTGGCTACAGTCTTACTTTAACCGAACTCCAACGAAAAAATGTGTGGTCACAGTCAAAATAATAAGGTTGGCACGATTTAATGACTAGAGTAACAAGAAGCGTGACAACGGCAGCAGCGGCAACTATACATGCATATGTAAATACTGTTTGTGGCGGTGCCTAAATTCGCAATGATTATGGCCAACAGCAACGAAACAGCGACAACAGCGACAATGCCAACGCAGTAGTAAACCTGGAACGCAACGCCATAGCGACGTCAACGCTGACGGTGATATTGAATAAGAAAAATAACTTCAACGAAATAACCATCGGCGACCGCATACACACTAAATATGCACTCAGCACTAACACACGCCCAACATCGAAAGCTCCACAGCACAATTTGCGGCTGCATTGCTGCATAAAGCCGATACCACCACCAGTGTACCATTCCACCGCTCAATCGAATCGAATTTTTCCCAAGCCTAAGCTCAGCGCTCCCCGTTGCAATTGCAATCGCCATCAGCGCTCTGTACATTACTCCATTCGCGCGCGCTCTCAAACCAACCCTACTTTTTATCTCAAGTCGAGTGAGTACATTTTTCTCCAGCGGTTTTTATTGAATGCAATGCAATATGCATACAGACAGCATGCTTATGCACACAACGGATACAGCGGCAACTTGTGCAGTATGTTACGGTTGCATACACATTATCACAATTCTATGCAATTTTGCATTTCATTTGCATGTAGTGGTTAAGAAATGCATTTAATTTCTAGATGGTATTTATTTCAATGCAATCAACGTAAGTACGTACGTGCGAGTAAAACGGTTAAGTGTGCATAGTAGAGTGGCCGAAATTGGAGGAAAGCGCTTTTTTAGCATATGCGAATGGTTCAAATTTCCATATATAAAAATATTACACAAATATACAAGCGCGTATAGTAACATATACACGTATACATTTGTAATAAAATCATTTTTGATGACAGCATAACCGACTGTCCTTCGACACTTACAGTCGAATAATGTGCATTCGTATTAATATTATTATTATTATTATTATATTATTATTACAAATTTTTATAGATTAGACTATATATGCACACATCCTGACATATGGGAGTGTTCATCTTTTTTTATTTAAAATATTATAGTGTATTCCATAATTTTTTGCTTCCAAAATAAATTATTTTTGGCGTACAAATACACACATATACATACATGCTATCGTTCAAATTTATGTACCATATATTCCTTCGTGCTCCAATGAAATGTTTTCTCCAAAATTATCAACGATACCGGCTACAGACATTTTCATTCTAAATGAATATTTTTGATATTGCAATCCTTTTTTCTTTTATGGGAAATTTTTCTTAAATTAATGACAAAAATTATTAAAATAACATAAGTAATACAGGGTTTATGTTTATTTCAATTGTATTTATTTATTTATAAAAAGTAAATAATAATTTAACAAATAAATACCAATTTAAAAACATACACATAATAAGTAAATGTTCTTCTGATAATAAAAGTTTAAAATAATAATTTTTCATTCAAAATTCCATAAAAAATTACTGATTTCGTGAAGGTTTCAAAAAATAAAGTTTTTAATAAAATAACAATAATAAAAATAATTAATCTTTTTTAATACTGGAAATTTCTCCATTAAAACCAATTCCGCAGATCATTTTCAATTTAAAATTTGTTTTTGAACTAAAAAGTTATTTTAATATGAATTTTAAATATAATTATTATATTTGACTACAAATTGATGATAATCTTTTGGACAAAACCTTGCTCTACTTCTTCACTATATGTGTCAAGAAAGAATCCAGTCGAGGCGGCGGTAGGCTGTTGCATCAAGTTGGCAAGTGGAGCACATCGGACTTCTCCGGTGGAATCATTGCTAATCGAAACTGTTCGTATACTTATCTTTACAAATCTCTTAGATAAAAGCATATGCTTTCCTAAGTACCCCTTTCACATTTTAACGAAAAACATTTTACCTAGGCTAAAGAAAGAGAATTCTTCCATCCTCCCCACTCAATTTTCACAGTTTCCTACCTAACTCAGATTAGAAAGCTTTATTAAGAGTAGAGTTTAAAATGTCTGCTGTGTCTTTAAGAACCTATGTGTAGAAGCTTCTACCGACGCCATTACAATATCTTTTTTGATTGCCGAATTTTTTGGCTCAAATAGCAATGTGTTGCGCTGTGAAATCTTCCCTTATATGGCATCAGTATTATAGGAAGGGGGAGGGGGAGGAAAAGCTATGGAATATCACAACGGCAAAATGTATTGAGATAACAATTAATACCAGAATACAACGAAGTCCTATCATATTTAGTGACAGCATTGGTACCCTTAAACCCATTCGTGGCTCATCGAGGGATCTAGCTTTTAGCAAAAGTAACCTTTTATAATAGGAGTGTTGTGTTGAATTGGGTGCCGGGTGATGTGAGAATTTTGGGCAATGAAAGAGTTCACAAGTTGGCTGGAGAAAAACATCGTCGGCCAGTGCTCACATGAAATCCCAATCTGCGTCGCCTACTAACAAAGTGGCAATATTTTTGTCGACTTGTTGAGTAATCATTATTAAACCAGTCTCTTTAACATCATCACTCAAACCCTGGATCTAAATCGGGACTTTCTTTTTGGCAACACCAACCTTTTTATCATACCAATCTGGTGGCACTAAGTTCACTATCACTGTACTACTTCGCGAGCAGCATTTCTTTCATTATGGAGCTTCTGGATCCAGCAGCTCCACACCCAAGTCCTATTTTAAATCTCTGGAAACCTTTTAATCTTCCACACAAAATCGAACAAAAGTCTTATTATTCTACCATGCTAACCCAGGACAGTGTCGTTTAAATGGCCTCATGATCGTAGCACCATAAAGAGACAATTGGGACATGTCCAAAGTACCTTAAACTCAGGTAAGCAAATAATTTATTGCAATTTTTTATTTAATAAATTAATTGAAAAATATAAAAAATATATCAAATTAGCTGAATATGTAATTAATTTAATTAAAAACTGGAATATTGCGTAAATCTCTTCTTCTTTGAAAGTTATTCTTTACTATGCAACAATTTTATTTTAAATTTCAACATCAATTTTAGCCACTTCAAAGTAGTTTCCTTGGGCAGGTACACTCTCCTTCTATCTGGAATCGCATTCAGCAGCTCGGTAATACTCGTTTGGATGTCATTGACGTCCTTTCAACTGGTTTGTCGTCATGAAGCTGTATAGAGGGGCTGGGGATAACAGCAATTCCTGTTTCCGACAAAAATTCGTCAATGGAGATAACCGTATGACAGGAGGCATTACCAAGGTGGAGGATTTAAGTTTCTGCAATGTCCAATCTGCCATGAAGAATTTTTTTCTTCTGAACCTTCAAGAACTTCTTTATAAACCTTCGTTATTCGACGGTCTGACCTCACAAAAGCGCTTTGTCGTTCCACATTTTTATCAGGTTTCGATTTTAAAGACCTCCCTGCGTGATGGTCGTTTTCGATTTCTTTTCGGCCCTCCAAAAATGCTTTATGACTCCGAAAACTTGACCTCTTAATATGGAATATATTCGATAGGCTTGTTGCAACTTGCCTAATCACAAAGCTAAACACAAAATACGATCATGCTCCATAGGGTTGTATAGTTACCGGATAAGGTTGAATCACACAGTTACCGGATTTTTATTTGGCAAACTTTAATTGCATGTGCAAACTTTTATTTTTATTATATTGAAAATACCAAGTATACTAAAATTATATTCTTACAAGCAGTTCGTTATTGTGTTACTAAGAGTAGCCCAATAGCAAACACATTGACCAGCAGTTTCGATTACTCACGCACCTATAATAAATAGCATTCCTTCAAGTGGCAATAACATTAATAATAACCACTGACACATTCACCAGAGCTAAGACCTAGAACCGCTACTAACAATAATTTGTTTATGTATTCTTATGTTATTAGTATCATATCATTCCAAAGGGTGTGGTATAATATGGACGTGTTTCAAATTTTGGTTAGATTGGGAGATATGATTTTATGAAGAGAGGTTCAAAAGTCTCCACAACAACATCACCTATAAATACGAATCCAGTTAGCAGTATTGTAATGATAATGGTGTATCGCCAAAACCTCAAACCATAATTACACATACGTTTTCGGAAATATCTTTTATTCCTTCTCAACAATATTCAAACACGCGAAAAAAATTAAGGGTGTACATCACATTTACGAGCACAAAAGAAAAAAATTAAAAGCGCATCAACATTTTTTATGATGTACGAGTATAAGTAGATTGCACCCAAATTATTGTAAAACAGAAATAAAATGAATATTTTGGCGTGTGTATTCTATAAGGACTCTTTGACTTTGTGCATGATAGTCTGCAACCCCATTTCTATTTATAATGTAATAGTAATATTGTAACAGAAATTTTATATGAAAAACGAATTATATTAATTCAAAGTCCTTTATTGTATAAAATTTTATATTCATTATTCTATTATATCCTTTCTTGCATTTCGCAAAAGTATTATTATGTATTTTTTAAATTACTTAAGTATTTATATAGATCAGTTTGAAGATGGATTTTTTTTAAATACTGCGAACGTTAAATAAAAGTGAGATCAAGTACATTTAAGCTACTCGTAATATACCTGTGTCGTCTTTGTCAAGTAGTTTTTACGTATGCTTAAACTGATCACATTTAAGGGCGTTAGGTGAGTTTTGAACTACACATAGTCAAAATGGCTACGCCTATAACTTTGTACTGTTTGAAATTGATTTTTAATGTATTTCCTTATTAATTGAAAATTATATTTTGCTAATTTGCCGAAGCTAATATATTTGCATACCGTATTATTTTGGTTAATATTATTATAAGGAGTTATCAATTTCATAGTTTGGAAACTACAGTCAAGGTATTTGGCAATTTAGTAACCATATGCATAATAAAAAATAACGCTTATTTTATTTTAAGTTAGGTATTTTGTATTTAATATTGAATATCAAATGCAAATACATTTTACAAAAGTTGTAGTTTTGCCATTTTTTCAGCGATGCGGCTCAGTTGTTGGACACGCCAAAATGTATATTATCATATATGAGGCTTTAAAAATCTATAAGAGAATATGAAAAAGTTATTGTATCCTCGAAAAGTGACTGTGAAGTCACTTTTTCATTCTTTGAAAATGAAGAATGAGAGACCGTTACCGTCAATTCAGAGTGCTATATCCATGTGATAACCGACTTTTTTGGCGTATGCTTAAAGATTTCAATTTGGACTGCATGTGGTTTTGACAAAATGTCCTGCAAGTCATGGTTTTAAAACCACATGTAGTCCAAATTCGAATTTCTAACGGCTTTACGGTGCAAAAAGTTCCCAAAACGAGTAATTTCGAAATTTAATTATGTCATTTAGCCTCCAAGATTTACGATGTGAAGCCATTCGACTTTTACTTGCATGGCTATACTAATGATCATGCTTGCGCAGACAATTATCATACTTGAGATCATTGAAAGACCAAGTAATGGCCGAATTACCGAATTACCGCATAATAAAAAAGTTCAAATAATATAATAAAATTCGAAATTCGATTGAAATCCTAATTTAATGTGTATTTTATTTAAGTTTACTTCATATTGGGTAATCCTTCAATAAAAATAATTTCTTATTTATTTGATTATTTAAATTTTGACAGGCCGCCATTTTGAAATGGATTAGTTTTGACAATTTATGTTTGGAATTTGTAAATTTGTAAAAACTTATTATTATCCCTTTCAAATTAGTTCTATTAGGCAGTTTTCTATATTATGGAAAGCTTAGATCAGACGAATAGATATGCCTGTTTCAGAAAAAACTCGTTCATTGCGGAGGCCGTGTGATAGGTAGCGTTACTATGGCGGAGTATCGAACTTACTACAATATCGATTCTGTTGCAAAGAACCATTTTTCTGCGCATTTCGAAGATTTCAATAGTAATCGACGTTCTGACGTCACAAGAGCCCTCACTTATTCCATTTTTTCATCAATTTTCGATATTGAAGGTCCCTCTAGGTGAGGGTAATCTGTCATTGCTTTTCGACCCCACTAAAAATTCTTTATGTCATCGAAATATTTTTACTCTTGATAAGGAATATATTTCTACTCTTGATAAGGAAAGTCAAACTCGTGGGTTTACCAAGCTTAACACAAAATTCGATGGTTCCATTTTTCCTAATTTAAAAGAGAAAAGAGAAAAGTCGACAGTGTTGGCAAATTACCCTATTCTGCTGGAAAATTAACTGAAGACATTTTATAGAAATTATTTATTTTTTGTATAACATCAAATAGATTTATGGTACCAACTATAAAAATATTCGGAGTTTTTTCAATTATATTTCAAATTATAACATTAATTAATGAACATAATATTTCTTAATTTATAAGATACAAAATATCATAATTTTTTGAGTTGATAATATTTGAATTTCGATTTAATAAATTTACCATGTATAATTAAAAAGAAAAACTATTTGCAAAAATATATTTTTGCCTGCACAAAAACAAGCATAATTGAGTGCAATAGAAAAATGTTTAACCTTCTTTAATCTTTAATGTCATGTTCATTTATCAACACTACGATACTTGCTCCAAAGCCAGCCATTTCCACTATTATCTCTTAATCTTTTATCTATTTGCATATCTTAAGATTTTATGACAGCAGAGCAACACGGACAACTGAAAGATTATTTAGCATTCAAAGCAGGGTCAGAGAAAAAGCTGATGCTCGGTAAAAGCGAAATCTTACAGAACATCTCAAGACTTGTGACTTTTGCAGTTCTTTTAAGTTATCTAAGTTCGAATAGAATTGGAGGCGTTTGGGGAAAACTGAGTTTGGCTTATGGGCTCGAAAACTGTCTGTTCGCCATATAGATTCTTGGGGCATATGGAATTGAGGATATGTGGTTCATAGCTTTTAGGTTGTAGCTTGTGGCAATTGCCTTTGGGCTCCTCTCAGTTTTTACGTATAGTTCATAGCTTTTAGCTTAGACAATTGTTTCGAAAGTTGAAATATTCAAACTGATTTTAGCTGACATTGGCGGCATTTCCTTTTTGAAATGGCAAAGAATCTGAACGTTTCCAAATCCGAGAACTGTCATTTACCAGATAACAATAATAATGAAACGCATATGCATTTTCTGAACCAAATGATATGCAAGAGCGTTAAACTACAACCCAAACGAACGAATCGCAACGAAATGAAATGAAACGAAACAAAACGTATCGCCTGAGGTATTGATATTATAAAAATGTGTGCATTTTTTTTAATGTTAGCTGCAATAATGTTTGTAAGGAAAGTTTTTCTTGTAATTTTTTTTTATTTTATTTTTTAAATATGAACTTGCCTTTTTTATAAATTGTACTATTCATTTTTTGACGCGATTCAATCCATGTTCTCGCAACATTGTCAAACCTTGGCAAATACATAAATACACATATAAGGTACGTACTGGGGGATACGGTTCAGTGAAATAAGTTTTCCCAGATATATGACCCTTATTTTCAGAATAAAGCAACTTTTCATCTCCTTCCCAACAGTGCTATCATCAGTAATCACCCATCAACTCTCTGAACGTGTTCGTTCCCTTGCACAATGTCAGAATTTGACTTTCTTTTAAGGTTCACGCAAATAATATGATGCATTGTATTGCAATTGAATATACTATATACTCGGATATGCAGATACCCCATCGAAAATTATAATAACAATAACAACAACACCAACATTTTAACATCAGACATAATTGCACGTAAAATGCGTTCGCGTAAGTTTTCAGCCATTATTAAGTTATCATCATATTTGTACGACTTTTTAGGGCCATCGACATGAGAGTGTCTCTCAATTCGGTGTAATAAAAAGAATTTCAAAAATGGAATTTTTCTCAATATTATCAAATATAATAAAATGGATTATTTTTTTAATATTGTAGCAAATTTATAAAGCATGGAGTGGGGTTGAAGGGGATTCGTTAATATATTTATTGTAGTTAATGGAAGAGATCTTATTTTCAATCAGCCGAAACTTGATGTCAAAGAACTTTTCTGATTGCACTATTACACTATACTTTACGCTGTGCATCAGTAGTTGCTGGCCTGATTTATTCCGTTCGACAGTAAATTAATGCGTTCGTCTGCATACTCCAATCCATTATTTCCAATTACGCACTCAAGGTTGTTCGCAATAAGTTTCATTTTCAAAATCAAGTCAACTCAGTTCATCGTCTAAAATAAGGAAAAAGATATAAGAGAAAAGCGAAAAATCTCAGCACAAACGGATGGAAACGTTTCATAAGAAAATCGACATTTACGTACTGTGAAAGCCTTGAACCTATCTGACCAAATGTTGAAAATCGTTTTCAATAATAAAAATACGATTATTTTCAAGTAAAATTGAATTTTAAAAATCATTTTGAATTTAAACAGCAAGGTTGTACCAAAATCTGTCCGAAATAATGTGGTGGATGCAAGGATCCTCATCGCTTTAATGGATGGTGCAAGCCAAACATAAGCATCTGTGACTTTGAGTATTGTGTAATTTTATCATAATTCATCTAACATCGTTTATATGGTATGAAAATTACTAATATATTTTACAAAGAGGATCAAACTTATTGTCCTTTTCAAATTTGATAAGTATATTCGGTTTAATCGTAAAAAAAAATTATTTTTCAGTTTTTCTGATTCCATTGATTTTTTAAGTAAAAAAAATTATTTTTCTTTTTCAAAAATAAAAACGACAAATATTCATATTTGAAAATATTTTTAAAAAAATTTCAGAGATGGTAGTATGCAGGTGCGACCGAATGAGCTTTACTAACGGTTATTTATTTTATAGTTTGGAAGGTTCAGCCCTGTCTATTAATTTAATAAAATAATTATAATAATTATTTAAAAAAAAATAACCATTTTATATTATGGATAGATTTGACTACTTATTAATACGTTTTATTTGTAAAAACATTCTATAAAAGTAATGATCCTGTCATAGCCACATTTCGTGCTTTAAGAGACAAAATTTTCTTCAGCGATGATGCTCATTACCTGCTCGGTGGATACGTCAATAAGTAAAATTACCCTACATGTGGTTTTAAAAACTCATAAATGTCTGTGGTGAAGCCATTGTATCTGCAAAAACTGACTGGCTGGTGTGCATTTTCGTCCGAAGGACGCATTTGCCCGTATATCTTTAAAATTAGAGAAGGACAGACCGATACCTAAAATTAATGTGAATTTAACAATATGAGACCATAAGCTGCACCACACTACAAGTTATGGCTTTATTACGTGAAAAGTTTCCATGACTCGTAATTTCAATATTTTTTGATGACAATTGTGCTCCAAGATCATGCGATTTCACTCTGTGGCACTTTTTCTTTTAAAGCAGACAAATGTCAAGCTTAAGAGCATTTAAAAACCAATCTCCACCAAGAAATAGCAGAATTACTGCTCGAAATATGGAAAGAATATTCAAAAATTACCTCAAAAGGATCAAGTTCTACAAGAAATCTCGTGTCAACTATTGGAATAATGTTATATTCTTTTGCATTATAACAAAATAAGAGCAATATAAAAAAAAGAAAATTTTAATCAAAATCTGATTTAAAAGTGTATTTAATTCGAATTGACTCTTCAAAGGGAAATTGAATAACTTTTTATCATGTTTAAGTAACAAAACAATATCACCCAAAATAACTTAAATAAATTAAAATTTAAACAAAATATATCTTTTTGATATTTACTTGTAAGCTTAGCATTTTTGTTTCAATATCATCCGTCTATAATCGCTAGAAAAAATTAATACATCTTTTTTTATAGTATTTCAAATCTTTAAGGACGCCTATCTTAAAAATTATTGCTAGCGAAAAGTGATTGATTCTTTTGGCTATCAAATTCTCCTAGAAAATAAGCTATCTGCTAATTATGAATGCTTCGAATTATGGAATTTTATGATAAGGATATCCAATAAATATGGTAAGAAAATTATTGGGTTAAAATGAATCGTAACGAATATTGTATAAGTCTACATCTTCTATAATATTAATTAAACTAAAAGAAAGTGAATATTTCTAAAAATATAAGAGCTAAAATATGTATAAGAAGACTCCTCGCAAAATCGAAATATCCAAAAACTGGTGCTTTAAAAAACAGACAACCTTGAACCTTGGTTTGACAGATGGAAATGAACAGAAACGTGCACGGTCTGTCGATGGGGGGAATAATATTCAATTTAAAATAATAGCGTTTATGTTGGTTATAAGTGCGTACATACATACACACATATGTATTTACACATACATATAATCGGAAAGTTCTAAAAATATACCAATTCCATACTGAAAATGCAATAATTTGGCATGAATTTCATAAATTTGTGAATGTTCTCGTTTATGGATACAAAAAACAACAAAATAAAATCGACTCCATTACACACGACATCGTATGTAATAATGTAATTTGGCATTGACGGCATATTTATCAACTACGTGCACAAATAAGAATTGCATATGTACATCCCCATATCTATGAATGCTTTTTGGGATAATTTTGTAATATTCGGGTAGGAAATACGAGTGCAAAACAATTACAATGACTGTACGTACTCGCCTACACACAGAAACAGAACAAACAACAATCGCCAAAAACTCATCATTACCGCTAACTAAGTTTGTATTCGAGTTTCAGTTTCGGTTTCGTTTCGTGTTCCAGTTTCGAATTTGACTTCCATCCCAGTTGAATTACCAAAACCAACCGCATCCAAAAATACTTTGGCCTTGGTCAGGCGTCGCGTCATGGCCGAACATTGCAGAAACCGTACACTCCAGACACCGCACTGCACGCACCCGTACGCAATGTGAATGAAATTCGAATCGGAATCGAAACTGAAACCGAAATTCGTACGAATAATTGCTTGCGTGTGTGTGTGCGGTTGTGTACAGCGATATGCACTGTCGGTTGGGACAAGAATGGGTAGATTTGTACATACGGGGTGCCAAAAACCTTTTGCAAAACCGAAAACGATAATGGCCCAGGCAAAACGAAATGGAAATTCAAGGCCGGCCAATCTCGTTTCACACTTTATGCCGCGACTGCATCCAAAATGAAAATTAGCAAATTCAGCCGAACGACATGCTGTGTACCCGACCAACCGACAAATGCACAAACTCATCCATTTATTCATGTGAGTGGACGTTCGCGTTTGCGATGTGGTCAGTTTTTTTTGATGTGATACGAAAATCTTGATATACGAGTCTCGTCTGTTTTGTATTGTTTTTTGCAGATTTCGACTTGGTCAAAGTTTGGTTTATCGTTGAATTCTTCTTGTACTTTTATTTCCGTGCATACAAGAGCGATATTTTATTTCAATTGCGAAAAAAAGGCGATGGTGGAGAAGAATCGGGGTGGAAGGAGTACAATAAAGATTATTTTAGTTTTGGAGAAGTTTAAGTCGAGGTCGAGATATAAAGTTGAACAACTACATCGGCATAATTTAATAACACAAGAAAAAACTGTGTTCTCTTCGGTGAACGTTTTGGGGAAGTGCTTATTCTAAAAAATTAAAAAATATACAGCCGAAAATGAAATTTTGCATATTCGAATGGAGCAGAAACCGCATTTAAAAAGTTAACCAAAACCAATATTTTTAAGGGCATCATCATTTATTGATTTCCAGTCAACACCGCCAAAAAATATTTTTGTCGCTGTATAGCCACGATTGTCGCGGTTGCTGCAAACTACGCCGTCGTCATCGACTTCGTTGTCGCCGCATTGTCATAACGGCAGGCAGTCATCAACATTGACATCAACAAGATTAACATTGGCCCAGGTCAAGCACTCTGCGTCACACACACACAACGTGGTAGAGTCAGACGAATATTACCAGCACCACTACCACCACAGCCAACGATTCCATTTTATTCGAAACCCGAAACCAGCCTGGTCCGGACTCAAATCGTACACAACAGCAGCGTGAAAGCATGCAACAAAAACTCAGCCCCTTTGAAACACAGCAGAGTAGGCTTGTTAAACTTTTTTTTTTGGGTGTGGTGGGGTGCACTGTGTTTGTCGGCAACAATGATGGCAATTGTTAAGTGGCCGGTCGGTGGTATCCAGAGTGGTGCCAGCGTTGATCGATCGTTCGAGATTGTACATTTTCGGTGTGCCCATCGTAATGGCACGCACACCATCAATAGATTTTGGCAACAGTGTATCCGCGTTATACAGTTTTGCGTTCGCCACATTTCGTGAAGCGTCACATGTATCTGGTTTCGTATCAGCTCCAGTTATTTTGGAGCGATGCAAACTTTTGGATTTCTGTTGTCTGCCTCTATCTACACCGTCGTCTCTTACACTGCCGTCGCTTCTCTTTCGTCTTCTCCATATGCTTGCTGCCTTTGGTTCTGTTGTGCAGTCACAATTTAAGGTTTCTGTTGTTCGGTAGTTAAGCTTTGACAGCATTTATGTTAAATATTCGATAAGGGTTGACCGTAGAGAGGGATGTGACGAATGGGAAGCGGTTGGTGGAAAAGTCCTATGAATCTGTGGTTAATGGATAAAGAGGATTATGATGAGGAACGACGAAGGGTCGTCAAAACTCGCTGAAATGCGTGTATACACGTACAATACGTGGGTGGGTGGTTGTTTGGGTTGGTCGTAATTTGGTGTTTTTGAACTTTTCGAAAGGGCATTGACAGTCGCAGCATTTTCGGAAGCTTTACACTTGCTCACATACAGTTTTGCCACATTATGTGGCTTGTCAGACCATTACTCGTGCATGTATGTACGCGAATAGATGAATGTATCCAACGATGTGTTAACTGAATCGGTGAGCATATAGAATCATTAACAAATATTAAAAAATAAAAAAAGAATATTCGGATTCTAGCAGTATATGGAAAATATGTATATACATAAAATGTAAAAAAAATTTAAGCGTTGCGCCGAAAGGTTCATGTTTGCACCATTCTGTCTTCCATATTTATTTACATGGAAAGAGACTATATTTCAGAGCACTTCATAATTAACGGATTCCCCCCATCTTCTCGTCGTTAGTATAAATTTCGTCGTTAAATGCAATCCATTGTCATATAGCCAAATCAGTGTATCTTCGCAGTGTGGAATTTTCGGCATGAATTGAAGGACTTCTCCGTGCAAAGAGTTCACGGTTGATGCACAAAGCTCGAGGGCCTTCCAGCTTGCATTCGTACTTTTGTTCAGCAATGGTGTTGGATGGTCCAAACGAAATGGAAACTTGAAATTTCGTTTTCGTTTTCTGTATGCATTCGCATACCATTCGAGCACTACGACCACCGGCTTAAAAAACGTACGAATTAATAAACAACGTACGAGCATTCACGCGCACACCATATCATATGTTATACATATTTTCGCTTGTTTATATGAGGAATGCTCTGTTCGAGGAACAGTTCTTTCCGCGACCTACCCTGCATTCTATGCAAAAATTTCATTCATGATGCTCCATGTCATTGTCCAAAATTTACGACCGAAATTTTCGTAAAGCATATAAGCATATGTACTCCTTTTACCTACCGCCCTTTGCTGTCATCCATCATACACATATGAATATGAAATCGACTCTTTTCGTATTCTGTTGCTGTATTATTTATGGCGGAATATACACATCCGAGTATGTATTTTTGGCCGAATTTCGGTCGCATTCATTAATTTTACGTTTTCGCTGAAATTGGCTAGTCTGATGTCTGCGTGCTTTTTTTTAAATTATTTTTTTAATGTTTAGCTTCGTTAGCTTTACCAGATTCGTCTGGTCACTTTTACTTGGACGAATACTGGTGGTCAATAACCAGACGGCCGCGAAATTTTTTATTATTTTCGTTTTAGCATTTTTATTTATTTTTAACTTTTTTTTTTTTAATGATTATCAGGAAGATTATTTTCATTTTTTTTTTAATTTCTCCTAACAATAATAAGTACGAGTATGTATGTGTATGCAATTAGTATTATTTTAAACTATTTGTAAAATAATTCACTATTCATGGCAATTATATTAGTAGTAGTTATAGAGTACAGTAAAAATGCGTATACATTCATTTCTTTATTGTTATTCTATATCAATTTTTGTTTATTGTTCTCATTATTACTAGTGACTTTTGTGCCTTTGTTTTCTCATCTTGACTTTTTGACGACTTGATGCTAATTTTTTTTTAATTTTTTTTAATTTTTTGCAATGAAAGATTTCCAATTTGTTCAATGTATTAGGTTATTTTTGCAGTTCATTTCGGCTCGAGGTCAGTTTTTAATTCCCGGATGAATCATTTTAAATATGATTTGTATGTTCACAAAACATTTCCATAGAGGTATTGGTAAGGACGTACATTTTTGAAATTCTGACGTTGATGTTTGTCAACATCAATATGCACAACGATTTAATCATTTGTTTATGTCTTGTTTCTAATTTTTCGTTCTCGCCGTAGTACTGCCTCATGTTTTCGTTTTTATGTTACGTGGTAGTATTGATGGAATTAGAAATTAAAGGCGAAATAAATGTATATGTAAGCTTAAATAAAATTTTAAATTATATTAAGCATAAAATATGATTAATAAATTGATTAGATGGCGTTTGCTTACTCGTTGCAATTGTGTTAAAATTCATTAAATTGGGTGAATTGTATTTCGGTTCTTAAGCTTATAATATTAATATAATTATATATTTTCCAAAGTCTGAAATTTAAATATGAATAAATTTCTCCTTCAATATTGTTGTAATGTTTATTCAAACTATATCCCGATGATAATATAATATTATATAATACATTAATTAATGTGTATTTTAATGCACAAATATAGAAAATACTTATATTGTTATAATACTATTCTATCAAAATATTTAAAAAAAAATAATAAATTGTTAATAAATTTCATGTTAATTTTCGGAATATCTAGTTTTACAAATAAATTCACAGAAATAGGAAAAATTACTGAAATTTTCTTAAATATTATGAAAAATTATATTTATTTTTTATTATATTAAATATAATTTTAAAATTTAGATATTAAAAACTTGAAAAGTAATGAGACTGCATCCAGAAAAGTAATGAGACTACATCATTTACAGTAATCTGGCAATTCTACGAAACTTCCCTCCTAGTTGTGCACGACCTCGCCCAGTAACTTTGTGACTACACAGAAATTTGGAGCAACGATGTGCCATCAAATTTTGTGAGTTGAAGGTATTTTCAGTACTTTTTTTTAAAAATGAGCACAAAAATAACAAATTTAAAACATGGCTACTTTAGAAAAATTTGAAAAAATTGTTTTTTTAAAATATGAAAAATTAAGAAGTTATTTTTAGTAGGCTTTTTAGTGACAAAAGCTAAAACAAAGTTTCAATTTAATTATCTAAGCTCTTAAGTAATTATATTGCCCATTAAAAAAAAATGTACGCCTATGAAAATGGTAAGTTTACAGTATAAGTTTCGTGAAAAACAAATATTTCTTATGTTAAATAATTAAAATAATGTAAAGGGTTACTATTTGTGTTTTTAAAAATGAAGTTACAATAAAAATCATCATGTGTTTAAATATAACATGAACCTTAGCATTATATATGAAATTTATACGTTTGTGGTAACTTTTTATGACTTTTTGTAAATTTCGAGCTATTTTCGATAGCTCGAAATTTACAAAAAGTCATAAAAAAGTTGGTGGTAACTTTTTATGACTTTTTGTAAATTTCGGCCAAAACTTGACGGATGGTTATTTTTAAATAAATAAAAAGCGTAGCCCTATAAGAAAAAGTGCAAACTCTTTTTAAACGTAACCCTACAAGAAAATCATTTTGTTGAGACCACATACAATACACATCAGTCTTTGGTGTGATATTTTTTTTAATTTTTTTTTAAAACAATTGTTATTTTTATCATTTTGTTATTTATGAGTAAAGTTCAGGCCAAAAAAGACTGTTATTGTATATAGTTTTCTGAATCAACGGTAACGGTCTCTCCGTCTTCATTTTTGAAAAAATACGGTCTAATAATACCGTCAGATCAAAATGCACATCAGAGAGTCATTTTTCGCGGATATAATGCCCTTTTAATAGTCACTTGAGGGTTTTGTGAGGTCCATATATGTCAATTTTATTTATTGACGCATCCACTTAGCGAGAAATGAGCCTCAACTCGGCAGAAACTGGTGATCTCATAAGCAACCGCTCCTAACACCCAATCGGTGTATTTCCACACATTCCAAAATTTATCAATAATAATAGCAAACCTTAAAATAAATAAAATGTATTTTGAATGACATATTTGTTTGGCATCTGTCAAATGGCAGAGCTGTACTTTCCGAACCATGAAATGGATAAACTGTTTAAAAAAATCATAAAATTTTATTCATAATACATTTAAATAATTTTTTTGTAATTGGCGTTTTGTAGGTAAAAAATACTACAAAAATTGAGACTTATTTTCTCTATCTTTGTTTTAACAAGCTCACCTTGAATATTGCAATTTTGGTTATTGTTGTAATTTTTATTTTGATTTTTATTTATTTTCAGTCTGTGCATATTGTTTGCCGAATTTATGGTGTTTATTTTCGAAAAGCAACAAAAACAAAGAGTAACAAAAAGAACAACAATAAAAAGTACAACTACAGTGACAGTAACAACAATAATATTAAAAATAATCAAGAAAAAATGAGGGCGAATAAATAAAGTAAGAAAGCTATAAATTTGGCAAACAATATTTATGAACAACGCAAAAATATGTGCGGTAGGTCGTGTTTTGTTGTCGTGCACTATCTAATTTTCATGCGTTCCGGTTCACAAGGAAAGATTTTTTGCCCTCAATTTCGTCGACATTTTTCCTCCCCTTTTCGATTCTTTCAACCAGCGGACTCTTATTTTTTCATATTTTTTTTCGTGATTAATTTCGTATTTTTCAACGAATGAATTTCATCTGATAACATAATCTAAAATTAGTCATTGATTTTTTGTTCTTTTATAATTTAATAAAAACGAGAAAACAAAACCACAAAATTATCGATATGAAGAAAACACAAATTAAATGAAAATAAGTTGATTTGATCAAAAACAGGAAATTGATGTATGGTATGTATACGTGTTTGCATTCTTTTTTATTAATATTGAAAATAAAAACTGAAAATATAATTAAATGGTAAAAAAAAAGTTAAATGAGTGCAGTGAGCTGAGAGCAATAGGCAGAGAACAGTGAGCAGTGAGCAGTAAGCAATTCCAATGAGCGATAACAATAGTCGTAATTTCGATGATTGCCTCTTAAGTTGGCGTCACTGCGAGTGCTCCAGTTATGTGTAAGTTAGGAGTTGTGCGCCGCTTACGAAATAATTACGGATAAGCCTACAGGGTAGCATTAAAGTAATGTTAAGATCTTAAGTTAGCAATTCAAAAGTGGTCACAATTAGTGCAGAACATTGTTCGTGCAGCAAATTTAATATTTTTATTTTTCAACAAAACTGTTCTTTACGCCAACCAATGCGCTGTTAAAATAAAAACAGCATCAACAACAAATTAAATTAATACCTACTATTTTATGTGATCTATCTACCTTTGCTATTTAATTAATAATCGTATATAAAATAAGTAAAAAAAAAATATGCCACAAACCCGAAACCAAATACATGTATATAAAATTATTTGATGGTGAGAAAAAGAGAAAAAATATTTATTACAATTCAACTATCTCCCCATCCTCGAAAGGGACGTGTACATTGAATTGCACCTGCTTCCTGTCGTCGATACATCAAATACGAAGCTAGCATAGGTAAATATTTATACTTGTATTGTGACATGAGTATATTAAAGGGAAGAGCGTATCCCCTTTTGTCTATGCAATCTGCCGAACGATTTGGATAAGAAATACTAGTCGCCAAATAGGTTGTTGTTAGCAGCCGAAGCTATTAGCCAAAATAAAGGTCATTGACTCAAACCGACGATAGCTGACGGCGTTGCAGTTGGTACGTACGCACAATGCAATTGTGTATGGTTAACGAGACTTTTGTATGCGTGCTAAATTCAATTCCCCATGGTTGTTATGATGGACCGGGATTATGGGATGGGGAGAGACTGTATGATGGGACGACCAATGCCTAGCCCGAAAGCTATTGTTGAGCGGATGGACATTTTTAGCTATTCTCGAGTCATGCCTTAACAAAAGTGGCCAAACTTGGCTTCCCCCTTTTCTTATTTTCTTGTCGCGTTCGTGAATTTTTATACTGTCGCTAATTCTTTTCCCATAGTTAGAGAACTATTTGAAGTTTTAATTCTTTCATCCTATGTGAAGCACCACCAACAGCGTACGCCATTGCAATGCTAGTACCTATAAACTATCATTTGTCACCGCTTCCCAAGCCATCAGACGAAGCATTGGTATCGGTTGCATCAGCATCGTCATCGTCATCGTCATCGTCATCGCCATCGTCATCGGCAACTCAACATTGCGTTTTCTTTTGACCAGCTTCGGTTTCCTCCCCTTTTTATTTATCTTTTAGGCTTCTCTAGGCTTCTACCGTCTTCGAACCCTTGGCTTCCCATAGTCCAAAGTCGAAGGTATACAAACAGTAAAACCAAAATGCAGAGTGTTGATGCGCACGGACATTGGCCAGACTTACGAATTGGTTAACCTAGGGGCAGGGGGCAATAATGTACGGCTGCGAATTCGGTCATTGGCACTTTTCTGTGTTTCGTCAACCATTTCAGACGGTTTCGGACAACAATTTTGCGATTGTGCACTTGCGGACGCCAATCATCTGAAGCTGTGTTTCACTCCAGGTTAGCTTGTTCGTTTTGACGACGACTGGACGATCAACCCGCTTACCCTCTATTACCGCCATCTACTCTTTCCTGTTTCAGAAAAAAAAACCTTTTGCGGCCATACCGCTGCCATCACTCCTCTTCTATACTATATCCACTAGCCTATTATCCTCCATCTACCGTTCACTGTTTACTCTCTACTGTCCAGTGGATAATGCATTCTATGTCTTCCCCCGTTGACAGCCGGTTTAAGTTTGTTTTGACATTTTATTCGATAATATCACGTTTACGTTTGCATATGTTATAATCGAAATATGATGTTTGAAAAATCTTTTGTTTTTTTATTCATACATTCGTATTTTTTAACGAAATCAATTGTAGGGGATTGAATGTTAAATAAATAAAAATCATATACAAATAGGAAAAAATCCAGTTCGACCAAAAAAAATTCAATAAATTTCATTATAACAAACTAATCTAAATCGATAGTATTTTTTAGATTTCCGTTGTTGTTTTCAAATTTTAACAATTTTCAAAAAATTCTACAAATATTTATGATTGTAATTCTACAAATATTTATGATTACACGAGTAGATACACACTTATTATAGTAGGTATTTGAGCATTAATATAGTTGATCAACAAAAATATCTACATACATAAGGTTATATGGCTGGGTCTACTTTATACCGCAATGAACATTAGTCCATTTTTCGATATCATGTGCTTCCCTAATTAAACTGAATGAACTTAAGGTGGAGGGACAATTAAATATGGTTAAATTTTAGAGAGAGGGCTTGAAAAATAAAGTAGTTGGGTTAAGAAGCTCCACAATACCTCCTTCGTTCAAAAATAAATTCTGGATTAAGTTGCATTCAGTTAGGGTATTAAAGTTAGTTAGTTGAACACTAAAGGAATATCATCAAGGACGGAGTTGGTTACCGAAGAAAATATCTTGGGTAAGTGAGGTGTGCCGAAAATTTTGCAATGATTATATAGTAGACTGGTTTTACGATGTTTGGCCAATGTGTGCAAAGAAATCTTCGAATACACATGCCGCTCTTACTCATAACTTCCTTTTTGGCAACACCAATCTTCCCTTATGCCAATCCTGTGGCACCCATTTCATCATCATCCATTTTCTACAGGAATGCCATATAACCAAGAATTACTTCGTGAGAAGGATTCCTCCCATTATGGAGCTCCTGGACCCAATAACTCCATTCCCTAATCCCCTATTTAAACTTCTAAAACATACTAATCTGCTCCACAAAATATAAGAAAATTCTTAATATTTTTTACTACAAACCACAGACCAGTCTCTCTCAAATAATTTATTTATTTTTTAACCACAGATCAGTCTCTCTCACGAACTGCGCAGTTGCCAAATGGCCTCACGGTCGTGGCGCTATGAAGTAGCGAAGTACCCCTGGTACATGTCTAAGGGACCTTACAAACAAAGCAGCGGATATCAATATGACCTGAAATCCAACGCAGTACAACATTTTGGTTGTTTAACAACCAATATCGAATTTAGTTGATAACCAGGTCAACTGATGAGCCACTAATGACCTCTAAGACTGCTAGATTATCACTAAAAATTGCCACACTAAATCATGTTTCACGGCATAACTCTCTGCTGTTAAAATTATTGTCAAAATATCAATTAAAAATAATAAATTCATAATACCCATTCTTTCATGTTTTCCAAACTTTTCTAATAGGGCACAAACTGACCGCATCCAACACTGACTTTAGTAAAGCTTTTGACAAAATACTTAACTCAGTTATTTTTTATTAAGCTTAAGAAATTGGACATTCCTTCAATACTTCCTATTTTTGGTTCCTATTTAGCAGATAGGACTTGCAATATACCTTTCCGTAATTCTATATTGTAAGATATTAAAGTTCTATTTCATCTCACTCAGGGTAGTCATCTTAATCGGTTACTTTTTATTCTTGCAATTGACGATATTACAAAATTAATTGAGCACAGTAAAATTCTAATCTATGTGGATGGTATACATTTTTATTTAGCATTCAAAATATGAATGATTTAAATGTCATACAAGAGGATTTAAACATCTTTTATAATTGGTGTATTTGAAACGGTTTGATGTTGAACGTAGCAAAATGTAAACTTATGAAATTTTCAAGATACCTCAACCTTTGCTTTTTTAATAATAATTTTTCGGGAACAAATATAAAACGTGTTCATTATGTTACCGATTTGGGGATTAAAGTGAATATGAAACTTGAATTTATTGTCTATGTGAACTACATCTTTTCCAAAGTATGCAGTCTAAGGCTTTATAAAGCGATGGTCAAGGACACTGTCAAGTAGAAGTACCTTGGTACACTTATATTGCTCCTTAGTTAGACCAATCTTAGAATATGCATCTGCAGTTTGGTCGGCCTATAATGACATACATATTATGCGTATTGAAACATTGTCATTGACTGAAAATTCGCCTAAGATTTCCACCATACACAGATTGGGTTAATTTGCTTTAGATGCCTGCAGTTGAAATAACGGAAAAAATTGATGATTTCGTCTCCTTAATGAATCAAAATTAATCGGTAAATATTTCACACCTGCTTCGAGTTGAAGATTAAATCTTAAAAATATAATGTCCTTCCTTCAAAAATTTATAAAATAAAAAAAAATTTAATAAAACCTATTTCCTGTTTGTTTTACATTCGATTTTTTTCAGTTTTGATTATTTGAATGATCAAAAATAGTCCACCAACAATCATGCCAGATCTGGAAAATGACTTAAGAGAAAGTAAATCGCATAAAGAATATTTCTTCCCTCAGAGTCCTTTTTACTTAAAGTGCTCTTGTAGTATAGGAAAAAAATGGCAGATACTGCAATTCATTAATATTTAGATTAGTAACTGGGAGAAAAAAACATTTAATTTGATTGAATTGACGCTTTCCACTAAAAAGTGTACTAAAATTATGTTTTTTACCTTCTGTCTAGGAATCATAGTAGGTTTATATTGTTCATTGAGTCCACTTCTTTTTAGTTTTGTGGAAGGATTTCAGGTTTACTGTATGTCGATTATAAGTGCTTTGTGTATTATATAGACTCCTGATATAACCTCAAATGTGAAGTTTCGTTAAAAAGCGATGGTTTTATCGTCAATATATGTTGACGATAAAGTCATGGATCTCAAATATATCTAAGCTCATAAGTTATTGTTCATTTTAAAGAATTTATGTAATTGCAATTCTAAATATACAATATTTCAAGACAGTCTGCATAAAAAAATATTGTATGACAATAAATTTATTTCAATTTTGCCAAATTATCTCATTGAATTTCAATCGGAAAGCGATTAGAGCAATATACTGAATCCATCAAGTGGATCTTATATCTAAGTTTTGTTGCAAAGTGTTTGTGATAAAGTCTGAAAGTGGTTTTTAGTGGTCCAGATCATATTTGTAGCGAACTTCATGCATATTTGTATGGTCAAACTAGCACTTTAGTGGATTTGGTCTGAATATGAAATAGTTCTGCAGGGCGAAGGAGGACGCTAAACACTTATGAAAGGCTAGACGAGTGGACAATGGCAAATTGCTAGCGTATTACGTAAATGTCAAGTGCAACCCAACTTTATCAATAACAAGTTTTTGTTATTTACCGCTGCACTAGCTGCACTGACTGTATTGGCCTGTACTAACTGCATTAGCAGCATTGCTTGCACTGATTATGAACTTTCCGCTCGACTATGTAACATTGATGCAAGTTAGACGACTAAAATGAGGTAAGAGGTATGAAGTTCTGCTTGCTTTTCTTGTTGCAATTACCAGTTTAACTGACTAGTTTGGTTACCAATTGTACAGCTTGAGCTTTTTATACATTATTTTGGTCATTTAGCACATAGAAGAGAATTAGAAAAACTTTTCAAGTGGATTGACGACATTTTGAAAATGAAAAATTCATCACGAAACATAATCCTACTAGTAAAACGAGTTAGAAAAGGCCACAGCTACTGTCGCAATCTTTATTGAATATTATTCGTCATAGACAGAATAAGTTTGTACTCTTTAAGATGTGAGCTTTTAATAACATCGTCAATTTTCGACACAAATAGACAAAAAAATTTCACAACAAAAATATTGTTTTTTTTTTTTTTTAATTTCTCAATTATATTTTTTGTTTATTGTGTGTTTACAAAATCGCAAAAGACTGCAACCTTCTCAATAAAAATATTTTTAAAAAAATCTCTTTGAATCTAAATAAATCGAAAATTTACATTATTTCTTTGGATGTATAATAAATAAATGGTAAGTTAGAATATGTAATAGTTTCGATATTTTATTATTTTATTAAATATTAAAAAGAATAATTGGTATTTTCCGTCCATATCCGCATTTGTTTTCAGCAAGTAAAAAAAAGGACAAATTTTTTTTACCCAATCGCAAAAAATGCTCGCTGAGCAATTAGGTGTTACTCAACCAGCCATTTCCATGCATCTGCGTGCCATGAGGAAGATTGAAAAGATCGGCCGCATGAATTGAACGATAGGCAGATGGAGCGGCACCAAAACACATGCGAAATCTTGCTCGCTAGACAAAAAAGAAAGTTGTTCCTGAATCGGATTGTGACAGGCGATGAAAAGTGGATATATTTCGAGAATCCTAAACGCAAGAAATCTTGGGGTGCTCCCGGCCAACCATCAACATCTTCCCCAAGACCAAATCGCTTCGGACGAAAGACGATGCTGTGCGTTTGGTGGGATCAGCAGGGTATCGTGTACTATGAGATGTTGAAACCTGGTGAAACTGTCAATGCCCACCACTACAACCAACAACTGATCAAATTGCACCGTGCTCTGCGTGAAAAAAGGACGGATTATCAACAAAGACATGACAAGCTGATTTTCCTCCACGATAACGCACCATCGCACACGTCAAAAATGGTCCAAAACTTCTTGGAGACACTCAACTGGGAGGTTCTACCCCACCCCGCTTATTCACCAGACCTGGCCCCTTCCGGCTACCACGTGTTTTCGTCGATGGGCCACGCGCTCGCTGAGCAGCACTTCGATACTTATGAAGACGTCCGAAAATGGCTTGATCAGTGGTTTGCCTCGAAAGAGCAGGAATTTTTTTGGCGTGGTATCCAGAAATTGCCCGAGAGATGGGAAAAATGTGTAGCTAGCGAGGGTAAGTACTTTGAATAAATTTGTTTTTGCTTTCTATGAAAAAAAACATGTGTTTTTTGACTAAAAAACAGCGGATTTAAGCTTGTGCACTTGGTAAAAAGATTAATTCGATCCTTTTTGAAAGTCACAAGTTCTATTTACCTAAAAATAAAAAATATATGAATAAAAATCGTGAAAATAGTGTTGAAGTTGAGTCTGCTATTGTTACTTAATTTAACGAAAGTAACTTGGAGTATTTTATAGCAGCTAATTGTAAAATTTTAAAGAGTTACATTCAGAGAATTTACAACGATCTGGTACGGTTTTTTTTTAATTTTTTTTATCTGCAACTACATTTATTGTAACAAGCAGATTTACATAACATTTTAATTTACAATCTTGTGCATCATGAAGTGGAAGTAAACGCCCATCGGCGTTTCTCCAACTAACGGAAGTTAGGTTCCTCTAGAAAATTTCTAGGCCATTGTCTCTGAAGTATCCGATGAGTCTTTCCGGGGAGGGCAGTACAAGACAATTCTCTCACAAGTGGATTATGATGATAAAATAAACGGGAGTGAAATTTTTGATAGCGGGAAATGCACAGGTCTTGAACAAAGAGAACATTTAGGTCAAGATGTATTACAGTGTTACGAACATAAAAGGGAGCATCAACAATTTTATGGAGGATCTTGGATTGTAAGGCCTAGACGCGATAGGAATGGGAATATTTCATTGAACCCCAAAGTTCAATTCCATATGTCCAAATAGGTTTTATAATTGTATTGTAGATTAGAAGTTTACTTTTGATTGTTAGTTTCGAGCGTTTGTCCAGTAGTCTAAGAAGTTGTAGGTAACTTCTGTCTTTTTAATCTATGTAGTATGTGGGTTCCATGTTAGTCTCTTGTCCAGATAAAGTCCCAAATAACGCACTTTGTCATATTGTGGAACGGTACGGTTTAATTACTATTTATACTATTTTGCACAGCTAGTAAGAAGAATAAGTGACTTACAGAACCCTGAAATTTGATAGAAATTAAAATAAAAGCTGTATCAAACCAGTATGTTTAACAATGGTGAAAAGGCGATTTAGAACTAGTGGTCTATTGGCGCTTGGTTGTAAAAAAAACATTCCGGTCTCTTTAAAATAAAATAAAAAAAATTTCACGATCATCTGATCTCTGCGGAAGATGTACAAGGTATGACAAGAAAGTAATGAGACTGGAATCATTCTATCCTCAAAGCTTATACGTTAGCCGCTCATAGACGTGCAATACATCTTACAACCCCGTCCGTAAGCTTCGTAACCCTATAGATCGCGATAAGTGAAATTGTGTTTTGCTCTTATTAAGAGCACAAGATCTTTTTAGTTGGCCAAGAAGCTATGCCAGAAGGATGCCTACAAAGTCATAAACTGATGAAACGGGAATCGTACACAAAGATATTGTATTTTCAAGACAAACTACCAGCCAAGGTTTTTATAAAAAAAAGTCCTCGAAAGTCTCAGAGAAAGAATTTTTCGTATCAGATCGGACATTGCACAAATTGGGATAATAACACCCTCGATCACATGACCATGTCCATCAACAATTTTGTTGTTGGGAAAAGCGAATTTCTGTGATTTTCCAGCGCCCAATGATGCGATTTTTTTTGTTACTCCAGATCAACAAACACTTCAGAGATGTCATGTGAGTACACTTAAATAAGTGTAACCGTGGAGCTGAAGACGATTCCAGTTGAAGATTCCTAGCACTGCTCCAAGGAGTGGAAACTACACCTCCGCCAATACATTGCTACCCAAGGGGACCTTGATGTATAAAAATAAAATAAAATTGTTGCAAACAAATTAGTATCATAACATTTATGCTACTCCTTGTACGTTGTCCTGCCAATTGGTCTTTAATAATACAATGAGATATAGACTATTTTACAGTAAAGTGATTTTTTATTGCAGCAGTTAAAGATTTTGTAGATGAAAAATTTTAAAATTCCAGATATAATATAAGAAAAAGGTTTAAAACAAAAAAATCATAATTGTCAGCAATAATTTCTCATATTTTAAAATAAATTATATTATTTATTATACTATATGTTTATAATAAATATTTTTCAAATAACATTTTCACTAGTAAAGAATTTTGAATTGGAATTTCCAGATTAATTATAATATGGAAAAACATAATAGAAAAGATTGAAACACGTACGGTAACAATGATGAAAATTAACATAAATAAAATATAAATTATTTGAAATTTTTAATTTAGTCAAATTCATTTGTTTACTAGAATAACATTTATGAAAATAGACAATACTTATTAAATTATTACCTGAGTAAATTAGAACCGATTTTATTCTATAATTCAAATTTGAATTGCATTCAAGTTTTCTATGTGATACTCAATAGTTGGTTTTTAATCTAATCGAGATTTCAGAGATGTTCGAAAAGGTCTTTAAAAAGCTCTCGGAATAAATTATATTATGAAGGAAAATTTTTACTTTTGACTAAACGTGCATAAGCCGAGATCTCATTGGCTTATTACACAAATGATCATCTAGATGGCATAAGCGTCGAAGTAAATTTATTGCTTGCTGATGCAATGTGAACAGTAAATTGCCGGACTTTTGCCCATTTGGTCAATATTAGTTTGGATAGTTTTATGAAAATATCAAGCATTCAAGGCTAACCAGCAACAGTTTCCTGGTACCATATCGACCCGGTCACTTATTTAGTATGCGAGGCAATAACTGATCAATTATAAGAAGTGAAACCTAAACAATGTTGAGGTAATGTTCAATACAATTAAATAGGAATATTTTAAACACATAATTTAAAAAGTTTAATAGTAAATGAAAAACATGAAAAAAATCACTATTATCTTAATTATGTGTTATTCAATTTTTTAATCTTTATCATCATAGAAATATATTTTTTGTCCATGTTTATTTTTTTTCTATTTTAATTATTCATTATTATTTTCATGAGCCGAAAAATTCTCACGGTCATCGTCAAATGGCGCTATAATCGTAATGCTAAAAAATGGCGACGGTCACATGTATGACACCCATAACATAACGAACCTTATAGACAAAAACGCAACAAAAAAACCAAAATTTCATTGTTGCTATTCTTATATATTTGTAATTATATTATAACTGTAAGACAATATTAAAATAAGCCATTTTTTAATTATATTCTATATTGTTAAGGTCCGCCATTTTGATCTATTGCATTCTTCATCAAAATCTATCACAAAACCGCTGAAACGATCAAATGCTCTCACATGCCATCATGTTATTAAAAAATTGTACAATTATTTTGAGTAAAAACTTTTTAAAAAGGTTATAAAATTATTAATATATAAGCTACTTAGGTGTTGAAGAATTTTTACTGAAATCTACCAATTTACATGGTTGCCTTTCACATAACGATCGTACAAACATGTTTAGGTTCGTATGCAGTTGATACGTAAGCGTTGCAGAAGAAAAATATAATAAATAAAATTCTTAGTTAGTAGCTGACCTTGTGTTAGACAAAAGTAATTGGACATTTTCTTTATATTAATTTCAAAGCTTTTTCAAATGTCACAGTGCCTAACTGAATGCATTAAATCGTTCGAGGCGAGCTTCTCTATACTCTATTCTCTATTAAACTGTGGTACCAGTTCCTTTTGGAATAATAATGTGCACTTATTGAATATTTATTAGAGACCAATCAAAATATGTACTTTTATTTGTAATTTCGTTTAATATATCTTAGACTGTATTTATTTAAAAGTATTTATTTTCTAGTCTTAAATAAATGAATTGTAAAAGATATGATTCGGTGATATTTGGAAAGAAGTTCGTTTTAAATAAATGCAATGCGATGGCACTTTCACGAATATAATTTTCTTATTTAAGATATATTAAGGTTTTTTTGTTGTAAAATAAGTATTACATACTTTAATAGAAATAAGCACGTTTTCCGTTCATAGGACCAAACTTTATAAAAACGGAAAAGAGTAAAATGTACTAGCGGAAATGTACATTTACTTACTATGAAGTTAGAGCTTTAAGTCGTTATGTAACTGTCCATAAAAAGTTTTTTTTAATTATATATAGCTAACATTCAGTAGAAATTTTGTGATTCAAAGAATTTATAAAAATTATTATTTACCTTGTAGGTTAAAATACAGTAGGCTTTAAAAAAGTTGTCTTCTCAGTCCAAAATAATAAAATTTTAAGTGAGGTTATGTTGCTAAAGATGCTAAATTACAAAACTATATTTAAAATGCTTAGTTAGATCCACATTTTTCGGCCTAGCATTAGAATTCGAAAGCTTGACTTCAAAATCCAAATTCAGCTCCTTGGTTGCACTGCTTTGGATATTATCGATAGTACCAAGATGACATCCTTTAAAGTAGATTTTAATCTTGCCGAATATAAAGTAAATCACAGTAATACCCTTTTCCAACAAAACTGGCTGCTGGAGATGGTTGTGTAACAGAGGGCGTTGTTTTGGTGGAGCATCAAAATGTCTGAATTGTCCATTCAAGGGGCTTCAATATAAATTGACGATCGAACTTCGCAAGGCTTTTCAACTTATATCTTACATTACTCGAGCTTTCATCTTACATTGCTTCTCGACCCTCCAAAACTGCTTTATGCCACCGAAAAACTTGTGCTTTGGATAAGAAATGTGCTCTAAAAAAACACAACTTTACTTATCATAATTTGTAGGGTCGCGTTTTGACCGAACGAGTTTACACATCTAAATAGAGCTGACATAAAAACTATGGGAAGGCTTTTTCAAGCATTACTTATTTGTTTTTAATCTCTCATCCCTTCGAAATTGTGCAGATCAGTTTAAGCTTTGTGCAGATCAGTTTCCCACGAAGAAAATTTTTATTAACACACAAAAAATGTGTGATTTATGTTTAAGATAAAATTTAAAAAAACTATAAATTATTAACAATTTTTTTAAAGTTATAAGAATCTACCGAATCTTATTGAGATATCATACTGGAACACCATCCGTCGTGGTGTCGAATCCCACTGAGGCATGTGCCTATGCTAATTCCCAAAAAACCTCTTTATCTTTTATTCTACTTTAATTTCCTAATACTTTTATCCGTTCCTTAATAAAAATTGCGAAAAAAAAAATACCTGAAAAAGTCATCAGCTACCACGAACATGGAAATATGAATACTAGCTTTCAGAAAACAAAACCAGTCGTGAATAAACAAAAAGAATTCATGGGCACTATTTAGCAAAAACAACGTTAAAACGAAAAGTCAAATTGAATAGTAAGACTACACGAACGGGGGTAGTCAAAAATTTTCCCAAAGTGATCGAATGGGTAGAGAATTATTCGAAAATGTGTATGGCATTCTATACGTTGGGTTCGCTTTGTTTTGAAGAGACGCAATCTTTCTCGAATTCGAATGCAAATATAAATGCAGAATGCAACTATAAATGCAGAATGCAACTAGAGATACATTGAATCTGAGTCACGGCTGAATTTCTTCAAGGTCGTTGCATTTACAAATTACGTCAATTCCCATTTGTGAACTATGCGCATGCATGCATCAGCAATACACGAGCCTCTATGCACTTCCATAACATATAAGATCAATTGCTGGCCTATATAGTTGATTATGTATATAGAAAATTGTAGGATGACTACAAACTAACATACTAGTCTAAAGTCAGAGTCGAATTTGGTATTTATTTTTCTGCACAAATTTATATTCTTTGTTCCTTCTGTGCTTGCTCCAAAGATCATTTATAATTCCAATAAGGTTTTCTTTTTACTTATATGCACCCATTCGATAATCAAAGTTTGGCTATAATTCGTTTGGGTACTTAAATGTGAACAAGTTTTGGCCAAGCCCAAATATTTTAGATACTCTTCATCTTAAGTAAATGTTAAATATTTCCACTTAAAATGCACTCAAATCCAGCCAATTTTATGTTTGTCGATGATAATAATCCGCGCACAATTGCATTTTGAAAAGAGCTTCATAGCCACTCAATTGGCTCTTTACATATTTGGTGATATTGACAAATTTTCAATAGTCATATTAAAAGTGGCAATTTTTCAGCAATTTTATAAATCAGCAAAATTTGTGCCTGCAATGGCAGACTTCGGATTGATGGTAATATCTCTTCTTTTTAGTACATTGGTAACAGGAAGACCATTTCATAGTGAATTCAAAAGTACAAGGGATGATTGGTGGTGATTTCCCCAATTAATTTTCGCACTGGTAGTTCTGTTGGGCGTGATTTTCATTTTTTTTTGGATACATGTAAAAATTACGATGGAAAAAATTACAATTTGTCGTTGTCGTTCAGCGAGTATATATGAATTTTTGTATTATTAAATTATATTCAAGTTTAGAAACTTAATCCGTTAATAAAATATATAATTTATTAATTAATTTCACTGTTTCAGCAGAATTTGATTATTCTTTTAATATATGTCGATTGTTTTTAATTATTGATTAAGACCATGTGCTAAGGCAAAACTCTAATACCGGATTATCAATTTGGAACTGTTGGTTAACGCGTATTCAAAAAATTGCTAAGGTAATAATTTGACATTTTGTATTATCGATTATATAACTATCAAAAATATACCGATTGGATGCTGTAACAATAGGCTTTGGCGCTGATTTTTCGAGCAAATTTGTTTCAACGATGAAGCTTTTTTTCTTGCTTGGCGAAGGCGTTAATAAGCAAATTTACCATAAATAAGGCTCTAAAAACCTACAAATTACTGTAGAGAATTCATTACATCTATAAAAAGTAACTATCTGGTGTTCATTAACGTCTAAAAATGAGAAAGGGGAGACACTTACCGTCCATTTATATATGGTTTTAAAAGGACGGTACCACAAACTATACAATACGACAAATTTTGGCTATATTTCGCGAAAACTATTTATAACACGTAATTTCAAGATTTGCTAATGTCAATTTCGCTCCAACATCGCACAAGTGTACGCCTTTGGAGTTTTTCATTTAAAACTATATAAAAAATCATATTAAGGCAGGTCATACTTAAATTTTAGAGCATTTAACAACTTACATCCATCAAGCAATGTCCGAATTATAACCCGAAATATACGAAGAAATCGGCAAAATTTACCTCAAAAGGATCGAATCCTGCAAGAAGTTTCATTGAATAATTATTCTCTTTTATGTATAATAATAATATTGAGATAATATAATATTATCAAAATTTGCATATTAAATGTGTTTTATTAAACTTTACTTTGGCAAAGCGCAAATTGGATAACCCCTTAGTAAAATAAGAAATAAGAAAAATTGTTTATAATAATTTTTCTAAAAACTTAATAATTAATAACAGAGAAGCGCATTACTGACAAATTCGCCTTGGTATCGATTTTAATTGAACTGCTAATAGAAAAATAGAAAAAATAATGAGATTTTACCCTCTCTACCTTCCTTGATCGATTTTAATCATATTTCCAATAAATTTTATAATTTTTTGGTGCATGAAAAACGTTTGTAAAATTTCCATATGGCGATAAAATGGAAACTTTCCATGTGGTCCAAAAATATAAATATTTATCTTAAATATGGGTGAAGGGGTATAAGGAAAAATATAATCCCCAACCTATACACCCAAACACATACATGCATAGAATCATACAAAACCATATCAAGTTTATTTAATCGAATTGAAGATTTTTCTAATTAATCCTTTTAAATTTTAAGATATCGAATAATGCAATTTATTTTTATATGCGCTTCAGTCTCAACCACTAACGTACTAAACCTTCACAATAGCATAGATAGATGGGTATCTGTCTATCTACACGAATAGTTTTACGTATTTTTCTATATTTTTTTTTTAAACAAACGAAGTAGAATTAGTGGTAAAGGTTGGATGGAAGAGACAAAATAGATTTTTTATGGTAGATAGTCGAAGGAATTAGAATGGGGACATCCAAGTGGTTGAATACTCTTACCACTAAAACTGAAGGAGTTCGAAAAAATTGTCTGCGAATAATATGAAAAAAAAAATCAAGGATGAGGTGTCACCCATTTTATTTCTCATTAATAGCACCCACATCCCTAGAGCTGAGATCCTAATATGCAAAGTGTTTTGCTATGCTTTAATGACGAGCGGGTGCTAAGGGTGCTAAATATTGTCCGCCCAACTTACGAAAAGTACTTCCTCGGTCGCAAAAATAACTTCTCTCTGCTTTCATCCATGTCATGGCCCTACTTCGCTACGCTAAAGTATCTCTAGCCCTTGAGGCTTGGTTTTAGTATATTTTCAATTTCTTTTCCATCACGTTCATAGTCACCAAATTCCCCCATAGTCTCAAATACGCTTCATTTGCACTACCACCCGTACGTATGTACATTGGGGCTACCGCCAACCTTTCTGTCTTAAAAATAAATTCGGACGATTCTGGTTTTTCCCCTCCTCGATATTTTATAGAAGCCCATTTTGCACTACTAACAAACTAGCATACAGTTATCTACATTCCACCATCCCACCAAAATATAAGCACTCACCCATTCCCTTGATCAGTTTATAGCTTAGTTCTTGTCTTCTTCCGTCTTCGGTTAAAAAAAAGGGGTTATTTTGTAAGTGTGCGAGATTTTTATTTTCACTTTATATGAATTTTAAAATAATAAGAAAAAAGTTACGAAAAAATTCAAAATTGGAAAAAAAACAAAACATTTGCTTATACACAGGATGGAAAGGATAAGAGAATCGAATTGTAGGAGTAAAGAAAAAATTGTCTTGCGCATTTCCTTATTGTAATGGTATCAGCTATGGACTTGGGGCACACACCAAAAAACTGTTGGCATTGCGTGCGCTTCAAAAGTAGTAGAGCTTAGGTGTGGAAGCACCAAAAAAAAAAACGAAAACTAAACCAAAAAAATGGAAAAAACCAGCGAGGAAAAACTGCAACAAAGTAGTTCGGCTAGACAAGACAGATCTACACGTAGGTACTGGATTCGATTGTGTTGGAATGAAAGTTTGCTGATGTCCCCTGAATGGTAGTCTTCTCATCGAAAATGTACAAAATAATTTTTTGTCTTTTTAGAATTGTGCGGTTTATGGGTAACGAAAGAATGACGAAACGACCAACAGGACAACTGAACGAATAACCAACCAACCGGTCAGATCGATAGCAAAATGTTACGGACACCCCATTTGCACTCCCGTTTCAAAAGCCCCGTCAGCATCACACTCAGCCCACACTTATATTGTATACCTTTTATCAAACCATGTCTACATCCAGCAACTACTATTAACCACCTGCTCTCCCAAATATGGAAGAAACTGTCCCCAAATACAAAAATTGTACACAAATGGAAATACCAAAGCTTTTCTTGGCCTCCTCTGTAGGTGGGGGTGGATAAACGATAAGGAAAATGTGTACTCCGTTTTTTTCTATATGTTGGTGTAAATCAACTCATCCTCCTTCTTTCAGTAATATGCATCATATTTATAGGACGTACAAGCTAGCTCAAGGAACATAAAATAACAATGAAAAAGCTAATTTTGAATGATGGCCAAACTAAAGAAAATTCCAGAAAAATTTCCATTTAATCGTCGGAGGAGGTTAATATTGCACTTTTCTTTATTTTTTATCCAAAAAAGAACATCAAATATTGTAAAAAATTATTTAAAACATAAATTATGGAAGATAAAAACTATCCAGAATCTGAAGCTGTAATGTTATTTTTCGTAATAATGTATGGTATTTTTGCAATTATTAAGAACAATATTTTTTCTTCACTTAACAATGAAAATAGTTTTGAAAATGTAAAAAAAAAATATTTTTCATTTACGACTACTCAGATTATTTGAATAGACGTCTCTAAGTTTTGTTCTTTCAAATATGTTTTACGTAAGTCTGTATTTTTTAGAATTATATTTTTTCTTATCCTTTGATTAAATGTAAAGTTTGAATGTAAGCAACAGTCTATACGCGCAGAGGGTATTTTATCAACTTTACCTCTTATCGATTCATTTGTGCAATTGGGGTTTAATAAACTTCTATTAAATTCGTTTAATGTTTATTCTTAATTATGTGTAGTAGAATAAACTCAATTTTCAAACAGGGTATTTGGTTCAACAATAGCGTAACTTTGAGCTTAGAGTCCTTTTTTTGGGAGCTTAAGAATATATTTTCTTAGATATATTGACAATTATTAATATAAATTCAAAATATATTGTATAATTTTTTTTTGTTCCATGATGCACGGGATTTTCTTTTTCACATTCTATATTATTTGATAAGCCTACAAAAGTTTCACCACCCCCTCGCCCAATATTCTTTAATAAAATTACTAAGCTGTTATTAAATAGCGACTTTTAAAAAATAAAATTATCTTTAATTGAGATTTTGAATTTTAATTATACTCTTAAAATTATTACTAAAAGTGATGTAGATAGAAATAAAAAACAATTATGTACTCTAAATGGTTAAAAATGGTGCTTAATATGGAAAATAAAATTGAATTTGGTCCATATTCCAATTACTTTTCATATATGAACATTTTCTATATGCAGATAATATGTTTGTCCTAGTGACTGGGGCAAACCTCCAAGATTGCCAAAGTGAAGGCTTGGAGCGATAAAAATAACGCAATTATCTCTACGGCAACAATTTCATATATATATAAAATATAAGTGCTACAATTTCATTTCCTGTCTGTAGGAAATGAAATTGTAGCACTTATATTTTATTGCTAAGAACAATCTTCACCCACCACGTAGATCCATGAAAGTCCTGGATAGGATGGTTGAGATATTGGTCCAATGGTCAATTTTAGGTTAGACAAAGTGAGGCAATTAGAATAACGAACGCCCTCTTAGATGAAACAGTCCTCTGTTCCCTTACAATATGAATCAGAATACCAAGAGGACGATTATGACATATCAAGGCAACGGTTAACTAGCCAGTGGAGCAAATCGGATTTACCTGGTCGATTTAATCCTAATCTAAACTGGTTGAAACACCATCTCTCTGCACCTTCACAATACCCGGTTCAGATTAATTTATTAAAATCTTTGCTTTGGTAATTATGCCTTCCATAATATAGTTAAGACTATTATAACCACAACCAACTCGAAAAGAAATGCATCCTCTTTATCTTTAATAATCTCAATATAAGGGACATATCTTTTTACTTTTTCTCTTCACTTTCAAACATCCCTTCCGAATTCAGATTGGAAGAAGTGGTTGGGAACAGTGTTGAGAATATTTACCTCTCTAGATAGGATTAAGAATGATTATTCCTATTCATAGATGCGGCGACCGACCTCAATTCAACTTCCTTTGTAAATATCGAAGTCAATGGGAGCTAAATCCGTAATCGTCATTGGGGAACTTTTCCGTACATGGCGGTCCCGTACTATGGAGAACTATGGTAAATGAACGTGGTGATCAGTTGGCTGAAGATACGCTGCGGTTTTTAGTACTCACAGCTATCCCTAATCTGTCTCGCCTGCTAACAGACTGGACTAATAGTTGGATATTTTTAGCATCTCACTGGCGAACTACCAATAATACAGTCTACTCAACATCCTAACCGAAATTTTCGGCATGAAAACTGCCCAGAATTTAGACAGGGCATACTGCTCTGACCATAACTAACTTTTTAGAAACCATACACGTCCTATCTGCCAAACCTGTGGCTTGCTGACAAGTTTTCCACATATAATTGGCAAATGTCAGCAAACACGAAATACGAGTATCTTTGCGAGTAGAGTTCCACCCATTATGTACCTCCTAGATTCAAAAATTTCATTTTCAAGTCTGATTTTATCTATTCAATGGTATTAACATGCTTCATAAAATTTGACAAACTCTAACTTATCTAGCCTACTAAAACCAGACCAGCTTCGTTAAGGCAACTGATATTGCCCACCTACTCTGAACTTTAAGTTGCCAAATGACCTTATGGTCGTAGTGCTGTAATGTGATCTCAGGAATATGCCTAAGCGACTTAATTGTGTCTTAACTCACGTATTAATTTACGAAAAGTTACTCACTTATTATTTTATCAAAAAATATTTACCTTTATTTAGTAATACTAGGACGTGTGAGTCTTATGCTGATCTAATACCAGCTAAATACCATCTGAAAAAGCTGGTATTCGATAAATATTCTTGGTATCGATACCGCGAATGTTTTCGTGGTTTTCCTATACACCAACATGGTATTTGCCTTACTCTATACATAAACCTGGTATTTTTACTGACTTCAGCGCCATACTCCCATACCATAACTGCAGCGGAAATTGGAGTACTTAAAATTGACGTCGATTTGTTTCGAAGGGAAAATGACGTTTTGTTTCAGTTCATAATGCGATTTTTTTATATTTGTTTGAAAGTAAAACTTATTAATATGGATTATACAATATGGTATAATATTAAAAAAAATTAGTTCCACTTTCTAGCCTATTTATATCTGATATAGGCAATAGTCTTAAACTCAAATCCAGCCAGTGAAAAATCAGGAACGCACCCTAAGCTATAGCCAAATGGTCTCAAACACGGTGGAGTCTAGGACTTTTTGCATTTCAGTACAATTAGTATATTTAATGACTCATAAAACGAATCAATCGAAACAAAATTTTCAATATGGAATTACCAGCATCCAGTCTATTAACAATTATAGATTTTTTTTAAATGTAATTTTAAGTTTAGTGCCATCATAACCAAGGCTATGTTGATAGCTGGACTCGAACTTAAAACTGCTGTTGTTAGTCATCGGTTATTTTAGGTACATTCAAGTCGCTGGTCATTCGACATCTACAATAAATAAATGTTGAAAGCTAGTAAAGTAGATTTTTTTTTAATCACCAATTACTAGTCTATTGAGTATTTATGTTGTCAGTAATCGTACTTTCGAGGTCTTTTTTTTAGTTGGGTATCAGCGAATAACCAACCCTAGAAGGGTTTCAACTAGAATTGTCTTTAGCTCTTCGGTTAAACTTCTTCGGATGTCATTGACAGTACTAAGATGGCGTACTTCCAAATGTTTTTTGATATTTAGGAATAAATAGTAGTCACACGGACTACGATGATAAATAGAAAGTTTGGGTCCATATATTACAGTCCATATGGATAAGGAAGATCCAACCCGGAAATTCTGGAGTGCCTCCTTTTGTGGTCCCAAAAGACGAGATAGGCCCTGTCTTCGATGGAGCAATGGCGTTAGCCAGGACGCCAATGACATTCTGGGAGTGTCGAACTGGAAGACCGTGGTACGGTTCTTTAAATCAGTAGGCCAAGCTTGGACCCCTAGTAGATGTAATGATGATAATGAAGGGGAAAAAAAATTTCAAACTCACCCAGTAATCATCAGACCATCGATTAACTTATAAAGCCCCAAATAATGTTTTGTCGTAACGCACTACAAAACACTATTTCACTTATCATGGCTCTATAGGGTCGCATGATTACTGGGCGAGTTTGAAAATTTGACTGCACGTCTAGGACAGACTAACTTAGAAGCTTTCAGCAGTGTTACCAGATCGCTCTCATTACATTTTTTGAAATGGAATTTAAAAAGCGGCATGTCTTTCCACTAAGGGTAGATTTTGGATTTGCTAAGCTATGCTGACCTTGAGCACCTGCTAAAAATTAAAAATAATAATTTTTTTAAATATTTTAATGGAAACAAAGAATATAAATATATTAATATATTAAGATAAATGAAGTAAGAAACAAAGAAAAAGAAAATAAAGAAAGAAACAAAGCCGCAAGCATAATTGAGTGAGTGAACATTGAATTATTCTATTTATTTTTGATTCGAGTGGGTTTATTAAATTTTTTTTATGTATAAAAACTTGTGCTCAATACTCTGAAAGCATAAAAAAAATTCATGATAGCACATTTTAATTATCAAAGTTATTTTAGCTGTTTACCTGTACCTTTTGGAATTTCTAAATGAAAATTAGCCAACATTATGTTGTGATAGGTGGGGTGGCAGGGCGTTTTGTTTGTTAGTAATTTAAACTACAGTTTCACTTAACTTATTGTATCTACATTTTGTCTTAGGTAGAAGCATCTGCTGATGGGTGTAGAAAGAAAATTATAATTAGCCATAGTCAAAAAAAAAAATGTACCACGGGAAATGCTATCACGAAATCGCATGCGATTCGGAATTTCTTTTGAGAAGTTGCTGTGGCCCCAATCAAATGCAATTGCGAAAAGGAAGCGAAACAGCAAAATGCAATGGCAATGCACTTTGCGGAGACTGAATTTGCAGCAGTTCTTGTCAGATACCCTACTACCGTCACCACCCTCAATACTACCATAATAATGATGGTAATCTAAATGATGGCCCCTTCCTCATCTCAACCGCCCGCCATGATCAATTGCAATATGAGAGAAATTTCGTCTTTGTTAATATTCGCTTTGTAACAATGAAATATTTTTTCACATTTTTTTTGCCAATTTAAGCTATAAATTGAATCTTAAGTGAACATCAAGAACCGTTCCAGTTTAGGTTTCAGTTGGAACCGTCTTCACTTTAGGCTTCCAGCTGGAACCTTCTTCACTTTAGGCTAATACAGCTTTTCACTATGAAGCAATTTTTTAGGCATTTTTCTTCTACTTTTGTAATAGTTTTTCTGGTTATTTTTATAATTTTTTCTGTTTTGTTTTTCTATTTTTCTGTTTTTATTATATTTTCAATTGCAGATAGTATATGTACATACATGGAATTGCTTATGAGAACTGACATGAAAATTAGCGGATACTTTTTTTGCAGTATGTGACTTTTGATAGAGCAAAAGAAAATACGGAATTTGTGCACATCGAATTCCGTCAGTATAGAAATTCCAAGATTAAAGAAAAGCCGTGGATTTCACCTCATTAGAAAATTATTTGAAGAGGTAAATAAAACGAAAATCAACTGTAAATAAATATGCAATGCGAACGATGATGACGATTATCATCATCATCATCATCATCATCATCGTCATCACCTTCAGCAATATCCTCTTCATCATCCCAATCTTCAGTGAAGTAATAAGCAAAAACGAACACTTTTTTAATTCTAAATTTGATAGTAAAAAATGTGCATGCAAAAGAAATGATCTTTCAACGAATAAATAACTCGTGCATGGTGAATAAGATTTGCATGACCTTCTTACATCCGTTGTTATATGCATGTTTCTTATAAAACTATGCTAACTTGTTTAAGGTTAAATGTGGAATAATTCGTAATACGAGTAGAATCAAGCAGAACTATATTCAAATATAATGAGTCCATAAAATTGTAAATCATATTCTAAGCGACGTACAGATCAGTTTTCTAATCCCTAATTTTGTTACATTTGCTCTAGGACCTAAGCGATTATTATTTGAACTAAAACTATTAATAATAATCAAATTTTATTTATACTATCTGAGCATTGTCAGACCTATGTTAAGTAGTGTGTAACAACCATTAAAAGTCATTTTGAGACATTGGGTCTCTTTTGGTCTACGATTAAAAAGTACTTTTATAACCTCACATAATATTTAATAATACGGGAAGTAAATTCAATGAATAGAGTCCAATTGCTTTCTTTCAGTTGATCCAGAATCGAATTTATCAATGAATTTTGCAAAAAGAAAATTTCTATTGATGCGTAAACAAATAACATTACCATTAAAAAAATTAGAAATCATCAAGATTGTTTTTGAAGAATGAAGACAGTCGGGAAGAGGTAAATATTTGGTGCACTATTAACCGCGAGGGAGTCATGTATAGCTACTTGCTTAGCAATGATAAAAGGAATAGTTCTTTGTTCAATATTATTGTAAATCATGTATTGTAAATTAAAAAGGATCATTTATTTGGATATATAAAAAAATATTCACTTTTTAAACTAAAACAGGAAAATTGCCTTTAATTAAAGTGAATTTTAGTACGTTTGTAATTAACTTTTGGATCCTTCCAATTATTCAAAGGAAGATAATTCTCTGTAATAAATTTTCCCTACCTAAATTACTTTATAATATGTCCTCCAAAGAATTTTCTGTAAAGAATCTGCAAAAAACGAATCTTCTGTAAAGAATTTTTTATAAATAATTTACTATAAACAATTTTTTTGATAGATGTTTTCTAGAAAATTTCTTTAAATAATTTGTTCTTATAAAATTATCTATAAAATATTTTCTATCAAGAATTTTATGTTAGGAATTTTTAATAGAAAAATTTCTATAAGAAGTTTGCGATAGTGACTTTTTTATACAATACATAATTTTCCATAAAAAGTTTTTGATAAAGAATTTTTTGTAAGATATTTTTGATGAAGACTTTTCTATGAAGAATTTTCTGTAAAGCATTTCTTATAGCAAATTTTCTAGAAATAGTTATCGATAATTTTTTTCTGAATGTAATTTTCTATAAAATATATTTGATAAAGAATTTTCTATAAAAAATTTTCGATATATCGTAGAATTTTCTATAAAGAATTATCGGCACAGAATTTACTGTAAGGAAGTTTCCATAAATAATTTCTATAAAATGTTTTCGATAAAATATTTTCTGTAAGAAATTTTCCATAAAGAATTTTTAATACGGAATTTTTATGAGGAACTTTCTATAAAGATATTTCTTTACAGAATTTTTAGTTTCAGAATTTGCTTTAGACAAATTTTTTACAGAATTTTCTTTACTGAAATTTTTATTCCAGAATTTTCTTTACAGAATTTTTTACAGTATTTTCTTTACAGAATTTTTCCTTCCAGAATTTTTGACAGACTTTTTTTCGAGAATTTTTTGTTCCACAATTTTTTTTAAAGAATTTTTTGTTTCAGAATTTTCTTTGCAAAATTTTTTATTTCAGAATTTTTTTTCTATACAGAGTTTTTTTTACAGAAATATTTGAAAGAAAAAATTCTGTAAAAAAAATTGTATAAAAATAATTTTGTAACGAAAATTTTGTAAAAGAAATACAGAGTTTTTTTTACAAAATTTTCGTTACAAAATTATTTTTATACAATTTTTTTTACAGAATTTTTTCTTTCAAATATTTTTATTATAAAAATAAACAGAATTTTAGGTACAATGAATTTTTTATGAATTTGTCTTCAGCAAATTATTATTAAAATATTTTTTATAAAGAAGTTTCCATTTTATAACGGAGTTTCCACAAAAAATTTTCTATAAATTTTTTTTCTCTAGAGAATTTTCCATAAAAAATATTCTTCATCAAATTTTTTCTATAGAATTAAAAAAAAATTTTTTTTATACATACATACTCTCATTAATTAATATAAAATATTTTTTTTATATATATGCTTTTCTTTAAATAATTTTCTGTAGTATATTTTCTATAAAGCAACTTTTACAGAATTTTCTATTAGCAATTTCCTATAAAAATTACATGTTAGATGAAATTTTTTTCTTGCATATTTTTAGTCTTCTTCCTTTTGAAATAAAGAAATAACTTTTAAACATTTGAGTTCATTGTTTAATTTATGAGTTCAAATATAAATTTTATCAAGCGGACCGTACAAGGTAAATATTACGCCTTCTCTTTTTGAGACCATAAATGGTTGGAAACCTATTATCGAATCACCAACAGAAGAAATCATAAAAATCGCAATGCAAGAAAGACATGAAGAGAACTATTAAAAATGGTGATATTTAAAATAAAACGAAAATTCAACAACGTTAGACGTGGAAAAAAACCGTATTGGAAAATGTTATAGAGTCACGGCAGTAATGCCATCAAACTTGCATGTTGATACGGAAGCCTAAGGACTGGTCGTAGTTGAATTCTAGATGCATTGACCATTTTACCACCACCGATTCATAGCAGGGACCATATGTAAATAGAACGTATGTATAAGTGAATAGCTTAAAAATGTTAAAAAAATATATTAAAAGCAACAGTGGAATTGTTAAAATATTGCGCGGATATTAGTGATAGAAGTCAGGAGTAACCGGAATAGTAAGTACGAAAAACCAGCAATAGCATCAAAAGCAATATGAAGTAGGAAAACAATTAATCTTGAGCGACATTAGGGAACAAAACCTCATCAAATCTCATATTAGAATGAAAAGAAACTTATTGGATATAAAAATAGGACTGAAGAGGCCCACAATAATTTCAAGCGAAAAAGGATGGAGTATTCAAAGATTTACAGGACAGACGATGGGAGAGTCAAGATGTATGAAATTCAAAAAGCCAACGAGGATTTTAGAATAAAAATTACGGAAAAATATAAAAATTCATGGCAAATATTCGTGACTAGAGCCCAAAACAAAGCCCATTTACAGAAGTTTTATGGCCTCTCGGTATGGCACATGATTGCGGCACTGATTAGCAACGCGAATGGGCACAAAAATCATCGCGCAGCACAATGGCATTTTTATTTTTAGTTTGATGGTTGCTGGTTGCTGGTTGCTGGTCAATTGCAGTGCCTCCTTTACGAATACTCATACATTTATATTGCCTGTAACCGAACAGCTGCTGTGTAAGTGGGGTCTATGATTGTTGGCGGATCACCTCCGTCCATCAACCTAAAATCTTCAATACGCCTTGCAGTGCGATTATTTGGCGGCAATATTCGTCACCATTTTAAATTGGACGCTATTTGGAGTATCCCCACACGATACTATGGTGTTTTTGTATGGAAAATTTATTTTTAAAAGTTTCGTACTGTTTTTGTGCACATTCATTTATTGCATGATTTTCATATGAATATATAGACGTGGCTAGAAAAAATGGAAAAACTACCGTGAGCTTCGAAAAAATCCATTTTCAGTTTTGTTAGCTGTTTATTCAACATAAACTGGAGGCCAGTCTATTTACATCTTTTGGCAATAGACAAGTTCCACTTTTTCATATGACATATAGTTTTGAATTTGTGTACCCTTTCAACTCTAATAATCGCCTGGCTATTTGTCCTGTGCTACCTTTGGATACCTTGTACGATTGAACAGTCCCGCTATCTCCTTTCTGGCTGATTATAATTTTTAAACAGATATCGTGTATACTGGTCATGTTCTATTTGTAGGGCTTCTCTCCTGGTCTGGGTCATGATTCATTGTAGTGTTCCGAGTGCATCGCCTTATTGTCCTATGATTGGCTTCCTAGCTAATACCGCAAGGAAGCCGAATATTAGTAGCGTGTTTTGTGAATAGCCAAGTCCTATGATAAATTAAACAGAGTATTTTGCATTTTTACCAATGAACTTTTTCCTTGTTTCTAGAAACTAAAACGTTCTTAAGCATGGTCAGGAGGTATCACATTTGTAAACAGTATTTTTTCGGTTTTTTTTTTTTTTGCATAGATCTTTTATTTATTTTTTCAATTGTAATGATTTCAATAATAAAAACTTTGCATTGTAAACACTATTGTTCTGAATAGTTTGAAGCTTTTAAATTAATAAATTGTTATTTTACCTTAAGAAAGGACATTTTTTCAAGAAAAACGAACTTTCTTTTTTTAAAGGAGTTTTCATACAATGGCTCAACAAAAGTCTTAATTAAAAACAATGGCGAATTACAAACATACGAGGGTAGTCCCAGAAGTACCCGATCTGATGTATTATTTTTAATGCGGTTGAAGTAATATTCTCAATATTTCATGGAAGATTATTATAAGTTATGCAAACTTTGTTATTTTGTGGAATTTAAAATGCATTAAAAAATAGCAAAGATAATCCTTTTCTGTTTGTTGAATTCTACTTATTACCTCTTAAGCAAATATTGAAAATATTGTTGTTTATTTGAAGTTATTCAAATAATGCGATTCACAAAGGTAACTTTTTGGAACAATTTCTAGTTGGCATATTAAAGTGACAGTGATAAGAAGCATATTATTGGGTTGTTCGTAAAGTAATTTCGTTGTTCGGAAAGTAATTTGAAAGACGATTTTCTTATAGTGAATTAATATTTTATTCAATTAAATATTGCCCAGTCAGATCCAATACTCTTTGCCATCTTTCTGGCAGTAGCATGATTTCATGCTCATAAAATTTTTGTTCGTTGCAAAAATAAAACGTTTTACCGTCTAAAAATTTTTGTAGAGACCGGAACAAATGATAATCGGAAGGTGCTAGGTCTGGAGAGTATGGTGGGTGTAGCAGTATATCCCATCCCAGCTCTAAAAGCTTTTGAAAATTCTGGGCTTATTTTCTTTAATTTAATCGTTCAATTTGTCCAACTGATGACAGTTCAGAATTGATCGTTGTGTTGCTCGGTAGAAGCTCAAAATAAACGATTCCTTTGAAATCCCACCAAACAGATAGCATAACCTTTTTTTGATGAATATTGGCTTTCGAAGTGCTTTGAGCCGGTTCATCTTTTCTACTATAGGATCTTTTGCGCTTAATAGTGTTATAGACAACCCATTTCTCGTCCCCCAGTGATGATACGCTTCAAAAATGGATCAATTTCTTCGCGTTTGAGAAGCAAATCACAAACTCCAATGCGACGGTAAAAAATGTTTTCCGTAAGAAGATGAGGAACCCATATATCGAGCTTTGAGATAAAACCTACCCGTTTCAAATGATCATGAACAGTCGTATTCGATAAATTTAATCTCTCAGCGATCTTACAAGTTATTATTCGCCGGTTTGCATCAATAATTGCCTTTATTGTGTCTTCATCAGTTTCAACTGACCTTCCAGAACGTGGTGCATCTTCGAGATCAAAATTGTCGGATCGAAATTTTGCAAACCAGTTTTGGCACTGGCGCTCACTTAACACATCTTCTGCATAATTTTATCTTTTCTATAGTAAAAAGTAAAATATGCCGAAAATGCTGTTTTTCACTTTCCATATTTAAAAGGATATCAACCAAAACTACTGTGCAGAATCAATCGAATTTTTCCACAAGCAAGCCTTGCTATGTCAGCTGTCAAAATACAATACATATGATTATGCAGCTTAAGTGTGAAGTTGGTTGTAAAAAATTCAATTAAGTCCTCTGTTGGAAAAAACAATATATTGATTACTTCTTAAAAATAAGGTTTGATGAAATCAGTTTATCATAATAAGGGAGCAAAAATAAATACTGAAGACTATTCTGATTTGTATATGTGTTGATTAAGACCTTACTTAGTGATCTCCCGATTAGCGCTGATTCGATATAACGCAGTGTGTTATGGTAATTAAAACTAGGAAGTCTTTATTCATAGTCTCTAATTACTATAGTACACACTGCGTTATATTACGGGTATTGGATGGAAAGAGGATGTTATTAAAAGTAGGAATATAATATGAACGTTAAGTTCCACAGGAATATGTCCAGTGACGTACCATACTCCGAGAGCATATTACCTTGCTAGGCATGCTTGCTGGAGAATGCGGTTGGGTTATAAGTGTATGCAAACATCCACTATAACCAGAAAATCATCATGCCAAAAACATTTAGGGAAAATGGAGACACCTTGAGGTGTTAAATTCTCCTTGGGAGAGGAAGAAGTCCTTCAAAGAAGAAAGAAAAGATATGCATAAGTAAGAAAAAAATTATTTACTTTAAGAAAGAGAAGAAAATTGAAAAAAAAACCATCTAGGCAAAGGGAAGGAAATAGAAAATGAGGAGGAGGGTACAAAAATTGAGAAGAATAAAAAAAATTTAGTCAAAACCAAAAAACTTAAATTATTTTTGAAGAAATAAAAAAAAATGAAAGATACAAAAAAAATTAAATCAAAACCGAAAAAAAACCAACAAGAAATGGAAAAGGCCGTCGATATTCATAGGAGAGCTGTTACGTCTCTTCTGGCCTTTTCCTAAATCCTCCCGTTGCCACGCCTCGGCGAAATAATTTTGGGATGTTCTTTTGGCGGCGGCGATCTTTTTTTTTACCACTTCATTAGATTGAAGAGCTTATGTTGGACCGCGCACCTGTGCGGAGGAACACTGAATAAAAAAAACGAATTATTTAAAATTCATTATAATATAAGCCTTCCTAATACTTTTGATTCAAGTGCCTTCAGTTGAAAATACTTCGTAAAATTGTCTTGCTTCTTTGTACGAGAACTACAACATTTTTCGATTCCTTATGAAAAGGTCTAATTTTTTGGTGGCCTAAAACATTTTTAGAAGGCTGAGAAGAAATGGAAAACGAAATCTCTCTCAGGAATGAGTGAGGGCTCTTGTGAAGTCGTACTATCGATTAACATTAAAGCTGATGTGAATCGAGTTAAATTTGAATTGTTTTAGCCTTAATCAGATTTGGACTCAACATTCAGTCGAAAAACTTCAGAAGTTCTGGAGAAGCTGTTGTGAGGTTAGACCGTCTAGCCTCTCTAAAAAGTAGAGGGGCTGGAAGCATTAGATAGGACATTGCAGATACTTGTCCTGCTCCCCTCTTCACCTGATCTTGTTCTCCAAGATCGAAAAACCCTTGAAAGGAGATCATCTTAGTACTGTCGATAGCATCTAAAGGAGTGTAACCTAAGAGATGAAGGCGATTCTAGTTGAAGCCTTCCAGCACTGCTAGGAATAGTAGAACTACTTTCCAGGGGATAACATTGATATAACAAATAAAATAAAATCGTTACAAGAAAAATGTCGCAGCGCTGTACTCGGTTCACAAGAATTGCCCGATAAATGCAAAACCGGAGTGTGGGAAAAGATATAACCTTTGAAAGTATTTCAAGTCAAATGATTTCAAATTATCCTTTGAAAGGATTTCAAAAACAAATCTTGGTATTTTGGATCAGAACTTCTGCTTATCGAGACATTTAAATCGTTTCAAGTATCTCATCGATCCAGAAAATTAGACACAAGCTGATCAACTGATTTATACTCGTAATAATAAAGAAAATTGAAGTGGTCGTGTGCTGTCACTGATTCAACAAAGTTTTCTATTAAGGACAATGCAATTTATTTTTTAAGAAAATTAAAACTTTATTATTCATAAATTATGCTTCAGTCAATTTTTAAAATAACTCAAAATTATGTTATTTCAATTTTAATTTCAACTGTCAAAACAAAAATGCTGTGAAACAACAAATAAGGCGAAAAATTATAAATTAGATTTAAATCAACGAGAAAGTTGTTAATCGTTTTCATTGCTCTTTGCAAGTGTATGCATCTTCTATAAGATTATGAGTGCACATCGACAAAATCGCCACTTGTCGGTGTTGTGTTCGGGGTAATAAATTGTAAAGGGTAATTGTAAAAATAATTTTATATTGTAAAAAAGTGGAGAGCTCCAGGGGAGATCTTCATCACGAAACTGAGTTCTATATTTCTGTGTGCAAATGTTTGTTTATGTTTTATTTAATATATATTATTACATAAATTTATATAAAAATATCTTGAGATTATATTGTAGTAAAATTTATTTATCTTTGGTTATGTGTTCTGTTTTCCATATTTACTATATATTGAAATGACCGCGTTTAGAACCGAATTTTTTCATTACTATGTGTTGAACGGACAAACGAGGTCCTGACAAATTTTTTAAATTTATTATTAATATTGTTACCAAATAAAAATTTGCAGAAGCATGTACAAAACCCACAAAGACCTTTCGAAGTTCCTTCATCTAAACATGAATCTAGAATGAAAAATTAGCAATAATAATTCTCAACTTCAAACATTTTCTTTTAATTTCTAAATTGCCAATGACATTATATAATATATTAAATATTTAAGAAAAAGTAAAATTCCTCATACCTAAACGATAAGTTTATTGAATTATGACGAACATATCCTTTATGATGAAATAGTTGGGTAGTATTGAATAGAAAATATATTTGTCCAAGCATAGCTATAGAAAATATTCGTCCTGTTTCTGAGGATAATTCTCTCATTCATTGAGATGGAGATGCCTTTGAGGCTGGACTTTTTTTTAATGTACTTCTTTCAATGGTCATTGAAGTGCATAAATATTGAATACGAAAGTAAAGAGCCATCGCAGATGGTAAGTACGAACTCTACTATATTAAATGTTGGCTATCAACTTCTCACTTTTAGATTCTGGGGATTTTATAGACGTTATCCTGTACTGAACGAAGCTCGTGCTTGTACCATTTCATAGCAGTTGGAGCTAGTTGATTAGTCTGTAAACAAGGTGGTTGGGTGCGTGTGGTAGCAATGATGGCGGCCTTTTCCAAATATGTACGCACGATGAGCTCAAATTATAAATATGCGTTCCTTGGACCTTTTATCATAAGGTAGATATGTCTGTGAATGCGTAACTTAGAAAAGCCCAAATGGAAATTACCTATACTCCACATGAACGAAACTCTTAATTGCAAAGTTTTATGATTTCGTTTTCTCATCGAAGCACTTATATGTGTATTTGTAAAATATGGAATAATTTTTCGAATGTATGCGTACATGTTTTTATAATGTTACCTGTTTTCTTTTCTCTCCTTTTTCTTGCTATTATATCTTAGCTTAGAGCATTGAACATTTTTTTTCTCTAAACTTCTACAGGAACTGCATTCTGTCGCCGCTCAGATATTATATACTATACAATACAACGCATAGTATAGATGTAGTAGTACATTACGTTCCTATTCGCACAACCGCTAGTTATACAATACAATCTATAGACATATTTAGGGTTCTAGCAATACCATAGTTAAAACCCATGGGCCCAGCGTGGAACAGAGGGGATATGTGCAGTACTGAGCTGATAATCAAGAAAGTTGACGAATACAATTGCCGATGCACGGACGTTGTTACGCATACGTCACTTGAAGGTAGACAGTATCAAACCTACAACACAGTTGATGAGAATGGCAGCCCTATAAACACACAACCCCTAAATATATCTAATAAATAGCTACGAACGAACACATTATCTCATATTTATTAATACTGTTATACTGTAGAAGGAATATATACGCAACTGTGAGCCTTCAAACTTGGAGGGTCGTTGAACCTGTCTCAATTCTTTTCGGTTGGGATAGGTTCAGCATACGTCTGTCGAAATTGACGACGGCTCTTGTATACTTAATGCTATACCCACAAATATTTCCACCACAAACCACACTAAATATACGAGAACGTACATGAATAGATTGGTGCTGAATGGGTAGATAGGTAGATGAGCTTATGGTTAAATGTCAAAACGGCGTAGATGGGTAGATGGGCAGACTGAAAAGGGCTAAATGAAAGAACGGAGGAGCATTGGTGAATGGTGGTGAATGGCAAATTGAGTATATTGAATAGTTGAAGATGATGGGGAGGTTATGTTATCCGTTTAGCTATAGGCATATTGGTAGCAATAACCACCATAGAAGGGTGCAAAAATAATCTGAGGGTATAAATATTAGCGTGGACAACAATACTTTCGAAGCTACCAATCCTTTAATACTGTTTTTCAACTATTTTTACAATTACAAAAAAAAATATATTTATAAGCACAGTTAATGAAAAATATCCTCGAAAATAACTAAGTAAGGCAATAATACGAGTAGCTATTTCGTTTTGATTATTCCGTATTATCAGCGAAATTTGGACATTTTGGTCAGACCCACTCCATTTGTTGAATGCGAAAACCAATGAAAATAGAAAACCCCTAACTAAACCCTAATTTTATTATGTCCATCTATTTCACCAATACCATGAAGAGTTTCTAGTTTACAAAATTTTGCTGTAGATATAATAAGGACAAAGCTCTTTTATTCTCGAGACGAATTCTACTTATGCGCATATACGTGTATTACTTATAAAAATTGATCTCGATAAATGATGCTTTTCAATTTGAGATTTTTCCCTATAAACTTATTGTTAGTATACTGGTATTAAATTTAGGATTTTTTTAATCTATCTCTACAACCCGACTCGTATATTTCTCTCTGTTAAACTCTATTCCTAGCCATATTACCTGAAGACAATTAACGTTCTTTTTTCTTTATTGGATGGAATTGCGTTTGTTTAGTTTTTGCCCAGTTCGGTTTGGCCATTTGTTGCAACAACTTTTCGATAGTATTCGTAACTATCGGTATAATCGCCACTAGGCATTGGGACAGGTGGTATCCATCCGTTTCCATGCAGTTTTCTTGATGAATTAAAAATGCGAATTCCTTTAACAATATCTCAACTCAGTCCAATGAATTATCTTAAAAACGAAACACTCCTTTGCGTAGTCTTGAATTTTTCTTAATAACTTCTTTTCTTTGATTTTCTTTCCCGAAAAGTTATTATTTTATATTGTATATTGAAGGAAACTTATAATGCTTTGTAGTAAAAGTGGAAATTCTTGTGAAATTATTTTAAAACTTTTTCATTTTTCTTAAATGTTACTAAAGAACATTTTCTCAGATCTCTCTTAGATCTTTCGAGAAATCCGAGGTTTTTTTCAAATATTTTTTTTTAATACTGACATGACAGCATTTTAAGTGATTGTAGTAGATATTTAAAATAAAAGGACATAGTTGATAAATTACTAGAAAATCTTTTGAGACGTTTATTTTATAGTTACTATTATTTTATAGAAATATATATGCATACATATTTGTGGAAAAGATAATATGAGAAAATTCTTCGGCAATTCAATTACGATGAATAGAAAATTGAAAATAGCAGAGATATTATCACTTGATATAAGAAAAATCTTCAAGGTCCAGGCAAATTATATTTTTACGAAAATGCAATGAGGTCCTAATCATTTCAGATAAAATCTAGGATCGGAAGAAATAAGAGTCTATAACTGGCCCATATGTCCATGTCAGTCTACACTATTTAAATCAAAGTACTTTTAAGAATAAACAATATTATTTAAAAAGACTTTTAAGGAAAAAAAGCTTATATAAAACGGGTATTTATATATTTATAAAGATATAAATCTATTGAAAAAACTGCTGGAATTTTCGGAATCAGGTTTAATTAATCCAATAAGGCTGGTAGATGCTTTCGAAAATTACTTTCCGAGATGTGTGAGAAAAATAGTCAGAGGAGCATCACTAAGAGTAATTTGGAAATACTGCAGATTTTAATTTCACATGGCTTATACAAGATATTAGTTATTCTTAGATGTACAGAATAAGTTTCAACCTCGTCTAGTAACTGCGTGATACTATAGAGCATGATAAGTAAAGTTGTGTTTTTTTAATGCGCTATGAAAAATGGAACAGCGAAATTTGGACCACGAATGTGCCATCGAATGCTGTGTCAAATTTGGTGAATTTACAAGTTTTAGTTACAAAAATAAGTTCGAGTAACGAGTCCGGCACTATAAAAAATATTTTCGGAAGGTCACACCTCACTCTGGGAAGTCTTCAACATAGAAAACTGAGGTCAGTTCGTCGATTAACATTGAAGCAGATGAGTGAGTCTTTCAACGGCTTTTCGAAACTCAATAATTTGTAACTTCGAGACAAATTGTCAATCAGGCTTTTATAAAGAAGTCCTTGAAAAACTCACAAATAGGATTCTTCTTGTCTGGTCCAAAATTGAAGACACTTGGATTCTCCACCATGACAACGCCCACTGTCACACAACCATCTCCATCAACGACCTTCAAGCATTTTTGGAGGGCCAAGATGTAGGGGAACACGAACCTTGCGTATGGTGGATATCAACATCGCAAACTGATGAAAATACGGAACAAGTGGGATGCTTTTTATAAAGAAGTCCTCGGAAGACTTAGAAAAAGTGTTCTTCGTGACAAATCGGATTTTGAATGCTCCATGACAATGTCGTCTTGCAACACGGTTATGTCTTTTAGACAGTTTTGATGGTCCCTAAGCATCTCCTATTCACCTAGTCTAAGATCGTGTATCTTTTTTTCGTTCCCCAAGATAAAAAAAAATACTAGAAAGCACGTCCCTTTGGTCCTATTGATAATATCCAAAGGAGTGTAACCGAGGATCAGAAGGCGATTTCACATCCGAAAAGGGTACACTTTAGAAAATCATTCTCATTATTTTTCGTATCGAATATTTGTTTATTCGTTTTAGAAATTCCAGAAATAAAACAATATCTTTAATAAATCTATAGGAGAATAGTAGAACGAAAATAGATTCGAAAATATATATGCTTGGTACAAAAACTCATTATGGTGGTGTCAATGACTAATCGAAGTGAGTTCTTTGGAACCTTCATGGTTTTACTTGAGAGATCTTCTATGGATCGACTTACAGAAATGTGGTTCCTGTTGTTTGATGTCAGTAACCACGACATCTTCTATCCCGAATTTTACATCAGTCGCACATCAACTATTACTATCATTGATCCGATGCAAAGGCCAAGGGTAATCAGGCATCCGTTTGTGGTAATGATTCTCTTTGGAATTTATCGATTCTGATCATTACGTGAACAATGTGGTGGTGGCGATTCTGTATCTGCTACATGCTTGATATACGGTGACTGTAAGCTCGAATTGCTCAACTTCCAACAAGACCAAAAATATTCAGTAAACTCGGCATTTACAAAAACCATATCAGTATGGTCACAGAACTTGGAATATTTCTACTAAAATCTATCCAGTTTGAATTCATTTGGTTAATGGCAGTGGCTTTGGCCGTCTCCTAGTCAGTCACCAACTCATTTTGATCTGGAATTGGCATATATGACAAGTACTTCTTCGTAAACCATGAAACTTTAGATGGCCAAAAAGAAGAAATGTGACTCCAATTCCCTTGATGTGTCGGAGATTTACATAGATTCAGCTGCCTAGAAAAAAAACATAAACTTATGCGTATAATTTTACATCAATTCTTATTCTCTATTCGGTGCCGAAGTAACCAAACTTAATTTCTACACCATTGGAGCTCGATAGCCGTGCATCCTTGCACACCTATTTCTCTTCATTTATGTTTGTTTCATTTCATTTTTTAGTTTGATTCTTATTCGTTTCATAAATAAATCCTTGGAAATATTTTTTCCTTACCTTTATATGCATGAACATATACATATATATTACGCAGAATAAGAGCTTTCTAGTTTAGTACAGCCTGTTGATGTTTTGATTTATTTTTAGACGGTTCGGTCTCATTTGCTGATGCTTTGTATTAACTTTTACAGAGTTCGTTTCAAGTTCGGGGTAGAAAATAATTCGATCGCATCTTATTTTTTGAGTACAGTGATCTGATGCGAACTGATTTGATGAATTCGATGACGAGAGCGAAGATGGGAAGGTGGTTTTTCATACCTGACTTGATGGTCCACTGGAGATGCAGATGCAAATAGAGACGCAGTTGATAATGAAGATGAAGATGCCAATCGCGATCGAGATCTTAATTTTGATACTCATCGAAGAGCACAGGCTATATATATGTACATTTGTACATGCTCGTATTCGAATTGATATTATTTTGTGGGAGCGGAACGAATTAGAGGGGTGCTTTGGTGACGGTATCAAATGTAATATGACGCCTTCAGCCACAAATGAAATTTACATCATCTCAAGGTTTACATTGCAAAACGATGCGTCCTAGGACAATGACAACCGAAGAGATCAAAAACCAAACGTAAAGCATATTTGCGACGCTGGCATTCTTCATTTTTGCAATGGTTGGTTTTTGTGAAATTCTACTTATTTCAATTTTTTTCTTTTCCGGACTCCAATGGAAAATCAACGAGTGACGAAAGATTCCAGTCTTGTCTATGTTTCTTTTCTAGTGTCCTCTTATACGCGAGCATCATTGATTCCGCTTGAATTCTTGCCGACTTGAGGTGAGTGATGAATCGTATCCAATGTAATCAAAACGGACAGTGACGACGACTCGAAGACAACAGAGCGTTGATGGCAAAATACTCGTAGTTTTGGGGACGCCTAGAGATGGACTAGAAGATAAATATTAACAGTGCAGTGCGTCTTTGCAAAATTGCGTACATAGCGGCCACAATCTGCGGATCCTATAAGAATTTTCTTTTTGTAGTTTCTTCTTAGTATTAAATACAACGGCGGTAGCGGTGACATCGATGGGGCTAACCAATCCCCATTCTAAGGCATCTTAAAGTATGCAATTTTTTGCTCGACATTTCAAGCTACCACCATTTAGGCCCATAGACGTCAATAGCATACAATACGTTACGCCGTGTGTGCACTAATAAAAATGCCTCTTCTTCATTTTGTCGATTTCGATGGCAAGCCCCATCACAAAAATGTAATGGGAGAACTTCCATGCACAGTCAGTTCGTTGTACGTTCGTAGATGTTCAGAATGGTGTGTGAGGAGATGCCTTTGGTTACCAAATACATGCCTAAATAGATAGCTGGATGGATAGATGGATAAATAGGTAGTCCAGTGTAGTTCATGGAATAAACGTAGAAAAATTGAGAAACAATAATGCGTTTTTTTCTCAATTCTTCTCAGTTAGATTTTCTGCTTTCGGAAATGATGATTAAAATTATGGAAAAAAACCAAACGAAACTCTATTACAACGAAAAAGGGCTTTCAAATGAATGAGAAGAAAAACTCAAAAAAATTATATATAAAAATACTTTAAGAAGAATAATGACTAGTTTTAGAAATATAATCGGTCATCGACATCGACATCAGATGCAATTCGAGAACTACTTTGCTAATGCAGCAGTGAAAAGAAGAAAAAAATCCCGAACTGCTGGAAACAAGTGCGAATCGAGTTTGAGCAATGTAGTAGTGGGCTTGTCCATAATGGAGAATTAACTCTCCACATAAATTGGTTGATCTTATTCTGATCTTCTATGCAAGTGTACAAGTACGAGTTTGGATAATTTTTTAATTTCAATCTTTCGGATAGTTTGCTCGATCGAACATGCACTGAAAATGATTGAAGTGAAGCGCAATGATTTCAAATCTTGACGTGTACTCGAATCACCTGGCCACAGCCACGATTAATTCAATACCCATTTTGCTACTTAGATGAACCGCATATTTCTAGAATTTGCGAAAAGGAAATTCAACAGAAATTTATTTGCGAAAATTACTTCGACATTTTACAATTTTGTGCAGATAATATGAATTTTAAAAAAAATTTTTTTAATAATAATTAATTTTTAATTAAATATATTAAATTTCTTCTTAAATAATTTTAGCCTTGCTATTTCTTTATAAATATTATGATTAACAAAAACATATACAGAAATGTAATAAGACTTCAATTGTTTTTTTAATAATTTCTTTTATATATTATATCCCATTTAAAATTATTCCTTTGGGCAGCTATACATACGTTGGCAGCTATACTCTTCGATTGCTCTAGTCTCGTTAATTTTCTGCCACACCTGATGTATAATTATGAATATTCTTATTACTTATTTAAATAGACATCTTTAAGAATTTTGAACTTATATTTAGTTACTTTTGTAATTTATAGTAATATTTTTACTAGCATCGGTTCTTACTATCTTTTCGATCACAATAAATTGAATACAATATCTTTTAAGTATCTGAACACTGTTAATATATTTGATATAAAACAATAACTAATATTTTATCGAAATATAGATAAGATCAAAAAGTATAGAAATTAAATAAAAATTTTAGCATGCTATTTATAATTATTATTTATATTTAATTTTCATTCATTTCAAAAATTTAAAATATTTACAAAAGGACATATAAGTACATCTGCTAATATTCATTTATTAGTTAAATACAATACCAAAAACAATTTAACTAATTTATACGATCTACTAATGTATGCAATGATGCCTATTCCTGAAATTACTCATCATTTTATCCAAAAAAAAACCTAAACGGTTTATCTTAGCAGATTTTTAATCTATATGTTCATATATGCATGTGCCTATATAGATACATATACATAAAAGGATGGGAATAAAGTAAAAAATGGTACACTAGCAAAAAGAAGAACATTCGATATAAACGCGTTAAAGAAAATTACGGACAGGTGTATGCAATATCAAAACACTTGTGCATATTCACAAATATTCATCCAAAAGAAGGAAAAACAAGAAATATTTGTGTATGTAGAGTTTAAAGTTGTGACTGAAATGGGGAGAACAGCGGAAAAAATGTTAATGCAAAAAATATGGAAGCTTCGAAATAAAAATAAATAAACCAAAATTAACGGAAAAGTACATATAAGAAATTTTGCACATTTTCCCCTTATTTTTATACTTTTAATAGGCATCTTAAATTTGTCTTTTCTTCCTTTCCGTTAAATAGTTTCTTTTTATTATTGGCAAATTTCTATAGAAGATATACGTGTACGGTTGATAATAATTATTGGGATGTTATCTTTTATGCTCTTTTAACATTAGGCATTACTGTAATAGTGCTGCTATGGAAAATAATTTTCTTTCTTCTTAAATTAATTTACTTCTACCACTATTCAAATAATATCTCATCTACTCAACTATCACTCATACTAGTTTTGATTATGTTAGACATATTTGCATATATGAAAGCAATACTCATTTTCAGTTTTATTAAAATTCTTCCATTTTATATTCTTTTGATTATTTTTTTGTGTTCATGATTAAAACATGCAATTGCTTGCCACACAATAAGAATAGTGTTTTTTTTTTTGGAAAATTTTCTAAAGACTTAAATGTCTTTAGAAAATTTTTTGCTGCATTTATTTATTATTGCATTTAGAATAAAGTTTCCTGAATTTATTATTATTATTATCTTAGAGCGGCAATAGAACGAACAAAAATGTTAAAGGTTTAAGGCAGGGGAGAACAGGCGTTAGGGATTAAAAGGAAGAATGATAAAAAAAAGTAATTAGAAGAAAGAATGATCAAATAACTCCAAATATCACTGTACTCTGATACTCGTAACATTATAGATCACTTCGCACCGCATTACAGCTTATTGTACCGCATCGAAACTGAAGCCCCGAAAACAATTCCAACGAGAACTAGTAACAATAACTCAAATCGTTTATGAATTTCGCTTGAGTAAGCAAATGTCATCTGATTAGTTATATGTTTAATTCAGTTTTCAAATTCGATTAGCTTCACACATATATTTAATTTACCTTTGACTTTAATTTCAAGAATGCTTCCACATAGCCAAACACTGAAATGCGTAATACAACGAGAACGAAAAATTAAGGACAAGATTTAATTCGACGGGTAAATCGTTACTTGTTGTCTTCGCTCAACCCAATTGCAAGCGTTTTAAAAATTTTGACGGCGATTTTAGTTATCTTTACTAGTTCTGATCGGAATTATGTTGTTGGGTGTATTTACTCAAAAACTTACGACCACATTTGTAATAGTCTGAAAATCTTGAAGTGAATTCTGTGAAGAAGAATCGACATTGGCTTGCAGTGGTGCAAAAAAAAAATTGTTACCACGGAAGCGGTGCAGACGGGGAAAAAGTTTTCAATTGACAATAACCGCGAACTCGACTTGGTAACCAATTCAGCCAAGAGCGTATACACAAAAAACCAAATTGAAAAATCAAACAGACGCTTCACCAAAATTCCAAACGTGGCCGGTCGACCAAGCAGAAAGCCAAAAGTTTCGTCTTGCTGCAGGTCAGTAACAAACAAGCCATTTCGATGACGACGGTCACAACTAGTAAGCAGTTGTGCCAGGTTATGGTCGTTTTCGGTTGTTTTCTTGTTTACCTCCGCCAGCAGTCCGCCAATCCCCTACCAAAAAAGCCGACAACTAACCAACCAACCAACCAACCAACCAACCAAATAAACGGTCATCCATCCAATCCATCCATCCATCCATACATTCATCTATCCCATACCATCCCATTCGGTCCGCACCGAATAGCCGAGTTTTGTTGTCGGGTCTTTCTTATTATTTATTTTTTTTTTAACCAGAAGAGTGAGAGCATCGAGGAACTTAGTCTTGAATTTAACATTCAGTTCCCCCCCTACTCGACCTTTTTTCGGAAATTATTAACCAGCTTCGCACGCATACAAATGAATGCGAACAAAATGAGGCCGACCGAATAACCGAACAAAAATGGCCAATACATCAGCCAACCGACCAACCAACCAAACCAAAACGACCAACCGTCAGGCTAGGCCAGGCCGGTGCCTGTTTTCGGTCGTACACGCAATATTTTCGGTGTTCGTTGTTCGTTGTTCGATGTTCGGTGCGCGGTGTGCGGTGTTTTTCTTTTCGACTTGGTTGAGTTTCGGTTTCGGAACGTATTCACTGCATTACGTTCCCACTTTTCGACGATTTGCGGACTAAGCAGCGCTGAATTTCTTTCTTTTTCCCCTGTTTTGATCGCCAGAATGAATTTTGTCGAGTTTTTTTCGTTGTTATTTTTTTTATACTAATAATTTACACACAATTTATATTTTATTATTTACTTACACATGCACACAGGATGTATGCTATTTTTGTTTAGTTATTCATAAATTTAGCCTTTTCAGATTTTTTGATCTCTGTTCGAAATTATTTATTGCAAACAAGTTTTGGAGAGCTAGCGATATAACTTTCAATATACTAGTTTTTTTGTTGAAGTAGCCTAAAACTTATTTTGAATACACTTTTTAATCTATAAAACAGATAAAAATATTTAAAATTATAAAAAAATAGATTTACTAATCTTCTTATCATTTAATTAATAAGTATGCATATAAAAGATAAAATATGCACCCTTTAAAAAAAATTCCAAAAATCATTTATATAATAATAAAAAACATGATTTGCCTCAATTTTTAAATAAACACACAAGCATAAAGAATATTTACTTAATATTGATTAATTAATATTATTTTACAAGGATTTATAAATGCAGATAATTCCAAAAAAAATTAAATATGATTTTACTCCCAGCATTAAGAACGTTTTTATGAATAGAGATTAAAATTTTTAACTTTTTATATTCAAAATTGACAGTTTAAAAATTTCAAATAAGAAAACCGGATAATTACTAGCACAACATTTTTTTGAAGAGAATCGATTATTTTTACAAAATTTTCCCATTCCATTTGGCTTACCTACTAAAGCGTTTTTCGATTATTAAACTATCTATAATATATAACGTCAAACTTTAAATTAAACAATAATTATTTTTAAGAATAATACATAAAGGGTTTTGAAGTAGGGGTTATATATAAGGCGTTTTTCAGTAGACCGTGTGGCCATATTTGAAATGTCAAGATCTTCTGTTAGTATCAGTTGTATTCAGAAAGGTTTTCAATTTATTCATAAAAATGTACACGCCTCAATAACCAACTTTTTTTCTAAAAATTTGTTAGTTTTTAAAAAAAAAAAATTTCCAAAAAAAACCTCCTCAGATGGTCCGCATTTTCATCTCTTTGGATCGGTGAGTAAATAAAATGTCGTTACTGGGCTAAAGTCAATACACAATTCGAAAAAAGTGACCGTTTGGTGTGGTTACTGTCAATGGTGAGCGGTTCAGATCGATAATTGCAGTTTCGACAATTGATTTATTGTGGGAAAAGTTTGTCGAGTCGATAATTTCAAGAAATGCAGATACGCAATGGTCTCTAAGAAGTTGTGATTTAACACCTTTGGACTACTTCTTGTGGGGTATTTTTGAAATTATTGGTCTATATCAATAATATAATGCAATAAATGATGCATTAAAATTGAATATTGAACGTCAAATACGTGAAATAAGGCTGGATCTATTGCACAAGGATCTGTCATATTCGGTTCTATAAACAGAGCAGAGACGGCCATTAGAATTATGTTATTTTTAAAACATAATTGCATCAATTATAATTTCAAATAACATATTAAATTTTGCTCTGTCATATTATTATAAAAACATATTATTTTTATTGAAAAACCCTGTACGTTTGACAGCTGTCGAATAATAGGGCTGTACTTTTTAAACTAGAAAATGGATACAAAAATAGCATTTTCAATTAGATTTATAGAAATATTTTTCCTCAAAGACTTTTATAAAAAAGTATATGCGTCAGAAATAGTGATTATGATGAAGATATATACATCTGTTTTTTGGTAATCAGAGAAAATATTTTCAATCCAACTTTGGTAGTTTTATTTAATATTTAGTCTATAATTTTTGATTTAATTCACTTAAAATAGACAAAAATATATTTTTATTTATCTTTAGAATACTTTAACTCCGACAATTTTTTTTGAGGTCATAGTATGTATAGTATGTTCATTTCAGTAATTTTCAGTAAGTTAATTTTATCGATTATAATACGATATTAAAAGATGGAAGATATCGAAGAGTGCATTTTATAAAAAATAGCTACTATATATTCGTAGGAAACATCGTCGTTAATTTGAAAGAAAATCCACTTTAGATCCAAAAATTAAAATACAATTTATTTTGCTTCCATTAAATAAAATTTTAATATAACATTATTTTTACATCTATATATTTAATATTTATTAAAGTAATTCAAATAAAAATCTCAAATCGGCTTCTTTAAATTTTTTAGTTTAAAAAATTAGTGATAGAGTGAATAAAGTTGGGAATCCAAAGTGCAGACATTTTCAAACATTCGGAATTCGATCCCCATTTTCTATGCTCAATAGTATTTTTATCATATCATTTACTCGTACTAGACATGAACTAAATGTATATAATAACATCCAAAAGAAAAAATATTATCGTACATGCATAAAAATAAAATTATACTCCAGAGTACGTAGGTAAATAAAAAAAAAAAAAAATTACAAAATACAAACAGTAGAATAACCACGAGGTTAACACAAAAATTCACACACTCCGATCGTCTGCCTTTAACAGCGTGTATCCTTGAATTGGTCAACGACCCTATTGCCCGGTTCTGTCCAGTTCATATATTTCAGTATGGCTTGTTTTAGATATTCGAGAAGTAGAAATGAAAGTGGTCAAGGTCCTCATTGTCCCATGGGACGACATCGACCTCAATTGCATCAGAAGCAAATTTTTTTTGTTGGAGTATCAGTGTATGTGAGCGATACATGTAAATATATTATTTCCTTCTTTAAAAAAATAAACAAATTAATAAATATAATACAATTTTTTCTCTTTATCATAAAAATTTATATACCAATTATGACTTGAATTTTTGATACGGCAATTTTTGAAAAACCAAAAAATTAAGAAATACAATAAAATAATCAACACAAATAACGTTCTACTCTATAAGAATCCATAACATAAACTTACCGATTTTTGTTTACCTTCAAAAATCGTTGGTCTACTGTGAGTCCATAACGGGTTTATATGAAAATTGCTTTATTTACTTAAGACTCCATTCACGGAAATGATGATTGCCTCTTGTGCCTAAAAGAAAAACCGCTTAATCAATAAGGAAGAATTACAATTAAATTAAGTCAGACTATTTATTGACTACCCACTCTGGTTTTTATTGTAACACTTTCAAAATACACGTTTTTTTTTAAAAACATTCTTCTGCATGGAGGTCATCACTCGGATTATTTTTATTTATTTTATATACATCCGAAAATATAAGATATTATTAATTATAAGGTTATCCATTTCTTTGCTTGAAAAGTACCGCAGTGTTATTTGACAGCTGTTAAAGATATATGTCATTTAAGGTAATAATTATTGAGATTATGGTTTGCCATTTTATAGTAAAGATCATTTCATTACTAAGCAACGCTTTAAAATTGCTCAGAAGATACACCGATTGTGTGCTGGAGCAACAGACTTTAGATGCTGACTTTTCTAACAAAATTTTCTTCATCGATAAGGCTCATTTCTCACTTGGTAGATACGTCAATAAACAAATTTGTCCTTTATGGGGCTCTGAAAAACCAGAAAAGTTATTCGGCAAAAAGTTCCCAGGAAGCGAAATTTCAAGTAATTGAAGGTGATTACTGTTCAAAGCTTCCAGCACTGCTACGTAAACTGGAAATAACACCTCAGTGTAGCTGCTCAAGCTATGTGTGTCGCTGCTCAAGGAACTACTTTGAAGTAGATAACTTTGATGTAAAAAAGTAGTAAGTTTAGCATAATAATAATGGAATAACGGACGAATTTGGTTCCCGAAAAGAAGATCATGAGAAGTTTCTGACGCAGAATTTTGGAATGGTTTTTGTGTAGACTAGCTTTACATCTAGGCCCTCAGTGTTATGATGCTTTAATATTTACTAAAATTGTTTGAAATGATAACATAATTTAAAAAAATGTCATATTACCGCAAGTATAGGACAGTGCAAAACCTTCCCTACCACTTGAATAGCTCACTCATTAGCGACAATACCACCACGACCTGCAACTCAACGTTTCGGTTATTTAGTAACCAATGCCAAATACAGTCGATTCTCAAAGGCATTATTCATAGAATTTACTCCATATAATAATTTACCGCAATCAAATATTTAAAAACTCATCAAAACATATCCTAAAATATTCGAAAATTCCAACATTTCCCAAAAAGTTGGCCCAATAGCATCTATCGTCTGCAACAAATATGAAAATTTATACCAAACTCGGAACCGAGAGGCATATACTGGCTTAGCATTTTATATTAATATATTTCGTCCTGAAAAATTTTTGAAAAGTATTTGTAGTTTTTTTTTGTCATGTACATATATTTTTCAAATCCCAGATTAAGCTTCAAAACGGACTTATAAGTATCATATCCAGATTATTTCAATTCAATATCAAAAAATTCCACAAAATAAAAATTTTCATATTCCAAAAAAAAAGTTAATAGTGTCCTTCTATTAAAAAATGATAAAACGATCTAATGCGAAAATTTTTTGTGTATTAAAAATGAAATAAATTGGAAAAATTTGAAAACTATTTTGCTCAGACACTTAAACTATATTATGAAATATTCCAATGTCAACACTAATAATGCTATTTATAATATATTAATTCGAATCAAATATGTTCGCTTCAAGGGAAAACAAAATAAGTAAATACAAATTCATTGAAATACTAAGAATCTAAAACTCATACGTGCAAATTGATATCGTACAAATTTGTATACATGGCCGATTACAGGGACACGACAAAACTCAGTTGATTGACAGTCCAAATATTTATCTTGCATAGCAATTAGATAGATTGCCGTAAAGGCAATGCTCACAAAATTGCTATGATAGATGACTACCACTCCACATGCCTTTCCTCTAAAACGGGCAGAGTCTATTCCCCTGTTGGCAGGTTGGGTTCTTCTACGAGAGGAATATGGTGGAGCTGGTAAATAGCAAAACTTAATGTCCGAATAGAGTAGCCCAGGTGCGAATGCCGTTGACATAACTGATGAAACGATTACATTGATCAGTTGAACTGCTTAACACTAGAATTGGAGACTGCGTTCGAAAATAAATAGTTTTTAGTATGCCCACGAGTATTCAGAGTCTAAAAATTTACAACACACCTCCCTATTGTGGCACCGAATGGTTGATTTTTTTCCTCAAAAAAGAAAGCCTACAGATTGACGACGGTTACTTTCGTTGTTATTTAACAATACTATTAAAATAAGAGACAATCTGTACACTTGTTGAGGATACTAAACGGTTTGTTGGCATGCTTTGAAGGGCTTAGAAATACGACTGCATTGTGTCTTCTAATATTCTGCATTCGATTGAATTATATAAACTTTTGTCGTACCATATTTCCTCGGCTTTTTCAATCAATTTATTTATTTTTTCCAAGATACAATATATTTTTTTTTCTTGTATTTTGTTTGACTTCCTTTGACGTTTAGTTGAATTTGTCACTTTATGGAATTATTTTACGTTATTTCATATCTTTATGTTATGCTTACCAGAGTATCCTAATAAATAAAATTCTAAGCAAAATTGAAAGAGAAAAAGAAAACAATTTTACCTTGTCAACGTAAGATTTACTTGTACGTATGTGAGGAGACACTCTTTGACAGAGATAGCCATCAAGGAAAGGTATAGTTTTTCATTGGTTGGGAAGAAATTGTCATTAAATTCGAGGAGGAACCCCTTACAGGGTCATTAATCTCTTCTTCCATGAATTGATAAGCACGCATAAGACGATGACCGCAATGAAGAATTACCACAAAAAAATATCAAAATGCACACATTCACAAATCGATATTAGAATTTTTCACAATGCCTGGAACCTACCAAAGAGAAATCGGTAAGCTTGGTATAGAAAATTAAGAAGACCTTCCCATACCTGCAATACAAACACAATTGCTCCAATGTCAATCGAGAGAATTTTCTAGCCATTTACCAATGCAATGTTCCCTTGAACCATTCAAAAGCGGTAATTTCACAAAAATGCATTCATCAACAATTTTTAAAGAATACCGGACGCAAAAATGACCGATGCACTTACTATACAACTGCAATTATGCGGATGAATTCCTTTTTCAAGTATCGGCTTTTGGTTTTTTTTTTTTGTTATTATTATTATTTTTATATTATTTATTTTTTGTTATTCTTTTTCTGATGAAAATGATGCTGATGATCGTCAGTTTGATGATATAGATACCTGACGACAATGATGATGATGATGATGATGGAATACTATAGATTATTAGTTATTATTTATTGATTACGACTTCCTTCTTCTAGCAAACAACAGCTTCAGGGAACTCTAAAGTAGAAAAATAAACAAATTTTTTTAAGGCTATAATAAAAATGCACCAAACAAATTTCCTCCGAAGAAAGAATAAAAGTTATGTGGTTGCGAATCGAAATCATGCACTGGTGTTAAATGGAGGATACCGGTGATTCAAGATGGAGCAGAGAGTTTTTTTTCGCAGGCAGTTTCGAGAGGTCCTAAATAATTCAAGCTATATTGGCGAAGATTCCATCATCATTACCAGATTCGATGCGATTACTTGTTTATCGTGGTAAATGTTGTTTGCCCGCTATCCGATCTAAAATCGATAAAATAGGCCTTAGGCAGTAAAAAATTCACCTCAATGATCAACTGATGGACCTTCATTGTATCTCATCAAACAGAATGTTGGTATTCATCAGAATAGACACAGGTTGGCTAGATAACTGCGTAAATGGTCTTTACTAGGAACTTAAAAGCAACTAGAACGGACATGCTGGCGACTATATTCCTGGTACTACTCATATAAGCATATACTCGTACTATCGAATCAACGGCAGTATAGTCTAACTGCAAAAAGCCAAGACAACACTATATATACTACAATGAGTATAGGAAGGATTGTCGCTGCGATGCATCCATCGGCCTATAATATAAGAAGGTATAAAAATTTTAAACACTCTACGATCATCCATCCAATGAATATTATACGAAATGGAATGTTGTCACATTTATGTTCTGTCGTCATTTTCCGCAGGTCTAGTTTTTGTCCATCATCAGGGAGATGACATTATATTTAATGTTGTTCTATTAGTTTTTGTTTTTCGACATCCTATCCAGAATCGGCTCTCATATCGAATCTGTTGTTTGTTCGTCAAATGACGAAGGCCGTTGTTGCGCATAACTTAGAGGAGGCCAGGCCGGTTTAGAACATCTTTACTGGAATGGTTCATCGTCACAACCACCAAAGTCGTATTAACCCATCTCCCCGAAGTTAGTCAACTAAACACTAACTTAGGGATTGTTTGGACTTAGCAGGTAACACAAAAAAAAAAACAGAAAAAACCTACTCTTAAACTTCAGATTCGACTTGGATATGGATTTCAATCTGGAGTTGGGGCAATTTCCAATGGCCGGATGTCGCAACATGCATGCATGACTGGATGAATTCAGCAACAGCAAGCCAAACTTGCTAACCACTCTTATCACTAATACGGCAATAAAATGATTACGTTCAAAAGAAATATTCGAGCTAAAATAAATTTTTTTTATCCTCTACCCCATTTTGCCATTTGCAATGCCTAACACATATCCGACAACTAAACTGCTGCGCTTAGCTTGTAAAAGCCAAATTTGATATTCTTAAGACTTTAATCTTCAATAGATGATATTTTTACTTTAATATATAATAAATAGCACGTACAGCTATTTTTCTCTGAATTTATGTCTAACTATCATTTAAGTGATAGTTAGTCTTAAATGTCGCGATGGTGGTGCCAATGGCAGAGAAGACTATGTCTACCGCTAGAATTTCCTTCCATAAGTTTTTTTGCCCTAACTTCTATGAGGTCTATCTTTGAGCAACTACCTAATGTATATTTATGTACATAAAAAAGAAAATAGAATTTATAAAGACGAACCTTAAATAAACTGTTTACAGACGAATTAAATATTTTAAAAATCTAACAATAATTTCTTCTAATAAGCTCTCTACTTATGCCAATAAACATATTATTATAAATATTATACGAGAAAGAAGATGACAAAAATGCTAAAATGGTTTCTGTATCTTAAAATAAAAACCTGAACTTAATAAATAGGACTGCCGTTATTTATGATAGTAGATAGATTTTTCTATAGGTAATTTGTAACTTTAAAAAAAAACGATGAATTAATTGCTAAAATGGAAAAATTGTGTTTATTTCAAAGTACAATAGTTTAAGATGAAAATTTCTCAGAAGAAATTTCTAAAATTTACAATTTCAAGTTTATTCGAAAATCCCTAAAAAAAAGTGACTATAAATTTTTAATTCAAAATATTTTCATACTAAGAAAATAGTATAGCCTCAAGGTCGTAGCACTATTTAATATGGCCCTACAGATCTTCTTAACAATAGAAATAAAATAAATAACGAACTTATGTTCCCAATCAATTTGAATCTTGTTTCTAAAAATGCCCACTAAAAAGAGTCTGGTCATGATCTTACAACAATATAAAATTGTTCCATTGAAATAGCTCCATTTTCAATGGTATCCTACATTCTGCCTATTGTCCTTTAATCTGAAATGTTTCAGTTATTTTAATGATCCCCAAATCGAAAATTAACTAATAAATCCTTCATCTTTTTATAGACCTATTAGCTTCCAACTTATTCTTAGTAAATTTTTTGAAAATGTTCTACTAATATGGCTGTATATCTTGATCAGTAAATTGCCTTCCGATCTGAATGCTCCACAATACAGCTATGCCATCGCATTGTTAATTATCTTGCATCCTCTTTTGATAGGAAAACGGACTATTCTTACATATTTCTCATACTTTTGAGTGTACTTTTTTGTCAATCTAAGAGTTCCTCTCCTTTTATCGTATAACAAATTCATTTTTCCGCCAACATTATTTTCAAGTTAAAGTTAATAATAGATCCCTCAGAAATATAACCAAATTCTACAAAGCAATATCCTTGGTCCTATTTTCAATAATATTCATCTGATTCAAAGACTTTCCTAGACACTTAAATAGATGATACGGCTATACTTATTATCCATACATAGCTGGGAATAGTTTCTAATTATTTACAATCCCATATCTACAATATAATCCCCAATTCTGAAAGTAATATTAGTTTGAAAGCACTCAAATACATAAATAAATTTTCAAAACCTTTCTGGACTTATGGAATGAAATTGTGGTACAATATTATACCAAACGTTTTTATTGCCTTCGGAGCCAGTCCTTACAATCCAAGATGATCTGAAACATTTTTTTGATGTAGGATAAAATAAAGAAAATTAGTCGGAAAGATTTGAAATGAAAGAAATCCAAAAACAGTCTAAAAAGTTTGAAATAAAGTTATAGAATTAAATATAAAAAAATATTTATATTTAACATTAAAATAACTGTAAAAAAAAACTTTGTGACTACTCATACTTCCTAGTTCCATATTCATGCCGGCGGCTTATATTGAGCTAACTATTCAAGACTAATCCTGAATATTGGACTTCTAACAAAATGTTACTGATTCTAGATAGATACTAATTATACTTAAATATTTGGCGTACTCGCGTACCTGAGCTGGTTTAGCGGTGCCTAGGAATTTACAAGATTTCTGACCGTAGCTCAATGAGCGGAGTACAAACCGAAGTACTCTTAAAATAAAAATTGGTACTACGTGAATCGGGGTGCCCCATGGTGTTAAAACACACTGTGCCCGACAATGGTGAGGCGCCTTAGGCAGCATCGTAGTGGCTGTGGTTAATACCCATATCGCGGGTACGGTCTCCGGATCACTGTCACTGCTTATGACAGTAGAGGTTTAGATAGTCCTCGCCACCAGCAGGTGGAGTAGTCAGCTTGTAACTGGTTACTAACTGTTAACTGCCAGTAATAGTGGTGCGTTGATTATGCATAACTCAATCCCTATAGTCGTAGGCGATTCGTGGTTTAAGGTTTATGACAACTAGGTCACGTTAAATAAAACATTTATTATACTTGAATATAATAAAAAAATTATTTAAAAAAAAAACAAATGATAATTCACATCTTATAAAAAAAAAATTAATAGCTTGTGAGTGCTTAACTATGCTTAAAAATTTCCCATCAATTTGACACATTTTTTTCCTTCACTCTGGAAATATTATTAAAAAATAATTTTCAGATTCTGTACTAATATTTACAAATAAAAACCACAAAGAACTGCTCAAAATGCGAAGAATTCAATATTTTTTTATACATCAGTGTTATTCCCTTCAAAGTAGTTCCCTTTGGCAGTTATACAATGGCGACCACGGTGTTTCCACTCTTCGTATCAGTGTTGGAAGGCTTGAACTGGAATTGCCTTCAGCTCCTCGGTTACACTTCGTTGGATGATTTCGACAGCACCAGGATGACATTTGTTTAAGTGTTTTTTTTATCTTTGGTGAAGAAAAGAAGTCATATGGACTTTGATCCGTTAAATACGGGACTGGAACACCACAGGAATCTCATTTCTGACCAAAACTGTTAAAAGAGATGACCTTGTAATAATCTTGGGTGTTGTCATGGTGGAGCATCCAAGTATCTGCAATGTCCGATTAGACGCTAAGAACCATTTTTCTGAGCCATTCGATGACTTTAACTCACTACTTTTTTTAATATCAGCTTTAATATTAAGCGTTGGAATTCACACTCGTTCCATATTTTCATTAGTTTTGAGATTCGTTCTGCACTATTTCTCGGCCTTCCAAAAATATTTGATACCTTGGAAAAACTTGTGCTTTTGATAAGGAATGATATAACTTTTCGTATGACAAACTCGTGGATTCGTAAACACAAGTTCACTTATTACGCTCTATAGTGTCCCGAAGCTACCGGCTGATGTCAAGACTTGTGCTGCACGCCTAAGTGTGACTAACGCACAAGCTATGGGGAGGGGAAGCCAGCGCTATGGCCACATAATTTCACTATTATTTTTTTGTCTGGTTCTTTAGACATGTGGCAAGGGCCACTTTATAGCGCCACGACCATGAATCCATTAGGCGAATTCATTCTTCATGTGTAAAGCTATCTAAACAATAGACTGGCCTGTGGTTATTTGGACAAGAAAGTGAGAATTCTTTTAGATTTTAAGGAGCAGATATTATGTTGTAATAGATACAAGAGGAAATTTAAAAGTGATGTTGTTGGATCTGGGTCCTCCACAATGGGAGTATTCCTGCTTCCAAAGTCGTTCTTGATCAGGTGGCATTCATATACACGTATCCTTCATAGGATTGACATAAAGGATAGTTGGTGTTGTGAATAAGAAATCATGAGTGAAATTAACAAGTCTAATCAAGATTTTCTATATGAGTGTTGAATAGGCTGATTTATTGATGGTTACCCAATGAATTGATACAAATGTGTCGGTATTAGTCCAGTCCATTTGCTTGCGTAAGACAAGTGTTAGTTGTCCTTCGATTAGTAGGCGAAGCATATTGTATATAAATATGAGCACTGGTTGACGGTGAGTTTCCTCAGTACACTATTCAGCAGTTTTACTACCAAAAATTTCGACATACCCCGGAACCCAACGCAATTCAATTCTCCTATTGCTAAGTAAGCTATGTGTATGTCGAATTGAGGTCAAAAATAATAGCATTCGATTGTCTGCGCATATTAGTCGAAATCCCAATCGGTGTTTTGGTAGCCCACAGCTTCCCTTAATATGGATGTGTGCATTGGTGCAGATACAGTGCATTGGTGCTACAGCCAAAAAGTTCGACCACAGAAAAAGATGTTGTGTTGACGTTGGCAGTGAATAAAATAAGATGATCTTTTAATACGTCCATCTGTTCGAGCAAAAGTTTATATATATGCACGGATCGGTAATATCCTTCTTAAGCCGACCAAGAGACGCAGACACTTTCAACTCTGCTCTCAAACATGGTTTCTAATTTAGGTTTGTGGTAAAAGTTTAGGAATCGATCAGTTGGATGGAGGAATTGCTCTCTACTTGAGAACTGTTTTCTAAGTGAGGATGATGAATTCCTTGAGTTGGACAGATGATAAGGTTAACGTGTGAAGAGGGCAATTAGAAAAGCATAAATTCTTGTAAATCAGGTTAAGTCGAGCTTTTTGAAGATAGAAAAAAGTACGTAACGACCAATTTCGCTTAGTACGGATTAAAATGCTTAACTGCTGCTGGACTCGCTTCTTCCCTGTAATTGGCACACTGACACATACACGTATAACGCAGAAGTGGAGCATGAGTTACTCTCAGTACCGCTATTTTTCTGCTATACATCGTACCTTTACTTAATAACGACTTTTATTTTTACTTAATAACGTATAATTATTCTTTATACCATAATTTGTAGATACTGTTATGATGTTTATGAATTTTCTTAAGGACACAAAGCAACTTCCAATAAAGGTCCTTATTAAAAATGCTAAAATTTAATAATTTAGTTCTTACAGCCAAATCGAACTTCGATGAAAATTTCACTATTTCGATTCAAATCTACGTTTATATTCCAAATAATCAGAACTCCTGAATCCCACCAAGTGTATAAGTAATCAAATATTTCACAATAAAGCCGATAAATTTTTATATAACAGCTAAAAATGGACGTTTTATTCTCCTAATAATTTGTTCATTAAAAATATAATTAAAAAATATGAAGGGTACTCAAATAGAAAAATAGAATAAAGAATTATTTGCTTACTATTTCAGATTTGATTTAATCGTTATTAAATATAAAATTATTACTGCATTGTCATATTTTTTTTCTTCTTTACGTACTCTTATAATTATGTTGGATTAGATGCACATCTAATGTTCTGCATTTAATACATATTATTAATGGGCTAATATTCTCTCGATAAGAAAATAGAGAAATCTATGCAACAAACCCACTAATATGGTAGAAAGTAGAAAAAAAAATTACAAAAAATCAATTAGCAATGGAGTTTTAATATGAAAAGAAAATCTGCCAATGGCTCGGTTCATTCTATTGCGTATATATTATTGAGTATTAGGTTCATTGAACGAAGGGATTTAATTTTTTCTCTTAGGCTCAATTTCTGTTTATTTCAGTTTTTTTCATTCTATATTCATTTTGAATTTTTTTCTTCACAATTTTATCCGTAGGCAATTTTAACTCACGCATGTACGTACGCATCCATATACGCATCCTATTTAGTCCTTTTCGTACCCTTTAACCGTATAGTCCGAACCAACCCCGGATTTGAACTCGAACTCAAATTCAAACTTCAACTTCTATTGAACATGTTCGTAATGTAACAACGAACCTACAAAATGTATGAATGTTTGTGTAGGTATGCCCACATTTTCCTATAATCATCATTCTACTGCTCTCTATGTAAAGTTTTAATTTACACACAATCATTGTTCGGAAAGAGAAAAAATTTCATGAAAACAGTTAAAAAAAATAATGTACAAAAGAAGAAATATTGAGGAAAGAGACGAGGTAGCATCATTCAAACACCAGATTATCCAGTAAAAGTAAATGGGGGACAAATGCGAAAAGGGGTTGTTTGGGGGCAAAGTAGAGAAAATCGTTCGGTACGCTTTCGAAAAGGGTAAAAAGTTTTATGTTCAAATGAAAAGCAATAAATAAAATGCTGAAAAATGCTAAAATACGAAGAAAAAAATTACAAAAAAAGAAAAAAAGGAAATAGCAAAAAAAACACATTTACTAGCTAACTGGAAGAGAGGAGGGATGGATACTGACGAGTTTCACATATGTGCGAATATAGAAAAAAATAATGCGTTGCGTTCAAGATGGAGAGGAAGATTTATTGTAAATTAAAAAATATATTTGAGTCGGGTCAATAATATGCTTGTCGGATCGTAAAAGAGGCGTCCGAGGTAGAGTGGGGGGTCTGAAATCGCCCTTAGTATAAGTTACCCCAATCTGATCTGAGTCGATCCATACAAAAAATAATTTTTTTTAATTCTGCAGGTACACTCCGTACAAGAGATCGATATGCATGAAAGTTAAACAAACAAACAAACTCAAACTCTTAACTAAATATATGCAATATATATCCATAAGATATGTATGAATGTACGTAAATACTCATATTGGAAATAACCACGGATACGCACTCTTCAATTTTGAAAACTGGGCAGGCGATTTTGCGTGCGTGTAAATATACACGTATAAGTCCATTGACGGCGTATGGAGTGCATACAGTTTGCATCATTCCGAACAGGGTGGAAGTGTCTATCACGCCATCTATACGGACATTCATCTCTATGTGGATAATTGTAATTTACGCACAAATCGGACGTACATCAAAACCATCTTTTATCATCAGAGCTCTATTAATAGTGTTCGACTCGACTATTTAGAATAAGGCACGAAAGACGAAAACGAAGTATCCTTGCGAATTGTAGATAGATAGGTATATTAACAAACAAAAAATGGCAACTCCCTAAATCAGAATAATAATTTGTTATTCAATCTTCCAATCTTATAATGATAGGATAGCGTTTCAAACCACATATAATAGTACTCATAAGCTAAAATAGGCTTGGTATCATAAATAGTGGGAGCAGGGATTAATATGTGTACGTACATATATTGCTGATCAAGCTGAGATCTACAATAGTTTGCAAAGTTACCAATTCAAACAATCATTATTTTACCGAAAATTGAATGACCGCATTAAAAGGATATTATTTTTTTGTCAAAATAGAAAATCAACGTAAAAGAAATCCGAATCGCATTTTTAGTTTTTTATAAGACATTGTATGCATAACAATTCGACTAATTCTTATTGTGTAATTTTCTTAATACCGGTTGTAAAAATATAAATTTTACTATAATTAATAATATTCTTGTTTTAAAAAAAAATATTAACGATGAATAGAAAATCATCTTTAAATATGGGTGGTAGAATAGTGAGTCTATCCTTTTTTTAAATGGATATTTTCTTTGTTTTTTTTTGAAGAAAATAGTACAAGTGCTCAAATGTATGAGTACTAAAAATATTTAATAAAAGTAAGAAATATAATATTTTAAGCCATATTTTGAATGAAAATAATGTAAGGAATCAATTACATCCTAGAAATCAGTTAGGAAAAATATGGATCTAGTTTTTTTTTCTAATTTAATTGTTTCAAATGTAAAAAATTATAATAATGTAAATAATTCTATAATGGTTTATTGAAATATTCGAAGAAAGAATAATCACCAAAAGAAGTATTTTAACCAACCATTGTCTTCAGGTTGCTGCAGAACCCGTCGTGATCAAATTGTTTAACATTTTGTATGTATTGAGACTGGTATTACAGAGTACGATTTGGCAATAATACGAATTTTCCTTCCATAAAGCTTAACTTCACAATCCTATAGAGCGTTTTTGTAGTGCCTTACGAAAAATGGAACAACAAAATGCGGAACGATGATCTGATCTGCCATCAAATTGCATATTAAACTTAATGACTCCGTGAGTTTGATTTACGAAAAGTTACAACGACTAAAAGAGGAACCTCAACGTCGAAAACTGATGAAAATGTAGAGCGCATTGAATGCTTTTTTGAGATCAGATCATTGATTAATATTTGTGAATTCCTTAAGTATTGAAAGGAAACAGGAAAGTATTAAAATTGGGAATGAATATGGCCAGTGACAGCCATACTCAGAGACACCTTAGCCTGTTAGGCATCCTTGTCGCTAGCTTTATGCGGATATTGTGGGGCATTCGGAGTGTGTGTAAAGTGGTGCTCTAACACACACCATAACCAAAAAAATTTTATGCCGAAATATATAGAGAAAAATTGACACACCCAAAAGTGTTAATTTCTTCATGGTAGACGAAAAAGGAAAAACAAAAAATAAAGGAGATCCAAAAAAGTAAAACCAAAAAATTACTCAAAAAAAATTTTAATAAATATTCTTTTAAAGGGGAGGGAATAGATAATAATGAAGAAGGTATAAAAACGAAGAAAGTTAAAATTAATAATAATAAAAAAAAAATTAAACTGCCAAAGTAAACAAACAAAATGGAAAAGAGTGAACCCGCCCGTCGACGTTGATGGGAGAGACTTAGATATTACCTCGCTTCCCCGCCTTCTAACAAATTCACCATTTGACACTCCTCGCCCAATTAATTTTCGAGTTCTCCTCTTTTATCGACGATAATCTCTCTTTAAAAACCGCTGACTCAAGAAATTTTGGAATTCCTAGACCGAGAACTATAGGAGGAGGGACCTTAAATAAAAATTTCTGATTAATTACAATTCATTCTTTTTAATTTTTTTTTTTTTTTAAAGAATTAATATATATAAATATAATCTACGTTTAGGTTCATTAAGTTACAATTTCATTGCTTCGTCCATATTATAAATTCAAAAAAAAAACTGTTTACATTTAGTATGGAATATTTCCAATTTCACTACAAATCATATCAATAAAAAAATTTACCTATATCGCTTAAATTAATTACAATTCTAACCTCCAATTTTGAAGCATAGTCGTAATTTCTTCATAACAATTTAATTTAATAAGTATCACTTACGGAATTTGAGTCATTAATTGTGATTAGGAATTTTTACTCATTTGTTTCTTTGTTCTTCATTTCAACAATCATTATTTTATAATACTCGTATACACGTATTGTACACATATATAAAAGAAAAATTAGAATATAATGGAATTAAGGTGAATGAAATACATTTTAAATCAAAGTTAAATGTCCAATATGCAATTTCGGTTTTCTTAGCATTTTTATTTCTAGCACTAGTATACTGATCACGACGGTCCCGTAATTTCACTTCAAAAATACAATAAAAAATAAAAAAAATAAAACCGAAAAGAAAAAAATTAAATTTAAAATTCAGCCCACAACATAAAGGTTGCTAATCAAAAAGGACAAGAAAAATATATAAATATCGGATCAAATGAGAAGAAACGATTAAAGAAATAGATTACGATAAGAAGGAAAAGGCTACAATATAAATAAATGATCATTTGTCATGCAAGAGGAAAAGAAATGAAATAAAAAATGTTTATCTCATTTTAAATTCCATTTTTTGTAAATACTAAGTAGTTCAAAAAAAATATTTGGAATGGCCTATAAGTTTTAAATAAATTCTATTGTTTCTTTTAGGGCGTAAATTCTCATACATCCTCCATTTTAGTTTAGATTGTTAACAAATTAACAAACAAAAAATTCTATTATAATAAATTTCTTTAAAAATTCCAATATATTTTTATACATATTGGAATTTGTAAAGAAAATTATTAAATAGAAATTATAGTAAATTATTTTAATTATATGAACAAGGAAGGGGGGGGATGTATATAACAATTAATTTAAACACCAATAATAAGAGCTAATTAGTTTAATTTTCCTTTTTGTTGTTGTTGTTTTTCTTGCTATTACTTCGTTTAGATTATTTAAATTTGAATTATTAACACTACTAACATTAAATATATTTTTATTAATTATAGTGAAAATGATCATAATGCCCGGCTTCCTTCGTGATTTCTCGTACGTACGATCGTACGATCAGTTTCGCCCTTGATTCGACAAAGCGTGATCGAACTATGGAATCTTCTGGCAGTAGTGCTACCAGAGGCAACAAAACTGACCGAAAATTCGATACATCGTTTTACTTGTACTTGTGAGTAACAAAATTTTCCCCAATGGAAGACAGCTATTGATGATATTTTCGTCACCTAAATAGTTAAAAACAATAGTCAACAACAATACTGAGTTTATTCAGCTTGTCAACGTGAAGTGAAGTGAATTTGTTTAGTACAACCTTTGAATTTGATAAATACTACATAATGTCTAAAAATTTGACCTACAACGAGGGTAAAACATTAATAAATGTTTATGACAACCAAAAAGAGGAATATTTCAAAACGAGAAATAAGAAAAATTTTTGGGAAAACATATTGACAGATTTAGAGGCGTTAAATATTCTGGTATGTAATAATAAAAATTTAATTTTATTGTCCGCAAGTACAGATAGCCAGATCACTTTTATTTAAAGGAGACTCCAACAACAACGCAAAATGTAGAAGTGAAATGGCGTAGTCTCTACCGGGCCTTCAAAAATTCGAAAGACAGAGATATAGGGGCGAGTGCTTCGAAATTTGTATGCCATACCTAAGTGAAATGGAGGAAATATTTCAGAGTGACCCAGGAATATCATTATCACATTAAGTGTCTGTGGGAGTTGGAACTTCTCCAACACTAGCACCTATGTAAGTGCAAAAACATTCATCTGAATCGTCATCATCAACTGTGTCTGAAGTACCACAAGCTGAAACGAAAACCAAGGAAAAAGTTAAGAACAAGCGTAAAAACGAATGTATAACAATGTTAGAAATTAAAAGCAATTATTACGCAGATAAATTAGAAATAAAAAATAAAAAACTTAAATTATTAGAAGAATATATCACCAAAAAAGAAAATTATAGGGCTGAAACCCGTTCTACACTTTTAAATATATTAAATAAGTTAAATTGAGATATTTTATACATGTGTATGTGATAAATTAATTATTTTTATTTTTGTTAGCCAAGGAGGCATTTATTTACAATTGAGAGTGTTATAATAAATATGATGTTACACAAATACATCATTTAAGTTTAAATTAATTTAACAATCCATTATTATCCAAAAAATATGACACTTCAACATAACCAACGAACCCGCTAAGCCATCTATTTTTATTTTGAGAACTAAAATCCCCCTACCGTAAATTGTATGTACTACTCATGCGATATACTCATTTGTATGAGCAAAAGTAGGTGCGAGTAGCTAGAAGTGCTTGTGAAGGGTATCATATCATATTGAAGCTGATAAGTGTGTCCATCAAAAGCTTTCCTAGACTAACTATAACGAATGAGTCCTTGAAGGAATTTTATACTTAAAAATATAAAATTCTTATAATTGAAAAGGTCAGAAAAAGGATTCTTTCCGTCAAATCAAAAATTGCAAACAATTGGATACTCCACTATATCAAGTGGAAAATAGTACGTGTGCGGTTCTCCAGCCCTCCTTTTCACTAGATTATACAATAACAAATGCGACTTTTTCCCTTTCTTGAAAATAAAAATACTTGAAAAGATATCATCTTATTTGGAGGCAATTCCAGTTCAACTATATTAAATTCCCTGATCACTTTACGTTTCGTTATGTTCTGCTTGCACAAAATCCGAAAATCTTACCTAATTTCTTTTAAGATTTTAATTTTTTTTTATTATAACTAATTAAATATTTTTAAGAAATTTAATAATTAATAACAAAAGTTTTATATCGAAAAATCTTATTTTAAAAATAGTAAATGTTGATCAAATAAATTTGTACAAATTACCTTTTTATGCAATCAAAAGTAGAAAAAATATTAAATTTATATGAAACAAAATATATAAAGTAACTAATTAAAAGATTCATTGTTTCTATAGCCGAATAAACTAACAAACACTGTAGCCGAGAGTCAACTCAGCAAACATTAAAAGTTGTTGTAAATTGAAATTTGAAAAGTTATCAAATGCGATTTTAATTAAGTATTTTTTTTGCTAATTTGGTTAGTTTTATTAAGAAAATTTAAAATCACCACTGGCAAAATATTGGGCACGATCAGCATCGAAGTTAAAGTATTTTCTTAAAATTATACAATATTAAATAAATTTATAAAAAAATTATAATTTTAATGAGCCTAAAATATAATAAATATTTTTTAAATTAAAAGAAGTGTTTACTTTGCTTTTGGTTTTAAAAATCTCTTCAAAATTATTTAGGATCTAATACATAAACGGAATCACCGTTGAAATAAAAGTGGCATCATCTAAACAATTAATTTGTAGACGAGGACGACATTTCGCAACAGCCGTAAAGATTTTTGTGCTTATTTTTTTTATTCTTTTGAATATCAAATGATTATAAGGATTTCTATTTAATATTGTATAAAAACACATATAGAAAATATAGGTAATAAAAGAAGACGCTTAAAATATCATCAACATTTGCAAACGTACAAATATATTTTAACAACTACAAACTAAATAGTCACCCGCCGCACCGTTAAACTGTATTCGGGAATCGGTGGGAGCAACCAGTAGACAGACCTTCATAAGCTTATGTGAAAAATGAAGCGAATTAGAAATATAGAAGATAATAAATAAAAAAACGGCTAAGCAGCACCTGAGCTAAATTAAGAAATTTCCTTTTGACTCAAAGATGTTAGAAATCAAAAGGAATGGCTAATTTGGATCCTCTCCATTTTTCCATGTGACTATAATTGGTGTGGAGAAGCAGCCATGGGGCCACGCAAATATGCCGCCCATAGACTGAAATGTCGGGGCCACAGACTTGTAGAGTTTTCGTTAGTGCTCTTTGAATTTGCGAGTATCTGCGTGCCTTTGACGTCTGAAAATCAAAACGATAACGGTGGCCTCGTCAAAACTGGGTTACCCTCGTGCGCTTTACTATCTCCATCAAGTGTTCTAGCACACTTTTAGTTGGAAAAATACTAAGTTTTCACTTTGAATTTTCCAAAACGACAGCAAAAACAAAAAAGGCCAAAACCAATTCGCCTCCAAATATATGAAAATAAACGTTTACGCCTTCTAATTCTAATTGATTTTGTACACGCGTATAGAATTTTTAATAATTTCAATATTTTTTAATTTGGTTTCAGTTCTTTTTTCTATTTATTATTTTCTATTTTAATATTGTTGTTTTTTTTTTTCTTTTTCTTTTTCAACAGAATAAATAAATTTAACATTAACTCAGATAGTGGAACGATGCCATAAGATAACCTTCGAAAATTGATTTTGTGCCATTAAATTGGATTTTAAGTTGAGGACAATTTAATGTTGAAATTAAGTATATACAAATATATTTGTATCTTCAAGTTTGCAGATTTTTTTAATAGGATTTTAAAAATATTGATAAGCAAGAATATTCGTTGGAACATCTGCGTCTAATGCGTAGCAGTCTTGAGATCGAATCTAGCTAGTAAAGTAGCCATGGCACCATTTACTTATCACAAAATGGAATGAGTTGTCGTCCTGTCTAAAAATTTACGCCATTAAATAAATAAAACTAACTTTTATAATGATAATAATTGGAATTTTCAAACTTTGAAATTTAAATCCCTATAGACAAATATATTGTTTTATATAAAAAGGTTTGGCTCGTGGGGTTGCCACATTTTCCAAAAATTATAAATAACTATTTGGTAACATTGTGCAATGGCGCAAGTAAAAATATCCTATTTGATTGTGTACTTTTGTAGATACTTTTAGCTCTACTTCCTGCCATAAATTCCAATCTAGATACGTCGTATAAAATTTTAAAGAGAAACTACAAGGACCTACTTATCAATAGCTACATTTTTTGGCATTAATTGTTATTTTTATTATATTATGAAAAGGATAAAAAGTAAAATGTTTACTAAGGACTTTTTTCGATTGATCTTTTTTATTTTTTTTTATATTTTTTAATTTTTTTATTTCTTGGAAAAATTTTATTTTATTTTTTAACAGCAATATTGGCACCTTCAAAGCAGTACTCTTACAGCAGCTTAACATCGATTAAGGCGTTGTGTCGACTCTTCGTACCAGTGCTGGAAGGCTTCAACTGGTATTACCTTCAGTTCCTCGATAACTCTCTTTCGGATGCTATCGACAGTACCAAGATGAAGTCCTTGCAATTATTTTACACTTGAAACTACATGATTCAATACCAGTGATCATTTTCGAAAAAATTTCTATTGATATTGAATGTTGCCGATAGGCTTGTTGGACCTTTTTGTAAGTCAAAGTCGTGGATTTATCAAATTTCGTTCTATTTTTCGTAACACACAACAAAAACTTAACTTCACTTATCACGGTTTAAAAGTTCACGCAGTTACTGGACGATATCCCAATTTTTTTCTGTACGTCTAGAAGGGACTAACGTACAAGCTATGTGGAAAAAAAGTCCGCTCTCAGGGACGCCAGTCTAATTACTTCTCTGCAATTCTTCGTAGATTACATCAACTTTCATGAATAAGATTGTAAGATCCTTCCGCAACTTTACAACAGTTGAGAAAGGATCTTACGAGAAAGGATCTTATGATCGACAATAGGTGCCTTTTTATCAAAATAAAAAAACAATGCAGATTTTACATAAAAATATGGGATATGCCATTTTCTAGCTTATTTATTTAAAAATTTGGACTTATTAAAATAATATTAAGGAAGGCATTAGCCAAAATTCAACTGCCTTTTTTTTGAAAGTTAATAGAACCAATCTATACTATTGGGTTGTTTGGAAAGAAATTTTGTTTTTTTTTAATAAAAATGAAAGACGATTTTTTTATAGTGAATTAATATTTTATTCTAGCCTTTTTTCTTTAAGTGAATCATTCAAATTATCCAACTAATACAGTATACTTCAGAATTGATCGTTGTGTTGCTCGGTAGAAGCTCACTTCATAATTGATCGTTGTGTTGCTCGGTAGAAGCCGAAAACGATTTCTTTGAAATCCCACCAAACAGATAGCATAACCTTTTTTTGATGAATATTGGCTTTCGAAGTGCTTTGAGCCGGTTCATCTTTTCTACTGTAGGATCTTTTGCAGTTAACATTGTTGTAGACAACCCATTTCTCGTCCCCAGTGATGACAAACGTCAATGCGACGGCACAAATTTTTTTCCGTAAGAAGATGAGGAACCCATATGTCGAGCTTTGAGATTAAACCTAGCCGTTTCAAATGATCATGAACAGTCGAATTCGATAAATTTAATCTCTCAGCGATCTCACGAGTTATAATTCGCCGGTTTGCATCAATAATTGCCTTTATTGTGTCTTCATCAGCTTCAACTGGCCTTCTAGAACGTGGTGCATCTTCGAGATCAAAATTGCCGAATCGAAATTTTGCAAACCAGTTTTGGCTTAACACACCTTCTCCATATACAACGGATAATTTTTTTCCTGCTTGAATAGCATTTTTATCTTTTCTATAGTAAAAAAGTAAAATATGTCGAAAATTCTGTTTTTCACTTTCCATATTTAAAAGGGTATCAACCAAAAACTACTGTTCAGAATCAATCGAATTTTTCAACAAGCAAGCCTTGCTCTGTCAGCTGTCAAAATACATATGATTACGCGGCTTAAGTGTGAAGTTGGTTGTGAATAAATACAATTAAGTCCTCTGTTGGAAAAAAATTACTTTCCGAACAACCCAATATAACATTACTCTTGTAAATTATCTATATCAAATGAGAAACTTTAATAAAAGTATAAATTATTTTGATTGAAATTGAAAACTAAAATATTATCTGTCCATTATGCTTGTCAATATTACTCTAATACAATACAGGCTATCACATTTTCAATGTATTGTATGCTCCATCATCCGTTTTGTTCATAATATGACAATATTTCAATATTTACGCTGTCTACCCCCATCAACATCTATTAGCACAAAGCCAAACAAATACTGAAATTTTTTTTTTTTAGGAAAAATCAAAAATGAAAAAAAAAAAATTAAAAACAAAAATAAATAAGAAAAAAGAAAAAAAAATTTCAATATGGTTTTGTTCGTATAACTCATCCCTTTGGGCTAGGTATCTTAATTTTCTTTTTATTAATACTTGAATTTTAGTCTTTCAATGAGGCAAAATATTCTTATTGTTGTCCATTTGGAAATTGTGCGTAGCCTGATTATCCTTGGAACGGCACTATTATAATTATTTATTTTATTGTTGCTACGTTTAGCATATAGTCGTATTATTTGTATTTAGCATTTCTCTAAACACTCTTTGCACTTCACCTATCCTTTTTCCTGTTTCTCATTAGCATTTTTTTTATTGTTCTTTTTTTCACAATTAATAGACGGAAACCGATTTTTCGCTAGGCAGATACTTTACAATACGAATAATTTCTCCCTATTGGCACTAGTACACAGCACAATGCGTTAACTAAAATATATGCTAATCAATATAGTATAGGATGTGGAGTTGTTATCGTACCCCTTCCGGACGGACGGGTTCCGGTTATAGTGCGTGAAAGGACGTTTTATTTGTGCCATGCGTGGCATTACCATTCCTACGGAGCAGATATGTTCATATGTACAGAGATATATGCTCATCACCAAACCCACCTTTGCTCCATCTCCTCCTTAATCAAGCTCATCCTTATATCCTTGGCACTGGCAGACACATTGAATTTGTTTTGCAAGCAACTGACGCACCAACCAATTATCAAGTCGGATGCAAAAAAAGTTTCTTTGACATTAAAGCCAACGTTGCGTATACGTCGGTTAATTTTTCTATTTTTTTGTTGTTGTCGTTTTTGAGGAAATTTTTTTTTTTAACAATATTTTTGCTGTTGTTTCAGCTTTTTCTATTGTATTGATTTTTTTTGCCATGTTTTTTTAGCAAATTAAAACGAGTTTCAAAAGGGAGGAAGCTTACTGTAATTAAATAGAATATATATTCTGTTAGTATTTTAATATTTAACAAATAAACAGTCAGCAAGTCTAATAATAAAAAATTAGTGAAACTGAGAAACAAGTCGACTAGGATTATTCAATTTGTCATAGACTTAGCGGTCTCCTTATTTAAGGATTCACCTTTCCCATTGCCCGTCTGTTATCTATCTAAATTCTGAACGTAAATCTCAATCGGTCCAATGAAAACCTCTTCTCTGCATAGCCCAGTTCTATACAACAGAACATTTCAAATAGACTTCAAACCAATTGAAAATCTACTCAGTCATACAATCAAACTCCCAACTTTCCATATATACCAACCTATTCGGGATTTTTGTTTTTCAAAAAAAAAGGGAGACTAGAAGGGCCTACATACTCATTCCTGTGACCATTACCTCGAAGGCTAGTGGAAATGCATCATCGTCTATAGTATATCACGAAATACTGAAATAAGGTGCGGTGGATTCCGACCAAATGCGAGTGCAGTCGAGGACGCATGACAAAGAAAGCATATAACCGGAATGGGCGACGCAACGGTATGTAGATTCTCGCAGTGCGGTCTTCTTTCAACACGATAGTCCTTGTCTGATAATGCAGAAGTTGATGATATTGCCGATATGCGAACATTCGAATATGAAAGAACTACTGTGGTAAGTAGTCGTGGGGAGCGATTCGGTACAATTTCATGTGCGTACGATGTGAAAAAATGCATCCATCAGTGGCCATGCAAAAATTGCGTTCGTTCTGAATTTCTGCAATTTTTATTTTCATTTTTTTTTTTGCATTTAGCATCCTTCAACAATTTTATTTTATTGTAATGGAATTTTCCTATCCCATCTTGACTCTTCATCCCCAAACTGTTTTCCATTTCATTCGCTTCAGTACATCGATTCTTTTGCCGGATTATTATGTTTTTCCAAATATACACATACTACCTATGCATGCACATTAGTGCATTTCGTTTGCATTTTCATCTTTTCTCTTTCATTTTGGTTGCATTTTTTAAATGAAAAACTAAAACAGTGCATTTACAGAATTACAGATCGGAAACGGTTTTGTGGTAAAGCCATACCATACCAATCGGTAACAACTAAAGAGCTTTTGAGTGCAGTGGACTTTATTATGATGCAATTTTCAATCGTCCTTTTTCCCTATGATAAAATTCCCTTTGTAAAATATTTATTTGTTTCTATTTTTCTACCATCACATGGCCATTTATTAATTAGCTAGATTTAGATAATTATTATGCTGATGCTGGTTTTACTGATTAAATTTCTCTTTAATAGTTCATTATTTTTTTCTAATTTTTTTTTAAGATTAATACTCAAACTAATTTAATTATTGCAAAAAGTTTCGATCACTTCATTTAGATAAGAAATTTTCTATTTTCTACTATTTCTTCTCATAGAAGAAAGATATATTTCTACTCGATGGTCTTCAAAACTTCAATTTTTGAGTACCAAATTAAGTGCTTTTAAAATAAGAATTAAGCCTTTTTTCCATAGTCTTAGAAATATTTAAATTGGTTTAAAAGAAGTTCGAAAATGATAGATATTTTAGTGCCAAATCTAGGTTAAAATAAACTGAGACTATAAGATATTATGCGTATTTATTAAAACAAAAACAACGTCGTCATCGAAAATTAATAAAATTGTGGAACAATTGTTTAAGGTTAAACATAGCACATCCTTGAAGGGTTTAGAAAAACATTTCCATCGACACTTGAATGCTCCACCATGACAACGCCACCTATTATAAGGCCATTTGCTTAATGTAATTTTTGTCGGAAATAGGACTTTTCTAATTTGGCATACCTGTCGTTAAACTTAAAACTACGGTACCCTATGAACATAGGGATTCAAATATGTGCAATTAAGGTGCAAAACAGATCTTTCCTGTAATAAATTTCCCCAGCTCAGCTGACTAGATCCCGATGGTTACACCCGACATACGCACAAATCAATCTTTTCACTAACTCCTCTTAATCATTACTTGAATCACTTTCGGTTCCCTCTATTACCTTACTTCACGTTTCCCATGTATGAAGCAGTCAAACTTTCTATCTAAACCTTCCGTTCAATTCCAATAGTAAGCGGTCTCAACCTGTAGACCACTCCCCTCTTGTACCAACCTGTAGACTGTACCCGCGAAGGATTCACCTTTGGCTGAAAGACTCCTCAACGGTACCGCATGTTCGCCAAGACCCATAGGCAGTTGTATTCTAAAGCACCGGAAAGCGTCATTAGGGTAATAAAGCAGCATATTCAAAACGGCTTCTTATATTTTAATTGAATTATGAAAAATATTATCCCAAAGTAAGGAAATCACTTACATTCAATGATACTGATGCAGTGGTCTTGAGTACGATTCCAGGCGGTAAAATAGCTGGGACACACTGTAGTTGTGTCTCACCTATTTTACCATCTGGAATCGAACTCAAGAATAGACACACTATAAACTTTAAATTTCATAACAAATGTTAATGGAAATGACTATAAAACATTAAATAAAAAGCGCGCAGCAGTTTTGAGTTCGAATCTATCCAGTGGCATATGCAGGATATCAAATCGCTTGAGTTGGTTGTACAAAATTTTTACAAATTCTGCCAAAGCCACGTTTCGTGCTTTAAAAGGAGGCTCATTTTTCGATGAATAAGTCAATAAGCATGTGAAGGATCATTTCTTCTACAAAAAATGCACAAGTGACTGTGAAGAAGCTATTCAAGTGACTGTGAAGAAGCTATAATTGTAATTTAATCCGTAATTCTTTAACAACGAAGAAGGAGAGACTCATAACGTCAATTTTGAGTACAATATCCATATGTTAACCGACTTGTTTTTGGTCTGAACTTTAAAAAAAATTTATTTAGACTAAACTTTAGATCATTTAAAAATCAACAGTCGAGTAATGGTCAAATTATAGCACGAAATACCATATGCCAAAAATTCATTAAAAATTACCTCAAAAGGATCAAACCCTACAAAGAGTCTGCAGCCATTTATATATTGTTATATTTAATACGTAATGGCAAAATATAAATAATGAAAAAAATGAAAATTTTATTAAAATGTAAATTTTAAATTTATGTTATTTAATGTTATTTTCAAAATCCTCTTTATTTATGTCTATCTTACCACAATTGTTCATCTTAAGGTATTCAAAATCTGAACGGACAAACGAGAGCAGCTTGTTATAAATTTTATAAATAATATTAGTATACTATTCAACTTATTGGTATAAACATAAACTTTATATAATTAAGTTAACCGAAAAAACTGAAGGGATAAACGAGAGAAGCTTGCAAATAAAAAAAATTGTCAATAATTTAAACTAAGAATAACTGAAAATACAATAATAATAATGGGTCAGCTTTAGAAATACTTAAACGAAAAGGATTTTTTTCTTCAAAATTAAGTAAAACAATATTTTGATGTGTAAAATATTCGCATTCCCGACGGTATCCAATTCAGTCTGGAATCAACTATTGGTAATATAAATTTATGGGTAAATATTATACTTTGTATCTGCTAATTAGCTTAATATATAATCCCAGTTAAATTGAAAGGGGTTCATTTGAATTTCGGAAGCTCCCCATCTTTCTTTACAACTAGGACTATCTCTAACCAGTATGCTTATGATGGAATTACTAAGTAATATACGAAAAGTCTGAAGTAATCATTTTATTGGAAATAATTAAATTTCTTTATGCATATACAATATATTTTTTCTCCTTTTGTATTATAAATTATAAACTTCCAAATAGTTTTGATTCGCAAATGAAATTGTGCAATAAAGTGTACATAGTGAAAGGGTGCGTATTGTGCACGCATCCCTTATTTTAAATGACTCACACATGTTCGTATGGTTGTAGCTAGTTAGTATTAGAAGTCTTATTTATGGGCAATAAGTACAGTAGGAATTGGCAAAAAAAAATATTTTTTTCCCGTTCCTGCTGTACAGTTTATGGCATATGCATAAACAAGACAAAATTGCAAGCGTGATTGAAAAGCAATAGATTCAAATTAGATCTGGTTGTACCATTTAAACGCTACTACGCGCATGTGGCCCAGTATATTATTAGTACGATGCAGGTGAGAATTCTAACAAATAACTTTATTTTCATAGGTCTATGGTACCTGCAGGCATATTCAAATGTAACTATTTACACATATGGATACACACATATACGTTGAGGCTGAATTATGATAGGTTGGGGTTCTATTTCTGTTCCCATTCCATATAAGAGTAAAAAGGTAATCGTAAAAGTATTTCGATATCAAATGAATAAAATTGTTTTTTAATCAAAATATTATGCAACGTCAATTCTGTGGGTCTCCCCAATAGTTAGTTGGTTATTATTTTATGAAATTCAATGAAAAATATTTGAATGGAAAATTGAAATTTCCTTTGATTAAAATTGACGCGACAGCATTGAATAAATTCCTTCTGATACCTTCCGGCATTTATATATGTATGTATATATGTGCATCCCCACATGTCCTTCTTAATAGCAATGCTAAAAGGTATCAGTTTTAAATTTAAATATGCGTGTACTAAGAGTTTAGTTTGGATTTGAACTACTTGAATGCTCGAAGGATTACATAATTAAATTCCAACTGGTAATGACTATTAGAGGGAGGAGCCATATATACAAATTTATACCCAGCGCATTGCTACTGTAGTGAGTAACGATTTTGTTTGGCATATGTACGTAACGAATAGCAGAAGACTAACGAATAGGGTCCCCGTCTGAGCACGAAATAGGTTAATGGAGCACCCAGCCACAATACAAAACTCAATCAACCCCATCCACTCTAATTTCTACGCACATTATTATATGGACATTAATCATCCCCATTGCACGCATTCACGTTTCCATATCGCATCCACCAAACGCTCATCCCTGCCAATTATTCTGGAATAATTCTTCTTCTTTAAAAAGTGGAGAAGTTCATATTAAAGGGGCAAGACAGTTATTTCACCATATAGCCTTTACCACGCATAATATTTTTTCAATATATTCTCAAGTATACGCACTGATTACATGGATTCCATGGAGACGACCCATTCACTGGATTCCTTAGGAGCCATAAATTTCTTATCAGCGAAGGGTTCCTGCTCGGCTAAGTAACCTTCCCTAACATGAGAGTATGTAGCATTGAGAAAATACATTGAAAATATAAAAGTAGACTGGCAAAAAGAAAGAAGAAAATCTATTCGTAACTTGAAAATGTATTTTACCTCGATGGTTTAACGCTTGATGTTCTTAACTTGATTAGCAGATGGTGCTATTCAGCTTGTTGGGGCGAGAAAAACAGTTTCTCTATTTTCCTGTGACGAACGCAAAAAAATGCACTATTTCAAGTCCAATCTAGAATGAATTAAGAAAACCAAACGCTTATAAAATCGAAATATTATACACAAGATCATTTTCATATGCAAAATTCTAAGGAATTTATTCAGTAAATATTATGGGAGTTGACATAAAGTAATTCATAAAGCTGTGATCTAATTTTGATAGAGTAACAGAAAAAGGGAACTATTTTTTAAATAAAAAAGAAAAATGCGGGGTTGGACCGGTTCGGTTTGCTTGACCCAAATCTTTGTTTCCGTGACCCTTACCAACACACACTAGCGCCACTATTTCTGCATGAACGAATGCATTATAATATGCTGGCATATAATTCTGCACCATAACGGAATATTTGTCATTGTATATAAAGAACTCTTAACACATAAATTCATCATGGCCTTTAGATAAAATCCACAAACTTACATCGGTTACCTACCTACAAGTCCTTGTGTATGCATATGCGTTTAGAATTCATTTTTTTGCATGCACAAATATACATGCATATATTTGTGGATGGCCATGTTTAGTTTTCGCCCAAGCGCATAAGTATGCTTTTGCAAGTATGCGTATTGATTGTGGATATCGGAAGTAGCTCCTTTATATCGATCCATAACTTCTGGTCAACTTACCGGTTCCGCCGGCTGTAATACAAATTTTGAAATAAACATATTTTCTGGTATTTCTTTTTTGGTCCTTCCAATTTTTTAAATACGTACGGGTTGTGACAGAGAAGTAATGCAACTGATTTTTTCATTCTATTTTTCTACATCAATGTTATCCCCTTCAAAGTAGTTTCATTGGGCAACTATGCATTGACGGACGCCAATTTCAGGCTTTAACTGAAATCGCCTTCGCCTCCTCGTTAAACTCGATTGAATGATATCGACACCAAATATTTTTTGATCTTGGATAATAAATAAAATGTCACAAGAATTTAGATCAGGTGAATAGGGTGTGAGATACCAAATGAATCATTTTTTTGGACAAAAACTCGTTGATAGAGATGGCCGTGTAATAGCGGACGTTGTAATCTAAGTGTCTGGATTGTCCGATCTGACGCGAATACCTTTTTTCAGCTCCAAAGGATCTTCTTCATTAATTTTAATTTAAATCGACGATGTGACGTCTCAAGAGTCATCACTCGCTCAACATTTTCATCAGTTTTCGATGTTGAGGCCTTATTAAGTGAGGTTCGTGTTCGGCCCTCTAAAAATGCTTTATGCCACCGAAAAACTTGTATTGTTGATAAGAAATGTTCGCCATAGACGCGTTTCAACTTTTCGGTTGCAAAACTTGCGGATTCACTAAGCTTAACACAAAATTTGTATGGCACATCGTTGATCCATTTTTCGTTGATTCATTGAAAATTAAACTTTAATCAATTTGAACACAAATTAAATGGGATGCTAATTGCTTTGTCAACATTTATCTGATTTATCCATAAATGCTGATACTATTCATCTAACAGCATTAATGTAGTAAGTTAATTAACATATCATGGATAATCAGATAAATGTTGGTAATACAATGATCATCCTATCTATTAGCTTGTGTTCATCAATTTTAATGGTCATTTTTGGTATCAAAATATAATCCATATGAATTGTAGAGAAAATTTAACCCTCAGAAATCAGCAATTAATCAGATTTTCTATTTGCGGTAATCGATAGAAAATTTACTATGATATTGTTCATTTGGATAAGCCGCCTGTAGATACTTACCTACGCCGCTGATATAGCTATAATTGGACGAATCCAACGCAACATATCATCGGGACATTTGTGCAAATAGAGGAGGCTACAACAATAATGGATTTGGCTACGAGTAAGTTCAGGACCAAACATGTAGTGATCATTTCAGCTTGCGAACAGAAAAAGGTCCCATGGCACCAAGTCTGTCAAAAATGATGCTTGATTGATGACATTCTTATCCACCAATCTGGCCTAAGCCGATGAATACTCTCCCTTAAATGCTTAGTAACGCTCAAACAGCATAGTTTATTAACAGTTTGTCACTCCTCAAGAAATTCTATTGTAAGCAATACTAGGATAATCAAAGATAACAATGCCCAAAATATCAACTAAAATGGCACTTACGAATTTGTAGGACATGTGTTATGTATTCAAAAAGTTCATTTTCGACAGACTTTCGACTGCTCGAACTTGAACTGCTTGACCGGATGACCGGAGGCGTGTCTACCATCTAGTGTCTCGTGGCGAAACCGCATTGGTTAATGACCTAACGACATGCTGGATGGCGGAATCTGTTATTACCTGGCAGAAGAAAGGGGTAAAAATCCGCTGGGTGCTTATCTTTCAGCCATTTTATTTGAATAACGAACTTAAATAACTTATTTTATCTTAAGCAAGAACAGGTAACTGTTTTTAGCAACTTATTTTATTTTATTGTATATTAAAAGTAACTTATTTGTTTTTTTTTTAACAATTAACTCTATTAACTAACTTACAATCTAACGTAAACTATTTCGCTCATATCTCGGGGAAACTCGATTTAAAAAACAAAGTAATCATATTCATTTAATTTCTCTGAGTACAATGTATCGATTGCCCACAGTGCATACTATCTCTACTATAACAAATTCATTACTAATCAACTAAGCATATTGAGCAAAAGAAAAACTAATATTTGCACGTTCGAAAATCTAAAATTGAGAAAAGAGAGAATTAAAGCATTCGTGCAAGAGAAGGATCATCATATTAACATAGACAAGCGACCGAATTTACTTTATTTTTACGTGAGTACGTGTACTTATTGAAAATACACTGTGGTGGTACCAACCGATGAGTGGAAAGAAGAAAAAATGATAAACAAAAGTAAAAAAAAATTAACGGAGAAGAATAAGAGAAGAACACGATGATTATGCTGTCAGATCGAGAGGGTAGTATGCTGGAGGAAGAAAAAGAGTAAAACGAAAATAAAATGACCGAAAAATTAGAGGTAAATACAATTATTAAATAAATTTTAAAAACTAGAATTTTTTTTTTTTTAAAAAAAAGGTAAAAAACAATTATTTTATTTAAATTCAAGAAAAATTTTAATCTTATTAAATTGTGAGTGCCTGGTAAATAGGACTTTTTTATGTTGCAGAACGATTTTGTTGGGTTGCCATTTTGGTTTGGATGACGTTTGTCTATTGGCATTTGACAGTCGTAGAGAGTGCTCGATAATAATTTATTAAGGAGCATCTTATGCCGCAACAACGTGTTGAAATTATTAAAACATTTTGTTAAATTTTAATTAATAAACATTTTTTTTATATATTGTGAGAAAGAATAAAATAACAAACCAACAAAAAAAAAACAAATTATTATAAAGATGAAAAGAAATTATAATAGAAAAAAAATATTTGTTACTATTACTATTATTACTATCACTATTATTATCAGTATATATATTATAATTAATATTGAAAAGAAAAGAAATGACTAGAAATATTAATAAAAAACACACAAATATGTGTTTTTTTTTAATAAATAACAAAAATGAATAAATAACCCTTGCATATGAGAAAGAAAAGATTTGTTTTTATTAGTATTGGGAGCTATTGTATTTTCTATTGGCATTCCAACTCGATAATGGTTGTGTTTATGACTATTCGGACCGTTTTTATTTCTTATTATTAGTTTTCTGTTCTTTCCATTTCATCTTATTAATTTTTGTGTGAACACATTATTAATTTTAATTCTGATTTCTTTTATATATATTATATATATTTTTATGATACATATTTATTGAAATCTGTCCTTTTTATTTAGAATATTATTAAAGAAGTAAGTTTAAAAATATTGATACACAATTATTGTATTTTTTTATATAATATCTATTTTTATAAAGTATTCATAATAAAAAACAAAATATTTTTATATATAAAATACGGAATGGTAAACCAAATATTGAACTTTTTATTTGAACCTTCTGCTCTCGTTCCATTACCTCACCATATCATGGTTCATCGATAGGTCGTTATACGTATAGTTGTACCTCCCATATCGAGACAGAAGTGGCAGAGTGGAACAAGAGGAATGACTACTTTTGATCAACACCATCTGATCACCTCCATGCCTGGCTATTCTACCGCTCCTCAATACGGCGTCTTCCTTCTTTGTTGGGTCGTCGGTTTTTATGTTGAATATTATTTTTTACAACCCCAACCCCCCCCCCCCCCCCCGTATTATTTCCCTGGTTAACCGGGACTAATTTTTTTTCCTCTTAATTTTATTAACATGTCCATTTTTTTCCCTCTCCTTCTAGTACACGTCAATACCCCTTTCCCTTGGGAAATATAAAAATCCCATAACCGACGTGTTAAATATATTTGTTATGTCCGGATGTGAATAGTGGGTAATTTTGAAAAAGAGCAAGCTAAAGGCATAGGGTAAAAGCTGTAGTGCCATAGTGTAAAATATAATAACGAAAGTCAAACAATATTTGACCAATTAGATGAAAATGAACAAATCCTGTAGAAAGTTTAGATTATTCTAGAAAAAAATATCTAAATCTTTGGTTTGTAGAAAGTTTTCATTCTTTTTCTTTTTCGATTTTAATTAATTGAAAATTTGTATCTTCTGTTGGAAGTATTAAGTTTCTTGCGAAAATTTCCATTTTTTTGGGTAAAGGGTTATAATATTATTTAAAAATATATATTATAAGCTGATTGTTGATCCTTTCTAATACCTTTTGTCTTACTGACTATTTTCCACTTTTTATGAACGTGAGCTAAAATGAAAAAAGCCAAAGGTATGCCAACTATCCCATGTTACCTGTTGCAGCAGTCAATAAATACACAAACAACAACTGACGAGTTGTTCTTTCATTTTATAACGAAATTCTGAAAGAATATTTTTGAGCGAATATACTCATACCAGACTTGAGAAAGTCACAGTGATATACTATAACTATGGGAATTAAGCTCAATACTATATCTGTAAATGTACATTTCCCAGGGAGAAATCATTATCGTAATATGGTAGAAAAATAATAATAATAAAAGTATGGCGACGGTTGTGCTCACCTACATATATATATATACGAGCTGAAACAATAGAGGAGAATATTTTTATAAAAGATTTTTCGTAAAGTGTGTGTAACCGTTATGCAACCAAGTAGAAGACAATGTAATAAAGCTACTTGATAACGGTGTAGATACATCTCCCTGCTACTGACGATTACCATTATTTTACCATAAGTGGTGTGCACAATAGAGTAACATGAAAATGGTAGCTCTAAATACAAAATTTTGAACAGGTGATTGGGTGTTGGGCTGAAAAACTTAAGCAGTGTCTGTTTACAACGAATAAAATTCACATTTTAAATTTTTAACAAGGCATTCTAATACCTTTAAACTAGTAACGAATATCCTACTAGTGTTAAGAATCAACCATAAAATTGGAAAGTGCAATAGTTTCCATCGTTCGGGCACAGCTCGCCAAGGATATCATGATACAAAGAGGAGAAAAGATAGAAAAATAAATCCTTATTAAATGAACTAACATTAATATTTTTAATGGGAATTTATTCGAAGAATTTAATTTTTTTTCTTCTAATATACAATGAATTTTTATTTATTAAATATTATTAAAATTTGCATCATTTTTATATTTAATTTATTGGCGAATTGTTTTCTTTTCTTAATCACATTTAATTTATTTCATCTCATAAATTTTTTCTATTCGACATTATTTTATTAAGTTCAATTAAATATATACATTGTTATATGTTTTATATAACATATATTTTATATATTTTATTAAGTTTAATTAAATATATACATTTGTACAATTTCAAATAATTTTTATATATCAATTGTTGTACCCTTCAAAGTAATTACCTTGTGCAGCGGAGGTGTTGTTTCCACACTTCGTAAAGAGTTTCCACTCTCCTCGGTTACACTCCTTTGGATGTTATCGATAGTCCCAAAATAACGTCCTTTCAAGTATTGACAAAAACTCGTTGACACCCATACAAGATCCCTCACTCGTTCTATATTATCATTAGTGTTCGATGTTAAAGGCCTTCCTGTGGTGAGGTTAATCTTCCACTGCTTCGAGGCCCTCTAAGAATGCTTAATGCCACCAAAAAAAAGTGTGCTTTTAATGAGCGCCAATAGACTTGTGCAACTACAAGTAAGTCAAACATACGAATCCACTAAGCTTGACACAAAATTTGATGGCACATTGTTACTCTAAATCTCGCTGTTCTATTTTTCGTAACGTACCACAAAACAGAACCTCACTTATCACATTTTGTGTAGGGTTACTTAGTTACCATATAAAGAGATAGTCCGCCAGATCGCTCTCGATAATATTGAAATGCCGTCGTAAATATGTCTCGCTTACCGTGCCCTCACTCTTCAAGGGTGGCAGAACATGTCTGATAATTCTAACTGTAGAAGCATTACATCCTACTATAATGCCCTCAACACAATAGCGACTCACATAGCGCTGTCAAAACTTTTTAAGCCTCATCAATCTAATGGGGGAGTTCACATAACTGCGAATAGCGATAAAACCAAGTTTACTTTTCACTAGTCGATTTAAGTCAAATCTCTAATTTGAAGTCCTGTTTGCAGTACTGCCAACATATTTGTACATTTTTTATATCGTTTCATGTAGCGGGTTAATGCATATATAATATTAAAAGAAGTTAAAAATTGAATTAAGCATAATATTGTATGTAAATTATTTACTGATTTATATTAAGTTCCGAAGCAAGCGTTATTGGTATACCGATAAAAGATAATTGTTTTCAATATTATTATTATCGGTGAAATTCCAATTAAAAAATAATAGTATGGAAACCGTTTAAAGATTATGGAAAAAAAGTGGGTTACAATGCTTAAAGAGAAAATTATAAAATGGTAAGATCAGTTAAAATTAATGCCTCAAATAACGGCCAAATATATTATTGGTTTGGATTGTCCGATTTGGATCAAATATGCACCGTTTTGTTTCATAATTTGTTGCCATTTGTAAGGCAACTTCATAATATCTATCTCATGGAAGCCCTGGTTCCTATTGGCGAAAAACTTGACTAAACGACTTTCACAATCTTCTATTAATGCCAATTTCTTATCACTAAGAAATTTTTGCAATTATAAAAATAAATGGTAATCGGTTGGTGAGAGGTCCGGACTATAAGGTGGATTCATCAAAACTTCCCAACTAAGCTCCCGGAGTTTCTGGCTAATCATTATAAACGTGTGTGTACCCACCTCTCCTGTTGGCCAATTTTGGACGCTTTTGGTCAATCGCTATCTTCAAACGGTCCAATTGATGACAACAGAGTTCCGAATGTAGTGTTTTGCCATATGGAACAAGCTCATAGTAGAGGATTCTTTTCCAGTCGTACCAAATGTACAGAAAAAGGCAACGAAATCGACCGTTTAAGAAATTGGAAAAAAATCTATTATGACAGATTTATCCTAGGAAAGAGGTTTTAAAAAACCTAATATTTATGGGTTCGATGAAAATAAATTGGAAAATTGGAAAATAATTTGTTTCAACTTATTTAATAAATGCCAGATTACCAAAAATGAATTCTATTCTATTCGACTAGGCAACAATACGAATGTTGGGGTAATTGAAATTCACACTAACAACACAATCATGCATAATAACATTAAATGCATCTAGTGCATTGTCATTGGGATCCCCTAAACGAGAATTGTTCTTCCAACTGATGATTTATAACCAAATCTGTTTTGTGAATGGGTAGCTTAGTTGTGTGCCTCTATAAGCATCTTTGGAAGTGCAACAGGTACCAACGAATAAATGACTCCCGGATTCTGACTATGAGTGAAACTAGCTGTTGATACAACTGGCGCTATTATAGCTGCACGGATAATGGCTATGCAGGAAATTAAATTCCCGAATAACAGATTCGGATTTTGTGTATGCGAATGAGAATGAGAATAAGCCAACAAGTTCTAGCTAGTTGGGCTTCGGATTTGGCCTGCTACAAAAGCAAAAGCTTAGCATAGAATTGCAACTAGGTCGGGACGGGTCCTAGTCCTGTGTTTGAGTCTGAAACCAGAATTGTTGACTGGGATTGGGATTGGAATTCGGACTGACATTGGTACTGAAAACGGTAGTGAGGCTAAAAATATAGCATGAAACTCATGGCGAAACTGCAACTGCTCTTCTGGAAATTGTTGGAATGAATAAAGTTTGCTACTGAATGAAATGCATTTAGTGGTTAAGAGATCAGTGAACTACGAGTAGATGGTAGAATGGTCGAATGTTAATGGTAGTTTGATAGTCCCGTTATGGTATGGGAATATTCACAACTAGATGAACAAACTAGAACAGAAATTCATGAAAACTTTCCGGACCTGTTGAATATATTGCTTTTGTATAGTCTTAAATCCCGATATTTGTATATGATAATAGTAAGTGAATGGTTTCGCATCAGTGTAAAAGTGTATGTTTCACTTTCTGTATTATTTGGCTGGTCCGTATCAGAATGAAGTATGATAGAAAATCGGCACATACAAAATTTAGTTTCAATAGTTTAGAAATGAAAAGGTGAGTGTGTCAACGATAGTGTATCAACGAGCCAGGATTATAAGCGAACAAGTGTGTAATAAAATTGTACTGATATAATCATGTGGGAAGATGTGCACAGCACCACGAATGAATTCAAACAAGCCCATCAGCCAACGGATACGTTATAGTGCATGGGATAAAATTGAAAGTACTGGCATGGCATATGTTTTTCGGGGTTCAACAGAATACTTTATACACAAATTAAAACCATGAAAGGGAAAGTTCAGAGCACACTTTCCATGCCACTTTAAATGCAATTGTGCAATCTAATCCGTTCGAATCAGAGTTTTGAACATTTTCAGCAATTTTGTTATAGTTGAAGTGAGACTAAATCACTTTTAGTGAATTAAAAGTTTTGAAAACTTTTATCATTTCTTATTAACATATCACAATAGGTGAAATTTCTTACAAGTATTGGCCAGTTTCTTTTTTGCGTCTATTTTTAATTATTTAAGATATGTCATATTATTTAAATTTTAGAAAAATTAATAGTTTTAATCTGCATTATTGATCTAAGGATAAAAAAATATTATAAATACTACTCCAAACAAAAAAAAGAAATTTACGAAAAAATTTATTTGAAAATCAAAGAATTTTTTCCGCAAGAATAAAGGTAAGTCAACTAATAGAAGATGGCAAATAATTAACAATATTATCCATTTTCCAGTTTAAAAAGTAGTTTTATGAGTAGACAATTTTATAATATACTAAACAAAATTTATATTGTATATATATATATTATTAATTAATTAATCAAACAATCCGCAGAAGATATGCCTATTGAGATCTAGGACTATAGGCTTTGTGATTTTTTTTTGAATAATATTATTATTATTATTGTATTGTATTATTATCCGCCGAGCGAGAAATGAACCTCATTTTTCGATGAGGTTCATTTCTCGCTCGGCGGATAATAATACAATACAATAATAATAATAATACATATAGAGGGTATCAGGGGGCATATAGTCTCCGAACCACCTCGACAAATGAGATCTTTTGTAGTGAATAACATTAACTCATATAATAGTAATACTTAGGCTTCTAGGAAACCTCAATACCATATTGACTGGTAGCTGGGTAATCTCGTTGGGATTAGTGAAACCCTATCCAAGATGCCAAAGTCTCTGGCGAGCAATAGCCTTACAATCGCAGATTAGCTGCTCCGACGTTTCATCCTCTTCAGAGTAAAAACGACAGATTGTCGTATCAGATTTACCAATTTATTTAAGCTTTTAATCTCGCGTTTCCAGAAAGATTCTGGTCTAATGAACGGATCGTTTGCTTCTCTTTTGGAAAGTTTGTATCCTAGTTCATTACTCCAATGCCCTCAAGACCCGACACTGTCCTAGGTCATTACTCTCAATGCCTTCATGACCTTGAAAATTACATGGTTGTGTCAAGCCAACTGATTTAGTATAATGAGGATATCTCAAACTAGCTTAGATTGAAACATCAGACGAAACAAGAGCTTTTAATGCAGCTTAGTTGTTTGACATAATCTTTGCGCTACGCAAGTGCCTTCTGATACCTTCCTTAGCACAAAGTTATATGGCATGTAATTCTGCCTGAAAACTGGATGGAGATTTTTTTTAATACTCTCATCTGCTTTAGATCTGTCTGTTTGAAAATAAGGGCCCCTTGCTCCAGTAATGGCCCTCCTCCCTTCCAAGTAAGAACCCTTTTGAACTGATTTAAATTAGGTGTCCGTGGCATAGTGTCCGAGAAGTAGTTTGCTTCCTGGATTTCTTTTCCTTCCGATGCGACATTTTTTCCTTTTTAATATGCAAATGCAAAGGTAGCATATCTAAAGAGCCCCAAGAGCCTTAATGAGGCATGTTGTCAGGGCACCCCTATAATACCTACGAAAAGTAACTGTTTGGTATGCATTTTGGTCTAAATATGTTATTGGCCCATATTTCTTTGAGAATGAAGAAGGAAATGCCGTTACCTGAACACTATGGTCGTATGATAACCAACTTTTTTTTTGTCTAGACTTAAAGATTTTAATCTGAATCTTATGTGGCTTTAACAAAACACTACCAAAAGCCCCGATGAATTTTGTCTTTATCGCTTGAATAATTCCCAGGTCAATTTTTTTATATTAATTAGCCTTCAAGATCATGCGATTTGACGCCATTGGACTTTTTCTTGTAAATTTACGTAAAAAAATTAGATTTATACAGACGCAAACTTCGGAGCATTTAAACACCAACGTATGTCAAGTTATGAATGGATTACATCCGTAAATACGCAAGAAAAATTTCAAAAATTACCGCCAAAGGATCGAGTGGTAACCATTTGAATGATATTATACTACATGTATAACGGGCAAGGTCTAAGCAATATATTGAAATACAAATCAGAATTTTAAATGTTTTATTTGACTTTACTTTCCGAAATGCAAATTGGATAACGATTTAGTACATTTTCTAATAGGCAGTAATGTTTTCAGTAAATCCTCTTTATAGTACTAGAATATTTTAACTTATACATATCGAAGACGCAATCACACTTATTTTTAAAATATGATAAAGAGTCATTAGATTGTTCAATACACATTCACTCCCTCTTATATTGAGAGTATAGCATGGAAATACATTTTAATCAAAAGAAATATTGGAAACCTACTAGACAGGATATTAATAATACAGTATAGCATTGCATATACCATGGATAATATTAAAGTCTTTTTTTATACTAGCATTTAAATAAAAATTTTGTAAATGTCCAGTTATCGTGGCTCTGTCTTCTTGTTCTCATGTGTTCACTACACAATTTCGTACGTAAATCCATACATACATAAGCACCCAATTTGTATTAAAAGCTTTTTCAAAGTATTTGTTCCATTCAACAAATAAGAAGTGAATTGTCTTTTAACGGGATGATTTGTATTGTGAGCTTATTCGTGTATACTTATTGGTGTTAACAAAAACTTTAAGCTTATAAATTATAGTCACAAAGATAACCATATTTTCACATGTTTCTTAAATATTAGAATTTATGTTATTTACACATAATTGCTAAATTATAACTGCAAAGGTAAGCTCGTGACATAAAAATAAAGAAACTTCGTTATATTGTACATATTTTAGTACAGGTACTCGTTTTAAATACGTTAATTTTCTCCATGACTTATTGATGTATATTCAAGTTAAGCTTTACTACATAAAATTTTGTGCAATCATATCCGGATCTAAGCGGTATTTTCATGGAATTTTTTCTATTACTTTGAAAAAAAATAAACAAGAGCCATTTCGATGAATTATAGATGCATGAAAAGAGTTCATTATTTATAAATATTCTATAGAAAATTAGATAAAATGTTTAATACGAGTTCAGATTGATGTATTGGGTTGTCCGGAAAGTAAGTTCGTTACATTACGAAATTACTTTCCGAACAACCCAATAGTCTATTTATTGGCTTTTTTTCTTTTAGTGAATTATTCAATTTGCCCAACTGATAATAGTACACTTCAGAATTGATTGTTGTGTTGCTCGATAGAAGCTCAAAATAAAAGATTCCTTTGAAAAACCACCAAACAGATAGCATAACCTTTTTTTGATGAATATTGGCTTTCGAAGTGCTTTGAGCCGGTTCATCTTTTCTACTCCAGGATCTTTTGCGCTTAACATTGTTGTAGACAACCCATTTCTCGTCCACAGTGATGATACGCTTCAAAAATGAGAAGCAAATCACAAACCTCAATGCGACGGCACTAATTTTTTTCCGTAAAACGATGAGGAACCCATATGTCGACTTTGAAATTAAACCTACCCGATTCAAATGATTATGAACAGTCGAATTCGATAAATTTAATCTCACGAGTTGTTATTCACCGGTTTGCATCAATTAATGCCTTTATTGTGTCTTCATCAGCTACAACTGGCCTTCCAGAACGTGGTGCATCTTCGAGATCAAAATTGCCGGATCGAAATTTTGCAAACCAGTTTTGGCACTGGCGCTCACTTAATCCATCTTCTCCATACACATCGGATAATTTTTTTCTTGATTGAATAGCATTTTTATCTTTTCTATAGTAAAAACGTAAAATATGCCGAAATTGCTGTTTTTCACATTCCATATTTAAAAAGGTATCAACCAAAAACTACTGTACAGAATCAATCGGATTTTTTCGCAAGTAAGCCTTGCTATGTCAGCTGTCAAAATACATATGAGAATGTGACTTAAGTGTGAAGTTGGTTGTGAAAAAATACAATTAAGTCCTCTGTTGGGAAACAACGAAATTACTTTCCCAATCAATAATAAAAGAATGGAAAAAAATAGTTTTTTCAATTTATGCTTTCTAAAATAAATTTTAATAAAACTTATTTAAAATATTAGTTTTTATCAAATTTGTATTTTATTATAATGCGAAAACCTTGTCATTATACGCTAAAATATACAATAACATTTTTCAAATAATTGCCACGAGAATTTTTGCAGGACTCGATCCTTTTAAGGTAATTTTTAAAGATATTTTCCACATATTTCAACGGTTGTTGGTTTTGAAATTATCTAAAGTTTGAGTATTGTCTGCGTACAAACGATTTTTGCTTAGTCCCCAAACAAAAGTCTAATGGTGTCAAATCGCATAACTTTGACCGCCAAATGGCATGCAAAAATTTTAAAATTCCGTGTCCTGGAAACTTTTTGCGCAATAAAGTGAACATTTAACGTGTTGTGAAGCTTGTTTTTTATCCTTTTGTTGAAAACATATGTGTTTCAGATTAAAATCTTTAATTTAAGTCAAAAAAAGATGGTCTTCATACGGCCATAGCGCTTAGGATTAACGATCCAATAACCATGAAAAAAAACATGGTCCAATAACATCTTTAGATCCAAATTCACATTAAACAAATAAAATTGGTTCTACTATCCATAGTAATGCTGGAAGACGAGTGAAATGTGTGCTTTTTGATCTCGGGGAACAAAACAAAAATGCACGGACTTATATGAGATGAATATGGTGGGATGGGAGTAACGATAGAAATCTCTTTATCTGACAAAATATCGTCGATAGATATGGGCATATGACAGGCAAGGTGGAGCATTCAAATATTCGCAATGTCTTATCTAATATAAAGACTCCTCTTTCTTAGTCTTTCAAGAATTTATTCATAAGATTCCGTGTTAATCGACAGTCTGAATTCGGATGAGCGCTCACTCGTTCCACATATGTGTATCATCAGTTTTTGATATTGAAGACATCTCCGAGTGAGATTCGTCTTTCACTGATATTAAATCCTCTAATATGCTTTACTCCACCGAAAACTTGTGCACTTACTAAACAATATTACCCATAAACTTATTGGAAATTTTTCTAAGTCAAAGCTTAACAGAAACTTTGATGGTACATCATTGCTTCAAAATTCGTTTCTCCAATTTTCGTAATGCACTACAAAAAAGTTCTCTGCCATTCCTCGTTAACTTTCTAGCATAAATGTGATAATTTACTCTTAAATCAAATTACATTTTATAAATACAATTGATGGAATAAATTCAATTAAATAAACAATTTCTGTGATTATTGTTTATTTTTATTAATCAAATTAATTGTTTTATTTCATATTCATTAAAGTTACCTTATTATACACAATATATATTTTTTTCTTTTCAAATTTTACCTTTAATAATGTTTATATGTACATATTTTGTTGTTATTATTATTATTATTATTATTCATGTTATAATTTTTTTTCATTTCTCAATCGTTTTAACTTTATACAATTTGATTGTGTTTTCTGCCATATCATAATGATGGCGAAAGTTATTTTCCAATATTTCGAGTAGCATTCGAGAATAATTCGAATGTAAAAATTGTGCGTATTATGTAGTGATATCGTAGAGTAGCTTTTTACCTCAAGTCCTGCATACCTTAACCATTTTAGCTTTCCTACATATCAACCAAATTGTATATAAAAACAGGTAAAAATTCAATTTATCGCTAACCTGAATTAATAGGCACATTTTTACCACCACCGGTTTTTTTTTGCATCATGCTTAATATTTTTCTATGGACAGGATTAATTCTATAATGGATGGAAAATAGAAGAATCAGTATGGTAGAAAAAGACAATAGAAAATATTGTGGTAGAAAAAATTACAGATTCAGGATATGCGTTATGGTATATTGCCGTAGGATAGGGTATGATGGGAAAATCTGCTAATTTACCACAGAAACAAACAGCAGATTGCTGGGTTAATAGAAAGTAGAAAGTGCGCCATAGTAAATGATATTTGTTTTACTTTTCCATATTAATATCGGCGAACATGCACATCCACGTTGGCAAAATTCCGTTCGTTCTATTTCGATTTGTGTGTATAACGAAACGCCAATTTAATGCGTATTTTCTGTGCACCTGCCTAATAAGTTACACAAAGTTTCTATCGACTGTTTTTTACATATGTATGTACCAATACCAAGTGCACACATTCATAATACCAAATATCCTAGCTAACCACCTAATACCTATTGGCAAGTAGTTGATTTCCCTTCTTGAAAATGATCTCTTTCGACCAAGCTCTATGCCTTCCCAAATCTACCTATTTTCCGCATACACATTTTTCTAATATCAAAGTACGAATAGTTAAGTTTAAGCACTGAGCCGCACCCACCCCCCTCAACCCCCTTCCAATATACACTAAATGTATACCCATTAAACTGGAATACATTTTCTGGGGAAAGGAGTTATGAATTTAAAATGAAATATTAAAATATAAAAATGAACTGAATGAAAGAAGAAAAAGAATAGGAAAAAGTTGCTATCCTTTTAAAAAGGTTTTTAATTAAGTCTTAGTTAAAATTGCATAGCCACAAACTCTGTATACGCTCAACTAACTTCGACTCTTTTGTTTTAATTGAAAACTTGTGCTCAAGCTGAACTTTATTTGCGTAAGGTATTTCGCAAAAATTCGTCCGTACCGCATCGCGCGCGTCAATGATTTCGAGTTAAAAAAGGAAACTTTCAAGCCCGTAAATTGGATAGCTTAGTATGTTCGTCAATATACAAGAATAAAAGTTAACTCTAATATGTACCAGTATTTATTCATTCGGTATTTTTGTTTTACTTATGTTCGTTTTTGATATATTTCTTTTACTTTAAAACAGGCACTATTAATTTTGTTTTTAATTATTTGAAAAAATATACGCGAACACATATGGATAACTTCAAAAAAAGAAAAAAAACACTGAAAATAAATTGAGTACTTTGGAAGTATTTTATTTCAAAATTATAATATTAAGTAATTATTTCAGGCTGCTAGACGATTATTTATAGACTTTTTTTCCATTTTTTCCTTACATTTTAAAAATAATTAAATATTATTCAATCAATTATTTAAAAAAAAACTATCCTTAGGAAGGAAGAGATCACGGAATCGTCGTTGAATAATTTATTAGAAGTGCACAATTAACAACAAGAGGATTATAATGGGTGACTAGAGGATTATAATGGATGAATACTATTACGCACATAATATGGGGCATTGACGACTTTACGTAGGGTTATAGATTGTAATGATATTCTTTGCTCTTTTGAATCCCAAAGTTCAAGTCAATACCTCCAAATTGGCTTTAATACAATTGTACTGTTTGGGTTCGGAAGGAGTTGGCACTCTTCGTCGAACCCCAAAATTGGCTTTACTATGATTGCAGTGATTGGATTCGGAAGCAGTAGACATGCTTCATCGAACCACAAAGTTCAAGTTCGTACGGCCAAATTGGCTTCAGTACGAAATGCAGTTACTGGATTCGGAAGGAGTTGAAATGTTACGTCGAATCCCAAATTTCAAGCCTGTACGTCCTAATTGGCTTGAATACGATTACAGTGATTGAAATCGGAAGGAGTTGGAACGCTTCGTCGAACCCCAAAGTTCAAGTCCGTACGTCCAAATTGGCTTCACTACAATAACAATGATTGAATTCGGAAGGAGTTGGAACGCATCGTCGAATCCCAAATTTCAAGCCTGTACGTCCAAATTGGCTTGAATACGATTGCAGTGATTGAATTCGGAAGGAGTTGGCACGCTTCCTCGAACCCCTAAAATTCAAGTCCGTACGCTCAAATTGGCTTCACTACGATTGTATTGATTAGGTTCGAAAGGAGTTGACATGCTTCATCCAACACCAAATATGGCTTTACTACTATAACCGTGATTTTAATTTTATGTGTGAGTTTGATATTAAGCATTTGTCGATATAACGTCCTAGATAACGAACCTTGTCTTCTGGTAGTAGATGGTTTTTTGCAAAGAGAGAAAGTTAAATGAATAAGTTTTTATTCGTTCACTTTCACTCTGCACTTTCTGAACCAATTTAGAAGGGAGTTAATCTGGGGTTATAGGGAAATAGTTTTTTTTGATTAGCTTGAATGTCAGTGTCATTGCCTTATGTTGCTATTAGGTGTAAATCTTATACAATAGAGGACTAAGGATGTTATCTTGCGGAACACCTGCTCGGATTGACGACATTCTCAACTACCTGAAAAGGGTAAAAGTATACGGAAAAAAGGGTTATCTTTAGATTCTAGAGAAACCCAGAATATCATAACATGGTCAAACGCCTGAGCTAAGTGCAGCTATATATCGGTGAAGGCGTTGTTTACACTTTTTGTAGCAGTGAAATCCCCTTCAGCTCGTCGATTGAACTCTTGCGGATATTATCGACCGTGACGAGATAACGTTCATTCAAGTGGTTTTTTTTTATCTCAGTCCGGCAAAAACTGCATATGACGGGGGCATTGCCATAAATGGAGCCTCTTAGAGTCTGCGGTATCCCATATAACGTGAAAACCCCTTTTTTGAGCTTTTCAAGCACTTTAGCTCATTACTTAGCATAAGGATCCTCACTCTTTTCACATTTTCATTAGTTTTCAATGTTGAAAGCCGCTTGAGCAAGATTCGTACTTCACTGCATCTCCGATCAGATAATATTTCAGACCACAAGACCATTAATCAAATCAAACTCAAATACTTTTAGGAATATCTTAAAACTTATTCTAATATATAACTTTTCTTATAAGATTTAGAGCTTAAAATTTATTAGATTTAATAAAAAAATAAACTTTGAATTAATTATTATTACTATTATTTAAACCGTAGTAAGCAGTGATGGAATTTAGAAAATAATCAAATATAAATTCCCTCATGATTTGAAGTCTACAAATAAAAAATTATGTTTTTTTGTTAAAAAGGCCAAAGAAATTTCTTAGGTGTTAAAGTATTTTCATCAAAATTATTCGTATTTAAGTCCAGTTAGTTAAAATATTTAATTTTTTCATCATATTCGGAAAATTCTAATTTTTCTTAATTTGATAATTTGAAGTTGTGTATTCGGTTAGAAAATAATGTCATAGTGATCAGATGGATTCGTATGTCACAATTCCACGTCCTTTATTAAATGAAATTTGTGATGGTTATAAAAAACTAAATGCTAAATTAAAGCAATTGCAACCGAAGAAACGCATTCGTTTATTGGCTAAACCAAAATACCGATGTGAAAAATTTCATCAAAAGCATATTGAACGATTCAAGAGACATATTCAAATTATAAGGGACGATCCTATTTCCACTCGATTGGAGCAATTGGCCATAGTTCAAGTTCGGTAAGATTTTAAGACCTTATTAAACTCATATTAGTATTAATTGGATAAAATTTATGATGAGCAGGAAACTTATCGCAGCACGCAACGCTTACAAGAATTTTATCGATCCTGTCAGATACGAACGATTCAATCGAAATATTCATAAAAGTATGATTTCAATGTACAGCAGATTATCAAATGCGACTCCTCCTGAAATTAAGTATAGACAATTTGGCTTATAAATACATTTTCATGTAATTTTAAAGTTATGTTTTTTTAGAAATATAGTCGAAAAGTGGACGGACAAAGATTGGGATATTCATAAAGAATGGCTAAGCAAACGTGCCCAACCTAAAAATAAAATTACTCCTTTACCAATAGTAAATGAAATTTAATGAATTAAATTTAATTCATCAGTTTTACTAAATAACTTCATAATCCTTTTAAATATTTTTTTGAATTTTTTTAGAGACGGAAATTTAGGCCTATATCACAAATGAGCCGCATAGAAAAATTGGCTAAACCGAAGAAATTTATCTCTTTGACAATAAACGACTGGAAACTCTCTGCAGCTGCAAAACGTTTTATTGCTAATGAAAGAATTATTAAATTAAGCCAACCAAAGCAGATATCTGAGAGTGTTCACTTTAAAGTTTTTGGAAAAGTGTCACGTGGAGCTTGGAATTATAAAAGTAAGAATATTTAATTTACCAAAAACGCCAGCAATCTAAAAAGGAGCTCAAGTCATTAAGTGAAATTTTTTAAATTTCGTAAAATTGATCATAGAAAAATTCTGAAAACCATTAGGTTGATCTCATTAAAGGTCACCAAAAAAATTATTTTCTATAAAAGAAATTCATCCTCTATATATCATTATTCATCTTTATAATAGAACTATAACCTTGCGCCATTTCTTTAAAGTTCCAAATGTCCAGTCAACCAAGAACAGTCATTTTTAGGGACAGATTTGCTGATCTAGCATATATCCGTGGCCCCTTTAATGACCCAACACTTACCGTTATTTCACAAAATCTACTAACAATAAGGGTCATCGCAGACTACCCAGTACTTAAGGTAATTGCAAATATACTTCGCGTACAAACCAAATGACAAACTAACTTAACTTATTACGAGGCTATCTAATAGAGTCATTGGTAACCACCGCGATACTAGTTTACTTAACAACCTTACCAAAATTCTGGACGCGGCCTAACCATAGTCATCCTGTCAGCAAATATTGTAGGACCTAGCTCACTTAAAGGAACTTACTTAATGAATGACAAAATATCTTTTTGAATGAAAATCCATCCGTTGTAGAGCTGTTTCTCAAGTCTTCTGGTTGATTTGCTTTAAAAGACGAACAAGCTTAACGTTAATCTTCTTATCCTTCGTACCACTCCTGGAGATTCACTTCAGTATTGGCTATATTTTAAACAAATGCCCATCAACGCGGAATTTAATTTTGAGTACCACTTTTTCTAATGTGGAGTTCTTTAACTCAATTACTTCTTTTTAAATTCATTTTTTTAATAACACAAAACAATTTATTGCTCCCTCCACTTTATTATCGACCAGTTTTCTAATGGAAATTGGCAATTCCAAGGTGCACAATACTCGTAGGTATGGCTATGAAATGACCCCTCGATTTTTTTTCAGTTAACTTATATAACAGTAATAATTTTTTTCAAAATATCCTGCATCATGACTACCAAAGCACATTAATAGACAATCGCGCAGAGATCTGTAACTATATTCAAATATCTTCTATTGTTTTAGTTTGTGTCTATTAATTCATAATCTCGTATTTTTTATGAATTGCTCTTTAATCTTTATCAGCAACTAATTTCATTTTAGGAAAAAATCTATTGCAAATATATCAAAATCGTTAATCTTGTTATGATGACAAAACCAAACAAAATCTTTATTTATAAATATTGTTGGTTATATATAGTTAAAGATTAAAGTTAGATTAATTTATGATTATGTTAATTTTTTCTTTCAGTAACTGAAAGGACTGAAGCTCTGGCAAAACATCGAGAGAAGAAAACCGCAATCAGTAACAAAAAAGAAAATCCATTCTCAGTATCTATAAAGGCACTGAAAGCAAAGCCATCCCGTCGAGTTCGTCAGCTAGCCGCACCCAGGCTTATGATTCTACCCAAGGAAATTGATCCATACAAAGTGTCACCAAATGCCCTGAAAGCTGAGCCTACCGATAGGATAAAGATACTCGCACAACCAAAAGTCCGCTCAAAATTCTAGTCTTAGACAAATTGAAATTGAATGTTTTTTGTTTTCTTAAAGTAATAATCAGTTTCTATGCATGTGTACATATACAAATACATATACAAATGCTAATTTAACACAAATAAACACGTGACGGTACTAGGATTTTAGTCTGTTTTTATTTAGAATTTTTTGATAATAACAATAACTTTTCTAATCAAGATTTAATTATTTCCTCTGTGTATACGGCTTTAATTAGGGAAACATCTCAGAATAAAACGAAATTGTAAAATCACTGCCAAGCATACAATCAACCTCATTAACTGCTCCAGTAATACCAAATACAAGGACATTCACGGTAAGGTAATTAAACTTCTACACATTCCAACTCATTTCTAATCTACCAAATTGAATTCTAAAAAGTTCTAGAAACCTAGATACTGGCAAACCAAGATTACTGATTCCACAAGTGATTCCATTGGCAGCGTGATATAAGACATATTTTAAACATACACATATATTATGAAACACCCTCGCTTGATTCTTTGTACCAAAAACCAAGGTCACTGACATTAAATGTGACCTTATATAATAGGGGCTAAGTTAATTGTCCTCTAACTCGGCGACACTCAGTTTTTGTATATGAACACGTTAGAGATCAATCACATCGATTTGTAGATTCTTAGTATCACTAGGTTGAGGGTGGACGGGATAACGGACTTTGGTGTTAGATAAAGAGAAAAATAACTTTGGGATATTAATACTTTGGGAAATGTGAGAAGTTAATGTGTATCTTGTGCCTGAAATTGCGAATCGAGGGATCAATGTGCTGATTTTTTAAGTATGTGGCATCGCCGATTAGATTTACCGGGGTAATGTCTCCTGTCTTACCCTATATATATTTGAACAGTGTTCAGTGAAATCGCTTGTTGTATTTTATTCCTTCAAGTATTTTCCGAGTGCCTTATAAAAAAATATGCCTTAAAAGCGTAATGTAGTTTTTTGCTGTTTTTATTTTGGCCTTAAGCCTTAATGATTTTGGATTTATTTGTACCTAGACAATTTTATGTGTACCTAAAGGCTTAAGGTTAATGTTTAACTATTTGATTACATGAAAAATGAATTGACGTGATTTTTATGTGTGTATGATTGTATGACTTGAACTAACTTGTTTTATATGAGCCTAACATTTACATGAAATTATTTTAGGCATAATTTCATGTAAATATTTGTGGGGTTCTTACAGCTTTGTTGACGTGATTAGTAATGAGATTAGTTTGTATACATCTAGGTTGGCGTTGGAAGTCAATGATCATGGTTTGCTTCCATTTGAAAGTACGTGAGGTGTTAATAGAGTGGACTGGTGTACATCCAGGATTAAATTAGTGTTCAATAGCCTTTACTGTCCAAGCCTGTATATATGCGAATATATATACAGATATTTATCTATGGTTTTATGAAAAACAAAGTCGTTGGTGTGGTAATAAAATACATTTTTTCGTCGTACTTCCCAGTTCCTTATCCTATTTAATATTTTACTGGATGCTGCTCGAACAATTTTTAATAAAGACATACTAGCTTTAAATCTAAAATATACAAAATTCAAACTTACATATTATGTGGCGTTCTCTCCAATATCTAGTCGATATTAGGTGGCGTTCCACAGGGTAGTTTACTTGGACCTATCCTCTATAACATTTACACATACGAAACCCCAATCTGACCCTATATCTTCTTTGCTACATTTGCTGATGATACGGCCTGCCTTGCGTCTAGCGAAAATCCCCAATATGCGTCCAAATCTCTTTAATCCCAAATCCAAACCCTACAAAACCGGTTTACCAGGTGGAGAATAAAATTTAATGAACGTAAATCAATTCACGTAACTTCTACTCTCTGCCTTGAACCATGTTCTGCCATATAGCTTAATGGCAGTGCTATACCACAACACACCGAAATTCGGTACCTAGGACTGAACTTAGACAAACGCTTGACATGGAACCCACATACAAGACTTAAAAAGCAAGAACTGAAAGGACGAAACCTACAACTACTTTGACTTCTAGACAAACGTTCTAAACTTACGATAGACAGCAAAGAACTTTTATACAATGTCCTACTGAAACCCATATGGACTTACGGACTAGAGCCTTCCAATTCCCATCAAAAGCAATCCCTTTAATCAAAAATATTCCGTACAATTGTCGATGCTCCCTTATATGTTCGCAATACTGTTATTAATCGTGATATTGAAGTACCATTTGTTTTTTATGTGGCTGTGTCTCGTTATAAAAAGTTCCACTCCCGTTGTCCAATCATACTAATCTCGTTGTTCAAGAACTGTCCTCTACTTCCTCTCCTAGGAACACCCATCGAAGACTTAAGCGTCATTGGTCGCGTGATTTATGAAAATACTAAATCTTAACATAAGCACACACTAGCAGTAGAAGCTTCAATAAGTTTTGACTTTATCTACTCAAAGCGACATTATACAAAGACGACCAGTAACATTGAGAAAATTAATAAAAAATCAACTTCATTTAATTTGTTTAATAACCACGAATCGTGTTTTTTATTTATTGTCTGACTATGCCAATACAATATTATTTTCATAATCTTATGATTAGATACGATTCCAACAATATCATCAGTTTATTTTAAAATTAAGTTAAGATATGCAAGCGAACATAAAAGTTCTGAAATCGTATGAGTAATTCTTACGTTCTATTAAAATAATTGTCTAAATTTTTATCTTCAATAATTTTCATGTAGAACTTCTATATTCGGCTGCATTTTAATATAATTTTTTCAAATTCTATTTTTCTAATATGACAGTATTATTATTTAAGTCGATTATTAAATAAAATTTATTAAGATGCGAGAAAAAACAACAGCAACAGAGGATGAAAAGTTTAGTGCTATTAATGAATGTTGCCAATAACAGCTTTGGTGAATTCGCTTGTGGTGGATTGACCGCCTAAATCTTTGGTTCGATGTTTGCCGGATTCTAAAACACGGAAAATAGCATGCACGATTTTATCACTGTACGATTGAAGATTGATGTGTCGTAAGAGTTTTGCACCGCAAAGAAGCATTGCTGTTGGGTTTGCCACATTTTTACCTACTGCTTCAGCAAAAGTATGTCTTGCACCCTAAATAAATGTTCGTTAAAAATTGTAGTTTCCATTATTTAAATTGAAGTATGTTGAACTTACTGGTTCAAATACAACAGCTTCGGACGAATATGAAGCACCAGCCACAACTCCAGCTCCGCCCACCAAACCTGAGGCTATGTTATCAACAATGTTACCATACAAATTCGGTGTCACCATCACGTCAAACTTTAATTATAAAATTTAGGTAATTTTTGTTTTGAAGCTATAATTAAAATGGACACAAATTTACCTGATTGGGATTGGATACAAGCTGCATAGTTGTGTTGTCAACAATCATTTTCTCAAACTGAATTCGCGGATATAATTTTGCCATTTCTTCGCAGCACTTCAAAAAGAGACCATCTCCCAACTTCATGATATTTGCTTTATGGACAGCAGTCACCTTTTTCCTTTGGTTTTTCGTTGCATAGTCAAAGGCGAACTTGGCAATTCTGATTGATTTTTTTGCAGTAACAATCTTCAAGCATTCTACAACTCCAGGCACAGACTCATGCTCAAGGGCAGAGTACTCTCCTTCAGTTTGTTCTCGAATAATCACACAATCGATATTCTCATGTCGGGTTTTCACACCTGGTATACTACGTACATGCACTACATTAGCATACAAGTCCAGCTCGTTGCGTAGCTTCATATTTAGTGTTTCTAATTCGCCAGCAGAACTATAGTCGGGAGTGGCGATAATACCCTTTTTGGTAGAATCAAACAAACGACATTTTTTTTAAATTCATATTCGTATTATTCACCATAAAAAATTTAATTTACCTTTATACAAACTTTATTTTTCATAATGGATGCTGCGACGTCTTCCAGTTTGGCACTCAATGCTGGGTTCAGTTCAGAAAAGAAAAACGTTTCAAAATCGACAGGCACATCTGCAGACTAATAATATCGCATTAGACTTGATGTCATTTAAATACCATTTCACCCAAGCCACTAGAAGGCACATTAAGTTCTTACCTTAAACACTTCTTGAAGTGAGTAAACCAATTCTGGACCAACACCATCGCCTGGAATCAAGGTGCACGTAGTTCGATTTGCTCCAGAAGATGATTGTTCCTGAAATAGAAAGACTCCTTTAATGAATGGACAGTTAAAATGGATTCAAATAATATAAGAAATTCCAGTTTGGATAAAATCTTACCGCCGATGTTACCGCAGTAGTGTGTATTGCCCTTGCAGTTGCCTGTGAACGAGTAAAAACTTATTTTCGCAATTCACATAACCTCAGATTATTATGTAAACTTGAGAGCTCAACTAAACGAAATTCTAATTGCTCACCTGCAAAAAGGTACGTCCTAGGGTTCTTGCAACTAAAGACATTTCGAATAGTATATTTATTTTCCTACAACACCACTAGACTAGCACTTCTAATACTCTCTGGTTAATAATATTCAGAAATTACAACGAATTTTTCGATTTTTCAACTTTTCGATTCCTGAACCCAATACAGACAGACAGACATTCGAACTGTGCTACAGACAAACAGACAGGTGCTCCCCCAACCAGATCAAAGCAAAACAAGACGTCGTTCATTCTCAACTAGTATTTTTTGACAAAGTTTCCTTACTATCCCAACAGATGTCAGAAAAAGCTGTAAGGTGATATCTTTAATCACATGACATTTCGACAAAAAAAAATTACTTTACAATAATAATTATCAATATTCATCGGAGAGAATAAGTTTTTTTTTCAAATAAAATTATAAAATTTACATTTATATCATTAAAATGTAAGTGAATTTAAAATATTTGAAAAAGGTTACACTAATTTTTGACATTTCTAATGCGCATATTCGGACGAACGAGTGTCATTTGGGCACAACCTAAATTGATAAGGCGCCAGATAGTTTTTCAAACCAAAAATTTATAAATTTATGTTGATATAAATCATGATTCAATCATGTGCCTTTAACTTATTTCGAATAAATAGTTATCATTTAGCTTTAAAATCTATCAATTGTATTGGTTCTAATATTTTTTTTAAATATTTCGCTACTTATTTGCCGAGGTACAAGATTTTAGTAGATTAAGGAAATTTTCTTTAAAAAAATTATTAATTACATTTAATAAATATTAAAACGATTTGTTTCTAATTAGAGAAATATTTTTACAGAAGATCGTTACACTCAGTGAAGAACAGAATGCGTTTCGTGCAATTTCAAAGAAAAAGTGACAATCACATTCGACTTGGAGTGGCCTCTGACGATGGCAATGAGATCACTGAATTATCATTCAGCTCTTGTGTTTCAAATGATATGATTACCTTTATAAAGCAAGATATAAGTCTTGCAGAACTTAGTGAAAAAATTAAAAATCGACCAACCGAAATGGCTTCAGATAATATGAAAATTCTTCCTCCTGTCCATAATCCTGAGAAAATAATTTGCATTGGCCTGAACTATGCTGGACACTGTAAAGAGCAAAATAAATCACCACCAACCGAACCAATGTTTTTCAGTAAATTCGCAAGCGCTCTTGTCGGACCAACTGATGATATTATTGCGCACAAAATTTCGAATGTAACTACCCAAACTAATCACCGATAAATTTTATTGAATCTAATTCATATTAATTGTAGAAAATCGACTGGGAAGTTGAATTGGCTGTTGTAATCGGGAAAGAAGCGAAAAATGTTTCAAAAGAAAGTGCAATGGACTTTGTGTTTGGATATACTATTGCTCAAGATATATCGGCTAGAGATTGGCAAAAGGAACGTAATGGTGGTCAATTCTTAATAGGGAAGTCGATGGACACTTTCTGCCCTTTGGGACCAACAATAGTTCATAAAAGCCTTATTGACGATCCCCACAACTTAGTTCTAACCTGCAAAGTCAACGGTGTTCTTAAACAATGCGGCAATACAAATGAACTTATTTTTCGCATTGAAGATATCATATCGAGACTTTCTCAGTACTTACCAAATAAAATCAAAATTATTATTTATAAGCTAATCGAAAGCATATTATCCTATTTTCAGATCTATCACTCTAAAACCAGGTGATATTATTTTAACAGGTACGCCTTCAGGAGTGGGAATGCATAGAAATCCACCCGAATATTTAAAACCGGGTGATGTCGTCGAGAGTGAAATCCAATGTTTAGGAAAACTGATCAATAAAGTTGTTGAAAGCTAAACAATAATTTATTGTAAATCATGTAACAGATGGCATTTAAAAGAAATACAATTTCTTTTCTATTTCACTATGAATAAAATTAATTAATTATTATCGCACTTGTTTTCTTTTCGTTAAACTACCATTTAATGGGGTTTCTTCTTGTATTAGGATATTCCTCTCTGACATGATATGGAGCATAAGGATCATCTATATAATGTTTCGGTCGCCTCCAATACTTCGTTACCATTTTGTCTAATAGCCAGCTTTGCGTAGCGTTAACTAAAACATGTTGTCGGAGTCGTCTTTGTAAAGAAGGTGATTTCTTCCACATTTTCTTGTGTCGACCAGATCGCGTTCTAATCCAGCCACCCCAATGAAGTCTTTTAAAACGTTTTATAACTGCTTTAACCGATTTCCTTTTTCCTTTATTTAAGGAAAATTTTGTTACTGTTCTACATGGATTTAATTCAGCCCTAAATGCTTGCAGCAAAGATGATTTGTCCAGGTTAGAATTATTTTGCTTGGGATAAGCATTAGAAATAGTTATCGCTGAAAAAGGACGGCTATTCATAAAAATAGGTATTTTCAGTTTTAAATTATTGCAAATTGAAAATCCTGTTGATATATTCGCACAACCAGCAGAAAAACGAAAAGCCGCTACCGTATTTCGAATAGCTGCAATTTTAAATAATGACATAACCTTTGAGCATATAATTAACATTTAAGCTTTGTAATTAACACTATTCTATTTTTTAAGCCCTAATTACAATATTTTAAACTCACCAAAAGATGCCACTCGAAGCATTTTAAGAATTTATTAATAAATTATGCCTTTTAGAAAGAATTATTGTAACATTTATCACCGCCATTAAATATTTGAGCCATAGCATATGATACAAGAAAACAACATAAAACACTACTGAAACAATTGTCCGCCATTATTCTCACCAAATTGAAAATAATTTTAATTGGGAATTATCATTAATAATTTTTTATTTAAATATATAAAATTTTATTTATAATTTTCAGAAAAATTCATTCTCTTATGAAATAAATATTTTTAATATCTATTAGTATTTAATTACATATATATAACAGATATCTTAATAAATTGTGGTACAGAAAGATTTGCTTTATGGAAGTATATAAATTATTTATTTATTCAAAATTTATTATACAATCAGGCCCATTAGATTGTTATACAATGCATATATACATTTTCAACTTCAAGAAAAAGGAAGGGAAAAAAAGATCCGAAATGTATATTAATTTAATATTTATAAATATTTTTTAAAAAAATAAAACAAATTCTACGAAAATAGTGATTATATTATTATTAATAAAACGCTTTAAATAGAAAAGAATAAAATGTAAAACGAAATTTTTCGATTTAGTTAAAATTTAAATTTGTAATTTGAGTGTACCGGAATTTTTTATTTAGGAAAACAAATTCGATCATAATTTTATACTGTAGGAATAAATCTTTCATTAATTAACCAGGATTATTTCGCTTTTAATCTAAATAATTTTTCATAAATGTTTTGGTATTTTTGTTATAAGGAATAATTCCCAATAGAAAGTATATTATAAACATACTTTCTATTGGGAATTATTCCTTATAAGAAAAATCTATGAATTTCAAAAACAAAATTGAATAAATTCAAGTTTTGACATATAGCCAGCCACATTGAGACTTGATATTGGAAATTAAATTCAATTGACAATTCCGAATGAGTTCAATTTGACGGATTTCTGTGAGTCAATTGAGTGGAGCAAAGCAGTTTTGCTCGTATTTTTTTATTTTCGCCATCGTCAACAACCGGCCAAAGGAGGTGTCCACGTTATTTAGACAAATCCTCGAAAATGTATCGCCTCATGTTAAAAAGTTGCCGAAAGGAATATATTCCGGTATTCAATAAATAATTTGTGTTATAATATACACTTTTGGTTGATAAAATCTTATAAATACTCGAATACAATCGGTTTTTCAATATTGACATTGATTTATTTAAATGCAAATTATAATTATGTCATTTCTTTAAATACTTGTGCAATATGGTTTTATTTACATAAAAAAATAGATAACTATTTATATTGATTTTCATTTTGTTTGTAATTTAATATAATCATTAGTGTTGGTGAATGCGAATTATGTAATAATTTATTGTAACTTTCTTCGTTTTTGATGCACTGTATCAATTTTGATGTACATACAATAAATAAACAGCTAATATAGTTTTTAAAAATATGCTACATTTTTAATAATTAATTTTATAGAAAAATTTATTGGTCCAAAGCCGTAACTATGCACGTCGCGAAGAGTTCCGTCAAGCCGGATTTGGAAAATTTGTCATTATTTTGGCCCCCTTTGCAGCAGTTGGCGGTGTGATTACATACGCTAAGTAAATACAATAATAACACACACAAATAAACGAAGTATTATTTCGATTTGAAAATATAATTAACTTTTAAAAATTTCAGATACGACAACGAGTTTAGAAAAACCCTAGTTAAAAATGTGCCTGGAGTGGAGCCAATTTTAAAAGTAGTCTTTCAGGAAGAAAATCCCTTACAAGAAATCACGAAAAAAGTTGATAATGTAACTGCTACAGTTACAAATCTATTCAGTGGTTCGGAAAAGAAATCTGATGAAAAAATTCCATCTCCTGCTAAAAGTAATATTCATTTTGTATATTTACGAAATCCCATTATATAAGTTCATCTATTAGTAGAGTCTGACGTGAAAGTTAACGATATCAAAAAACCAACTTCAACAAAAGTAGATGATAAAAAGTCGACAGAGAAATTTGAAATTGTTCCTATGCCAGCTATGAGTAAGCCAGTAGAATCCATTCCTTCAGAAGTTTCTGAGCTGGAGAAAGCCGTTGAAATTGCAGCCGATCTTGCCGTTCAGGAGTATAATAAAGCTATCAAAATACTTAATATGTAAACTTTTATTTTACTTTACATTTGAACATTTTAATAAGTTTTATTTTTGCTTTTAGATATAATGAAGATGTGAAAAAAGTTGTTGACGAAGCAATTGAAAAATTAGATTCAACAGCATGGATGTCACTTCGCAATAAAACTAGCTCTAGAGATACTGCCATTGAAACCGCAGAAAAAGCAGCCAGAGCAGCTGTGCAAAATATTGGTAAGGATAATTTTTAACGTTGTGTGTAATGCAATAAAATCGTAAACGTTTTTTTTTATTACGAAAATAATAGTTTACCATAGTTTTTAAAGTTAAATTTCAATATTATCGATTAGTTCGAAAACATTTTATTTTAAAACTATGTGTTTTTAAAATAATAAAAAAAACTGAGAGAGAACCATTTTTACTTTTAATGTCAATGACAACATATAACCTTATATAGGGTCCTTCGTATAGAGGAGCTAAATTTCTTTTTACATTATCAAGTACAAATGAGAACTCTCAATTATCGAGTTATTTTGGAATAAAAATTGCGCTTTGTTTTACGTACCAGATACCCATTGGCACTAAATTCTGCATTGTTTTTCTATTAATGTGTCACAATCATGTAAAATAAATTTGATTTATATATTTTTATTAATATAATTAGCAATCAACTCCTCTCAAAGTAGAATAATTATGTTTTTCTAGATAGTGAACATTGACAGTAAAATTTATTATCAGTATACTGTCCATGTCCGCAACAAATATTTAAAAATGTTTTTCTTTACAGACAAATATTCGATCGCTTTAAGTAATGCTGCATCGTCCGTAAGCTTGGAAACTTTGGAAACCTTACGCAATAAAATTCGAAAATATTCTGACCACATAAATGGTGTAAAAGATGAACTTTATAGAGCGAAAGATAGTGCTCGATTGTCGGAAAAGTATTGGAAGAAGGTAAAATAAAATAGCGAAACTGTTTTGTAATTGATTACATTTTATTCAAAAGGTTGAAAGTGCCCGAAACTACTTTCTCGATGAAATCGAATCTCTCTTCCCAGGTTTGAGTTTGTCGGAAAAAAAATTAAATCTATCAAAAGAGGATCTAGATTTGTTTATTCTACATGCATATTCGCACGTTTTAAGCTACCAGAAAGAGTTGCAACGTTTACAGCTTGAAGGTGAGAATCGCCTTCGTAGGGCAATAGATGCACTAAAAAGCGATGATCAGACGGAAGCGGTAAAGACACAGCTTGAGTATCATCTTGATCGAGAACGCCGTAATTTAGCTTTGGACCACCATAAAAAAATATTTCAAATCAAAGCCGATACTGAGAGAGAGTTAAAATTACAATTAAAAAGGCAAGCGCAAGCACATGTTGATCATATTCAAGACGCCATTTCGCAGAAAGAAGCAGAATTACGGCGAATATTTGCACGTGAAATGGATGAGAAGATATCAACAGAGAAAGCGGCATATAAATTACAGTTGGCATCTATGTTGGGTAAACTTAAAGGAATGGATTCTGCTTTAAAGGGTAAGTAGCAGTTTATAATGATAATCGGCAAGTACGGTTTTTATTATGCTTATTAAAATATTTCGCTGTTGCATGCATTCAGAAATTGACGATGAATTGAAAGGTATTCACCCAGTTATTGTTTTTTTTTAATTAGAATAAACTATATATATAATTTTCAATAAACGCAATTAATGTTTTTATAAATATTTTTCTAGCCCGCGCTGAATCAGAGCGATGTGCCCATCAGGCAATGTCCTTGTGGGCAGCATGTCAGGCTCTCTGGTCTTCGGTACGTACTGGAGAACCAGGTATACACTGGCAACAGAAACTGCGACCTTTAAAAAATGAAATTTCCGCTGTTAGTGCAGCTGCTGGTGAGTAAACACTTGAAGCAAAATTTTAGTGTTTCTAGTAATTTTATAATTATTTAAAGCTGAAGGTGATGAACTAGTTACTGTTGTACTACAAAACTTACCGGAAGAAGCCCAAACTAGAGGAGTTTATCCTGAAGATGCATTGCGAGATAGATTCTTAAACGTTGAAAGAGTAGCCCGAAAATTGGCTCTTGTACCAGAAGAAGGAGCAGGTCTTCTAATATATCTGTTATCTTATATTCAATCTGTGTTGATAATGCGACCTGAACATGTAATATCAGAAGAAGAGATCCTTGACAAGCGTGTGGATTTCAGTAAATTAGATACGTACGATATATTAAATCGTGCCAGGTAAATAGAATTCTATCAAATTAAGAACTGTGGACTATGTAAGCTTTTTAAAGGTACTATATGGATCGTGGAGATTTGATAATGTGCTTAAGATACATGAACCTATTACAAGGTGCTTCGCGAAAAATTGCCAGAGATTGGCTAAAAGAAGCGCGCTTATTGCTTGAAACACAACAGGCCGCCAACACTCTAATGGCTCATGCTGCCGCTAGTGGTCTTTTGTATTTATAATTTATAATTCGTTTCAAAAATTATATTTGTAATTAATTAAATCTATTTCATTAAAGTAACACAAAAAAACACTTGTTTCCAATATTCGTTTCACGTTGAAGTAATGTTATATAAATTGGGGAGAGATATTCCTAGAAGTTTAATATTTTGAATTCACTTAAGTAAATTTATAAAGACAAATAAACTAAAAATATTCATAGTCATGTTCAACAAATAAATTCAATGAAATATTGACTTTTATAGAAAAATAAATGCAAAAGGAACTTACAAAAACAAAAACAGAGGATATTATTTAAATATACATATATATACTAGAATAAAGGTGGCATACTAGATTAGTTAAAAAATCAATAAAATATCGAAAAAATATATATCTGATGATTGCGGTGTAACTTTAACTTTTATTCTATTTTTTAATATTCAAACAAAACTATTTTATTTTAAATTATTCCTTATTTTCCCTCTCGTACTTCCAACGCATGTATGTAACCCTCATGCGGTCCCAGATATTTTCAAAAGAATCCATGGCCGGTCTTACATCCAAAATCGCAAATTTATATGATTTATCTACAATATCTCCGTCATAGTAATCTATTACATAGCGAACATCTTTTCCACATCTATCGACAATCCAATCGTGTCTATCAAAAGGCAACTCATATCTGCAACATATAAATGTTTTTAAATTTAGATTTTTTTGTAGAAATATATATTATTAGAAAATTTTACCCTAGCCAACTACGAATTCTAGCACGTGGACTATAAGCAGTCGCTTTGCCTCCAAAACTTTTCAATTTTGGGTTTCCGCACTCCTTCGCATGCAGAGCTTCCCATTTGAGTACTTCCAACCATGCCTGTTCATTGTTAGCATTATGAATTTTTATAATATCATCCATATCCTTTGGTGAAATATCTTCATTTTTCCATCGCCAACCCTTCCGCAACATTGCATTCCAAAACATTTGTTGACTAGGATATACCCAAAATTGTATGCTACCATCCTCTGTGACCTTCGGTATACTTGAAATCTGTCGATCTAGAGGTAAAGAGAAAGGTTGTCCTGGACTAGGTTGTTGATTCGGTGGTGGCATCATATTAAGAGGATTTATATCTGCAGTATCGTGCTTTACTGGACATTCTGAACTTACTGGGGGTGGAGGCAACTTTTGGTGCATTGGACATTCTGGTGGTGGTACACCTTCTTTAGTATAATGCTGTGATAAATATTTTTGAGTGCTATCACGGGGATGTATAATTCCTGCAGCTACAATATCTGCTGCCGAAACCGTATTTCCCATTGTTAGCAAACCTTAATACACTATCAGCAATAAAGATAAATTACGTAACGTTCCAATAGACTTTATTTCCAACTGTAGTTTGAATTTAAGTTATTTACACTTTCGATAACATTCTTCAATTATATCTTTCAATTTTATGTGAACAATTTACTGTCGAAATTTGAATTCTTCAAAATTCCATTAAATATTGTGCCCCATGAACAAATGTCATATTTACAAAAACAACACGAGCCAAATGTGAAATTTGGCAGTGCATTGAATTAATTAATTTCCTTACGTAGTACAGCGCCTCTATTAATAAACATCAGAAACATAATCAATCTTTTTTATGTGTAGAATGAATATGAAACGACCTATATTTGAACTTTCTATATAATCTGACCAAAAAATTCAATAAAAAATATTATATATAGATAATAAAACTATTATATCAAAACTCATATTATTTTATTTCTAAAAGATAGTTGTATGATTATGCAATAAATAAATTCATTTTCGCAAGAGAGCAAAAAACAATGTTCAATAAAAATGTGGATATAATTTGTCTTCATTAGATATTAACTATTATCGTTAATATTCTTTTTCAAAATTTATACTTCTTTATTTGCATTCTGTGCCAACGGCTCATTCTCGACTAATTTATCTTTGATCTCCAAATTTTCAATATATAAGCCAATGTTTTGAACTATAACATTTATACAAGGTGCTTTGATAGATGGATGCAAAGATAAATCGGTATCTTCGAGTACTTCTATTTTATTATTATAATGGCAAGAAAATGCTTGCGAAGATAGATTTAAAGGTGGAATAATCGGTGTTAGTGAACTAACCTAATAATAAAACAATGTACATTAAAAACAAACGTATAAACAAAATTTCTGTATAAATACGTACATCCTCACATATACTCCAATGCTGTCGTAAAGGTAAATGGGTAATAAACTGATAACCTCGTACACTATCTGGAACAAAATACCCTCGTACAGAATATGGTGTAACTGCCGGGACACAGACACCACCAATTGGCTTATAGAAACTCCTATAGATTACCTTCGAAGTAAGATAATCACTTACTAGTTCTGATGCTTCATCATATCGAGCATTCAGTCGTTCATTTTGATCTTCTTTACCACATTGATCCTTCGAAAGCATATTTTACAAAAATCAACTATTATGCAATTTTATTTATGAATGTTTAGTTACATTCGGTGATTCTCTTGTTTCTAAAAGTGTTTTTAAAACATAGTTAGCATCTTTTTCCTCTTCTTCGTCACTATATTCTTCAAATAAGATTTCTGACATTGAAAATTTTTTAATCGGTGTTTTGGGCATAATTTCAGCTCCACTAGACAAACGACGATCCTGAAGTATTATTTTAAATAAAAATTACGTTACCAAAAATCTAAAATTATTAATAATGAATTTATATTGCCACTGAAAAAATATTTGTTGACTCATTATCATCATCGTCATTAAAATAATCACTATCCAGTTCGTGTTGTACAATTGAACATTCCCAACTTCGGTTTAAAATGAGAAGATCTTCCTCGGAAGGAGTAAATAATTTGCAAAGTACTATGAAGGGCAAAACCAGAAAAAATAATGTATTGAGGAAAAATCGGCGAGCACTGAAATTTGTTAAAACATTTGTAAAGATGAAGTCGTTTTACCAATTCATAATATGTCAATCTATTGAATTTATACACCAACCGACTAGAATCCAAGTAATTTTTATTTGAACTCAATAAACTATATTTGCATCGTCCAATCTTTGGAATGCAACAGCCTAGAATTGCCTTTATCAAACCTATAAAATCGTTAAAATTTGAACTCGTAAATTCATTTTCGCGATAAATTACAATATAATAATAATCAAAACCTAGAATAAACATTAAAGTAAGTAGTACAGCAGTAACAATTAAGACATTTAACCAAGATAATGTAATATTATCCAAAAATATTAAATATGATCGCTCTTCTGTATCGTCGGTTATTGTAGTCTGACAAATTGCAATTGATGATGATATACTAGCGACATTGGTAATGCAGTTACAAGAACAATGCCATATGCAAAGGCAACGAGCTTGAGGCTGAATTATAATCTCTCTTCGTGCCACTATCCTTCTAGCTAGATTATGTACTTGAACTACATCATTAATGGCAAAACACATAAAATTAATGAAAAGCTTGTATAAAAAAATTATTATATTGACCTTCACAGTAATATTTAGTTCCCGATTTAATTTCTTGAAGTGGCAGTAAAAATGATAAGGTATATCCTCTGTGTGGAGCTAATTTTTTTTTAACAAAATTTTTTGCTCCGCATGTAAGGGGGCAATCAATAATGCCAATCGAAAATTCTTGAGTTATTAAAGCTTCATTAATCACTGATATTACTATTTCAATGGATCCTCGGGTAGTCGCGTCAATTACAACATTTGAAATTCGTACTTTATGCTGATCCTCATGAACAATTGCATTCTCTACAAATGGCAATTGTATTGTAATTTTATAAGCTGTTAACAAATAAAAAAAAAAATTTTTAAATGATGCAGTTCCAGGTAAACGATAAAATTGTAATAAACTTACCTGGAACCTCTTCATCTAAAAGATTCAAACACAAGTGCTGGGGGTTGTTTTTACAATTTTCCATTATATTCATGGTAGTTGGAAAATCTCCAAAATCGCCAATACTATAAATTCCTTCGTCATCTCGTTTGCGATTGCGAAATATAAATTCATCGTCTTTTAATTTAAGCATTTTGCAAACTTTCTTTATTATTTGATTGTTTTCGTTTGTTTTATTATCGTGAAATTTTCGAGAATCAACAGCGAATATACGTTTTGGATCAACATCTTTATTATTGGGCACAAGCAATTTATGATTATTAAGAATCAACGGTTTAGAAAATTTATATATTTCGGCATGGGATGAGAATAAAATTGATAGGTTGGTGTTCGCATAAAGTCCGGATAAGCTTGTTAGCCTGAAATTGATTTGGTCAAGAAAATATAGATTTGCATTCTTACAAATCAAATATTCTTTTTGCGATATTAGAAAATGTTTAAAACTTTTTTGTAACTTACGTTATTGATGGTACAATTCTCCACCATAAATTGTTCTTTTTTCTGAAAATACGTACTTTTGTGCTGAGGAATTGCAAGGGCGCACTCATGTTGAATACTGAGTACCTTAAATAAATGAACTTACTTTTCCGATAAATTAATAATAACATTACTCTTACCAAACATCGTCGACCGATTTCTTTTCCTCATCATCATTATTATTTAATTTTTCGATTTTTTCTTTAACTTGAGATGTGTTCTCAGTATTCAAAATTTTACTGTTTTTCTCCGCAAACTCTCCCTTTTCTACAAAAGATGGTTCACCTTCATTTTCAATATCTTTATAGAAATCTTCATATTCAGAATAAATATCACGAATCTTCATATCATCATACATGATATATGATCGTTTTTGTAAAAATTTATTGTTAATTTTCGGTGCTTTTCGTACTTTTTTATAAGCTGGAATATTTGCTCTCTGGTTTTTTGTAATATCGTAAGGTATATAAGAATTCTGTATCTCATTTTCGAAATATTCCAAGACTTTATCTTTTTCCTCATTTTTAGGATCGATCACATCTATTACGTTCAATTTATCATTGAAATTCAAATTAGGATCATCGATTACATTTTCATATGGTACCGGATTTGGCAAAAATTCATGCGGAATTCCAGACATTTCTATTGGAGAAGATTCTCTTTCTAAATTAAAAAATCGTAACAATCATTCTTGTTTTTATCCTCTAATTGTTAAAAATATATTTCTTTCTCTTTCAAAATACATAAAAATACTTTGCCAAAATATATTTATTTGAATATTATTGGAAAATTTGAACAATTATATTGTACAATCAAAGTTAAAAATATAATTGAAAATAAATTACTTAATTCTTAATTATATCATATTAGATAATTTAAGAAAAATATTTTACAAAAAAACATAAAATCTAAAACCACATTAATAGAGATATAAAAAGTTTTATACCTGAAATATAATTCAATTTTCCATCTTCTTCCATATATTCTGCCGAATTCTTTGCTTCAACATTACCGATGTCTTCAATTTCATCTTCATAAGTATCTCTCCGAAAACCAATATGCTCCTTTCCATTCAATTCAATATTTTCTTTATTAATTTCCATATTATCATTTTGTTCAGAAAATATTTGTTTGTATAAGTAGGGATATTTTTTATTACTGCTTTTTAATAAAACATTTGGATAACCACCAGCTATGAGCACTTTATCTTCATTATTATACGAATATCCCTTTTTATGTTGATCTTCAAATTGAATATTACTATCCAAATCTTTATCATGCCTCTCTGAAATGACAAATCTCCAAATAACTTACCTATACATTTTAATTTGAAGAAATACGAAAGAGTTTGACTAAATAAATCATTTAAAAACCACAAATTTTTCACTAAATTTACTCCAAAATGATAATTTGAAATTTTTCATTTAATCAAAAATATTACAATTCTATTATATACGTGTATAGTTAATTTTTCAATCTGAGTTTAAGTAAATAATATTAGGGGCGGAAGGATATAGTCAAATTTACAATACAAAAAGGCTAACGAAGAGGTTCATATCATCTTGTCGGCAGATTCAAAAAATATTCCCATCATTCTTAAATTTTCTTAATTGACTCAGAAAAATACGGCATTTTCCAAAATATTTGTCTTTTAAAATTATTATATTATATCATTTCATCCGCGAGAAGTACGAAGACGAATTCTTTGATTTGCAATATGTGGCGACGGATAAACAGGCGGCAGATGTAATGACCAAAGCATTACCAAGGAAGAGGCATCTATATTTTTGCAAATTGATGGGCCTTGTGCCAAAGAAAAAAAAACGAAAAGCGAATTTGTGCGTTTCGGGAAAAAAAACTTTTTGATAGCAAAAATTGGCGTCACTTTTTTATTTCGTAGTTTTCTGTGTGAACGTTTGAAATCGTACGGTAAATTCAAACGAACGAATTTGTGCGATTTGGAAGAAACATTCTGGAACAAAAAACCTGTGGTAGTGCATGGCAAGTACGGTAGAACGAATGTGAATTGACTAAGAAACAGTGAAGACAAAATTTTTTAGTGATCGTTTTTTGTTTTTTTTGGAAGTTGTTGTTGTTGCCGTTCGTCGAGAAAGGAACACATTTTCGTTGTGATTTCGTCATTGCGTAAAGCGAAAATTGGTTCTTTGAGATTGAGATACAGTGTATTCGAGCGAAAATAGAACAAATATTTTCATGTTTTTTTTTAAATTTCGGTTTTGAAAAATTGGTACGCAACGACAAGGGCGTATTTAGTGAATCTGTTTACGGTGCAATTCGAAGAAAAGCAAATGGAGAGCGATCGAGTGAACATTTAAAGATTGGAAGGTAGAAGCAATTGGCTAACATGGAAGTTTCAAATGCGCCAAGTGCTGGAGGCCACAGATTTGTTCGACGTAGTGGACGGTGCCGATTCGGCACCGACAATTGCGGCTCAGGATTATGCGACGGCAATCGTAACATGGAAAAAGAGCGATGCCAGGGCAAGACGTGCCATTTCGACGGCGTGCAAAAATCAGCCACTGCTGCAAACAATGAACTGTAAAACGGCAAATGCAATGTGGACAACGCTCAAGAGCACATATGAGCAAGCTTTAAAAGCAAATATTCTGTTTTTGCAATAAAAGTGTAACAGTTTCACAAAGGAGCCGAGCGATGATATTGCAACATGCATGTCGATACTAAGGGACCAAAATGATGGTATTTCTGACACAATGGTTATGACAAAGATTCTAATGTCTTTGCCACCGAAATATAACCATTTTCATAGTGCTTGAGAATGGACGACTTCGGGAGATCGAACGATGGCAAATTTGCGTGCGCGATTAATGGCAGAAGAGGTTCGATTGAAAGCGCAGGTACAAGCCGAAAATGTGGAAGCGTTGATGTCCAAGCGGAATTTTTCGAAGAAAACATTTAGTCCGAAGAAGAGTTTCTCGTCTGGACAGAACAATAAAAATACGAGCAAGGGTGGCAACGCCAGGCCAAAAGGTAATTGTTTTCTGTGCGGCGGAAGTGGTCATTGGAAGCGCGATTGTACAAGAAACAAGAAGAACAATTCGAACGACAACAAGAAACAGGACAGTGCGCCAAGCGATGCATTTGTATGTCATAGCTCATATTCGGCTGGAGACAAAAACACTTAGGTGTTGGACTCGGGAGCTAGTGACCAAATGTGTCATCGACGTGAATGGTTCGAGAACTTTGTGTACGTATCGTCACATATAACGGTTGGAAATGGCGAGAGGATTATGGCTCGAGGAAAGGGCGACATTAATATTCTTGCATTTAATGGCGATCAATGGATTCGTAGACGCATGGTGAATGTGTTGTATGTGCCGGAAATTCATCTGAATTTATTGTCGGGAAGGGCCATGGATTGAGGCTATCAATTGCAATCGAATAGCAAGCGCTGCGAATTGCTGAAAGATGGAAACATTTTTGCAGTGGGAGTTCGACGCGAAATACTTTTTCAAATGCTGTTCAAAGTTGGGGAATCATCGGAGGTCGATGGAGCGACTGCAAATGTGGCGATCAAGAATATGTGCCTTCTATGAGAAGCATCATCGTGGCAGCCATAAAAGTTGTGAGGAGAAATCAAGGAAATGCGGCGAAATTATTCATGCGGACGTTTGTGGGCCAATGCAAACAAATTCAATTGGCGGTTCGAGGTATTTTTTTTTCTTAAGGACGATTTTTTACATTTTCGTTTTGTGTATTTTCTGAAGCAAAAGTCGGAAGTAGCAGCAAAGGTCAAGATGAAGGTGATGCGAATGCAGCGAGAAAACGAACATAAAGTGCGTAGTTTTCGATCAGATAACGGGACAGAATTCGTCAATGGGGGATTGGAAAAGTTTTTCAATGAATTGGTTATTTCATTGAAAAACTTTTCCAATTTCGCATTGACGAATTCTGTCCAGCGCGTGGAGTCAGCGCGAATGATGATTCAACCGAAGCAAATGGACTACAAATTCTGGGCGGAGTCTGGAAATTTGGCAGTACATGTGCTGAATTGAACTGAAATGAGCACAGTACTAGGAAAATCGCCGTACGAATTGTGAAACGACAAAAAGGCGAAGGTAGATCATTTGCGGATTTTCGGTTCCGAAGTATTTGTATATATTGTATTTCGAAGGAGAAACGACAAAAGTTGGATCCGAAAGCAGTCAAGTGTGTGTTCGTTGGATACGAAAATCATTCGAAATCGTATCGAGTGTGGAATGCGGAGACGAACAAAATCGAGGTTGCTTGTGACGTGATTTTTCTTCTGGAAGAATCAATGGCCGCACTTAAAATTGTTGACGAGGAGAAAAAGGTCAACAAGGATGCGGACGTGTCAGATGAAATATTGGAGACGGATGATACGGAAATAACGCCGGAGCAACCGATTGATCGTGGTGCAATTTGCGATCTTGATAATAAGAATGTTATCGGACAGCGTTTGCGCGATCGAAATAATATTGTGGCGGCACGACGACTCTCGTATTTTGCATCGGCAGATCACGTTGCTATGTTGGCTATCGGCGAAGAACAAAGAACGTACGAGCAGGCAATCGAATCGGATGATCACAAACAGTGGGAGCGGGCAATTAACGAGGAGTATGATTCACTCATCAAGAATCATACATGGAATTTGGTCGATCCGACAGAGGGCCGAAAGATATTTCATAATCGTTGGGTTTTTAAATTGAAGCGAAATACGGATGAAAGGAATGATCGCTACAAGGCGCGATTGGTAAAGCGGGGATTCACGCAGGAATACGGCATCGATTATCAGGAAACATTCAGTCCCGTGGTAAAATTTCCATCGATTCGAGCAATATTGGCGCTGGTGGCGTCAAAACAAATGAGGCTGCAGCAGTTCGATGTAAAGACGGCTTTTCTGAATGGCGATTTGGAATAAAACGTCTTCATAAGTCAACCGGTCGGATATGACGATGGCAGCAGACGAGTGTGCAAGTTGCTCAAAAGCTTGTATGGGTTGAAGCAGGCATCGCGCTGCTGGAACAAGAAATTTACGTCGTTAATTGGCAAATTCAATTTCGTGACCAGTGAATCGGATCCATGCGTTTTTGTGTGCAATGGGAAAAATGGAATGATGATACTTGCGATATATGTCGACGACGGTTTAATTGCATCAGAAGAAGAGAACGAAATTTTTCCAGTCATTGAACATTTGCGCAGGGAATTCGAGGTGAAAGTGTCCGAGCTCAAATGTTTTTTGGGTCTTGAAATCGAGCAGCGATCAGACGAATCGATTCACGTAAATCAGTAGGCGTATGTACGAAAGGTGCTCGACCGTTTTGGCATGGCAGATTGTAATGCTGTTGCTACACCATCGGACAGTGCACAAAATCTTGGCGATTTTGATGCAGACGGAGAAGTAAATTTTCCGTATCGCGAGGCAGTTTGTAGTTTGATGTATTTGGCCGTGGCTACGCATCCAGACATCAGTTTTGCTGTTGGCAGCGTAAGTCGACATTTGAAGAAACCGGCGCCGACACACGTGAATGCGGTTAAACGCATTCTGAAATACGTCAAGGGAACGGCGGATATTGGAATCCGTTTTGAAAGCAAAATCGGGTTGGATTTATGCGGTTACAACTACGCAGCTTATGCAGGAGGCATCGATACCAGGCGATCGACGTCGGGATATGTATTCATGTTTGGCAACAGCGTTGTCAGTTGGGGCTCAGAGCGTCAAAAGTCGGTGGAGCTATCAACAACGGAGTTCGAATACATGGCGGCATCGCATGCAATAAAAGAATTGGTGTGGCTGCGTCGATTGTTGTCCGAAATATTGTCAGCAGATTTGGACCAATCAACGTTCTTTATGGACAATCAAAGCGCGATTCGACTCGTGAAGAATCCGGAATTCCATAGGAGGACAAAGCATATCGACGTACGATATCATTTCATCCGCGAGAAGTACGAAGACGAATTCTTTGATTTGCAATACGTGGCGACGGATAAACAGGCGGCAGATGTAATGACCAAAGCATTACCAAGGAAGAGGCATCTATATTTTTGCAAATTGATGGGCCTTGTGCCAAAGAAAAAAAAACCAAAAGCGAATTTGTGCGTTTCGGGAAAAAAAACTTTTTGATAGCAAAAATTGGCGTCACTTTTTTATTTCGTAGTTTTCTGTGTGAACGTTTGAAATCGTACGGTAAATTCAAACGAACGAATTTGTGCGATTTGGAAGAAACATTCTGGAACAAAAAACCTGTGGTAGTGCATGGCAAGTACAGTCGAACGAATGTGAATTGACTAAGAAACAGTGAAGACAAAATTTTTTAGTGATCGTTTTTTGTTTTTTTTGGAAGTTGTTGTTGTTGCCGTTCGTCGAGAAAGGAACACATTTTCGTTGTGATTTCGTCATTGCGTAAAGCGAAAATTGGTTCTTTGAGATTGAGATACAGTGTATTCGAGCGAAAATAGAACAAATATTTTCATGTTTTTTTTTTAAATTTCGGTTTTGAAAAATTGGTACGCAACGACAAGGGCGAATTTAGTGAATCTGTTTACGGTGCAATTCGAAGAAAAGCAAATGGAGAGCGATCGAGTGAACATTGAAAGATTGGAAGGTAGAAGCAATTGGCTAACATGGAAGTTTCAAATGCGCCAAGTGCTGGAGGCCACAGATTTGTTCGACGTAGTGGACGGTGCCGATTCGGCACCGACAATTGCGGCTCAGGATTATGCGACGGCAATCGTAACATGGAAAAAGAGCGATGCCAGGGCAAGACGTGCCATTTCGACGGCGTGCAAAAATCAGCCACTGCTGCAAACAATGAACTGTAAAACGGCAAATGCAATGTGGACAACGCTCAAGAGCACATATGAGCAAGCTTTAAAAGCAAATATTCTGTTTTTGCAATAAAAGTGTAACAGTTTCACAAAGGAGCCGAGCGATGATATTGCAACATGCATGTCGATACTAAGGGACCAAAATGATGGTATTTCTGACACAATGGTTATGACAAAGATTCTAATGTCTTTGCCACCGAAATATAACCATTTTCATAGTGCTTGAGAATGGACGACTTCGGGAGATCGAACGATAGCAAATTTGCGTGCGCGATTAATGGCAGAAGAGGTTCGATTGAAAGCGCAGGTACAAGCCGAAAATGTGGAAGCGTTGATGTCCAAGCGGAATTTTTCGAAGAAAACATTTAGTCCGAAGAAGAGTTTCTCGTCTGGACAGAACAATAAAAATACGAGCAAGGGTGGCAACGCCAGGCCAAAAGGTAATTGTTTTCTGTGCGGCGGAAGTGGTCATTGGAAGCGCGATTGTACAAGAAACAAGAAGAACAATTCGAACGACAACAAGAAACAGGACAGTGCGCCAAGCGATGCATTTGTATGTCATAGCTCATATTCGGCTGGAGACAAAAACACTTGGGTGTTGGACTCGGGAGCTAGTGACCAAATGTGTCATCGACGTGAATGGTTCGAGAACTTTGTGTACGTATCGTCACATATAACGGTTGGAAATGGCGAGAGGATTATGGCTCGAGGAAAGGGCGACATTAATATTCTTGCATTTAATGGCGATCAATGGATTCGCAGACGCATGGTGAATGTGTTGTATATGCCGGAAATTCATCTGAATTTATTGTCGGGAAGGGCCATGGATTGAGGCTATCAATTGCAATCGAATAGCAAGCGCTGCGAATTGCTGAAAGATGGAAACATTTTTGCAGTGGGAGTTCGACGCGAAATACTTTTTCAAATGCTGTTCAAAGTTGGGGAATCATCGGAGGTCGATGGAGCGACTGCAAATGTGGCGATCAAGAATATGTGCCTTCTATGAGAAGCATCATCGTGGCAGCCATAAAAGTTGTGAGGAGAAATCAAGGAAATGCGGCGAAATTATTCATGCGGACGTTTGTGGGCCAATGCAAACAAATTCAATTGGCGGTTCGAGGTATTTTTTTTCTTAAGGACGATTTTTTACATTTTCGTTTTGTGTATTTTCTGAAGCAAAAGTCGGAAGTAGCAGCAAAGGTCAAGATGAAGGTGATGCGAATGCAGCGAGAAAACGAACATAAAGTGCGTAGTTTTCGATCAGATAACGGGACAGAATTCGTCAATGGGGGATTGGAAAAGTTTTTCAATGAATTGGTTATTTCATTGAAAAACTTTTCCAATTTCGCATTGACGAATTCTGTCCAGCGCGTGGAGTCAGCGCGAATGATGATTCAATCGAAGCAAATGGACTACAAATTCTGGGCGGAGTCTGGAAATTTGGCAGTACATGTGCTGAATTGAACTGAAATGAGCACAGTACTAGGAAAATCGCCGTACGAATTGTGAAACGACAAAAAGGCGAAGGTAGATCATTTGCGGATTTTCGGTTCCGAAGTATTTGTATATATTGTATTTCGAAGGAGAAACGACAAAAGTTGGATCCGAAAGCAGTCAAGTGTGTGTTCGTTGGATACGAAAATCATTCGAAATCGTATCGAGTGTGGAATGCGGAGACGAACAAAATCGAGGTTGCTTGCGACGTGATTTTTCTTCTGGAAGAATCAATGGCCGCACTTAAAATTGTTGACGAGGAGAAAAAGGTCAACAAGGATGCGGACGTGTCAGATGAAATATTGGAGACGGATGATACGGAAATAACGCCGGAGCAACCGATTGATCGTGGTGCAATTTGCGATCTTGATAATAAGAATGTTATCGGACAGCGTTTGCGCGATCGAAATAATATTGTGGCGGCACGACGACTCTCGTATTTTGCATCGGCAGATCACGTTGCTATGTTGGCTATCGGCGAAGAACAAAAAACGTACGAGCAGGCAATCGAATCGGATGATCACAAACAGTGGGAGCGGGCAATTAACGAGGAGTATGATTCACTCATCAAGAATCATACATGGAATTTGGTCGATCCGACAGAGGGCCGAAAGATATTTCATAATCGTTGGGTTTTTAAATTGAAGCGAAATACGGATGAAAGGAATGATCGCTACAAGGCGCGATTGGTAAAGTGGGGATTCACGCAGGAATACGGCATCGATTATCAGGAAACATTCAGTCCCGTGGTAAAATTTCCATCGATTCGAGCAATATTGGCGCTGGTGGCGTCAAAACAAATGAGGCTGCAGCAGTTCGATGTAAAGACGGCTTTTCTGAATGGCGATTTGGAATAAAACGTCTTCATAAGTCAACCGGTCGGATATGACGATGGCAGCGGACGAGCGTGCAAGTTGCTCAAAAGCTTGTATGGGTTGAAGCAGGCATCGCGCTGCTGGAACAAGAAATTTACGTCGTTAATTGGCAAATTCAATTTCGTGACCAGTGAATCGGATCCATGCGTTTTTGTTTGCAATGGGAAAAATGGAATGATGATAATTGCGATATATGTCGACGACGGTTTAATTGCATCAGAAGACGAGAACGAAATTTTTCCAGTCATTGAACATTTGCGCAGGGAATTCGAGGTGAAAGTGTCCGAGCTCAAATGTTTTTTGGGTCTTGAAATCGAGCAGCGATCAGACGAATCGATTCACGTAAATCAGCAGGCGTATGTACGAAAGGTGCTCGACCGTTTTGGCATGGCAGATTGTAATGCTGTTGCTACACCATCGGACAGTGCACAAAATCTTGGCGATTTTGATGCAGACGGAGAAGTAAATTTTCCGTATCGCGAGGCAGTTTGTAGTTTGATGTATTTGGCCGTGGCTACGCATCCAGACATCAGTTTTGCTGTTGGCAGCGTAAGTCGACACTTGAAGAAACCGGCGCCGACACACGTGAATGCGGTTAAACGCATTCTGAAATACGTCAAGGGAACGGCGGATATTGGAATCCGTTTTGAAAGCAAAATCGGGTTGGATTTATGCGGTTACAGCTACGCAGCTTATGCAGGAGGCGTCGATACCAGGCGATCGACGTCGGGATCTGTATTCATGTTTGGCAACAGCGTTGTCAGTTGGGGCTCAGAGCGTCAAAAGTCGGTGGAGCTATCAACAACGGAGTTCGAATACATGGCGGCATCGCATGCAATAAAAGAATTGGTGTGGCTGCGTCGATTGTTGTCCGAAATATTGTCAGCAGATTTGGACCAATCAACGTTCTTTATGGACAATCAAAGCGCGATTCGACTCGTGAAGAATCCGGAATTCCATAGGAGGACAAAGCATATCGACGTACGATATCATTTCATCCGCGAGAAGTACGAAGACGAATTCTTTGATTTGCAATACGTGGCGACGGATAAACAGGCGGCAGATGTAATGACCAAAGCATTACCAAGGAAGAGGCATCTATATTTTTGCAAATTGATGGGCCTTGTGCCAAAGAAAAAAAAACCAAAAGCGAATTTGTGCGTTTCGGGAAAAAAAACTTTTTGATAGCAAAAATTGGCGTCACTTTTTTATTTCGTAGTTTTCTGTGTGAACGTTTGAAATCGTACGGTAAATTCAAACGAACGAATTTGTGCGATTTGGAAGAAACATTCTGGAACAAAAAACCTGTGGTAGTGCATGGCAAGTACGGTCGAACGAATGTGAATTGACTAAGAAACAGTGAAGACAAAATTTTTTAGTGATCGTTTTTTGTTTTTTTTGGAAGTTGTTGTTGTTGCCGTTCGTCGAGAAAGGAACACATTTTCGTTGTGATTTCGTCATTGCGTAAAGCGAAAATTGGTTCTTTGAGATTGAGATACAGTGTATTCGAGCGAAAATAGAACAAATATTTTCATGTTTTTTTTTTAAATTTCGGTTTTGAAAAATTGGTACGCAACGACAAGGGCGAATTTAGTGAATCTGTTTACGGTGCAATTCGAAGAAAAGCAAATGGAGAGCGATCGAGTGAACATTGAAAGATTGGAAGGTAGAAGCAATTGGCTAACATGGAAGTTTCAAATGCGCCAAGTGCTGGAGGCCACAGATTTGTTCGACGTAGTGGACGGTGCCGATTCGGCACCGACAATTGCGGCTCAGGATTATGCGACGGCAATCGTAACATGGAAAAAGAGCGATGCCAGGGCAAGACGTGCCATTTCGACGGCGTGCAAAAATCAGCCACTGCTGCAAACAATGAACTGTAAAACGGCAAATGCAATGTGGACAACGCTCAAGAGCACATATGAGCAAGCTTTAAAAGCAAATATTCTGTTTTTGCAATAAAAGTGTAACAGTTTCACAAAGGAGCCGAGCGATGATATTGCAACATGCATGTCGATACTAAGGGACCAAAATGATGGTATTTCTGACACAATGGTTATGACAAAGATTCTAATGTCTTTGCCACCGAAATATAACCATTTTCATAGTGCTTGAGAATGGACGACTTCGGGAGATCGAACGATGGCAAATTTGCGTGCGCGATTAATGGCAGAAGAGGTTCGATTGAAAGCGCAGGTACAAGCCGAAAATGTGGAAGCGTTGATGTCCAAGCGGAATTTTTCGAAGAAAACATTTAGTCCGAAGAAGAGTTTCTCGTCTGGACAGAACAATAAAAATACGAGCAAGGGTGGCAACGCCAGGCCAAAAGGTAATTGTTTTCTGTGCGGCGGAAGTGGTCATTGGAAGCGCGATTGTACAAGAAACAAGAAGAACAATTCGAACGACAACAAGAAACAGGACAGTGCGCCAAGCGATGCATTTGTATGTCATAGCTCATATTCGGCTGGAGACAAAAACACTTGGGTGTTGGACTCGGGAGCTAGTGACCAAATGTGTCATCGACGTGAATGGTTCGAGAACTTTGTGTACGTATCGTCACATATAACGGTTGGAAATGGCGAGAGGATTATGGCTCGAGGAAAGGGCGACATTAATATTCTTGCATTTAATGGCGATCAATGGATTCGTAGACGCATGGTGAATGTGTTGTATGTGCCGGAAATTCATCTGAATTTATTGTCGGGAAGGGCCATGGATTGAGGCTATCAATTGCAATCGAATAGCAAGCGCTGCGAATTGCTGAAAGATGGAAACATTTTTGCAGTGGGAGTTCGACGCGAAATACTTTTTCAAATGCTGTTCAAAGTTGGGGAATCATCGGAGGTCGATGGAGCGACTGCAAATGTGGCGATCAAGAATATGTGCCTTCTATGAGAAGCATCATCGTGGCAGCCATAAAAGTTGTGAGGAGAAATCAAGGAAATGCGGCGAAATTATTCATGCGGACGTTTGTGGGCCAATGCAAACAAATTCAATTGGCGGTTCGAGGTATTTTTTTTTCTTAAGGACGATTTTTTACATTTTCGTTTTGTGTATTTTCTGAAGCAAAAGTCGGAAGTAGCAGCAAAGGTCAAGATGAAGGTGATGCGAATGCAGCGAGAAAACGAACATAAAGTGCGTAGTTTTCGATCAGATAACGGGACAGAATTCGTCAATGGGGGATTGGAAAAGTTTTTCAATGAATTGGTTATTTCATTGAAAAACTTTTCCAATTTCGCATTGACGAATTCTGTCCAGCGCGTGGAGTCAGCGCGAATGATGATTCAACCGAAGCAAATGGACTACAAATTCTGGGCGGAGTCTGGAAATTTGGCAGTACATGTGCTGAATTGAACTGAAATGAGCACAGTACTAGGAAAATCGCCGTACGAATTGTGAAACGACAAAAAGGCGAAGGTAGATCATTTGCGGATTTTCGGTTCCGAAGTATTTGTATATATTGTATTTCGAAGGAGAAACGACAAAAGTTGGATCCGAAAGCAGTCAAGTGTGTGTTCGTTGGATACGAAAATCATTCGAAATCGTATCGAGTGTGGAATGCGGAGACGAACAAAATCGAGGTTGCTTGTGACGTGATTTTTCTTCTGGAAGAATCAATGGCCGCACTTAAAATTGTTGACGAGGAGAAAAAGGTCAACAAGGATGCGGACGTGTCAGATGAAATATTGGAGACGGATGGATACGGAAATAACGCCGGAGCAACCGATTGATCGTGGTGCAATTTGCGATCTTGATAATAAGAATGTTATCGGACAGCGTTTGCGCGATCGAAATAATATTGTGGCGGCACGACGACTCTCGTATTTTGCATCGGCAGATCACGTTGCTATGTTGGCTATCGGCGAAGAACAAAGAACGTACGAGCAGGCAATCGAATCGGATGATCACAAACAGTGGGAGCGGGCAATTAACGAGGAGTATGATTCACTCATCAAGAATCATACATGGAATTTGGTCGATCCGACAGAGGGCCGAAAGATATTTCATAATCGTTGGGTTTTAAATTGAGCGAAATACGGATGAAAGGAATGATCGCTACAAGGCGCGATTGGTAAAGCGGGGATTCACGCAGGAATACGGCATCGATTATCAGGAAACATTCAGTCCCGTGGTAAAATTTCCATCGATTCGAGCAATATTGGCGCTGGTGGCGTCAAAACAAATGAGGCTGCAGCAGTTCGATGTAAAGACGGCTTTTCTGAATGGCGATTTGGAATAAAACGTCTTCATAAGTCAACCGGTCGGATATGACGATGGCAGCAGACGAGTGTGCAAGTTGCTCAAAAGCTTGTATGGGTTGAAGCAGGCATCGCGCTGCTGGAACAAGAAATTTACGTCGTTAATTGGCAAATTCAATTTCGTGACCAGTGAATCGGATCCATGCGTTTTTGTGTGCAATGGGAAAAATGGAATGATGATACTTGCGATATATGTCGACGACGGTTTAATTGCATCAGAAGAAGAGAACGAAATTTTTCCAGTCATTGAACATTTGCGCAGGGAATTCGAGGTGAAAGTGTCCGAGCTCAAATGTTTTTTGGGTCTTGAAATCGAGCAGCGATCAGACGAATCGATTCACGTAAATCAGCAGGCGTATGTACGAAAGGTGCTCGACCGTTTTGGCATGGCAGATTGTAATGCTGTTGCTACACCATCGGACAGTGCACAAAATCTTGGCGATTTTGATGCAGACGGAGAAGTAAATTTTCCGTATCGCGAGGCAGTTTGTAGTTTGATGTATTTGGCCGTGGCTACGCATCCAGACATCAGTTTTGCTGTTGGCAGCGTAAGTCGACATTTGAAGAAACCGGCGCCGACACACGTGAATGCGGTTAAACGCATTCTGAAATACGTCAAGGGAACGGCGGATATTGGAATCCGTTTTGAAAGCAAAATCGGGTTGGATTTATGCGGTTACAACTACGCAGCTTATGCAGGAGGCATCGATACCAGGCGATCGACGTCGGGATATGTATTCATGTTTGGCAACAGCGTTGTCAGTTGGGGCTCAGAGCGTCAAAAGTCGGTGGAGCTATCAACAACGGAGTTCGAATACATGGCGGCATCGCATGCAATAAAAGAATTGGTGTGGCTGCGTCGATTGTTGTCCGAAATATTGTCAGCAGATTTGGACCAATCAACGTTCTTTATGGACAATCAAAGCGCGATTCGACTCGTGAAGAATCCGGAATTCCATAGGAGGACAAAGCATATCGACGTACGATATCATTTCATCCGCGAGAAGTACGAAGACGAATTCTTTGATTTGCAATACGTGGCGACGGATAAACAGGCGGCAGATGTAATGACCAAAGCATTACCAAGGAAGAGGCATCTATATTTTTGCAAATTGATGGGCCTTGTGCCAAAGAAAAAAAAACCAAAAGCGAATTTGTGCGTTTCGGGAAAAAAAACTTTTTGATAGCAAAAATTGGCGTCACTTTTTTATTTCGTAGTTTTCTGTGTGAACGTTTGAAATCGTACGGTAAATTCAAGCGAACGAATTTGAGCGATTTGGAAGAAACATTCTGGAACAAAAAACCTGTGGTAGTGCATGGCAAGTACAGTCGAACGAATGTGAATTGACTAAGAAACAGTGAAGACAAAATTTTTTAGTGATCGTTTTTTGTTTTTTTTGGAAGTTGTTGTTGTTGCCGTTCGTCGAGAAAGGAACACATTTTCGTTGTGATTTCGTCATTGCGTAAAGCGAAAATTGGTTCTTTGAGATTGAGATACAGTGTATTCGAGCGAAAATAGAACAAATATTTTCATGTTTTTTTTTTAAATTTCGGTTTTGAAAAATTGGTACGCAACGACAAGGGCGAATTTAGTGAATCTGTTTACGGTGCAATTCGAAGAAAAGCAAATGGAGAGCGATCGAGTGAACATTGAAAGATTGGAAGGTAGAAGCAATTGGCTAACATGGAAGTTTCAAATGCGCCAAGTGCTGGAGGCCACAGATTTGTTCGACGTAGTGGACGGTGCCGATTCGGCACCAACAATTGCGGCTCAGGATTATGCGACGGCAATCGTAACATGGAAAAAGAGCGATGCCAGGGCAAGACGTGCCATTTCGACGGCGTGCAAAAATCAGCCACTGCTGCAAACAATGAACTGTAAAACGGCAAATGCAATGTGGACAACGCTCAAGAGCACATATGAGCAAGCTTTAAAAGCAAATATTCTGTTTTTGCAATAAAAGTGTAACAGTTTCACAAAGGAGCCGAGCGATGATATTGCAACATGCATGTCGATACTAAGGGACCAAAATGATGGTATTTCTGACACAATGGTTATGACAAAGATTCTAATGTCTTTGCCACCGAAATATAACCATTTTCATAGTGCTTGAGAATGGACGACTTCGGGAGATCGAACGATGGCAAATTTGCGTGCGCGATTAATGGCAGAAGAGGTTCGATTGAAAGCGCAGGTACAAGCCGAAAATGTGGAAGCGTTGATGTCCAAGCGGAATTTTTTGAAGAAAACATTTAGTCCGAAGAAGAGTTTCTCGTCTGGACAGAACAATAAAAATACGAGCAAGGGTGGCAACGCCAGGCCAAAAGGTAATTGTTTTCTGTGCGGCGGAAGTGGTCATTGGAAGCGCGATTGTACAAGAAACAAGAAGAACAATTCGAACGACAACAAGAAACAGGACAGTGCGCCAAGCGATGCATTTGTATGTCATAGCTCATATTCGGCTGGAGACAAAAACACTTGGGTGTTGGACTCGGGAGCTAGTGACCAAATGTGTCATCGACGTGAATGGTTCGAGAACTTTGTGTACGTATCGTCACATATAACGGTTGGAAATGGCGAGAGGATTATGGCTCGAGGAAAGGGCGACATTAATATTCTTGCATTTAATGGCGATCAATGGATTCGCAGACGCATGGTGAATGTGTTGTATGTGCCGGAAATTCATCTGAATTTATTGTCGGGAAGGGCCATGGATTGAGGCTATCAATTGCAATCGAATAGCAAGCGCTGCGAATTGCTGAAAGATGGAATCATTTTTGCAGTGGGAGTTCGACGCGAAATACTTTTTCAAATGCTGTTCAAAGTTGGGGAATCATCGGAGGTCGATGGAGCGACTGCAAATGTGGCGATCAAGAATATGTGCCTTCTATGAGAAGCATCATCGTGGCAGCCATAAAAGTTGTGAGGAGAAATCAAGGAAATGCGGCGAAATTATTCATGCGGACGTTTGTGGGCCAATGCAAACAAATTCAATTGGCGGTTCGAGGTATTTTTTTTTCTTAAGGACGATTTTTTACATTTTCGTTTTGTGTATTTTCTGAAGCAAAAGTCGGAAGTAGCAGCAAAGGTCAAGATGAAGGTGATGCGAATGCAGCGAGAAAACGAACATAAAGTGCGTAGTTTTCGATCAGATAACGGGACAGAATTCGTCAATGGGGGATTGGAAAAGTTTTTCAATGAATTGGTTATTTCATTGAAAAACTTTTCCAATTTCGCATTGACGAATTCTGTCCAGCGCGTGGAGTCAGCGCGAATGATGATTCAATCGAAGCAAATGGACTACAAATTCTGGGCGGAGTCTGGAAATTTGGCAGTACATGTGCTGAATTGAACTGAAATGAGCACAGTACTAGGAAAATCGCCGTACGAATTGTGAAACGACAAAAAGGCGAAGGTAGATCATTTGCGGATTTTCGGTTCCGAAGTATTTGTATATATTGTATTTCGAAGGAGAAACGACAAAAGTTGGATCCGAAAGCAGTCAAGTGTGTGTTCGTTGGATACGAAAATCATTCGAAATCGTATCGAGTGTGGAATGCGGAGACGAACAAAATCGAGGTTGCTTGCGACGTGATTTTTCTTCTGGAAGAATCAATGGCCGCACTTAAAATTGTTGACGAGGAGAAAAAGGTCAACAAGGATGCGGACGTGTCAGATGAAATATTGGAGACGGATGATACGGAAATAACGCCGGAGCAACCGATTGATCGTGGTGCAATTTGCGATCTTGATAATAAGAATGTTATCGGACAGCGTTTGCGCGATCGAAATAATATTGTGGCGGCACGACGACTCTCGTATTTTGCATCGGCAGATCACGTTGCTATGTTGGCTATCGGCGAAGAACAAAAAACGTACGAGCAGGCAATCGAATCGGATGATCAGAAACAGTGGGAGCGGGCAATTAACGAGGAGTATGATTCACTCATCAAGAATCATACATGGGATTTGGTCGATCCGCCAGAGGGCCGAAAGGTAGTTCATAATCGTTGGGTTTTTAAATTGAAGCGAAATACGGATGAAAGGAATGATTGCTACAAGGCGCAATTGGTAGTGCGGGGATTCACGCAGGAATACGGCATCGATTATCAGGAAACATTCAGTCCCGTGGTAAAATTTCCATCGATTCGAGCAATATTGGCGCTGGTGGCGTCAAAACAAATGAGGCTGCAGCAGTTCGATGTAAAGACGGCTTTTCTGAATGGCGATTTGGAATAAAACGTCTTCATAAGTCAACCGGTCGGATATGACGATGGCAGCGGACGAGTGTGCAAGTTGCTCAAAAGCTTGTATGGGTTGAAGCAGGCATCGCGCTGCTGGAACAACAAATTTACGTCGTTAATTGGCAAATTCAATTTCGTGACCAGTGAATCGGATCCATGCGTTTTTGTGTGCAATGGGAAAAATGGAATGATGATACTTGCGATATATGTCGACGACGGTTTAATTGCATCAGAAGACGAGAACGAAATTTTTCCAGTCATTGAACATTTGCGCAGGGAATTCGAGGTGAAAGTGTCCGAGCTCAAATGTTTTTTGGGTCTTGAAATCGAGCAGCGATCAGACGAATCGATTCACGTAAATCAGCAGGCGTATGTACGAAAGGTGCTCGACCGTTTTGGCATGGCAGATTGTAATGCTGTTGCTACACCATCGGACAGTGAACAAAATCTTGGCGATTTTGATGCAGACGGAGAAGTAAATTTTCCGTATCGCGAGGCAGTTTGTAGTTTGATGTATTTGGCCGTGGCTACGCATCCAGACATCAGTTTTGCTGTTGGCAGCGTAAGTCGACACTTGAAGAAACCGGCGCCGACACACGTGAATGCGGTTAAACGCATTCTGAAATACGTCAAGGGAACGGCGGATATTGGAATCCGTTTTGAAAGCAAAATCGGGTTGGATTTATGCGGTTACAACTACGCAGCTTATGCAGGAGGCATCGATACCAGGCGATCGACGTCGGGATATGTATTCATGTTTGGCAACAGCGTTGTCAGTTGGGGCTCAGAGCGTCAAAAGTCGGTGGAGCTATCAACAACGGAGTTCGAATACATGGCGGCATCGCATGCAATAAAAGAATTGGTGTGGCTGCGTCGATTGTTGTCCGAAATATTGTCAGCAGATTTGGACCAATCAACGTTCTTTATGGACAATCAAAGCGCGATTCGACTCGTGAAGAATCCGGAATTCCATAGGAGGACAAAGCATATCGACGTACGATATCATTTCATCCGCGAGAAGTACGAAGACGAATTCTTTGATTTGCAATACGTGGCGACGGATAAACAGGCGGCAGATGTAATGACCAAAGCATTACCAAGGAAGAGGCATCTATATTTTTGCAAATTGATGGGCCTTGTGCCAAAGAAAAAAAAACCAAAAGCGAATTTGTGCGTTTCGGGAAAAAAAACTTTTTGATAGCAAAAATTGGCGTCACTTTTTTATTTCGTAGTTTTCTGTGTGAACGTTTGAAATCGTACGGTAAATTCAAACGAACGAATTTGTGCGATTTGGAAGAAACATTCTGGAACAAAAAACCTGTGGTAGTGCATGGCAAGTACGGTCGAACGAATGTGAATTGACTAAGAAACAGTGAAGACAAAATTTTTTAGTGATCGTTTTTTTTTTTTTTTTGCAAGTTGTTGTTGTTGCCGTTCGTCGAGAAAGGAACACATTTTCGTTGTGATTTCGTCATTGCGTAAAGCGAAAATTGGTTCTTTGAGATTGAGATACAGTGTATTCGAGCGAAAATAGAACAAATATTTTCATGTTTTTTTTTAAATTTCGGTTTTGAAAAATTGGTACGCAACGACAAGGGCGTATTTAGTGAATCTGTTTACGGTGCAATTCGAAGAAAAGCAAATGGAGAGCGATCGAGTGAACATTTAAAGATTGGAAGGTAGAAGCAATTGGCTAACATGGAAGTTTCAAATGCGCCAAGTGCTGGAGGCCACAGATTTGTTCGACGTAGTGGACGGTGCCGATTCGGCACCGACAATTTCGGCTCAGGATTATGCGACGGCAATCGTAACATGGAAAAAGACCGATGCCAGGGCAAGACGTGCCATTTCGACGGCGTGCAAAAATCAGCCACTGCTGCAAACAATGAACTGTAAAACGGCAAATGCAATGTGGACAACGCTCAAGAGCACATATGAGCAAGCATTAAAAGCAAATATTCTGTTTTTGTAATAAAAGTGTAACAGTTTCACAAAGGAGCCGAGCGATGATATTGCAACATGCATGTCGATACTAAGGGACCAAAATGATGGTATTTCTGACACAATGGTTATGACAAATTCTAATGTCTTTGCCACCGAAATATAACCATTTTCATAGTGCTTGAGAATGGACGACTTCGGGAGATCGAACGATGGCAAATTTGCGTGCGCGATTAATGGCAGAAGAGGTTCGATTGAAAGCGCAGGTACAAGCCGAAAATGTGGAAGCGTTGATGTCCAAGCGGAATTTTTCGAAGAAAACATTTAGTCCGAAGAAGAGTTTCTCGTCTGGACAGAACAATAAAAATACGAACAAGGGTGGCAACGCCAGGCCAAACGGTAATTGTTTTCTGTGCGGCGGAAGTGGTCATTGGAAGCGCGATTGTACAAGAAACAAGAAGAACAATTCGAACGATAACAAGAAACAGGACAGTGCGCCAAGCGATGCATTTGTATGTCATAGCTCAATTTCGACTGGAGACAAAAACACTTGGGTGTTGGACTCGGGAGCTAGTGACCAAATGTGTCATCGACGTGAATGGTTCGAGAACTTTGTGTACGTATCGTCACATATAACGGTTGGAAATGGCGAGAGGATTATGGCTCGAGGAAAGGGCGACATTAATATTCTTGCATTTAATGGCGATCAATGGATTCGTAGACGCATGGTGAATGTGTTGTATGTGCCGGAAATTCATCTGAATTTATTGTCGGGAAGGGCCATGGATTGAGGCTATCAATTGCAATCGAATAGCAAGCGCTGCGAATTGCTGAAAGATGGAAACATTTTTGCAGTGGGAGTTCGACGCGAAATACTTTTTCAAATGCTGTTCAAAGTTGGGGAATCATCGGAGGTCGATGGAGCGACTGCAAATGTGGCGATCAAGAATATGTGCCTTCTATGAGAAGCATCATCGTGGCAGCCATAAAAGTTGTGAGGAGAAATCAAGGAAATGCGGCGAAATTATTCATGCGGACGTTTGTGGGCCAATGCAAACAAATTCAATTGGCGGTTCGAGGTATTTTTTTTTCTTAAGGACGATTTTTTACATTTTCGTTTTGTGTATTTTCTGAAGCAAAAGTCGGAAGTAGCAGCAAAGGTCAAGATGAAGGTGATGCGAATGCAGCGAGAAAACGAACATAAAGTGCGTAGTTTTCGATCAGATTACGGGACAGAATTCGTCAATGGGGGATTGGAAAAGTTTTTCAATGAATTGGTTATTTCATTGAAAAACTTTTCCAATTTCGCATTGACGAATTCTGTCCAGCGCGTGGAGTCAGCGCGAATGATGATTCAACCGAAGCAAATGGACTACAAATTCTGGGCGGAGTCTGGAAATTTGGCAGTACATGTGCTGAATTGAACTGAAATGAGCACAGTACTAGGAAAATCGCCGTACGAATTGTGAAACGACAAAAAGGCGAAGGTAGATCATTTGCGGATTTTCGGTTCCGAAGTATTTGTATATATTGTATTTCGAAGGAGAAACGACAAAAGTTGGATCCGAAAGCAGTCAAGTGTGTGTTCGTTGGATACGAAAATCATTCGAAATCGTATCGAGTGTGGAATGCGGAGACGAACAAAATCGAGGTTGCTTGTGACGTGATTTTTCTTCTGGAAGAATCAATGGCCGCACTTAAAATTGTTGACGAGGAGAAAAAGGTCAACAAGGATGCGGACGTATCAGATGAAATATTGGAGACGGATGATACGGAAATAACGCCGGAGCAACCGATTGATCGTGGTGCAATTTGCGATCTTGATAATAAGAATGTTATCGGACAGCGTTTGCGCGATCGAAATAATATTGTGGCGGCACGACGACTCTCGTATTTTGCATCGGCAGATCACGTTGCTATGTTGGCTATCGGCGAAGAACAAAAAACGTACGAGCAGGCAATCGAATCGGATGATCACAAACAGTGGGAGCGGGCAATTAACGAGGAGTATGATTCACTCATCAAGAATCATACATGGAATTTGGTCGATCCGACAGAGGGCCGAAAGATATTTCATAATCGTTGGGTTTTTAAATTGAAGCGAAATACGGATGAAAGGAATGATCGCTACAAGGCGCGATTGGTAAAGCGGGGATTCACGCAGGAATACGGCATCGATTATCAGGAAACATTCAGTCCCGTGGTAAAATTTCCATCGATTCGAGCAATATTGGCGCTGGTGGCGTCAAAACAAATGAGGCTGCAGCAGTTCGATGTAAAGACGGCTTTTCTGAATGGCGATTTGGAATAAAACGTCTTCATAAGTCAACCGGTCGGATATGACGATGGCAGCGGACGAGTGTGCAAGTTGCTCAAAAGCTTGTATGGGTTGAAGCAGGCATCGCGCTGCTGGAACAAGAAATTAACGTCGTTAATTGGCAAATTCAATTTCGTGACCAGTGAATCGGATCCATGCGTTTTTGTGTGCAATGGGAAAAATGGAATGATGATACTTGCGATATATGTCGACGACGGTTTAATTGCATCAGAAGACGAGAACGAAATTTTTCCAGTCATTGAACATTTGCGCAGGGAATTCGAGGTGAAAGTGTCCGAGCTCAAATGTTTTTTGGGTCTTGAAATCGAGCAGCGATCAGACGAATCGATTCACGTAAATCAGCAGGCGTATGTACGAAAGGTGCTCGACCGTTTTGGCATGGCGGATTGTAATGCTGTTGCTACACCATCGGACAGTGCACAAAATCTTGGCAAATTTGGTGCAGACGGAGAAGTAAATTTTCCGTATCGCGAGGCAGTTTGTAGTTTGATGTATTTGGCCGTGGCTACGCATCCAGACATCAGTTTTGCTGTTGGCAGCGTAAGTCGACACTTGAAGAAACCGGCGCCGACACACGTGAATGCGGTTAAACGCATTCTGAAATACGTCAAGGGAACGGCGGATATTGGAATCCGTTTTGAAAGCAAAATCGGGTTGGATTTAGGCGGTTACAGCTACGCAGCTTATGCAGGAGGCGTCGATACCAGGCGATCGACGTCGGGATATGTATTCATGTTTGGCAACAGCGTTGTCAGTTGGGGCTCAGAGCGTCAAAAGTCGGTGGAGCTATCAACAACGGAGTTCGAATACATGGCGGCATCGCATGCAATAAAAGAATTGGTGTGGCTGCGTCGATTGTTGTCCGAAATATTGTCAGCAGATTTGGACAAATCAATGTTCTTTATGGATAATCAAAGCGCGCTGCGACTCGTGAAGAATCCGGAATTCCATAGGAGGACAAAGCATATCGACGTACGATATCATTTCATCCGCGAGAAGTACGAAGACGAATTCTTTGATTTGCAATACGTGGCGACGGATAAACAGGCGGCAGATGTAATGACCAAAGCATTACCAAGGAAGAGGCATCAATATTTTTGCAAATTGATGGGCCTTGTGCTAAAGAAAGATTAACGTAACATTTTTGAATTACCGGTATTATTTATTTCACTTATTCCACAGCGGAATTGGTCTACAACAATCTATACAGCAGTCGATTGTACTCAACAGGTTATGGGCCCAGACCATGACAAGTGAATAATAAAATAAATCGAATTGGAAGTGTTTTTTCGGTAATTCGTAAAAGTGCCGGGCGGTGCAGTACACAAAAAGAGGGTTGTGTTGGTGCAAGAGAAATCAAGAACATTCGACGACGCAATATTGTGAAATATTGCGAAATGGTGCGTTTTTTTTTGTTGAATCGTTTTTTAGAATCCTGCGGTAAATTCAGAAAGCGAATTTTTGCGTTTCGGGAAAAAATACTTTTTGGTAGCAAAAATTGGCGTCACTTTTGCATTTCGTAGTTTTCTGTTGAACGTTTGAAATCGTACGGTAAATTCAAACGAACGAATTTGTGCGATTTGGAAGAAACATTCTGGAGCAAAAAACGCGTGGTAGTGCATGGCAAGTACGGTCGATCGAATGTGAATGGACTGAGAAACAGTGGAGACAAAATTTTTCAGTAATCGTTTTTTGTTTTTCGGAAGTTGTTGTTGTTGCCGTGCGTCAAGAAAGGAACATTTGACAATTGGTTCTTTGAGACACAGTGTATTCGAGCGAAAATAGAACAAATATTTTCATGTTTTTTTTTAAATTTCGGTTTTGAAAAATTGGTACGCAACGACAAGGGCGAATTTAGTGAATCTGTTTACGGTGCAATTCGAAGAAAAGCAAATGGAGAGCGATCGAATGAACATTGAAAGATTGGAAGGTAGAAGCAATTGGCTAACATGGAAGTTTCAAATGCGCCAAGTGCTGGAGGCCACAGATTTGTTCGACGTAGTGGACGGTGCCGATTCGGCACCGACAATTGCGGCTCAGGATTATGCGACGGCAATCGTAACATGGAAAAAGAGCGATGCCAGGGCAAGACGTGCCATTTCGACGGCGTGCAAAAATCAGCCACTGCTGCAAACAATGAACTGTAAAACGGCAAATGCAATGTGGACAACGATCAAGAGCACATATGAGCAATCATTAAAAGCAAATATTCTGTTTTTGCAATAAAAGTGTAACAGTTTCACAAAGGAGCCGAGCGATGATATTGCAACATGCATGTCGATACTAAGGGACCAAAATGATGGTATTTCTGACACAATGGTTATGACAAAGATTCTAATGTCTTTGCCACCGAAATATAACCATTTTCATAGTGCTTGAGAATGGACGACTTCGGGAGATCGAACGATGGCAAATTTGCGTGCGCGATTAATGGCAGAAGAGGTTCGATTGAAAGCGCAGGTACAAGCCGAAAATGTGGAAACGTTGATGTCCAAGCGGAATTTTTCGAAGAAAACATTTAGTCCGAAGAAGAGTTTCTCGTCTGGACAGAACAATAAAAATACGAACAAGGGTGGCAACGCCAGGCCAAAAGGTAATTGTTTTCTGTGCGGCGGAAGTGGTCATTGGAAGCGCGATTGTACAAGAAACAAGAAGAACAATTCGAACGACAACAAGAAACAGGACAGTGCGCCAAGCGATGCATTTGTATGTCATAGCTCATATTCGGCTGGAGACAAAAACACTTGGGTGTTGGACTCGGGAGCTAGTGACCAAATGTGTCATCGACGTGAATGGTTCGAGAACTTTGTGTACGTATCATCACATATAACGGTTGGAAATGGCGAGAGGATTATGGCTCGAGGAAAGGGCGACATCAATATTCTTGCATTTAATGGCGATCAATGGATTCGCAGACGCATGGTGAATGTGTTGTATGTGCCGGAAATTCATCTGAATTTATTTTCGTCGGGAAGGGCCATGGATTGAGGCTATCAATTGCAATCGAATAGCAAGCGCTGCGAATTGCTGAAAGATGGAAACATTTTTGCAGTGGGAGTTCGACGCGAAAGACTTTTTCAAATGCTGTTCAAAGTTGGGGAATCATCGGAGGTCGATGGAGCGACTGCAAATGTGGCGATCAAGAATATGTGCCTTCTATGAGAAGCATCATCGTGGCAGCCATAAAAGTTGTGAGGAGAAATCAAGGAAATGCGGCGAAATTATTCATGCGGACGTTTGTGGGCCAATGCAAACAAATTCAATTGGCGGTTCGAGGTATTTTTTGTTTCTTAAGGACGATTTTTTACATTTTCGTTTTGTGTATTTTCTGAAGCAAAAGTCGGAAGTAGCAGCAAAGGTCAAGATGAAGGTGATGCGAATGCAGCGAGAAAACGAACATAAAGTGCGTAGTTTTCGATCAGATAACGGGACAGAATTCGTCAATGGGGGATTGGAAAAGTTTTTCAATGAATTGGTTATTTCATTGAAAAACTTTTCCAATTTCGCATTGACGAATTCTGTCCAGCGCGTGGAGTCAGCGCGAACTATGATTCAACCGAAGCAAATGGACTACAAATTCTGGGCGGAGTCTGGAAATTTGGCAGTACATGTGCTGAATTGAACTGAAATGAGCACAGTACTAGGAAAATCACCGTACGAATTGTGATACGACAAAAAGGCGAAGGTAGATCATTTGCGGATTTTCGGTTCCGAAGTATTTGTACATATTGTATTTCGAAGGAGAAACGACAAAAGTTGGATCCGAAAGCAGTCAAGTGTGTGTTCGTTGGATACGAAAATCATTCGAAATCGTATCGAGTGTGGAATGCGGAGACGAACAAAATCGAGGTTGCTTGTGACGTGATTTTTCTTCTGGAAGAATCAATGGCCGCACTTAAAATTGTTGACGAGGAGAAAAAGGTCAACAAGGATGCGGACGTGTCAGATGAAATATTGGAGACGGATGATACGGAAATAACGCCGGAGCAACCGATTGATCGTGGTGCAATTTGCGATCTTGATAATAAGAATGTTATCGGACAGCGTTTGCGCGATCGAAATAATATTGTGGCGGCACGACGACTCTCGTATTTTGCATCGGCAGATCACGTTGCTATGTTGGCTATCGGCGAAGAACAAAAAACGTACGAGCAGGCAATCGAATCGGATGATCACAAACAGTGGGAGCGGGCAATTAACGAGGAGTATGATTCACTCATCAAGAATCATACATGGAATTTGGTCGATCCGACAGAGGGCCGAAAGATATTTCATAATCGTTGGGTTTTTAAATTGAAGCGAAATACGGATGAAAGGAATGATCGCTACAAGGCGCGATTGGTAAAGCGGGGATTCACGCAGGAATACGGCATCGATTATCAGGAAACATTCAGTCCCGTGGTAAAATTTCCATCGATTCGAGCAATATTGGCGCTGGTGGCGTCAAAACAAATGAGGCTGCAGCAGTTCGATGTAAAGACGGCTTTTCTGAATGGCGATTTGGAATAAAACGTCTTCATAAGTCAACCGGTCGGATATGACGATGGCAGCGGACGAGTGTGCAAGTTGCTCAAAAGCTTGTATGGGTTGAAGCAGGCATCGCGCTGCTGGAACAAGAAATTTACGTCGTTAATTGGCAAATTCAATTTCGTGACCAGTGAATCGGATCCATGCGTTTTTGTGTGCAATGGGAAAAATGGAATGATGATACTTGCGATATATGTCGACGACGGTTTAATTGCATCAGAAGACGAGAACGAAATTTTTCCAGTCATTGAACATTTGCGCAGGGAATTCGAGGTGAAAGTGTCCGAGCTCAAATGTTTTTTGGGTCTTGAAATCGAGCAGCGATCAGACGAATCGATTCACGTAAATCAGCAGGCGTATGTACGAAAGGTGCTCGACCGTTTTGGCATGGCAGATTGTAATGCTGTTGCTACACCATCGGACAGTGCACAAAATCTTGGCGATTTTCCGTATCGTGAGGCAGTTTGTAGTTTGATGTATTTGGCCGTGGCTACGCATCCAGACATCAGTTTTGCTGTTGGCAGCGTAAGTCGACACTTGAAAAAACCGGCGCCGACACACGTGAATGCGGTTTAACGTATTCTGAAATACGTCAAGGGAACGGCGGATATTGGAATTCCTTTTGAAAGCAAAATCGGGTTGGATTTAGGCGGTTACAGCTACGCAGCGTATGCAGGAGGCATCGATACCAGGCGATCGACGTCGGGATATGTATTCATGTTTGGCAACAGCGTTGTCAGTTGGGGCTCAGAGCGTCAAAAGTCGGTGGAGCTATCAACAACGGAGTTCGAATACATGGCGGCATCGCATGCAATAAAAGAATTGGTGTGGCTGCGTCGATTGTTGTCCGAAATATTGTCAGCAGATTTGGACAAATCAATGTTCTTTATGGATAATCAAAGCGCGCTGCGACTCGTGAAGAATCCGGAATTCCATAGGAGGACAAAGCATATCGACGTACGATATCATTTCATCCGCGAGAAGTACGAAGACGAATTCTTTGATTTGCAATACGTGGCGACGGATAAACAGGCGGCAGATGTAATGACCAAAGCATTACCAAGGAAGAGGCATCAATATTTTTGCAAATTGATGGGCCTTGTGCTAAAGAAAGATTAACGTAACATTTTTGAATTACCGGTATTATTTATTTCACTTATTCCACAGCGGAATTGGTCTACAACAATCTATACAGCAGTCGATTGTACTCAACAGGTTATGGGCCCAGACCATGACAAGTGAATAATAAAATAAATCGAATTGGAAGTGTTTTTTCGGTAATTCGTAAAAGTGCCGGGCGGTGCAGTACACAAAAAGAGGGTTGTGTTGGTGCAAGAGAAATCAAGAACATTCGACGACGCAATATTGTGAAATATTGCGAAATGGTGCGTTTTTTTTTGTTGAATCGTTTTTTAGAATCCTGCGGTAAATTCAGGGATATGTATTCATGTTTGGCAACAGCGTTGTCAGTTGGGCCTCAGAGCGTCAAAAGTCGGTGGAGCTATCAACAACGGAGTTCGAATACATGGCGGCATCGCATGCAATAAAAGGATTGGTGTGGCTGCGTCGATTGTTGTCCGAAGAGGCATCAATATTTTTGCAAATTGATGGGCCTTGTGCCAAAGAAATATTAAGATAACATTTTTGAATTAGGGTAACTGGTAACTAAAAGTAGAGTGTTGAAATTCGGGAGCGCTTGACACTTTGCGTGTCATTTGCGTTAGTATGTGTGCGCTACGCTCGACTCGGCCATCGCGCTCAAATGTAAGAGTCTTCTTTCACTTTCAGCAGCCGAACAATAAACACGCTGATCTCATTGTTATTAACTTTTGTATCAAAGTACCGGTATTATTTATTTCACTTATTCCACAGCGGAATTGGTCTACAACAATCTATACGGCAGTCGATTATACTCAACACAATCTCATGGCATCTATAACGTATTTTTTTACAATAAAAAGAGGAGAAAACTTTCCAAAATTAATTGTCTAACAAAGCATTATTTTTTTTAGAGAAACAATTTTTTACAAAAATAAAAGAATACCTTTACCTTTTTCATTAACTTTCTTAACATTCATTTTATCCGATTGTATCCTTTTATCGGAAAGATTCCTTTTTTTATTCAATGTTTTATTTATTTTCTTATTTTCGTTTCCTATTTTTGATGGAGCAGTATTTTTAAAGCAAGTAGGGCATGGTACTGCCTACAAATTTGAAAGCTAAATGTAAATTAGAAAAATAAAAAACAAATGTACTACCTTCATAAAATCTAAAGGATACATGAGAATTGGTTCCCCTCTAGCTATATTAATCAGATATGGCGACATTAATTTTGCACGCGTTTGCTTTTTTGGATCAAATATTTCATCTAATATTAAATATCGTTCGACCTTTGCAATATTAGCACTTGGACTAACTCTCACTTTAACCATAATCTTCTGTTCGCATTGTGGCGCTAAAGATTTTTTCGGACACTCAACAAGTACAGCACTCACAGTAGGTGATATTTTCTTGAATGATTGTTTTGAAAATCTATAAACTTTTGCATTTTTACTATAAACAATATTATTTAATAATAGAAAATATATTAAAAATAATTGTAAAAATATTTTCAAAAAAATATACATTATTTAAAAATTAAACTTCAAATTACTTTCAAATAACATTTAATAGAAATTTTTTTTAAATGAACATGTTTGCTATGACTGATGTTTTTAAACGAATTATATATAAAAAAAAAATGATATGGTTTTTAAAAAATGTAATTTATAGGGTTTTTTATCTTCTTAAAAAGTATAGTAAAAAAAAGATTACTTTGATTAATCTATTTTAATAATGGAAAAGGCTAAATGTCATAATTTGTAAAAACATTTACTCGTTAGAGTCTTTCCTAGATGACTATGGATGTATTTAGTTTCTCATAAATTTCTCAAACAATCACATGTATTTTCAGCATATATTGTCTTGGTAAAATCACTTCTTAGAAAACTTTATATTGCTTTAGATTTTAGATATATTCCTTCTACAAAATTATTGTATTATAATCAAATGTTGGTTCTAATTTATATTTTTACTTTTCTTATAGATCTTAGCCAAATGCCTACAATAAAGTTCAGGATAGGAGTACTTATTTCATGCATGAGATTCAAATTGCCATTCAGTAAATTTCTATAATCAACTATAATTTATTGAAAATTTCCAGAGTTAAAACATATATAACATATAAAAGTGTTTTATTCGTTTTCTTAGGATTATTTTATTTTTCCAATAATAAATATTGGATCAAATAAGTAAACAAAATCCAAATAATAATAGTTAAGAACAAATAATTTTAGCCATGACAAAAATAGCATTGCTATAAGACTTGGAGATAAAACAATCAATAAAAATACAAAATATAATGTTTCATCATAAATTTACTTTCAATGAAGACAATTAAGAATTTTCTCTATATTTGTTTAATTTTTTTTTAAAGTTTTTTTAAATACAGAAAAGATTATACTTCCGACATGATACCGAAATATAAGAATTTAATTTTGCTTGCCAATTCAGAACAAGTATTAAGTGCTCTTAATTCTAGAAGACTTTTAACTTATGAAAAAACTGGTGATTTCAATGAGGAAAATACAAATGATACATCCAATAATAAAAATCCGCCCTTATTCAATTTTCGTGAAAAGTATTCTTATAATTTACAATTTACTTGCATTAAAAAATATAAAAATTCAAATATAACTATAATTTTTAGATATTTTTCATATGGAGAAGATACCCGTCAATGAAGACAATTAAGAATTTTCTCTATATTTGTTTAATTTTTTTTTAAAGTTTGCTTTTTATTTTTTATCTCAATTACTTTATTTTATAAGCTAATATGTTGAAACAACATTTATGTACCTTAAAGCATAAAGCGATGCTTTTTCAGTTATAATTAGTTGAGATTTTATATTAAATGTATGTATATTATGTATATATGACATTTTTATTTCTATATATACGCATATGTGAAAGAATTATCAACTCAGCTTATATCCTTTTCGAATTCCAATATTGTATATTCAGAAAAAAAGGAAAATAAAATAATAATAATGACGGTGGAAATCAATCATAATCGTCATCAATAAACTAAAAACAATCAAAAACAACCCGAATATGTTCAATTCTTTTTAGAGCGCCTTCGAGAAGTTGAAGATTGCGGTTGACTTTGTCGATTCTGCCCACTATAAAGATTATCCAGAAAATCATTTAAAGATGGTTCACTGCAAATATGAATTAATTATTAGGTAATATTTTTTATATATTATAAATAATTTAAAGCTAGTTCACCTAGGTGGTTCCTTTTTAAATTTCTCCTTCTCCTGACTTTGCTGTTGCTGTCCTCCCTTAACAATGCGATACTGAACAACATGTGAATTCGGTTGTAAATGCGACAGAGCGCCTTTTTGACAATTCGCCCATTCGGTTATATCGTAAACTTTACCCTCCATTAGCGCAAGATATTTCCAACGCAGTCCAAACATACTCGTCTCAGCCCATATATCTCCCTAAAATATATTTTTTCATTATAAATATATCCCCTCTTGAAATCGATTACATTTTTATGGCCATTTAATTACCTCTCTGGCTGAGTGCTTTATTTTACATGAATTACATTCCCTTGCTGCATACTGTCTCCTTTGGGTTAATTTTCTTGGATGCCGTAGACCACAACTGCTACATCTAAATACAATTTGACAACAATAGTCACTTTAATTTATTCGCTTATCAATATAATATTATATATTAAAGAATTCATTATATATTTTACCTAATAGTATTAGCAGCCTCAGCAATTTTTGATTGTAATTGCGATAAGAGATCGTGTAGTTCTGTCCATGCTTTTTCGGCATTCAATGCTTCGGCAAGGTTTTGATTATAAATCCTTCGATTTTCCTAAACATGAAAATTAAAAAACAACCTTCTTTACATGTACGAGTAATTAATATGAACAAATTTCAACTGACCGGTTCTCCGATTAATTCGAATGCTCTTTGCAAAACCTTAAATGCTTCCTCCGCACCTGCTTGTTTATTCTTATCTGGGTGAACGAGTACTGCTATTTTCTTATAATGTTTGCGAATTTGTTCTTGTGAACAATCAGCAGATACGCTCAGAATACTGTACGCATCTTTTCCTTTGCAATTTAAAAGTGAATACATAGCCTCTTCTCCTGTCTGCGGTAGTCTACCACTTTTATAAAAGTCTCCATCGAATTCGGGTTGTTTTTTCTTATAGAATCTCCGCCAAAACGCCCATTTGCTATTTTTTGCAAACTTTTGATCAAACTTGTGACACATATTTTTAATCCAGGCAGTAGGTTTACCCGAATTATTGCGAAATTCCGTGCGAACAATAATTAAAAGTGATACCAGGCATGAGTACCAATGTTTTAGGCGTTCATACACCATTCCGAAACCGAGAAAAATCACATCGTATACGAGATAAAAGAACCAAATCATGATTTTCTTCATTAGCTCCCACCATTTCTCTGCAAATTTCGTCAACATTTCATATTTGTCATTTTTACGCGGCTTTTGATAGCGTTTGGCATAAAAATTCTGTTTTTCGGAACGGAAACTGTTCGTCTTTTGGCTGGTATTGCCCGTTTTCGATTTCTTTGAATTCGCAAACGTATTGTGCTGTGCACTTTTCTGTTGCTTCTCAAAACTATTATCATTCTTGGTCACATTATAGAACTGATCTTTTTCATTATCTTTAGTGTTCTTTCGTGTGAACATATCGTCACTTGTCTCACATCGATTAGTTCGCTTTTTCGGATTCTCCATGGACGAATGTTGAGTTTTTGCTTTATTTTTCATTGACTGTGACGCTTTCTTCGTCTTATTGCCCGAATTCGTAACGCCGTCTCTTAGATTATCTTCAATCTTTTTCTTGTCTTTCTGTTGTATATTCGATAATGAATTTTGGCTACCATCATCGCTTTTATAATTTGACACGTCAACCTTCTTAGCCCTGAGTTCTCTCTCATCAGTACTCGATGTATTATTTTTCTTTTCACTGGCAGTATTTATATTAGGTCCTATTTTTCCTTTCTCGTAAACAAACTTTGTGCTCTTATTAGATTGGTTAATATTATCATTTCCGTAAGCTGGTGAGTTTGGGTTACCGTTTGAGTCGTTTGAATTTGTAACAACATTTTTACTCAAAACATCGGAATATGACATACGCATTGGTTTTACTTCAGCAACAATACGTTTTTTGACCTCTGGCAAATTTCTACACGGACTATTATCGAAATTGCCATTGGTTTTATTGGCACCAGTCGACATATAATTGTTTATAAGATGCCCATCGTTTTGATTGAACTGTGAACATAATGGTGTCTCAGCCTTAATGCATTCTTCAACTGGAGGTGAAAATATATGTGCGCTCGTCGAATGTTGTTGCTCCCCAAAAGGTGAATAAGTTCCAGATATATTTGGAGACCAATTTGTAACCAATTGGTTAATAATAGTGTTAGTTGTCTTCTCTGTATTTTGCATATTTCCATTTTGATCAGAAGCAATACTGCCTACTGCCTGGGGTCTCATGCTGTGATGTGGAATGAACGAGCTGCTCGAAAATAATTCATATCTATTGAAGGTTGGCGGATCGTTTTCATTGCTTGGAAAATTTTTTAGAAAATTTCCATGACCAACAGGCCGGACGGTATAGTTCTCCGGCATAACTTGCACATTAGCCTGTGCTGCGTGATAGTTACCACTTATATAGTAGACATCATTACATCTTGGAACATCGTTATCTTTATTTCGATTTCGGTTATCCGTCAGCGGATGTCGTCTTCCATTCCACGAACTATCACCCCCACTATTTTCGTTCGGATTTGACATTATGCACTTACCCAATACAACCGGTTGGATTTCCGTCCAAAATGCACTAGACTGACTTCAGAATCCCAACTATATCCACCTGCACGAAATTATGTATTCGCAAAAGAAGTCATCCGCACATTTCTCAACTTATACCTATAAGCAACTGCTCACTTCATTACTGCTTTACCGCTTTACTTCTTACTAATTTTAACTGCTTAGCCAATATAAACACTTTTACACTTTTAATAAATTCTAATCGAAGAATTCATTGAGCAAATTTACTAAGTAAATCAAATTGGCAATTGGCTGTTTATCTTTTTCGATTTTCTTTCCTTTTCACAACATTATCACTGCCAACTGTTACCAACTTCAAATATGTCACAAATAAGTAAGCTACTTCTAAATTCAAGTTACCAATAAATTGAAATTTTATTAAACCAAACGTAATGTAAGGAATTTTAAAGATAATGGAATTTATAGAAAGGTTTCTTTGCAAATTATTTTAATTATACGCAATATGCGTCTAAAGCTAATAGTACACGTACTATTGAATATTATACGCAATATGCCGTGTAAAGCTAGTAGTACTTAAATATTTAGTCAATAAGATTAAAAAATATATAAAATATTTATTTTTTGACTGGAAAATAAATATTTTCGAGGCAATCCAACTTTTTCATTTTAAATATGAATAATTTTGTTCTAATATTCTAATAACTTAATCTAATTTATTCTCGGTTTTAAAATGTTACAATAATTACGTACAACTTAGAATTTGTATCAAATTTTTATTATGACAGATCTGATTTCGAAACCGTATAAATATAATTTTCAACAGTATTTTTGTTTATACATATTTTTATTCATTACATTTTGCATAAAAACAGGTATTACTTTTTATTTGGATAAAATTACCATGTACAATTATATTTAGAAATTTGCATGATAATAATTTTTGTAGCATAGCGTTTTAAAATTTAGCCTTTAGATTTCTGGTTTACAACTTTTCCATTAATGACACTTTTTCCCCTTTTTAAAGCTTCCTGGCGCCCTATTTCACGAAGCTCTGCTTGTCGAGTACGTCTTTCCTGACGGGTATCTTCTCCATATGAAAAATATCTAAAAATTATAGTTATATTTGAATTTTTATATTTTTTAATGCAAGTAAATTGTAAATTATAAGAATACTTTTCACGAAAATTGAATAAGGGCGGATTTTTATTATTGGATGTATCATTTGTATTTTCCTCATTGAAATCACCAGTTTTTTCATAAGTTAAAAGTCTTCTAGAATTAAGAGCACTTAATACTTGTTCTGAATTGGCAAGCAAAATTAAATTCTTATATTTCGGTATCATGTCGGAAGTATAATCTTTTCTGTATTTAAAAAAATATATTAAAGCTTGGACTCCATAATAAAAATTGTGTGAAAATACTTATGAACTGGCAGCCAAGTAACCAGTCTACCCCCTATTCTCAAATGTTTTGTTGCAAAGAACAATAAATCCTCATAAAGATTATTCAAAGAGTACGGCGATGTAGATGGATAATGAATTGAATCTTCACTCCTTGTATCCGGCTTCAATTTAATCTTCGATTCAATCTTTTCAGTCGCTTCTCTAATTCCATAAGGTGCTAATGAAATAAAAAGTACGAGTTCTTTGCATTTTTTTAAAATAAAATTTGTCTATATACTTACGATCTGTTATAATACTATCGAACTGTATTTCATCTCTCCATATAGTATTCGAGAAATCTGATACCACCACGTCGAGATAGTGCTTTCCACATTCATATTGTTCTAAATTTGCTTTAATACTTTCATCTTTTTCTCTTACTTTTTGCTGTATTCTGCTGGGTCTACACTTAGCATGAATTATCATATAATCAATATCAGATCCCAAAACCATTCCTACATAATTCAAACAACATAATAATACTTATACTGATATCATATGTGAATAACTATTATACCTCCAAATTTTGCGGCACTTACTAAAAGAGAACCGCTTCCTACAAATGGATCATATACGATATCACCTGGTTTGACCATAGCCTGATTCGCCATTATAACACTAAGTTGAGCATCCATACTAGTATTCGCGATAAATTTTCGAGTTTTCAAAGACAGTTCTTTAATCAGATTGCGCTGTCCATTAGCAATCTTAACACATTTTTCAACATGAGATAAGTTAAAATGTAATAAATTGGCATAAAGAGAGTTACCCATCGTCCTAATAAACTGTCAGAAGGCTCTTCTGGAACATCCATAGGATTTAAACCATAGAATTCAATATACCACCATTCAACATCAGGTGTTTTTAAATTAACATTTCCTTGTAGAGGCAAATAGGAGAATGCCTCAATTTTTTCTATTTTCTCTTTTTGGGTAAAATGTCTATTATACGTGTCCACCGTAAATTTAAATGAATTTTGTGGACTAAAATAGCTATTGATATCGCTTGCTTTTCTAGTAATATAACTTTGAACATCTTCGTGCAGTTGCGATATTGTTTCACCATGTCCCCATAACTCTAGAATACATCGTAATGTAACTGATCTAGACGCTAAAGATTTGGCCGCATTTTCATCAGGAAGTTTAACAATCCAAAACGGAATCTTAAAATGTACTATTGTTATTGATGTTATATACATATTTATATCTCTTGTAAAATATATTTTAAAATTTTTACATTAAAATTGTATTCACCTCGTTGTTTATATCAGTCAAAAATTGAACTTTAAAACCAAACAACTTGCTAATGGAATCGATTTCCTGAAAATAAAAAAATAATTTTATATTGAAACTGCTTTTCATATTATTGTTATGAAATTAATTACAGGTGCTCTAAAATTGATGTGCTCCTGAGCAAACCATAAAATATATTTTTTCCACTTGCACATCTTCGTTCTGTATAGAGTTTTAGTAGTCAGTGTTTATTGTTTTGACAGATGAATATTTTTCTGGTAAACACGTGTTGTTCGACATTTAAATTAATGTGGATCAAAATCACATGAACTTGTGGAACATATATTAGGTACTGAAAACTACAATTAACTTCATGTCTTTTTCAAATAATTATAATAAATACATTTAAAAAATTTTAATGGCATATAATACGATATATATAATTATTATATGTATATATATACATATTACAAATAATATTTTAGATATAATTGAAAATAAATTTAACATTAACAGATAATCCACAAATGCGGTGCAAGTTTTATGTCTATGATTTTATATGGAAGTAGTGGAAATTGACGACGTTTCTGAAAAAATTGGAATCGAAATCATAATCGGCCATTTTGGCAAATTTTTTAGGTGTAATAGCTTTGCCGACAGAGGTTTCTGAGGAATTCCTCGGCAATTTAACAAAATTATATCGAATAATTTTATAAAACTGAGAAGCTCTCAAAGTGAAGACGGAGGATAATAAGAGTAATGTCGAGATATACGCAAAGGCCGGAAAATGCCCTGAAAAGAGCGAATGGTAAGTTCAATAATCAAATAAACCTGTTTATCTGCCATCGTAGCACAGTGAAAATAATGACTTTATATTTTTCGAATTGCGCACAGTATAATATATTAATAATTAAGTTAACAGAATTTAATGAATTTTTTAGATTCGATTTTTGATTGTACTTGTATAGTGCTTTGTATTCTTTTATATGTGTATATTAAGATAAACATTTGGTTGATTATTTTTAGAGTTTATCGATGTCGGTAAATCAGCAAGGGCATTGGATACCTTGCAAGAGGTATTCCGTAATAAGAAATGGACCTATAGTTGGTCTGAGTCGGTTATTGAGCCTATCATGGTCAAGTATTTGCATTTGTGCGTAGAGCTGAAGAAGTCGCACATAGCCAAAGAGGGTCTCTTCCAGTATCGTAACATGTTCCAAATGGTATATTAGTATTATGAATAAATTGACTAAATTATAAGAAAACACTTTTTAAATAAAAGGTTAATGTTGGATCACTCGAGACTGTAATTCGTGGATATCTACGTTTGGCAGAGGAACGTACTGAACAAGCTCAATTGCAATCATCACAAGCTGTCCTTGATGTGGATGATTTGGATAATATTGCTACACCTGAGAGTATTTTAATGAGCGCTGTCTGTGGTGAAGATGCCCAGGATCGTTCGGATCGTACTATTCTATTACCATGGGTGAAATTCCTCTGGGAATCGTATTGTCAATGTTTAGAATTACTTCGTGTTAATACGCATTGTGAAACTTTGTACCACGAAATTGCTCGCATGGCTTTCCAATTCTGCCTAAAGTACAATCGTAAAAGTGAGTTCCGCCGTTTATGCGATAAATTACGTAAGCACTTGGAGGACATTTGTAAAGTTCCAACACAAAATGCTGGAGTTAGCATTACAAAATTAGAAACGCAACAATTGAATTTGGACACGAGACTGCATCAACTTGATAATGCTATACAAATGGAATTATGGCAGGAAGCTTATAAAGCTATTGAAGATATTCATGGTTTGATGCGATTGTCTAAGAAGGCACCGGTGGCCAAAACTATGGCAAATTATTATCAGAAGCTTGCAATGGTATTTTGGAAAGCTGGAAATCAGCTATTTCATGCAGCTGCACTATTGAAACATTTCCAATTAACGCGAGAAATGAAGAAAAATACCACACAAGATGAAATGCAGCGTATGGCTTCGCATGTACTTATTGCAACATTGTCTATTCCATTACCATCCGCTCATCCGGAATTTGATCGTTTCATCGAAACTGATAAGAGTCCATTGGAGAAAGCTCAAAAATTAGCTGTTCTGCTTGGTTTAAATCAACCTCCGACTCGTACATTACTTCTAAAGGACATTGTGAGTATATATATATTTGTTGTTAAGTTTTGTTTTCTTCTTTTTTTATATAACGGATTTCACTAGTCGCGTAGCTGTTATCAGAACCAATTTTTTTATTTTTTTTATAATTTTATATTAGTTATTCATTAATATGCATTTGGTATAGTATTTTTTTTGCATCCATCCATTTTATATAAACTATCTTTAATCTGTTTAATTTCTTGAAATTAAATATGTATGTGTACATTATGTAACAATCTAATGGGCATTTAGCCTGATTTGTATTATTATAAATATAAAATAAATTTAAAAAAAAATCGGTTTATCAGGTGCGCTTCAACGTTATTCAATTGGCCTCAGAACAGTTTGCTAATCTTTATGCATGGTTGGAAGTTGAATTTGACCCATTGAACTTGTGCAAGAAAGTTCAGGGCGTTGTTCATCTCATTGAAGAGGATGATAATAGTCTTCTTAAACAGTATACTTCCTCTTTGCAAGATGTTACATTAATGCGCCTCATCCGGCAAGTGTCTCAGGTAAATCTTTATTTAGATTTATGTTAGAATACTAATATATTGTTTGATTTCCATAATAAAAAATAGGTTTATGAATCGATTGAGTTCGTTCGTCTAGTTGAATTGGCTCAATTTGCCACTATTTTCTATTTGGAAAATATACTTGTTGATTGTGTGCGACACAATGATATGCAAATTCGTATTGATCATAAGAAGCGATGTATTTATTTCGGTACCGATTTGACTGAAAGTCAAAGGGAAGATCATCCGGATGGACCAACGCTTCAATCGATGCCTTCTGAACAAGTTAGATCGCAATTAGTGAATATGTCGGTTGTGTTGCATCGTTCTGTGGCAGCTATTTGGCCAAATAAAAAGAAGGTCGAACGTGAGAAACTTCGGCAACAAATGGTTGAGAATTATCATGCTACTAAAAATCGGGATCATCATCGCATATTGATGAGGCAAAAAATTATTGAAGACCGCAAGGAATATATTGAGAAACTGAATATTGCCCGAGAAGAGGAAGAATTGCGCCGTCAAGAAGAGTTAAGTAGGCAGCAAAAATTAGCTGAGAAAAAGCGTTTGGACGAAGAGAAAGAGGAGCGTGAACGTAAGCGTTATCAGAGCGAAATTCAAGCAATTCAAGAGAAAAATCTAAATGAGAGAGTTCAAAGGATCGCTCAAACAACACATGGTAAAAAAATCTTGCAAAAATTGAACGAGGACGAATTGAGAAAATTAGGTGCTGAAGATATCGCAGCACGTGAGACGGAAGAATTAAATAAAGAGCGCAAGGAGTTGCAAATGCGTTTGAAATCGCAGGAGCGGAAAATCGATTACTTCGAACGTGCTAAGCGCCTGGAAGAAATTCCACTGATTGAAAAGTTCTTGTCTGAAAAGCAGGTGAATGATAAGGAGTTCTGGGAGAAACAAGAACAAACTCGCATTGAAAATGCCATTTCTGAAAGAAAGAATGATTTGGCAAATCAGGAACGTCTGAAACGTATGCATGTTGACCGCGATTTGTTCTTAGAGACATTGCGTGCTGAACGCAATTCTATTTTTGTAGAAAATTTGAAAGAATTTAATTTGATGTTAGAAGAGGAAAGGAAGAACCGTCTGATAGAACGTTGTCAGCAACGAAAGGAAGAACGGCGTCAAAAGTGGATTCAAGATAAAGAAGAGGAAAAGCGCCGTAAGGAGGAGGAAATTCGCAAGGCTCAAGAGGAAGAGGAACGAATTCAGGTTGAAAAGCGAAGGAAAGAGCGTGAAGCTGAGGAAGAGAAAAGGAGAATTCAGTCTGAGAAACAACGCCAAAAGGAAGAGGAAGCTGAACGCAAAATTCAAAAAGAGAAAGAATTGGTGGCACAAAATTCCCGTGAACGTCGTTTATGGAGAGCACCAACAGATGGGGATCGTGCTGGTGATCGTCCAGATCGTGCTGGTGATCGTCCGGATCGTGCTGGTGATCGTCCAGATCGTGCTGGTGATCGTCAAGATCGAGGAGATCGGACAGATAGAGGTGATCGTGGTGCAGGTCGTGTTGATAGGAATCGTGCGGATGCAACACCAAAGGCGGGTGATTTCGGTGGCCGTAATCGTTTTGATGATAAACCCTTCAATCGCAATAAAGAAGACAGATATAATCCGCCTGCTCGCGAAACACTCAAAGCGAAGGAAGGTACTTGGAGGTCGGCGCCAACATCACAACGAGATGATAATCGAGAAAGAAATCGTGATGATCGTGATGGCGACTTTGAGAGAAAAGTGAATACAGACAGAAGGCGAATTGGAGCCGATCGCGATGCAGATCGTGATCATGAACGCGACAGCGAACGAAATAAAGGTCGTATGGATCGTGGTGGTGATCGGACGATTGGTCGTGCCAATCCTTCATCTAAGGAAGAAGGATCTAATGTAAGTTGGCGTAATATGCCACGAGCTAATCAAAGGAATGACGATCGAAAAGAGCGACCACAACCACCACCTAAGCAACGACAACCAGAGCGAGAAGGAGGTAAATTCCACATTCAGATAATACAATACTTTAATATTTTAATGTTAAAATTAACCACATTTTATAAATATATTTTAGAAAACGACGGCGGCGAATGGACTAACGTGAAACACCGATAAATATCAACAAGATTGCCAATATTATATTAATTTTCAGTTTTCTTTAACATAGATAAATTCTATTTGATTTAATTAAATTTTTACAAATTATATTTATAATTTCGTTAAATTTTAACTTAAAATAAAGGCAAAAAAAAACACACAAAATAATGCTGATATATAGATATAATAAAGAAGAAATATTTGTCGGGTTAATAATAATCAATTCTACATGAAATTATAAAATATAGTGGAGTTTCTGATATAAAATTTTCTTAATTATAAATATAAATGCTGGTCAAATATTCTATCCTCTGTAATTTTATATTTTGTTTCTTTTTTTATATATTTAAACATACAAATATAATCACAAAACAATTTATGTTCTTATGATTTAAAGTAATTAAAGAATTATTCAATTTTCAACTGCGTTATTTATTTTGAAACGAAATGGATTTTTTCAATAGATAGTTATTTTGTTTGCAATTAAAGCTAAACCCATCGTTTGTAATTTTACCGTTTTTTCCTGTAAATATCGATTTTGTTTTGACACGATGTTCTTAGTCCCGATACTAAACTACAATTTTTTCGAAAATATATTAAGCCATATCCGAAAACGAGCATACCAATGGACCTATAAATGACACTTTTTTAAGGTAATTTAATTAAACCTTAAATACTCTAGTAATGTTAAACTACATTATACCAACAAAAATGTATTATTGCTGTGAGAATTTACTGTTCCATAATGATAAATACAATTTTAAAATATTCTAATTCGATATGTAAGATTTCAAACTAAATAATCATTTAACACGTTTCGGTGTTTTTTTTTATAGAAAATTATTAAAAAATTTAACATTGAATGCAATAAACAGCTCTTGGATTCTCGATTTCTTAAAAAAAACAGCATAAATTTATATGCATTTATTTGGTGGAGTAATTGAACAATTGATTATGTCGAGGAAAGTAGATAATGACTATATATAAAATTTTATGAATATCTTGCATATATTGAGTTAATTTCCCGCCAATGGACCGCCACAATAGCAGCCAGAAGACTGAATTTATCAAGCAATTGAAATGCGATGTATTCAAGAACTTTGACATAGAAATCTATGTTATGCCGGTTAAAAACATAGAAAATTCTATAGTTTTACTCAAACTTCGTTATAGCAGAGTTCTTTTCATTAAATTTTCAGAAGATATTTAAAATTGAGATATAAAAGCTTTTATTTTTTGTAATAAAACTGCATAATTCTTCATCGCATTTCAATAAAATCGCCAATGACTGAAAATCGAAATGTAGAAAATATCTACTGTGGTGTGAATGACTGGAAATGAAACATAGAATTTTGTCAGTCAAAAGTACGAATGAGAAAAGTGTGTGTTGAATTTTGAGTAGTACATTAGGTAATGTTATAAAGTTAGAGCAGCTAGGCCACCTGCGGTTCCTGTCTCTTGCGTTCGAAGAGTTGGGATTTAAGTGAAAATCACATATAATAGTTGATAAATTTACGAATTAAAACAATATATATCTGCGTATATTGAAATTTAAAAAAAAGTTATAAATGCCAACTATAGTTTAGAAATTTGTGAAGTTGTGATTAGTGAGGTTATCATGTATACACGTTTTGGCCTTATTTGATATCATTAATATTTAATTGGTATTTTTTCTCAAAAATTATTTTTAGAATTGGTACGTTTAATATAAACTGTTTAAGTAAATACTCAAAATCAAACATATGCTAATATTTGTTATTTATGGTTACTGTTGTGCACGTGTACGTAATGTGCACTCATTTGTCAAGTAAGCGGTTATCAGAAAGAGCGACTGCTTGGAGCGAGCACGTTGTCGGCAAATTTATTTTCTTTGACATTTTTACGTGCTTATTTTGTGTATTTCTTGTGTTAATAGATCATTACCTTGTGTATTCATTTAAAAAATTACTTCTAAGCAGTTTTTTTTCTTGTGATGCCATAGAAATTGTAATTTCTTATATATTTAATAAGCAAAACAAAAAATTGCATTCGGCTATGCATTTGAACTTAACCACAAATTTTCGGATTAGCTCATATCCGCAACTTCTAATACTCGTATTCCAAAAATAAAAATAATACCTTAATTTCTTTTGTTAGATTGTTATTGTTTTTATTTTCTATAAATGTAAATAAACAGTAATTTATATTTATGTGCACATGTTAAGATATTATTATGTAGAATGTAATGAAAAGTTTGTATAATTGTCTAGCGGTGGGGCTTTTGTTTTTGTATTGCTTTCGTTTTGTTGAGTTGGCGACGGTTGATAATAATCATAATTTAAGTTTACATTATTTATTGAAATCCTATTAAAAATTAATCACAAATGTACAATATTTTTATAGTGAAAATCCACACACACTCATATTGAACATCTAAGTTCTTACTGACTTTCATATAAGTATTTAATTTAACATTGGCTATTAATATTATCTAAATTGAAAAATTAATTGTGGGCGATATTTACGTATGTTGAACTTGTAAATTTAAAAAAGTTTTAGTGTGTGGTGAATACTTAGGCTGATATTTCTTTTATTTTCAATTCACATAAATATGTGCATTGAATATTTTCAAATAATTGACTAATTTTTATTAATATAATTATGTAAAAAAAGGACAATGCTAGGCAATTTTTTAAAACATGGTTTTTTTTTTGCTCATATGTAAATGGTGAAATTGCCTTTCACTTTACCTACGAGACACAGAACACACTCTTGCGGCCACGTGTCTATACTGCTACACGATATGGTAAATCAGCTGCTGCTGACACAAAAATGAGACGGAAATGCCTCTGTAAATAACATCTAAGAAAAGACGATATAAATAATAAATAAAATATCCTGCATATTATACTTCATTAAAGCAACTTGTATTTTGACAAAATAGCATAACAAGTTTTTGAGAATGTAGCACACTCGCATGGAGAGACTACACTGGCTCATAAAATCTTTCCAAATAGATTATTAAATTTGATTATTGCAATAACCGTTATTTGTTGTAATTGCAAAAAATTTTAGGAATTCATTTCTATAAACATAAATTATTGACAAATTTATTAGATGTGTGCCAGAAACGTTACTGATATTTTTTTATTTCAAAGAAAATAAACATAGCTTAATTGTGGTTGGTTTTTCTTGCAATAATGTTTTTGTAATATCCAACAAATACATTAATACATCGTTTAGGAGTAAACTTGTTAAAAATTTGAACTTGCAGAATTATTATTTGTTAATAATGCAATTCCACAACCCGAGCAGCATAGTTGAAATTATTGGCAATGTTGTGGGTTTATGCCGCATTTATTTATTTGATTGTTTAAAATATTCCATATTTTTTTATAACGTTTAAATAGAAATTACAAATCTTAAATATTTATTCGAACATTTTGATTTTAGTTTTGAAATGGAATCAGGACTTTTGAACGCGTTCCATGATGATCATTTTGAAAGCAGCTTTTCTAAGTTTGAAATTGATACAAATTTATGGTCAGATGGAACAGAGTAATTAATAATAAATAATTACTAAAGATACACATGTAATTGATTGTGAATTGATTTCTATTCAGGTCTATTGGACTGCAGCTAGCTGAAAATCTACATGGCATTTTACCGTCATCTCCGATCGAAGATAAATATAATGGATTTATTGATAAAAGTGAAAATGAAATAAATCCCAATTTAAAGTTAAAAGAAGATTTAGATAGTATGACCACATCTGTTGTCGATTATAATTCAGAACTTATTTCGCATGTAAGTGATTCGAAATGCCGGTGCGGTTATGCGTATAGTTTTATACGTTTGTTTTGTTTTCCATTGTAATTTTTAGGAGTTCGTTGATAGTTATCAATACTCATTATCACCCCTACCAATAGAAATAATTTCGGTTGATCCGAATTGTGAATTCAGTTCTCCCTTGAGTACACAAAATGAATCAGACTCCTCAGACAACGATGAAGAATCGGAAGATGAAAGTGAATCGATGAACGATTGTCATGAATCCGACAGTTCTTCAATCGGCGACTACGAAAGTCATCCGAGTGATGACGAAAGCGATGATAATTCAGAACTCAATCGACAAAAACAACAATGCGAATCGAAAAGACAAGATTCGTTTTCATTAATCGATATACACAATGTATCCGATATATTATCAAGCGACAATATTGAACGTGAATTTGGCCAAGTAAAATTAGAAACAAAAACTTATGCAACATGTACAGATGTGTGGAGTGAAGATGATCCACTTGAGGCTGAAATCGATGAGAATAGTTTTGACTTGCCAACATTTATATCTCAAGATGATTTTGATAAATTTGCTATGAGCAACACGATAATGCACAATCCCCGTTCTTCTGTATTGATGAATGGAAAATTGATCAAAAGAAAATCAGATTCGGATTCAGATGAGAATACCGATATAGATGTCGAAACGATTTGTGAAAATGTGAATACATTTACTAGTGGAAACACATCATCTACTACCGCACCAAAAGGTAGTTTCTGTCATATTGAAGATGATCCAATAAAAGATCCTTCATGGTCACCAACACAGAAACCACATAAAATTTCTAAGCCGAACTCACGGCATAAAACACGTATTGGAAATAATAAACTTTCAAATGGAAAATTATCGAAAATAAAAGGGCTACATGTAAGTAAAAATCGTTTTTTTTTAAAGAAAATTTTGATTTATTATTGTTCCAATACTTAAATCTTATGGTCAATTAATATGAAAATATTCTAAAATTTCTTTTATCTGTTAAAGTAAATATATAAATTTTCCTGAAATTAAATTAAATTTACTCTAATTTTAATTAATTGAATATATTTTTGGTTTGAATGATGTTTGCTTGTAGATGATTAAGAAATCACCTGTAACATTTAAGTCTAAAATAAATCCGATTAAAGTTGAATTGTGTGCTGTTGATGAAACGAAAAAATTTGGATTGGGACGAGGAAAGAATTTATCAATGTGTACGAAACCTGAGCATATATCGGATTCAGAACCAGAGACAATAATTGGCAAAGAAAATGTTTCAAGCAATAATGATAAATCAAAATGTGAAGGAAACCGTAATGAAATAGTTGAAAAAATCTGTTGTGATGATGATAAGAATATTAAATCGAATTTAAACGAAACAGTATCAAAAAGTGATGTTACGAAATTGATGATAAAAGAAAAAGTATATAAATCAAATGATATTATTGATAAGAAAAATAATATTGTTTATTCGGATAATATTAAACAAGAACCCATTGAGATAGAAAGTGATTGTGTTTCAGTTAAAGAAGAACACTCTATAGTTACGGTTAAAAGAAAATTGAATTTAGAAGAATATAAAAAACGTAGAGAGAAACAGTCAGAATTGGTCACAGGTTTAGTTACATATAAAGATAACTTTTCATCTAAAGTAGAACCAGCTTCACAATCAGTAAATAATAATTGTAATATTGTTTGTGAGCAAACAAAATCAGTGGCAGTAATGAGCACAAGTGTTAAAAATGAAACAAAAAATAATGTATTTGTGCACTCCAAACAACCATTAAGTAAGCCAACAATACAAAATAATAGATACAGTCTTCTGCTGCCCAAACCAATTAGCTATGACCCTATAACGGAAGCGAAAAATAAAGTCTTACGAAAGCAGGAATTAAAACGTGTAGCCAGGACAAAATTGATCGATTCGACAGTCTTTGCGAAAGTTGGACCGATTACAAAAATTCTCCCTCTTGAAGAAATCACATCAATGAAATACAAAAAAGAATCACATGACACACAAAAGGATAATACAACTATAAAAACCAATTCCGACTATGAGGAAATTATAATAGTATCGGTTAGTTCTAACACGACTATAACAATACCACCGGCAGCGAACTTGTTAAATGATCAACCAAATTCACTTCTCTACAATATTAGCAATACATTAGAAAGGGTTTCAAAGAAAGGTGAATCAGTGAAAATATCAAGTAACTCGTTAATATGTAGTATTCAGGATGTAGTTTTAAAGAAGTCGAGCAATAAAAAGTTGATGCCATCTGCCGCAGCTCTGTTAGCTTCGCAAATGTCTCCCGATGCTGGATTATCTCCACCAAATCATGGTTCACCAGAAAAGCCAGAGCCATCCATTACAGATCTCAACCATGCTGACGATAATGTGATTTCTACAGGAATTGCGAATACGGATGTGAATACAGAACATGGAGAGGATAAAATTATTATGCATTTGCGCAAAAATCGGATACGAAACAAAAAATGTTCAATTGAAGTTCAGACTGAAATTTTGCCACAGTTTCCACCACTAAAACAATTAATTAGAGAATCTAAGCGGTTGGGACGAGTCGAAGAGTACAAAAACAACCGAATGACCAGGAGAAATAAATGTGAACGGAATGTTTACAATTCGTATTCAACCGAAGATGAAGATTGCAAATCACAAAGAAGTTCAAATTATCGATCCATAAGTCCTTATCGGAGTGCAACAGGACACTCGACACATTCGCGTAGTCGGCAGAAGCATCGAAAAAATAGTTCACGTCAATTAGACATGTGCAAAAGTATATCGCCTTATCGGAAAAGGAGGCGCCATTCCGACTATAGGTCAGTAAGTCGTAATAGTAGTGCGAGCAGAAGCAGCTCTACCTCTTCGTCTTCTTCATTTTCATCTTCGACTACCTCATCTGATTCGACGAGAGGAGATTCAAAAACGTATTCTCAAAATAGATTTCGAAGAGGTCGTGTTTATAGCCATTCGCCATCTCGTAGTGTATCGTTGTCTCGGTCGCCCTCTAGAAGCCGATCATTACGTTCAAGATCGCCACACCAGAAACATGATCGAAAATATCGGCAAAGGAGAAGAAGTAGTAGAGAATATTCTCGATCTCGATCTCGCTCTCATTCCCGTTCTCATTCGCATCATCAATCCAACTCAAAAAATTATCATTCGACTCCAGGTAAATAAAATTTCATTTAAATTTTTTTATAAAATAATAACAAAATATATATTATAGTATACATTTTAATATCAGATTATGTGCAAATTATAATTTTTTGATTGCCATCAGTTAAAATTTAAAATTTATATATGATAACAGATTTACTTTCCATACACATTGGTAATTTTATTTATTTTATAAGCCACGATAACTAACATGTTTATAGGTGGAATTGTCATCCGAATTGAAATACTTTTTAAATTGAAATTTAGTCCATATTATTTGTTCATAGCTATTGTTACTATACAAACAACTTTTTTTTCTCTGACATTATCTTTCGTCCTTTTTAAATACAAACCAAATATTTTCAACATAATATATTAAAAAAGATTATATATTTGTTTTATAATTTTCTTCGTTTTTTTTACCTTTATTAAAAATGAAAGAAATAAATGAATACGAAAATCATTTGATTTTAGCGGTTGAAGAGCGTAGAATTATATATGTTGGAAGAATAGAACGTGACACAACTAAAGAGAACTTGAAACGAAAATTCTCATCATATGGTTCTATCACTCAGATAACATTACACTATAAGGACACTGGGTATGCCTATTATAATATCATCCGTGGATAGTTATTAATTTTTTTTAAAAATTATTGATTTTTAGTATAAAGTACGGTTTTGTAACATTCGCTAATGCACAGGCCGCATATAAGGCGATCGATAATAGTCAACGTAATCCAGATATAAGTATGTACGATATTAGCTTCGGTGGGCGTCGTGCATTCTGCAGATCTTCATATGCAGATTTAGGTAATATTTTATCAAATTAAATATTATAAATTATACAATAAATTTATAAAAAAAAATTTTAATTTATATGCCACTTTATTAATTGTTAATAATGTAGATGGCGCTGCTACAAATGGTCTTCAAAATCACTTATACAATATGAATCGCAATACTAGTAGCAACAATGAAACTGAATCGTTCGAATCGTTATTGTTAAAAGTTCGAGAGAAAATTGTTGCAACCAAACCATCAACAGAACATGTACAAACTTGACATTTTCTTATTGTTTTCATCATTTAACCTAAGTAGTATTTTAATAATCTAATTGAGATTCATTTAATTATTTGTTATTTAAATATTTATTGATACCTTTTTTATTTTTATTTTTGTATTTTATTTATTTATCTGAGAGATTTACCTATACTCGTATAATATGCCAAGAATTTTTTATAAATCTGTTTTTTCTTCTTCTTAATTTGTATTGCCAAATAATTGAATTGATATTCATGTTCATGAATGCATCATACATTAATGTACATAATTAATTATTTGGTAAACTTTTATAATAATCTAAGACAGCAGCAATAAAAAGAAATAAGATAAACAATTATAATAATAGTAATGAATATTTACAAACATTAAATTCATACGATTAAGTGTTTGAAAATAAATAATAAAAATAACTAAAATAATACACCAATAATTTAATGATACAATTATAACAGAAATGAATTTTATCTATATTTACCAAATAAAAAGAATAAATAAGATCATTTTCTAAAAATTAAATTATTTTATAAAAGTTTTTACAAAGAATTCTTTCAAATAATACACATTAAAAAATATATTATATAAAAATCGAAAGTAAGAATTCATCTGTTCATTATTCAAGAGAGTAAAAAATTTAGTAAACATTCATTCATCCTTCATTGAATATAGAAAGGAGTATTCTAGTCTTATACGATTTCACAAAAACATAGATAATTCGGAGGTTTTAAATGGCTATTCATTTGCAGATCCATTAGAGATGCCTAGGAGTCTATAGTACATGAAGTAAAACAAATTGGAAATTAATTGAACAGTAGACCATTAGCAATCTTAAAAAAATGAATAAATGAAAAATGAAACCGCATGAGAAAATTTGAAAATTGTATAAATAAATGAGAATTAATTGATAAAACGCAATTAATGTAAATTACGAATAGATTATAACTTCAAAGAAAAATTGAGATTATATTGATAAATTACCGTTCCTAAAAGTTTTTATGGTTAATACGTAATTATAATGTTTTACAATTTGTTTTTATGGTTAATACGTAATTATAATGTTTTACATTTTGTTGACTTTCTTCAAAATTTCCTATTTCAAACTTTATTTTGAAGGAATATGTTAACTGTTAAACATTTATTGCATTATAATTAGTAAAAGATAGTATTATTTTAATTTTTATTGAGTAGGTTACATAATATACCTAAAAGTTAATAATTACACGAAACTTTTATACAGTGTATTGTGTGACATTCATCTCTTTGAGAATGTCATGGAAAATATAGTAGAAGATAATTAAAGAGCATTTGGGAAATAGAAGAAAATAAGTTTTTAGTAATAAATGTGAATTAAATTGTTTTTATTTCATTTTGAATACAATAATTTTTAATAATTGAATTTCATAAAATATAATTTTTAAACACGTTTTTATGAAAAAATCAAAGAAAATGGAAATGTATTTAGACTAGAATACTTGGGAGCATATAATTTCTAATAGGCAATGTAATTGTACAAATATTAGTAGTGAATATTTTAAATAATTTTTATTTGATATATTTTGTTTGTTATTTTTTTTCTTTTCTTTTACTGACCTCCGATTAAATAATTGAACGTGATTGTAAATAATTTAAAAAGAGAAAACATAAGGTAAGAAAACTTAAAAAAATGAAATCTATTTGTTATTGATAGTAAAATATGTACTTGAATTGTAAATCAAAATTATCTTACAGCACATGTACGATAAAAATGATATTAATTAATTAGTTAGTTTATATGAAATACTATTTTTTAATTTCTTGTAAAAATTTATTAAAGGAAAGAAGAAACAACTTCAAATGTAAAAGAAAAACAAAACGAATTTTTTTTTAAACGATGTTTATAGTTTTTTATTTACTTGTAACTAACTTGTAAAAATCTTTAAGAAAAAGACAAAAACTGATAATGATATACTATTCAATTGAAATAAAAAATCAAATGAAAATAATTTATTAAAAATATAATTGGAAAAATATTTTTTTTTAAATTTCAAGTATACATATTATATTTGAAATTATATTAAATAAATACATTTAATTTCAGTTTAAAGAGCAAACAAAATAGTTAGAACTATAAAAAGCAAAAACAAAATTTTGTAAAAAAAAACATTCCTGTGTCGATATAATATCTGTTCGGAATAATCTATTTAAATGTTGAAATTAAATAATTTGTAAATTTTGGAAAGGTTGTTTGCTTAGTAATACAAACAAACAATTGAATGTTTTCACAATAAAAATAGAACGGAAAAAAAGCTTGTGTATTTTATTCATAAACTATTTTGTCAAACCTTATACGAGGTCTGTTCAAAGAGTATCGCGAATTTTGAATTTCCGCGGGTCACGTCTATTCGATTTTCGACTTTTTGTGGCGTTATGTTGGTACTCATGTCTCTCACTTATGCCGACAAGTTCGGCCATTTTGAATATTCAGTTAATTTTTGACAGCTGTTTTGCTTCCACGTGTTTTGGCTCGTCTTCGGTTTTTGCCCATTTTTGACCAAAAACAGCATCGCATTAACATTGCTAAAGAGCTGTTGGACTCTGTCCGCGACGACCCAAATTTGCTCCAGAGGGTCATAACTAGTGACGAACCAGGGTTTATGGTTATGACGGAAACCAAAGCTCAATCATCCCAATGGAAGCTGTCGCACGAGCCAAGACCGAAAAAAGCGCGCCAAGTTCAGTCGAATGTGAAGGTTTTGCTTACAGTTTTCTTCGATTGCAGGGGCGTGGTGCATCATGAGTTCTTAATAGGGAATATAATAAGGTGCATCACGGTCAATAAGGAATATTACCTGAAAGCTCTGCGCAAGTTGCGCGAAGCAATCTGCCAGAAACGCCCGGATTTGTGGAAGAACAAAAATTGACTTTTGCACCATGATAACGCCCCCGCTCACACATCGTTGCTTGTTCGCGAATTTTTGGCCAAAAGCAACACACTAATAATGCCGCAGCCACGGTATTCCCCAGATCTGGCCTCCTGTAAAGAATTACGTGCGTCACAGTCCTTGTGATGTTTGAGTCCAGAATAAGAATTATGTGCGTCGCAGTCGGTAAAGAATCTATTCCTAAGCTGACGACTTGAAAAATGTCTGGCCAGATTAGTCAAACTTCCAGATTTTTTAGTCCAGACTAAGAATTACGTGCCTTTCAGTCCTTCTTGCGATTTTTGAGTCCAGAATAAGAATTACGTGCGTCGCAGTGCTTCTTGCGACACCTTTTGAAAAGCCCTTTAGTTTGGCATTAAATGTGGAAACAAATATTCGGGAAAGTACTGTCCCCTCAAAGGAACCAAAATTGATTTTATCCTTAGACGACACAGTCTATTTTTCGAGTATTGTTCGCTTGGTCTCTCTCGAAGTTCGTCTAGCATCCAGGAAAAGACACATCTTCCTTTGGATAATAAAAATCAAAACTTACAAATTTGAATAATAAATAAAAATTAAACATTGTTTTTTTTTTTTATAGAAAATATTTTAATTACATTCTTAAGTGTATAACAATATATGAATGAACTTTTTTAAAAAATATATATATATATTTTTCTTTATTTTAGTATTACTTAAAAACAAATACATACATACATATTTACAACTTTCTTTTCTTAAATTTCTTTGCTAGTTGGTTTCCTATTTTTCTTTTGTATATTTATTTACTGACTAGGAACAAGTTTGAAATGTTTCTTTTTTTTTAAAGTTTTTCATATTGTATATAATTTTTTTAATAAATTTTTACTGAACTTTTTGTTTCTTGTTAATAACATTTATAAATTTTTAACTCATTTTACTTGATATTTTACAACATAAATTTTATAAATAGTAAATTTCCATTGAATATACAATAACGTAAGTTTATTATTATGTACAAACGGGCAAAAACAAAATTATTTAAAAGATAAAAAATATGAATTATCAAAAACTAATATATATTTTACAATAAAAGTGTAAATATATTTACATGAAATTCATTTATTTTTGGTTATTTTATGATTTTTCAATTTTTTTTTATAGATTTGTCCTAATTTCAAACATGTTACACATTATAAAAAGTTTTTTTTTGTTGTGGTTTTTATTATCTGTTTATAACATTAATAATAGTATATAATATACAATAGTAGTAATAATAACAATAACCGATGAGTTTAACTCGATGGCTGATTTATAATTATTATGTATGACTGAAAAAAATTACCATTACTCTTCTCTACCCAAACCAAAGAGCTGCTGGCTTTTTTAGTTGTTTTATTGATCCTAATTGAAAAAGGACCTCACAATTTCTATACATATCTTACCAATTATTCTATTTGTATATTTATTATATCCACTTTTATCCTCTATTTCTTTTATTGTTTTTGTTGTTTTTGTGAAATAATTAATCTTATTTTATATATGTAATGCCACTTGTGAGCTTTTTACGTTTAAGTTAAGATAATTTTATTGATTATATTCAATTCAGTTCTGTTAGAATTCATTCAATTCTCTGTTTAGTTTTTACCAGCCATTTGATATCGATTCGATTTTTTGTTGACGTGGAATATTATTTTGGCGGGAAAAATTTGGAGAAAAGTTAACATTTATATTTACCGGATGCAGAACCGGCATACCACAGAATCCTTTCTCCAGCAAATCAATACCATTTAAATAGGGTAACAATGTTTCATAGTCTATGTTCAGTGGAATATAGTAGGTGCCTTGACCGTGTAAAGCGAATATGGGAACAGCATAATGGCGACCACCGTTGACCAGATTCGTTTTTGGATTCTGTACGATCGGATTTGGTGATTCAGATTTAATGTCACTAATCACATTCGAGGCGGGCTGTTTTTCTTCGTTGTTGTTGGTATTTTTTGTAACGGTCGATTCGCCACTATCAGCTGGAGCAGTTCGATTCCCACTACAACCAATTGGCAGCTTACGCTTTTTGCAGCTAATCGTCATCTCGCTGGGTGGATGGCCGTTTGCCGGTGTCTCGGAACTGCTATTTTCACTAATATGGTTTGTGTTGCCACTGTGATCACTATTTGGTTCGTCGTGCAAATGACTATCAAGATTGAACCGTTGTTTTATGTGATTTTTATATTTGTAATTATTGTTATTGTGCTCGATATCATGTGAAGACTCTGAGAAATTTCTCATTCGGACCGCCCTTAAAATATTCTCGCTGTGATGTAATGGCGTCTGATGAGCTGGGACGTCATGAGCCGAATCGAAATCATGATTGCTGCTATCATGGTGAAGCGAGGACGGAGCTGTTGATGTTATCACTGGTGCTTGATGAGGTTGATTACGAAAACTTAAATCCTTCACATCGTTATGATCGTTGCTGTTACTATGCTCAAAATCCGATGTTAGCATATCCCGCAGCTGAGATAGTGGCCCAGTTTGATGATAATTATGCGCAGGTGGACTACCGCTTGAGGCACTGATCGTATCCGCATTACAACGTGTCTTAAAACAATCACCTGAAATTTCATTTATCAATTTTTATTCTATTGAATTTAAAAAAAAAATTTTTTTTTCTAACAATAAAAAAAACATGAACAAATTCTATGATGCACTTGGAAATTTAATTTAAAATGAACGCCAAATTAATATAATTTTCCAGCTAAAACTAGTCCTAGTTCTATAAATTATCGAATGCATAAATTTCTTTAGAAGTTTCTTTTTTTGTGTGTGTACCATATATTTACTTACTTTTAATCAACTCATCGAAATGCTCCTTTAAATGGGTCACTAATTGGCAGCATACATCCTGCATGTGTCCCTCGTATAGAAATTTTGCCGCTTCTTTCATACAGTCCATATAGCCGAGTTTATATTCGATTTCTTTGTGAACATAATCATTCTGTAAATGCTTCAAATGTCTGATGGCCATTTCAATTATTTCTGTTTTCTCTATTCGACCTCGACCCTTGCGTTGATATTGTGGCGGTATCAGTCTTGATAAGTCCGCCAGACACGAATTCATTCTGTCACGTCTTCGTTTTTCAATAATACGATGTGATAATGGATCTTGCTGCAAATAATCAAAACAAAAACAAATAAATTAATTAACATTTCAAATATGCCATATTATTATTCGAGAAGAAACAAGATTCATTTTAGTTGAATTTTATTTATAAGCGAAATAAAATGGAGACAGATACAGAAATAGTGAGAGAGAGAGAAAGAGTGAGTGATGAAGAAAATGCGCAAACAGTTTTATTTATTTGTAATTCACATTTTTAATAATAATAAGAAAAAAAGCTTCTTGATCGTTTATGGAAAGTGTTAAAGGAAATTTTTCACGCAAAAGTTTTGTAACTGAAACCACAAGAAAATACGTTCGATATTTTTTAACAGAACACACTTTATGCGTTAGAATGCCAGTCGAAACGTAAAGGCAATTTGAAGTAACGCTCAATGGCCATTGGTGGAGCATACCGGACTTTTCGTGTGGACGTTATCCTTATTGAAACTGGATTTATAATAACCTATGCTTCCCCAATAATCCACTCTATAATCCATAAAGCAAGTTATATCCACCACCTACTCAAAAAGATATTTGACCCTCGTTTCCTTAATGATCGCTGAATTGGAAACAGATCCGTTCACCTTTTCCAACTTTTGTTCACAGGCGCTGCTGTCGATGCTCACATAACATCATTTGCTGTCATCCAGCTTGTTAGCGTTGAATATCGTGAGGTTAAGTGTGCACGGAGTTGAAAATGTAATTAATCTTCTCAAACATCGTAGAGTGAATATTTTTACAGATCGTCTTGCAACCTTGGAGACTATTCGTGGCTCACAAAATAATCCGGTGCTTAGTGATATTCGGCGTAATCTAGTAAACAATGCTATGATCAGCATCGTCCTATTCCCACTGAAATACCAAACTTGCTGCATCTACTAAGCAAATGGCATTTAACATCTTTAGCCATACGAAGACATATAGACTGGACCGAAGATGGAAGATTTGTTTCTACAGGTTGGCCACACATCAACCACTATTTCAAAGTTCTGGGTAAGAAAACTTAGAAGTCGGATTGGACAAAACATTGGGCCTCTTCGATGACCAATCTCGTCCGACCAATCTCGTCCAACCCATATGACCAATCTCGTCCATTTTCCATATTTTAACTGAATGCCGCTTAACACAGAATTTCTTTTTGAATAGTACTCCTCCCATTGTGGAACTTCTAGACCCACCAGCTCCTTTCCCAAGTTCTCTTTTTAATTTTCAAAAGGAAACTAATATGTTCCATAAAATTTAACCACTTCTGATTGCTTTCTCCAACTAACTATTGTACAATTTGAAAACTTCACTTACTTAGTCAATTTAACAAAATTCGTGAAAAAAATGTTCTTAAAACAATAATAATAAAAAAATAAAAACGAATTTAAATTATTTTTAAAGTTGTGTTAGAATAAGAAAAGTTTCCATTTTCTTTTTTTCGACCGCATTAGTTCAAAATTGTAAGGACATTGCAAGCAAAAACAAAGGTAATTAACAAGATAATCTCATCTTGAGCAATATATAATTGTTCGAAAATATATGATTTTGCCTTACATTTTGGTTTAGATCTGAAACTTGGTGTTTAAGTTGATGTCAGCTTTTTCTGTTCTATATTAGTTATTAACCAAATAAACTCGTTTATTTATAACGAATAAGAAAATTCGCTTACTCTGGAGGTTTTTCCCCGTCTTCCTGGCGCATATTCAGCATCGTCCTCACTGTACGCAGCAGCCGTAGCTGAAAAATTCAATCCTGATTCGCCACAGTATGGAAAACCCGCCACAGCCACTTCGCTAAAAACGAACATTAGAAAAAATATTTTTATTATTATAATTGTTGAAATTTTTAAATAATTTAAAAATATTTTCTAATATAAATAAATATGGTCAGTTATGTGAGTACAATTATTATTTTCTTTATTTTAAGACATTGACAGAAAAAGATTTCTTCATTTTTTTTCTTTACAAACGGATTGCATATAAAAGATATTCTTTTAAAATATTATTATTTAAAATAGGATTTCAATTTTTCGTAACCAGAAATTTAATCTGGACTACTGTGCACTACAGGATCAGATGTCTGATCTAGAGTTTTGGTAAAAAAGAAAACATCTTTCCAGGCTTCGAGTTGATGCTCTCCAATTTTGTATACCAGAACCTTAAGTATTACTGTTCTAGGTTTTGATTCCAATACAGATAGTATGTGTATACTCGTGTAACTGCGCCAATTTGGACTCCTATAATTATAATAACTTGAGTCGTAAATTATTCCTTAGGGAAATTGTTAGTATTAATTAAATTACGAGGGTGACTTGAAAAGTTTCCGCAATGGTAGCTTAAACAAACTATTGAATTTTTCGTAATCACATTTTATTTTAATAGAATCCGCCCTTAGCTCAATACACTTTGTTCAACGTCTCCTGGAAGTGGTTTTCTGCAACATTCTCAAAATACCTGTTTACATCCTCACTATGGTATGTTCATCCGACGGGAATTCTCTTTCCAGACAAAAATATTTTCTAGTTTCGGGAAGCCCGATAGAGTCAAATCTGTCCAAAAAGGGGGATGTTGAACGATTTGGGACTTTAATTCCGATAATTTTGATGCTGTATTTATATTATTCAAATGCCTTTCATAGTAATGGCCGATGATAATTTTTATTCCTTTGTAGTAAATTAGAAAAGTCCGTTTTGCATCCCAAAAAAAAACCTGTGTCATCACCCTTCCAGCGGATGAAATTTTATTCGATTTCTGTTTAGATTGCCTTTTCATTTCTGGAGGATAATGATGAACCCAAGTTTAATTCGTACTAATGGAAAATCTTTTTAAATCCATTAGATTTTTATTAAAAAATTATAAAACTAGCGGATGATTTTCAGAATCGAATGCATTTTTCATCTCTGCTTTTTCAGACCTAATTCATCGTGTTTGTTTTGAGGCAACCATTTATGTGAGATACCTACAACTTCGTTAATTTCATCCACCTTTATTCACTGGTCTGACAAAACAATGTCATGCAATTTGTCCACGATTCATAATGTAGTGTGTGTTTTTAATAATCCTGTACGTGGTCCATCAGTTGTATATTTCCTACAGCGTTTAAAGTCGAAAACCCAAAAACAAACGATGGAAAATGATAATGGTGATTTTCCGAGTACACTATCCAACTTTAATTTTATATTCTTAACAATTTTGTCTTCCAATTAAATTTTTTTCTCTCAATATTTACTATAACAAGTAAAGGTGCTGACAGAGTGGACACTCAAAGTGGAGCTTTTTCATACGAGAAGTAAAATTCGGGCTGTCAGAATGAATGCTAGAAAATGGCGCTGAAATTCTGTTTTTCATTCGTGATTTAATTTTTAAAAATCTACTTTTCAGTCTCGTTATTCATTTGTGTTTATAAAAGTGAAGTCAAAAGTAATTGATTCGTCTGTTAAAGAGTATTTTGTTGTTTCTCGTAGTGTTTAAAATGATTTTATGAAAGAAATAGAATTTGGAAAGCTTCAAATAGATTTAAAAAGCAGCTAATAGCCGGTCGTTAGCGTACTGGACTACCATCCAAGGGCTCGTGTGTTTCGAATCTGACTGAGACATGGTCCAACGCTAATACCCCCCCCCCCCTCTTCCCCACCTCCAAAAAAAGCAGTTTTCCCTTCCATTTCTACTTTAATTTCCTTATTCCAATAATAAATTGTTATGCCGCCAAAATGGCCTTTAATGCGGTGCCGCTTAAAATATGTATTTCAGTACTAATGTTACTATAAAAAAAAGGAACTAATAATCAATAATAATATTATTGCCATAACTTTTCCCCTAAAAGACGGTTGTGGTAATATTTGTTTTTCAGGTCCCTTTAGAACAGGGCGACAAAAAACTACGCTAATAACAATGTCAATGTCCATAATTTAAATCACAAAACATCAAAAATCTTTAACGAACTGATATGAACAGTACAGAAAATAATTCAACAAAACTTTTCGAAACTGTTTTCAACAAAACTCTTCGAAGCGAGAAAACTCTTCGAAACTGTTCTCTCGCATTGAATCTGCATTGCTCACCGCTCCACTCGGCATCTATTCTGACATACTTTGTATGAAAATGTATGAACCGAGTTTTGTCGCATTGATTAGTTTTTCTCGCGGTTCGGCTCCGTCCGCTTTGAGCGTCCACTCGTTGGAGTATAAGCATAGGCAATTGAAGCGCCAAGTTGAAGCCAACAAACGGAATGCAATCATAAGGCACAAATGCATACTGCTGAAAGGCGTCGATTTCAAATGGGGGCAGTTTTATATTTGTACATATTGCTTTGGCGAACATTTTTAAAATAATAGTCAAAGTTATTTAAATTAATTAAATAACTCCGATGGATATTTAACTTAAAAAATTTAGAATTAGAAACTAAATAAAACTTAGTTTTTTTTGGTCATAAATTTATTTTATTTGCATATAAAAGTTTACCTTCCAAAACATGAAACGGTACTTCTACAATACTTACTATTCTAATTAAATTCTGAAAATATATCAAAAAATTAAATAGGATTATCGAATCATTTTTATGATGAGAAGTTTATTCACATCATTTTACTCAATGGAAGCAACTTTAGCTTTAAGTTGAAATAGTATATAAGCATTGAATTACTGTATAATATATTCACTGACATTAGTATAAAAATTCATAAATTCATAAGTATATTCTTATAAATAATTCATTTACATGATTTTTTACTATACTTACCGTAGATTATTCACGGGTACCATAATATAGATTTATATTAATAGGTACAATTTTTGACTACGTAAAAATATCAAAACAATAAAATCCCCATCGGAAAATAATCAGACGACCGTCATTGGCATGTGTCAATCTGATCACAACTAATCGCCATTTACATTCAATGTTGCACAATAATTTCTTCGTTTTTAAGCACTTAGAGCACTCGAAATCCAATTAAAAATTAGTTGGATGATAGGAAACTATGACCTTTATTCAAATAATTAGTTTTTAGTAATTTTTAATTTTCGCATGACTAAATGAATGCTACATTTTTTGTAAATAATTCAATATATTATTTTTTGAATTTATTTTTTACTAATTTCACCTCACATTTTATAATGTGAGATTCACTATAAAATGATTTAAACTACGATATCAAAAAATTGAACTGACCACGAACCTATTGTTTACATTCGATATGTCAAAACTGTTAATTTAAAGAAAAAAAATTACATGACCGATCAATTTGAAATTAGCAATATATTAAAATATTTGAATAATTTCACCATCTAGTGGTACGGTTCGGAAACTTTTCAATCTAACCTTATATTATGGTAATTCTTTTAATTTAGGTGTTTTTATTGTTTAAGCACCTGCAAGTGGATTATACTGAAAGGACAAATGAGAATGAATTTTTTATAGCGAATTACACAAGTTTACGTACAAAAGGAACGTTCAAGTAAGGATGGATTAATAATTTTGCAAAAATGTTTGCTCGAAGGAATTGGATATGACGGGAATTGAAATGCTTAGTTAAGGTCCAGAGTTCGATATTAAAATTTAAATAAGTAATTTATTGTCCAATAAGAGTTTGGAATATTTGTCAATTAAATCCATAAGAATTTGATAACGTCTCCTATGAGGATTCCCAGATAGTATACCTTATTGTAAATGGTAGCAGTTATATCGTTGATCTGAATAGGAGGTGAACATTTTTGGCGAAGAGTAAGGACCATGAGCATATTGACTTTAACTTTTCTAGAGGTAGGAATATTGGAAGTATAAATATTATTGTATACTACCTTGAGGAAGCCTAGTATAGATAGGGAGTAAATCAGAATAACCAAGGATTTTGAACTACTTAATAGGAGTAGTGTTATGAAAATTATGATTTGACGAATAGGAAAAAAGTAGAAGGAAGCAAAAATAAGCCAAAACAATTGGTCTACCAAAATTTCGAAATTGATTATAAAGAAATTATTAAGTTTACGTTCTTATTAAAGAATTTCATGTACATCTAAAAGTAAAACTTTTTATTTTGTCGATTAATTAAAAACAAGAGCTATTATTAAAACGATGTAATTAATCAGTAATATAAGAAGTATGACTTCTTATAAAACTAAAACCGTATTTCCACCTAACTAAAGTTCATATTAATTAATTATCGTTAATAAGAAGATTTAGTCATTTTTTTTTTTTTTGCTAAATAACTGTAAAATTTACGTAATTAAAATAATAATTTTCATTAATTTTTTCGAGCGTATTTTATTGCACGTGTCTGATATTATTTAATTGTGCGTTGTGATAAGAAATTCTATTTTTGCTATCTAATCATAAAATTTATTTTTTTGTTTTTTACATAATTTGTATTTTTGTTTTCGTTATAGTTTCCTGGAAATCTTTTTAGTGTATTCCAATTTCTTTAGAGATAAATGATTTAATCAATTTTAAAAATACTCAATATAAGTGATAATAAATTTTTTAATATCAAATTATAAAATTCAAACAGGCATTTTGCACGAGTATTTGAGAAAATTCAATTAAATCTCTTTCACTATTATATGTTCTATTTTTAGGCCTTTAGAAATTTCAAGTGTTTAATACTAATTTATCAGAGCAATCATAATCTGATATGAGTATACGTGTAAGTAATTATTTTGTTATTATTTTCCATTTAAATAATCTTAATATTGGCAATGATAAAATTATTTGTAAAGTATTTTTATTAACAAATACTCCTTAAAAATACTTTCTTTTAAAAAATAACATCATTCAATTTGGCCGCCCAGATCCTATTAGGTTATTTTTCAACCTAATAGGATCTGGGCTATAAACCAGCCATTATTTAATGGATGGTTGCTTTTAAATGCTTTAAACTTAGCCGATTGTCTACGTAAATATGATTTTTTTCGCGTAGCGACATCAGAAAAAATCCAACAGTGTCAAATCGAACGATTTGGGCGCCATTTGACATCACCAAATCTAAAAATTACTAATTCTGGGAAATAAACTTAGAATTGACGGCAACCTTCTTTATTTTCATTCAAATACGTGCCAGTGACACCTTCAGACCATAATGCACACCAGGCAGTTACCTTTCACGAATGCAATTGGTTTCTTACAGTCACATGTGGATGTTCAGATATCCATTTAGGATAATTTTGTTTATTTATGGATCCAACGAAAGAGAAATGAGCAAAACTGTTGAAGAAAATAATGTCCTCTTAAAGCACGAAACGTGACTACAGCAGAAGTACAAATTTTGTAAAAAGTTTTTACACTTTTAACACGTTGTCCATAATGTAAAATGGCGAACCTTAAACTAAACAAATGCCATCTTAAATTAACAAAATAAATAATCCTATATATGCGAATGCTTCAAAAATTATTGGATATTCATAGTCGGACTAATGACATTTTTTAACTTTTAAATAAAGATTTTTTATCGATAACAAGTGCATACATACAGCCTTAAAAAAAATGTTTCTGATTCACAGGAAAATCGTAAATTCTTAGCAAAATCAGAAATCAATAAGATAAAAAAAAACTGTTGGCTACCGTATCGTCCTTGTATTTTTTCATTCATTCATTTTAATTTTTGATTTGTCAAATATATGCCAAAACCACGTTTCTCTGAGAATAATTAAATTTAAATGCGCACCTTTCTGCAGCATCAATAGAAAAGATGCCGTTACACATTACTACTAAAAGTTGATTCTTTTTCGGTAAGAATAACTGTGGCGCTGCTAACGTTAAGGTAGTGAATTCTTAATTAGAATATCGTCGACTGAGTTGTGGTTATGAAAATAATTCCGTCGATGACGACAAGGTGACAGCCACGGAGCTGCAAAGCAATGCATTGCGATACAGTAGGCGGCCAATCGCTCAGCAATTATACAGCACAATTGCTCGGACGCAGCGCCACAGTCATGCATACAGATCGAACTGGCGATAAAGCGAAATATAAGTTGGGCCACAACAAACTCTTTATTACAGACACAAACCATGTGCATTTGTGTTTTTTATTGGGCGAGTATATCCCAATTGCTATGAAATGCTTCGCTTTTCAGGGAAATAAATAATCATGATTATGGTAGCCAAAAAAAAACGTGCTCGCATAATTATTTCTTTCGTATGCGTACAAATAGTTTTGTTTATAGTGTTTCGAAATCGAAAATAAAGACTTTTTCAATTAGAATTAGATCGTTTTAGCTAAAAATAGTTTTCCCCCCTTCTCTTTATTAACATCCCAATTAAGAAGAAATAATCACCATTACGAGTGGAGTAGTCAAAAAACATATATCAAAAGGGCAATAATCAATCGTTTAAAACTGTTTTAGTACTTATGGTTAATTTTATTAAAATAGTTTTTTTTTACTGAACGTTAAGTCTAATTATAGAAGTTAAAATCGTAATAGAAGGCAAATCCTGGTAACGACTGTTACGACATTTATCTTAAGTTTTGTGTAGTTATATATAAGTGAATATAATTGAATTTGGGTTGACACAAGATCGAATAATGAATGACTGCTTTAAGAACGGATGCAATTGAGTAATTAATTTCATTGCAATATTAGTTATTAACTAAAAAATTTCCATATGATAAAAAAAAAACTTTCCTCCAAATTGATTCCGATCCTTAACAATATTGAGACTATGATATTCCTTGTTATAGTAATATCCTTACCGTAACATATGCGACGATACAACCATCATTATACATCACAAAATCCTCCAATAGCTATCAATATCCTACAAATCCCCATCTACGCCTTAGAAATCAGGTTCAAACGGAGGAGAGTGGGGGTAAATAAGCAAAAATCTGCTTAGTTACTTCCACACTCTGCCGAGAACAGATTCCCGATATAACTCTAAAAATCCCACAGTACAAAAAATAAGCGTGCGTTACCTTGGACTCATTTTCGACAAACGGTTTACGTGGAGTTCTCATACGAAAACTAAAATGGGCTATATTAAATAATTACTACGGCTCCTAGACGGTAGGTCAAAAATGGCAACAATGGTCCGATATGGACTTACGGATTCGAACTGTGGGATTCGATGAAGTATTCTACAATCCCGAATCCTTCTAAAAATTGTTAATGCTCGCTTTTATGTACGAACTGTTATCCCTCGTGACCTAAACGTTCTATTTGTTGGTCTATCCTATTATCCTAATCCTTTAGCAAAAGAAAAGGTTCACACCCAACCTTCCATTATACATCCATCGACGTTCGAAACGGCAATGGCCTCGCGATTTTCTGAACTAATAAAATAAAATTATCTCGTTCTTGGAGAGACATCAATGGGTGTTTTCCCCTACATGTCTTCATGTCCTTGTATCTTCCCTTAAAAACAATTAACTTGGAAACTCTAATCATATATATTTTTATGTATTAAAAAACGTTCAATTGTGCATACAAATCCGTGGATACATTATTTTATCGGTTACTGGGTAATGCAATATGTAACGGCTTCAGGGCGAAAATCAATAGAATTTCTTCAATCATATAACTAGTGCTTGGTAATGCAGAAAGTAATCGGTTACATTTTCGGACATGATGTTGAAAAGTAATTTATATTGTAATGCAGATAAGAAGGCATTCTTCCTTACCGATAATGAATCTGTTATGGATTCGGTAAGCATTTAATTGCGAGCTAATTAAACATACCAAAATTCTAATTTACGCTGATGATATGGACATTTTTTCAAATATTAGAGACGTAAATAATAGAACTCACATTCAGGAGGATTTGTACATTTTTTAATTGTCTTTTACTTAATCTGGATAAGTTTAAGGTAATGACATTCTCACTTCTCGTATTTATGATTTTGATTTCGTAGGAACATAAAACGAGTGTAGTCTGTTGCCGGACACACGTGGGTGTTAGACTTGACCTCCCATTTCCACTACATTGTCACTAAAAGTAGTTTGATTTTAGGCTTTTGAAAAAACCTTGGTAGATGGAATTTTCTAGTTCTCGTAGATCGGCACATTTATATTATTCCCTTTTAAGACCTATTCTAGTATATGGTATGCCTCTGTGGTTTGTTTGGTCACCTTGTTATGTAATTTTGCAAAGTTCGTGTTAACAGATGTATAATAGATTGATCACCATAGACAACCACAGTACACAGGACCACCTTAATTTACTGAAAGGAATGTCCTTACTAGAAAAAAAGACGAATATTTCTTGATTTATGCTTTATTCATCAAGTTTTAACTGAAAATATTTGCACTTTCGTTTAAACGTATTAAAAATAAACTTGACAAGAGTACCTGTACTTCAGATTACGTCCTCTTTATGTAACTGTGGTTTGAACGAACCAATGAATTGCAATCTTATTACGTCAAAGGCCCTCACTTTTATTTTTGATAAAATAAAAAATATTCGATTTTCGCTGAAAAGTCATTTTTGTGATAAAACATTTCAGGATTCCGATCATATTAGTATTCTGAAAAATAAGTGGCCTGATAGTTTGGCGGAGAAAGGCTCTCTACAGTTCTGTACCCACTAAAATCTCGAACTTGCACCTAATGCTAACAAAATATCACTTAATATCATTAGCCATGCGTAGACAAGCAGCTTTCTTTCTAAGCCGTTTATCCAAAGTTCTGGGCAATAATATTTCTTAGAATTCGAATTGTCCTTCATGCAAATCCTGTTGTATTCAACATACCATTCCCCATATATCAAATGAATATCACTTAATCCAGAATTTTCAATAAGGATTCCTTCCACTGTAAAACTCCTAGACCCAACCACTCTATTTAACTTTCTTAAACATTTATATATATTCCAAAATTTTTTTAACAATCTATAACTTTTTTCTTTTACTAACTATTGGCTAGTTTTTTTTAAGGAAGCTGGCAACGCAAATCTAAAGGAGAAATATTTTCATGGTTATACCTCTGGATACAAACAAACAACCTTTCAAATCCCCAGCATTTTTATTTTACAACATAAATTGGACTTGATAAATTTGTCGTTTTTATATTTTAAAATAACCAAAAAAAAATATACGAGTATCTCCAATGGAAATATACTTTTCTTATAATATTATTTATTTACAGATCGTACAATTCCAGTATTATTGATAATATTTTTTTTAAATTGATATTTTATTATGTAATTATTGTATTAGCATTTTATGTTAGTAATTAAAAATAAACCCCAGAATGACATTATTTCTATTATTACCAGTATGACATAGAAAATTTATAACTGAATTCGAATATTCAATTTTGTTTAATATGTCGTTAACTTTTCTAGTACATAAGTTAACCTTAACCTTCCACGTTCTTATTAATAATCGTTTAGTTTACTGGCTTATCATGTTTATACGATACGAATTGATATTAGACGATGTTATCAGTATCAAGTATTATACATACGAGTACTGTGTTGATAATAAATGAATTTGATTTGATTAAAATTTTTACTATTTGGAAAATGTTTTACTCTGGCTTATCGTATGATTGAAAGTCAATTTTTGTTGTGTACTTTCTTATCGGGTACAAAGAATAAAACTTATTTGTCGATTTTTAGTCTGATTTGTCTGATAATAAATATCTAATCAAATTAAATTGTACTCCCAGTATCCACATGAGTAATACGTAAATACATTAGAAGCGTTTTCCATTCAGATTTAGTACAAATTTGCTAAGGATAAGCATGCGTAAATATTTAATGGATAACTTATGGACAATATTATATTCGTAAAATTTGAAATATTATAAGTTGTTTGTAGAAATATGAAAATCTAATTAATGTTAGTCGACGTGAAGAATTTTTTTAATAGGTTTTAGTAAATATTTACGAGAACTTGCGTAATACTTAACTATTATTAATTACAATTAAATTATTAAGGGGAGAGTAAAATTTTGTATAAAAACAGTAAATTTAATTATTTTTACTAAATTCGAGTGGATAGCTGATAAAAGTTATAATCGTACAAACTTTATTCAATAATATTTATTAACTCAATCTTGCCCAAATAATAATTTTAACCTGAATTAATTGTACTTTTTTTTGGTTCAAAATTATGGTTGAGATTTGTTTTTGTATTATTGGGTTGTCCAGAAAGTAATTACTTCATTACGAAATTACTTTCCGAACAACCCAATAGTTTATTTATTGGGCTTTTTTCTTTAAGTGAATCATTCAATTTGTCCAACTGATGACGGTATATTTCAGAATTGATCGTTGTGTTGCTCGGTAGAAGCTCAAAATTAACGATTCCTTTGAAATCCCATCAAACAGATAGCATAATCTTTTTTTTTAATGAATATTGGCTTTCTACTGCAGGATCTTTTGCGCTCAACATTGTTGTAGACAACCCATTTCTCGTTCAAAGTGATGAGAAGCACATCACAAACGTCAATGCGACGGCACAAATTTTTTTTCCGTAAGAAGATGAGGAACCCATATGTCGAGCTTTGAGATTAAACCTAGCCGTTTTATGAACGGTCGAATTCGATAAATTTTTTCTCTCAGCGATCTTACGAGTTGTTATTCGCCGGTTTACATCAATTAATACCATTATTGTGTCTTCCTCAGCTTCAACTGGCCTTCCAGAACGTGGTGCATCTTCGAGATCAAAATTGCCGGATCTAAATTTTGCAAACCAGTTTTAGCACTGACTCTCACTTAACACGTCTTCTCCATACACATCGGACAATTTTTTTCTTGATTGAATAGCATTTTTATATTTTCTATAGTAAAAAAGTAAAATATGCCGAAAATGCTGTTTTTCACTTTCCATATTTAAATGGGTATCAACCAAAAACTACCGCTCAGAATCAATCAAAGCAAGCCTTGCTATGTCAGCTGTCAAAATACATATGATTATGCGGTTTAAGTGTGAAGTTGGTTGTGAAAAAATACAATTAAGTCCTCTGTTGGGAAAAATTAGGAATTAGGAAATTACTTTCCGGACAACCCAATATTAGGAATTTGAGTTTTTAATTGCTCTAATTTGGTTGTTATATTGAATTTGGGTTCCTAACTAGTTTTGTTTTATAGTTAACGTTTAGGAAACTAACTGTATGAGTAGGCGAATATCACTTTTTCTTTTTAATGGCTGTTTAAGAATCTAATTAAGGGTCCCGACAGCTCAAGTCCCATAACTTTAGATTTATTTTTTTCTTCTAAAACATATTAAATTTTGGTAGAAAAAAACGAAATCTGAATTAATATATAAGTAAACATAATGATACTGACTTCACTGAGACAGATCTGGCAACATTGCGGCTTATCCTCCATGTGGGTTACTCTTTAATGGGCAGTATCTCGTTTAATGGCTATGGGACCCTAGCACTTATAGAAAGTTTCATCCTCCGTATGTACATACGCTTGGTGAATTCACGTGTTTCCTAATCAAGAGCACAAGTTTTCCAGTGGCATACAATATTTTTGGAAGGTCTAAAAGTTGTGGAAGGCAAAATTCACTCAGAGAAAACTGATGAAAATGTGGATCGAGCGGAGGCTCTTTTGATGTCAGATTAACATTATTTTTTATAAAGAAGTCCTAGAAAAAACCATGATAACGTTTCCTTTATCAGGGCCATCTCCATAATTTTTTCCTGTCCCCCAGCCCCTTATTCACCTGATCATAGTCCATATTGCTTTTTTTTTGTTCACCAAGATCAAAAAACACTTTGGTACTACTAATAACATTCACAAAACATTGTTACAGAGAAGCTATAGGCGATTCCAACTGAAGCCTTCCCGCACAGCTACGAAGAATTTAAAACAACCCCTCCGCCAATGTATATAGGCTTAACAAGGGAACTACTTTAAATGGGATAACATTAAAGTACAAAACTAAAACAAATTTGTTGCAAAAAAATAACAGTCTACACAAACGGTTCATGTATTTTTTATGTTTATCAGCAATAAAAAAACTTAATTTCAGCAATAAAAAAAAAAAACAAAATAAATAACGATAGTGACAAAATTTTTGGGAATAACTTTATTTCAAATACCAGTTCACGATTTACCAAACTGCCACATGACTCAGAGACATTGCATATACATCGTACATACATTATCACATTGTACAAGAAAGTCAATACATGCAAAGGTCCAGAACTGAGCATTAATTAATATCGAAATTTATTGAACATGTTTTACAATTATTGCTTTGAACCAATTTATAACGCCACGACCATAAGACCATTCAGGCTCATCGTAAAACGATCTGATCTAAAAAGTTTAATTTTCGGTTTATTTTTTATTTAAAAATTATTTTTGCTAATATGCATACAATATGTGTGTATATGTAGGTGTTATTGCCAAAAATATTTTTCCAAATAAAAATTGAACGGAAAACTTGTATTTTTTCCTTGCCAACAATTTTTTTTGACTAAAAATATTAAATAAAAGTTTTGTTTTGTTTTAGAGTTGTGAGCGTGCACTTGTTTTAATTCAATTACTAAATTTTTTCTTTATACCTTCAATAATAGTTATTCTAACAAAATAGACTTTACCTCCATTTTACAAGGACGAATACCACGAGCGATTGGGTATTTTTCTAATAAATTGACTTCGTCTAAAAATGTTATTCAACTTTTGGAAATTATCCATAATTAAATTCAATTATTATTCGACTACATAATTAATTCAAATATAATTAACAAGCATGTTGAAATTTCGTTAAAAGCCTCTTCTAATGGATAATAAAGAAAATTGCGCATTCTGATTGTCTTGATTTAGACAAATTATATTTAGTAAAATTAAAGACAATACAAAAGAGCATCCAAAAACTGCCCCCAAATGTTAGAAAATCTGGGTTTGTTTTAATTTGTTGTAATACGAATACAGTTGACACAGTTGGGCGATAGTTTGGTGTTTATAATTTATACTAAATGAAATTGGATTAAAATTTCACTCTATATAATATAATAAAATTTTTTGAAGGACTACAATGATTTCGGTAAAAATTTTGTAAAAGGTGCATAAATTTTACTAAAACAAAACTTTCATTTTAAGACCATTTCAAAATAGGAGAATAACATTTTGAAGAAACCTTTTTTAAGATCTGATATTGATCTACACAGACCGGAAATGAAACTTTTTATAACGAGATGCGCACAAATACTGGATAAAGGAAACATTTAAATCACGATGAACCATTTTGTTATGTAGTCCTTTTTCGATAACAAACTGTGGGCAATAAGGATGGCAGTAACAATATTCCCCAATTCGCAACTCATTAGTTGATCCGGTTCTCAACTGCATTTGATATTGGTAGCTTAACAAACAAAATGTCGAATTACATTGGGTTTCAGGTCATGCTGGTGTGCTCAATAACACCATCTCCAACGTCCTGTGCTCACCGGAATTCCAAACTTATCGATTAACTTACCAAATGACAATTAACATATAAGCAAATCAGTCTACAAAAAAACTACTACGAAATTCTGGGACAAGAAAACTCTTCAAATCAAGGAACTCGTCCGTAAAGCCATTCTTATGGTATTCGAATTACTATCTCTTATGTCTGAAACTTAATCCAGAATTTGTTTTTAAATAGAACTCCTTCCATTGTAGAACTTCTAGACCCAACCACTTTTTTTCCAAGTTCTCTCTTATGTTTCTAAAAGAATCCAATGTGCTTTATAGAATTTAACCACCTTATAATTGCTCTCTCCATGTTATGTTCCACCAGTTTTATTAGGTAAAGCTGGCAATGGCAACACAAACGAGACGAAATCGTAAAATGGACTCATAGTCTTTGCACCGTAAAGACACCCCTGGCACATGTCTTATGCCAGGAACACACATCTAATATCGGTACCACGTAGTATCGACACTACGTTGAGTACCATGTATGTGTCACCTAATACCAGCTAAATACCATCTGAAAAAGCTGGTATTCAATAAACGTTCCTGGTATCGATAGCACGAATTTTTTCGTAGTTTCCCCATACACTACCTCGTATCTGCATTGCTCTATACAAAAACCTGATACATTTACTGACTTCAGCGCCGTGCTCTCATACTATTACTGTAGCGGAAATTAGAGGAGCTAAAATTGACATCGTTTTGTTTGGTTGCTTATAGGAAGGGAAAATTACATTTTGTTTTCAGTTCATAATGCGATTTATTTACATTAGTTTGAAACTAAAAATTATTAACAATACCGTTCGTCCAGATCGGCTTTAAACTTATATTGTAGGCTAAAAGTTTATTCCTTAGTATCAGTTTTGATCGATTATCTAGTCTAATAAGCTATCAATGTGTGTTCCTTTTTTTTAGTCCATTGTGAGGATGCCAAGTAAGACGTTCGTTCTAGGTGTAATGCAAAGATGGAGCTGATTTCAGCAGACTGATAGCTTTTTTTGTTATCATATGGCATTCTTAGAAAGGCGCCATACAATCAATATCGGTATGAGAAACGTATCAGCGAAATGACTGCCGCGCTTGGTAAAACTTGCCCAAAAACGTGTTCGTATAAAAACTTAGCTGGAGTGTTTGGATATTTTTAAGCATAATCGAAATAAATTTTTGCGTCGATTCATAGATTTGGTTGAAAAAAAATGGATTCACTATTTTAAACCAGAAACAAAAGTTCAGTCAAATAATGGACATCTACTGGTTTTTTTTGGCCTACGAACCTGCACCAAAGAAGGCCAAAAAGGTTCTATCGACAGAAAAGGTTATGGTACTGTTTTCTGAGACGCACAAGATATAATTTTTATAGACTATCTTTAAAAAGAAAAAATGTGAACAGGACAGCATTATAACGACTATCTTGAAAAGGAAAAAATGAGAACAGCACTCAGCGATTATTTTCTATTTCCGATATTTTTTAGATGGGATAAAAAAGATAAAAAGAAACGTTGGACTTAGTGTATCGAGCTAAAAGAAGACTATGTTGATAAATAAAATGAATTTTATACAAAAAAATATATATAAAATGGTCAAGGTCAAATAAAAATTGTATTTCGACTATCACCTCTTAAATTACTGATCTTGTCACCTCCAATCAGATTTTTATTCAATTTACTTTCATGAGAAATAAGTTTAGACTTTTGTATAGTATGCATGCTACGAGTATTATTAAAAAATTCTAGTTTTGATTGTATAGTTTTGAATTTATTGATGGTAAAAATACTTTTAGATAATTAATGATGCTATTCGAAAATTCACGTGCAATAAGGGTAACCACGAACATGATGAAAATATTACAAAAACAATGTGGAATATTCTTATTTACGGGAATGTTTGATAAGCTATTTTCGTATTGAATGCGTATTATTTTCGAATTAAGTTCCGAAGGAGGGCATACTAAATGATGCAAAACAAAAACGAACACAACACATCATATTAATCGTATTTATTGTGTAAATAAGTTTTTTTTAGGTGACAATGCCATCGCGAAAAGAAAGTTGCTCACACGATATGTATGGTCAAAATAACGCGTTTACTGATCCAATTGACGAACGAATTAGTATATTTTTCAGAAAAATCACTCTCCCAGTTCATGAAACACATTCGTCGATAGCTTTCGGACAAACGCGAGACGAGATAGTTGGCCACAAATTGACGCCAGCCGTGATATGAATGTTTGAATGGTGCCCGATAAGTTTCGTGAAAGGTGAGTAATTTTTTTTGAAGAAGAAGACGAGAACATAAATGTTGAGTTTACGACGATGGGGAATTGGAGCAATGGCAACGAAATCCACCGACCACAACCGTAACCAAATTGGCAGTCACAATAGAAGCGAATACAACGACTAACAAACTACTTACGAGGCAAGTCAGTAGTGGCGCACAGTAAGTAAACAAATCCGCCAGGAGATCGGTAAAAGGGAGAGAAAATAGCGACAGCAATTCCGCTTACCACAGTTCAGGTGTTATAGCACTGGTATTCGTTTAGCACTTTTATTGTCTACTGCTTAGAAAAATATTATTTCCAATTTTATCAAAAAATCCAGAAAATTTACGAACCCAATTCTTCCCCCCTCGAACAAGTACTCTCAGCGAAGGTGAAAATATTTGTACACATTTGTTATTGTATGGCGACTAACCGACCGACCAGGCCATCTTGATATGAAATTTTCATTAACAGTCACTCCCATTATGCATACACATTTGCACATCGTCAATCCGAATTGGTTCGACATTTTTATTAATGATTTTTGATAATAGCTACGATCTAAAAATAAAACTTTTATGAATGGGGGGGAACAGGCGTCCCGGGGAATTGATTGTTTTAAATTTGTTCGCTTCGAGGCATTGGACTCGAAATAATTTTCGCCAACTTTTCTCATCCAATATCAACTGTAATGAAATTTCAATTATGCACTTACGTCTCTTAAGATAAACACGGCGCCATCACGTTGAGGCAAATTTTTTTACAAATAATTTCAATTTTCAACATTTTTCTCTTGCTTAGTAATTTGCTTGATGAGTTCAGTTTATTTAATATAATTAAATGCAAACATTTTGAAGCATACTATAACGGATAAAATTTACTTAACACTATTCGTTGTAATGTGCAAAATTGCTGAAAGGATGTTTGTTTTTTGTTGCTAAATAAAAATATTTACACTTAAGAGATTCTTAACTGACATACCGAACTAAGAAAAATTCCTAGATTTTTCAAAAATTTTATTCTATTTTTGTACGTCAACATTATTCCCTTCAAAGTAGTTCCATTGTTTAGCTATATACGAGTACATCGGCGGAAGCGTTGTGTCCACTCTTCCGAATAGTGCTAAAAGGCTTCAGCTGGAATCGCTATCAACTCCTTGGTTAGGCTCCTTTGGATGTTTTCGACAGTACTACGAAGACGTTGTTTCAAATGTGTTTTGATCTTGCGGCACAAAAATAATTTACACGAACTTATATCAGGTCAATAGAGGGGAGGGGCTGGGGAACCACAGCAATTCCTTTCGATGGAGATGGCCATCGGAACCACAGCAATTCTTTTCGATGGAGATGGCTGGGGAACCACAGCAATTCCTTTCGATGGGGACGCATGACAGTGGGGTTCGCCATGGTGGAGCCAAATGTCTGTAATGTCCGATTTGACGCGAAGTTTTACTTTTTTCCGAAAAAAAGTCCTTTTTATAAAGCAGTACTTGAAAAGTTCCACATTTTCATCAGTTTTCGACGTTGAAGGCCTGCGTATACACGGGTTCGCCTTTCATTGCTTCCCGGCCTTCAAAAATGCTCTATGCCACCGACTTATGATCTTAATAGGCTTTTTCGCCGTGCTTAACGCAATATTTGAAGGTACATCATTGCTGCGAAATTCACTTATTACGGTCCATAGGGTCGTTTAGTTATCGCACGACGTTGGTAGGACTAACGTTCGAGCTATGAGGAAGGAAAGTCTGCAGTGTTGCCAGTTCGTTCTCAGTAATGACATTCTTATTACTTTTTTTCCGCATCTCATATTTAATATATTTGAAAAAATTAGCAGGATTATCTTTTCATCTGCACATGCTGATTTGAATTTTGAAAGAATAATTATAATATATTACTAAAAAGCCTAATTTGATGTACTTGAAATTATAATCAGAGCTTTAAAAAAGGGTTGTAGTATTTTTTTATAAATTTTGTATTATTAAATTTTAATTTTTAAAGAATTGTTTTCTTAATTAAAAAAATTATATATTCCCGTTCATAATTAAATAGCCGTAATTAAAAAAGTTATTTGAGTGCATCTTTATTTGCTTTATTTGCGAGGCAATATTATTCACAGTAAAATATATTAAAACATATATGCAGAAGAACAGGACAAGGACAAAGACGATCAGAAAATCCTTAAAGCAATTATATTTACAGAATTATTTCTTTAACAATTATAATTACGGAATAATGATTCTTAAAAAAAATGAAAAACATAAACTCAGATGTCATATGGCTCCAGCAGAATGGCGCTACTTTCCATATAGTATTAATCTCACAAAAGTATCGATTTATTGAAGACACGATTTGGCAACAACGTGATTTCACGCAATGGACCTGTTATTTGGCATTCAAGATCGTGCGATTTGACATCGCTCGATTATTTCTTTTGGCGATTATTGCGAAGGCGGTAATGAGCGAGTTTTAGCGATGATAGAACAGGGAATTTACTTGAAAAAGCGTTAAAAATCTACGTGGATCAGATGAGCTTTGTCAAGAATAATTTTTTTTGCCAAAATTTAAATTTCTGTTATTTTACTTTTAAAATTCTCTATAAAAATCATCAAAATAAATATTTTTTTTTTTAAATTTTATTGATATCTGATACTACTACATAGTAATTAGCAGATTTAGATAACTTTATTGATCCCCTTTATTATGGGGAGTAAATATCCATCGAAATAAATTTCACCTGTTCACGTGTACACACACCCAATAAGCGGATGTAAATTAAAGTCGTTCTAGGTAATGAAGTGCAGGATAGTCCTCAAAACAAGGGGATAAGCATGATTGGAAAGACGACAATGAAACTTTCTATAACAAGACAAAGTCATATCGCGACTTTAAAATTACGATGAAAGGGAGCATCAACAAGGCTTAATAGATTCCTAGAGTTCTTGTCCGTAAGTCCATATTGGTTTTAAATTCTATTATAAATAAAAAGTTTATTTTTTGGCTTCTGTTTTGATCGATTGTCCAGCAATCTAAGTAGTTGTAGATAATGTGTGTTAGTTTCAAGTCTTTTTAGCCTCGTGTCAGGGTTCCAAGTAAATAGTTTGTAATTTTCATCTTAAATATGAAAAAAATACTATTTACACATTTATTTATTATCAAATTAAATATAACAATATAAAAATCGGTCTTTTTTCGAAAAGCCTCCCTTACGTTTGATGGCAGTTTCTATAATTCTAGGAATTCAATTGATCAGTTTTTTCCAGCGTTGCAAAGGAATAGTGCACAAGTCAAAATTGACTTATGGACTAGAATTCTGAGCGCTCTTAGGGAAGCATCACAGTTCAAGTTGGTAAGTCCATATTGACATTGTATAAAAACTCTTAGTTGTTTATAGTAATTTTTCTAGAAGTTGAAGTGATTGGAGGTATTGTTTATTTAGTTCTAGTATTTTAAATCTTGTGTGTGGGTTTCATGCAAGCGTTTGACTAAGTTCAGGTCTAGGTTCCGAACTTCAGTGCCTTGTGGTATTTCTCTAACATTAAAATATATTGCGGAGAGTAAATGGTTCACGGCGGAGAGTAAAAGTTACGTGGACACATTTCCGTTCGTGCAGTTTTATTACTAGACTTTTAAAAAATACAGAAACAGTCTTTACAGAAATGTTCACTAGACTTGCAAAGTGAAATTAAATAAGAGAAAGTTTATTTAAAATATTTTATTACTGAAAAATTTGTCGAAAATACACTTTTAGTGCCATCAAAGCTAAACGCTACTTACTTTAGAATGGAGTCCCTCCTCCCTATTACTTACTGCGTTTAACAATTTTTAAATGAGAAAATTATTCTGAATTTTACAATTGAATTCTCTCAGTATTAATTGTCTTTTGTAATTTTACCTATTGTAATAAAAAAAAATCCAATATTATAATATACGAGTATATAAGATTCATGCGTCCAAAGTAGCAAGTCGATAATATTTTTGTTACGTACAACCCTATTATTAGATTTAAAAAAATCTTGTTAATATCATAAATTTTTTTATTTTTTTTATTTGACAGGTTTCATTTCTACATTATACATTATGACACATATACACATAGTCATGGGACACAGTCGCTCCTATGGAGCATATAGCGGCACAGAGAATACACATCTCTAATTGGTGGTAGAAGGCTTCTGTTTTGTTGGCGTCATCATCTACTTCGGTTGGGGCACTACACGATGGTGATCTTTCGGAACTTCGAGTGGAGCCTGGCTGTCAGAAGGCGGTCGGAGACCGGTTTGTAGCCCATGAGAGATCTCTTTTTTTTGCGTTGGCCGATAGGATCAATCCGACTCCACAGTGGTGGCCGCTGTCGTTGCCGCTGTAGATGAAGTGTTCACCCGTCTGCGTTGTTCGATGAAAACCAGATACTTTTTTTGCCTGAGGTACGGTCCGGTTGATTCTTCTTGTGCTGTTTCTTGATAAGGTGGTTTTTATAGCTTGCGGCTTATCAGGCCAGCGAAGTAACCTCCAGTGACGTTGGGGGACCCTACGGACTACATATAAGGTTTGTAGTCGGCCTATCACCCCTGCACCATGCCGAGATGGCGGCAGCGGGAATCGAACCCGCTACCTCCGAGTGTGAGTCGGTCGACACACACACGATTAAACCTGCGGCACGCGGTGTTCCCAAGCGGTCACCCATCCAAGTACTAACCACACCCAGCCTGCTTAACTTCGGTGATCGGACGAGAACCGGTGGATCCAGGACGGCACAGCCGCAGATAATATCATAAATAGTAGTAATAAAATTAATTAAGAATAGTTATCATAGTAGGTATTGTTGATTCTGGTATCCAAGCTTAATCATTATAGTGCTTTGACAGAGAGAAGGGGGTTTATTGCCCAGAATCATTGTATTGCAGCATCATACGTGTATAAAAAGTGCACTTTCAGTTAATAAAATGTCTCTAGCAGAGTTTCGTAATCATGGGGATTGTATAATTGAAAAGCGAAAACATAGAATTATGCGAATCGTAATCGATGGAGGCGGCATGTATTTCTATAACATGCGGAAATTTTAAAAAAGAATTTTTAAAGTAACAATTTTAGAATGGATCTTATAACAAACAAAAAAAGGCTAATAAAAGTCAAATAAAATGTTAACTTAAAGGTTCATGTAACATGATTGGTAACCCGATATTAAAGACTTCATCTTGGTTTACAGTATACAAGCATGGTCAATGTTATTGCGAAACATGCGTGACTTGTACTCATAATCGATAAAGAATGCATATTGCTACTCGGGACGATAAGGCCCAATAGTAAATGTTAGGTCACACTTAAATTTACTCAAATAAAACGAATACAGAGTTTCCAGTGTGGGAAGGCTTTGTATAATCATACAGTTAGCCTTAGAATCATAGCACTTCCAGTATTATTAATGCAAATTAGTGAAGAATTACTCACTTGGAGAATGTGCATTTTATTGATTCATTTTGCTCCGGTTAATTTGTTTCGTTTTGACAATAAAAGTCAAAATTAAAAAAAAAATTTAAAAAAAAAGTTTAGTTTTTAAAATGTTTATAAACATTTTAATCTTTGTCATAATTTATTCTCCAGTTTCCATCTTTAGAGGTGCGATTGTAAATTTTCGAAAGACTTTTCATTTAAAGCGACCAAGAGCAGCGATGTAGCCCGCCATTGTCTATATTTCGGAGCCATATACTAAAGTCGCCAGAATTAAGGTCTTATTTATCTTCAACTTGGATGCACGTGCAATTATTTGGAACACAATGAAACGTTATACAATTTGTGCTTCAAAAAGTAAAGTTGAAAAAGCACACTTAAAATTCAGAGCTCTATAAAACTATATTGTTCATTATATTGCTTAAACCTTGACATTATTCATGCTCACCACAAGACTTCTTGCAGGACTCCATGCTTTTGAGGTTATTTTTTAAGTCTTTTTCGTACATTTCGGGCTGTAATTTGACCATTACTTCGCATAGCCTTATAAGAAAATGGCGTCAAATTGCACGATCTTGGGGATAATTGACATAATAAAATCTCGAAATTAAGCATCCTGGAAACTTTTCGCGCAATAATGTCAAAATCTCTCATATTGTGTAACCTGCTTGTTGAAACTACATACGATCCCAATTAAATTCTTCAAGTTCATACCAAAATAAGTCGTTTATTACACGTCCACAGCGCTCAGAATTAACAGTAACGAAGTACATGTCCAACAAACAGTAACGAATCACAGGCCCAATGACACTTTCAGACCAAATGCAGATCAGAGAGTCACTTTTCAGTAATTAAGACCAATAATGCCTTCCTTACAGTCAATTGTACGTTTTCAGAGCCCCATAGACGAAAATTTCGAGGGAGAATTATGACGAAGCACAATCTCCTCTTAATTTTAACGTGTTGTCCTTAATAAAAATTACAAATCCTTATCTAATCAAATGTAAGGTAGCATATGACGTATATATTTAACAGTTGTCAAATGACAGTACCGTATTTTATCAGCGAAGAAATGTGTGCTCAAGGTAAATAAGCAATGGGAATAAATACGGCAATATTTATTCAATGTTTTTTTTTCTCATAAATATTTTATATATACGTGTACGTAGATAAAAAATTTAAAAATTTCATTTTTAGAGTAAATACTTTAATACTAGTCGCTTATAAATTGACACTATAAGAATAATACTTGTCAATTTTTCTACAACCAAGTTTCAAAGCTGTGATCAAATAAATGCTACAGTATAGATTCATCGTCCTGATTTTAAAACTGAACCGTAGCTCCTTATATGTAACTGCATCCTGATAACCAAGCTTAAAAAATCTTTGAAATATGTTAATTGATATAGGCAGTGGTGGGAAAAAGGATTAGACAAAATAATTAATTATTATATACATCAGGCTATGAAAAATCAGTGTAGTCATATTATTTTTGTTTTGTTTTTTAAGGGATTTTTCCGGTTTGTTGAATAAAGAATATATATAGAAAAAAAACTGCAAAATAACAAAAAATTAGTGGTTGCCTCTAAATTTAACACTTGAAGAAAAGCTGGAATATTCAATTATTTTAAGTTTATTGCACTTGTTCACTGAAAAATGACGTATTATTTTTATTTATTATTTATTTAGTGGCATCACAGCCCATTGACGTTTTGAGCCTCGTCAAGAAGAATTCACTAACTTTTTCGTGTTGACTACTTGTTCGCATCAGTTTCTGAAACCGAGGCTTTTTAGGTGCTGCTCAACGCAAATCCTTCCACCACGGGTGGCTCATTTATTCTTTCTGGTTTCCCAATTCTGTTTCCACAGAAGATTCTTTTTGATGGTTCCTTGGTGTAGTCGAATACAATCTATAGAATACATTTCCCATTGTCGGTATATGCCTTTTTTTGGACGCCACTGATATGTAACGGTTAAACCTATTTTTTTTTTTAAAACAATCAAAGTGACTAATTCTGTTGATAATTTATAATGTTGCGAAAGAAATTCTTCACAGAAAGTAATCATTTTTATTGGTTTTTTTTTAATAATAATTATAATTACGGAATAATGAATCTTTAAAAAAAACATGAAAAACATAGACTTAGATGTCATATGGTTCCAGCAGAATGGCGCTACTTTCCATATAGTATTTATCTGGCAAAAGTATCGACTTATTGAAGACATGATTTGGCAACAACGTGATTTCACGCAATGGACCCGTTATTTGGCATTCAAGATCATGCGATTTGACACAGGTTGATTATTTCTTTTGGCGATTATTAAGAAGATGATTATGAGTGAGTCTTAGCGATGATCGATCGGGGAGTTTACTTGAAAAAGCGTTAAAAATCTACGCGAATCAGCTGAGCTTTGTGATATATAATTTTTTTGCCAAAATTTAAATTCATGTTATTTTACTTTTAAAATTCTCTATAAAAATCCTCAAAAAATATATTTTTTTTTAAATTTTATTGATATCTGCTACTACTACATAGTAATTAGCAGATTTAGATAACTTTACTGGGGAGTAAATATTCATCGAAATAGATTTTACCTGTTCACGTGTACATACCCAATATGTGGATGTAAATTAAAGTCGTTGATGGTGGTTTCTAACATAGGTAATAAAGTGCAGGATAGCTCCCAAAATAAGGTTGGAAAGACGACAATGAAATTTTCTATTTATTACCTAGCGTCATATCGCGAGGGACATCGATAATTTTACGTAGTATTTTTAACAGGAGTAATTAGATTCGACGGGAATTGCAAGGCTAATAGATTCCTATAGTTCTAGTCCGTAAGTCCATATTGGTATTTTTTTTTTAAAGAAACAATCAAATTCACTAATTCTGTTGATAATTTATAATGTTGCGAAAGAAATTCTTCACAGAGTAATTTTTTTATTGTATTTTAAAAAAATAATAGATTTTGTTATGAAAATGTTAATAAAATCAAAGGAAAAAACATATTGCATCTAGTTTAAAATGTGTTTAATTTGTAAATCCACTGACTACTGATAATGTTAGGTATTTTGATAGGAATTATCGCTGCACAAATAACAATTATCGTTAGAATAATCGAATCCAGTTATTTACATAAATTGCTTCAGCAAAAATTTCATACGTGAATGGCCAGATATTGTTTGTCGCTTGTTGAGAAGATGAGGGGAGGAGTGAATAGAAATTGTGGACACGTGTGGGTAAGTAGGCGTCGGTCAGACTTACATGGAGGGGTGTTAATACATTGTAGGCAATGGCGAGTATTGGATACGCAACCACATACAGTGCAGCAGGCTGATTCTATAGTAAATAAATACAAAATGCCAATAATTAGGATCCCCAACTTCACTACACATTCCCACCCATAGTTGGGGTATATAAAGTTACAATACAACTCGCATGTGCGCTTTTGAAGTATAAATTATATAGTACAGACTACAAAAATCCCGAACTATTGTAGAAACAATTTAGCCATTGAAGGTAATTTATAACGAAATGCGACATCGACCGATTATCACACAAACGCTTGCTAATGAATCAGTTGAGTTCGTGTTAATTAGCGTGACACATCACGTGCTGTCTTGTGTGTGATTCAACCTGCAGCTGTTCGCATGTGCGCTATAACATGTCATTAATTGTCCTTAAAAAAAATATCGGCAATAATTTGCTTTTTACGCAAAACATTTTTCAGTTACTTTGTTTTTTCTTTTCTTCATATTTTATCATTCTTATTATTACTATTATTATTGTTATTATTATTTTTTTTAAATATGTTTTTCTTTTGATCATTTCTACCCCAGCTGTTCACATTTAAATATGGTAAAATTTCGGCCATTTTTAAAACTGCATATACACATATCCATCCATTTTTCGTAATTCTCTTCTTATTATGTACTCTATTATAAAATGATACCTCATTTTCGCCTGTTCTCTTTTTATTTATCTTTATTAACAATTTCAGCTTCATACTATGTGCTTTTCTGATGAAAGAGTAAGGAAAATTTGTGAACGAATTTTATAAAAATAATTATCACTATTTACTCAGCTACTTTCATATTATTCTCAAAGAAGAATAGAGAAGGAAAATATAGTCAATATTTCGATAAGATAAGCTGCTCGCTTACGTAGTCATAGTAGACAGATGTAGCTACATATGTATTACTTGTGCAAACATAAGTTCAAATCCCACGTAAATTGATACGTGGGTCTTAAATGGTTGTTACTGAGGAGGTAAACTAAAATTTTATCAAAAGGCATGTGCAATAGCTTTACATGCACACTCATTTAAATGAGCGTACATACAATTTATGGCTATGCGTACGTACATGAACAGTTGATTGCCTCTTATTTGCATAGGAATTTGTGAGTGGAAAAATGAACAAATTCTAAACAGGTGACTTTTTATTACTGAGGAATTGCGGTGGAGTTGGTTTGGTATTTCGGATCATTCGAATGCACATACGAAGATATGAACGTACACTGCAGGCCAAAAATATGCGACCACTTCGGTTTAAAAAGTAAAAGTTTACTTTTTTTAAAACTGTATTCATTTTCAATTTTTTTAAATTAAAATCAAATTTTATATACAACTTGTTACAAAGCATAATTTTTAAGAGAAGATGATTCATTGTATATGTTATCTCCACACGCTCTACCTGCGCTTGTCCTAGGAGGTATCTAAGCCTATTGGCCATACTCTCATTCAATAAGCACTTTGCGGTTATAGAAATGGATATTTTTTTTGATTCTCTTCTTTCAATCCACCCACCTTCATGGTTAAGCTAAGCATATGCGTGGATTAAAATAGGAAAATCTATGGTACTTATTGGAAAGCTACGAAACTTTCCAACGTCTGTACATTAGACTGCGTCCTAGCTGGCTGCATCACATTTAAAACCCACAGCCACCTCGAAGCATACGCTAATTGTCAGGGCCCATTCTTGGTGGTTAGCCCAAGAATGGGGGGGGGGGGGCTATGACTTCGAGTTTGCATTTAAAACAGATTACTCTGAATTTGGAGCGATCTTCCTTTCGAGTTCCCTACCGGAATTTCAAGGTTCGAACCCCTAAAGCACTATTAGGCTTTCTGTACTACGCACCATCCCCCATTGGGGGAATCGTATGAATTGCATCTGAAATATCACATCACGCCAATCACGGAATTTCCACTGTCGGATATCTAAAATTTGCCCCTTGTTAGCCATTTGCCATCATTGGGATTATAAGTTTGTCTATACTTAACATCAGCCGCGGGAGCTTTTCAAATGTATACAATGTTTGTTGTATACATTTGAAAAGCCTAAGTCCAAAGGATTAGGATAGTAAGATAGACGCGAATGAAATTTTTTATAGCGGAAGATATAAAAGATTCTTGAAATTTAAGGAGCGATCCTCGTTTGTGATATTATACCGTGATAATAAGCTCCGATAACTTGCAATTTAATTGTAAGCTCTATGAATGCAACTCTTTGAAATTTTATACTTAGTTACTATAAAACGCTTCGATTTACATTCATTAAATAAAATAACAAAAAATTCAATACTAATTTCAGGGATTTTTTCCATGTTCTTAAGGTTTTAGTTTAATAAAATTTTGTAGCTGCAACTTTAGATAAAAATTCAGAAAACCGCATCAAATTATTCTTTTTATACCTGTAAGGTATGATTTTTTAATTTAACAATAATTGTTACGTGTTATAAACACAGCCGGGAATTTGGTTCTCGGCTTCTTTAATAACATGTAAAAATAGATGCTAAATGTTATGGCAAAAATGGCGGCATCATTATTTGGTTCCCGGCTCTTTTAATAACATGTAAAAATAGATGTTGAATGTTATGGCAGAAAAAGCGGCATCATAATTTGGTTCCCGGCTCTTTTAATAATAAGTAAAAATAGATGTTAAATGTTATGGCAGAAAAAGGGGCATCATAATTTGGTTCCCGGCTCTTTTAATAACATGTAAAAATGGATGTTAAATGTTATGGCAAAAAAGCGGCATTATAATTTGGTTTCCGGCTCTTTTCATAACATGTAAAAATGGATGTAAAATGTAAATGCAAAAATGGCGGCATCATAATTTGGTTTCCAGTTCGTTTAATAACATGTAAAAATAGATGTTGAATGTTATGGCAAAAAAAGGGGCATCATAATTTGGTTCCCGGCTCTTTTAATAACATTTAAAAATAAATGTTGAATGTTATGGCAAAAAAAGGGGGCATCATAATTTGGTTGCCGGCTCTTTTAATAACATGTAAAAATAGATGTTAAATGTTATGACAAAAAAGGGCATCATAATTTGGTTCCGGCTCTTTTAATAACATGTAAAAATAGATGTTAAATGTTATGGCAAAAAAAGGGGGCATCATAATTTGGTTGCCGGCTTTTTTAATAACATGTAAAAATGGATGTTAAATGTTATGGCAAAAAAGCGGCCTTATAATTTGGTTCTCGGCTCTTTTCATAGCATGTAAAAATGGATGTGAAATGTAAATGCAAAAATGGCGGCATCATAATTTGGTTTCCAGTTCTTTTAATAACATGTAAAAATAGATGTTGAATGTTATGGCAAAAAAAGGGGCATCATAATTTGGTTCCCGGCTCTTTTAATAACATGTAAAAATAGATGTTAAATGTTATGGCAAAAAAGGGCATCATAATTTGGTTTCGGCTCTTTTAATAACATGTAAAAATAGATGTAAAATGTTATGGCAAAAAAGGGCATCATAATTTGGTTCCGGCTCTTTTAATAACATGTAAAAATGGATGTTAAATGTTATGGCAAAAAAGCGGCATTATAATTTGGTTCCCGGCTCTTTTAATAACATGTAAAAATAGATGTTAAATGTTATGGCAGAAAAAGCGGCATCATAATTTGGTTCCCGGCTCTTTTAATAATAAGTAAAAATAGATGTTAAATGTTATGGCAGAAAAAGGGGCATCATAATTTGGTTCCCGGCTCTTTTAATAACATGTAAAAATGGATGTTAAATGTTATGGCAAAAAAGCGGCATTATAATTTGGTTCCCGGCTCTTTTAATGGCATGTAAAAATGGATGTTAAATGTTAATGCAAAAATGGCGGCATCATAATTTGGTTGCCGGCTCTTTTAATAACATGTAAAAATGGATGTTAAATGTTATGGCAAAAAAGCGGCATTATAATTTGGTTCTCGGCTCTTTTCATAGCATGTAAAAATGGATGTGAAATGTAAATGCAAAAATGGCGGCATCATAATTTGGTTTCCAGTTCTTTTAATAACATGTAAAAATAGATGTTGAATGTTATGGCAAAAAAAGGGGCATCATAATTTGGTTCCCGACTCTTTTAATAACATGTAAAAATAGATGTTAAATGTTATGGCAAAAAAGGGCATTATAATTTGGTTCCCGGCTCTTTTAATAACATGTAAAAATGAATGTTAAATGTTATGGCAAAATAGCGGCATTATAATTTGCTTCCCGGCACTTTTCATAGCATATAAAAATAGATGTTAAATGTTATGGCAAAAAAAGCGCCTTTTAATAACATGTAAAAATAGATGTTAAATGTTATGTTGACATGTTATGTCAAAAAAAGCGGCATCAATGCAAATTACAACTCCTTTTTTAATATTTCCGGGTAAAATAAAATATTTCAACTATTTGTTATACTAATTAACCATATAATTATATTATACAATCAAAGAGACAATGTAAGTTTTCGATTTATTAAGTTTTCTAGAGATTATGTTGTTATCAAGGTGGCAGCATACTTTTGGCCTGTATTGTACGTACGTACATACAAACGTAATCCATACCATATGATATGAATTATGGCAATTGTATTTTAATACTAATACTAATTTAAGTAAAAATATGAATGAGTCAATATGTAAAACATGCGCTAAGCAACCAGATTTATCAAGAAATTGTTCCGTTTTGATTGTTTGGTTACTGACACGTTTCAAAGCGACATTTTTCAACAAATCCTACGTTACTACCTGTTTACAAGTTCCAATAAATTACTATTAGCTTTTTTTTCCTTCTCTAATTATTATTTTCAAAATGTTTTTATACAATTTATAAAAGAATTGTTGATTTATTTCCATTTTATTTTCGCATTTGAATCAGTTTTAAAAATGCGGTTATATATAGTTCTCATTTGCACCTGACTACAGAATACATGTTTACAGAAAATTATTATTAAAACTTTGTAACTTTCAAATAAACAAAAACAATACAAATATTACTCATACTCGTATATGACTAGAAATATTATATACAATGTTGGGATACGAATGGAGCTCATGTGTTAACACGTGCCCCCAGATAAAAAGGGAACCGTGTTATAGCGATTTTATAAAAACAAATCGAAAGTATTCTTCGTAATCGAAACTGTTTTTTTTCTTCTATTATTGGTTTTCTCCCCATTTCATTTTATAAATAAAATATTATTAATATATTGTACAATCTTAACAAAACGAAGAAATATATTGCAATTCTTTATTTATGAATGGTAAAATTTCCCTAGAACCTATCATATTTTCTTCTTTTTGTTAATTGAATATTAATCAAATGTTATATGAACACTATAACTGACTATTACGTAGTCAAAAAAATTTTTGATTATATAAAACTATGAAAAACATGTGAATCTATTAAATAAAATTTAAAAATAAAATTGATTTTATATAACTTATCTTTTAATATCAAATCTGAGAAAATCGAATTCTGTGTAGCAAAACTTTTTCGTATCGGTGGTTCTGGTGCTTATAGAAGCTTTTGAGAAGTACTATTTGATCGAAAAGGTAGGTTTTTATTTATGTACCTAAATAAAATAGAAATTTTTTGAAATTTATATAACATTTTATTAAAAAAAAACTTTTTTGTGTGTGTTTTTTTTTATTATTATAAATAATTTATAAATAACTTAAAATAGTCAAACAGATTAAATTGTATTTATTATGCGCGCTCTAGTATTCCAAAAATATTTATAAGATATCTTCAAATTGTTAAACAGAAAATTATATTATTTTATGTGCACTTTTAGTACTTAGAATTAAGTGGACATTAAGTAACAATAGTTTTGTCTACACGTTAAAAAAAATCATTTTTATCTAAAATTTCCAATTCAAAAATTTCACTTTTACGGATGTAAGTGAACTAAGAAAATTCGATTATTTTCAATAACAAAACTTTTTATGACCTGGAATCGATTTGACTTTTAATGAAATTTTATTTCCATATCCGAAATGTTAAATTTTCAAATAAAAAAGTTATTGTAAAAATAGTGATTTAAAAGTTTTTTTTTGTTATGAATAAAATATGGGAATGCTTAATAATACTCGTTTGCATTATTTATAATTGTTATAGTAGATAATGTAATATGTAACGTTAAAGTTTTCAGATTATGAAGTATTATCCAATTTGTAATTCGAAATAGGCAAATAACAACATCATTTTTAATATACGCAAGTATTTACATGAAACTCAAATATTGGTTATATTTCGATAAAAAAAATATTTACCCAAAAACTATTGGGTAAATATAGTTTCTTGACGGAGAATTATCTAATTAGCGTTTCGAAAAGTAAAATTAAATTAAATACACTTAAATTCGGATTTCGATGAATTTTATTTAATTATATATAACATATATTGCTTTAAATATAAAATTCTTGCAGGATTCGAACTTTTTCGTACATTTCGGGCTCTAATTCGGTCATTATATTGACGGGTGTTGGCTTTTGAATGGTCTACAGTTTAAAAATTGTCTGCGTAAGTACAATTCTTTGCTTAGTTCTACAAGAAGACTTTGCTTAGTCATATCCAATGATTTTGGAGATGAAAATCTTCAAGTTCAGGCCAAATAAATTAGGTTATAGCGCTCAGAATTTACGATAACGGTGTCTCCTTCCTTCTTCACGTACCAATGATACTTTTCTTATCGGGTGATTTCTTACGTGTTTGGTTTTCAAATTTCCAAAAAACCATTAAAAATTTGCAAAATTGTATGAAATTTTTATTTGAATCGATAAATCAATGCTTGCCAATTTTTTTAAAGAATATTTCATGTAACGACTACGTTTCAAGTGATCCAAGCGAGAGATCCAATTATGAACCAATTTTTCGAGCATCCCGGCTGGTATCTCGCTAATAACATGTGTAATATTGTCTTCCAAGGCTGCAAGTGACGCCGGTTCATTGGAATAGAGAAATGACTTCATATAGTTCCATAAAAATGGTCTAGAGGCGTCAAATCGAACGATCCAGGCGGCCAATTCAAACGCTAAGAACAGGATTCATACCACCTGAAGCATTTATATTTCTAGACAGCAAAAATTATATAAAGAACAACAGTAACATTACAATATGCTATCATATATTTAGAAGAGCTACAAATAAAAAAATATTATATGACCCAAACCAGAATTTTGAAAATATGCAAGAAGAACTAAGATACGACATGTATATACTACAAAAAGATAGGAAAATAAAAAACAAATACTGGTGGAAAGATAATATTACAAACAATTAAAAGACAATAAATATCATATCAAGAAGTAAATTGAAACAAGTTAAGGCATAGGTTAAGTAGGTTTAGATAGTAAGTTTATATAAAAAAAAAATTAAAAAAAAATAAAAAAATAAAAATAACATAACATGGTTTTTAGGAACAATTTCCATGATAAATTAAATAGAAATAAAGTAAATATAAAGAAACAAAACATATAAATAAAAAAACATTATATAGAAAAAAAAACTAAAAAAAATACAGAAGTTAGAGATCCTCAATGAGGACATTAAGTTGTAACAATAATAAAAACATTGCTTTAGTATTTTTAAGTAAAACTTATACAAATTAATAAAACCAAATAAAATACATTCATAAAAAAAAGGCGGCCAATTCACCAAACCGAAACGTGAGATAAATTGCTCACTGAACTCATCTCTCAATATGTCAATTGTTTCACGTGCTGTGTGACATATAGCGCCGTTTTGTTGAAACCACATGTCGACCAGACATTTGGGCAAAAAAAAAGTTCGAAATCATCGAACGATAGCGGGCGACATTGACGGTTACGTTGCAGCCAGCGCCATCTTTAAAGAAATGCGGACCGATAATTACAGTGGTTGTTCATCAGACCAAATGCGACAATTTTGCTCATTCCGTTACCCATTCAACCAGAAATGTACTTCGTCGCTAAAAGCAATTTGTTGGCAAAAAAAACGGATTTTCCTCAAGTGGTTCAAATGCTTCGACAGGTCGTTCAGCTTCAGTTCTTGCACGAGCTGTATTTTATAAGCTTTCAACCCAAAACCCTTTCGTAAAATCTACCACATAGTCGAGTAACACAATCCCAATTGCTGTGAACGGCGACGGATAGACAAATCGCGGTCTTCACCAATACTGGACCTTACGGCAGTAATATTTTCCTCTGTACGCACACAGGTTGATGGTTTGATGTCCAATAGCGTAAAATACCTGGGAATGTTTTTCAGTATGGCTTGAATCGCTTGCTAAGTAGGTCGATTATGAGGACCATAAAATGATCGAAGTGCGCAAAATACATTTTTCACAGATCACGAACTTTGATAATGAAATTCAATAATGTGTAAGCGTTGTTCGAATGTTAGTCTTATCCATGATGAAATGGCAATGCTAACTGACCACTTTTGATTTTGACACACGTCACATGTCACACGTGATCTGTCAAAAATAAAAACATGATCAAGTAAACAGGAAAAAATCATCCGATACAATGGCTTTTCTACAGTCACTTGTGGATTTTTAGAGACCCATATACGGAAACTTCATTTTTAGCGAAAGAAAAACTTAACGCTTAATAAAATTTTGTCCAAAGCCTGTTCCAGCATTCAATCGGTGTATTTACTGGGCACTGGGTGGTCGATGTTCAATAGTCAAATCGTAGGGTTATGACACATAAGTTTAATAGATATAAAATGACAACGCTGTACTTTCCAAAGCACGAAATGGATAATGCTATAATATCTATAGTGAAAGAGTTAACTTGTTTTGGAAGTAAGCATTTTATATTAAAACCATTTGGAATTATTAAAAAAATATTTAAAATTTGTTGTTTTTTTTGCGAGGCATTCGGGACTAAATTTCTGTACAAATTAACGTGTTTTAATTTTCGTAAATTTATTAAACTAATCATTCGAATTGTTTTAGATTTCAAATTTGGACTTGCAAAGAATACAGATACTTAATTACTCGTGTCATAAAGATTAATATTGTATTTGTTATTAAAAGTGGTATTGGGTATATTATATTCTTCTATTTTTTAATTATTTAATATTTTGTTATAAATATATTATTATGGGTCTCCAGGAATAATGATACAATGAAAGTTTTGCTATTCTCGAAGTAATAAGAAACATAAATTCATATAATGAAAAGAGCTAGTAAATAATATTAAAGTAATTAAATTTAATTATATTATAGAAAAATATCTTTTTTTCTATGCATATATGGACCGTTTATTTTGAAAGTGTTGTAAGTACATTTTTTTCTTCTTTCGAGAACGTTGCAGATTTGCATTTTAGTCGATTTATAAATATAAATAAAGTGTACTAAGTTTATATGAATTTAACTAAAATAATATATCTTTTCTAGGGTCTTATTATATTAGGGCATGTACAATTTTTATATAATAGTTTTTATTAAATTTCAATTATGAAAAATTAAATTCCATTTGAACTATTTCTGTTTTATTCTGAGTTTATTTACGAGTATATAAATAATGATAAGAAACAAAATAGTATTTTTTTTATTCTCAACGTTAAAAATATTTGCTCATTGTTAAACTACTTAATGATAAGTTTATCATTGTTACGAGCTTAAGATTAGATACTGTCCTTCCCTTAGGCTCTTTATGTGAAAGTGTTTTGAAATATTCATAACTGCATCATATCCATATAATTTTCGTATGTAATAGGTCTGACGTCTTTACACAAAGTTATTCGTGCGTCTCTACACAAATATTATTTGTCTGACGTCTCTACACAAAATTATTTGGTAGCCTCCCTCCGCTTGATTGGTGATAAATCTAAACCCTTATTCGCCATGTCTTCCACCTATATTTTATATAAAATTGTTTTTTTTTAAACTGCATTTTTTAGATATTTTGTTGGAATGAAATTTTCACATTTCATTTCGTACAAATTAAATTAAGATTTTTATTTCGTCTACATTTATTTTATAATTTCATAATAATCCGCAGAAGTGTAAAAGAAATTCCTTTTTTAATGCTATTTCTATAATAGTTTTCTTAATTTTACTCCTCTTTTACGAGAGCATAATTAATCCATGGAAAATAGACTTACGTCACTTTCATAATCAATCTTCCAATTGATCAAAGCATACACCATGAAAGTTTACTTTTGTTTGTAGCATTCGCCGCGGTTCCTGGAGACAAACGTAAAAATGGCGTATTTTTTTTTCGACTAACGCATGAACATAGGCCAAGTGCAACTGCTACAGTACCACAACCTTAAAGGCCATATGGCTACGTTGTCAGATATTGACATTAAAAAATTCGATCAATTGTGATCTATTCCGACCGCGAAAAACCGCGATATGCGAATATCTCGGAAATGGTGAGAGATATTGTCTGACGGGATATCACACCAAATGTGCGAATTTAAAAACATTTCCGATGGTAATTTTCGGTTAGAGGTGGGTTAAACAAATATCGCGGGAAAAAAATCGATTTTCCGCCGAAGCTTCACAAAAATTGATTTTCCACCGAAACGTCACAAAAATCGATTTTTCGCCTAAGCGTCTTCCGTGTAGAGTCACAACCTAGAATATGGTAGCCCTACGGTACGTAATAGACGACTTATTGAAAAAACAGGACAACCCTAATCGCTTGAATAGATGGATGACCTTGGCGTCTGGCAAGGTCAGGTGGCATAAAAAAAAATATATTCATTCACAATTGACGTCGACGTCCGATCGCCGAATTCGGCAAGACTGGTAGCAGTTAGTACACCGCGTGTTTAAGGTTTAAATACACGTAGTCGCGCAAATGGCGCTTAGAATTCACATTTCATTACGAATGTTACTTGAAATGGTAACAAACAAGCAATTGACGTCAAACAAAATTTTTGACGATCGCCAAAAACCGTGAAAAATACTGTGAACTTCAAATATCTCAGGAAACGGAACCAAATGGGAATTAAAACTTTTCGAACTTTTTGGTCGAGTTTGATCCTCCGTTTTTTCTTATTTATTTTGGCGTAGCAAAGCGTGCCGGGTAAAATTATTATGTTATATAAAAATAGATTTATTAAAGTTTATTCTATTTTAAAACTTTTATTCAATTGTGATTAGATTTCTAGACTTTCCCGTTATTATATTCTTTTAATATGAATATTTTTCATCTTATCATCAAGAAATAAATAAATTCTTTCCATTTTGTCAATACTCACTCTTGGTACATATTTTTTGATAATTTATGAATTTTTATTTATTAATAAAATTCACATTTTACTTTATTTCTGACAGGAGAAGAAGCAATTTAAACTGGATTAATTGTCAGTATTGTAAAAACATCACGTATACTATTTTAGAGAAAGTTCAAATTGGATTTGCAAGCATCTGACAATTTTTCAAATACTCGTAAATTAAGATTCCATACAAATCGGTATGTTGGTAATGATTATCATATTCGAATGTGTTTGGTATTTGGAATTTTAGGCATCTATATGTGTACATACACATACATTCTCATCAATATTATAAATAGCCTAATTGTTAATATGTCGCTGTTATCAGTAGCGTACAATATGTGGCAGCGTTTCATTTTAATTTCTGTACGTGTACTTCGAACTATAAGATGTTTAAAATTAACACATCAATTAGGAATATTATCGTGAATATTGCGTCATTTTTATTCCTTTATTATTTTGTTATTGTTATATTTGATTGATATAGTAAGGGCGGTTGTGCTTAACTATATGTTCGGTAAAAAGTATGACTAAACTGCAAAATTTCACGTGATACCATCGAAAAAAACTAGTTCTATTATTCAAATTAAAACGAGAAAATATTATTCTTTAAATTGAAATTATTTTTTATTGGTAACAAAAATTCACGTATATTAAAAGGAATTGAGATATTTTCTTATCAAAATTATTTTAAATTGCTTAAAAAGAAATTTGTAAATTTAATGGAGTATATATTATGCGAAAAGTCGGACAATTAATTATTCTTCAAAATAATAACTATGAAATTGTCCGAAATTGTTCATTCAAAAGGACCGCGTAAAAGATTTTAATCAAATCTTTTATTGTTAGGTTGGTACTAAATATACCTTATTGTCACGAAGAGTTTTGGCATGATCAGTCAATTACGATAGTTTCAGTTCCGCTTCGATTTTTAATATGTGGTCAATCATTGGTTATCTTGAAGAAAGCTAATGGTGGGTCAACTTTATCGAAAACACAAGCATACCAATGGTACAAAGCATTCAAATAGTTAGGCTTGCCTCGTTCTGGTCGAACTTCCAACAAACTTCCAATGTTTTAAGTATGAAACGCTTCGCAGAATCGCTTGTTCCGTAGAAGTTGAATTTTCTTGAGAAAGAGCATCGCAAACAGGTTGCTGAAAATATGTAAAGTCTTCCTTGATTATCGTGGTGTTATTTAACATGGCAAAGTCTTCATTGATTATCGTGGTGTTATTTATTCTACTCGGAATGTCTTTTGAGCGAGAATAACCGTCACCAAACAATATTATCTGAACGTTATTTGAGAGGGAGTATGTACCCGGAAAAGTCTAGATTCGTGGCAGACCAATCTTGAATTTATAATGCATCTAAGATAATGCAACGTCTCACACAGCAACCATTGCCCGCGAATTTTTGGCAAAAACTCAATGAATGACATCGATCCACCATCGTATTTACCACATATCAAATTACCACCTTATGGAAGACGTTTTGAGTCCAGGGTGGGGGAGGGGGCTGTAAGGGGGGTAGTCCTGATTAAATACTAAAAGAAAGTCCAATATTTGCATTTTTATCGCAAAATTACATTCTTGGTAGTTTCTCGTCCACTTTATTAACTTGCAATTTTTCACTTTATTAACTTGCAAATAAATTAATTTACGTTAATATTTTCCAAAATATTCGTTCTCAAGGCAATCTTTTAACTGAGTTATGTTGAAAAGCTAATTTTCGAAGGTTTATTTACAGTAAATTATCTGGCATAAATATTAACGTAAATTAATTTATTTGTTAGCTGCATTTTCTCATCAAAATAAAAAATAATATATTTATATATTAAACAACAACAAAAAATTATTTAAGCAAAATTTTTTTAAATATTTAAATTAAAACTAAAATTCAAAATGATTAATGCCAAAATTTATATTTATAAAATAAATGGATTCATTACTCTATCAACAACAATGTGCAAAAAATTGTGACAATAAAAGTTCCATTTTTTTTGTAGCAATATACTTTTAAGTTTTCTGCGTACCTGTACCAGTACTGATATTTTTCTTCTAATTTTCCAAGTCAATAATTTAAATTAGAAAACATTCTTTTTTTATTTGCTAATTTTACTCTTTTCGATAATTCGATCGTTGCTATTATTTGCTGTCGTCATATACTAATAAAATTTATTGGTTAATTTTGTCATGATATCAGCTACAGTTTTGCCTGTAATACGAGTATTAGCTATACACCGCTGGGTGGTTGTTATTTCTGGATTTAAAACAAACAAAAATTTCAATTTCGGAAACTTCGGCTGCTTAAGTGAATAAAGATTATCAAAAATAAAGCAGCAAAGAAAATTATAAAAAGAAGGAAAGAAAACCCAAAACAGCAATAGTCGCAGTTAAAAATCAAAACCGACCGAAGTCATGGACACAGGCAACGAAACGGCATGGCGGCAGCACGAATAAAAACAGAAAATTCGCGCACCCAAAAACCGTGACGATTCACATAAACATTCGACACAAGTCACGTGTATGCGCATTTGATGTTTTTCTGTTTCGTTCGATCGCGAAAAATCAATGAACCACTTTGCGGCACAATAATAATAATAAGCGAAATAAGCAGATTTTATGCGATAGGAGGATTGATATGAAGAGAGGCGTACGTGATACTTATGCGAGCAATCACCACGCACAAACTTAATCGTATGTACGTGCAACAGACCGTGGCCATTGTACGTAGGCAAGCACACGTATACAATATATTCGCCGAAAAGTATTGATAAATTTCGATGGTTTTATATTGTCGATGACTTTTGTTTTTTTGAATTTGCAAAGAAAAAAAAACTTTCCGATTTGTCCGCGCTCCGTTTCGTTTACAATTTACGTATTCTAATTTCTATTTTTCCCACCCCATAATGAACTTTTTTCCTCTGTCCTCATTTTTTCTGTCAGCTAATATTTTTACACTCTAATCCATGATTTGAATTTAATTAATTTTGCACGGAAATTGGAATCGAAAGCTAGCTAAAGACAAGAGAAGCATATACAAAATTTCTTATTTCCTTAAAAACAAAAACAATTCCTTTGAATTCGTAAGTACTTTTGTGGTCTTACATACGAGTGCGTGTGAACGAATATAAACGTTCACTGTCACAATGTTTATGGAAAGAATACATAATAAGTGTGTCTTTTGCATTTTATTTTATTCATTTTTTACAAAGTTTAAATTTTTGTTCCTCATCATAATCAATTAATTAATTATTTCATAATATTTCTATAGTCGGTTAAACAAAGGGTTATTCAATTTGTGCTTCGGAGAGTAAATTTAAATAAAGCACATTTAAAATACCAGATTTTTATTTCAGTTCTATTGCTTGGACCTTGCCATATGCGTGACATACAATATCATTCAAACGGTTGCTACGAGGTTGCTCGCACAATTCGATTCTTTTGAGATAATATTTGATGGCCAATTTTCGAATTTTTCGGATGTTTTTTTTCTATAAATCATTTTTTTTCCATGCAGCGTCCTGTAGCTACTATATGTTAATTCCGAACTTGCCGCATCTTTTGACCAGAAGCCAAAGAAGTTAACTGCCATTTGGTTAGTAGATATTGCAAGTTCGGAATTATAGAGAAGAGCCTACAATGCCACTTTGTCAGCCTGCACATTGCCGAGGATATCAGCACGATCTGGACCCAAACACAGTTCAACATGTTGGTTGTTGCTGAGTAGTCAACATCAAATGCAGTTGAGAACCGACCCGCTATATTTGGTGAGATTGATTGCAGTCTCAGCTGCGCCCAGAGTTCGGTATGGAAAGAGTCCTAAATGTTCCCTTAGCTCATGATTGGTAAATTTTTCAATATAAAAAGTCCTCTCATTAAAAAATATTATTTTTTAACCTTCACCATAAACACTGATCTCTTATAATGTTTAAAATGGCTTGTTGGGTAGAGAATCACAGATGGATGTTTCTCTCCTAATATTGTAGTGTCTATGTTATAAAATCCGCTTCTTACAATATTTTTATGTAGTTGTAGATAGCAAATAAATTAAAACCATAATAATTGTACTTAGACTTTTGAATAATACCAAATTTTAACAAGTTTTACTAGCGACATATTTTTTATTTCTTAACCACATTTAGAAATAAAGAGAATAAATCCTTTAAAAAAAAGTTTATATTTATTTTGATATAAAAGAGAATATTTAAGACATTTTAACAATATCTATGGATAAAAGATAAAAATAAGAGTATTTATGGTTGTTTATTCTACGCTATTATATTAATAGTATAATAACTATCTATTATAGTATATGCTGCTTTATTGCATAAAGTATCCCCAATTAAACTATATACATAAGATTGTAGATGTTATAATAAAAGCTCGTTGACCTTGACACTATATTACTTAGTATTGTATATGACTTCTTTGTGTTTGGACAAATTAAAGTTTTCACTTCCTGGTACGAAAAAATCTGAATAACAATCGCATCATTTAACTAATTTACAATGCACTATAACAAAAGTGATTATTTAAGTTTTTATTGAAAATAAAGAAACGCATTCAAAAATACTGACTGACACGTGTCAGTCTCAAAGCTTTAAGAATCGAAAGTAGGGATATATGCATGTATACAAGTATGTATAAGCGATCAGTGTTCTGAATCATTCCCGGACTTCTCAACTATTATTCTCATGAATATTTGTAGATTATTTTTAAGATAAAACATGGGGAAAGATGATCAGAAGAGTCTCGCAAATACAAGTGAAAATGAACCAGTTGGGGAGTTACAATTCACTTTTTTACATTAAAAAAAAACACTTATCGCCGAGAAATAAGAATATTTGTCAACATTTCTTCTAGCCACCACCATTGATATATAATATTTTTCCCATTTAAACCGGTTTGCCTGTTGTTATTTTTCGAAATTTTTAAATTTATGTTATGACGTACATACTCGTACGTGCAACTCTTGATATGAAAATATTTAAAACTCTACAAAAAATCTACATAATATTTTTAAAATATTTGTGATATTAGATTATTTTCTATTTTAATTATTATAATAAGTAGTAATAGTTAAATTTGTAAATTTGTACAGAGTATAAAGTATTTTGTGCTATTTTAATAAACGATTGTCACAGATTCGAGCATTATTGTTTACTTTAAAATAATCGAAAATGAAATTGTTTATACAAATTTTGAATTAACTTTATCTTTCATAATAAAGATAAAGGTAAAAATGTAAAATCTTTGATAAGAAGCGATTATGTACTTTTAAATATTTTAATAAATGGAACATTATTGTTACCAGATAATATAGAGTAGTAGGATTAATTATTAAATAGTATAAACTGCAGTTGTGAAATGACCTCATCAATATGCGGTATTAAGTGGCTACTAGCATAGACCGCAGGTTTTTTTTGCAGAAACAATTATATGAGCTCTGCATATTTTTCATTTGCTTCTATGAGGGATTTTTTTATTATATTTAAATGGTTATCGAAAATAAACCGTTATTTAATTTCATTATATTGCTTGGATGTTGCCATAGGAATGGTATATAACATCGTTCAAATGGTTGCCACAATATTCTTGCAGCACTCGATGCTTTGTAGTAGTTTTCGATGACTTTTTTTTACACATTTCGAGCTGTAATTAGACCATTGCTTGGACAAAAAAGAACGGCGTCCAATTGCAAGATCTTGGAGGACAATTGATATCACTAAATCTTGAAATTACGCGTATTGGGAACTTTTCATGAAATAAAGCCAAAATTTGTCATGTGTGGCTTTTTGTACCTTTTTGTTAAAATCACCAGTAGTCCAGATTAAAATCTTTAACTTCAGGTCAAAAACTGTCAAATTTGATACTGCCATAGCGCTCAGATTGGCGGTAAAGGTCTCTGCTTCTTGGCTTCTCCACATTCACATATGGTTGTTCAGAGCCCTATATAGGGAAGGCAATTCAGCTTGTTGACATATAAAAGCCTCTTCGTTGAAGAAAACTTTGTTCAAAACCTGGACAGTTTTCTCAATTTTAATACGGATAAACGCGATCCATGATGTAAAAAAGCAAAACCTTCACTAAAAATAATGTCACATAGAACAAAATATATTGTATGTTTGACAGGTGTCAAATGACGAGGCTATAATTTCTAAGCCACAAAATGGAACACTGTTTATCATAGATCACACAAAATCTACTCATTATTTCTTTTTTTGTAATTAATCCCCAGTTAAATTAAAAATCGATTGCATTTACCGCAGTTTATGCTGTTAATGCCAAAATAATAAAGACCGCATCTTTTTTTCCCCTATAGTCATATTTACTCAGTATGTCTAAAAATAAATTTTACAAATTATTTTTCTGAGATTAAACGTTAAGCCAAAAATAGTGCATATCTAGACGTTCAAACCTATTCGAATAAGGTTGATGTGCGTTTCAATCAAACCTTCCTCAATATATCTCTGACTACTTTAATATTTTTCTATTATCAGATTTACTATTATTTAATTAGAATAAATTTCTACAATAAAATATAGTAACAAGTATAGATGCAGAATTGTTATCTTCTTAAAAAAAACTCTCATTTACATGACCTTGGGCAGCTGTTGACTAAGTCAATAAACATATGTATATATGTATGTGTATTTATTTAAGAGACTGAATAAATTTCAATAAAAAAACAACGACAAAACAATTCGTCGTGCGGTCATGTTACCATCAGACTTAACGTACGAACGAACGTCAGTCAAATTGTATAGCAAGTTCAAAAATATCAGAAAAGTACAATAAACAAAAAAGTAAAAATGCAAAATATGTAAAGATAATAAGCTTCCACAGAATAAAACAATAATCGTACCAGAAGTTCGGTCTTGAAACTTTTTTATATAAAAATTGTTATAACGGGTAGAGTCGCTGCAAATCTCAATGTCAGCGACAAAATCGTTTAATGAACTCTGGTGTGTACTACTACTACAACTATTTCTACCACCTCGATACTCTCTTGAAAACGTCCGCATTACTTTCTGTCTAATTGATAACAGATATTTTTCGATTAAATACCAAATCGCAAAAATAAAAATAAAAGCCATGCGAAATTATAAATACCAGAGTAGATACTTATTTAGTATTTACATACACGTATGCATGTACATACTCGTCGTCGGCTGCATTCACGTAAATTTGGATAAATACACGAGTATGTGCATGCGTATATATAGACTATACTCAATTAAGAATTAAAATATTAATAAAATAAACTGTGTTCACTTTTAATTTGAACTCAGATTTTCGCACGTACAAATATGTACACATACTTACTTTTGAATGGGGTGACGTCGGCATTGTACAATAACAAGTGCTTCAAGTCACGCTGAACAGAACAGCGCGGAAAATATTGTACGAATACGAGTATAGCTCGTTTGGCTACGTGCATACACTTAAACACGCATTTATAAAGTATTTCTTCGTGTTTACAAAATAAATACGGTGTAGATGAGCGTGTACACGTATTTAATGTCCAAAAATAGTAATATTTACTGTTGTCAATCAGTCAGCACTTAGCACATTTGTAGACAGCCCAGCAAATATATTTGTACAAATTTGATTTAAAAAAAAAACATGGACGAATTTATTAATTTTTTTAAAAAATTTTTATTAAAAAGATAAGTGCAAGCATGTCATTTCTGTTACGTTTTTTCGTTCGGCCATATTACAGCTTCTTATGGCGTACAATTGACGTTGACAGCTGATATGAGCACGCTTCAATTTTGTAGAAAATTTTCTTCGCAATATATGATATACGAGTACTCGTACTCGTATGTACGTTAATTTGGTACATAATTCTTCAATTATTTACTGCAAAATTATAAACAAACAATAAATCTATCTACAAATAACAGTACTAATGCGACGACGCACCTTATATTATTACTGATTCTGTTTAGCGGATGACGACAGGTCTACTTTTTGGAGTGCGCAAGTATGACGAGCAACTCTGCATGGTGACACAAATCTGCATGAAGTGAAATTTCAGCAGGACAAGGCATGCTGACACTAATCCGCCTCAAAATTTAAATAATGAATTTTTCAGTAATAAACTCAGGATTTTAAAATTAGGTGAGCCGTATTATTACATTTGAAAGGGGAAGTCTGCGGTATCTTTCAAATGTCCTCCTAGGTTTCAAATGGTTTTATGCATTTATTGAGACTAAATTTTTGATGGCTTTATTGGTTTTAAGATCAGGAATTCTGTATATGGCTTATTATCGTAGACCAGACGGTTAAAACAGCTGTATGATTAAACTTGTTAAAAGAAAATTTTGTTTTTTTTGGGCTATTACTAAATCATATCTCATTGACCCTAAAGGCATTTCGCTTTTATCCCCACGATAATATGAGTTAATTATCCCTTTACGTCGGCTGAAAATCGGTAAAAGAGGGCTACCTAAACGTTGACATAACAGAACGAGAATTTTGATGATAAATTCGGATAAATTCTGCGCATTGCTGAATCGTTACTATCTACACATACCATATACATTAAGCAAAAATGTGTTTTGAAGAAAATGCAATAGATATTTTGGAGTTATCTGGACAATTATTTAATCAGTGAACCTTCAATAGCGGCTACAATTATATATAGGATCTGATATTTATAGAAAAGTATAACCACTTAAGTACATATTTACAAATTTCACGCTAAAAAATGAGTAATTATTTTTAATCAGCTTAGATTCCATCAAATCTGGTTTATAAAAATATGTTTAGTTTTCAATAAGATGACGCTACGTGACCTACGGCAGGCAAACCAAAAAATAATTTATAATCAATTCTACTTAATTTTATTCGATTTAAATTTTTTTTATTTGCAATAATTTATTAATAATAATTTTTGATTTAAGATATTTCAGTAAATATCCTATTTTTTTTAAAGGATATCCTAAACACTGGTAAAACGATAGAAAATTGCATATTTTATTTGAAAAGATGACAGCAATAATACAACTTCTATAAAATGAAAGCTCTCTGATTATAAATATTTATTGGTAGATTTTAATTCACAGAAATAAATGAATCATTCTGTTATTCGTGATTCAATACACGATTTTAAATAGTTGTCAGATTTCAAGGTATTTTAATAAATTACCTATTTTATAGCATTTGATTTTTTAATAATTATATATATTATAGAAGAAACAAAAATTAAATCAAAAACCAATTTGAGATAAATTTCTTACAGAAAATATTAAATATTCATGAGTACATTAAAAAAAAATTCGAGAAAAAAATAAATCTTCTTATTAGGCATTAAAAATTTAAAATAAAAATAATAAAAATAATCAGGACAAAATATATCTCATTTTTATATTAGAGTGCCAAGATTTACTTTGCGTCTCTTATACAAGGATACTGAGCAGGTTCGTTCTTCGGTCTATAATGCCGAAAGTTGTCCTTCTATGCTAATTGGCTGAGAAGAGACGCATGTACGAACTCTGTTCAAAAAGTATCGCGAATTTTCAATTGCCGCGGGTTACGTATATTCGATTTTCGATTTTTGTGACATTATGTTGGTACTCATGTCTCTCACTTATGCCGACAAGTTCGGCCACTTTAAATATTCAGTTAATTTTTGACAGCTGCTTTGCTTGCACGTGTTTTGGCTCGTCTTCGATTTTTGCCCATTTTCGACCGAAAACAGCATCGCATTAACATTGCTAAGGAGCTATTGGACCCAAATTTGCTCCAGAGGGTCATAACTGGTGGCGAGTCATAAGTTTATGGTTATGACGTGGACACCAAAGGTCAATCATCCCAATGGAAGCTGCCGCACTAGCCAAGACCGAAAAAAGCGCGCCAAGTTCGGTCGAATGTGAAGGTTTTGCTTACAGTTTTCTTCGATTGCAGGGGCGTGTTGCATCATGGGTTCTTGCCACAGGGTAGAACGGTCAATAAGAAATATTACCTGGAAGTTATGTGCAAGTTGCGCGAAGCAATCCGCCAGACACGCCCGGATTTGTGGAAGAACAAAAATTGGCTTTTGCACCATGATAACGCCCCTGCTCACGCATCGTTGCTTGTGTGCGAATTTTTGGCCAAAAATAATACACTAATAATGCCGCCGCCACCGTATTTCCCAGATCTGGCCCCCTCTGACTTTTTCTTGTTCCCGAAACAGATTCTTTGATCCATTTTTTGGAATGGGCAAAAATCGAAGACGAGCCAAAACACGAGCAAGCGAAGCAGCTGTCAAAAATTAACTGAATATTAAAAATGTCCGAACTTATCGGTATAAGTGAAAGACATGAGTACCAACATAACGCCACAAAAAATCGAAAATCAAATATACGTAACCCGTGGAAATTCAAAATTCGCGATACTTTTTGAACAGACCTCGTATGTCGTCTAATATAGAATTTGCATAGATTGGTTTTTATTTTATATTATAGATCGTTTAACTACCGAACAACGCGTGAAGATTGTTGAAACTTTCTAAAAAAAACTGTATTTTTCATTTTTTCATTCGGTGAATATGTCAATAACAGGGCTCTAAATACCAACAAGTAACTATGGAGAAAACATTATATCCCTTAAACTTATATGTTTGATGGGTATTTTAGTCAGAAGGTGTCATTGGGCAGTGTTACTATCAATTTTGAGCGGTATGTCCACATGATTATCAATATTTTTAAGACTAAACTTGAAGATTTTCACTTGGATCATATACCACACAACACGAAAAGCTTTGGTTTTATTGCGCGAAAAAAGTTTTCAGGACTCGTAATTTCGGGATTTGGTGATGACAATTGGCCTGCGATTTGCCCAGTTAGACTTTCTTGTAAGGCTATGTGAAAGATCGCATTTATGCAGATAATCCTCAAATTCTACTTTTCTAAGCACAAATAGGATAATGCTTTACTTTACGTTCTTTCGCAAAATTCTCTAAGACCGTATTTATATAAAAAATATTTATAATATTATTAATCCTAATAAAAAATTTTTTTATTGTTGTGTGATTTTTAGTTTAAATATATATGATGACGAAATATTTTTAATCTTAATTATCATAGGTAGATAATTTGATATAAGAAGGAAACAATTATTTGTTTGTTGATATAATTTTTAATAAAAAAAAATGACAAGATAACTAAATCCATATCAAAGACGCATTTTTATTAATATTTACGTGTTTTATGATCACAAATGTCGTCAAGTATGTAAATATTGTTAAAAGTGTGCTTTTTATAATGTTTGCTCTAGTAAACGGCAAAGAAGGTAATGACGTCACGTCATGAAGATACCAAATAAGTTTGGAAAATAATTGAAATTCTGAAAATGTTACGTTTTAGAGAGTTTGTTTTAGACAAAAAAAATATTTTTATTACATTTTTGGTATGCCAGGTAAAAGAATATAATTAAGGCGAGATCCAAGATAGATTTTGTTAAGAAATTTACAAATGGGGTTGCACAAATTCCAGTCGGTCACTTGTCTTTTAACTATTTGCCAAAATTTGTGGTTATTTTAGGGTTGCTAGTTTGTTAGGAATTTTTTATGTTCGACTTTTGCATTTTTAAAATGAATTTACATTTATGTGATGCGCAATTTTTTATTGCAAATCAAAATTACTTATTTCCCCAATTGTTTACTGAATATTTAATTGAGATGAATTTTTTAACAATTTATTATTTCTTCGACAATTTCACAATATAATATTATAAACTGTACTGAACGAAAAATTTGCTGATCGGTATCCAAATCAATATATTGAAATCAAATATTTAAAAAAAAACCATCCTGAATAACTACGTTTTTATCTTCAGTTTTCTTAAAGAATTTATTTAATTTTAATTATTCACATTTTTAAGCAAAATTATATTGTATAATATAAAATAATTAATAGAATTCGGGATTGACAAAACTTCCAAAGTATAAACGACCAAACTTTTTTGATCCTACAAGATAATATCCATCAAATTCCATGGGCATTTAAGGATGAAAATATTACAAATATCTTCTGTTAAGAAATAAAGCAAATTTTTTTATCGAACAATTTTAAATCGCAGCAATGCAGGTATTTCAGTATTTCTCTATTTTGTCTTTAAATTTGTAAGTCAATCAATTTCAATTGGATTTACAGGTAAAGTTAATCAGTAACTCTAAATTCAATATCATCGGTATTGACAAAGTGCCCAAATTTTCGTTGTGAAACGTTATCAGTAACGACAAGTCTGACAGGATGTCTGGTGATATTTCGTATCGGTCACGTTATTATGCGACATTTTTTAAAAGTCTATTTTTTTGCTTTATTAATTTTACCCTTTTTTACGTAGTTTAATAATTCGAATAAAAATAAATAATTTATCTATTTTCTGATGAAATTTAATCTTTATGTAAATAAAATTAAAAATTAATATCTAAACGAATACTCATAAAATTCAGTGGATTATAACAATAATTATTTTTAAATATTGATTTTTTTTAACATTTTAGAATTTTTAATTTTACTTATTTTATTTTTAAAAATTACCTTTTATTGTATTAGGTTGGCAACTAAGTGATTGCGGATTTTAAATAAGAAGAAAAATTCAAAATTTTTACTTAAAAATATAACTTTATTAAATTTGGTATTGTCCGTTTTTGTCGATGACCCTTTACCATCTTTCAGGCAGTGTCATAATTCCTTGTTCGTAAAACTTATTACTTTTACTAGCAAAAAACTGAATTAAATGTGATTTTACATCATCAGCGTCATTAAAAATTTTACCATTTAAGGAGTTCTGCATGTAACGAAATAAATGGTAATCTGAAGGCGCTAGGTCAGGGCTATATAGTGGATGTGACAACACATCCCAACCTAATTCCAATAATTTTTGGCGAGTGACCGGAGATGTGTGCGGCTTTGCATTGTCATGCTGGAAAACAACACCCTTACGATTTGACAATTCCGGCCGCTTTTCTTGAACTGCATTGCTCAGTTTGACGAGTTGTTGAACGTACACGGTGGAATTAATCATTTGGTTTCTTGGTAAAAGTTCAAAGTGCAGAATACCTTTATAATCCCACAAAACTGACAGCATTATTTTCTTTTGGTGCATCTGGAATTTTGATGTCGTCGGAAGTGGTTCATCTCGCATCACCCACGATTGTTTCCGATTAACGTTGTTGTAAACTATCCAATTTTTGTCGCCAGTTATCGGTCGTTTCAGATATGGATCCGTGTCGTTGCGTTTCAGAAGTGAATCATTCCTTAAGCTCATGAGAAATCCATAAATCGAGTTTCTTAACATAGGGCACAAGTACTTGTGAGTAGCGAAATTTGCCCAATGGAATACAGCTATTTAGGTTAGATGCTTTGAACACGTTGACATAACAAAAGAATGTGCTAATACCATCTATTGACAAAATTCGCAATCACTTAGTTGCCAACCCAGTAGTTAAGCACGTTAGCTTGTATACAATGTGCAACTTTTATTATTATCTATTTAATTAATATGAGTATCTGCAACCTTGAGTAACAGTTACAATAGTTATGCAAGTATATAAAATTTTTAATATATTTTATTTGAAATGCTATAAAATGTTTTTTTGTTTTCTTTTTAATAGGAAGTATAAGGAAGACACATCCGTTTATGGAAACTGTTGATTATATCGTCTTATTGAGAATAAAAGTGATTCAGAAAAGGTAATATGAGTTGGGGAATTTTGAAACGGTGACAACCTTTTCTGATTCATTTTTCATCCATTTAAGCTTAAATTTTCTTTTTTTTAGTTTAGTAATTCCGATAGAATAAGCAATTAATTTGATGTTGCTAAGAACAAAAGTTAATTCGAATTTATGGAGTCTTCAAATAAACACAGAAATGGTAAGATCTGTTTTTCGAATTGCGATGACAGAAAATTTTGTTCTGTTTTTTTTCGGTTCATTTTTTAGGAAAGAATTTCCGGTTGCCTTAATTGTGCATTCCTCAACATAAAAAAGTGTATGCACATTTTTCTTTTAGAAGTACCGTTTCCTTACCTTAATATCTCCAATTCATAACTTACCTAAACTTGGCTGGCATATTAATTTTTGAGGATATTTATAAATAAATTTAAAAATGATACACGGTATATACATTAAAAACAAATAGTCTGTGTACCATACCTAACATATGCTCTCTCACTGAGAGCGATCTGGCAACACTGCGGACTTCCCCTCCACATATCTTGTACGTTAGTCCCTTTTTTTCAATGCCGTCCAGTAACTACGGGAGCTTATAGAGTACGATAAAGGAAGTTGTGCATTACGACTACTATGTGCCATCAATTTTTGTGTTAAGCTTGGACAATTCGCAAGTTTGAATTACGAAAAGTTACAACGAGCCTACGGCGGAAATTCCTTATTAACAACAGAAGTTCCGTGGTGGCAGAAAGCATTTTTTGTAGGACTGAGAAGTGGTGGAAAAAGAACCTCGTTCAGGGAAGCCTTCAAAAGAGGAACCTGTTTCAAAAACTCATTTATGGAAAGGATTTTAAAAAAAAGTATTGTTTCGGACATTGCAGACACTTGGAAGCTCCCATAAGACAATCCCCCTTGAACGCGTTTTCAGTTGAAGCCTACCAGAACTATTACGAAGAGTGGAAATAACTCCATCGCCGATGTAAAACTGCTCTAATAAAATAAAATTTTTACAAAAAAAAAATTATTCTTATTTGTTGTCTGTCCATAGCTTGTACAGCATAATAAGAAGCATATTTAGATAACAATATTAATTAACATGTAGGGTTATGCAGAGTAGATATCCATCGAAGTTTCTCCTTTTCACATATACATGCGAGTATGCGGATACAAATTAAAATTTAGTATTTTAATAGATCGCATGACTTCTGATGCTTAAGTGGTCGATGAGTGTGTATAGGCAGGGAGCGGAGGACAGCTCTCGAGCAAGGCGTTCAGTATGCAATTTTTTATAACGAGATATAAACACATAGGCTTAAAATTAACGATGAATAACACTATTACGAACATGAAAGGTAGATATAAGTATTCGGTAATAAGTAAAAGAGAGCATCCTCTTGAGGTTTTACAATAAGCCCGGATACCAGACTCGCTCAAAAGCCTCACTAATATCTATAAATACTTTGGGACCAAAATCTTTTCTTTCTAAAGAGGACTGTTGCGTAGTGTAGTTACTTTTCTACTACACCTTGTAGGTAATTATCTCTCTTTTTACTATATTTATAAGTTGTTCATAATATTTTTTTTCAGATATCTTTTACATTATGCACTTAGACAGATAATAGTGGAACCATAAAAAACTAATCTAAAAGAAAGTGAATATTTTAATAATTTTTTAGTTTAAATGTATTGAAAAATTCTAATATTTAGTAACGATAAGATGACAAAGTGAAAGTGAAATTTGTTTGATGGTATTGCGTTTCTGGATCAGACTCAGCCGTATATAATTGCATGTTATCACAAAATTCCGGGGACAGTGTGAAGCTACTTCCAATTAAACAACAACAAAAAAATAACTCATGGTGTAGTATCAGTCGGCGACATCGTAATCAAAACAACAAATTTGCTGCATTCTAGCATCCAGCTACAAAACCTATCAAATCAATTACAAAAAAACTGCCTCAAAAGAGGCTCATATTATATACATTAAATTAAATTATTTAATTTTTAGCTTTTTAGCATTTACAACCGCGTGCCCCATTTATGTAGCTTTATAGAAATAAATACCTGAGATACTTGCTTTTGCCGTTAATATTCCAGTAGAATGGAAATTCTTTCTGTTGCCATTCAAAAATTCAAGGACTATATCGACAGTAGCGCTCGTAAGTAACGTTTATTTGCGAATAATTCACCGATCAGTTCATCAATAAAAATCGCTCACGTTTTCACGTCAGATACCAATTATTTTATTTTATTTATTTTTTCATTTAAACATCCGCAATGTTTTGGCATTAATAAAAACACAGAAAAAAAATGTTATATGAGAAAAATTTTAATAATTCAAAAGATAACAACAACAACAAATAAAGTTTATCAAAAAGCTTGAAGCTTGGAAATTCCCAAAGCTTACGTCTTGATTTCGTTTTTTGCAAGTCTCACCACAGTTCGTTCGGTTTTTTTGGCTCGTTGGTTGAATATCTAAAAAAAAAACAAAAAAACAAAATGGATTCCGATGAATAAAGAAAAAAAAGAGTCACTCGACTCACAATTGTTCGACGAGAACGGACCAAATTAACAACGTTTTCAGTTTTGTTTACATTGCATCGTGTTTCAAGGATAACCATTCAATTAAGGGATTTTGACATTTAGCCAATCGGCTTTCACTTCTTTGTTCAGCAATAACCTTTGCGGTAAAATTGTACAAATTTTTCATATTAATGATACAAGAATAAAAAAGAATCATATAATTGAAATATATAACGTGATTCGATGAGGTCACTGCAAATAAAAGTGAAATTTATTAAAGTCTCGTAAATAAACTTCATAACAATTTGCAATAACAATCGTCTCAGTAACGGTTTGACGGACTGGAATGAACTATGTTAGCGATAAGAAATAATTTTTTTATTCGAAATCGATGTTCGGTCTATGGGCAGTTATTTTCTTACATTCTTTTTGTAAGTATTTAACAAAAATCTTATGGAATTGAGCAAATAATTACGAATACCTGTAATAAATATTTAAGTTTGTAATAGTTAGCGCCATCTCGAATTGAAAAGTTAACCATTAACTCACTATCAGACGATTTTTTTTAATTAAATGTTATCTAAAACTAGAAATAATTTGTAAGAAGCAGATTTTTTTAATGGAAGATACACAGGCATGAAAACGTGTACGGGAATATACTCTTCGATGACTTCCCGAAACCGAAATGATTTATTGTATAAAATTTAAAAAATTTCGCACCATTACCGTTTAAAAAGTCGATGAAGAGAAGTATCTCGTTTTTGGGGAGTCAAGGGATGGAACTGAATAGTTTTCTTACTAAAGGCTTATGCTATGCATACACATTTGCGATACCATGTATACAGAATACTAACCACTGACATAGAGCCGTTTATGGTGTATTTTGACATTAAGACATTTGTATTTTGGCGTGTAAAAAATATGAAAGATTTGTTATCATTGCATTTGAGCTATTTGTCAAATATAAATAGGCTGAAAAGTGAAAATAATTTAAAATCACGAGAAATTAAAAGCGTAATATAAAATGGCAACTTTTAAAATAAATATCACATGTAATTGTATGTTTGGCTGCAGTCAAATGATGGTGCTGTACTTTTCAAAACATAAAATGGATAACCCCAAAGCATAAGACGAGATAGACGATCTTACATTGATGGAGCACATATTGAAATCGAAAACTTCAATGACGTCGGAGTAAAACCAGGACATCTACTATTTTTTGACTCAGCGCGTTTGAGCAGAATTTTATGTTTCTGAACTGCTTATGATAATTGTAATTAGCAGAAATTAATACGGATACTCTCAAACTATTGACCTATGAGTACTATGTCAGTTTTTGGAGACATCACTCGGGAAAGAGAGAGAGAGAGAGAGAGAGACGTAGCATCCGAGCTCTATGTCACAATAGTCAGCGGTCCACTTCATTAATTTTATTTTCTCTCCTTGGTCCCTGATTTTTCGTTCCTCATTTTTCTTATTTCCATTTTTATTCTTAAACATGTTTTTTTGAAATTTTATCATGATCCCAATTTTTATAAACTCCATAACCTCCTCCAACATTCCCCAAATTTTAAAAAGGTGTGGTTTCAACAGACTTGGACACTATGTGGTATCAACAACGCGTGAAACACTTGTTATACAGCACGTGAAACAATATTGAAATTTCCACGACGAATTATCTAACGAAACAACGAGATTACATGGTCGCCGAGGTCTTGACATTTGACACCATTGGGCTTTTTTACTGAGGCCCCGTAAAAGTAAAAATCTATGCGAAAATGCAAAAAAATAAAAAAATTATTTCTAAAAATTTTGAGTGTTTTATTTAAATAAAAAAATCTAGTCTTATTGAGTCAACATATGTACGAGCGATCTGGATTCATTACGCACTTCCTCTTCACAGATTTTGTTCGTTAGTCCCTCCAAGACGTGCAGTACAAGTTTGAACCTCGTGTGGAAGTTGTCATCTTGTAAATGGAACAGCGAAATTTGAAGTAATGATGTGCTACTAAATTTTGAACCAAACTTACTAAATATGCGAGTCTGACACGAAAATGTGAAATGGACCCATGCGGAACCTTCATTATTGAGAACACAAGGTTTAGTGACATAAAGCATTCTTGTAGAGTCGAGAAGTAGTGGAAAGTGAACCACGCTCGGGGACCACTTCTTTGGATGTTATCGCTGATTCCCGTTCACAAGGAATTTGTGCCTTCTTAACAAAATATCCACCAAGTTTTTCAAGAGCTTATAACATACTTGTATCACGGAACACTTTTTTGGATGTTATCGAGAGTAGGGAATTGTTCACAAAGAGTTTGTGCCTTCAGGACAAAATATTTACTAAGTTTTTTTTTTATAAAAAAAAATCTTTGAAGGGCTCATACTTGGATGTTTCACCATAAAAGCGCACCATTGCCACACGAACATCTCCATCGAGTTTTTGTCAGAAAAAGGGATTCTTGAGTTTCCCAATCTTCCTCTTCACCTGATATCAGTCCGTGGGTGTTTTATTATTCCCCAAGGTCAAAAAACATTCGAAGAACGTCATCTAGATACTGTTGATAGCATCCAAAGGAGTGTAACCGAGGAAATTACTTTAAGGCAGATAAAATTGATGTAAAAAACACAAAATAATATTGTTGCATGATAAAAATTCGTATATAAAAACGGCAATGAAAAACTGTCTAACTCAAATCCGTATACATGCAAAAGACCTGTTCACTCTACATAAATTACACATACCAAGTTTATTAGATATTTCCGCTTAATAAAATTTATGTATCATAAATTGTTATATTTAAAATGTATTATTTTTACATCGCGTTTATTAAAACTATACGAGAGATAAATAAATATTTTCTTGAGTATTAAAATTATGATTTTTTCTTTTAAATATGTGTAACCAAATTCACTCTCTATAAATAATATTATTCGAGTATATGTTACAAGTAAATAAATTTCCAATCAACTGACTCATTTACTTACAAAAATATAATATGTTTAATCAAATAAATTTAAATATAATCAACAACAGTGAAAATTTATTCAATTAATTTCATTAATATGATGTCATAGAATAGTTGACGAATGTAAGATCCCGAAATCGAAAACAGCGAGAGACAATTGAATTTTCTAAACAACAATTGCCTCATCGAGCGACAAACCCGAGATCTTATAGGAACGTGATGTCAGCTATAAACATTTTCACTGAAATACACATTTACACTCGCACTTTGACCAAAAACGAAAACAACCGATCCGTGATTATGTTCAGAGAGTATATTTTTACGAATATTAATTGAGTAGCATCGGTAGTGTTTTGCTAAATTCATTCTTTTCACATGATACTCATAAATATTTTGTTTATTTCGTCTTTGAATATAAAATTTCACATTCATAAACATATTAGATAAAATGCTCAATCGATTTTTTCTTTTTATTGAGAATATATTTTATAATTAAAATCAATAAAATGTTGAATGCTAAATGAACTTTAGTCAAAGTTTTTTTTATTTATTTATAAAATATTTTACTATTGATGAGTGATAGAGTTACGAATGAGTGTGTACGCATACACGAAAGCCTTAGACACAATTTCGACGTGCAACAATAACTCAATGAATTAAACACAATTGCAACGAATAAGATAAATGTAATCTGACAGTTTATTATTTATATTTTCTGCTTTATTCAATTTTTAAGGTCACTTAACCTCATAATATATATTTATCTTGGCTTTCATTTCTATTTTAACAATGCTGCATAAATATCCAAAAACTAAAATATGTGACAGTTCTCCGATGATAACAACGAAATTAGAAACAGGATTTAATTCGACGATAAAAAAAATCGTTAATTGTCTACATTCCTATTAGATTGTGAGGGTTTTTAAAATGTTGACAGCGATTTTAGTTCTCGTCCGTCGTTATTGTGTTATGTCCTTTAAGTCGAATAATACAGAACCGACGTTTTGAAATTATTTGCTTTGAGGAGGCTCTCATTTTGACTAAATAGGTGTATGCATATATGAACCCATCATAAGTGGGAAAAAAATAAATTTTGATGAGAGCATCAAAAATCAACCAAAATAGCCAACGTTAAATATACAGTGAGTGACCTTGTAAAGGACAATTACTTAAATCAATTATTAATAATAAAAACAAAATTATGCAAAAACATTAATAAATTCTGCAAATTTTTTTTATTTGAAGTTTTGTGAAATCGTTTTCGTCGCATACAATTTGTTCACTTTCTAAATACTGTATTATTTATTAATTTGTGCAATGGTGATTTCTTCGCAGGTATATTTGCTAAATATAATTTTTCAAATAAATTGTATTTACTATTCAGAGTATTAAATGCATAATGGGACACTGTACTCGTATATGCATATTTGTAGATGTGCATGTATACATACTCGTATCTGAATAGAAGAAATACCAAAAATCTGAAAATATGTATTAAGAGTACATAGTAGGTACATGCATACATATGCAATAAATTCAAATGTGATTAAACAAAAAGCTTTGTTAATTTAGGGTGCACGTGTACATTTTGTTTGTTTAAAAATAAAGTAAATAAATATACGAGTTCAGTTTATCTAGGAAATTTGCTAATATTTTTGAGGTAAATTCAAAAATATCCCAAGACTACAGATACTCTCGCTTATTATAACATAGTGGCGACACTAGTACGAATGTTACTCGTAAGTTATCTTTTTTTTTTAAGTCACTAACAAAAATACGAGCTTTTATCAAAAATTTTTTGTTATTAGTTTTCAAAATGTTCTCACACGATTTAAACTTTTATGGATGTTTTTTTATAAATAATAATAGAATTCAATTTATTTTCAATAAAAACGAAAATTGATTCCGATTTCTAAAAAATTCAATACTATAAATTTAAAATATGTATGTTTTTGTGACGGGCCCCCCTTGCGCCTATGTGGCAAATTCCATTTTGACAATTGCACAATGGGAAGTGGAAGCACACTCTTCATTTGTCTTGAAAGCGAACTATTATTGCACTTAATATATGGTATTAAAGATATTTATAACAGAGTTTGTCATTCTTTGGTCAAAAATTCATGCTATGGTATTGACGATTGCGTCCTTAAATGGATTACAAACTATCTTTCGAGCCGTTCAATATACATAAGTTGTTTTGGATGGTTACAAGTCTACAGTTCACTTAATTAATTTGGTATTCCACAGGATTCTCTTTTATCTCATCAATAGTTTCTTATCTGTTAGTTTTAAGCCAACCTACTGTTTCGCTAATGACAGTACTCTTCTCAGTTTTCATATACGTTTCTTGATTCATTTAAGACTTTTCGGGTATGGAAATGGAATGGCTATGAGTGCTTTATAAATACAAGTGCTTTATAAAAAAATGTATATACAATATTTAGATATAATTTCAATTTATTAGAATATGAAGCTTTGGATAAAATTAACAAAAAAAAATTCAGTATAAAATAGATAAAATTTCTAATAAATGAAGTGAAGAAAAAATATTAAATTATAATAAAATTAATGTTATTTTATAAATAGTTGTACTTAATGCCTCAATATATTCTGTATTAAATATGTTGATAGCTTTTTTTCTTTATGGAAAAGAAATATGAAATTTAAAGGTATAGAAAGTTATTATTATTTAAAGAAATAACTGCATACAAATTTATGGGAACAATTAGTTTGTATTTCGATTAAACAACACTGATATATTCTTACCTTAAGCTGTTATATTCAGAGTCGAAATTCAGGTAGTAAAATAATTGTTGTGGCACTTAACTTTACACATCAAAGAAAGAAAAATTATATGAATAAATTTTCGCCCTTTTTCTTTTCATTATAGGAAAACTTTTGTTAAAAAATTATAGTGGGTAATTACAGAAATATTTTTATTCCAAACAGATAAGTTTTTTTGAAAAATTTATTTTTTATAATAATTATGTCAGAGTGCACAATTTTGATGTTTTATTAAACCAAAAAAAAATACTCAGCATAAATTTGAAAAATAAAGAAAAAACATATTGATGGATTCGAAAAAAATTCGAATAAATTGAAAACAATTCTGAAAAGCAAATCATTCCATTAAGCTTTTAGTAATAATGTGGGTGGTTGAATATTGGAAAAAGCCGAAGTTCACACTTCTCATATTTCAAAAATACCGAAATTATCAATATGAGAAAAGTTCACACTGATGTATCAAAAAAATAATATTCAAGTGATAATAAAAGATAAATAATTATGATTAATCGTTCAAAAACCAAAAGTCCCTATGGTATCTAGTTATGTAGATACATACACACACGTTATATACGTAATAACGTGATCGTACTCAATTTTTATAGATTAATTTATTTATTATTTATTTATATATATATGTATACATCATATAGTTGCTATAGTATTTGTTAACGAATATATATATTGATGACAAAACATACCTCTCATATTTGACTTGATGTGGAGCATTGCCATTAGCATCCCAATAAGGCTCCATTTTGAATTGTTTTCCTAAAATGTCAGTTGTCCTATTATTTATATCCTCCACCTTGCCTCCGTCTATTCTCTCTTTTTTTAAATCACTTGCTCTCACATTAAATTATCACAAAAGTTTTCTACCTGTCTCTTTCTTTTATTTTTTCTTTCAAATATATTTTGTACGTATTTATGTATCTAAACAATTAATGTTTTTATAATATTTTATGTTGAATATTTTTAATAATTATTATTAAGTTTCAACTGTTTTTTGGTGTAACTATTATTTTTAAAAATAAATAATTTTCTGCAAAAAAAAAAAAAATTATTATAATATTTATCGTACTACACATGAATTCTATATAATCATCAAATGCATAAACAATTTTCTATACAATATTATAGTAGTTTTGCCTGGCTAGCTTTGATACGTTAAAATAAATAAGAAAAAATATGTTGGTGCTCCATCTAGCGAACGATAGATCAAACTCACAACCAAAAAGTTCTCAATATTTTAATATATTTCGGTTTTTTCGTTGTTTTTTCCCCCCGATTTTCACTTTGGTCTTCGTAGAGAATTGAACGCAGTATTTTTTGCAGTTTTTCGTGATCGTCAAAAATGTTAGGCGTCAATTGTTTTTTTGTTTGTTTGTTATCATTTCAAGTAACATTAGTACTGAAATGTGAATTCTATGCGTCACGATACTAAAGGTAGTTTGGCGACTATTTATACCTGCGAAACGTGGTGTTCCCAAACGGTCAGCCATTTAAGTACTAACCGCGCCCAATGCTACTTAACATCGTAGATCGGACGTCGACTTTAGTTGTGGATGATTTTTTTTTAATTTTTGAGATGCCATTTGATTTTGCCAGACGCCAAGGGATTTTATCCACTTTTTGAGTCACCTCTTGTGGTAGACAGAAAATACCTTAGGGCTGTACTAATCTCTGGCCCTACACGGAAGGATGACTATATGACCGCTTCAATTGTAACGCTTTGACGAAAAATGGATTATTCTTTTTTTCCGAGAGATTTTTTAATCCTGCCGCCAACTGAAAGGTATCATCGGAAATGTTTTTAAATTTAACAGATTATAAAAATCTCCCATTATTTCCGAGATATTTGCATAATGGGATTTTTCGCGGTCAGAAAAGATCACAATTGATCGCGTTTCTTTATGACATCGACAGAGCCTTCAAGGTCGTAGTGCTAAAACAGTGACCCCTGACCTATGTTCATGGAGTACGCACTACGAAACAAATCCCTTTTCAAGGGTAGTTTGAAAAAAAGAAGAAAATTTCGCATTTTCTGAAGGAACCTATTTCAGACCAAACTAAAGAAGAGTGCATGGTTTCATCCCAATCGCATTTACGGTACAGGAGTACATACAAACATATATGGATTTTCTTATATAAATTGAATGCATCAATTTGTATGAGAAAAAACAAAATTAAAAATATTTCCAATAGGAAATGTAGTAAGGAAATTTAAGATATTTTATTCATATATTATTATTATTTTCCACATCCGTGTACATATAAAATATAATAAAAATAGTAATTTGAAAATTATAAATTCTTGATAGAAATAAAATACACGCATTTTTTTTTTAAATATTCACTTGCTTTTTAAACAATTGTTTTAATCAAACTTATTTTTTTTACAATAATTATTGTTAGATATTTATTTATGTACACATACGAGGCTTGTTAAAAAAGTATCGCGAATTTTCAATTTCCGCGGGTTACGTATATTGGATAATTGATTTTTTTATGGCGTTATGTTGGTACTCATGTCTCTCACTTATACCGACAAGTTCGACCATTTTGAATGTTCAGTTAATTTTTGACAGCTGCTTTGCTTGGACGTGTTTTAGCTCGTCTTCGATTTTCGAATATCGAATATACGTAACCCGCGGAAATTCAAAATACGCGATACTTTTTGAACAGACTTCGTATGTACATATGCATACCAATATCTTATATGTTTTCGGTTTATCTATGCATATGCTTAGGCATACATACCATATGTATGTATATTCAATCACTTAATGTTTATGCGTTTAATATATTTCTAGATAAACTAAAATTCTTTTTGGAAATATAAAGTTAAATTATTTTTTACATTTTACATTATAACAACACATGTTTTTATTCAATAGTTTAAAAAAAAATAGCAAAAATTTATTTCATTTTTTTTGGAATAATTTTAATAAATTTTATAATTAATTTCATTATACATATGGTGGTGGTGTTATATGTATGTATATATATATATATATATATATAGCACTCGTATGATCGAGAAATTGATTGTATCTGAAGATATTCACGTACGCATGTATGCAGTTGGATGGATATACTAGACTCGTTGAATTTTAATTTTATTTTTTATCACTTTTTCACTTACACGATTACTCATTTAAATTGAACATGCGAATATTAAGAAATTTTAACACAAATAAAAAAAAACAATTTTCTATCACCGTTATTATTGCTATTATCATTATTAATATTATTATTATTATTATTTAAAATTTACTGAATATATATGTACATATAACTGGATATGAAATTAATTTATCTTCAGTTTCTAAGCAAAAACAAAAGAAATACATAAGCTATAAAGAAAATAAACAACCAAATTTAAATTTTACACCAACACCAACATCAATACTAGTAGCACACTAGCCCACAATCGAAAGCACAAAGTATCAATTTTAGATGGTGACACCTTATTTACGTAGCGGTGTGAATAAGAAGCAAAACATTGGAATTTTCCATTTAAAGTAATTAGTCACAAAAATATGCCCCACTTTAATCTTACTTTTAGGAGAATTAAAAAAAATCCAAATCAAAAATATAGAAAAACAATGGTGTTTCATGACGAAAACTTAAAACGATGATAAAATTTAAAAAAAAAATTAAGGAAAAAAGATGTTTTGTTTTTTTGTTTGTTTTATGACAATTATTATAAATTTTATGGTCACGTGACTAGTTTGTTGGCAGATGTCATAAGTATTTTTCTTTGCTATAAATTAAAAAAAAAAAAAACAAATTGATAATAATATGTAGGTGTAGTTGTGTACATACTCGATTATAAAATAACGCTACCAAACACATAAAAAACCAATCAAATTAAATTTCAATAATTTAAACTGTGTTTATTCAACAATAAAATATATATATATATTATTTTTATTATCATTGTAAATTATATACACTCGAAAAAAAAAAAACTTTAACAAAAAAAAAATAAAAAAAAAAATTTTCCACTTAATACATTTTTTTTTATTTTCACCAAAAAAAAATTATTTAAAAAAGCAAAGCACACAAAAACAATTTTGCAATTTTACCAATTTTACAGAGAAATTTTGGAGAACAAAATAAAAATCAATTGCACATATAAAAATAAAATATTTCCAAATTGATTTTATATTTTTCACCGTTCTGTCAAAACATTTATCACGTTTATTCCAGTCCGAAAGAACTTTTCGAATGAGATTAATTGATTCGAATAAGAATCGTTCGTTCTTTTTTACTTGCTATCATCAACACGTCTATATGCATGTACATATGTATATTATGTTGATTCACGTGCATGCATATGTATATTCATGCATACGACTGTATGCATGAATACGCGCATGCATATTCATACATGAGCTTTTATATATTGTACAATACTTTTAGCACACGATATTTTAATTAATAGGATCACTTCCGTTTATAAGCAAGCGGTTTATGAACTTAGTTGACTAGTATCAGCACTAATTTATACCTTATTGAATATTAAAAACAAAAAAACTTAAAAATAAAAATTAAGACGATCAACAAAAAAAATACAGAAAAATTAACCTTTAATAACTCAGCTATTTTTAATATAAAACATAAAAATTTATCAAATGGAACGCACGTCACACGACCGACCGACCGACCAGCTGCCAAATTGATATTGCAAAATTATGGTACGACTTTTCGTTGTTATTATATTCTTTACATATTTTTTTCAATTTGTCATTTATTTATTGATTTGGCTGTCGGTATATTTTTGAAATAAATTCCTTTCTTATTCTTACACGTATTTTTTTAAACAATAGTAAATTCAAAACCAAAACGAAATCAATAATACACTATGATCCCGCCGCCGATCGAAAACTGAAAACCAATCCGAATCCAATGGGAATCAAAAGTCTATATTTAACGTGAGAAATAATTCTAATAAAAAGGAGCAAAAACTTAATACTCTGACACAATCCAATATGAAAACAATATGATATAAAATATATGTGTAGTTACGATATCCAATATAACGAAAACGTGATAATAAAATCTATATAAGATACTTCGTCACCGTCACTGTCTCTATTACTGCCCCTCTGGCTGATACAGTATTCAAACACTCAACTTGATGAAACCGATAAACGATAAACCAAAAAACGATAAAAGATGAGCGATAAGCGGCGAACCATGAACTACTCATGAGCGAGCAATGAGCACAAAAAGCTACTAAAGTAATGTACGAATGAGAACGAAAAAAATAGACGGAATCACTAATATTATCAACTACGGACTGGGCTTGGTCGAGCGACTCTGTCTGATTGGAGTTGGTCGCTCTTGTCGATACCGCATTGGATGGTGCCCGTCAAAAGTGTCTCTGCGTAAGTTTACGACTAAGAATCAACATCGCCTACATGGCCCACATGATTCGTATCTGCTTCATATTATAAAATCGTTCAATTTATTCAAAGCCAAATCTAATTAGATGTTTGACACACACGCGGCGCTGACAATTCGTATTAGAATTGTTCACTATTCTCCTCTCAACATACTAGCTTTTAATTTAGAGAGAGCGAGTTTAAGTCTATGTTGACTAGACTGACCACATGCAATTGTAAATTCATCAAGTCTTTCTCCACCCACCCAGTTGATTCAAGAGAATCAAATTGATTCTAGAGCGTAAGCGCGAAGCTTATGCAGAGTTCATACAGTTTCGTATAAAAATATACCCCACTGCTGCTGTAGACTACAAAATTAGAAGATAAATAAGCTTTACCAAAAAACTTTTCCATTTTTTTTATTTTATTTATTATTATTATTATTCTTAATATTATTCTTAACCTTCCTTAATTTTTTTTTCATATTCGTTTATTTTCTTACTTTAAAATCAAACAGTTTGCAATTTTTCTTTAAAAATACTTCTAAAATTATATATTCATTAATAAATAATTATTAATAAAAAAATGATTTGACAAAATTATTGTTAATTTTATAATGGACATTGATATAAAATCGAATTATTCATTGGAAAATGAATATTGGGCTTTTTAAAGTAAATAACGGCGACTAGATTAAAAAAATATCAATTTAATATACTTCAATTGATAGTTCATTGTAGTAAGTAATGTGAAAACTTAACTTCCCAAAATATAATTAAAATGAATTATATTTTCAATAAATCGCAGTGAACGCGATATTTCTGCTTAATATTGCGATTAATTCCACATGGTGTTTTAAAAAAACATACCATTTGGTAGATAAAAGGAAATATTTAAATATTTAAAATATTTTTAATGAATAAAATAATAGTAATAATTTGAAAAGCTACATTTTTGTGATGAGTGATAAACTTGATATTAAAGGTTTATTAAATTTGTTCTTAGGAAGGTAAAGTTAAATGCAATATATTCAAAAGTCAGATTATGATTCAAATTTTTCCTTCATTGTTTAACTGATTTCCACAAGATTTTTAGGGTAAGTTCTTTTTTTTCACATATTTCGGGCTTTAATTCAGTCAATAATTCACATATTTTGTTGTTTGAATGGTTTTAAGTTATGTTAGCTTATCGGCGTAGTGCTACAACAAAAAGTTTAAAGTCGTCAAATTACACGATCTTGGACGCTCAAAATTGACATCACCAAATATCCAAATTAGGCGTTCTAAGAACTTTTTGTGCAATAAAACAAAACTTTGGCGTGACTTGTGGCACCGTCTTGTTGAGACCACATAAGGTCCAGATTAAAATCTGCAAGTTTAGACCAAAAACAAGTCGGTTATTATGCGGCCACATCGCTAAGAATTAATAGTATCGATTTCTACTTCATGATTTTCATAGAAATACGGGAAAATGGCATCTTTAGATCAAAATGCACCGCAGACAGTCATTTTTCGCGTATTCAATGGCTTTTCTATAGTAAATAGTAGATTTTTAGATGGCAATTTCGCTGATTAACGTATCCACCGAGCAGGGAAATGATATTCAACCCTGAAGAAATTTTTTGCAAAACATGGCTACGATAGAACCATCACGCTTATAGAACGTTATTACAATTTTAATGCAGTGATCGTTGGTTAAACGATCCATAATACAAATGGCATTCTTTAAACTAAACGGCACTTCTTCTAAAACCTTTTCTACCCCTCCTCGCATAAAAATTCATTTTAGGACCCCAATCTTTATTGAAGACTGTTAACACGGGTCTAAACTTTCCCAACTACGGAATATTACTATACTTACTTTATTTATTATACAGTTTTTTTTTGTTGTATATTGATTATGTCATAAATAAAATCGAATACTTGAATAAACAGTATTTAAAGAGATATAAAATACTACCATTGTTGATTGATATTTTTGTCGTATACTGTAACATTAATAAGTCATTCAATAACAAAGTTGTTTTTAGTTTTGGCCGGTTTTAAAATTGCGTTCTCTTTACAATTTTTTGCACATAACTGTAGAAAATCTATTTTATCATTTGCAACCCATAAAAATATTTTTAATTATTTTCTTATAAGTTGTTTAGGTAAAAACGCAATAAAGTTTTTACCACGTTTATACGGACGTGCAGAATCACCGCACTCTGGTGAGCATTCTGCTCTACAGATTGTCCTCCCATTTGTGTACGGTTGGTTTTAAATTTGGGAGCACACGTTATGTATAGTGCTCCCGTCTCTTACGAATGGCGGGGAAAGCACGTGGCACACTCATTGGCACAGCTCTCTGCTCAAACTATACGAGTACATATATCACCCCCAGTCGCCCATGTCACATCTCACGCGACTCCAGCGTGCTTTTTATTGGTCACGTGCTTCGAAATGCTTACGTGCAAATTTTTTTAGAACGTCGGCTTTCCCTACACATCAAACCAATTTAGTATCGTTTACAATACCCAAAAAAAGGTCAAATAGTATTTATTACACCTTTACACAATTTTATTGAATTTTATTCTCTGAAAATAATATCAACTCTCATAAGAAAAATATTGTGCATTTACTGTGCGTTGGCGGCTTGTATGAAAAAACGCTCGGGAGAAAATTTCCAGTAGCCCGGATACAGTATTATAACCGATTTGAATACGTCATATGAATCTCCTCCTACACATTAATTGGTGGTATATTTATACATAATTTACATAAATAAGTTCATGCAAAGAAGCAAGTTAAATCTACTTTGTTATGTATGCAAATTTAAATTTACATTTTTTAGCTCCATTTACAAATATAGAAAATGGAAATTTTTTTGACGTTATAATGTGAGTTTATAATTTCAAGACAGAGAAAAATTTAATGCAGCATTTTTTGTATAGAAAAGAATATTCAATATTTTTGTTTACTTATTGTTCTATTAAATTTAATTCAGTTTAATAGATTTTCGTATTAATAAACATTACATTATAAAAAAAGGTTTTAAATAAAAAAATAGGTTTTCAAATTATCGATGATAGGCTTAAATCTGATTAATTTTTTGAATTCGAAGTCATAGTTTGTTAATAGGCTACATTTTTTACAATTGATATCGAAAGTATTTCCAAGTGCAGAATTATATACAAAATAAGAAAATCTTTAAATTTTTATGAACATAGTATGCCATTTTGAATACGACAATTTCATTTTTAACTTAGATATTATAATGCTTAACTGCCTTTTTTTAAAATTAGAATTATTTTAAACAAAAATCACTTTTTTGGGGGAAAATATTATTCTTAAAGCATTTCGTCTTACTAATTATTCAAATAAAAAATTCCATTTAAGTATTTTTTTCGATGTAAAGAAATCAAACGACTTCTGATGATCTTTTTATATGAAAGAAAGTATAAATACTTTTTATACTTTTTCTCTCATCCATAACACTAAAATAAAAGTACTTTAAAAAAACGAATGCCATCTATCGGATAAAATTCTATCTGTTTAAAAGACAATAGCTGTATTCCATTGGGAAAATTTTGCTACTCAGGAGTAGTTCTTGCTGTCATCATCTACACCAGCCCGAACAAATGAGTAGTTCGCAGGCGTAGTTACGCCATACAATTTACGGTAGGGTATTTTAGTTCCCGAACTGGTAATAGATGGCTTAGCGGGTTCACTGGTTATGTTGAAAGGTCATATTTTTGTCAGTATTGTTTACACATATGTGTGAATAAACTCAGTTTTTATTGTTTATGTGTGAGTAAACTCATTATTGTTGTTGACTATTTTGAGGTTATATTTTACTGCTGTCAGTAAATTTTTCATTCCATTGGGCATCTAATCGCAAATACTCGTGAGTAGCAAAATTGGTCCAATGGAATACAGCTAATAATTTTAAAAGAAAAATTTTAAATTCCGGAGCGAAAAAATAGTTAGGTTATAAGTTCATTAAATAAGCTAAAATCAATCTTTTATAGGAAGGTATTTAATTTTTTTACTTTGATTGTACTTATAATGTTTTGGTACATTGCGCATGTGGAAAGTATTAGAAAGGATAAGGAAAGAGATATCGGTGCACTTTGCTCTTAAATACCTGTTGACTGTAATGATTTGAGAAAACCGAGTGAGGCAGAGCAAGTGCAATGACGTTTTAGAAGCGTCTTACCATACATGGGAATTATATTCTAGTGTTGGGGTGAATGTATTCCCTTGTATACATTGGCTAGATCAGATGGAGTGGAAATTTCTTGCATCGTTTAAGGAACCCCTAAAATTTTGCAATAGTTTTGGTAATATTAAATATTTGGTCATTTCCAAATAATTACTATTATTTAACATGTTGTCGTTAAATCACCATGGCTTTAAAGTGAAAAAATATCATAACTACGAGTATTTATTTCTCTTTAATTTGTATAGTGATTTAACATTAGTGCGTTTAATCCATATCAATCAGGCTTTTCTGATATGAAATTTGTACTCTTAAGTTGTTCGTTACATCGGTTTTTTATTTTTAATTACTTTAACATTAATCATTATCAACCGTGCGGCGTGACAATCCGGCTGCAACCTGTTGAATCAAAGAATGACAGAAAGCCTGCTTCAAGCCGAACTCTTCCAATTTGACTACCACAGTATGTTTTTAGCGTCTTCTCATGTCTTCTGGAACTATAAATGATTCTATTGTACCTTGTCGGCAGGATCTTACTTATTCCATTTTATTTTAGTCAGAATATCTGGTTAACCTGCACTTCCAGACACTTTTTTTGTACGTTTACATTTTTCCAACTTTAATTAAAAATTTGATTGCTTCTACTTCTACCCAACAAATGCACTTTAATGAATAAATAACCATTTCCGCCGTAATGCTCGTCAAAAACTAAAATATCACAGTAATTGAGTGCATCTAAAAATGAATGAAAAAATAAACTATTTAGTTTTATCAGACATAAAGTATAAAACATAGGAGGAATACTTTCGATCCACACAAATAGGTAGCTTAAATCCATAATCAATCTTATCTCTAACCAAATTTTGAAATGAAAAAGTACCTCAAAAATAATTAAATATCGTTAGTCGAAAAGTGGAACTATTTAATAGGCTTTTACGTAATTTGGGCAACCATTTACCAAAAATCTTTATATATAAACCTTAGATTAAAGAATACCTGGATAGGCCCTTACCGTATATGTATACGCAATTTTGTGTACAAATTTTTACGAGGGGGATATGACTGTCAAAAATTTTTTATGTAGACATGACACCCACTGCCATCTATGTGTCGTGGAAATTTATTTAATTGCAAAAGCATAATTTATATTTATTTTAATTCACTTATTGGAAACAAAAATACAATTTAAATACAACGATAGGTCATTTTATTTTTTGTACTATCTTTTGATACGAAATGGAATTGTATTTTAGGTTTATTATACATTTCGTAAATATCAATCAAATATAAACCGCCTCAATTTTGTAGACTTTCGGAGAGTTTGAAAACTTTAATTCTCCATGAAAGTGGAGACTTGGCGGTTAGCTTTGTCATTTGTGAATCCGATGTTGACAGTTCAACCATAAGATAGTACAGTGCCGGTGTATATAAAGTGTGTGTAAGAAAGTTTAAGGGACCGAATTTTTCTGTCTATTTTCCATTGCTGTTTTCATTGTGTTATAATAAATAAAGTTTATTCTTCGGTAAGCTAATTATTTAAATAAATTTGTTTTATTTGCTCTATTACATTAGTTATTAAGTTTTTAAGTACATTAAATTTTTTATTTTGTAATTTAGTTTTAAAACATTTTCTTTAATATTGTATACGATTAACATCTTATTGTGCACATAATTACTTTCATATAATCAAATAACTTACAATTCATATTTTTATATACTATTCCCCACTTTAAAAATTCTGTTTTAATAAATAATATACAGTGAAATAAATAAAATGAAAATATATAATAAATAAATAAATATTTAAAAATAGAATACTGTGTTTTATTGCATATTTACAAAACTAATTCCATCAAACAAGACCCGTTATATTAAAAAATCTGCTTCTTTACGCATACGTGTATGTGTAAATGATATTACACATAAAAATTGTTTTAAACGAACCGCTTCAATCGCATACTGAACTTTTAAATTGGCCCCCAATGATTTACGCCGTTTCTGTTGTATTGCTTGTGTGTGCGTTCTATGAATGATATGCCAACAAAATTTGGACAGAATTTTTGTGTAGAGGCCTATCCAGTACTTCTTTAATCTAAGATATAAACAGTTTTGTCGATTATTATTTTGACACTTTACAATTTCGTTAAGCTTAGAAATTTTGTTTCGTTGAAATTACGTTGAATTATGGTGGGACGAATTTTAAATAAATAAAATTTAGTATTTCATATTTTCTCAAAAATCGAATTACTTATTTAATTTTTATTGTATAATCATTTTAGTTTTAATCAATTTTCTACAAACTATTTCTAAGATAATTTGATAATTTATTTTGTGTGTATTTAACATATATTCGTTTGCTCGTAAAAAACAGGAATTTGCTCGTAATGAATAGTTTAAAAGATAATTACTTAAGTATGATATGTTTTAATTTTTAAATTATGTTTATAATAATATAAATTATGTAAATTGAACATAATATGAATATCTTCGTTTCTCAAATGCTTAAAAAACTGATGTAATTAGCTGTATTCCTTTGGGCCAATTTTGCTACTCGCAAGTACTTGCGAGTAGATGTCTAATGGAATGCATAATTTTGCGTACAAATCTGTGTAATTTGCAATTATATGCACATAATTTTCAACTTTACTTTTCTTGATACATGGAGGCACATCTTCATCAGAATCTGATGATGATGCAGAGTCTATAAAGTCCTTAGATTAAAGAAGTACTGGATAGGCCTCTACACAAAAATTCTGTCCAACTTTTGTGGCAACACATTCATAGAACGCACACACATGCAATACAACAGAAACGGCGTAAATCATTGGGGGCCAATTGTAAAGTTCAGCATGCGATTGAAGCGGTTCGTTTAAAACTATTTTTCATATGTGATATCATTTACTTGTAAAGAAGCCGATTTTTTAATATTGCGGATCTTGTTGTTTGATGGAAGTAGTTTTGTAAATATGCAATAAAACACAGTATTCTATTTTAAAATATTATTTTTTTTTTTTCAGTATATATTATTTATTAAAACATAATTATAAAGTGTGGAGGAGTATATAAAAATGAAAATTGCAAATTATTTGATTATATCAAAACAATTATGTGCACAAATTTAAATTAATTTCGAAAATGCAAAATGAATTAAAGATAAAGTCAAATAAGTAAATATAACAAAAATATGACACTTCAACATAACCAATGAACCCGCTAAGCCATCTATTGCCAGGTAGAAAACTACAATCCCCTTACCCTAAGGGGAGAAGTGCAACTACTCGCGCGAAATATTTATCTGTATGAGCAAGAGTAGCTGCGAGTGGCTAGACGTACTTGTGAGTAGCAAAATTTTCCCAATGGAATACAGCTATTTTCGGTAATATTTTGAAGAAACTTTATCAAAGGCGCAAACCATTCTACTGTTGAAACCAAATTAAGGTATATTCAGCCAGTTCATTCAACTAAAAAACAATTATCAAAGTTACAAACCATATTCGAACTTTTATCGACTTTATACCAGTTCGTATGACGTCGTAGTTAAGTTTATTTGGTTTATGTCTGTCTGCCCGTATTTGGTTGTCCGGGAAGTAATTTATTTTTTTTTAAATAAAAATGAAAGACGATTTTCTTATGTTTTTGTGTAATTTTTTCGATGTTTTAAAAATGCGTTTTTATTTTGTCAATAAAGCAGAAAAATAAATTACGCAAAAGAAGCAGATGATGACGTTTCCATGTTCATTTGTGATTCGGTGATTGTGTTTTTTTTTCATTACCATTATTATTATTATACTATTTACTATTACTGAATAATATGTTTGTTTCTTCTGTTTCGATTATAATTTTATTAATACAATTTAGTTTCATTTTTTTTTATTAATGATAATATTCAAAATATTCTCCGATAATCTTTTAGCAAACTGAACATTTCTTCTTGGTAAATTTTTTCTACTCAAACAACTATCTTAACTAGTTTCCAAAAGTCCAATGTTTTTATTTTAATAAAAATATACACGTAATTCTATTTATTAGCATGTGCAACTTTTATCGAAATTATGCGTTTTTCCCCTCAACATTCCAAAACGCACAAACTATGAAAAGAAAAAGGAAAAAAATTACATAAATTATGAAGAAATAGAAACATTAGAAAAATTAAGAAATAAAAATCAAACCGAAAACTTCATAATTTTTAAACCGAGAATTTCGAATATTTTAATTGCATGATATTGATTATGTAGTGTTATTTTTACTTATTTAAATCAATTAATTTTTTCATATCATATGTAAAAGGTATGCTGCATTAAGAAATAACTATAGCCAATAATGATTTATATGCAAATGCAGAGACATGGAGTTGTCAATTGGTACTTTATAGAAGTATCAAACGGCTTGTTATATTATCGAATGATCAAGAAAGTTATTTTAATGTTATTTATTTTATATTGCGTTCATTCAGATATTTCTGATTATATGTGTACATATAATATGTAAGACTTGATTGGATTTATTCTTATCTGAGGTAAAGGGAATTATCAATACTTTTTTCCAAATCCAATTTTAGGACTATTAAAGCTCTATCTTGGTACCCGCAAGGTAGCCATTTCTGTCCGTTACTGTTTTTTCTTACCATTGATGATGATATTGTTCAGTTAATAAAGCACTTTAAAATTCTTATTTATACTCGTATTTACCATATGACGACTTTCTTCTTTATCGGAAATAGAAATGACTTGGCTTATGTTCAGAAATAATTCCAGACCTTACCTTAGTAGGTATTTTTCTAATACCCTACAACTGAACTTTGAGAAGTGCAAGGCTATGACATTTTCTAGAAATCCTATCTCACTTATTTGTAATTATGTTCCTCGTAAAGTTAATAACAGCAGAAATTATTCTGCTGTTAATAACTGTACGAGGAGCATGATTAGTACAAATACGTCGAGAACGCAGACATAGGAGTTTAACTGGATATAGAAAATCCGACTATACGAGGTCTGTTCAAAAAGTATCGCGAATTTTATGTGTTTTCAAGATTTATTAATTTATTCATGAATATATATTTTGTCCCCTTCAAAGTAATCCCCTCGAAGCACTTCAAAAAATCATTTTTGTGATATTGTTCCCTCGAAAGTCCCCTCGAAGCAATTCAAAAAATCATTTTTTGTGATATTGTTCAGCTCGAAGGAGGGCCGTCTATATCTCCTCAATCGTAGCATAGCGTCGTCCTTTCATGGGGCTCTTCAGTTTCGGGAACACGGAAAAGTCACAGAGGGCTAGATCTGGGGAATATGGTGACTGCGGCATTATTAGTGTGTTGTTTTTGCCAAAAATGGCAAAAACCAATTTTTGTTCTTCCACAAATCTGGGTATTTCTGGCGGATTGCTTCACGCAACTTGCGCATAATTTGCAGGTAATATTCCTTATTGACCGTTCTACCTTGAGGCAAGAACTCATGATGCACCATAATCGAAGAAAACTGTAAGCAAAACCTTCACATTCGACCTAACTTGGCGCGTTTTTTTCGGCTTTGGTTTCCACGTCATAACCATAAACCAATGATTCGTCACCAGTTATGACCCTCTGGAGCAAATTTTGCTCGTCGCGGACAGAGTCCAATAGCTGCTTTAGCAATGTTAATGCGATGCTGTGTTTGGTCAAAATTGAGCAAAAATCGAAGACAAGCCAAAACACGTGCAAGCAAAGCAGCTGTCAAAAATTAACTGAACATTAAAAATGGCCGAACTTTTCGGCATAAGTGAGAGACATGAGTACCAACATAACGCCACAAAAAATCGAAAATCGAATGTACGTAACCCGCGGAAATTGAAAATTCGCGATACTTTTTGAAGAGACCTCGTATATTTTACATTAATTATATGATATCCAAGAGTAACTTTATTTTGAGTTTTAGGGCTATGGTGAAATAAGTTCAATAGCTTAAAAATTTCGACGCATTTGTACTATTCCTTCGTCAGGCCAATAATATATTATGCTAATTTTATTAGATTCGTATTAAAAGATATTCTAATGACGCCCATATGCTTAATAATATTTCCTCATTAGAAAAATGCCGTAATGTTGCTTAAGGATTAACTTTTATTCAGCAACTTTTGAACCCGAATATCGACTGTGAGGTTCTTGCAAATACAGTATTTTCGAATCATAATCAATACAATTTAAAAAGGAAGTACCCTCAGTACATGTTGAGCCTTCTAGGTCCTACTATGGTATGCTTGAACCTATTAGTCGGTTGTGTAAGGATATAAATAACTGTCATATATGAGGGTCGTTCATTAAGTCCTTCAAAAAAGATGGAAAAAACTGTTTTTAAAAAAAAAAATCTATTTTTCAACATAATCTACTTTTAGCTCTATACACTTTTCCAACCGTTTTTTCCAAAATTTTTATCCCGTCCAAAAAATAGGATTTCGGAAGTTCTGCAAAATACTCATCCGTTTAAGCAATGACGTCCTCGTTGGAAGTGAACCGTCGTCCGCCCAGCCATTTCTTCAGATTCGAGAAAAGAAAATAGTCACTCGGGGCCAAATCTGGTGAATAAGTGGGATGCTGCAACAATTCCATTCTCAATTCCACAATTTTGGCCATGGAAACAGCGCAGGTGTGCATACGCGCATTGTCCTGATGCAAGAGGATTTTTTTCTTCTTCAGATGGGGGCGTTTCTCTTTGATTTCCTCGCTCAACCGTTAATAACGACGCGTAATACGCTCCTGTTATTGTTTTTCCTTTTTCCAAGTAGTCGATAAAAATGATGCCTTGCGAATCCCAAAAGACCGTGGCCATCACCTTGCCGGCCGATGGCACAGTTTTTGCCTTCTTCGGAGCCCGTTCACCCTTGAAAATCCACTGTGATGACTGTCTCTTCGTTTCTGGAGTGTAGTAGTGTATCCAGGTTTCGCCCACAGTGACATATCGACGAAGGAATTCGGCAGGATTGCGATGAAAGAGTGCCAACATAGCCTCAGAGTCCACTACACGATTGCGCTTATTCTCCTCTGAAAGCAAACGCGGCACCCATCTTGCCGAAATTTTTTTCACAGACAATTTTTCATGCAAAATTGAAGCGACTGTACCTTGTGATATGCCCGTGGCCTCAACTTATTCGCGTACTTTAATTCGCCGATCGTTCAAAATCAGATCGTGGATTTTGTCGATGATTTCAGGAGTAGACACCTCAACTGGGCGTCCTGAGCGATGTTCATCTTTTGTGGATGAACGGCCACGTTTAAATTCATTCACCCAATTGTAAACCGTCGCAAACACAGGTGCAGATGTGCCATGAACTGCATCCAACTCGGCTTTGATTTCTTTCGGGCTTAAGCCTTTCAAATGGAGATGTTTGATGACAGCCCTAAACTCGCTTTTTTCCATTGTTATGCACAAATAAATGTCGTTAACTTTAATCGACGATAGAAATTGACCTACGCTATGGATCAAGCTGAAATTTTGACAGCTTTCCTGTTGATAATGCTACTTAAAATATTTACCAACACTACGAGCGCAATTTCTTGTATTGCCCTCGTAATATACTCGTATATACTCACAGCTAATTACTTTCTAAAGTTATGAAAAAAGACAGAGGCCCGCTGTTTTATACTTATTCCAACGACAATAATAACCGTTTTCGAGATAAACTGTCATTAGGATTAACAAGTCCTTACCGATCAGTGCGACATCTACGTTACAGTAGATGTTCCACTGAACGAAAAAGGTGCACCGTCATTGAATGAAACTCATCCGGTTGGTGCCGTTTTCTGACCACTTCCTTATAGTAAATCCGGCCCCTTACGCTCAATGTTGGCTTCTAAAGCTTCAATTATTACTGACTTCCCGCCATAAATCGATGGTTCTATGACTCGTCTGGGTTTACGTCTTCCCTGTTTTAAAAAACAATCGTTGATCATAACACAGCTACGAGCGCAATTTCTTGTATTTTCTAAGGACTTATTGAACGACCTATTATCGTAGTATATTCGATCGTACCTTAACGAAAGATTAAAAACGTTTTTTTTTTTTTGTATTCTCATAATTACTAATTTATTTTCTTTTATTTCGCGTTATCTGAACCGAATTATAAATGTTTAGTGGATATTTCTCAGCTTTTGCTATAAAAGTGTGGTTTCGTATTGAATGTGTTCTGATAAGAAAATTATTCTTTTTGAGAGTCTATCTTTATTTAAGAAGGCAAATTTCTACATTATTTACTGTGAGAAGACTTTTATGTGTAGTTCCGTTCGAACAGGAACCTTTTATTAGTAGTAATAATTAGTTTAATATATAGAATACAGAAATGCATATTAAAAATATATATTTTCTAATTTTTTTTTTAACTTTAATCGAATTTAGACTATCATAAAATTTTCATTTAAAATATAAATTCAACAAATATTTCTTTGTTAACCGACCAAAAGTATATACATATACAATATATATATCGAAATTTTTTTTTGTAGATAACTAATATTATTTCACACTTAATCGAATTAAATTACTTTACCATTCACGTCATTTTATTTCGGTTAGCATCTAAAATACAATAAAAATATGTCAGTGTAAAAGAATACAAATTTTTCATTCATAAAGCAAATAATGTATTTGCTTTTGTAGCAGCGTAACCCAATTTGATGACAGTATAACCGCTTTCGATTTTTCGTCTTTTACACTTGACCATTTCTAATAATAAAAAAAAAGAAAGTTGTCCAATTTATCTTTGAATTGAATGCTAAAAAATGCGTTAAATTTTTTTTTCTTATTTTTTTTTTTCATGTCTACACTTATTATTTTACGAAAATCTCTACTGGGACCGAGTATATTGCTATTAAACGTAAACGTCCTCAAATGGTTTGTAAATGAATTTGAACAAATTTTATATTCTGTCTTTCTATAAACTCAAATAATAAAAAAAAAACTGTTCTTGGTTGGTAACAATTTATATGTTTATAAAAAAAATATATTTTTTTCTTCAATTATAATGTTTTAAGAATTGGCAAAAGTTTATATAAGAATATGGATTCAAATCTATTGGCGACGGTAACTGTATTGAAAGAATTTTCTTTTTGATAATTAATTTCATTCTATCGGCAATTAAAATATTCTATTAGTTATACTACAATAAAATAATGCTACTTTATTAAAAATATAATTTCGATTATGATTTCTGATATTATAACGATCGTAAGTTGATAATTTTTCTAGGAAATTTATTGGCCATATTTTAACAGAATATTTAAAAAAAACTAAATTTAGTTTTTTTGCGGGAGATATTTTGTTCACTCTTCACAACGGTGTTGGTTTGTTTTAAATGGAAACGCCCTAACCTCGTGGATTACACTGCTTTGAATCTTATCGACAGTACCAAGATGATGAATTTTTAAGTTTTTTCAATCTTAAGAAGCAACAAAAATTACTAAGATCAGGTGAATGGGAATGTTGAGGAACTAAGGAAATCCCCTTTTCCAATTGTCTCCAATTGTCTGCGATGCTCGATCTTTATCGTAAAACCCTTTTTCTGAACCTTTCAAGAAGTTCGTTATTAAAAATTTAGTGGGAAATTTCTCCTGGAGGCCCTCACGTGCTCCACATTGCTATCAGTTGTCGATGTTGAACGCCTACCAGCGCGAGTTCTTCCACTGCCTCCCGGTCCATCAAAAATGCCTTATCCCACCGAAAAATTTATTCTGTTTGTAACGAATGTACGCCATAGGCTTCTTACAACTTTTCGTAAGCTAAACACAAAATTTGATCCATTTTCTCGTAATGCGGTACTAAAAAATTACCTCACATATCAGGATTTATAGGGTTTGCTTCAGATACCGGAGGTTGAAACTTAAGCTGCATGTCATGGAAGGGAAGACCTCAGTATTGTCAGATCGCCATCAGACTCATTACTTCTCTATCATATCTTGTATGTTATGCTAGGCGATATTACAATAAACAATTTCTAATTTATATTCACTTAAACACTGTACATATTAACGCATTCAATTAAGTTTATATTTATATCGTATTTGAAAATTCCATTTATATTTTTATAATATTTAATTTTATTTAAACAAGCATACAAAACAAAAAGCAAAATATAGATTAGTGGCCACTGAAATATTGAATGGTTTTTTTTTTTTTGAAGTTTTGGAGCATCTCTTGGATATTAAAATGGCTACGTACGAGTAAAATTGATTGAGATTTTCTATTCCAGTGAAAGATCAATTATTCAAACTCAGAGCAAATACCAGCAACATTTTAATAGCAGAGTATTTTCTAATCTAATCACCCAATTTCAAAGTACTGGATCAGTCGCGGGGATCTTCTGGGAAGAGGTCCAAAATCCTCGAGGATCGGTCTGTCTCTACCTGTCGTCGATCTGTCTCTCAACTAGTTATCGCAAGAATATCGCTTCAGAAGATTCTAAAAGTGGATTCAAAAATGTTTCCGCACAAGATCCGGAAAACACAAATGGTTTATGCTTTAATACCGCAAAATACTCAGTAGGGCCCCACAGTATGCCATTTGATTTTTTATAGCATGGCAAATCTGTAGAACTTAGATATTATTGCTTGATTATAAATTGCAAAAAAACACACATAAAAATATGTTTTTAAAGCCAAAAAAAGCGCGTGCTCCATCGACGAAAACAGGTGGTAGGCGGAAGGGGCCAGGTCTGGTGAATAAGCGGGGTGGGGTAGCACCTTTCAGTTGAAGTACTCTCGGACCATTTTTGACGTGTGCGATGGTTCGTTGTCGTGGAGGAAAATTAGCTTGTCATGTCTTTGTTGATAATCCGTCCATTTTTCACGCAGAGCACGGTACAATTTGATCAGTTGTTGATGGTAGCGGTGGGCATTGACAGTTTCACCAGGTTTCAACATCTCATAGTAGACGATACCCTGCTGATACCACCAAACGCACAGAATAGACTTCGGTCCGAAGCGATTTTGTCTTGGGGAAGATGTTAATGGTTGGCCGGGATCAACCCACGATTTCTTGCATTTAGGATTCTCGAAATATATCCACTTTTCAGCCTGTAATTGATGGCCCTCAACCTTCCTAGGCCGATTTTCACGCTTCTTGTCCCACAAGTCAAAATTGCCGTCTTCGAACCGACGAAACCAATCTCAGCACGTTGTTTCCGATAAAGCACTGTCGCCATAGGCCTCCATAAGCAGTCGATGCAATTCGGCAGCCGATTTCTTCAAATTGAAGCAGAATCCTGCATATGCTCTTTTTCTGGCACAAAACTAGACATGATTACCAAAGGAAAAATGTAGCTTGTTGTACGAAATTGCTGACAATGTGCACTGATTAATCTTGACAGATGTCAAACTCATCCATGGTAGCTTAATACGCTCATTCACGCCATCTATGACCAAACAGCGGATTTAACCTTATATACCTGGTAAATTTATATAAAATCATAATGAAATATACCTAATGAGGTGGTTTTTATAATTCTATAAACTTTAATATAAAAAAAATACAGAAAAAAATAAATTGGATTCTTAAATAAATAAAAACTTTTTTTTTTTAATTTAATGTTAAGTAGTGAGAGCTGCTTTTACCTGTTTTTAATTATTTATGATATTTGGTACTCGTATGAAAACAAAGGTATAATGGAGCTCTACTCCAAATATTTGGTTGAAAAAAAAAACAGTAAGATTGCACAAAAACAGAGCAAAAAACTACACTTCTTCAAGTGCAAGTGACGATTTCTTTCACCAAATTATGAAATAAAATATTTTTAGAATAACTTTTTTACATAAAAATTGTCTATTTTAATATAATTGTTATAATAAAAACTTATAATTGCTAAAATATAGCAAAAAAACTTTAATTGCTAAAAACTATTCTTAAATACTTTCTAAAATAAAAATGGTACATTTTTGCAAAGAAAAAGACTATCCAATTTATGCTTCGGAAAGTAAAATTAAATTAAGGAAACTATAAATTAAAAAATTTTCTTTAAATATTTTTTAATATATTGCTTTAATTTTGCCATTTTTTATATATAATAATTTAAATTACCTGTCACAAAACTTTTTGCAGGACTCGATCGTATTGGGAGAATTTTTAATGACTTTTTCAGCACATTTCGAATTGTATTTCGGCCATTAATTAACGGATGTTTTTAATTACTCTAAAATTTGAAAATTATCTGCGTAAATATAATTTTTAGCATAGTTCAACAAGAAAAAATCAAACGATTTCAAATCGAACGATCTTAGAGGTCAATTGACATCATCAAATATCGAAATTACGCACCCTGCGGATTTTACGCGAAATAAAGGCAAAATTGGTCGTATTGCATAGCTTGTGTTAAAATTATATATACAATAGCTCAGATTAAAACTATAAGTTTAAGCTAGATTTTAAGTCGATTATTGTACGGCTATAGGGCTCAGAATTAACGGTAACGGCCTATTCTTATTTTCAAAGAAATATGGTCTAACTACAAGTCCACTGTTACTTCTCTATTTTTAGTACTCCATGTATCACTTATTGACGAGCAAAAAAATGAGCCTCATCATTAAAGAAATTATCATCATCCAAATAATGTTGTTCTAGCACCCAATCAGTGTATCTTCTACGAATATATTTAATCTAGTGTATAATATATAAAATGGCAAACTTCAATTTATAAACAATTAATATCTTGATCGATATATATTGTAACATATATTAAACAATTATCAAATAATAGTGCTGTACTTTTAATAAATTACAAAAGGTTGTACAACAACAAAAAAAAAAATTAAGATAAAATCCAAAAGCTACGCATGTAAATAAACTTAAAAAAATAAATGATTGAATATAAGTAAATTTATTTTAAAATAAATTAATTCCTAATCAAAAATACTGTGTAAAATTTGATTTCATGCAAATTAATATATTATTCCACAAAGGTCAATGCCATTATGCGATTTCATTTTGAATTAATATCAAAATTTGATATGAACAAAAATATTAATTAAATATTTTCTCAACTAGAAGGATATAGCTGAAAATGAAAAATAATCGTTTTTGAATAAAACAGTAGCGAAATGATCCTTTTTAAAATATTTAAAAAAAAAACTGTTTGAAGAGTAAAAGATATTCCATTTGCCAACAATGAAAATTATAATAATTTAAGTTTTTTCTTCTTCATATTATAAAAAAAAAAAAAACATAAAACGGAAGTTGAATTAATTATCTGTATTGCCTTGAAATATTATTTATTTATAGAAATTTTCTTTATAATAACTATTAAGATGAAAGTTAAATAATTCAGAAAGTTGTGTTTCATAAGAGTCCGAACAAAACTAACAAGCATAAGGCATAATTAAGATAAATCCGATAAGAGTCAAAATAATAATAATAATAATAATAATAATAATCTAACTGTAAAAAAAAAATTTCATTAAAAACATTATAGATTCCTTTATAAAAATATTTTCGTTAATCATTTGTATTTTTTTTTTTTTTATTACTATTTGAATTTTTAATTTATTTTCTATTAAAAGCGAAAGGAAAGGATTAGTAATATTTTTTTTTTCGTTTGTATAAAATTTCTTATTTATAAATTTATTACCATTATCTTTTTTCCATCTGTAAACAATGCGTGGTTTTTTAAAGTTAAATATTAAATTTGTGGATTTTCTATTCGAAGAAAATTTATTCAAAAATGTTTATATACAATAAATATTTAAATTAAAATATTTGGTGATGAGAAATTATAGAAAAGTGACTAAGGGGTGAAGGGGAGAATTCAGTTAAAAATTTATGAGTATATTGACATGGAATTTTTTTGGTCAATCGGAAGTTATTGACTCGTGGAGAAATTAATGGAAAACACTTCCGTTTTTAGTGTTTTTTTTCCTTATAAATTTGAAAAATTCAAGGTGGATTAATTAGAAAATTTCAAAAAAATTAAATATTTTAATTTAAAAACAATAACAAAATTACCATGTATGTATGAGCATATTTTGATTCAGGCCATAAAAAAGGGTGATTATCTTACGATGAAGAAAAAAAAATGTATGATGAAAGTTATGTGGGGTAGGTCGGCACAATGAAAATTTCTATAAGCTCATTTTCTAAATTTTTCGAATTCTAATAATGTCAATAAGGATATTGAGTAGTAGGAGTACCTCTCTATTCAGTCTCTATCTAGTCTGCTCTTACGTACATATTTACAAGTACTCGTATTTGATGGGAAGGAAAAATCCAAAGCTTCTTCATCTGTAAAACTGAGTATGAGTTTATCTCTTCAATTAGTTTAAAATAGATCTAAAACTACTTGCACATTAATGTATGCACAGATATATATCTCAACAGTATTAGGTGGCAGCCATAGTAAAAGTGGAATTAATATTTTTTTCTCTATTGAATTTTTGTATCTAGAATGTAGATACAAAAAATTCCAATATTAAATTGAATAAACATTAAATTTACATACGTTTTTGGAACTCTTGATATGTGAAAGAAGAGTAGTGATGAGAGTGTGAGGCAGAGAGGCAGATAGAGGGAAGGAAATAGTGTAAAAAAGTTTCAAATGAATGAATAAATTTTGAAAAGAAATTAAGAAGAAGAAGAAGAAAAAACAAATTGGAAAGAAGAAAATTTGTGCATAAAAAAAAATAATGGCAACGACACTCAAAATTACAGTGACATCTGCGACAATGGCAATGGCAATGGCCGCGAATTGTACCAACGATAGTGACAGCTTCAGCAATACAACTTCTTCGCACCTATTGCCTAGCCATCCCCATATATAGTATGCCTAGACAGAGCGGTACAGATACACTTATAATAATAATAATAATAATAATAATAATAATAATAATAATAAAAATGGTGACAATATTTGTTCAAAATATTGTTGATGATCATCTAAAGTATTGGAGTTGTTGTTGGTATGTTTGCAGTTAAAGTCTTTCTCTTGGATTGGGGCTTGGCACCCGAACTTCTACGAGGCTCATGCAGATAGATACGATGGTCAGCATTTTTGTTGTTGTTCTCTTTTGGTAACAGAAATTCATCACCAAATAGGTTTTGTTTATTTTTATCACTCGCTATACACTGTTAAGTGTGTGTATTCAAGAACTTTCACTGCGGCAGATTGAATGTCAATCCTGACATTGAAGATGACGTTATAAGGGGTAGGGAAGGGGGGGGGGGCGAGGGAGAGGGAGAAATAGGTTCCGTGATGTTATGGAAAAATATTTAAATCTGTTAATGATGAGCTAGTAGGTTTAAGTTTTTAGACAAACAGGTTTATAGTCGTGCGAATTGGATTTTAGCTATGTTTTTTTCCTGCTTTGTTTCTAAACATCAGTAATTATCGATTGGGTTTTATGCCTTCATCAGTGTTTAGGCCTTACCTACCCATATATGTGTGTGTGTGTGCAATTGTAAGCCGTTATGATTTGAAATTGAATGAGAATTTTTGGGGCCGCAAAGTGTGTGGTGTAAGTAGCTGTATGGGTCGCGGATGCTGAACAAATAAGATCGTTGAGTTTCGTTCAACTACGAAACTTTTCATAAATTTGAAAACTCAGTCAAAAACCAAATAGATGCGGTTATGTACACTTATCTGGTGTATAATGGCGCGCGCATACATATGTAGACAGAATGATGATGCTACAGAGTGGAAAGTGGGATGCTGCGATGTTTGGCATATAAATACGTTTTGAGACTATATTCAAGCTATCAGTTGATAATTTCTCCTCACAATCATCGGACTTTTCGGTCAAAATTCGATTTGAAAATTAATTCAAGATGAAAGTTTACATTTTGATTTGTTTGTTGGCATTCGCAAGCGCACGGCCAGAAGTTGGTCCGTACAATTACAATCCACCGTTGAATCCGATTGGTGGCCACGCGGCTCCTTGTTGTCAGCAGTTGGCATTGCTGAAGAGCAACGTAGGACATACAGCAGTTGGTGGTGGATTAATTTCAGGACGTGTAGTTAATCAGCCGCTTCCAAACGTTAATTATGGAGCACCGTTTGCTGCACAGCACTCTGGATTTGGTGCAGTCAATTCCTTCGGTGCAGGAGGTACAATCGGTGGTGGATTTAATAACGGCTTCAATTTCGGTAAAACCGGATTTAACGGATTGAATGTTGTCAAAAATGGATTCAGTGGCGGTCAATTTGGAGTCTCAAGCGGTTCGAATTTCGGCGGTTTGACTAGTGGATTTACATCAGGTCCAATAACGAATTCAGTTTCCGGACCGATTGCGGCCCCGATTTCGGCCCCGATTTCTGGTCCAATTCTAAACGGTGGTGGATTATCATCAGGCTCAGGATTTAGTTCTGGTTTATCGGCTGGAGCATTTTCTTCTCAACTTTTGCCTGCTCAAGGTGGTGGTGCGTCTTTCGATTCTGTAGGTTTTAATGGAGCCGCAAATACTGCTAATGCAGGAACAGCTCTTGTTCAGAAGCATATCTACGTTCATGTACCGCCACATGATAATGAGGATCAAATAAAGACCATCCACCATAGTGTCGCACCCGGTTTAGCACGAAAACATTACAAAATCATATTCATCAAAGCTCCAAATCCACCAAGCTACCAACATGTCGCTGCATTGTCTGGTGGTGGACTAACTGAGGAGAAAACACTCGTTTATGTTCTAGTCAAGAAACCTGATGAGCCAAGTATTCAAGAAATTCAAGCCGCCCACAATTCCGTCCATCTTAACAAACCGGAAGTTTATTTCATCAAGTATAAAACAAAGAATGGCAATGATCTACAGGCCAATCTGGGAGTAAGTGGTGCCGGTGTTACTGCAGGTGGAGCTTTTAATGATGGATCATTTGCAATTGGTGGACCTTTGGGTGGTAATAACGGTCTTGCAGCATCTTCACATGCAGGTGGCGTTGCAAACTCTTATATTCCACCGCCATCACCATCATTAGCGCCAGTATCTCCATCACATTCACCAGTTGTAGCTCATACCAAATATGGGCCACCACCAGTTAACAAATAGGATCGCTTCAATTAATTTTTAATAATACGAGTAATTTAAGTTAATTATATTAAATTTATGTGTATATAAGTTAATAAATATCATTTGTTTATTATTATTTATTTAATAATGTTAAATTTATTGTTTTATTTAAAATATTGCAAATATTCAAATTGTTTGTTAGGCTGAATTCTTAGGTTTTTCTTTAGATAGGATTTCTTTAATCTGCTTGTATCTGAAAAATAGTAACATTACTTGTAAAGGACTATCATTTCTTTATCTCCTGGTAATTGCTTTCTTTTTATTTGAAGTAAGGATTTTTTGGTCTAATAATTATTGTTTCAATTGATGACTAGCTTCTAGGGTTTCAGAATATTTCACAAAAAGTTTCGTAAATATTTCAGCAGGTAAAATGGTAAGAAAAGTATATAAAATGTAACCATAATAAATATTTAAGTTTTAGAAGAATTTATAAAATTATAAAATGTCCTTTTTATTAAATGCAAATCAAAAAAAATCACCTTCTAACTTCCAAATAAGTAAATTCATAATTGAAATAAAACAAAATTATTGTTTCTTTATATTTTCTATTTAAGGGTAAATTTTATTCTCATCTATATTCAACTATTAACATAATTTGTGTAAATATGAATTGATTCTGTACGTATCACTCTATATAATTGAATATATACTATATATTTCGTTAAATTAAAATCAAAAACTACATTTTTTTTTATTCCGATTCATTTTAAATAATTCCCAAATAACAGTTTCGAACTTTCTAAATTTTATACTAATTTGGGGAAATACAATCTTTACTTATTATTTATTTTATTCAATTTTATTTCCTAATTTTTTTCCTTTTCTTTTTCTTATTAATACAATATATAATGAGCTTTATTAAATTATATTTATATATTTATGTATTTTTTTTCTTTTTTTAGGGGTTTTAAAATTAATTTCCTCATCAATAAAATATGTAACATTTTGATTTTTAACAATTCATCAAATATATTAAGTTTTTTTTTTTGTTATTATTTATTTTCAATTTTCTATTGATTTTTTATATTTTATTATATGGCATTTTATACATATATTAAACTCGTATATAACTCAATAAATAACGATAGGCACATTATTAGTAAATAATAAATACATAATTTTTTTTAATTTTTTTTCTTCATATATTCTATTTGAATCTATAATGACAATTCAGAGTATGTGTGCATTTTTTTCGAATGTTTATTTCTTTTCATATATTAATTTATATTTTATCTAAAATTAAACCGATTATTTTTTATTATTTATTATATTTTTTCTATATTTCTTTTTGCATTAAAATTATTTCTAGAGAGATTCATTTGGCTTTTGTACATTTATTTGAACAATACGAAGAATTTAATTCTATGGATAATGGTATTGACTATGGACATAATTAGATAGCTGACAATTTATTTCACATGCTTTATTTAGCAAAAATTTTCAACTAGATTTATACATAATAGAAAATTTGCCAATTGATGTTAATTGCTCAGAAATAATATAGAAATTTTCACTTTATAACTTTGAAATCGTAAAGAAACAAATTTGAAGAAAAATATATGCTATAATCCTATTATAGATAAAATTATTTCGAATGGTTTTTTTTTCTATAATATTCCAATTTTTATTTACAAAAAAAAAATGTACATATTCATTTTAATTAAAAACCTATTGATAACATATCGAAGGTATTCTTAAAAAAAATATATATATTCAATTTAAAAACGAAATATTAAAAGTCTTGTATTTAAAATGTTCTATAATATTAAATTAGTTAGTGAAAAATATTTAGATAAAAGTGAAAGTTTAAAAAAACAAAAAAAAAACGCTTTCAAGATTGAAAATTCGAAAAAAAAGGAATGCAGTTTCTTAGGTGAATAAATTTCTAAACATAAAAATTACTATAAGCGGTAATTAAGATTATTTCGTATGATTTGTAATAAATAAAAATAAAAAACTATAAAACATACTTTAAAAGATGGTATCTATATTAGAATAGATTAATATAATTTAAATAATTCTCTTAAGAAAAGAAAAACTGTGAAAAAATTTGTTTGCAATGAAATTTTCAAAAGTTTAATCCATTTTATGACAGTTCTTTTTATTAAACCTTACAACAGCACCCGGATAATTGTATGCAACATTCAAAATGGCAACAAACTAATTTTGTTGATGGATATACAATAGTATTTGTTTGCACCTAAAATAATAATAATATTAATAACAAATTGCCATTGTGGATTTATTTACGAAAAGGAAAACTGAAAAATTCAAAGAACTTTTCGTAGAGTTATTTTGAAAACTGTTCGAAATCAAATTGTGAATAGAATGTGACAACAAGAAAAAGAATAAGAGGGAGAGAGAATGAAATTAAAAGAGATAAGATACTCTTTTAATTTCTTTTTTTTTTTTTTTTAAACTAATCGAATTTAGTTGTTATTTACATATTATTATAAATTTTTGAAATTTTCATTTATGAGGCAAAAAAAATAAAAATAAAATTTATGTAAATTTTTTTCTCGATGCTACAAAATGTATAAAAGCCAAAGAGATAAAAAAAAATCTGTATGTACTAAAGAGACCAAATTTAAACCAAACAATTTCGAATATATTAAAAAAAAAATTTCCTAACGAAAATTTCTTTTTTTTCTGTCGGCTGGTATGCGCGCTGACAAAATATCACATCCAATACATTAGATCGGTGCCGTCAAAGACAAAGGCACGAAGACACTTTCTCTAAAATTCACTTCTATTTTCTACTAAACTACTCCAAACTATCAAAGATTAAAAATTTTTCATCTTCCACTTTTCCAATAATCATCTTTTTTTCAGCATTAATGTTAAATCAATTCATTTTTATTTCTTCTCTTTTTTATATTATTATCATTATTATGATTATTTGTTTTTTTCTCGGTTTTTATTGTTTTTTTTTTTTTTTTTTTTAGGTTTTTGTAGATTTAAAATTTGCATTTGACTTTTAATTTTAGTTTGTTTCTTGAATATTGGCTTTAAATAGTTTCAATATGGAATCGTATTCAGACAATTATTTTCTAAACAGGAAATGAACAATTTCCCTTTTTGCAAATGGACACTATTATCTTTGGTTTTATTTTTTTGTTAATTTCTATTCTCCATTAAAGACTATTTAAATAATAAAATTTCGAAACAAAAACAAAAACAGCATTTCCATAATTTATTTCGTTAAGTTTTAAGTTTTTTTTTGCTTTTGTAATTTCAACAGTAAACCCGGACTCATTTTTTACACGGTAGATACAATTTGAAAGAAAATCGTGTGTGACACTTTGCACCTAACATAATAATAGTAAAATTGAGGATATGTTCCAGAGCTTTTTTTAAAAAAAATAAAAATTTGAAAAAAATTCATCGTTACTTGATGGTATTTTCGTTAATTCTTTTTACAGGCAAAGAGAAATAATTTCATTTCATATATTTTGTGTCGAGTTGTACAGTTGTTAGTTTAAAAATGCCAAAAGATAAACAAATAAGTTCCAAAACAAGGGCTCTGATATCCTTATAAAAGATATTGCTTATAAATATTATAATTTCTCGAACTCTAGAAAAAAAAATAATAAAAGAGCATGGAAACAGTTAAAAATTGTGGTTAAAACTCTTGTGAAGATCAGAAAATGGTAAAATCAGTTAAAGTTAACTCTAAAATATAACGAATGAGATAAATTTAGTGAGAGACATTAAAATTAGTCAAAAATTAGGCTTAAAGAAACAAATATGAAGTGAGGTCGTTTGTTAACATAAAGAAGCGTATAATATCGGCAAAAATTATAAATCGAAAAGCTCTAGAGTATATGATCATAACCTCAGATTATTAGAGGAATATTTTATTATTAGGTTTTTTTTTATTATACCTGTTCAATGCCCCATAAAGGTGCAAAATATGAATTTGGGATTATGCATCGTATAAGTAAATTGGTCGTTCATTTGGCTATCCGAAAATGTGAATTATTAAAGTTCCTCATTTTTTATAGAATTTAATTTTATAATTAATTTTTTATAAAACATTTTTTGAAATTCAAATAATTCATGGAAAAAATGTATTTGTTCGTTTTTTTTTGTTGAACCGTTTTATTTTATAATCGTGTAAAAAAAGGCCGTATAAAAAAAAGAGTCGGAAGGGTATATTTATATTGTTCTCTTAATATTACTATATTATAAGGATGGATTTTTATAAAAAGCATTGATTAATTGTTTTTCGCATGGCCTACATAAAAGTAATTGGCTTACTAATTATGGATACACAACTAATTTAGTATGATTAAGTATTTCGAAGAGTTAAGACCTAAGCTATTTTAGACGCGAATAATACATGAAATTTTGTTTAATTCACCGATTTTATGTATTTATAAAAAAATATTTGTGATTATGCCTTGAAGGCCAACAAATGCTCCATAGAAATAACATATTATTTAGTTCGCATACGACTATTGGAATCCTCGAGGATTTCTGTTAATAAAATCAAACCTTTCACTATATAGAATATTGAAGTTATAGCTAGTAGCTAATTAAGATTTTTAAATAGTCATTATATAAATAATAGTAAGAGTATGGTCTCAAGATATTGAATCATCGAAATGGTATTTTTGAAACCATGATTTTGAAGCAAACAAATTAAGGATAATAGAGTAGAGTCCTATTATTTAATAGGTTTTAATAATAACATTTATTTAGTTTTAAATTTGGTATTCTATATTATGGATCGTTATTTATCAATACATTGCACAGAAGATAGCCGATTAGTTCTTAAAACAACTTACTTTAGATAGTGATTTTTTGAAAACAAAATTCCTCAGCTATAAGGCTCATTTCTGGTTCTGTGGATACGTCAGTGAGTAAAATTGTCATATTAATGGCTCTAAAAACCCTAAAAATTAACTAGAAAGAAGCAATTAGTAGTTCCTCGGAAATGAAAAAGGAGAGACTGTTCAATGACAAAGGCTACACAAAAGGAACAATTTTTGCTTTATTGTGCGAAAAGTTCTCAGGATGCATAATTTCAAGATTTAATAATATTAATTGCTTTTTCAAGAATTCTTAAACTTTAGAGCATTTAAAAACAGACATCGGTCAAGTATAGGCTGAATTACAGCCCGAAATGTGTGAAAACTTATCAACAATTACCTCCAAAGAATCGAATGCTACAAGAAGTTTTCTAGCAGACATTTTAATAAAATTATAAGGGAAATGTTGAAACATTTATAATAAAGTAAAAATTTACGAAGTATAAACTGGTCGTCCAGGTAATAACAAATTCTTAAGGAACTTTTTGAGAGACCAATAAAAAAATGATTTGCAAAATTAATATTATTAAATATAATGACTATTACGTTTTTCTATATGGTTTTATAGTTTGTACAAAACGTAGACTGGTTTTTTATTATTATTTAAACAAAATCTCATGTATAAATTAGGAAACAATAGTTGTGTGTAGGGTCGTCTCTAATATTCCATGTGCTTCCTACGTTAAACATCGTATATGTAATTGTAGTTAAACTACTTATCGGAAATATTATTATATAGTCTCTACATACAGGTGGAAGGCTTCGTTAAAACTAGATTTATCACACATTATATAATTGTACTTTCTACATTACAGTGAATAATTCCTATACGATCAAGATTTCTTTTTCGATAAAATGTCGATCATTTTTTCTTAATTAAATCTTTTATCATGAGGTCCTATTTTAAAGGATGCTTTTTTTTCTATACTATTTCCAATACCTTCGAACGAAGCTTTACAGAACGTTACATGTTTTTTGCGTATAAATCATAGATCCACTCTGGCATTTGAAGACATCCGTTGCACTGCCACCCTGTGCTATTAGCCATCCAAGACTATATTAAAAGAGATAAGAAAAGAAAAGTGATTTTATATTTTCATTAATATTGTGCTAATAAAAGTAATGCATTTTTTTCTCAATATTATGTAATTCTTACATTTTTCGAAAATTCTCTGATTCTGTATCGATACCATTATACATCGATTCTGAACAAAGTTCTTGGGCTGAAACAAGGAAGAATATTTGCGTTGGTGTCAGGTTGAGACCAGGCAGACGAGCCATCCCCTTAATTGGTCCAGTCAACGATAGTAGCGAATGGTATGCTATTTGCATTCCGCCAGAATGTATCAATATGTCCATGCGGCTATGATTTGAGAATATTTCAATGGCATTTGGTACACAACGCATTGCTTTATCCTCAAACGATTTTGTTATTGAACGTAGAATTTCCTTTGCAATGGCGACCCCAACTGACGCGTATTGTAGGTACGGCGGTAGTTTAGCATCGAAATATGGTACAAGAATTACCGATAATGGTACAACTATAATGAAAATGGACAAAATTTTATCATTTCAAATAATTTGATATTTATTCATTGATATAAGTTATTAAAAAAACACTTTTTAAGAACATATTTAATGAATGCTAAACTTTCTTGGAAATATAGGATTATCCAATTTTAGCATTGGAAATGTAAAAATAAATAAAATATAATTAAAATTTAGATACAAAAAAATTATTTATTTTTTATATTTTTTATGTTGTGCCATTTTATATATAAAGTATAATTTCATTTCCAAAAATGTCTCAAAGCTTTTGTCAGGACTCGATTCTTTGAGGTGATTTTTATTTCGGCCTGTAATTTACTCATTACTGGGCGGATGTGGGTTTTTAAATGCTATAAAGTTTAAAAAAAAATTTCGCCAGACAAACATTTTAATGGCTTGAAATAGTACAAACGTGGAGGCTAATAAGGTGGCACCAGCTTTTTCAAAAAAATATATATGGTTTAGATTAAGATATTTATGGCTAGTCTAAAAAAGCCAGTTGTTATTAGACTATAGTGCTCAGAATTGACAGTAATGGTCTCTTCTTTTTCATATTCAAATAAAAACGGTCAAATGACACCTTCAGATCAAAATGCACACTAGATAGTTACTTTTCGGAGATGTAATAGCTTCTTTACCATCACTTGTGGATTTTCAAAACCCCACATAAGTGTATGTCATTTTTGCTTATTAACATATCCACCGAGTAAGAAATGAGCCTCATCGCTGCAGAAAGTTTAGCTCGAACAAACGCGAAACCTGGCTACGGCAGAACTATTACTTTTGAAGAAAATTTGTACAATTTGAACGCATTGTTTGATAGTTAAATAATCTATAATATAAAATGGCAAATCTTAAGCGAAGCAAATATTATCCTGAGTGACATATACGGGGTCTCTTAAAAAAGTATCGATTTTTTTGTGGTGTTATATTGGTACTCATGGGTCTCACTTATGCCGACAAGTTCGGCCATTTTGAATGTTCAGTTAATTTTTGACAGCTGCTTTGCTCGTCTTCGATTTTTGCCCATTTTCTACCAAAAACTGCATTGCATTAACATTGCTAAGGAGCTGTTGGACTCAAATTTGTTCCAGAGGGTCATAACTGGTGACGAATCATGGGTTTATGGTTATGACGTGCAAACCAAAGCTGAAAAAAGCGCGCCAAGTTAGGTCGAATGTGAAGGTTTTGTTTACAGTTTTCTTCGATTGCAGGGAAGTGGTGCATTAGGAGTTTTTGCCACAAGGTAGAACGGTCAATAAGGAATATTACCTGCAAGTTATCCGCAAGTTGCGCGAAGCAATCCGCCAGAAACACCCGGATTTGTGTTTTTTCACAAAAATTGGCTTTTGCACCATGCTAACGCCCCTACTCACGTATCGTTGCTTATGCGCGAATTTTTGGCCTAATAATGCCGCAGCTACCTTATTGCGGATAAGAATCTGGCCCCCTGTGACTTTTTCTTGTTCCCGAAACAGATTCTTTGATCCATTTTTTGGAATGGGCAAAAATCGAAGACGAGCCAAAACACATGTAAGCAAAGCAGCTGCCAAAAATTAACTGTACATTCAAAATGGACGAACTTGTTGGCATAAGTGAGAGATATGAGTACCAACATAACGCCACAAAAAATCGAAAATCGAATGTACGAAACCCGCGGAAAATTCGCAATACTTTTTGAACAGACCTCGAATGTGCTGTACCTTCCGAACCGCGAAAATTTTTTTACAATATAAAATTTTCAAAATATCCAAGAAATTTGATATTTTCCAAAAAATTATCTTTGATTGTGATTTTTTTTGTTGCATTAATTAAAATTGAAGAATCGGTTTAATAATATTAATATTTATGAGCGATTTATAGAGAAATTCGTTTACATAAAGAGATAGACTAACGATTGGGACTGAATTAGCAGAAGGGATAAAAATAATAAAAATGCCCATGTGTACTGGGGATAGGTTTAAAAAAAATTATACAAGAAAAGGCTTGACGAATACTTTTTTTTAATAAATTCCCCAACAAGTGCCGATTCGACACAAACATGTTCGTTAAATGGTTTCAGTTCCCATAATTGGCATTTATGAAAATTGGTAAAAAGTTTGCAGAAAATAAAAGTGAAATTGAATATTAAGAAGAAAATCAACAATATCTATATTTGTTAATAAATTGGAGGAAGTAAAAGTGTGAAAATTATAAATAAATATTATGTGTGAGAAAAAATTTCTAAAATGCACGAATAAAAATAAATCACAAAATAATCAATTGCATTAGCCCATGCTGGTGTTAAATAAAAAGCTAATAATTTTTTTTTCTTTTTTTAAGGGGCCAAACATATTATACTCATATTTATTGCTTTGATGAGAAAAAAAAATCGCAACCCAAATAGTTAAGACTTTTCGCTTATCGACAACAAATATGTACAAACATGGAGCCCCCCATCCAGTCAACTATAGCCTAAATCGAAAGTTTGACTGAATATTTAATGTGGTGAAAAGTTATTTTCTTTAAAGAAATTGGTTTTTATAAAAAAAAAAAACTTCATTATTGTTATTTTATTTCTATAATTTTCTATGGTCACAGTCATAACTTACCAATCGAGTGACTTAATGTGTCATAAAATATAGTCGCCATTATGGGATACGCCCAGCTGAAAAATGATATTTGAAAACATCAGTTTAGGTTGTTATTTTTTTTCTTTTTAAAATAAAAACATAAATATATAAAAAATATGACTAGAGATAGATAAAAGAAGAAAGGTAAAACTTACGTGGTGTGACCTTCGATTTCGAGACTTTCATCAGGAACTACCTTGTTCCGTTTGAATATGTTGAGGATATTTTCAAACCAATTGTCCGAACTGATTTCGATTTGTTCCAAATTTTCTATAATCACTGTAAGATTATAGAGTATGAACCATGGTCTCGGCTGTAATTTCAGAGTTGATAATTTAACAAGTGCAGCACCTTTTAATGAAGGAGCTCGTTTTAGATGTGCCTTCAATGATTCAAATATAATTTCAGTCTGAAATGGACAATTACACAAAAATTATCATAGATTCGAGTTGAACAAAATTTATAGAAAAATTCCTATTACTCTGTGAATGACATCTTTGGTATCGTTGTGGGAATATTGTGCCATGAAAAGGGCTGATGATACCTCTGGCAAGGCCCATACAGTTGCTTTGGTACACACACTAGGGCTGGGTTGGTCTAATGGAAGAATGCCCAATGCGAACAGTAATAAAATCGAATTGTGGGCGACACGCATTGGATGCCTGCTGAGAAGAACTTGAACATTTTCCAAATAATTGGAACTTCGAACTAAAATACGACCCGTCCAGTTACATGGAATCAATTCAGTCCAATTTAACTTAAAAATTACAAAAACAAAAAAAAATACAAAAATTAAGCCCTTTTACAAACGATTTTTTGTCATTTTCACAATATAGCGATAATTTTCTAAATTTAAATATTCACTTACAAATGGATAAATTGTTGAAAGTGAAGATATATTGTGTAACACTGAGTTCTCCCACAATCCCCTTCGAAAATGTTCAATACGAAGCTTTAAAAGATACAAAATACAATTAATCCAATTAATTAATGCTTACAAGAAAGTTTTGATTATTTTATATTTTCTTTCTTTTTACTATCAAATTTTGACATGTAAAAATTTCAAAATAACAAGGCGTGGAGGCGAAGTCAATGGAATTTTGATTATCAAAATATGTTTTTTGTCTTAACAATCAATCGAAATTTCAATTCTCAATAAAAATGAGGATACTATAAATATACTCATACTTTTAGTAAAAATAATTGTAAATTTATGTAGTCACTCTAAATTTAATATGTCTTTTAAAGTAATTTGAAAATTGGTACAGTAAACAAAAAGAATGAAAAATGAAAATATGATGGTCCTTATTCTGTAATAAAAAGAATTATTGGCATTTGCCTCGGAGTTATGATGGGTTATGTTGTAGATGTAGTAACTACAAACCAACAAAAAAGATATATAACCTTAAATTAACCAATTGACAAAAAAGTATTTTTTTTGCTGCGTTATTTAGTTTTCGAAAAAAGAGAAATACTATCTCTACTATGATACTAAAATTACTGATTATACAGGGTGCTCTAAAGTTGAAGACTTACAACTTTAATTTGACGCCATTTCGATCAGATGTCATTTTGATCAGCTGGTATATGACAGTTTAAGGAAGAATATGTGAAAAAATTATTATAGAATGTCATAACCTTAGATTAAAGAATACCTGGATTCGTCAGATTTTCGTATAGGTATGTATACACAATTTTGTGTCACAATTATTGCAGAAGCGGTGAGAAATCGTACTTCTTATATACTTTTATGTAGATTTTTTTATGTAGACATGACACCCACTGACATTTAGTTTTCATAATATAAATTTATTGAATTGCAAAAGCATAATTTATTCAAATTTTAATTCACTTATTGGAAACAAAAATATTATTTAAACACAACGATAGGCAATTTTTATTTTTTGTACAATCTTTTGATACGAAATGGAATTGTATTTTAGGTTTATTATTCATTTCGTAAATATCAATCAAATATAAAATGCCTCAATTTTGTAGATTTTCGGAGAGCTTTTAAACACGCCATTCTCCATGAAAGTGGTAACATATTGAAATGCTGAACTATGTTTGTCATTTTTCAAGTTGTTATTTTGGCACTTATTGGAAAGTGCAAGTTATTATATCTATTTCAAAGTATTTACAAAAAAGTAAGTATTTATATAAATAGTTATATTGTTAATAACATTTAATAGGAAGTTTTTATTTCAGAAAATTAAGTGTTTTATAAAGCGTTGCCAGAAATTCGACGAAATGAGGAAACCGGGAATTTCTTTCTTTCGATAAGTTGACATCTCCATTTTTACTAAACAAAATAACAACAATTTAGTTTGTGATGTTCCCAAATGGCTTTTCGTGATTTATTTTGTCCAAAAAGTGGTCAAAAAGTGAAAAGTTCGGCACTCAATAAATGTAAACAAATGTGATTTTGACAGTTCAATGTTTACCAGAAAATAGTTCAGTGCCGGTGTACGTAAAGTGTGTGTAAGAAAATTTAAGGGAACGAACTTTTCAGTCTGTTTTCCATTGCTGTGTTCATTGTGTTAAAATAAATAAAGTATATTCGGTAGGTTTATTATTTAAATAAATTTTGTGCTTTCGCTTGCCTTATTAGACCATTTTGTAATGTATTTACTAAAAAATAATGTTTTAAATTTTTTTATAATATTAGTTATTAATTATTTAAGTATATTAAATTTATCATATTGTAATTTAGTTTTGAAGCATTGTTATAATGTTGTATACAACTTAACTTCTATATTATTAAGAATTTGATGTAATATTCTATGAAATTAATGCTTAACAGTTTAATTTAATTTAAATGCACATGGCTATTTAAATTACCATTTCAATTCACAAACACACATTTATATTATAAAGAAGTTTTCAATATCTACAAATGTGATTGTTTTAACAATAAAATTAATATTTACTAAGCTGTGGTGTGGTTTTAATTTCAACATAATATCACATTCTCTCATTTAATTCATTTTGCATTTTTTAGAATTGATTTTATATGCTCTTCCACTTTATAATTTTATTATAATAAATAAATAAATAAATAAATAAATAAATATATAATATTTGAAAATAAAATATTGTGTTTTATTGCAAATTTCCAAAACTAAATCCATTAAACAACAAAACCCGTAATATTAAAAATCTATTTGTTTACACATAAATGACATAACATATCAAAATGGTTTTAAACGAACCACTTCAATTGCATACTGAAGTTTAAAATTGGCCCCCAATGATTTACGCGGTTTCTGTTATTTTACATGTGTGTGCGTTCTACGATTGTATTGCCAACAAAATTGTGCCACAATTTTTGTGTAAAGGCCTATCCAGTTCTTCTATAATCTAAAGTCATAACCTTCATTTTATGAAATTAATTCATGTATTATTAAGATAATCAGAAAATAAAATGAAAAAATGGTTCGGAATAACATGGCTTCAAATTATACTGATTAACTTATAGCGAATAATTTTGAAGAACATGTAATAGTGTCGAAAAGACAAAAGGTTGGGCTTCTTAGAAACGGACGCTTAAGTCAGAATATTGCTGCGGTATATGAGAGTATAGCAGAAAGATCGGGAATCTCCATTAGGCATCGAATATATATTGCAGAAAGAATTGCATTTGTAGCCGCACAAAATTCAGGTGATATAGAGATTATACATGGCGCTAACAGGTAAAAACATTTAAGAGCTCCATATAGTAGAAGTTGATTTTTACACGACGTTGAAAACGAGTGACGAAGCGTATTTTGAAGTGAATTGGCAAACAAAATAACTGCTTCTGGGGACGTGAAATTCCAAAGACAAATTAAGGTTGGATAATATGTGCTTTTCAAAAGAATGGTGCCATGCTGTGATTCCAACAGAATGGTGCTACGCGCTATAACTATAGAATTATTGGGTCGTTCGGAAAGTAATTTCGGTATAACCAACAGAGTAATTAATGGTATTTTTTCAAAACCAACTTTACACTTAAACTGCATAATCATATGTATTTTGAGAGCTGATATAGCAAGGCTTCCTTGTGAAAAAATTCGATTGATTCTGCATAGTAGTTTTCGGTTTATACCCTCTTAAATATGGAAAGTGAAAAACAGCATTTTCGGTCAATTTTACTTTTTTACTATAGAAAAGATAAAAATGCTATTCAAGCAAGAAAAAAATTATCCGATGTGTATGGAGAATATGTGTTAAGTGAGCGCCGGTGCCAAAACTAGTTTGCAAAATTTCGATCAGACAATTTTGTTCACGAAGATGCACCACATTGTGGAAGGTTAGTTGAAGCTAATAAAGATACAATAAAGGCATTAATTGATGCAAACCGGCGAATAATAATAACTCGTGAGATCGCTGAGAGATTACATTTATCGAATACGATCGCTCATGATCATTTGAAACGGATAGGTTTAATCTCAAAGCTCGACATATGGGTTCCTCATCTTCTTACGGAAAAAAATTTGTGCCGTCACATTGACGTTTGTGATTTGCTTCTCAAACGCCAAGAAAATGATCCATGTTTGAACCGTATCATCACTGGGGATGAGAAATGGGTTGTCTACAATAATGTGAAGCACAAAAGATCCTGGAGTAGAAAAGATGAACCGACTCAAAGCACTTCGAAAGCCAATATTCAGCAAAAAAAGGTTATGCTATCTGTTTGGTGGGATTTTAAAGGAATCGTTTGTTTTCAGCTTCTACCGAGCAACACAACGATCAAATCTGAAGTGTACTGTCATCAGTTGGACAAATTGCATGATTCACTTAAATAAAAAAGGCCAGAATAAAATATTAATTCACTATAAGAAAATCGTCTTTCATTGTTATAAAAAAAAAAACCAAATTACTTTCCGAATAACCCAATATTTCAAAAGATGATAATGTCGATTGGCCAGCTCGCTCCCCAAATTTAAATGCTTCCGATTCCTTCCTTTGGAGATAGTTAAAGGGGGACACAATTTGACAGCTTAAAAAAAGCATACGTAACGAAAGCAATGAAATTAACTTGGAGTCGGCAGACATTTACTACAAAAGCAGAAACAGCCATTTAGGTAATATTATTCTTTCATACTTAAATAATTCTCAAGTTCATATACACTATTAAGATTAGGCAAACTTATTTTTAAAAAAAATTAGTAAACATACTATATCTTTAGAACACACTGCAAAAAAAATCAATTTTTTGTAAATGCAATTGTCAAAACAAAAGTTTTTTTATTGTCTAATTTAAAAGTTAATTTTTAAAAAAAATTATGTAATATATAATCATATTTAATTAAAAATCAATTAATAAAATTAAAAATAATAAAAAAAACATAAATTCTTACCTTATTCAATTGGCTAATAAAATTGGTTATTGCTTCCTTTTCGGCAATTTTTTGGTCAATAGTTAAGCCGTTTGGTAAAAAACTATCCACAAGATCAGCGAGCAATTTCGGAACAGTCTCTCTAATACGATATGGTGGTGCCTTTGGACCCATCCATCTTATTTTATTCTATATTTTTTCAATAAACAATTAGTTTATATATATTATTTTTTTAACATTTAGTAATAATTTATTGTTGAAATTACCTCTAAAATTGGAGCTGATGTACTCGGCTCACCTATAATTAATAATATTTCTGGCCGCCGTCCATAGCTCAAATCGTAATAAATATCAATGAGTGGTATCGGACCCCATTCGTTTATTTTTGTTATTAATGGAGCAATGCTGGAGGGACCTAGAGCACCTATTGGTATATAACCACCTAATTTATCTAATATTATATGTATTGTTGATGAGTTTGTTGTCTGACGTAGGCAACTACCATAAAGTCTTCCAAGTTTTCGAAATGGACCTGAAGTTGTATTGTGTTGAAACAATTCTAAGTAGAATCAAAACGTAATTATTTTCAGTTATTATGCAATTTTCTATAAAATAATTGAAGTAAATATATTTGCACTTTTCGTATAAAAATTGTATTAAATCCGCGATAAGGAATTGTCTACTTCCTGGCTCAGAAAGAACAACTGTCTTTGGTAGCTATTCAACTTAATAATATATATCTTCCAATGCAGCTCATGAGCAAAATTGTCATATATGAGGCTCTGAAAATCCACAAGTGATGGTGGAGAAGCTATTGTATCCGCAAAAGGCAATTGTCTGCTGTGAATTTTTGTCAAAAGGGGTTATTTGCCTATAATTCTTTGAAAATAAAGAAAGAGAGACTATTACCGACAATTCTGAGTTTTATAGCCGTATGATAACTGATTTTCTTGGTCTAAACTTGATGTGGACCATATGTTTTTCTTGGTCTAAACTTGATGTGGACCATATGTTTTTCTTGGTCTAAACTTGATGTGGACCGCACCACGAGCTGCACAACATGGCATATTTTGTCTTTATTGCGTGAACATTTCCCAAGATTAATCATTTGTAGGTTTGGTTATGCCAATGTAATGCTACATGAAAGATCATATTTATATAGATAATCTCTAAACTTCAGAGCATTTAAAAACCAACAGCGAAAAAGTTTTTGAAATTACCTTAAAAAAGATCGAGCTTGGCCAAAAGTTTCGCGACGCCATCTAATGCGTCAGGGAACTATATAAAATGCCAAAAAACGCATATATAATTGCTTAATTTAAGTAATTTCGTTGTTTTCCAACAGAGGACTTAATTGAATTTTTTCACAACCGACTTCAGACCTAAGCCGCATAATTATATGTATTTTGACAGCTGACATAGCAAGGCTTGTGGTTGATTCTGCACAGTAGTTTTTGGTTGATACCCTTTTAAATATGGAAATTGAAAAACATCATTTTCGACATATTTTACTTTTTGACTATAGAAAAGATAAAAATATGGAGAAGATGTGTTAAGTGAGCACCAGTGCCAAAACTGGTTTGCAAAATTTCGATCCGACAATTTTGATCTCGAAGATGTACTACGTTCTGGAAGGCCGGTTGAAGCTGATGAAGACATCAAACCGGCTAATAACAACTCACACAAAATTTGTGCCGTCGCATTGACGTTTGTGGTTTGCTTCTCAAACGCCAAGAAAATTATCCATTTTTGAAGCGTATCGTCACTGGGGATGAGAAATGGGCTGTCTACAACAATGTTAAGCGCAAAAGATCCTGGAGTAGAAAAGATGAACCGGCTCAAAGCACTTCAAAAGCCAATACTCATCGAAAAAAGGTTATGGTGTCTGTTTGGTGGGATTTAAAAGCAATCGTTTATTTTGAGTTTCTTCCGAGCAACACAACGATCAATTCTAAAGTGTACTGATGATAGTGTACTATCATCAGTTGGACAAATTGAATAATTCACTTAAACAAAAAAGGCCAGAATTATCAATAGGAAAGGTATAGTGTTCCAACAGGATAATGATAGGAATTGGAACATTTCGTTGCACCCCAAAGTTCAATTCCATATGTCCAAATAGGTTTTATAATTGTATTGTATATTAAAAGTTTACTTTTGATTGTTAGTTTCGAGCGTTTGTCCAGTAGTCTAAGAAGTTGTAGGTAACGTCTGTTGGCTTCAACTCTTTTTAGTCTTATATGTGGGTTCTTGTCCAGGTAAAGTCCCAAATAACTCTCCATACATAGCACCTTCCGATTATCATTTGTTCCGGTCTGTACAAAATTTTTAGACAGTAAAACGTTTAATTCAAATGAGGAGGTCAAAAATCACTTGGATCATTTTTTTTGTCAGCAAAGAACAAAAATTTTATGAGCGTGAATTTTATGATCACACTAAAATAATAATTCACTATAAGAAAATCGTCTTTCATTTTTATTTTTAAAAAAACGAAATTTCTTTCCGGACAACCCAATAATATTATATGATTTTTGTAATGGTTCAATTTAAAAAAAAAACCAACCAAAATTTGATGGAGCCAAGGTCTTAAGGATACAGTCAATATGGACAGTTCTGTCAACCAGGCTCAATTAAATTATTCTTCATCCATTTTTTTTTGGTATACCTTAAGCACTTTAATTAGAAAAGGTTAAGCTCAGAATTAATTTAACGATTGCAAAAAATAAGTTTAAATGTATTTTGAAAAAAAAAATCGAATAATACGCACCATGCCACCAGGTAGAATCAAACGGCATAATTTTCCGGTAATTGTATTTTCATTTTATTCTCACAGAAAAATAATAAGATTTAATAAGTAAAAGTAATGAATTTGTTGAGTTATTTATATGAAAACTTTTAATAATTGTTACGTGTAGCACAATGCAAGCAAAACAATTTTCTTTTTAAATGATGAATAGTATTTTACGGCACTCGTCGTCGTCGCTATAAATAATTTCCGGATTATGTGCTTACACGTTTCTAGCACGTAAGGTAAATAAAGTTACTGATTTTCTTTGGATTATTATAAAAACATGTTATTATCAGTCATTTAATCTAAGTTTAGTTTATTTAATAAATATTCCAAAGAAAGAGAGTAGAAAAAAAAACATGTCAAAAGAACGAAACAATAATGAGAATTAAATTAAGGAAGCCCTACCAGATTCGAGTGAATATCCCTTAGAATGTATATATAATTTGCGATACAATCCTTTTAGGAGGGCAATTACGTGTACAATATTTGTAGTGTATACAATAGTAGAGTTACGTAAATTAACTAATTAAAGAAATAAATTCAATTTCGTATTATGATTACTTACGTTGTAATTGGATATCGACAGCTTCTTGCGCACTGCGAACGGCTCGAAGACTTCCCTGGTCTGTTGAGCAGCTGAACTCTTTGAAGTCCTTGCAAGGATCCAATTTCCAATTAAGTCGTGCTTGGATACTGGCTGCAGCCTGTCGACATGATATTTCGTTGCATTCCGGTGGCGGTGCTGTGGTCGGCATGCAATCTTCATCGTCCGCATAACAGTTTCGTGGTAGTTGAGAGGGAGCAGTGCTAATAAGGAACAAAATCGGTGAAGCAACTAGCAGCGATGTGACCAGCAACGTCGCTGTCGTAATTGCAATTTTATGCACTGTCGCCGACGTTTGAAACCAGATGCAAGGAGCACAGCATAACCACCCGATCGATGAGTTCTGAAATAAAGCATAATACCATGCAGATTATTTGAATTATTAAAACTATTCCGTCAAAGACCAAAAGTCTATTCCGTCTAGTCGAGACAGAATTTCTCAAAATCAATGTTCGCTGGGTAATTAGGTGTTCCAATTATTTTACGATTTTCCATTATTAGAAACCGCGTACATTTCATTACCTATTCTTTGGCACGCTAACCGTACAAATATATAAAGGGAATTAGCTGTAAATCGGTAAAGGCGTGGTTGAACATAGTCGGATACCATCCAACGCATAATTATTGTGTCAAGTTCAAAATTTCACTCTAGGTTGTGTATTACAAGCAGAACTTATTTATCATCCATCGTTCGAAAATAAACCATGAACCGATTGTTTGGCAAAATGCCATACTACACGTATTCAAAATAAATACAAAAATCTCCTATACTCGTTCGTATAGGGCCACCATCCACTTGACTGATGAATACATACACGTATGTTCTCGCCTAAGCACAGTGGTGGCCATAAAACTACAGCAACCTCATATGGCAGGGTGAAAAGTTCTATTACAAAAACTACATATTAATAGTTTTTGTAATAGAACATTTCACTCTGCCATATGAGGTTGCTCATTCATTCTCAAAAATTGTATTAAAATAGTTGTATGTGAGCTATGTCGGATATCTTTATTGCAGATTCGAAAGGTCCAATTTTGGAAGACTCTTTCGCATAAATCGGACTGCATCTCATCGATTGCTTGATTGAAATTTTTCTCCAGCTCGGAAAGCGGTATCGATTTATTGGCATAAACCAGCAATCCCAACCCCCCTCTCGCGAGCTACCAATAGATCACGTCCTAATTTTTTGCAGCTCATCATTTTGAATGAATATTTAAAATAAGTTAAAAGTAAAAATTTGAAAAACAAATTAAATTATTTTATGTAGAATTCTTATCTTAAAATGCGTTTATAATTTTTTTTTACTAAAATAACGTTATTTTGTTATTGATATTGTAATGTGCTTGTTGCAATATTTTTTCAGCTGTTATTCCTATATTTCATGTGGCAGCACTAGAGTCTACATAGAGTTGACAGTTGTGAGTGTGACACATAAAAGCTGTTAGTTGGTGTATTTTTTGTAGAATTTTTTGGAAGTTCTTTTTTTTAAGAATGATAATAAATGGCTTTTTTTAATCTGAATTTTTTGTATTTGTATTATTGTATTGTTGTGATCTTTTCGTAGGCTTACAATACCGCATCAGTTCGGTACCAGCGTTCCAACCAGTTTGTTCCATTTATTTTGTATAAATATGTCGAGTTCTTCAGGCATTCTGAAAATTTCTCGCCTTTCTAATAGCCAAAACTCGTAAAAAAATCAGAAAAAAGTGATTTGATTTGGTTCCTTTTTTCTGGTTTTGTTACGGATGGATTTAACCTCAAAAGTGGCTCTCATGTTGATTTAATGTAGCCCTATAGAAAAAAACGCTTAGAGCGGTAAATCACAGAATCTTTTCGAGCAGCTGACATCAGCATGTCTCAAATTACATTATCCTCTTGAATTGCGGCAGTATGACCCGATGATGCCGCTCCACCAAAATCCATACTAGACAGTAAATTTTTCTGGATGCAAAATAAGCTTTTGGAACTGTTTTTGGTGCTTTTCGTAAAATGTTTTTTTGTCGCTTTAGATCTGGGATCCGTTCCCAACTACTCAAGTGCCCAGTCAGTGAATGCTTGGCATCTTGCATCGTCTTGTGGCATTGATTATTAAGTCAATTGCCCTTTTGTATGGATGTAGACTTAAGTTTTTTCGAAATATTCACCAAGGCGAAGTCGTAGGAGGGCCCAATTCTTTTGAACCACGCGGAATTGAGTGGTTGTAGGCTTCACGCACACTTTGAACTGTGGTCGCAATATTTTCGTTCGACTGAGCATTTCGCTCATGTACAGGCATTAGTGGCTCTAGCAAAATACAAACGCGTATGCATGACAGCGTTGTCATGTGAAACGTCAATGTAAGAAGGGACCATTGAAAAAGCTCCATTATTTCAATAAGAGAAAATTAAAGATCTAAATAAATATTTATGAAATAATTCAAAATATTTTAATTTAAATTAGTTTCCTTTTATTAATACTTTGTTGCCTGATTCTTGTTTTGTAGTACTTCCCGAGAACGTTTTGGTATTTTGTTGGCCAATCTTCCATAATTCGGCTTTACTGTATATTTTGCACTTACTACTAACATAATTCTATAATTACTTCCACAAATTCTCGATTTGATTCCGGTCTGGAAATTGGGAGTGCCATGGTAAAATCGATAATTTCTTTCTTAAGAAAAATTATTTTTCCTTCCGAGATGTGTGCCTTAAATCATTATTACCATCCCCTCAGCATATGGCAGAATTATATTTTGTTCAATATTTACAAAGTCATGCTAGTCCATATATTCTTTAGTCCAAAAAAATAGAATCTACTTCATGCCAACAAAACTATGACATTGTTTAAGTTATTTATTTGTATACTGTAGGGAGGAGAGAGGGATGTATCTTTGTTTTATGGCCTTCTGATATACATTTGGCCATCCGATGATAAATTGATTTTTGCTTCGTCTGTCCATAGTATTGTCTTATAATAGATTTTCTCTGTTGGTGGGTTCATCTCAATATTAAAAAGCTATCCAATTTGTGCGTTGGAAAGTAAAGTCGAAAAAAAAATATATTTTTCATTTATTATACTTATGAAATTTTGTCAATACACAAAAATAATAATTTTATTCAAATAAACATTATAAAATTCTTTGCAAAACTTGATTGTTCGCCCATTTCGGGCTGTAATTAGGCCATTATATGACCGAGGTTGAGTTTTAAATGTTCTTAAAGTTTAAGATTTGTGTGCATAAACATAATCTTTTGTGTAGTTCTACATAGAAAAACCACGTCAAACCGCACGATCTTGGCGACGAGCTGACATAGCAAAATATCGAAATTACTCGTTCAATTAACGTATTAAATTACAATAAGTAAAAATTGTCCTGTTGTGTGGCTTGTGACGCCGTATTGTTAAAATAACATGTGGTTCAGAATAAAGTTTTTGGGTTTGAATGCTCGGCGCTCAGACGGTCCTTCTTCATTTAAAAAAAATACATGCCCGGTGACATCTTCAGACCAAAATGCCACCTTTCACGTATGCAATGACTTCTCTAAGATCACTTGTGGGTTTTTGAAACCTTATATAGGGCAATTTCCTTGCTGATGTGTCCACCAAGCGAGAAATGATCTATTTTGCTGAAGACAATTTGTTCAAAAAACCAGTATTCAAAGCCTATAGTTTGAGCACCCAAACTATTTGGCAGTTAAATGATCGAACATTTCAAATCGTAAAATTCAAACTAAATAATTATTATCTTTGATGATAGGACTGTGCCTGCACAAAATACAAAATTAATAACTCTTTACAATAGTTCTAAAGTCGATTTGAGTTTGGTGATTTCAGTTGCACTTTAGTTCATGTGAAAGTACAGGTCGAAGTTTTTTTATTAATAACTTTTAAATGAAATCAATTTTATAATTTATATTCTATTGATTGATTATATGGTTTTTAACATTAAGTATGGAATGTTATGTTGGTCAAATGATCGCATCTAGCCGCGCCGCAAAAGCGGGCTCTTTTAAGCACATTTTCCATAACATTATCGCAGACTTCTGATGTTTTATCAGCAATTTCGTTTCGAATATTGTCCTTAAGTATCGAGGTTGTGGTTGGTTTGTTAATGTACAACTTTTCTTTCAAGTACCCCTAAACGAAGAAATCGGGAGCATTCAAATCAAGGGATCGTGGGGACAGTCGATATCAAAACTTTTTGACATTATTTGGCCGCGAAAAATTTCTCTCAAAATGTACATCGTCGTATGAGCTGTGTGTGTTGTGACACTGTCTTGTTGGAACCACATGTCTTGTAGAGATAATTGATCCAATTCGGGCAGAGGAAAGTTTTTCAACATGTCTCGATAGTGGTTACCAGTAACTGTTCATTGCCTTCAGCATCCTCAAAGAAATATGGCCCAAATGCCGCAATATACAGTTACACTACGAGGGTGTAGTGGTTTTTAGTGCCCCAATAGCGGCTTTTCTGTTTATTAACAAAGCCAACCAAGTCGACGTGTGCTTCGTCGCTCATAATGCTTTTTCGCCTAAAATGGTAGTCGTCTATCCCGAACACTCCAGTCTCTTTGCCATTCATGGTCATTTGCCTGCAGCTGTTGTGACAATTGAATTCTATACGGGTAAAAAAGCAAGTGTTTTTTCAGAATTTTTGACAAAAGTGATGGAGATATTCCCTATTCTTATGCAAGGCTTCGATTAGAGATACCCAGAGATTCAGCAACACACTGCCTCACTGCGTCAATCTTTTCAGGCGTACGCTGGCCTAATTGTCGCCCAGTCTTTGCTTTATCTCCTAGTGTATACATATTATCAAAATTATTCATTATACGCTGAATGGTTGATTTACTCGTCGTATGATTAACACCAAAAAATTCACGTAATTTTCTCCACGTATTCCCAATTGAACAATTATTTAAATAAAATGTTTTAATAATTTCAACACGTTGTTGCAAATGTCATTCAAACCGAAAATTTGTCTGCGACTGTCGAATGCCAACAGACAAATGTTATCCAAACCAAAATGGCGACCAAACAAAATCGACGAGTTATCAAAAACTAATATGCCAGCTAAGTTTAGGTAAGTTATGGCAAGCAAACGCCTTCTAAAAGAAAACTGTGCATACATTTTTTTATGTCAAGGAAAGCAAAATAAAGAAAACCGGTAATCAATTTAAAAAAGGCGGGACAAAATTTTGCGTTAATGAAATTCGAAAAGCGGGTCTCATCATTTCTGTTCTTTTTTGAAGAGGGCATCAATTCGAATTAACTTTTCTTCTTAGCAACGTCAAATCAATTGGTAAATCTATTGGAATTACTAAACTATGATTAACACCATAAAAGTCACGCAACACATTGTTGCAAATGTTATCCAAACCAAAAATTTGTCTACGACTGTCAAATGCCAACAGACAAATGTCATCCAAACCAAAATGGCGGCCAAACAAAATCGATGAGTCATCAAAAACTAATATGCCAGCCAAGTTTAGGTAAGTTATGGCAAGGAGACGACTTCTAAAAGAAAACTGTGCATACATTTTTTTATTTCAAGGAAAGCAAAATAAAGAAAACCGGTAATCAATTTAAAAAAGGCGGGACAAAATTTTGCGTTAATGAAATTCGAAAAGCGGGTCTCACCATTTCTGTTTTTTTTTTTTTTTTTTTTGAAGAGGGCATTAATTCGAATTAACTTTTGTTCTTAGCAACATCAAATCAATTGGTAATCCTATTGGAATTACTAAACTATGATTAACACCATAAAAGTCACGCAACACATTGTTGCAAATGTTATCCAAACCGAACATTTGTCTACGACTGTCAAATGCCAACAGACAAATGTCATCCAAACCAAAATGGCGGCCAAACAAAATCGATGTGGAACATAAATATCACCCTGTATTTTCTTCTAGGTGTATATTTTTGCATTATTATTTTGACAATTTTTCCCATTCTGTTCTCCTATAATCTAATAGTTAATGCCATTGAATTTGATTTCATAATCGAAATAATAGATGGCATTACATTTTGTACATAAATTTATGCGAACATTTAATAAGTATTCTATTCAAAGCATTTGGCTCTATGACTACCACTGTATATACGCATAAGCATAAATCAATAAATATATATACACATATAACATCTCCTCCTCGTCCCTTAATTAAACTCTAACAGTATATGAATGAATTTAACTTTGTCTCACCACTACCCGATTAAACCACATTTCATAAATTTCTCAATACTCATCTGTAAATTTTAAGATATTTACAAAGAAGGTGTTCTAACGATTGTATTAAATATAAATTCTTTCTAATAAAAAGAAAGGACATTTTCTATTTGACTTTGAATATGATTTTGTTCTTAGTTAAAATCGAATAACAGTCAAATGATTCGTCACCAAACGCTGTTGTTTTTGTCGCATTTGCAATCGTAAAATCAGCATTTTTTAAATCCGAAATCCGATAAGCATTAATATTGTGTGTTTATCTTACGAGTACAAGGGGGGAGTATGACCGGAAGAGTTTTGCCAGTACCCCCCAAACGTGTACGTAGCTGTCGTTTCCGTTTCGTAAACAGGAAAAATATATTATCGTATTATATTTTTTTCTTCGCGTTTTTCTCGATTCAAATGTAAACAATTCCATTTTCTGAGGATTTTCGAAAAAATTACAAAGCTTTGCATAAATATGAGCACTTGTATTTCTCAGTTTCTAGAAAAAGCTAAATCGTCACCATTCCACCCGCACATTTACATTCACTTCCTTTCATTTGATCCAAAGAAATGAGTTTAGTGGTTGGAAATTACATTGACATACTGAATAAATAATTGCAAAGATAAAAATACAATATTGCTGATAAAAAAAAACCCCAAAAGAAAATTCAAAAATTTCACGACTGGGATGAGTTTGTAAAATCGTTAAAGAGATTGTTCTTATTGTAGTTATGGGGATTCTTTTCGTTGATGCTGTTGTTGCCACGATGCGAATTAAATTTGAATGCAAATATTTTTTAAAAACAATTTTCAACTTGTAACACAGCTACTCCATTTTTTGTACATTTTTAATGATATGACTTTGGATCAATCATAATTTGCATGTCGTAATAATTTGAAGGAATTTTCAATTTTCGAAATTGCACCATGTCCTTAAATAATTAACGAGGAAAATTCATCCTTTTTACTGTTTTCTTATTAGAATAAAGGTGAAAAACTATTTTTATGAAGAAAAGCCAGTTTATTTAGATGTAATTTTATGAGAAAATAAATTTCATTATAATAAAACCATATTTTTCTAATAATAAGGAAAATTTTTCTTAAAATTTAGAACGATTTAAATGCAGACTTTGACTTTGGTTATCTTTGCTTGCAAAATTGAACTGCTTAAACTATTTTTCTCTTTTCAATGAAATTTCTGATTATGGTAATAATAAAATATAAATTTCAGACTATTTGTTAACAACTTAAGGGCACACTTGCTATACCATTAACTGGATTCAAACTCAAGGTCGATAAATTAGCGCATTCCAAATGAGCTTTTATTGATTGAAATTTGTTTGGGGCTATCTACCCTAAAAGTGGGAAAATACTATATATTAAAAACTCTAAAAGAACTTGGATAATGGCCAAAAATACCATATTTGTACAATGTCAGATTATTCGCATAGTAAAAAATATCCAAACTTCTAAGATTAATGGTTAATGGTTGCAAAAATTATTAAGAGAATTTTTTATTTAAAGCTTATTTTTATAATTTTCTTATTTATTTTTATAATTTTGAATTTTTTTTATAAGCTAATCATTTTCAATAATCTAAAACAACTCCCCTCCTTGGGTCAAAATATAACTTCACTCATCGAACAAAATATTTGCCAATCCTCTGAAAATTTACAATTATTAAAATTATCCTTAAGCCCAATTAACCATTGATCAGCACTTCTTACAGACCAATAAGTATCCTTCCAATTCTGTCAAAAATCTTCGAAAAACGCCAAATGGCGTCATGTTCGTGGTGCTACGTAATGACCTCTGGCTCTTGCCAACAAACAAAAAACAAATCTTCGAAAAAATATCCCCCCTCTACTTACATTGCCTACTCGAATCTTCAAATTAAATTTCCAACCATCAATTTGGTTTCCTAATACTCCCCTACCCAGCATTTCCATAAGTCATCGATTTGATTGTGTCCTCTTCAGAAAGAAAAGAGTTCTGTCTCAGAGTATGTGCCCCTGTTATGTTCGCAATAGTGTATTAGTTATGATCTTAAAGTTTCTTATGATCGTGATTTGACAATATCTCGTTATAAAAAGTTTCATTCTCATCTTTCTAATCATACTAATCCCCTTGCTCGAGGGAAATCCTCTATTTTCTTGTCTATAAACACCAATCGAAAATTTGAGTATCGCTGCTCTTTCAAAGAAGGATCTTTTCTCGCCATAACCCTACATATTAATTAATATTGTTATCTTAATCTGCTTGTTAATATATTGTACGAGATGTGGCAGAAAGTAATGAGTCTGATTTTTTGTCAACAATTTTATTCAATTTTTCTATACAAATTTTATCCCCATCCACGTAGTTTCTTTGGGCGGCTATACGAAGGCAAAACCGTTGTTTTTACTATTCGTAGCAGTATTGGAAGGCTTCAACTGGAATCGCCTGCACCTCCTAGGTTACACTTCTATGAATATTACCTATAGTGCTAAGATGACATTCTATCAAGAGTTTTTTTATATTTGGGAATAAAAAAAAATATGACACGGACTTAGATCCAGACCCGGGCACCGGTGAACTACAGGAATACTTTTTTCTAACAAAAACTCGTTCTTTGAGATGGCCGTATGACTAGGGATGGTATCTTAGTGGACTAAGACAACTTTCTGCAGTGTCCGATCTGATGCAAAGAACTCTTTTCAAGAACCTTAACTTTTTAGTCCTTACCTTAAATGTTAATTGACGGTGTGACCTCACAATAACCCTCACTCGCTATACATTTTCATAAGTTTTTGATATTGATCGTATCATTGTGCGACTTTTCGTAAGTCAAACTTGCCGATTCACCAAGCTTACTAAAGAATTTCATGGCATATCGTTATTCCAAATTTCGATATTCTATTTTTTGTAAAGTTCTACAAAAATGCAATTTCACCTATTTTTATAGGTTCGCGTAATTATTGAACGTGGTTGAATCTTGTACAAGCTACACGTATGTGGAGGGAAAGTACGCAGTATTGGCAGATAATTATCAGTAATACCAGTCTTATTAATTTTCTGCCACGTCTCGTATATTCTAGTTATACAAATCTGTAAAAGTATCATAAAAATGCGATTTTTCACTTATCCTTACAATTCTATTATGTCCAAAAGATCAGACTGAAATGCCAAAAGTCCAAAAATTAATGAAAATAGATTTTTTCATATTTTATTTACCCAAATGAAAAAAAATCGTATATGCAATGTACAGCTCTCTGGTGGCATCAAATATTGAATAATTTCTGACGTGTTATGGCATAAAAATATACGAAGGCTTTAAATTACTTATTTAGACTAACAAGTTCCTATTTGAACACACGTTTAAAAGGACTTTTTGATGAACAGTGAACAAATAGGTTATTCCATTTACGGAACTTCTCTCTTATCTGTTTCTAGATAAGCTCATACTTAACCTCCGAGCTTCTATTAACAAATATTCAGTTAGGGTTTGGACAGGATTTATTTTATTTATGCTTACATTTTTGTGTAAATGTGTACAAAAATATATTATTTATAAAAACATTATTGTTATAGAAAATGTAGCTTAATGCACCTAAAAGGCATTTAAGTTTTCTGTATTATATTAATTCTGTACTAAGAGGTTGTGTTCTGATACTAATGAAGAGTTTTTACCTAAACTATTTTCCGTGGAATATTTCTTCTTTTTAAAATATTTCAAAGTTAGTGATTTTAAATATGCATAAAAAAATGCTACAATTCTACGATGGATTACACTCAGAATATATTAACAAAAAATTAGTTCTTTCATACGTGATACTCGTTTGTGTTCATCTAATTTTAAGCAGGAAATTTATTTAAGAGTACGTAAGAGATTTTTAAGAGCTCCTCGAATAACATTAAATTGACTATAAATTAATATGAAAAATCTAATTCGGCTACTATTAAAAAAATGCAAAACTGAACTTGAATTTTAATTGCATAGAAACTAAATGCTAATAATCTATTATATTACAATATTTAATATTTTATTGTAATTCATTAGTTCTTAAATGTTTATAAGAATGAATTTTTTTAAATTATACAGGGTGGACCATTTAAAAGTTGCATTTTAAAAATTAAATAAAAAAACAACTAGTGTATATTTTTTTAAATTTCTGATTTTATTAGAAAGATAAAACCTTGAAATTTAAGAATGAAACACAACATCATTTAAATGACTGCCACGGCTGGTCTTACAGTACCCCATTCGCTCGAGCCAATTTTTCAGTACATTTCCGATTGTATGGGCCTGTATCTCTTCAATGGCAACTTTGATTTTGTGTTTCAAGGCCTCAATTGTTTTTTGATGGCTTGCGTAACTTTTATTCTTAACGGCTCCCCTAGAAAATAATCCTCGGCTTTTCCATGGTGACGTATGGATTTTCTGAGGCCCAAATGCGACAATTTTGTTTGTTGACATACCCACCGAGGTGGAAATGGGCCTCATCCGAAAAGATGATTTTTCGGTAAAAATGCTCATTTTCGGCCAATTGATCTTGAGGCCGTTGGGCAAACCGAAAACGCATCAGATGGTCATGCGGCTTTAGTAGTTGGACTAATTGAACTTTGTAGGCTTTCAGACCGAGGTCTTTGTGCAAAATTCTCAACAGAGAAGTGCGAGAAATGTTCAATTCCTGAGAACGGTGACGAGTTGATGTTGATGGATGATCACGGACATTTTTAGCAACGGCGGCAATATTCTCGGTTGTACGCACTGTATTAGTGGCAACCAACAAACCAGTTTCGCGAACTCACTTCACGAATTTGTCCACAAGTTGACGTGATGGCATTCAATCTTTGCTCATTTTTTTTAAAAATTTCTCACAGTTTGGGTTGAAGACTCACCACTTTGGAAGTAAGTTCTCAATATTTCCCAGTTTTCTTCAAGCGTATGGATTACCATTTCGTAAAATTCAGACTTTCAACTAACAATCTGTCAATTTGTGATGCCATTTAACACTCAAGAACTTCAAATAAATAGTGGTTTAAAATGTAACCACTAGATGGACCACCCTATATTTAAAATTTATATTTTCTTGTAAGAATTTATAATTCACAAAAAAGGGGCTAGAAAGGATGTCATATTGATATTGTCGATAACATTCACAGAAGTGTAACTGTTCAGGGGAGCTAATATAAAAAGGATTACGGTACATTGTATAAAAATAATATAAAATTTATAGGCAAAAAAAATCAGTCTCATTACCACACCTCGCATGTATAATTGTGAATCAAATTTGTTTTAATAATAAATTATAGCATTTTTCGTATATATTAATGGAAAATATAAATAATTAAAATCGATTATCAAAATGTGTGCACAAACTGAAAAACACTTCGAAAAGTCCGCACGGTCGCGTTGCGCCGTTCAATCTTTGAACAGCGACCGTACGGATTATGTGCGTGCAACGTTTGACTGATTTGATGCGTGCAAAGTCCGTCAGGGGTGCGGTCGTATTGGACGGATTATAATCAAGAGAACCAATCGTATGGCAAAATAATGCTCTTAAGTGCAATTTGGTTTGAATTAATGAGACCGATTCGTCTAAAATTTTCACTACTTTGAGCTTATCGGTTTAAAATTCGGTGTCAAGAGAACCAATACCGCCATTAAAATAAAAGTTCGCTAACAATATCGTTCTATGAATTTCAGAAGTTGATTGGCCACCATATGAACCTATAGTTCTGTAAATTTACCTTGTGCCATTGAACTATTTGCTATGGGCTCGTCTTATTACGAAAAGTCATTAGCTTATACTAGTAAACTATAAACTTTTATTAGTAACGTGCGATTTTATTCATAAACAAACTTATAGAAAGTGGAATAGTTCGTGTTTAGCCTATTAAATTCTTTGGTAGAGATTTAATCGTGATTGAAGATGGTACTTTTATGTAAAAGACTTATTTTAAGTACAGTCATAATTTTTTTCATACACCAGACAAACTTAAATGCAAATGAACATTTTTTTTAAAAAAAAGTTATATACATCATGCTATAAGTACTATTGGGAAAAGACCATAAGAAAATACGTTTATAAATAATAAATGTATGATGAAAATATCAACAATCTATTTTAATGATAATTTGCTAATTTGAATAATACGATTATTATCAGATTATCAGCACCTATTAAAATACTAATATAGTATTTTAAAAAAATAATGGAAGTATTGTTAATACGTAACATAGCTCTGGTGTGTTCTAGAACATTTAAAAAAATCAGTTTTAGAGCGCTCCAGAGTATTTCAGAAAGTTCGATTCCGGATTGTTTCGTGTTTAATCTGAACTGTGATTGAGATACGGACTGGTTACAGTCTGCGAAGTATTAGAGCGAACGACGAATAAAGTCGGAAAGTTTAAACGAAAAACGCTACATAAGTGATCGGTGGATAAAGTTAGATCGGAGAAATATAGTATGAAGTCGGAAGATTCGACCGTTCTAAGCTAACAAACATTTCCGAACTATTTGTGAAATACAACTTAATCAAAAAAAATAACAAAAACAATATTTTATTCTATCCATTGAATCTACAGTGTTAATATTTTTTGTACATAAAATTAAATAATTTCCTTTTTTTAATATCAAATATTTGGTCATTAAAAGTTGACATTTTTATGATAAATAATTTTAATATTTTCAACAATTTTTTTCTAAGTTTTATTATTTTTAATAATAGTTTTAGTTATTTCTAAGAGAAATTATCACAAAAAAAATAGAGTGTAGCCATATTTCTATTTGATTTCACTGATGAACTATAACACATTAATTTTTATAAAAATAACTTTGTAAATATTATTTAAAAAAAAAAATTAAATCTTACACACAATATTGAAAACATTATAAAAATAATATTTAAATAGCATTTAAAACAATTCGTTAAGAACAATAACGAAATTATCTGCAATTAAGTATTAAAAACAATTACAAAGATTGACTACAAAAGAGCTGTTAAAATTTTTGAAAACCTCACAATCTTATGGAAGTGCACACAATTGTGAACAGCCGACTACTTATGGAAGTTCACTAGCCAATTTATATCTAATCTGTAATTATAAGTTCTGTTCATAATACTGCCACCATATTTTCACATTTTTACTATCGTTCCATGTAGCAGCATTGTTGAAATTCAAACCAAAGCCAAGTTAAATGTATATACAGAATTGTTTTTATGCTCCAGATCGATTCGGCCGCCATTTTAATTTGGATAACATGTGTCTGTTGGCATCTGACAGTGAATGACATTTACAACAACGTGACAAATTTTTAGTTTGGGTGACATTTGCAATAACGTATTGAAATTATTAAAACATTTTATTTAAATAATTGTTCAATTGGGAATATCCGGAGAAAATTACGTGACTTTTTTTATGTTAATCATATGCCGAGCAAGTCAACCATTCAGCGTGTAATGAATAATTTTGACTGGGAGATAAAGCGACGACTGCGGGAGAATTAAGCTAACGTATACCTGATAAAAATGATGCAGTAAGGCAGAGTATTGTTGAATGTCTGAGAAATATCTCTCATCGACGCTGTACACATGAATTGGATTTTAAAGCTCAGAATAGACAACCACCATTTTTCGCAAAAAGTCATTATGAGCGACCAACCACACTTCGACTTGGCTGGCATATTTCGACTTAATAAACAGATTAGCCGCTATTGGGGCACTGAAAACCCTCGCAGAGTAACTGTATGGAGTGGCATTAAGGCCGGTGGCATTATTGAGCCATATTTCTTTGAGGATGCTGGAAGCAATGCTGTAACAGTTACTGGTGACGGCTATCGGGACATGTTGGAAAACTTTCTTCCGCCAGAATTGGATCAATTATTCCTACAGAACATGTGGTTCTAACTCAGCTCGTGCTACGAGCCGTCACCAGTAACTGTTACACAATGTCAAAAAGTGGTGATATCGACTGGGCCCCACGATCCCCTGATTGAAACCCTCCCGATTTCTTCGTTTGGGGGTACTTGAAGTAAAAGGTACGTGTATACACTAACAAACCAACCACAACCTCGACACTTAAGGACACCAGAAGTCTGCGAAATTATTATGAAAAATGTGTTTAAAAAAAACGCCTTTACGCCGCGGCTAGATGCGGGCATTTGACCGATTTCATATTCCATACATAATGCTGAATATATTCCATACATAATGGAGAATTTCATATTCCATACATAATGCAAATTTACTTTGAAAATAAATCGTCTATTCCCGAAACTAAAAATTTTCTTTTATCGAAAAATTGTAATTAGTGTTGAGCCCTTTTTTTTAGGCTAAATATTTTTGTTAATAAGTCAAATTATCGCTTTTGGAATGAGACAAACCTACAAGAAATTTTCGAGACACCATTCCATCCATAAAAATGAAGTGTTTGGTGTGGCTTGCACGCCGTCGTCATCGTTTGTCGCTATATATTCTGAAATGATATTGGAGCTGATGTTGCGGTCTATGAAAAATGTTGCTGTGTTATGATCAACGATTGTTTTTTTTAAAACAGAGAAGACGTAAACCCAGACGAGTCACAGAACCATCGATTTATGCCGGGAAGTCAGTAATAATTGAAGCTTTAGAAGCCAACATTGAGCGTAAGGGGTCGGATTTACTATAAGGAAGTGGTCAGAAAATGGCACCAACCGGACGAGTTTCATTCAATGACGGTGCACCTTTTTCGTTCAGTGGAACATCTACTGTAACGTAGATGTCGCACTGATCGGTAAGGACTTGTTAATCCTAATAACAGTTTATCTGGAAAACGGTTATTATTGTCGTTGGAATAAGTATAAAACAGCGGGCCTCTGTCTTTTTCCATAACTTTAGAAAGTAACTAGCTGTGAGGATATACGAGTATATTATCAATTGAAAAAATATAATAAAATACGCAAAGTACTCAGCCATTCGAGACCAAAGACTTCAATTACCGTCTCAACTTATTGCAGTTCTATTCAAACTTATTATGGAGTTAATTAATTCACTTTCAATTTTGGAATTTAATTTACTTTCTTTACAATTTAAAAAAAAACAAAAATGTCTTAAATTTTTTAAAGAAGTGAATTAAAAAAAATAAATACGAATAGAAATATTAATTGAATTAAGGATATTTTATTTAATTCCAACATCTCGAAATTATTTTTAAACACTAAAGACTAGACATTATCTTTTGCAAAAAAAAAATCTGGCAAAATTTAATTTTTTGTTTTTTCTTATTTAAAAAAAACCACCTGATTAATGTATAATTCACAAAAATACCTGTGGCCTTTTAATCCTAATTGTAAAAATATTTTTTGCTCAACATTTACCACAAAAATAGTTTACCAAGTTAAGAACCCTTTTTATTTATGTTAATTGTGAATAAATATTTACAGTATCGGTTTGTAATTTAACTTATCCATATTTATTGTTTTATAGAAATATCACCAAGTGATTTATTATCTCGATTAAATACTAACTTTCACGCTCGCTGCTTTAACACGAAAACACCACCTACACTCAGAGTGGAAAATACTACAATAATTATACCAGTAAACTTCACTTCTTTATGGTAATTATTATTCGCTTAACCGAATATCTCTTTATGGTAATTATCTCGGATTATTATCATGTGAATAGTTCTATTACAAAATAAGCAAAGAGGCGTAATAATAATACTTTTAAGATATGAGTACAAATAAAACGATGCACGCATTTATAACATTCCGAAACAATTTGTAATCACCACCACACATTTAATATGGTAAAATGACGGCATAAATAGAAAATCAAATATTACAAAATATTATTAAGGAAATTTATAGAATAAATATGTATGTATAAGTACATGGATAATGGAATTTAACAGATGGTCTAAGTAACACACCTCGCTGTGAATAATTTTACAAAACCGAACGTTTAACTGTAAGGTTAGAACGCTCCTTATAAGCTTGTTTATTATCCGCATTACTCGTATTATACTCATTAATATATTTTACATATGCAGATCAAAAACATGAACTTTATTTAGTTTAAGTTGGGTGAAAATTCAAAGAAAATTCTACGCGAAATATTTTTAGAGTGAAAAATGGAAAAAACTCTCAATTTCATAATTCGTGTCTGCGATCCAGTTTATTTACTGGCTCATAAAGGAAGAATTTCGCAAATCCGCGTGGAATTATACTGATTTCTAACTTTCAATTGGACATTGACTATATCTTCTTAGTTAACACAAAATAATGGAAAAATTACCTAATGTTTAAAAAACAAAAACAAAAACACGTGGTGTTTTGCAAAGGGTTATCCAATTTGTACTTTGGAAAGAAAAATTCAGATTTTATTTCATTCAAACGGCCACTACCAGATTTCTTGCAGGATTTGATCTTTTTGGGGTAAACATTTCCGAAAAAAGTGGGTTAGTTTAATTTTGAAGCTTTTAAAGTCGCTGATATCTTATTAGACGAATGACTCTGTGACTCACCGATCAGTCGGAGGGCAGTACAAGACAATTCTCTCACAAGTGGATTATGATGATAGGATAAACGGGAGTGAAATTTTTGATAGCGGGAAATGCACAGGTCCTGAACAAAGGAAACATTTAGATCACGATGTATTACGTTATTACGAACATAAAAGGGGGCCATCAACAATTTTACGGAGGATCTTAGATTGTAAGGCCTGGACGCGATAGGAATGGAAACGTTTCGTTGAACCCCAAACTTCAATTCCATATGTTCAAATAGGTTTTATAATTGTTTTAGAAGCTTATTTTAAAAAAAAATATTAAAAGTTTCCTTTTAATTGTTAGTTTCGAGCGTTTGTCCTGTAGTCTAAGAAGTTGTCGGTAACGCCTGTTAGCTTCAGCTCTTGGTTCCATGTTAATCTCTTGTACAGGTAAAGTCCCAAATAACGCACTTTATCATATTGTGGAATCGTGCTTGTATTAAGGTATAAAAAGGTAGGTTTTCCTTGACAAAGTGTGAAAGTAATGTGAGCACTCTTCTGATCATTTACCTTCACTCTCCATCTCTTAAACCAGGATTGAAGGTTGTGTATATGGGATTGTAAATTTTTGGCCGTATCATCAGCATAAGTAGCAATGATAGTATTAGGATCAGATGGGATGTCATGGATATAAATATTATATAAAATGGGACCAAAGATATTGCCTTGTGGGACTCCGGCTAGAGTAGGATATATTTACGAGGATTCTGAGTTAATTGCAACTCGGAAATATCGTTTGGAGAGATATAAATTTATTATAAGGTAGTATGTTGAAGGAAGAAAGCTCTTGAGTTTCCAGAGGAGTCCACGATGCCGTTTTTGTGTTCAAAAAATTTTTCGTGTTTTATGAGTGATAAATTCTGGATTTTCATATGCGTGCAATTTTCATAGTTGCTTTCAACTAAAAATGATTTAACACTTTCAAATTTAAAAGATTTCTCAACAAATCCCAGAGTTTTAATTTATTTATTCAAAAGAAGGTCCGGTTTTATATTCTGCCGAAATTTTTTTTGCAATCAAAATTGAGATTGTGTGTATCTCTATATTTTTTAATATTATTTAAATACAAAAAAAATCATCGCCAAGGTGGGTTGATTTACCTTGAAATTTTTATCTGTTAGATTTTTTATTGGATGAGTGACCCAGTGTGCCAGAAAAAAATCTCGTATTATCAGTCTGACCTAGTTTCAAATAAAAGATAAAAAAAGACGCATTCGGACCCTGTTTTGTGTTCAACAAAATTTTTCGTAGTCGCCAAGTGGGTTTGTTTATCCAATCACTGCAAATATAAGGCACGAACAAATAAGTTATAAATTCTGGAGTAGCTCGATGAGCTAAAACAAAAATTTTACAACAAAAATATGAAATAAATCGGAAATCTCATGTTTTCAGTTGAAAGGCGTGCATTTAATAGCATAGATGCATCAAATAAATTGGTACGAAAGCGGAAAGGAATTATTGTAAATTGCATACTCACCATCCATTCGTCTTTGTAAAATTTTCAGTCTATCATATTTTGTTCAGCGTATTTTTAACCAATTGTTCATGCGTTTCTATCAATTAGTATCGGCAACTAAAAGTTGAGCGGTTTTTTCATTCGTTTCTCGGTCCTTTACTGCTATATATTAGGGATAGTTGTACATACATATGTCTTTCTTAACAAAAATTTCAAAAACTATCATATGCGCATTACCTGGCTCTCGTTCAAAATTTAGGGCGTCACAATTTTGCTCTACTGACAAGATCTTGTTATATCTTGTCTAAGCTACTTTTTGTGAGTTGAATTTTATTCCTTTTATAGTGAATATCTTTACGCATGAATAATAATAAATATCAACGAGCATATATGGTATATATCTATTTATATAACCGACTGCGGTTTAAAGCCGATGAATCATTCTTTTTCGTGTCTAAAACTACTCTAAAAAGGATAATAAAAGCACTAATATCAATAATTAACATATTTAAGTCCATTTTTGACATCCCTACACCTAGTCAATACTAATTTCGTTGTAGACGTCACCGGTCTGAATTCGGAAAGTTTTCTCTATCAGTTGCGTGAATCTTCCATATTCGACCAACATCGATTGTCGACCATTAATTGCAAAAATTTCCCCGGAGACACATTTCCTCCATGTACAATGTTTTCTTTACTATTCGTACGTCTTCTAATATACTTTTGTATCTGTGCCAAGTTCAATGGAGAAATTTTCCGTAACAATTTTTTCTATGATGGTTGCACAAAACCATTTATCATGCGATACGTAATCTTAGGGGAGCCTGTCTTAAATCAATTGAAATTATCTGCTTACTCATAGAATCATGCCCCATGTACTTTTAGTAGTTACATAAAAGTTTATGTAAATAAATACATTTTTCTTAGTGACTAATTATACAATACAATAAAGAGAATAGAAAAATCACCTATTATAGCCATGTCCAAGTATAAACGAGTAGAATGGGGAAAATTTTCATTGGAATAAATTCAGAAAAATGAAAAGACAAAACTTTTGGCAATGAATTTTACAAAATATTTGGAGAAAAAAAACCTCAAAGACAGTAAAAACATAACGAAACATTCAGTCTATTTTGATATACCGCATTAACATGGGAAATGCCTACTATTAGAATAAATGGGAATTTTTTGGAAATTTTCTATAATAACACGAGAGTAAGAATTATTATAAGAATGATGATGATATCAAACATTTTGAATGCTTCACGACTTATTTATTATTAAGGTGATGTAGGATATCATTTTTAGAAATTTAAAATGGAAAAATATGTACAATTGCTTCGTAATCCTTGAGATTTGACAACTGCTTTTTTCCTGTTACTTATTTAATGTTTTTTTTTTTTGTTTTCCCAACATAAGTTATGCATATGATGAATGAGATGACATTTTGATAACTTAATGTGGAAAAACCAAAGAGTTTTGTTCTATTTTATCTGCTGTTGAAAATGTTATCATTAATATTACGAAAATAAAAATGTCTGCTCGTAAATACAAAATGTTAAGTTAAAAGTTCCTAGGTCTAGTCAAGATAGTTATGGAATCGAGGAAATAATGTCGAGTTGTATTTTTGTATAATTAAGTATTTTATAATATCAATTGCTTATAAGAAACTGATTTGTAATTAGTATTATAATTATGAGATGGGACTAAAAATTAATGACAGTACGTGCACTACGAAAAATGAAACAGCGAAATTTGGATCAAAAATGTGCCTTCATATTTTTTTTAAGCTTAAATTATTTTTGTTTTAGAGTTTAGTCATTCCGATGATAGATTAGCAATTGATTTGATGTTGCTAAGCTAAGAACAAAAGTTAATTCGAATTTATACCATAATTAACAAAAAAACCCAGAAATGGTGAGATCCGTTTTTCGTATTTCCTTAACGATAAATTTTGGCCCGCACTTTTTTTAAATTGATTACGGCTTGAATCACTTTTTAGGAAAGAATTTCCAGTTTCGTTTATATTGCTTTCCTCAACTTAGAAAAAAGTGTATGCACACACACTTTTTTTAACGTGAGGAAAGCAAAATAAAAATAAAAGTTTTCTTTTAGAAGTCGTTTCTGTAGCAAAACTTACATAAACTTGGCTGGCATATTAGTTTTTGATGAGTTTTATAAATAAATATAAAAATTACGAGTATATACAGGGTCCAGGTCAATTTGGTTTGGCCGCCATTTTGATTTGGATGACATTTGTCTGTTGGCATTTGACAAATTTTCGGTTTGGATGACATATGCAACAACGTGTTGAAATTATTAAAACATTTTATTTAAATAATTGTTCAATTGGGAATACGTGCAGAAAATTACGTGACTTTTTTGTTGTTAATCATATGTCGAGCATTCAGCGTGTTAATGACTAATTTTTAAAATATGCATACGCTCGGAGATAAAGCGAAGATTGGGCGACAATTAAGCCAGCGTATACCTGAAAAGATTGATGCAGTGAGGCAGAGCGTTGCTGAATGTCCGGGTACCTCTCATCGATGACGTGCACAAGAATTGGGCATATCTCTATCAAGTTTGTTAAAAATTCTCAAAAAATATTTGCGCTCTTACCCGTATAAAATTCATATGATAAAACAGCTGCAGGCAAATGACTATGAACGGCGGCGAGACTGAAGTACTCGAGTTCTAAAGTCATTATGAACGACGGAGCACACTTCCACTTGGCTGGCACACTTCGACTCAATAAACAGAATAGCCGCTATTGGGGCACTGAAAATCTTCAACTGATACACCAAAGACTTCTACACCCTCGTAGAGGCCCGGCGGCATCATTGGGCCATATTTCTATGCTGATGCTGGAAGCAAAGCTGTAACAGTTACTGGTGACCGATATCGGGACATGTTGGAAAACTTTCCCCTGTCCGAATTGGATCAATTAGGCCTACAGAACATGCTGTTCCAGCAAGACGGTGCCACATCACACACAGCTCGTGCTACGCTGTAAATTTTGAAAGAAATTTTTCCCAACCAAATAATGACAAAAAGTTTTAATATCAATTTCATGATTTAAACCCTCGCGATTTCTTTGTATGGGGATACTTGAAGGAAACGGTATACCATAAACCAACTACAACCTCCATGCTTAAGGACAACATTCAAAACGAACTTGCTGCAATAACACCAGAAGTCCGCGAAAATATTATGAAAAATGTGCCTAAAAGAGCTCGCCTTTTATGTGCCATCAAATTTTATGTTAAGCGTGGAGAATTCGCGAGTTTGAATAACGATAAGTTGCAAAGAGGCTAAAAGTTTCTGGTAGTATAACCTTGCTCTGGAAGGCCTACAAGATTGAAAATTGAATAAAATATGGAACTAATGAGGGCTCTTCTAATGGTCGATTAAATTTGAAACTGATAAGAAGACTTTGAAAGGCTCAGAAAAAGGGTTCTCCGCATCAAATCGGGCGTTGCAGACACTTGGATGATCCACCACATGACAACGTCCCCATCAACGGGAAAAAGGGATTCCTGTGGTTTCTCGGCCCTTATTCACCTGATCTAAGTCCGTGTGACTTTTTTGTTCTCCAAGATTAACAAATACTTAAAAGGATATCATTCTAAGGAGTGTCACCGACGAGACCCCAGTTGTAGCCTTGCAGCACTGCTACGAAAATGGAAATAACGCCTACCAGTAGTTTCATTAATTATCTGCTACACATCGTAGATTTGTTGGAGCAGGTACAATTTATATTCAAGATTAAAAATGAGTTCGAAAACAAGGTTGTGATGGCTGAAGTACCACAATGAGAGGAATGCTACTCATCAGATTATTTTGAGTGACCTGGCATTTATTTAGTATATAAAAATTAAAGAGTTGAGTCGTACTGGAATAGCATATAGAACGGTTGAGGTTACCAAAAATGGTAGAGTGTCAAATCCTAGCTTCCATACCGAAAATTTTGATAACAATGTAAAATCGATTAGTTCATCAGTAATTGGCCAATGTCTGCGACCGTGCCATCCTGGATCCACCGGTTCTCGTCAGATCACCGAAGTTAAGCAGGACTGGGCGTGGTTAGTACTCGGATGGGTGACCACTTGGAAAACCGCGTGTCGCAGGTAGGTAGCGGGTTCGATTCCCGCTGCCGCCATCTCGGCATTGGTGCCGGGGTGAGAGGCCGACTACAAGCCTTACATATGTAGTCCGTAGGGTCCCCCAACGTCACTGGGGGTTGCTTCGCTGGCCTGATAAGCCGCAAGCCATAAAAAACATCTTATCATGAAACAGCACAAGAGTAATCATCCGGACAATACCTCAGGCAAAACGACATTTGGCTTTCACCGAACAACTCGAATGGGTACCTGGAACGTGCGGGGACTCTCTCCCAAAACTTCTCGTCTGGCGCAAGCTACTTCCGAAATGCGACGCTACAATCTCGACATACTGGGAATCTCCGAAACAAGGTGGAAACATCAAGGAATCCTCGCAACGCAGACGGGTGAACACTTCATCTACAGCGGCAACGACAGTGGACACCACTGTGGAGTCGGATTAATCCTATCAGCCAACGCAAAGAGATCTCTCATGGGCTACAAACCGGTCTCCGACCGCCTTCTGACAGCCAGGTTCCACTCGAAGTTCCGAAACATCACCATCGTGCAATGCTATGCCCCAACTGAAGTAGAGAATGACGCCAATAAAGAAGCCTTCTACCACCAATTAGAGACGTGTATTCTCTGTGCCGCTATATGCTCCATAGGAGCGACTGTGTCTCATGACTATGTGTATAATGTATAATGTAGAAATGAAACCTGTCAAATAAAAAAAAAAAAAAAAAAAAAATTGGCCAATGGATTTACAAAAATATTCCGCTATTAGTGCAGTTTATGTATCAACGTGTGGCTAAGGGTAATAAATTCAATTTAATTAGTTAGTACGAATCTGAATCTTAGCAATGCATGCAAAAAGTAATTTCCAATTTTGAGAAAGGTTGCGGTGGTTCTTTACGCTATATTAAAATATGGTTTTTGTTAAGTCTTACAAGGGGAAAAAGAACATTTAAAAGTGGTAAAGCCTTTTTAAAAAAGGCAAAATTTTGAATGAAGACGATGATCTTAATGATCAGTTAAAGGTTCACAGATCTTATATTGGAAGATAAGCGTTTCAACAAAAATAAATTTCTGGGCAAAGATAGCGGACATGGTCAGTATGCTGATAATAAATTTTACTGTCCATGTTCACTACATAGAAAAATACAATTAGTCTACATTGAGAGGAGAACAAGAAATGAATTGAGTAGGCCAGGAAAAAGTTTTCAAGCTAACATGACAGTTACTAGTGAATTTAGTTGTGTGCGGTGATTTGATTAGTAAGTCGTAATCGTGCCTTGTTGGACTCTTTAATTTACAATAAGAATAAAAATACAAATAAAAATATTATGAATAATTGAGAAAAAAAATATGAAAAAGTAGGACTTAGAAATATCTGCAAACTTCAGCGCAAGATTGGCACACCAAATTTTCGTAGCTCATCGAAACCAGTAATATTTTTTTTTCTTTAAAATTTTTATTCAATTCGCCTGTTTTGTCTAGACTTAGCGCCTTAAAATACTATTACGACGTAGCATGAACCTGGTGTGTTCTAGAAGATTCGAGAAAACCGGCTCCAGAGAGTAGGAATACGAGCGCTGCACTCTAGAGAGAGTTTATTTAGTTTTAGTTTTAGTTGAGGCTGAACAGCGAGTTTAAGCGGTGTTGCGTAAACGCTGCGTAATTTGTATTTTTTTAATTGTAAATAAAGTGTTGTGTAAATGTCTCGTAATAAGCATTGCATTTAATTTTTGTCTTTTACCCTAACCATCGAATCTATGTTGTATCATCTCACAATACTACCATTTATTTCAGCATTAATATAGAATTATCTATTTTGTGATTTAGCTCTGTCATTTGACAGCTGTCAAGCATACATGTATGTTGTATAAAATGATATTGGTTTTATTTAAGGTACATATTATAGATCGTTTAACCATCTAACAACGCGTTAAAATTGTAAAAGCTTACTATTGGGTTGGTGCAAAAGTTATGACCGTTTTTTATGATCCCAGGTAAAAAAATTTTTTCTTCAGAAATGATGAATAGTATCTTCTTTTAAATGATTGCATTATATAAAGAATGCTTTCCCTCAACTTTCTATTCAGTTTTGGCCTGGTCAGAATACAGTGAAGAGCTCTTGTATTGTTTCAAAATGTCGGTCGATAAAGTGCATTTACGTCATTGTTTACATTATGAATTCCGTAAAGAAAATACCGCGAGTGTGGCAACCAAAAACATTTACGAAGTGTATGGAACAGATGTCATCAAAGTTCGGTAGGCACAAAGATGGTTTACAAAATTCCGATCTGGGGATTTTTCACTAATTGATAAGCCACGTACCGGGCGGCCATTGAAGTCTGATGAGGGCAAGTTAAAAGTCATAATTGACACCAATCCACGTCTTACCACCAGGGAGATCGCGTCGATGATGGGAGTCAACCATACAACCGTATTAAGGCATTTGAAGCGTATGGGGATGGTTTCGCGGTACGACGTTTGGATACCTCATCAATTGTCGGCTGCCAATTTATTGGATCGTGTTTCAACGTGCGTTGCTTTGAGTGCGAGACAAAAACATGAACCTTTTTTGCATCGTTTGGTAACGGGAGATGAGAAATGGGTCGTGTACAACAACTTGACAAGAAAAAGACATTGGGCTATACCTGGACAAGCCCCATTAACAACTTCGAAAGCCGAAATCCATCAAAAAAAAGTTATGCTTTGTGTTTGGTGGGATTGCAAGGGTATTGTGTATTTTGAACTCTTGGAATGCAATCAGACAATTACAGCAGAACGATATTGTCAGCAAATATCCAAATTGAACATCGCCCTTCAAAAGGATAGACCAGAATTGGTAAACATAAAAGGGGTAGTGTTTCATCACGACAACGCGCGACCACATGTGGCTATGATGACCCAACACAAGCTGAATGAGTTGAATTGGGACGTTATCAAGCATCCACCGTATTCTCCAAATCTTGCTCTTTCCGATTTCCATTTATTCCAATCACTGCAAAATTTTTTAAATGATAAAAAATTTGATACAATAGAGCAGGTAAAAACATCCCTTTCTACATATTTCGCATCAAAATCCAAGGAATTTTACACTAATGGTATTAATAAGTTGATAGAAAGATGGGAGGAGGTTATAAGAACGGATGGAAATTATATAATTGATTAAATAAATAATACAAATCTAAAAAAAAAATGTTTAATTGTATATGCAAAAAACGGTCATAACTTTTGCACCAACTATATAAATATAGTGATTTTGCAATAGAGACGTTTCGCGCTTTAAGAAGAGATTATGGTCTCCAGCGCCGAGATTCATTTCCCGTTTGGTGGATACATCTATAAGCAAAATTACCCTTTATAGGAGTCTGAAAACCCATAAGATATTGTACAGAAGCCATTTTGTCCGCGAAAAGTGAGTTTCTGCTGTCGATTTTGGTCAGTATTTCTTTAAAAGTGAAGAAGGAGAGAACGTTAATAACATTTTTGAGCATTATGGCCATATGATGGCCTGAACTTAAAGATTTTAATCTGCATTATATATGGTTTGAACAAAAAGAAAAGGTGCTGCAAATCATTTAATATGATAAATTTTGGTTTTATTGCGTGAAAAGTTCCCAGAATGCGTAATTTCTAGGTTTGGTGATATCAATTTGCTTTCAGGATCGTTTGATTTGATACCGTTTGGACTTTTTCTCCTAATGTTACATAAAAGATCTTGTTTTTATAGATAATCCTGAAACTTTAGAACATTCAAAAACCAAATCCAAATTACAGGACAGAATTGATCCAATTGAATAGCTCTATATTAACGAAAGCAAACAGAAATAGTACAAACTCTTGTAATATTTCATATATTTTAGAAAATTAATTAGTCTACGAAACTATTTAGTAAAACGTGGTTTTATTAAGGACTTTTAGTAAAAGAAAGTTTTTTTTGGTATTTATTTATATTATTAACAATAAAAATTTCTAATATTCTATTATTAATTGATTCAAAATTTAGAATTAAATATTTTTCCAAAAACAAAATAAAAAATGTATGGATAATTTCACTGATAAAAAATGGGAGGTTAGTTTTTACTCACGTTAACACGGAAAATACAAACTCCTGCAGTAAAATGTTAAAATATATATATAGGGACTGCTTATTTAGAAAAATTGAATAGTCAATTACAGTTTTTACCAAACGATAGTTGGTAGGTAAAAAAAGGACCTTTCGGGGATACTCAAAAATCATTCGAATGTCCTCGAATGGTCCTTTTTTTTACCTATCAAATATCGTCTAGTAAAAACCATAATTTTTTTACTAAATACCAACAAAATCTTCTATAATTATTGTAAAATTGTTTAAAATTTTTTCGAAATTTCTCACTATAATATTGACAATTTCTGATTTCATGGGTTAATGAATATATTCAAATCAGAAAATAAATATTTCCGGATTTCCAGAATTTTTTGGTATATTTGAGTAAAAACATTTAGAAGATCTAAGGTCTTTTTTTAATAAATCAATGTCAAAACATCAAAAAAATTTATTACCATAAATTTCCTTTGAATCGAACGCCAGTAACGACAATTGCACAATATTCTAGCCATACTATAGAAATTTTTACTTTTAGAAATTCGTTTCTTATTAAAACTTATTAAAAATCTATTAGAAAATTTATAACAACGTTAAAACTAAATAATTTAATTAAGAAATAACCAACACACAACCCTGTTAAAATTAGTAGTAGGGGTTACTCCCAATCGTTTGTATATAAAATAATGCAAAATAAAAAATTAAAAAAAAAATTTTCTGATTGACTGATGGAAATTTTTTATTTAAATGATCCTTGACAATACATACTCCTATAAGATAGTTAATAGAAAAACTTTTTTAATAACTTTAAATGTACATCGTTACCTGAATTTAAATCATAAGAAGAATACAGAATAGAAAATGGGGATGCTCATTGTTGGGTTTCCACAAAAGTAAACAACAATAGAACTTCTAATAAATATGCGCATAAATTTGAGTATTACCCACGCATAGATTTGGTAGAAAAAATTCCTATTTAACTAATATTAAATTTTTATAATTTAACAAAAAATTTATTCAAAATTGCATCTAATCGAATAGTACGTGAATTTCTGTTTGAATAACATAATTTTATGCTGCCTTAGTGAATAAATTTATAATTTCCATAGCGAAGAGATGAATTTATTTTATTGCACAATTCTTGGAGAATATCTTCGAACACTAAAAAACACAAAGGACATTAAGAACATTAAAAATATTACAATTCTCGTTGGAACTCTATTATTCCAAAGATGATGGATAAATTCAATTTTTCGTATATCGACATTTTGCTGCACGCATCCATCATTGAATCGATAAATTTTTTGTATGTATTTATTTATTATTTATTTTATGTTCAGTTTATTGTGTAGAAAATTTTTTGATAGTTTTACAAAAAAAAACTATAAAAATAGTTTGGCCTTCTTCGACTATAAAAAAAAAGTTAGTTTGTTTCGAGTAAATTTCTGAATTTGAGCATTTTGCGTGCGGAAAAATTGTTTAATTTCCCTTTTTTAGAAAATACATCGATTCTTAGTCATTTTATACACACTTAACAAGTAAGAAATTGAATTTTGGAATTAACTAAATTATGTAATAATTCGTATTGGAAATATTTCGATGTTATTAGAAGAGCAGACATTGGACTGTACAAGACTACCAAATAAACGAATAACAATTAGAAATTTTATATGAATCGAAGCTCCCAATTCCGAACACGAACGATAATAAGGATAAATGGAAGAAAAATAATTTGAGGACTACTTACCTTGTGGTCTTGTGTCTGGCTATCTGCATTGGCTGTCTCGATGACCTCAATCTCATCGGTTTTATTGGGATTGTTGATTAATGACATCTGTTTGTGGAGTGTGACTGCATTCAGACTGGTTCCGGAGCTATTGGTGGATAAGCGTCCACCTCCCGCACCAGTTGTACAGTTTGTTGATGAAGCACCCGCGTTGCGGCTCATTCTGCCACCCCTTGTACACTACTTACAAACAGTAATTATACTGGAGCACACCACTAACACTTTCGACACCATATGAGTGCCATCTTCACATCTAATCCATGTTCTGTTTGTGATGATCCCTTTTTGCACATGAAACTATTCACTAGGAATTTTTGTTTTTATTATTCACTTGATTCTTTCTTTATAAATGCATTTGTAGCTGTTACGAGTTATTGAAACTGCTCGGACACTTTATTTACAAATTAATATCGCTAATCCGGAAGTTTTGTTAGGATTTCCTTTAGAAATCGTCACGGAAGCGTGAAAAGCTGGCCGCATCAGGTAACCGATAACTTGGGGCACTGATTGACGTTTAACGCGTGGGTGCGCGCGCGTTCAATGCAATTGGCGAACTCACCACCTTTGGCCAGCGACTGAAAGTCATATTGTTGAAAGGACTCACGGGCACAGATGGATACAATAGTTTGAACAAAGCTTCCAAAAAAAGCTTACAACCACCGAATTGACTGAAGCTACTAAAATCTTATTGTAATCGGTGAGCTTTCTAATATTAGCCAATTAATCCATGTAATTTCCAAACTTTCGTCCAAACTGTTATACGCAATTCTGTACTAAAAGCACACATTCTATGTAACTGATTTTGCGAGTATATTACTTTCTTTTCTCTCTAAATATTAAATAGTGATTAAAACAAAAAGTTATTGAAAAATAGGAATTTCGGAGCTTTTCTTATTACAATGAAAATGTACGTACAAATTCCATTTTGTTTCTCTTTTTAATATAGAATTTAAGAGAAAAAATATTTTTAATTAAATTACACCCACTGGAGTTATTATCAATTCTCATCGGTTATGAATGAAACTGTGAACTGTGAATTCAAACTCGTGTATTTGGGGAACGTGACTAAATAACCTTAAAACCAATTAATTCTATTAATAGTATTTTGCGTAAATAAATTCATCAATTGTATATGAACAGAAATACCCTTGAAGAGATGTACGTATTTGAAAGGAAAAATTTTCCAAAAGCATAAAATATTCGGAAATTTTACAGCACGATTTGATTGATAGTTTAATGGAACTTTTGTACTCTGCTAAGATTTTTCAATTAAATACTCGCCACCAGATTAAGTAGAACATTATGCGGTAAATTTATTCATTAATTAACTTTACGTAGTGTTATTTATTAGAAATTTTCATTTGTTTATTATTTTGTTTAATAAGAAACAATTCTTTTATTGTGATTAATATAAATAATAGAGAAATTTTGAGGAAAATTAAAAGAGAAACTTAAACTGGAGTGAATATATATTTTTATTTTAGAGGCAATCAATCTGATTTAATATTAAATCGCAGCCAACTTTTCTACTTACCTCCGGTAAATAACATCCCAAAAAAAAGTATCCTAAAAGATTTATGTTTCTTTTATTTTTACTTGTCCTTTTATGAAGTTGCGAACATTACCTCAAATCTGCCTTAAATATAATAGCACTATTGTGATTCTCGAAAACCGAAAGGTTTTGTATTAAATATTTCGAAAAAGGGATAGTGCCAAGGATTTGTGACCAAATTACAGGAAAAAATGCGGAGACCGTTATTTTTGTATTGGGCTGGGGTGGTTTTGTCTAAGAAAATAGACACTTTTTTACAACGATTTTATTTTATTCCTAAAAAAGGGAATTTTATCGCCTTCGATCTGACGCGAAAAAACCTTTTTCTGGGCCCTGCAAGGATTTTTTTTACATTAGGTTGTCAAGAAAGTAATTTGGTTTTTTTTTATAAAAATGAAAGACGATTTTCTTATAGTGAATTAATATTTCATTCAATTAAACGCTTTAACTCATTTAAATTAAACGTTTTACCGTCTAAAAATTTTTGTAGAGACCGGAACAAATGAAGTGGCTAGGTCTGGAGAGTATGGTAGGTGTGGCAGTATATCCCATCCAAGCTCTAAAAGCTTTTGCCAAGTGGTTAAACTTGTATGTGATTTCGCATTATCCTGTTGGAACACTATACCTTTCCTATTGAGCAATTCTGGCCTTTTTTCTTTAAGTGAATTATTCAATTTGTCCAACTGATGACAGTACACTTCAGAATAGATCGTTGTGTTGCTCGGTAGAAGCTCAAAATGAACGATTCCTTTGAAATCCCACCAAACAGATCGCATAACCTTTTTTTTTGATGAATATTGGCTTTCGAAGTGCTTTGAGCCGGTTCATCTTTTCTACTCCAGGATCTTTTGCTCTTAACATTGTTGTAGACAACCCATTTCTCGTTCCCAGTGATGATACGCTTTAAAAATGGATAATTTTTTTGGTGTTTGAGAAGCAAATCATAAACGTCAATGCAACGGCACAAATTTTTTTCCGTAAGAAGATGAGGAACCCTTATGTCGAGCTTCGAGATTAAAACTAGCCGTTTCATATGATCATGAACGGTCGAATTCGATAAATTTAATCTCTATGCGATCTCATGAGTTGTTATTCGCCGGTTTGCATCAATATATGCCTTTATTGTGTCTTCATCATCTTCAACTGGCCTTCCAGAATTGGTGTATCTTCGAGATAAAAATTGCCGAAAATGCTCTTTTTCACTTTCCATACTTAAAAGGGTATCAACCAAAAACTACTGTGCAGAATCAATCGTAAATCAAGCCTTACTATGTCAGCTGTCAAAATACATATGATTATGTGGCTTGAGTGTGAAGTTGGTTGTGAAAAAATTCAATTAGGTCCTGTGTTGGGAACTAACAAAATTACTTTCTTGAAAACACAATATAAAAAACTTGTTATTCGATTGTCTACCCGCACAAGAGCCCTCAGCTCTGTCCACATTTTCAAAATTTCGATATTGAAAGACTCCCTGAGCGAGGTTTACCTTTTACCGCATCGACGCCCTACAAAAATGCATAGAAAAACTTTTACTTTTGGTAAGTAAAAGCCAAACTCACGGGATTCACCAAGCTTAAACAAAATATTTAATAGGGACATCATTGTTGAAAAATACAACTTCACTTATCACGCTCAGGTAATGCTTAAGATTTTATTATAACTTTAAAAAAATTTACAAAAAATAAGATAAACATTTTTTTTTGAATGCATTTATTTAAATTGAAATTGAATTTTTATATTTCTAACAACATTATTTGTTTTTTTATTTTTAATAAAACAATAGTCGAAATATATTTTGAGTATGTGTAAAAATAATTAATTTCTGCTTAAAATTTAATATTATTAAAGCACAACAAACTTTTATTCATTTAATTAAATTGCAATGATTTGAACAAAGAAATAATTTATTATATATTTTTCGTGCGATATTATTATGCAAGTTTAGAATCATTTTCATATATGTTATAGTACATAGAATTGCATGTAAAATACAAATGCATATAATCCATCATAAAATATTGGAAAATATTCTTGTGTATAATAATAGTTAATCTTCTTATATGATTTTATTTAATAATTTTAAACATTTCCACATTTTTTTTAGCTATAATTATTTTTTTATTATTAAGAATATATATATGTATATATATATTTATTATTATTATTATATTAAGTATGATAATATAATATAACTCGTATTTTTTATTCATAAAATAATAAAGGCTTTTTTTCTTCTCACATATTATTTTATACTATTTGTTATAATTCTTCAAAGTTGTTGTTTTATTTTAATTTAATTACGATATTCCTTATAAATTTAAAACTTATTTGTAATCATTTTTTATTAATTAATTCTATATTCTAACTAACTATTTAATATTATTAATAAAAATATAATATTACCAAATAAATAATTAAGCTTTTATTGTATTTAGTTGCTTTATTAAGTATCATATCATTCTTATTAATTTATTATATTATATTTAATTTTGCAAGTCACATGTTTTCATAATTTCATTTTTGTCTTTGAACAATATTCTTAATATAAATATTATAGATAATAATAATATGCAATTTACTTACGGTATTTTTTTTTATTATTATTTAATTTTTTTTAAATAGATATAATCACTAATAGTAAAATAATAGCAAGACCATCATTGAATATAAAAAATAATTGTGATTTTAATTTCAAATTTTATGAAAAAATAAAACTCAACGAGTAGAAAAAATCTGGAAAAAAAATATTTATAACAACATCTTTTTGTGCAGTAATAATTAATTAAATATTTCTTATATTGTTTAATTATTATTTAATAGAATTTGGTTAAATAAACTTTCTAAACAATTGAAAAAAATGTGCAAAAACATATATAAATTTGATTAAACTAATATTGAAAATTGAGTTATTTGGTTTATTTTTATGTATATTTTTATATGAATTTTTTTTAAAATACAAGAATACAAAATTGAGTTCATTATAAAAAATAAGTACTAATAAAAGAACAATTTAACAAATTAAAAAGCAGATTTATAAATTCAGCAATTATATATATATGGTATGTTATATATGACTTTATTAATTTTAAAACGTTTGCTCTGTGCTTACAATGGGACTTAAAATATTTTTTAAGACACGTTTTAATTTTAATTATTTAAAAAAAGCTTATTCAATAGAAAATAATATACTGCTCATATATATTTAAATAATTGATATATATATAATTGAAAAAGAAGATCATCAATATAATCGGTTCACACTTCTATAACTTTCATTTTGGCTTCAACAATAACACTTTTCGGTAACTGGAGATAATTTTTAGTTAAAAAAAATGCTCTTCTAATTTTAAATATGAACTATTGTACTATTTATTCAAAATTAATATATAATGTTAGGAATGCAGAGCTTGTATCGGCACCACGTTGAATACCATTTATGTGCCACCTAGTACCAGGTAAATACCATCTTACCTGGTACTCGATACCACAAATTTGTTCGTGTTTTTCCTATACACCAACCTGGTATGTGCACTTCTTCTATACAACAACCTCTGGTAATTTTACTGATTTTAGCGCCATATTCCCATAATAATACTGCAGCGGAAAATAGAGGAGCTAAAACATGACGTTGATTTGTTTGTTTATTATCATTTCAAGTAACATTAGTACTGAAATTAATATCCTAAGCACAACGACACTAAAAGCCATTTTGGCGACAAAGGATATTGGGGTATTGAAATTCAAGTAGAAATGAAAAGAAAAAGTGTTTTTTTTAGACTTAACGTATGACCATGCCTAAGTGGGACACGACCCCTTGGATGGTAGTCCAGTACGCTAACGACTGTGCGTCGATTTGTTTTTGGTTGCATGTAAGAAGGAAAATGACGTTTTGTTCTTAGTTCATAATGCAATTTATTTACATTTTTTTTAAAGTGAAAAGTTTGATGTTTCGAACTTTTTTTTATACTGTTCGTAATTTTGAAATATTATTTTCACTTTCTAGCCTATTTATATCAAATAAATAGCACAAATTCAATGATAGCAAATCTTTTATTTTCTTAACCGTCAAAAACACAAACCCCAAAACGTCAAACTACACCTTAAACGTCAAACTATACATTCTACATGGGATCTCTGCATTCATGATATTTATTTATAGCAGATGTGTATTCATAGCATAAAGCTTCATAAAATATATTTAAAATTTTGAATGAATTGAAGCTTTGTTAAAGGTTTGTGAAAAATTCGTAAAGGCGGTTTGGAAAAGATAAACTTTATATACGCTATCACATAGCATAGGTAAAAAGTAACTTTTAATAAAGCTTCTAAAACTGACTTCTATACGCATAATAAACTAATATTGTATAATAACTTCAACCCTTAGGTAAAATAAGATCTGTTACTATCTAATAAATCTCATCTTCCTTTAATTGAATTTGATGATAAAATAAAATTCGTATTATTAACGAAAAGCTTAATTTCAGTTTGAATAATTGTTTTGAATTTTAAGAAATTTGATGTTATTTTTCAATTAAAATTGTTAAGCGCTACTGCAAGACAATTTTTAGAACCGACATATATGTGTGTCCTGAAACTACTGAGACCTTAATAAGTACTTATAGTATTTTCTGTAATCGGTTGCCTCGTCTAGTCAGCAAAATATTAATTTATCAGAAATACTAATTATTTTATTTAATCAATAAAATACGAAAAATATTTTTATACACAGTCTTAACACAATTATTTTTTACTATACAAAACGACATTACTGTTAAAAGTAGTGAATCCTTTTGGGTAATTTTACTAAATATATTAAATAATAAAAACCAAACGAAAGACGTAAAAATAACTTTTGGGCATTTTTTTTTTGTTTTCGTTTACAAATTAACTCCAATTGCACATATTTTTCTTATAGGCACATTTTTATAAACGAACAAGATTTAAGGTTGTACAAAAAAAATTTCAATTTTCGCTATAAATTTTTTTATAGCGAAATTTTTTACTCCAAATTACATAGTTTTTTATTTTTTTATTTATTTTGTTTATATATGTATTTTTCCTTAATATTTTATATTGTAATGAAATTTTTATTTAAATATTATCAATAAATAAATAATAAAATTATTTTTTCTATATCTAAGCATTTATCACATTATGTTTTTTTTTTATATGTTTTTCTATGTATGTATGTACGAGAGTAATTTCGTTTTAAGTTAATTGATTTACTATATATTCGGTTTTTTTTTAATAATTTTATTATAGATATATCGAAATTGTGCAAATATTCGTTTATTTTTGTCAAAAAAAAAATAAAGTGTGTGCGAAAATTTATTATTAACTTTAAATATTATGAATTTATTAACAACAACCATTGCCGAGTATTTATTTAATTTGAAAACGTTCGTGTCTCATAAAATACAGAATTTTTTTTATTTTTTCCTTAATTTATAATCGTATTTTATTTAATAATTGTTTTTTGATATCACTTCTAATTTATATATATTGTATAAATATATTTTTTATTAATCAATTCGACAATTTTATTTTTATGTAATTTTATGAATTCCAGCACGTTTTATTATTTTATTTTCTAAATGACTAGCTTAAGCAGTTATTATATAAAATATAATGAAAAACAAAACTATATTCAGATGAATTTGTGAATGAAACTTTAATGAATTTGTGATAAATTTTAAGTAGAATAAAATCAATTTTATACCTTATAAATTAAGCATTTGAACGGTTTTGGTTGTGAATACAGTTTTACAATATAAAGGAATGTTTTTTCTTCGAAAATTCTATTTTGCTATTACCTTAATGGTGTTTTATTTAATTTTTTTAAATTAAAAATATTATGCATGCACAAATGATAATAATGTAATTTTTCTTCAATGCAATATTAGCGAAAATAACATTTAATATGAAATCACAAAATCGATCAGTCAATTTGCTTCTTTTTTTTTAGTTTGTAAAAAAATTATAAATTTCTATTCAATTTTATATAAATCAAAAAAAATATATAATTTTCATAAAATATTAAATACTAGAACCAACACTTTTACATACTACCACAATATTTAATTGACATACAGACCGTTTAATTGTATTTAAGTGCATCATTAGAATAAAATATTTATCATAAGATCGTATAATGATCGGATTATCGAAAAATACATAAAATTATTCAAAATTAAATTTATAGTACAATACTTTTTGTTAAGTTTAAAAAAAATGTTTGTTCGAAATTATTGTAGGATTTTAGAGAATCATATTTACTATAATAATTAAATGATTCGAAATTTTTTGCTGTTATTTTTTAAATGGGCATAAAGAAGAGCTGCATTATCGATGAACACTCGAAATAATTTGACAACTCATTTTGACATTTCGAACTGAATTTTTTAATATAAGATTTCTTAAGTTATTAATTATTAGGCAAATTTTTTTTATTTATCTGTGCATACTTGAAAAAATTTATCTTTGCATACTTCTAAACAAATGATTTCTTTCATACTGCCATTCAGATTTCTGTGTATTCTTACAGCGGATGAAAATTCAATTAGATGCATAATTTTATTATGAAATTTTAAATAATATCCAAGAAGTAAGTCGGTAAATTAATTAGAAAAAATATATTGTCTCAAATGATTTTTTTTAACGACTCTTCGATGTGGATAGAATATGCTTTCTTTTCTAAAAAATTAATATAATAAGTTTTGGCACCTAATGCGTCCATCCACATTGGGGATATTAAAAGAATTTTCAAATTTTCCATTCAATATTTCATATTTCAGAAGCTATTTTAAATTATTTTTAATAAAGTGGGGGTTTTTATTATCTGAATAAATAAAGTTTTCTTATTTTTTAAATAAAATTTCTTCAAGTCGTTTTTCTGGATTAAGTGCTGAAAGGTATGCTTTAAAAAAAAAACTATCACAAAAAAAATCGTAAATTTTAATAAAAGCAATCAAAACTTTGTAAATTCATAACATGCAAAAATAACTTCCCAAAACAAACTATATTCGTGTTTCGTATTTTATCATCAAATAAAAATGAATTGCGACAGTAATTTTTATAGCGAAACAAATTCATTTATTTTTATATATTTTTCACAAATACTAATTAAATAGTATTTTTTTTTCCTATTACTTAAAGTTAATAGATAATATTTCGTATTTGCCATTACAGGAGAATACAAAAAAAGAAATCTTTTCGATACTTATAGCATTTTTGTGCGTACTAATTTCGATATGGTTGGTTTTTATAGCAAAAATTTATAGCATTCGCACACGAGTCTTGTTGAATTATGTAATTTGATATTAATTTTTTTCTAATACTTCTACTATTGATATATGGAATTGTCTTATATGTACGTATACAAATTATTATATTTGTAGAAGGTTAAAAGCAAATATTATTTGAATTCTTATTTAAAAATGCTTTGTTTGAATTTTAGAAAATATGTTTTTTTAATTTTAAGCCATTATTATCAAAATTTCGATAAACTGAAAATTTGCATTTTAATGGACGGATATTCCTAATATAATCAATCGTTGGCTTATATATTTAATATTTTTAATTCTAATAGGTCGTTTTAATTTTTTTATTTTTTTCTCCATTGCAAGCTATCAAATAGAATATTAAATAATATGGAAATTAAACTACAATATTTGGGAAAAAAATCTTAACTGAGAGAATTTTTTATATTTAATTAAATCCTAATAAATAAAAGGATAATAATAATCATATTCTGAACTAGTTGCAAGTTTTTTTTTGGCATGCGCGGAATTGTTATTTAATTTGGAATAATATATGGAATTATAAAAGCGACAAATATTGAAGAAAAAAAATTACGCCACTTACAAAATATTACAAACTTTTAAAGTCTATCTTTTGGAATTTATATATAATTATAGGTATTATTTTATAATAATTTGGAAAAGTAATACTTTCAAAATAAATCTGGACAATATATAAAATAGTTTTGATACGAGACAATTGTTGATAAATATCAGATGTTAAATGCAAAGCAGCACATATTTTCATTAAAAATGTTTATTTATTATTGTGTATTCAAATTAAAATATTAAATGTCTATGTCTATATGGAATTGCCAATTTCGAAAAAAGACGAATGTCTATTTTTCTAAGTAGAAAACGTAAATTCCAAAGGAAATTAGAATGCTTTTTTTCAAATTCATATTTTTAAACATCCACTTGAAAGAAAAGTCCAAAATTTTATAAATTCTGCAGAGCTGACTATTTTGAAAATGAAATTTTATGGCTTGCATTACTACAAGCCATAAAATTTCACTTTTCAAATAGTCCATCTATCAAAAATTGTCTTTCGCCAAAGAAAAGGCATATTTTCGCTTTAAAACTAAGTAAATTGTCCAATATAATACGAGTATATATTTTCTAGGCCTGATCTAATTTATTACTTACTATACATAATGAATGACATTAAAATAGGTTTTAATTTATTAAATTAATTTATTATTGTACTAATAATGATAGTAATTATAAACAAAAGATTAAAGAATACTAAGAAAATATTAGATAAAATTTGATAATTTTTGCTATTTTTAATACTATTTAAAATATTGTATAAAATATAAATTTAAGGCTCATGGCATATATGTGTATGTATTTATTTTTTTGCATACAGGAAAATGTGTGCAATTTATGTGCCATGAACAAGTAATAACCAATCATTTATTTATTTAAGGATAACAAGTAAATTATGCCACTGATTTAATACAAAAAATATATATATCAAAATACATGAAAATTTATATAAAAACAATTAAATAAATTTAAGCTAATCTAGTGTATATGCTTATTTAAGAACGTATAAATATAGTTAAATATAATAAAAATAGTTATCAATAGTTTGTTCTTTTTGTTTTATTTGTAGTCATAATTTCTATTTTATTTTAATTTTTTTTTTACTATAATAATATGTAGGCAACAACAAAAAAAATGCGTTATTTATTCATAATTTTTATGAATACTAATTTAAATTGATTTTTTATTGTTAAAATTTTTTTTTGCATTTTACGTTTAAATAATTTATTTTCTCCAATAGTGTACGTGCTAATCTTCTAAAAGCAGTAGTGAAAATCAAATTTAAATATATTGGGTTGTCCGAAAAGTAATATTATTTTTGCCCAACAGAGGACTTAATTGTATTTTTTCACAACTAACTTCACACTTAAGCCGCTTAATCATACGTATTTTGACAGCTGACATAGCTTGCTTGTGAACAAATTCGATTGATTCTGCACACTAGTTTTTGCTTGATACCCTTTTAAATATAAAAAGTGAAAAACTGCATTTTTTTTTACTATAGAAAAGATAAAAATGCTGTTCTAGCAAAGAAAAAAATTATCCGGCATTAGTTGATGCAAACTGGCGAATAACAACTCGTAAGATCTGAGAGATTAAATTTATCGAATTCGACCGCTCACGATCATTTGAAACGGATAGGTTTAATCTCAACGCTCGACATATTCGGGTTCCTCATCTTCTTACGGAAAAAAATTTGTGCCGTCGCATTGACGTTTGTGATTTGCTTCTCAAACGCCATGAAAATGGTCTATTTTTGAGCGGATTATCACTGGGAACGGGAAATGGCTTATATACAACAATGTTAAGCATTTCGAAAGCCAATTCAAAGGAATCATTTATTTTGAGCTTCTACCGAGCAACACAACGATCAATTCTGAAGTGTACTGTTATCAGTTGGACAAATTGAACGATTCACTTAAAGAAAACAGGCCAGAATTGGTCAATTCCAAGTGTAAGTGGTTTCGCATTATCATGTTGGAAAACTATACCTTTCCTATTGATCAACTGATAACAGTACAATTCAGAATAGATCCGGTGTTAGTTCCGGTGTGTACAAAAAATTTTAGACGGTGAAACGTTTAATTCAAATGAGGAGGTCAGAAACTTGAATCAGTTTTTTGCCAGCAAAGAACAAAAATTTTATGAGCGTGGAATCATGCTACTGCCAGAAAGATGGCAAAGAGTGTTGGATCAGACTGGACAATATTTTATTCAATAAAATATTAAGCCACTATAAAATAATCGTTTTTTATTTTTGTAAAAAAAAACCGAAATTACTTCCCGGACAACCCAACAGTATGGACATCATGAGTCCAGATAGTTTTTATACAGTAATACTTTCCAAAAATTAAACTTTAAGTATTACAATTTAGTAATTTAATTATGCAATTTTGCTATATTTATGACATGCAGACTGATAAGGTACTCCATAGAAATGAGAACTCAATAGTAATCCGTGGATGCAATTAGCAATGAATCTTGCTTTAGAAGAATTAACTGTACAATTATGGCAATACTTCGTTAATGCTAAAGTTTCCATTTATAAAGCAAATTTTAATCAGAAAGAAAATAATCTGAATAAATAACGCAAAAACAATCAATCTACCTCAATAATAATAAAAAACAATAAATAAATTTCAAATGAAAAAAATATCACAATACAAAAAAATGACTGAAAAAAAAATAAAATTAAATTTTATTGACAGTAATTTTATTTGTTTTTAAAAAGAAAAATAAAAAATAAATTATTGATTTTGTATCACTTAATAGGGTATGAAATAAGTAAAAATTAAAAAAGTGGTTTATTAATCTATGCTTGTATGGATGTGTATCAACTCTAAATGGATACTAAAATAAATTCTTCTATATATACGAGTATCTATCTAAATTACTACACTATACTATAAATTTTGGAGTAGAAAAAATGGGAAAGAATTGATAGACACTAAAAAAAAATATACATTTCAGCGTTAAAGAAAATCGAATTTGAATAAGATTTGTTGACTGATTATTTATGCAGAATGGATAATATTGTATATGTACTCGCCTTTTTGTCTGGAAACAGACTCGATAGGGAATCGATTATCCTTTTTAAGGGTGCCTATCAGATTTATTACCTTTTCGAAATGTTCAATTTCTTCTTGGCAGCTTGAGTTTTGATGGCCGCACTAACAGAAATTTCGTGTTTTTTGTCGGCAAGTTCACGTGTTTGTAAATTATTAGCATCTTTTGCCTCGACTATTTTATACAAATTGTCGATTTTGTTCTGGTCACGAGTCGGCCCACCAGGTGCCATGCAAGGTAACGCCTTTAGAAATCCATACGCCCCAGTTGGAATAGGTGGTGTAGGAGGTACTCCAATGCCACATCGATTATATAGAAAAGGCATGCAATGTGTTAGGTTTGTGTGTAAGGTCAGAATCGATTCCAGATCGACTTCTTGTGCTTGTAGTAAAAATTCGTTGAACAATGTTGTTGGTATCATTCCAAAATGATCGAAACTGTCGACATAGGCTTCCGTTTCACGATTATACGATTCTAAGTAGTCACTCAGTAGCTTGGCAACCATAGCCGTTCTATCCTTACTCATAACACGATGGCTTAGCGGATTCAATAGAAATGGTGGCGCCTTAAAGCTTCCATTTATACGATTAATAAACTTTAAAATTAATTTCTCATGGCAACTGCGAGGCTCTTGTATCAATCGCTTCAGTATACATTCTAAATAGTGGGCAAAACCCTGACGTGCTTGTAGCTGCGTTAGTTCACTGCCAGTTTCGATCAATCGGCGAATGTGCTTTCGTAGTCTTTTCCCCTCTTCAACACACTTTGGAATTATTTCACGTCCACCTATATTCAGCGCCGCCGATACATCCAAAGTTCGCTCATATTGGTTCATTCGTGCATCTAAATTGTTGTCCGGTGCAATTTTGCTACTGTCCCGATACAGATGATTGAATAGTAGTTGATTATAATTATGAGATAGAACTAACGTGCATGCTGAAGATGATGGTGATGTCGATATGGGAATACCAGTACTAGGATCTAGAAAAGAACCATAACGTTGCATGCTGTCCTCTGTTGGAAATATGCGCACAAATCCACGCCGTCGATTATTCTGTAATTTTGTATTTCTCACCAGTCGGGCTTCCTCCGGTGTCAACGGTAACAATACCGGAGCGCCTTTTTTCGCCGATGATGTATTCAAATGATCAGCCGAATTAGTTCTTCGACAACTAATATTGCGAAATCGAGTCCATTTGCTGTCGTAATGCGCTCGCATCAGTGGACTGTACGCCGGTATTCCAATTAGTGTCAACAGGTCAGTCATTAGGGATGCTTTTACTTTGGCATCGAGTGGCGAATCAATATTCAAAGATGGCGATAGATTTATCTCCAACAGCCACGGTTTTAAAGTGTCATCTATCAAAATATCGAAACCGTACAGTTCGAAACAATTGTTTCCATTCGGCACAAACATCCGGCACGCCGAAATAATAGACTGAGCACATGCGAACATCGATTTTATTATCAAGTCCTCAATGTTCGCCATCAGCTGTCTTGTATCACAGCCTTGATTTTTCAAATGGCGCAATAACGCACTTAGTGTCCACTTATGGCCGACATCTTCGTCATCGGCATCACTCGATTTTATGTAATCGGAATGGTATTTATTGATGCTATAGTTGCACAAATGCATGCACGGATTCCATAAATTCTCTGCGTTCCTATCGTATTTCACAGTCGCCAATCGCACCAAACCTTCTTCGTAAACATAAATTATTAACGGATCAAATGACGTGACCACCACATACACACGCAAATCGCATTTATGACCATCAATGCAAAGCGGATCCGAAATATACTTTGAGACGAGTACTTGTTCATCAACTGGAATTTGTTCAGGCTATACAACAAAAAAAAATTTTTCTTCTGTTAGATCCGAGAATGTACTTTTTATTAGATTTTAAATTAAGGAACTTTGTTTTCTTTGATTAACTGTAAAATATGGCATAAATTGAATTGTTAAATTTTTTCGGTTAATGTTATTTAAATAAGATTATGATAAATGAAACCTTGACTGACTATGACGTAGTATGAGAAAATGCATTTCACAGTCAATCGCTCAATCGATTATTCTGCCGTATGCGCGACAACGTACGAGGTCTGCTCAAAAAGTATCACGAATTTTGAATTATCACGGGTTACGTATATTCGATTTTCGATTTTTTGTGGCGTTATGTTGGTACTCATGTCTCTCACTTATGCCGACAAGTTCGGCCATTTTTAATGTTCAGTTAATTTTTGACAGCTGCTTTGCTTGCACGTATTTTGGCTCGTCTTCGATTTTTGCCCATTCCACACAAAAATTGAATATATGTAACCAGCGGAAATTCAAAAGTCCGCGATACTTTTTGAACGGACCTCATATAACATTAAATTAACAAGGAAGCCATTTTTACGGAAAAGTCTTAGACAAATTAAACAATTATAAATATGCCAACATATCTTGTTAAAAAGAACTTTTCTTTAATACAAAAAAGTATAAAGAGTTCATCTTTTTTAGGAACTTCCAAATAAGTTAGTGTAGCCTTACTTAGATTCATAATATAAAGATTTGGCTCTACAATATCGATTGAGTAAGTATAGAAATACAAAATGATGAAAATTGATAATATTTTCCTACAGAAGTAGGAATTAATCTTTGGTAATAATTTTAGAGTTTTTCGAATATGCCAGCAGTAAAAATAGAGAGAGCACATTCCATTTATTACAGGATGTGTAATGTAAAAATCGAATCAAAGATGGAAATATTAATTTTCAATTATTTATGTTACCTAAAAATGCCAGCAAAATTTGCAATTTTCTAACATTTTCTAAAATGCACAAACATTTTTAGCACATACCGAATTAACTATAAATATTCCTCTACCACGACTAGATGCTGCTGGCTTAACAATCCATGGGCCACGATATTTATTATGCGCTGTTACTAAATCACGATACTCCAGTGGTAAAATAAACGATTGTGGAACGATATCGAAATGCTTGAATCCTCGAAGATGTTGCATTTTTTCGATATTTTTATATAAACGATCTTTCCTAGTTAGCTCATAAGATCTATTCGAGAAAAAAAAGAATCAACGTGAAAATAAAAACAATATAAAATTCATACAGATCAACGTACCTTGGAAAATGGTTGACTCGTTGATAGGGTGTTAGATTTCTTAGAATGTCCGGTTTCATGTGCACACCGGTCCAAAGAACACTGAAATTTTGATTTTCTTCAACTTCGGTTAGACCGTGCCCAGTGAAAATTTTCTTTAAAAGTCTCGTTTCGGTATTCATAAATTTATATGTAATATTCAGCATGGCAGCTGGCATTTCCATACTATCGAGCATTTTTGAATCGTCTATGTTCTCCTTGTCATCAAAGGATACGTGTTTATTATTGATTTTGCTATTATCATCGTTTTTATTGTGACGACGAACATCCACATTCGGGCTTGTACTACATTGACTAGTCGTTGCCTTGGCTATGTCATCCTCTATTTCAGTCGGATCCTCGCATTCGCTCGAAATCGAATTATCACTAGATGACAGGGAGTCATGCAAACGTTTCTTTGGTGATGTAACTGGTAGCTTAGTTTGAACACCTAAACGATTTTTAAATGGCATAGCAATAGACGATTTTCTACTTTCGCCATTGCTTTCGCTAACGTTTTTTGGCAGTGAATATAAAACTTTGGTTGTTGGCTCTGAGACATCTTTGGCTTCATCACCGCCCAGCGATGATGTACAACTACCCGAAGTGCTCGAACTCGAAGTTCCTGGAACATCGCTATCCAAATTCTGGGTATTTAAAACAGATGTGCGAAAAACCAGGACAGCATCTTTTGATCCCAGCGATCCACTCGTTATCCATGGATTTTCCGAAGATTTTTCTATTTCTTTCAACCTGAAATATCATACATTCCAAACATTAATAATCTTATCGTAAAAATCTCAATACGCAAATGAACACAATTTAACAATTTACATTTTTTTTACGTACAGTTATTTTTATTTTTACTGGTGGTTGCATACTTCTAGAATACATTAAATATCTACCTGAGATTGTTGCAAATCCTCGCATTATACAATATATTTTTACAAAATTTATTTAAATATTTTTTAACATTGAATCAATAAGTTAACTATCCTAATAGGAAGTTGATAGAATAATAAGTTTTAAGCAATAAGAAAAGCTCCAGTTTTATGGTACATTTTTTTAATGAAATTATACAAATATGTTTATAGTAATTTTGATATTTTCTTTAAAAAAAAATAGTTTTGTTTTACTTTTACTTATACGAGTATATAAAAAATATACACCTTCTTGTAGAAGTATTTGTTCATTATAAGCGAACATTTTTGTTTTTATTATTTTAAATCCAAACGTCAAGATTTTACACCAACTGTCATTTGTAGATTTAAAAAAAAATTTACTCACAGTTTATGAAACTGATTATACTTGGACTGACAATAAATTTTTGTAACTTTTACGTTATTATTTGTTGTCTTTTTCGCAGATTATAAAAAACTAGCTAATACACGGCGGGCGTTGTGCATTAGACCAGTACTTTATATATTGAATTTTTATTTTTAGTTCAAAAAGTTTTTATTGCAAAACGAAGAAATTTTTTGGCGTTCCTACTCTGGAGTAAGCAACGTACAGTTGACAGTTGTCCATGGGCACAGCAAGCATTTTCTAAATTCAATCCAGCAACACTTAGCGATTGTAATTGCACCGGAAACTGTGCTGGCTTGAAATTGAAGGGAATAAATTTGGGGGAATCATTGGAATGCCCGGAATTATCACTTCTATCAAATTTGGCATAACGTTTTTAACGGCAAGTGTGGTTTCGTTGCGCAGCCTCGGCGGATCTAAATTCCAAAATTGGAGTGTCAATTTTTAAAGTTTAAATATGCGGTGGCACTACAGATGGCTCCAATGAATAAAAAAACTCCATTGGATAGTTGACAATTTGACCCGCATCTGTAACTGTGTCGACAGATTTATATTTCGTTGGCACCTTAGATTAAAGAATACCTGGATAGGGGCCCGTACGTACAGTGTACATTCATCTTCTTTTAAACGTACCTAAATTCATATAAATCGGATGACAGATGTGAAAGTAACAGCCATTTTAATAAAAGAAAAATTGTGCTAACAAATCGTAATTATTGCATAATTTTGTGTAGATTTTTTTATGTAGATACGAGTATGACACCCACTGACATTTAGTTTTCGTAATAGAAATTTATTGAATTCCAAAATTATAATTTATATTCATTTTAATTCACTTATTGGAAACAAAAATACAATTTAAACGCAACGATAGGCAATTTTTATTTTTTGTACAATCTTTCGATATAAAATGCACATTTTTTTTAGATTTATTATTTATTTCGTAAATATTAACAAAATATGAAGCGCGTCAATTTTGTAGACTTTCTAAGAGTTTTTAAACACGCCATTCTCCATGAAAGTGGTAGCATACCGAAATGCTTGCATACTTTTGTTCTTTTTCAAGTTGTTATTTTGGAACTTATCGGAAAGTGCATGTGAAAGTATAGTTTTCATCATTTTTTTTAAAAGTATTTATGAAAAAGTAAGATATATTGTTGATAGCATTTTAAAGGAAGTTTTGATTTTAGAAAATGAAATGTTTTATAAAGGGTTGTTGGTAATTCAGCGGAATGAGTAAATCGGGACTTTCTTTCTTTCGGTAAGCTTACATCTTTATTTTTACTACATAAATTAACAAAAATTTAGTTTATGATGTGCCCAAATGGCTTTTAATGATTTAATTCGTCCAAAAAATGATTAAAAAGTGAAAAGTTCGTCACTCAATAAATGTAAACAAATGTGATGTTAACAGTTCAATGTTTACCGGAAAATAGTTCAGTGCCGGTGTACGTAAAGTGTGTATAAGAAAATTTAAGGGAACGAATTTTTCAATTTTTATGTTAAAATAAATAAGTATATTTGGTAAGCTTATTATTTAAATAAACTTTGTGCTTTCGCTTGCTTTATTAAATCATTTTGTAATGCATTTACTAAAAAATAATATTTTCAATTTTTTTAAGAATATTAGTTGTTAATTATTGTTAAGTACATTCAATTTTCCACCTTGTAATTTAGTTTTAAAGCATTTGCTATAATTTTGTATACAACTTAACTTCTCTATTATTAATAATTTGATGTAATATTCTATGTAATTAATTCTTTATTTTTTAATTTAATTTAAATATGCATGCCTATTTAAATTACCATTTCAATTCACAAACATACATTTATATTATAATGAAGCTTTTTGTATCTACCATACTTATGCTTGTTTAACATTAAAATTTATATTTACTAAGTTGTGGTGTGGTTTTAATTTCAACATAATATCACATTCTCTCATTTAAGTCATTTTGCATTTGTGCACATAATTGTTTTCGATATAATCAAATAACTTGCAATTTATATTTTTATATGCTCTTCCACTTTATAATTCTGTTTTAATAAATATATGAATAAATAAATAAATAATATTTTAAAATAAAATATTGTGTTTTATTGCAAATTTCCAAAATTAATTCCATCAAAACACGAAATCCGCAATATTAAAAAATCTATTTTTTTTACGCACAAATGACATTTAGCGTAAAATTGAAGTTTAAAATTGGCCCCTACTGATTTACGCCGTTTCTGTTATTTTGCATGTGTGTGCGTTCTATTGGGTGTAAGGGAAAGTTCTGTCGTTTTTGAACTTGTATGCGTTGTCGATTCTTAGCCAGAATTCTGATTCGACTGAAATCGATTTCAACCGTTAGATACACATTTTTGTCAGTTTTTTTAAACTTGTAAAACAGTCAACATGTGTGAAGAATAAGTGCACTTAAGACATTGTATGTTGTATGAGTTCCAAAAAGGTAACAACGCGATGGAAGCAAAAAAAAACTTGTGTGACGTGTTTGGAGAAGACGCAGTAACATCTCGAACATTCCAGAAATGGTTTGCGAAATTTCGTTCGGGTGATTTGTCTTTGAAAGATGAACCCAGATCAGGAAGGCCATCAGATGTCCATGACGAAGTGCTACGCAGTATGATCAGGACAAATCCCATATTAAATTCCATAGAAGTGGCCTTCAGGCTTGGAATTCATCAGACTACTGCTTTAGAGTACATTTAAAGGCTTGTTTATAAACATGTGGTAAGAAAAAGGGCATATGTTTACAAAGGGGAGACACCACCGACCACATCCAAAGCTGGCGTGCATCAAAAGATAGTTATTTTGTGGGATCTAAGGGATATTATCCACTATGAGTTGCTGAAAGAAAATTATACGGTCGTACTGATCGTTACTGTTCGCAACTTGATGGTTTTGAATAAAGAAATTCAACATAAACGTCCATATTTGGCCAACAGAAAGGGTGTAATTATTCACCATGACAACGCTAGTTCGTACGTGACAAGAAAAACCGTACAAAAAATTGCAGAGTTGGGTTGGGAAACTCCAGATATTACTGCACCATCTGACTATCATCTGTTCACGTTGCTGCACAACTTTCTTGATGGAAATGAATATATAAATTGTGAGGGTGTCCAAATGGCAGTGGAAGAATACTTTGCGTCCAAAAACGATGACTTCTTTTCCAGGAGGTTGGATAAGCTGCCAGAACGCTGGCAGACAGTTGTAACTAATAAAGGAAATTATATTTTAGATTAATTTTTGAATAAAAAGTGAAAAAAATATTTAGTTTTTTCTTTAGGAAAAAACGACAGAACTTTCCCTTACACCCAATACGAATGTATTGCCACCAAAATTCGGCCACAATTTTTGTGGAAAGGCCTATCCAGTTCTTCTATAATCTAAGGTTGGCTCTTCAGAAAGTTTCAATTGAATTTGATCGTATATTTTGTCAACGTCATCATTCTTCGAAGCTAAGATTGTCCATCCGCAAAGCCAAGCGTTATTCTTTAAGTTTCTCATAATGTTTGGGTAAACCAAATTATAACCTGAATTATAGCTGAATAAATTTGCCATTGGGTGAGAGAATATTTGTTTGACGTACTTTTAAATAGTTGTGACAAGTGGCAAAAAAAAAATGGGAAACGAATGTTTAAAACGCAAATAAACTTAATTTTTCAAAATAAAAAATTCAAAGAAAAGAAATAACATTTTTTTTAAAATAGAATCACTTTTGGTACCCAAAAATTCTTATAACTATTACTATTATTATGACTATTATTATTTTATATTGTAATAACTATAGAATCAGTACAAGAGCAATTCAAAATTGTTGAATTTTACTATATTTGAGGACTAGGAAATATCCTGAGAATTTTAATGCTGCAACAGATCCCAACGCAAACATGACTAGGAAAAAAAACAGCGTTAAATGGCATAAAAATTGTAATTACAAAAGCTAAGCCGTAATGTAAATTTCGTCTTCGAAATGTTATAGACTTAAAACAAGCACTTTTAGTTGAAATTTCTGTTTTTAAAACAAAGTATTTTATATAATTACTTATTAATCTGTTTAATAATTTAAGCCATTTTATTTTATAAAAAAATATAATTTTCTTATATTTCTTTAAGTCACTCATTTGAACGAATATAGAAAACATAGTTTGTTTATCATATACAATTTTTTTAAATATTTAGTAGCAATTTCTATGTTATACATATAATTGTATAAGTCTAAAGTAAAATTCTAGCAAAATAAGAAGTTTTTTCGACGCCATATTTAGATATCTAACTGAATATTTGTTGCACGCACACTTTTCAAATAAAAAATTGTTCTTCAAAATAGACTAACTAATAAATAGGTTATTTAGTATATCTCTATATACGTGTATAAATACATACACAAATATACCTAGGTATAAAAGCAGAAGTATGAACTGAATTCCTACCTTGTCTAATTCGATAGTCAGTAGTATTACACTAATTGGCACTGTACGATTAGATCTTGTTATTCACCAAAATATACATTTGAGTATAAAGATACTATTCAAAAAAAAAGGGTAAAAACCCAAATAATTACCATCACTACGAGATAGCAGCACGCAATAAAAATTAATATAAATTAGTCGAAAATGATAAAAAATTTAATGAAGAGAAATTTGATATTTTCGAAATAACAAGAAAATGTTCACGTTAATTGTACATTATTGTAGAAATTTGTAGTAGTACTTTTTTTTTATTATCAAATATAATTAATTTTTTGTGGGGCTTTTTTTTATTATATTTTGAAAATATTGAAACCGAAATTTTTTTATTAAATTGGGACAATTTCACAATAACAAAAATTATTGTTATAGTATCTTCTTATCAACTATCCGATTTCTCTTGCCTTTTAAAAATCCTTTAATATTAAGATGCCTCCTAAGTATATTGTATAATATTGTCTATTAATTATATGATATATTGTATGCCGCCCCGGTGGAGGGATGTTAAGTATAGACCAGCTTCTCATTCCAATAATGGCATAAAAACGAAAAATATAGCTAACAAGGTCCAAAATTAGATCCGTGACGAATCGATGTGATATTGTAAATTGCAATTCACATGATTACCCCTACAGGGGTTTGGTAGTGCATGCTATAAAACAAGGTTAGCAATTTACAAGGTTCCTGACCATTGCTCAGAGAGCGGGGTACGGACCTAAAGTACTCTAATAAAAAAAAAGGTACCACGGGAATCGAGGTGCCCCATAGAAATAGCAGATTCTATGCTCAGTTATGGTGAGGTGCTTGGGCATTTTACGTGGTGACTGTGGTTAAAACCTATTTCGTGGGTACGATCTACGAATTATCTCGGGCGCTGTCACCGCTTATGACAGTAGATATTTAAGATGGGCCTCTTCACTAGCAGTTGAGATCTTAGATTATAGAAGACCTGGATAGGCTTCTACACAAAAATTGTGGCCGAATTTTGTTGCCAATACATTCGTAGAACGCACACACATGCAAAAATAACAGAAACGTCGTCAATCAGTAGGGGCCAATTTTAAACTTCAGTATTGCGATTGAAGCGGTTCGTTTAAAACCATTTTGATATGTTATGTCATTTATGCGTAAACAAATAGATTTTTTAATATTGCGAATTTTATTGTTTGCTGGAATTAGTTTTGGAAATTTGCAATAAAACACAGAATTCTATTTTAAAATATTATTTATTTATTTATTTTACTATATTTTATTTATTAAAACAGAATTATAAAATGGAACAGCATATAAAAATATAAATTGCAAATTATTTGATTATATCACAAATAAATTAAATACAATAATTAACCACTAATTTTCTAAAAAAATCGAAATCATTAATATTTAGTAAATGCATTACAAAATGGTCCAGTAAAGCAAGCAAAAGTACATATGCAAATAAATTTATTTAAATAATAAGCCTACCGAATATATTGTACTTTATTTATTTTAACACAATGAAAACAGCAATGGAAAACAGACTGAAAAATTCGTTCCCTTAAATTTTCTTTTACACACTTTACGTACACCGGCACTGAACTATTTTCTGGTAAACATTGAACTGTCAACATCACATTTGTTTACATTTATTGTATGACGAACTTTTCACTTTTTAATCATTTTTCGGACCAAATAAATCATTTAAAGCCATTTGGGCACATCATAAACTAAATTTTTGTTAATTTATGTAGTAAAAATAAAGAAGTAAACTTTTCGAAAGAAAGAAATTCCCGATTTACTCATTCCGTTGAATTACCAGCAACCCTTTATAAAACATTTCATTTTCTAAAATCAAAACTTCCTATTAAATGTTATATAACTTACTTTTTCGTAAATACTTTTTTAAAAAAATGATGAAAACTACACTTTCACATGCACTTTCCGATATGTGCCAAAATAACAATTTGAAAACAACAAAAGTATGCAAGCATTTCGGTATGCTAACACTTTCATGGAAAATGGCGTGTTTTAAAACTCTCCGAAAGTCTACACAATTTTAGGTTTATTATTAATTTTGTAAATATCAATCAAATATAAAAGCGCCTCAAATATAAATAATAAAACTAAAAAAATAATTGCATTTCATATCGAAAGATTGTAAAAAAAATAAAATAATTGTGCCACAAAATTATTTATACATATGCAAAAATCGGACGCACGGGCTTTTTTCGCTTTAAATTAGATGTTTTTAAGAAAAAAACATTAGAAAAAAAATTAAAAGTCTTTATATGAATAGCCGCTAATTAATCCTATTCTAATTGCGTTAACTTTACACCAAAGTTAATCGATTAATTGCGATTTTCATCAAAAGTTTTTTTTGGAATTTTTCTATAAGTTCATTTAAGGTAAGAATTTTTTTTTTACATTCAATTAAGAAATCGCGTGGCCATATTCCATTTCTAATAAAGATAAAATTTAGGAAAAATCCAATTATTATTGTTGAAAATAAAAGGAAAAAATCGCACTCAAGATAAAATAAACGATAAAATAAATACTATCCTAATTGCTCAATTCAACCGATGTTATATCTACGAAAATAGTTTGACAATGAAAGTAAAAATCAATGTTTCTGACGCAAGTGCTTATATCTGATCAATTGACAACGGAAATAAAGGCCAAATTCTTAATAGTTTGTGAAAAACCTTGACCTTTTTTCCCCATTATTATACTTGCATGAATTTTTAATAAAAAAAAAACCAGGTCAATATTTATAAATAATTCAAATTCTTATTTGAACAAAATAGAATCAATAATTTTCAAAAATTGCTAAATTGTTAATTTATATTATATGGTCATAGGTATTTATTGTACCAAAAGTGAACGTAGAGCTCAAAGCCACATGAAAAATTGACCCAAGGGAAGTATCTTCGACTTCACGAATATAAGTTTATTATCCATGAAACATCTAAATCGATTTTCCAATTCAATAAATTTCGTTTTACTTTTCTAAAGTCTTTCATTACAATGAACACTGATTTTTATTAATTTTTCTTAAAACATTTTCATATATATTTTACGAGGGTCATTCAACAAGTACTTAGCCTACAAAAGAAAAACGAAAATTTTGGAAAGGTGGCAATTTATTTTTCCACATAATCTCCTTCAAGCTCGATACACTTGGCCCAGCGATGCTCTAACTTTTTTAACCCGTCCAAAAAATACATTTTCTCGAGGGAAGCAAAATAGGCCTCCGTGGCGACGATGACCTCCTAATTCGACCCAAATCTATTCCCGGCGAGTGATTTTTTCAGGTTTGGAAACAAAAAGTAGTCACAGAGGGCCAAATCTGGAGAGTACGGTGGATGGGGCAGCAATTCGTAGCGCAATTCGACCAATTTGGCCATGGCGACGGCGGAGGTGTGAGCCGGCGCGTTGTCGTGGTGGAACAACACTTTTTCCTTCGCAAAGCGAGGCTGCATTTTCTTCAATTCGACGTCAAAGCGTCAGCATAGTAGCGCCCCGTGATTGTTTTACCCTTCTCGAGGTAATCGATGTGGATCACACCTTGTGAATCCCAGAAAACGGTGGCCATCACCTTTCCGGCCGATCGAACACTCTTCGCCTTCTTCGGAGCACGTTCGCCGGGTGAAGTCCACTGTTTCGACTGTTCCTTGGTCTCTGGTATGTACCAGTGAATCCATGTTTCGTCGACGGTCACGAAACGACGCAAGAACTTCGCTGGATTGGTCTCACGTCGCCAATGTGGTCTCACGGTTGCGCTTGTTTTCCGGTGTGAGCAAACGCGGCACCCACCGCGCCGACAGCTTTCTCATGCCCAGTTCTTCGTGTAGAATATGATGCACCGTTCCTACTGCGATGCCCACAGTCTCAGCTATCTCGTGAACCTTCAATCGACGGTCTGCCAACACGAGATCGTGGAGTTTTTTAACGTTTTCCTCCGTAGCAGCCGTTTTCGGGGCACCTGGGCGTGACTCATCAAAAACCGACGTGAGGCCACGAACAAACTCGTTGAACCAATTCTTGACGGTCGCCATCGAAGGAGAAGAGTCGCAATACACAGCATCCAAGCGATCTTTGATTTCGCTGCGCGTTTTCCCTTCCAAAAACAAGAATCTAATCACCGAACGATATTGTTCTTTTTCCATTTTTGTGCAACCGACCGACACGCTCGCTTTCAAACGATCTCAAAACAAAACTAATGAAGGGAATCGACTGAAACTTTGACAGTAGGCTATTAAAAGAATGTACTGCACGATGGTAAATTTTTTTTGTGACAGCAGTTCCATCGGGCGGTGAGGCTAATTACTTGTTGAATGACCCTCGTAGGACTTTTTTTTGGAAAATATTATTACATATACATATATATAAGTTTATATAAACGATAATGATTTATCTAATTTGTTATCTTTGTTCTTATAATCTTTACTTTTTAATGCATATTTGCATGGCTGTGCCAAAACTGGTTTGCAAAATTACGATCCGGCAATTTTGATCTCGAAGCTGATGAAGACACAATAAAGCATTACAATTGATGCAAACCGGCGAATAACAACTCATGAGATCGCTGAGAGATTAAATTTATCGAATACGACCGTTTATGATTATTTGAATCAGCTAGGTTTAATATCAAAGCTCGACATATGTGTTCCTTATCTTCTTACGGAAAAAAATTTGTGCCGTCGCATTGACGTTTGTGATTTGCTTCTCAAACGCCAAAAAAATGATCCATTTTTGAGGTGTATCATCACTGGGAACGAGAAATGGGTTATCTACAACAAAGTTAAGAGCAAAAGATCCTGGAGTAGAAAAATGAACCGGCTCAAAACACTTCGAAAGCCAATATTCATCAAAAAAAGGTTATGCTACCTGTTTGGTGGGATTTCAAAGGAATCGTTTATTTTGAGCTCCTACCGAACAACACAACTATCAATTCTGAAGTGTACTGTCATCAGTTGGACAAATTGAATAATTCACTTAAAGAAAAAAGGCCAGAATTGGTCAATAGGAAAGGTATAGTGTTCCAACAGGATAATACGAAACCACTTACAAGTTTGACCACTTGGCAAAAGCTTTTAGAGCTTGGATGGGATATACTGCCATACCCACCATACTCTCCAGACTTAGCCACTTCATTTGTTCCGGTCTCTACAAAAATTTTTAGACGGTAAAACGTTTAATTCAAATGAGGAGGTCAAAAATCACTTGGATCAGTTTTTTGCCAGCAAAGAACAAAAATTTTATGAGCCTGGAATCATGCTACTGCCAGAAAAATGGCAAAGAGTATTGGATCAGACAGGACAATATTTATTTGAATAAAATATTAATTCACTATAAGAAAATCGTCTTTAATTTTTATTTAAAAAAAAAACGAAATTACTTTCCGAGCAACCCAATATTATGATGACACACATAGCATAAAATTATATTTTTAAATTAAATTATATACAATTGATAATATTATTATTAACAATATTTGAGTTTAGTCTAATTAGAATAATTAATGAAACACTAAAATTTCTCTATCTTAAAATAGAGAAACTTTTGTATTAAAATCTATTGTTCTATATTTGTAAACAAAAATCATTTTGCTTAAAAAAGTTAAAAAATCAACAAAAAAATTGTATGAACTTATTCGTAAAAATACTTTTATAAAAAATAATCAAAAATGATCTTAATAAGAAAAATTATTTTACAATAATTTTAAATTATTGTAAAAGATAAAAGTATTGAAAAAGTACCATAATAAATTTTAACAATAAACGCTATTAAACGAGAAGAACATAATCGTTTTTCCTTAAAGAAGAAAATCATTCAAATTAGGTGATAAGAATCGTTCGTGTTTTCTATCCATTCACTATTGCACTTTCAATGCAAATCCATTTTTTCTTTACTCTTTTGGTTATTGTACTTTTTAAATAAAGTGTTAAAAATGATATTTTTATAAATTGAGCATGACAAAAATAAAAATCAAACACGAAAAATAATTGAAATATTGTTGAGTAATTTATTCTGATACTTTTAATAAATTGCATTAAAAACCTATTGTCTTCATTTTCCTGATCAAAATAAACTACTTATAAACAAAAATAAATCAAAAAAAGTATATATTTTTATACTTGTACCAGCAATAGTAAAACACCTTAAGTAAACTGTATACCAACAGAAAAAAAATATCAAAAAATATAAGGTAATAAAACTAACAAGTTTCATTCACAATTCCAACAATTCCCACATAACGTAAAATCTTTTTGATCGCGTGATTTGTCCATAAAAATAACTTGTCGTTTTTATTCGATATCAAAAATTACTTTACACAAAAAACTACACTTATTTTTGTCTGCTAGTCTTTTTTAGCCATAAAACCATATTTTATGCAAAAAACAACTGTATATTTAAATAGTGTTGCTATATAGTCAACAATAAGACTATTGTATTGAATTTAAAAACGGAGTTAACCTAAAGTATTAAAACTAAGATATGGTATTATAAATAAAATACGAAAACCATATTTAAATCTTACATTTACTACTGGCGATAATATTAACGAACGTTCTAAAAGCCAGCTACATACATTAGCACATATATAGGGTTTTCCAATAAGAGTGATATGATTTCTAAGTGACGTTTCGGCCATTTGTAATATGTCATGATCTGTCTTTTTTTTTCATTATATTCAGTAATGTTTACAATTCATCATGGAGAGGTATACGCAAGAACAACGTTTACAAATTATTCAATTTTAGTATGAAAATAATCGTTCTCCAATTGCAACTTTTCGTGCGCTCACTTTCATCTGAGTGGTGCGGTAAATAAACAAAACTGTCGATTCTGGTGCGATAAAAATCCATAAATTATTCATGAACACCCATTACATTCACCTAAATTGACAGTTTGGTGTGGTTTTTGGTCTGGTGGAATCCGTTACTGTCAATGGAGAGCGGTATAGATCGATGATAACTAACTTTTTATGGCTGAAATTGGAAGATGTTGATCTTGACAACATCTGGTTCCAACAAGACGCGGCTACGTGCCACACAGCACGTGGAACAACCGAATTATTGCGAGAAAAGTTTAGAGATTCGATTATTTCAAGAAATTGTGACATTGAATGACCTCCAAGAAGTTGTGATTTAACACCATTAGACTATTTCTTGTGGGGTTATTTGAAGTCATTAGTCTTTAGCAATAAACCATAATCTCTTCAAGCTTTAGAAGTCAATATTGAACGTGCTATTCATGACATACGACTTGATTTAGTGGAAAAAGGGCTCGAAAATTGGGTTCATCGAATTCGTTCCTGCAAAAGAAGTCGTGGAGGCCATTTGAATGGCGTTTTATTCAGAACTTAATTGTATCGATTGTACTTCACATTAAATAAAAAACATTTCAATTTCCTTAACAATTAGTGTGTTTTTTAAAAAAAGAAATCATATCATTTTTTTGGAAAACCCTATATATATATACAATATATATTCAATAGATTCTACTATTCCTAATTATATGATTAGTCATTGGTGGTAAATTTCTTTTACAACTTAGATGTACCTAAATAATTAAAATGTACATTGAGACAGCATACAAACTATACTGCATTAACACTAATAATATGAGTAGATACGGACACTCATCCCAGTAGGAAATCGAGTTATTCTACGATTGACTGCTAAGAAGCCAATAGCTATATGCTTCCATTATGCATTCCAATAAATGTTTTCTTTTACATGTAAGACATAAACATTATTTTTTTTCTTACGTCCTCGAATTATATTATCAAACTTAATCTTACTACCTTACTTTCAGAACAAGTGGTTCCATCTTTATGTGAATTTTATAAAGGAAAGCAAAACTTTTAAATTCACCATTAACGAAGAAGATAATCGTTCCTAAAAATCACCGAAATTTTATTATTTTTACTTAGTACCATTTAGTTTTATTTAAGACACAATTCAGTATAAGATTTTTTCTTTTTGACTTCTTAGATCATTTCTAGTAGAAGTGGTTCCAGTTTATGACGAAAAACCGAGTACTTCTAAATTGATCACTTTCCTACTGGGATATTATTATTAGTTTGCGCCCATTATATACTCATTAACTATAATGTTATTAACTTATTCTAATAAATAATAAATATCTAAAAATGTTTTTAATACCTATTTAACTATTTTTCTATACAACGATTATATACAATATACACATATATTTTGTTATTTAGCATTTACCAATTCAAATGTTTTCTTTTAAATAAATCCAAGCGATTAAGCGTTTTAGTAAATTCTGTTTTAGATAAATTGATGTGTTCGTCATTTGATGCTTTTAAACGTAACGAAAATTTATTTGAGCTATCACTTTGAAAAAAAAAACAAAAAAAAACAAAAATATTATTTAAATACATTAAAAACAAAATCAACTTTCTAATAAATAATATATTTTTTTATATATATGTAATGAAATTCAAAATGAATTAATTTTTTTTTCATTATTTTTAATGCAAACGTTATAAATTTTTTTTTTAAATTTGAAAATTTTAAATACTTACTTTGAATTTGTATGATCCGATGAAGGCATATTTAATGGATTATTTCTGTAAAATTAAGTTCAATAAGATAAATTATGATTTTTCTTAAACTTATTGTTTATTATTGGATTTATTTTTCTATGTATAGTTTTTTTTTTCTAACTGATAGAATAAGCGAACAACATACAAACAATATAGCTTAAAGGCTCTATCGTAAAATGGCGTCTTTTCTTTTTGAATGATCATCAATAAGCTTCAAATTGCAGGCATGACACAATTTGCAGGCATTACAAGTAAAAAATCATATGGCGAAGTACATTTAACTGCATCGGAGCTGATATATTCGATTTGAATCTGTATTAGAACCTGACTTGTGGTTTGAATCTTTGGAACAACGAAGAGAAGTGATATATTTTTTATATCTGGTATACAAAGTCATTTTTTTTAAATAATTTTTTATTTAAAAAAAATGACTTTGTATATTAAAGTCTTTGTGTTTTGTAGATTTTTTATAAGCCTAACCGTTATCGTGTACTCAACGGTCGAAATTAGCCCAGTTTTTAAACGGCGTAGCAAAGACAAAACCCAGAATCTCTCAAGAGCATGACTTCAAGTATTGCTGGATTGAATATTTACTTTGTTTGTCAGAATTATAGAAAAAACTTCACATTCATCTCATTTTCAATACATTTATTTAAATTATGCACTTCTGTAATTATTCTTACTTACATTAACGAATAGGAAAAATTCTTACAATCTTATTTTCTATCATTAAAACAAACAAAAAACACATTTTATGGAAATGATATTTTTTAGTAAGCAAATTCTCTATGTTTTTTGACCATTATTTATACACTCCCATATAATTTTGGAGAAAGGTGGTGGAGGGGGGGGGATGTATAACTTACTTAAAATAAGCTGTTTCATATTACAATATTGATTTAATTTATCATCCAGATTTTACTTAAAAAAAACAACTTTTCTAAAATTTTATGAATTGAAAATATGATCAGATATAGTAGACTACGGCTGTAAGGTTTAAGTTTTGCTTCTATGGTCCACATTATACTATTTAAGTTTTGTTGCAATTGAACTGCGTTACGATTGAAGCAAAATTGGATAAACTCTTGTGTGCCGACAACCACATATATTTATTCTGATTCTAAAAATGAACTCTAGTACTAGTTTTTTTCTTTAATCAACGAAATGCATTAAACAATTCTTTATAAATACGATAATCTTCAGATCCGTCGACAATTTGTTGACTCTCATATTCCCGATTTAATTTTTTCCTACCACATAAGATAATTTCTTGTATAAAATCGAGTTTTTTTTTATGTCAACTATTGTATGTCCTTGTTTATCATATTTGTTTCTTATGAAAATACTGCATTCCCACTATAAGACTTGATTTTTATTTTCTGATTATAATACCTACAATATATAAGATAAAAATTACTGGTACGTGGTGCACGAAAGGCTTTTTTTCATAAAACTAATTTTTATCAACAAGCAATATAGTGTAATCTTCTTAAAAAATTCTAAAAAAAAAGGAAATTTTAATTTATCGTATTAGAAAATGATCCCTATTATAATATTTGAAATATTGCCGTGTTCATAGCAAAGAGAAATTAATTTTTATTATAAATAACGTCACATCATAAATTTTGCACATAATCACTGTGTCGACAGACAGCATATTTCATGAAAATTTAAATCTCACCAAAAATTATTCCATTATCTTTTACCTTGTATAAATTTTTTTTAAGAAATACTTATGCTTGTGAAAGTTTTGCTTTAACATTGCATCGAAATTATAGAACATGATTGATTAGTTCCGTTAGTAATAAGTACACTCAATGAACTCTGAAGTAAGAGAATTATTTGATTAAAATAGTACACAGCTAAGATAGTATTTTTTTTTATTATTTGTTGTCAATAATATTCATGCTGTACAGAATTAACCGTAGCCAATGGTTTATTCCTTAAGACTGAACTACTTAATCTATAAGCAAATTAAACTTGGCGAAAAGTTCATTTCCAATCGCAAAATATTATTGCTTGGTTGTCACAGATACTGCACGGAGTTTGTCTTATTCGAAAGCAACAAATTTTAACCTTTCGCACCAGAACACTGTATAACGTACATTGTCAAAAAAAAAACAAATATATCTAAAACCAATTTATAATCGTACCTTTAGGCTTTATGATTTAGTTGTTCAACTCTTGTACGTGCGTGTTGCATTATTGAAACTATTATTAAACTTTTATTTTCTATAAAGCATAGACGACACTTGTACTTGTACTTTGATTCGCTTTATAACACATAGTGTAACAGTGGCAAAATACTACTCGTATATAAGTAATATCTTCATATGTCATGTTATTCACCGAATTTCTTTTATCCTTTTCTATTGCCTTTCACTCGACATATTCAATAATTCACTCTAAAAATCCAAAATAAAAAGTTTTTGATTTTTTTTTCGTTCGTGGGTGACAACTACAATATGTAGTTCTCATTCTTTATCAAAAAGTTTTGATTTATTTTGTTGTATGATAAAATAGGTATTTTTACAATATGCACGCGAGCAATACCCGTGTTTGGTTTGTCTACTATGGGGGCTCATTAAAGTATATTGTTTTCTAGACATAAATATTATAATTTTCTATGAAATATCAATAAATCAATAGTGTTTTTTTTTTCCTTTTCAGATATGGAGAAGGACTTTTTTGGCGCCCAACTTTAATATAATTAAAGCATTACAACTATTTCGATTTATTTGTTTTTTTGTCGAATGTATTGAAAAAGACAATTTACAAATCAACCGTGAGAATATGATTGCCAGAATAAAATATGCCACCACATTGTGTCGTTCTCATCAAAAATTATCTCACCACCCTCCCCAAGTATGCACAGTTCCAATCTATTAAGAAACGATCAATGGGAAACAGTTGTTATACAAATGAAATAAAATAAAAAGTACTGAACCTACCTGAAAACGCACAAGGAATTATGAAAAATTAGAAACTAAATAGTTTTTTTTATTGTTTCACAAAAAAAAGGATATTTATTAGCTTGGAGTTATATTCTAGTCCAACTGTATAATAACTAATATATTAATCAAGGACTTTCATATCTGATTCGTAGCTAAATGATTACGCCTTAATTATAATTTTATTTGTTTTTATTGGAAAATGAAATATTTCTGATCTAATATCATATTTATTTGCATTTCATACTTATCACAATTCATATGAGCAAATTTTAGAAAAATCCAGTATGGATTCTTGCATTTATCATGAAGTATTTAAAAAAAAAAAAAAAACTTTTAATTTTTTAGAATAATTTTACATTCAAAGGATCCAGTTTTAGAATAATTTCTCATTCAAAGGTAGTTTCCCTCAGCAGCTATACATTGGCGGGCGCTTTATTTCCACTCTGTTTGATAGAAGACTTCAACTGGAATTGCATTCAGCTCCTTCCTTACACATATTTGAATGTTATGGAAAAATGCTAAAATAAAGATCAAGTGAATCCCTTTTTGCGACAAAAACTCCTTGACGAATTTTGCGGAAAAACAACAACCAAAAAAACACAAGCGGTTAATTGGTATGATGATGTGTTTTTGCGGATGCAATTCATACGATTCCCCGAATGATGCATGGTACAGAAAGCCTAGCAATGCTTTAAGGGTGCGAGCCCTGAAATTCTGGTAGTTGTACCTACGGTAACTCAAAAAGAAGATCGTTCCAAATTCAGAATAATCTGTTTTAAATGCGAACTCGGGGTCAGGGGCCACCTATTCTTCAGCAGACCGGTTTAACATTGTCAAAACAATAAGGACTTCCAAGAATGGGCCTTGACTATTGGCGTAGTTTTCGAGGTGGCTGTGGGTTTTAAATGCATGCAGCCAGCTAGGACGCAGTCTGAGGCTCAGACGTTGGAAAGTTTCGCACGTTTTCCAATAAGTTCCATCGATTTTCCTATTATAATCCACACATATGCTTAACTTAAACGTGAGGGTGGGTGAATTGAATGAAGAAAGTCGTAAAAAAACGTCTGCCTCGTAGGGTACAACTAATAGGCTTACGTACCTCTTAGGTTAAACACAGGAAGAGCGCACGTAGAGAATGACGCAAGAAACCTCTTTTTGCGAGAATGAGCATTTGAAGGACTTCTCTATAAAAAAAACACTGGCAACAGCTCCCACTAATTCCACATTTCCATTAGGTTTGTCTTCCACTATTTCTCGGCTTTCCAAAAATGTTTTACGCTACCAAAAAACTTTTTCAGTTGATAAAGAATATTCCCCACAAACTCGTTTTAACTTTTCGTAAGTCGAACTCGCGGATTCCCTAAACTTACTACTAAAACACATTTTCACTTATCACAGCTCCATAAGGTCGCATAGTTACCGGACCAGGTTAACGCTTGCACTCCACCTCTAGAAGGCACTATCATACAATCTGTGTAGAGGGGAAGTTTGCATTGTTGCCAGATCTTCTTCTTCTACATCTCATATATTTATGATTACTTCTAGTACAAAATTTTGTATTTAAAATTTGAACAATTTCGAATTAAAAAAAAGAAGTTTTACTCTATTATCGACTGCTAATAATTTTATAAATACTTTCTCCATTAAAAAAAAGAAGAAAAGATTTTTCACATACACAATGTATGTTTGTCGATTTTAAATAATAGCTAACAATTCTTCAACTAATAAAATCCACAAATATCTTTAATTGTACTATTTACAATGTTTTGGGTAAACCCTAAATAAATATTCTTGGAATTCACTTAATCAATCTTCACAAACAACCACAAATTGAAATGGTATTTGTTCGCTTAAGCTTTTTTCCAAAACTTTTAATTTTTTTTATTTCACACCTTTTTTTGTTAAATATACAATAACATTTTTATTTAACACAAAATTTATTCAAATATGCGAATTAGAAAAATATTAAATTTTTTTAAATATTTAATTAAATATTGTAAATTCCTAACAATAAAATAAATATTTTATAGCAAAATATCACAGGTTTATTGTTAAAGTTTAATTCAATTAAATAATTAATAACAACAACAATAAAATAAAACAATTACTTTTTTAATATCTTCTCTTTCATTATAATCGATAAATGATGGCAAAACTATTTTACAAGTCAAATTCAATAACCGAACACGGGCATGTGTACATTTACAGTTCACGGGAGTACAACTTTTGTTATTCTGTCAACTCAAAAATAAGCGTATAAAATTCCCCGAAAATTTTATTCTGATCAGAGTTAAAAAAAAACTATACAAGCCATTACGACTTTGACTTGTAAACAAGCAAACAATTATATGGAAACGCACTTCTAAATATGTTTCTTCAATATTATCGATTCGTAAATGGGTTAATGCCACTCTCTGTTCGAACAGGTTAATAAACAACCACAAAGTAGTATTAATAAGACAAAAGTCAAGACACTATGATAACTATACTAATTATAGTGCCTTGTTAAGTTTCGGTTTTTGATTTAGTTTCGAATTTTAATGGTTCACGGCTTCTACGGTTACTGATGCAAAGAAAAAAGAAGAAGAAGAAATTCTGCGTACAACTTATTGTATAACGGAAAAAACTCTTTAGCTAGTTCAGCATTTTACACTATCACAATACGTACTTATTGTTATTACTATTAGTATTCAAGAAAAATACTCTACTTTTGTATACTCATAACAATATATTATTTACAGTCAAATCAGTCACGAACGATGATCCGCAGTTCTGCGTTTTCTTATCTTTTTATACTACATAATGCACAATATGCTAATGAGCGATTTAATAATAACATCAAAAATGGCGAACGATTTATTTATATGCTCGTATAATTATATTGTAATATTATTTAAAAAGTTTCGAATTCCAAAGTAGATAAAATGCATAACTATTTTCTACCACAACTGTATAAATTCATAACTAAACCGAACTTGGTAAAAGTTTGTAAAAGTTATATTTTTTTACTCAAGAAACAATACCCTTACTACTACTTATTTACAAAACTGTACCAATTAACGATTTAATATATTCGCTCATTCTTTTAAAAATAAAACAATTGAATATTTTTCTATCTTCATTAAATAAATATTGATTATTATTACAATGATCAAACTTGATAACAATGAGCGTCGTAATATGAAAATGACATCCGGTAGAAAAGACCGTTTCCGACTAATCGAGCGAAAAATAATGGCAACAAGCGATGAGTGAATTCAAAAGATTGCGTAAAAATGCGAACTTCGATCTGGAAAATAATTTTAGAATTCAATATGTTCCCTTACACTGACAACAGCACACTGACAGAAATGACCAATCATCAGATGCGAATATACTCATTTACGTTAACACAATGCATGTGTCTAATGATCAAAGAATTTTGCAGTTTTGCAGTCAAGTTAATCGAACATGTGCAATTTCCTCTTGTAATGAACAACTTACAAGTATATTTTGGGATATGAGCAATATCCGAAGACAAAACATAGACCAAATGACTGACTCCCTTTTGGTTGTTGGGCTTTTTCTTATTCAACAATACACACCATACACGTAACATTCCATTTGGTCTGATTGGCTTTTCTATTTTATGTACGAGTACAATTGCGGTGGCAAGTGTAAATAAAAAGATCACAAGTAAAACTGCATTTTTATTTAAACATTTTTATTATTTAAATTTCTATCTATTGAATCACTAACTTCTGTGATCAAAAATAAGTGCAGTTTGAACAGAATTTTAAGAGCAGAATTATTTGAATTCTCTCTTTTCTTACACGGCGACTTTGTATGGAGGATGAATCCGCTCTTCCATTACACGGCCACATAAAAGTGGAGGATGAATTACGCTATCAGTTTTTCCAACAGTTTCAACATTATAATATATACTCGTGATCTATTGGATGAGGCTCTAGTCAACGATATTCGACATAACCTACTCAACAATAGGAATGTCGAGTTGCGTTGGGTACGAGGGTTTTTTGATTATTCTCTTCGGCGACTGGTTCTCACAGATATACTCAATATTTTAAACCTACTAACAGCATCATCATCTATACGTAGAAAATTAGACTGGACAACAGAAAGAACTTTTTAGTGTCTCACTAGTCAAGTGCCAACCTCAAAATCCTTAGTGAAATTCTGCGCAGAAAAACTTATGTTTCCTTTACGATTAGGGTTTCTCCCATAATAGAGCTCCTAGATCCAACAATTTCATATACCCTTTTTAACCCGATTAAAGAAACTAACTTGCTTCACAAAATTGACAAAACTCTTACTGGTCTAGCTTATTAATAACAGGCCAGTTTCGCTTAGGGAACTATTAACGCCTACCCAAACGAAATGGTTTTATGATCGCTGTGCTATAATTTACCCCTGACTTATGGCCAAAGGACCGCACATATGTCTTCCTTCAAATACAAATAGTATATGCTATTGTAGCTAAAGTTCCTTAAACAATTTGGAAGGCAGGGAAAAAGCTAGTCGAGGCAGTGGTAAACTGTTGAATCAGACTAGTCAGTGGAGCACACCGGACATCCTCGGTGGAATTTATACTTATAGAAACTGGTCGAAAACCCACCTTCTTCTGTCTTCAAAAAGCTCGACTAAACTTAATTTACTAGGACCCATGCCTTCCATATTACCCTCTCCACACTTTAATTAAAAACATTATCATCTCCCCAAGTCCAGAAAGGAATTTTTTCTACCCTATCCTTATTAATATACCACCTAGAAAGCAAGGCCTCCATCCACCACCTCGATTTCCAAACTTCCCTTCCACACCCAGATTGGAAACCGTGGTTGGCAGCAAAGTTATTTCCAATCTGCCTCGCCTACTAACAAAATGGAAACTAACGCCATCAGCCATCCGCAGACACGATTTTTGTCGACTCATTGCACAACCACCAATAAACCAGTCTACTTAACATCCATACCGAAATTCTTAGCGCGGAAGTTCATCAGAATCTGGATTGGACATACTGCTCTCACTCATAACTTCCTTTTTTCAACACCAATCGTCCCTTATTCCAACTCTGTTGCATTCATTTCAATATCATCCATATTCTATATGAATACCACATAATCAAGAATTACTTTCTTCTCCTGAATCCAACAACTCCATTCCCTAATCCCCTATTTAAACTTCTACAAAACACTAATCTGCTCCAAAAATTCGCAATATTCTATACTACTAACCACAGACCAGTCTCTTTCAGATAACGATCATGGCGCTTTGGCACGTGTCTAAGAGACCTTACAAGCAAAGAAACACTTTGAAAGTCAACTTCAATTGGAGATTCCGACATATGTGATTACAAAAAATACAAAAAGAAATTTAAATTCCTTAAATTTTATGACAATAATAGTTTCACACAATGGCTTTCCACTCATGGAAATATTGACAGAATCAATTAATGCATTGATTTATGTGATTACAAAAATTGATTTCTAGATATAAAAAATTATTAGCGAAACAACAACGCAGACTATTTGACGACCTCTAAAGGGCCTGCCGACTATACATGCAAAACGTCCCAGTGTCTCTAATTCAGCGCTATTTTATACTATTGATCATGTTAAAATCTTCTTTTTTTAATCCCAAGTGTTCCTTCACAAAGATCTTAAGATGAAAATATAAATATATATTTTTTTTTAACTAAGATATTAATTAGTAGAGAGAAGAAACATTGTAAAATAACTCAAAATATGATCATTCTCTGATAGCAACCACCATGACGAAATTGAAGAAATTTTTTTTTCTATTATTGTATTTATTGCCAAAATAAATAATCCCACAACATTTGAGTATTTTATTTTCATAATAAAATAATTTAATAAATAGTTTTTCTATCAAAATTTATGTGGGAGAAATAATAAATAATATTAGAAAATTTCTACTTTCCATTATTTCGTTAAATTTTCATGTGAAATAATGTCTGCTTCTTATTCAAGATGCCAAATAAGAAAAGTGTCTCTTAAAAAGGCACTAATAAAATAATGAATATTAGTGATGCTATCTAACAACAAATAACGACTATGAATAATGTAGGAAAAAAAATGATCAAATTGAACTTTGGAAAAAAAGGTGGGACTATGCTAATTTATACAATTCGATGTCAACGTTTCGATAAAATTTTCAACAAAATCCATTTTATATTTTGATGTGAATCGATTCGGTTGACAACATAATAATGTTCATGATTTTACTGTACAAAACATTTGATGAAAACTCATTCATTGTCAATTAGTTAAATGTAATGATTGTACGGACGAAAATATTTCTGACTAATTTGAATGTAGTTATAAAAATTGTTTAAAAAAAACTATCACATCAAGAAGCATTGAGAGAAATATGGACATAAAGTTTTATTTGATTGTACAAATCTAGGACATGTACAGGGTATTCTAATGGTTAGTTTTTAAACTGCTTTTTAAAAATAACTTTGGATTGAAATAAAGAAGAGTGATTTGATTGACCTAAATCGTTTTTATAGACTTCTGGATTTTTGTCCGACTAAATGGTCTTGTAGGAAATATCTGAAGTACGTTCTTTTTTAAGTTGTCCAATTGACTCCAATCAATTGTCGGTTAGCGTAGACAAATTAAAGTTGTGAAGTCTTAGATAATAGAAAATAAGATTAGACCTTAAATTAAAGAATACCTGGATAGGCCCGTAAGTCAGATTTTCGTATATGTAAACGTAATTTTCTGTCTAAATTATCTAAAAAGCGGCAGCAAATCGTAATGCTTGCATACTTTTGTGTAGTTTTTTTATATAGACATAACACCCACTCACATCTAGTATTCGTAATAGAATTTTTTCCAATTCCAAAAGCATAATTTATATTCATTTCAACTCACTTATTCTAAACGAAAATATAATTTAAACATGACAGAAGACAACATTTTTTTCCAAATTTTCTGATATTAAATCGAATTGTATTTTAGGTTTATTATTTATTTTGTAAATATCAATCAAATATGAAGCGCCTCAATTTTGTAGACTTTCGGAGAGTTTAAAATACGCCATTCTCCATGAAACGATAGTAAAACGAAAAGTATGCATACTTTTGTTGTTTTTCAAATTGTTATTTTGAAAAAATAACAACTTGAAAATAGTTTTATTATATAGAAAGTTTTTATTTCAGAATATGAAGTGTTTTGTAAAAAGGTTGCTGGTCATTCAATGGAATAAGGAAACCGGGAATCTCGTTTTTCAGGTAAGTTGTCAGTAAAAACTAATTATATATTTGAATAAAGCTCATAGTTGCCTATCATTCCACTAATTTCATAGTTGCCTATCATTCCACGCTCATAGTTCGAGCGCTCTAAGTACTTAAAAACTTGTGCAACATTGAATGTAAATAGACAATTAGTTGTGATCAAATTGACTTGTCAATGGCGGCCGTCTGATTATTTTCCGATGGGGGTTTTGTTGGTTTTAAATTTTTCTTTATTGCCAAAAATTACACCTATTAATGTACAATTTTCATAAATGCAAAAATATAAATCTATACATTGTACCTGGGAAAAACCCATGGTAAGTGAATAAATATCCAGCGCAGTTATTTAATTAATGTAAATAATTTTGACTATTATTTTAAAAATGTGTGCCAGAGCAATATGTACAAATATATAATTGCCCCCATCTGAAATCGACGCCTTTCAGCAATATGCATGTGTGAATAGCTTTAGGTTTTGTTTTCAAGTTGGCGCTTCAATTGTCTATCGTTATACTCCATAATCTAAGTGTGAAGCTACCATTAGAACAGACTGTATTAGAAATAATCTTAAGGTCTCTTTTACATAATTGAATACAGGGACTAGAAATAAATAGTGCATAAATTTCAGACCTTGGTATCGACAGTTGTTATGTATGCTTTGGAAACTTGAGTTCTTTAGCCAAAATCTTAGTAGCAGTTTGAATACCTTTTCAATCATAAAAGTATAACCCATTCGGTCATTGATAGAATTAAGATTAATGGGGTATTGTGTAAGGGACATTTACTGTACCAATGAATAGATCAAATAAAATGAGGCAAACAATTTGGTATAGTTGGGATCAATTTTATAATATAAAAACCGAAAATGAGTAAATAAAGAATATTATTAATTATAGTCAGTAAAAATACTGATTTTCTATTGGCTGATTAATTTCAATACAACTGAAATTCAGTGAAAGTAATTTATTGAATGGAAAATTTACTATAGAATTTATTTATCGATTATTTTGTTTGAACGATATTTGGAATATTTTAACTTCGAAAAGCTGTATTCCTTTATAACTTTTCTAGGTTACTTGAAAAGTTTCAAAGTTTCTTTAACAATAAACTTCTGATCCGTAAACATTTTACAAGGTCAGAAAAGTATTTCTCAAGTATTTTTGGTAAAAACTGATTAGCTATGTATTAGAGTAAATCTATTTTTAAAAATTCCTAATAAAACTTTGATAATTGCAAAATTATTTACGATTGTACAAAATCTTATGAATAAAGCAAAAATCCATACATGTAATAATATAAAATTCAATATCAACAAATCTTCCATGTCAAATTCCATTCAATTGTGGGCTATTTTTTATCATGTGATTAATATGCTAAAATTCCCATATTTACGTACGCGCCAAAAAAATCATTGCCAAGTGCGTTTATTTACCTTGAAATTTTTATCTGGTTTTTTTTTTATTGGATGAGTGACCCAGTGGCAGAAAAAAATCTCGTATTACCAGTCTGACCTAGTTTAAAATAAAAGGTAAAGACACATGTGAACAAGTGATAAATTCTGCAGTAGCTCAGCGAACAGAATAGCAAAACTTAATTTTGAATAAGAAAAATATGAAATAGATCAGAAATTGCTACTTTTCAGTTGGAAGGTGTCCATTTAATGGCATAGATGCACCAAATAAATTGGTACGGAAGAGGAAAGAAATTTCTGTAAATTAAGGTTTGATTATAAACAACGGAGAAGCAATAGAGTCATCATATAATATACTCTTCGCAAAATTGTCAGTGGATCACATCTTGTTCAGTGTGTGTTTAAGCGATTTGCCATAATCCACAGATGAAGCGTTTATTGGAAACAAGAGGTCGAGAAAAAGCTAAACAATTTCTTTGTTTTGCTCTCTCGTTTGCCGCCATCACTGCTTTGTATTAGGGTGCATGTTTTTATTATCAAAGAAAGAAACGTGATTTTAGCTGAAAAAATCTCAAAAACGGACATAAAGATAAATACCTGGCTCTCAACCTGTCTCTCGCTGAAAATTCTTTGTGTAACGATTTAGTGCTAGCTAAGAGATCTAGTTATTTCTTGTCTGTGCCCATATAAAAAGTATGGATGTACGTAAAAAGGATTTGGTTTACCATAGAACAAGACTGAACATATTACTGGGTGCTTTTTATGTTCCAAAAACAGCCATTTTGATTTGGATGACATTTGTTTATTGGTATTTGACAGTCGTGGGGAGTGGTCGATAACATACTATTGTATTATGGATCATCCAACGCAGCGATAACGTGTTGAAATTATTAAAACATTTTATTTAAATAATTGTTCAATTGTAAAAATGTGAAGAAAATTACGCGACTTTTTTGGTGTTCTCATATGACGAGCAGGTCAACCATTCAGCGTGTAATGCATATGTTTTTAAATATGCATACACTGGGCGACAATTAAGATAACGTATACTTGAAAAGATTGATGCAGTGAGACAGAGTGTAGCTGAATGTCCGGGTACCGCTCATCGACGCCGTGCACAAGAATTGGGAATATCTCCATCACGTTTATTAAAAATTTTCAAAAAAGATTTGCTTTTTTATCCGCATAAAATTCAATTGACACAACAGCTACGAGACAGGAGTGCTAGAGTTTTACAACTCTGTATAGACGGCCACCATTTTTGTCAAAAAATCATTATGAGCGACGAAGCACACTTCGCCTTGGCTGACTTTGTTAATAAACACAATAGCCGCTATTGGGACACTAAAAACCCTCAACTGATACACCAAAGATCATTACACACCCGTAGAGTAATTATATGAAGCGCCATTTAGGTGGGGAACTGTAGGACTACAAGTTAGTAGTATTAGTGGTCAGTTCCCAATGCTAATACACATGCAGGAGCAATTCTTGTACAGAAATACTGGGAAATTGCTTGAAAATGGCCGCCAGTTAGAAAAATTCCGACAAAATGGCTGCATATGGAAAAATTCCAACAAAATGGCCTGCAACGAATTTACGCGGGAAACCAGGACCAATTCAGGTGGGAACCAAGGACGAAGCCGGCTTTGCGGTCACGTCAAAGTTGCAGTCAGCGTCAAAGTCAGGACCTAGAACGACTTCAAATTTGCGGTCGAGCTTTGAAGTCGGCGTCAAAGTTGAAGTCGGCGTCAAAGTTCATCCTGAGTGTCAAGCCAACAGAACTTTTGTTCTAGAAGCCTAAAGGGGGGAAGAAGGTAACCAAGACAGGCATGGACAAGTCAGGAATTTCCGGGGCTACAAGATGGTACTAACCTCAAGGAGCTACGACTAAGGAAGGCTAGTATTTAGAGGGTCAAACTTTTCAACAACAAAATTACAACAAAAACAACCTCAAACTTTGATAAAGCCTATATTTTTACTAAAAGAGGGAAGCAGTCGTCTGAGGGTTATGCTTCTGGTACTAAAACGACCGCACACCACTGGGGCAGGTGTAGAAGTAAACCCGAACTCAATCCGACGCTTGTGAGCCAAGCTAGACAAAAAAATACGTATTACACTGCTTGACGCTTCGCATTAGATGATGACTTTGTGCAAAAAACTACCACTTGCACAGCCATATCTATGCAACTAAGCATACTGTCAACACAATAGGACTATGGACAAGTCAAGGCAAATGTGCCGGAGGTGGCTGTGGTAACAACTCCTTACTCACACACATACAACGCACACAAGGTGAATTTGGACACTTGCATGCACGTATATTCATGTACTTTGCAAATATAATGTACAGCAAATTTTCGCGGAAATTGCTCTAGACTCACTAATATAAATTCAATATTGTCGAAAGCTGTTGATGCTAGCTTGGAGAAAAGTGTTGGCTACATGGCATGACATGTCTGAGATGGATGAGTTATTGCTGAGCTTGACAAAGGATGGTAGAACGTTTGTATGGTTGTCAATTTACTAAAATATATAATGCAAATATTAATATGTGCGTGCACTAAATATAGTATTGTTCCTGTGTATGTAATGGCAATAAGATGTCCTTGGTATAGGGGGGTGGGGGAATTGTAGGACTACAAGTTAGGAGTATTAGTGGTCAGTTCCCAATGCTAATACACATGCAGGAGCAATTCTTGTACAGAAATACTGGGAAATTGCTTAAAAATGGCCGGCAGTTAGAAAAATTCCGACAAAATGGCTGCATATGGAAAAATTCCAACAAAATGGCCTGCAACGAATTTACGCGGGAAACCAGGACCAATTCAGGCGGGAACCAAGGACTAAGTCGGCTTTGCGGTCACGTCAAAGTTGCAGTCAGCGTCAAAGTCAGGACATAAGACGACTTCAAATTTGCGGTCGAGCTTTGAAGTCGGCGTCAAAATTGAAGTCGGCGTCAAAGTTCATTCTAAAAGTGTCAAGCAAACAGAACTTTTGTTCTAGAAGCCTAAAGGGGGGAAAAGGTAACCAAGACAGGCATGGACAAGTCAGGAATTTCCGGGGCTACAAGATGGTACTAACCTCAAGGAGCTACGACTAAGGAAGGCTAGTATTTAGAGGGTCAAACTTTTCAAAAAAAATTTACAACGAAAACAACCTCAAACTTGGATAAAGCCTATATTTTTACTAAAAGAGGGAAGCAGTCGTCTGAGGGTTATGCTTCTGGTACTAAAACGACCGCACACCACTGGGGCAGGTGTAGAAGTAAACCCGAACTCAATCCGACGCTTGTGAGCCAAGCTAGACAAAAAAATACGTATTACACTGCTTGACGCTTCGCATTAGATGATGACTTTGTGCAAAAAACTACCACTTGCACAGTCATATCTATGCAACTAAGCATACTGTCAACACAATAGGACTATGGACAAGTCAAGGCAAATGTGCCGGAGGTGGCTGTGGTAACAACTCCTTACTCACACACATACAACGCACACAAGGTGAATTTGGACACTTGCATGCACGTATATTCATGTACTTTTTCAAACATAATGTGCAGCAAATTTTCGCGGAAATTGCTCTAGACTCACTAATACTAATTCAATATGGTCGAAAGATGTTGATGCTAGCTTGGAAAAGTGTTGGCTACATGGCATGACATATCTGAGATGGATGAGCCGATACCCTGAGAGATTACGTTTTTCCCCTACGAACGTATAAAAAAATCGTAGCAATAAAAGAAGCAAAATGATGGCGGTAGCGTAGCAATAAAAGGTGACAAAAAGCGGCCTATATGTGCAAGGTACACACACTATATTATCTTCACTAGATTTGATATTAATGATTTAAATATTGAAAAGCAAATGAATATATTCTATAGGTTTATTTACTCTAATAAAACATAATCAATTAAAGCCTGCATTATTGATAAAAATGTTCGATTATTCTTGCGTGAGAAAACATTGAAAATTTATATTGAATAAAAACTCTTAATTGTTTTTATTTATTTTATTTTCTTGTTAAAAGAATGCTCAACACTCGTAAATAGTCTTATAAAGCCAACTATTTTATCAATTCTGTTGAAGAAGTATTTAAAATCAAACGTAAAATTGTTTAATGAAGAAAAAAAACATTTCTATATGATACTTTTTTCGAAAATTCGGCTTTTGTTTTCCAATTACAAAAGAATTTCATCCAATTAATTTTTTTAATTATTTACGATTTGCCAAAACTACGAGCTTACAAAAAAAACATTAAATGGAATCTTTGGCATTTTGCTAAGCTCGCAACCTTCCACCTTTTGCATTACCTATAAACTTTTTGGCTTACTTACTAGCTGTTTAGAGTGAAACCCAAATTTATGTTTCGAAATGGCGATCACAGCAGCAATGATTTTTGTGTGCTCAGTACTATAATTGCTTAGCATTGAAACTTTCACATTCATAACTTGGTCAATGTACTAAAACTTAGTGAACAGAAAAACTTTGCTACGTAAGATAACCTGGTTTAGATCAAACAGCCTAAAAGAGCTGTTTGATCTAAACCAGGTTATCTTACGTTTTCTTAGGAAATTTCTTACCATATTTGTTGATGATTCGCTGGCTTTTTCTCCGCATTTTTAACTCAAAACATATGCAGATGTTTTTTTCAAATTGTGTATTCTATTTTATGCACAATTGCCGCAAATCTTTGTACAATAATTAATTTATTAAGAACAATATACAAAAATAATTGAAAACAAAAAATTCTCTTTGATAATTTCTTGTATTTGGATTCCATTTCACAGGTGAATACATACAAATCGATTCTAATTATTGAAAGCGAAACGTGTCAGCTGTAAATAATGTGAATGGCGATAGTGTGACAAAAAATAAAAGTAAACCAACTTACTATGTGTGAAAATATTTGAAAGATTTTTTTGCGTGAATCAAGAATATCGAAATAAATTGTCATAACATTATATTGAACGCATGTTATGCATATGCAGGTACAAAAATATATGTTTGAAAGCAAATAAAAACGTGAAATGATATTAATTGTTTTGCTTTTTTACACTTTTTACTATTGTCCACTAAATAGATACCTGTCTGAGCTTTTGCACGTTTTTTGGCAGTTTATTTGAGTCTCTGAACTTGATTTCAAGTCTTTGAGCATCCTGGAAAAAGTACACCAAAAATTTTCTTTTACATATTTAATATGATATATTTTCCTTTTTATTAATAAATCATTATTTCAAATATGTTTAAAAAAATATATATTTAATGTTTAAATATATTTTAAAATCGATCTTTTTAGGGGGTTTAAATTTATTATAGTTTTTTTTTCTTCGTCCAATATAAAAATATCTAATTAGTTTAAAATAAAACAATTCGAACAAATTACTTATTATATACAAACTTATCTTTTGTGCAATATTATACGATTCGCTTTCTTATTTTGTCGTGTTTTTTTTATTTTATAAATTTTACAATATTCTCTTATATAATAAAATGCATAATCTAAACAGCCAACCACTGTAACGTATGAAAAGTTAAGTCATAGTAATCATAAATTTTCACAGTAGGTATTTTTTCGAAGATATTTACTGGTACTTGCAAGAAAATTTCATATGAATTAATTTTATTATCGTAAGTTTTTAATAGTACGAGTCGAAATTGGTAAACAATTCAAAATTTATTATTTAAAAAAATCCATTTTTTTAATAATAATTTGCCTAGCGAAGAAATTCTTTAATTTGTATAATTATTTTAAGTATATCACTTAAAGCACTTCAAACGTATTGCTTCTGAATAAGAAAATACTTGATAATCGCTGGAGAGCTGATAATTATTTTATTATTTATTATACTGATCATTCCGAAATATCCCCTATCACAGCTGGTATGCCTCAAGGCAGTATTCTTGATCCAATCCTATACAATAATTATATACCGTTGACATCCCAACAAATCCCAAAACTATAACCGCTACCTTTGCTGACGACAAAAAACCGCATTGAATTATTTCAACAACAACAAAAATTCTACAAAATTATTTTATAAGCTTTAAAGTATTTTATCGGTTTTTTTTTCTTTGTCAAAAAATAGTCATTGTCGATAACTTATTGCCAAATAAGGTAAAATATCGATTGTAGAATATGGAACAGGTCTTTGTTAATATAATTAGTATTTATTATTTTATTTTGTGAGGAACACCAGCTGTGATAGGGGATATTTCGGAATGGTCAGTATAAAATTTATTACAAGGTAGTATTTTTGTTCCAATCCTATACAATATTTATACCTTTGACATCCCAACTAACCCTAAAACTATAACCGCTACTTTTGCTGATGACACCACTATTCTTGCATCCTACTCCAATATCGCTTCCAGAAACCTATAATCCCATATCAAAAATCTCCAAAACTGGTTTACGATGTGGAGAGTAAAAGTAAATGAGCAGAAAAGTGTACATTTTTCCTTTACCATCTGCAGAAATGCTCCCATCCGAATATACCTTAATGGCTACATTAATCCATTAAAAGACAAGTACTCTATTAGGACTAAACCTAGACAAACGACTTACTTGGAAAGCTCATACGACGTCAAAATGACTTGAACTTACCAGACTACTGGACAACCGATCGAAACTGATACTAAAGAACAAACTTTTAATTTACAACACGATTTTAAACCCGATCTGAACGTACGGTATTGAACTATAGGCTTCTACCAAGGCTTCCAATTCCTATCGCATCCAATTCGTTCAATCCAAAATCCTCCGAAAAAATTTTGATACCGTGTTCTGTGTTCGTAACAAAGTCGAGAATAAAAAGTTTCATTCTCGACTATCCTATCACTATAATCCTATCATTAAAAAGCTTCCCCCTAATATGTACCTTCCCTATTTACACTCGTCGGCGTTTAAAAAGAAATTGGCCACGAGATTTTGTTAAAATGTTAAAATCTCGTTAGGTAGAAAAACACCGATAGGTGTTTACTCTCACATGTTCCTGTCCTGTCATTGTAATTAGTGTCTTTGTCATAAAATCTGCTTGTTACGATATATACGAGGTCTGTTCAAAAAGTATCGCGAATTTTGAACTTCCGCGGGCTACGTATATTTGATTTTCGATTTTTTATGGCGTTATGTTGGTACTCATGTCTCTCACTTATGCAGACAAGTTCGGCCATTTTGAATGTTCAGTTAATTTTTGACAGCTGCTTTGCTTGCACGTGTTTTGGCTCGTCTTCGATTTTTGCACGTTCCAAAAAATGGATCAAAGAATCTGTTTCGGGAACAAGAAAAAGTTACAGGGGGGCAGATCTGGGGAATACGGTGACTGCGGCATTATTAGTGTGTTGATTTTGGCCAAAAATTCGCGCACAAGCAACGATGCGTGAGCAGGGTTGTTATCATGGTGCAAAAACAATTTTTGTTCTTCCACAAATCCGGGCGTTTCTGGCGGATTGCTTCGCGCAACTTGCGCATAACTTGCAGGTAATATTCCTTATTGACCGTTCTACCTTGAGGCAAGAAGTCATGATGCACCACAATCGAAGAAAACTGTAAGCAAAACCTTCACATTGACCGAACTCCTGCAATCGAAGAAAACTGTAAGCAAAACCTTCACATTTGACCGAACTTAACGCGCTTTTTTCGGTCTTGGCTCGTGCGGCAGCTTCCATTAGGATGATTGAGCTTTGGTTTCCACGTTATAACCATAAACCCATGATTCGTCACCAGTTATGACCCTCTGGAGCAAATTTGGGTCGTCGCGGACAGAGTCCAACAACTCCTTAGCAATGTTAATGCGACGCTGTTTTTGGTCAAAAATGGGCAAAAATCGAAGACGAGCCAAAACACGTGCAAGCAAAGCAGCTGTCAAAAATTAACAGAACATTCAAAATGGTCGAACTTGTCGGCATAAGTGAGAGACATGAGTACCAACATAACTCCACAAAAAATCTAAAATTTAATTTACGTAACCTGCGGAAATTCAAAATTCGTGATACTTTTTGAACAGACCTCAAATATAGTTTTAAAACAAAAAATAAAAAATTATTATAATACGCTAATTTGGCAAGATCGGATAAATAAAACTGCATATGTAAAAAAAAGCTAATTAATTATCCAGCATCAAATAATTAGTTTTTGATTTGTTTTTATGTAATCTGTTGGCGATTTAATCCCCTTATTGCCATAATAGAATGTGAAGCCATTTTATAGCAAATAACTGATTTTTATTCAATAATTTAAGAAAGAAAACGAATAAACATTCGCAACAATTTTCTTGACGAAAGAATTTTAACTACAAAAGTAGTTAAAATAAAAATATTATAAATGAATAATATTACAAGTAGTGTTTTACCCCATCTATTGGTATTAAACTAAAGTTTGACAATATTCTCTTTAACAACATTAATAGAACAAAATAACATATGTTTTTAGGTAAATTTAGTCGATATATGCAGATTCAGAACTATTATTACAATGTGAGAGAAATAAAATTATCAATAAACGGAATCTAAGAAATGTAATTTACCAAGTTGGAGAAAAACCAGTCGATTAATTTTTTTGTTTGTACAAATTTATCCAGTTAAGATTCAGCGATTGTGTTAAATCTTAGATGTTTTTTTTTTTGCTATACAACTGCATAGCAAATCTAATTTAAATGCAAAAATTTTAATTTGCCTAGTTCCTGATCGCTAATATTTGCATTGGAATTAATGGTTTATTTCGAGATTCATGGTCATATTATATATTATATGAGTGGAGAGTATTTTAATTATGTTACAAATTTTTAAAAAACATTTTTCATCAAAGTATATAAAACAACCTACATCGAAAAATTTTGTCATTATTTTATGAATATTTATTTTTTGGTTGTTTAATTTTTGCTTTTTTTATATTTCCCTGCAGTAAACATAATTTTAACTTAGCCCATTTTTAACCATACCTCTATTTAGATATTTTATAGGCAAAAGGATACATAATCTCATATATATAGATGCATACATAAGGTTACCGTACACAACATGTGATATTAATGCAGACAAATATGCACTAGTACTCGTGGCAGCCCCTTATCGAAAAACTAGAATACCTCCGCTAGTATAAACTATTGAAGAATATATTCCTCGTAGTGCATGTACACAAGCAAATATACTGCAGGAGTAGAAGCAAAAAAAAACAACTATTTTTACAACTAGTTCTTGTCAAGGAACAGAAATCCGTGTTATGATTAATTTCGATTGTATGGGAAAACATATGCATGCACTCCCCTTTTAAGGCATTTGTATGTATCTAATCATGTATGTATACATACAATATATTGGTATAAATTTTGGTTTATGCACAAGTGCTCAGAATATTGAAATAATCGTATTTTTTTAAATGTAACTTAAACGGTATTGGCAGTAATGTTATTCAATTTTATTGCGAACGACTTCTTAAGGCAAATGCTTATTCTAACGCAAGAGGATTACCACGAACAAAGCTCAACAATAAGGAATGCCCCCAAAAAAGGAATTGTAATTGTTTGTTGTGTGGAAAAAACTTTCGATGAATCACACCGGAACACATGCGAGAAAGTTTCGCAAAGGTACAAGTTTTGACTTTGATTCTAACTACTTTGAATAGTTTTAAGAAAATTTTTATTGCCAAACTGTTGAATTGAATACAAACTGCCAGATTACTATTCTGTTCAGGATTAGTAAGGGAAATATAGAAAATCACTTCCGGAATCATTAAATTCTGTTGTTGGATTTGGTTCGATTTGTGGCCGTGCACCTCTCTCTGCATGGCTTATTGCTTCGTGTGACTTTACGAGTCTTATGAGCCTTATGGTCGCGTGTTTTTCTGAATTTATCAAACTTGCAAGCGATTTTCAATACGTACATAAAAGCTACTAAAAAAATATAATACACTCTAAGTGGATGCGAAATATACAAAATTGATATCAAATTGATTTCCAACAGCCTATCCATCTATTCCTTAACAAATAACGTCTCCCTCCTAATAGATAAACAAGTACCGAAGAGCACTTATCGCTAAAGGAGAATCGATACTTTGTATGACACATACTTCTCTCTTCGATACTTTGTCATTAAACATTAGCACCGAAACTTTTCCATTACAAATTCTATTGATTTTTGTTCAATTTATTATTAATATTAGACATTTTATTGAAAAATAAATTTACAAAATTCTGCCAGCTACATATAATTGTTTTTTTTTATAGAAATCTTTTTTTAAAATTCTATTTGCAACTATTAAATCAAATGTTTGTTACTCACTTAAAATGTTGAATTATTCTAAATTTAATTCATGAAATTTTTGAATTTTTCTAAGGCCAATTCTATTGATAATTTAGTTTTTTAAAAAACGGAATAAATTTTTCACAACTATTTGTAAAAAAAAAAATATAAAACGACCGAAAACAATTTCGAGTGGCGCTGAGCAATATGACAGGCCCGGGTTATAGGTATTAGACAGGCGGGAGCGAAACAACACTCACAGCCAATATTATACATTCGACCAAATGAAACACTGCCATTCCAATTCACTGTATCTTATATATACGCGGCTTAAACATATTTTGACAGCAATTCTGCATAACAAAACCGAATGCAATTCGATTCGCATGAAGAACATGTCAAATTTTCAATTCCATTCCAAGTCAGTTTAGTTAACAGTGTAGCTCCCGTACTTTCAATGCATTTCTTATTGGAGTAGTGTAATGTCAAAAACATCAGGTTTCGCCTGCGGAACGTTCGAAACGGCACAAAGCGATAAATAGCCGATGACGTGCAGCGAATTTAGGTTAACCCGCGTAAATACTTCTTTTATTTAACCGAATATATTGCTATAGGAAATTCAGCTGTGAAAGCAAAAAAATATTAACAAAATAATTTGAAGTTTCAAAACTTATGTGATATTGGGATATTTAAAATGGTATATGGTATTCTACAAATAAGATTTGGTTGTAAAACAAACCTCACAAATATGTGTTGTTTGTGTGCGATAAATTTCTTAAAAATTTTATTACTATAAACAATTATATGTTGAATGTTATTTGTTAAAAATTGTGCTAGCATTTAAAATAATTTTTTAAAAAAATTGTTAAAAATTAACAATATAAGCGATGCAGTGGTATTATAAGAATAATTTTATATATGAATTTTAGTACAAATAATTTTTGATGATTTTATATTCCATTACACAAAAAATAGAGGAGAATAAATAAAATAATAATACTATTAAGAAATTTTTGATTAAATTTGCAATTATGGAAATCGACTAGTGTTTATTATCATATAAAGTAAGTATTGTAGAAGTTTTTCAAAACAAGATAATCAACACAACCTCAATTAATTATCAGTTTCGTTTAACTACGTTATCAAAGATTGAAGAATCATTGAAGAAGAAAAAACGATTTAATTATCATGTTAGGTTAAAGCATATATTGTGAAATTAATTATATAATGAATGATTCTACAATAAGTGCAAATATATTATTTTTCGCCAAAAGTCGTGAATTAAGTGGATTAAACGAGGCCACCATTCTGTTACCAACGAGCATAACTTGTGGCGAATTAATTAGAATTTTGTGCAGAAAATACGGAATTGAAACTATTAAGAATAATATTATTTTAGCTGTTAATCAAACATATTGTGAAAATCTGGGAGAGGAACTAAACTTAAAGGACGGTGACGAAATTGCTATTATCCCGCCGATAAGTGGTGGCTAAGTCTTATTGGTTAAGAAGGGATTAGACTAGAAGGATGAATTTTCTCAAACTTTTAAAAACTGAACTTGATATTAATGCAATAAACGATCTCGTAGCTCATGAATCTTGCGGTGCTATTTCACTATTTATCGGAACTACTCGAGATAATTTCGATAACAAAAAAGTAAATATTCTCACAATTTTTATTTTGTTTTATTTTAATAAACATCATTGGGACATATTCCAGGGAGAAACACTTATTTTATACACTATGACCATCTATTAACCGTTTTTTTTTCGTATACTGCAGGTAATTTCGTTAGAGTATGAAGCATACGAACCAATGGCAATGAAATCGTTGAATGGAATCTGTGGAGACGTACGCTCGAAATGGCCTGATATAAAGAATATAGCAATATATCATCGGTTAGGTTTGGTTCCAGTGAAACAATCTAGCGTTGTGATAGCAATTAGTTCACCGCATCGTCAAGATAGTCTTGAAGCTGTACAGTACACCATAGATGAATTGAAAAAAAATGTGCCTATTTGGAAAAAGGAATTATATGATAATGAAGAAGGTATCTGGAAGGAAAACAGAGAATGTCATTGGCTAAATAGATAATATTTAATTAAAAACACTATTATTGTTTAATAAACCTATTATTGTTCTTACCAAAATGATTCAGCTTAGTTTTTTTTTCTTTATCTGTTTCCAATTTAGCTGATCGAAAAGATATTGATTCGAAACCAATTAGAAAACGTTCCAAATTAAATTTTGATATGTGTTTGGTAAAAGCAAGTGAAATTCCAAAAAATCTTATTCAAATTAATGCTGATAAAGAAGAATTGTCTAGACGAATGAGTTGTTTTATAGTAAAGAAACGAGAAGAAATTGATCTCTATAATGCAATTGATTTTATTCAGAAAAAAGCGACCACTCAAAACGACAACAGTGATTCTTGTGCCCGTGTGAATAGTATAGCAATTAAAGAAAAGGATTTTCGAGGCCATTTCAAAAGTACTAAGTTTTTTATTCAATTAAAAGTAGTTACTTAATTAAATTAATTTTAATTTCAAGCTCATAGAGTCAAAAATGAATTGGGACCACAAATCAAACCAGATTATATGGGTACGTTGGATAAACTAAATAATAGCAACACATTAAATGGATTGAGTATGAAAACCGCAGATCGGGAAACGATTATAAACATACCTCAAGGAATTTCAGAGCGTATAGATAATGTGGAAGAGTATCTAAAATTAGAATCTAATAATATGAAAGATATTTATCGCCGATTGAAGAATATTGAAGACAGAATTATATTTTTGGAAGGATCATCACCAGAATATTGTCATTTTCTTGTAATATTTCATTTAAAAAAAAAATATTTCAAAAATGAAATTATTAGAACTGTTTTTTTTATTTATAATTCTCAGGGAAATAGTAACATATGCACAACGGAAAAACAGAAAAAGAACTATACAATAGAGGAAATTGATAATTTAATAGAACAATTATCACAAAATATTAAAAAAGAAACCGCGTCTACATGATATAAACTATGTATTGTATACAAATTTATTAATTATATAAGATAATAAATATTTCATGAATAAAGTATATTTGGTTTTTTTCTTCAAAAAATTGATTACTAAAAATGAGGAAGGAAGCTTTAAAATATATTCAAATAAATTTTATCGCAATACTAATATATAAAACAAGCCAATATTTTGGTTTAAATTTTTGCTAAACTTTTTTCTCTAACATCTAAAATATTAGATAGCATCTGTGTTCTTTGAATTTAATTTTGTAAATTTTATAGCAATGTGATATTGAAAACTTGAATATATAAGGTTTTCCAAAAGGAATGATGATTTCTTTAAAAAAAAAAAACACTAATTGTTAAGGAAATTCAAATGTTTTTTTTGCAGGAACTTCTTTTGTAGGAACGCATTCGATGAACCCAATTTTCGAGCACTTTTTCCACTAAAACAAGTCGTATGTCATAAATAGCACGTTCAATATTGACTTCTAAAGCTTGAAGAGAGTCTAGTTTATTGCTAAAGACCAATGACTTCAAATAACCCTACAAGAAATAGTTTAATGGTGTTAAATCACAACTTCTTGGAGGCCATTCAATGTCACAATTTCTTGAAATAATCGAATCTCCACACTTTTCTCGCAATAATTCGGTTGTTGCACGTGCTGTGTGGCACGTAGCCCCGTCTTGTTAGAACCAGATGTTGTCAAGATCAACTTCTTCCAATTTCGGCCATAAAAAGTTGGTTATCATCGATCTATACCGCTCTGCATTGACAGTAACGGTGCTACCAGCTTCATTTCGAAAGAAGTACGAACCGATGATTCCACCAGACCAAAAATCACACCCAACTGTCAATTTAGGTGAATATAATGGGTGTTCATGAATAATTTGTGGATTTTCTTCGCACCAGAATCGACAGGTTTGTTTATTTATCAAAATAATCATTCTCCAATTGCGCACGAAAAGTTGCAATTGGAGAATGATTATTTTGATAATCAAATTGAATAATTTGTAAACGTTGTTCTTGCGTATATCTCTCCATGATGAAATTGTAAACATTACTGAATACAATGGAAAAAAAAGACAGATCATGACATATTACAAATGGCCGAAACGTCACTTAGAAATCATATCACTCTTATTGGAAAGCCCTATATAACCAAATGTATGTGGATTTTTAGTGGAATTTAAGACCCACTTGATTTGAACCATTAATTTTAGAAAGTATGTATTTTCATTTTTTATAAAACCATACGGAAACTTTCATTGTTAAAATACTTTTACTCCATATTAACGTTATTCAACGATAATAATGAATGTCTTGAGGTATATTTTGTATCTTCCGGCCATTGTAACATAAATGCCATTTACTAGTTTCTAGAATGTGAGAGCCAGGCTTTATTTTAAACCATTCAATTCTATCAATTATCAATTTTTAAATTATGCTACCTCAAACCCAAAAAAAAAATTGATAATGTTAAATATTGCTTTAAAATTGTTCAATTCCATTGCATCACAGAATACTTCAATTGTGAGTATAAGAGCAATTGAGCAGCGAAGAACAAAGAAGGCCCCCAATACCATTTGATAAATACAATATATTCTGAACTCATGAAAAGTGGAATTACAGCGTCCAAAGTAGTAATACAACGTAACTACTCTATAACTAATCCTCTGTAAAAACTACGAAAGGCAACATAATCAATATTACAAAAAATTGTCGATTTTGTAGCAATTTTTTATTACCGAAAGGTAATTTTCATACTATTTCTATCCTCTTCAAATGACACTGGGCACTATTCCTAGTACCACAAATTTGTATACATGTATTTCGATTCTATCAGCTGAAATGGATCTTAAATATAATCTATTGAATAGATCATTTATACAAAAAAAATTGTTTTTTTTACATTTTATTATCATTATTATTATTATTATTATTAATTTTTTTAATGAATTAGCTTAGCACTATTATACAGTTACGAATAAATTAAATGACATTGCGCTTTTACAGTGACATTCATCATTCTCATTTAAATAAATTTTTTTTTCTTTTTAAATTTTACTCTCATTTATTATATTTTCTTTATTAATTTTTAGCATTATCATTATTATCTTCAGTAATTATAATATATCTTGTATTCATATATTATATACCAATCTTGCAATAATTCCAATAATAAAAATAATTCATTAAGCAATATGTTTTGTATTTAGATTTTTTTTTCATTACTCTTTATTCATATGCATACACACCCACATATATATATATATATATGTATATATGTATGCTTACAAATAAGTTATTTTTTTCTGCTAATTTAATCGAATTTATTTAATTTTTTCTTATTTTTTTTTTCAATTTGAATTTTTAGTTTTCTCTTTTTGTTTTCAATTTGCCATCCATCATCTTTATTGTAATATTACAATATCTTCTTATTTCTCTTGCTCGTTTAATTTCGTTTTTACTTATATATACTAAAATCTATAAATTAATTACAATGTGTGTATGTGTGTGTGTGTGTATAAGTGTATGTGTATTTTTATCATTATTTTTTTTTCTTTTTTTTTTTTGCTAAAGTTTAACATTGACCCTGCTTTAACACCACAATCAATTCATTTGTTAAAAAAAGGTCGTTTTTTAATCTCTTAATTTCATTCATTTATATATATATACATATATATATATGTATATATAAATACATAAATAAATATATATATATGTATATATTACTTATTTTAGTATTTTTATTAATTAATCGATATAAAATTGTAATTATATTACGAATATTATAATTAGTTAATATATAATAATAAATAATAACAGAAATAGTAATAATTATAATAATAATATTCAATTATATATAACAATAATAATTATTATTTATTATTTTTTATTACTATCACTATTATTATTATTATTATTATTATTATTACTATTAGTATTATTATTATTATTATAATTATAATTATAACTATTATTATCATTATTACTATCATAATTATAACTATATAAAATTAAATTATAGAAATAAATTATATAAAAGGAACAAAAAAGAAAGCATCTTTATTGATACACACAGTTTAAAAATTGAAATAAAAAATATTGACAACTACTTCTAAATTCTTAATTAAATGTGTTCATTATTATTTTGATTCGTATTTTTTTTCTCCTTTACTTTTCTTATTATTTTCTATTTATCTTCTTTTTCTTATTTTTGTTTTTAATATTAATTTTCATTCCAATAAAAACAAAACATTGTTCTCTTTTCTTTTATTCATTGTCTCTGTCTCTGTCTCTCTCTCTCTCTCCCTCTCTCTCTCTCTTTCTCACTCTGTTTATCTATCTCTCTGTCCTTCTAAAAATGATTTTTTTTAATGAATTTACAATACATAATACGATATTGATCATTGAACATATACATATATATATAAATATATATATATATGTATGTATGTACATACGTTATGAAATAGTGAAATTATTTGAACAAGATCCAATATAAATAAGATAAAATCCAAAATAAGTAAAAACAATTATATTTATATTTATGCGTATGTATAATATAGTATATATTTTATTATATTATTTATTCCATATTACTATAATATGATGATAGTTAATAATGCCGGGGCACATACAGAGTTTCTACTTAATAGGTATAGGTTCGTCATTTAACAAATGAAGGATGTGAGAATATAGTAGTAGTAATTGTGAGACGCAATGAAATACATAAGAAAATTCGTAAAATTTATATTAATATATGCATACAATACATACATATATATGTATGCATATGTATATATATATGTATATATATATATATATATATATATATAAAGAAAAAGGAAAAGAATATATAAGAGAATATATGTATATTTAACTTATAATTAAACTAAATATAATATTTTATGTTCATTCTATACGCATTATAATAATATTTATTTATTCATTATCGTTATTATTAATTATCATATTTATTATTATTATTATTATTATTATTATTATTATAACATTTGTTTTTTTTTTGTAGAATTTTTGTTTTATTCAATAATATTCTAATCAATGTCTCTCAGTAGAACCTCACGGAATTTTGCAGATTTTTTGTTCTTTTTTTTCGTTTATAAATATATTTCTAAATTTTTTTTTTTTTTTTATTTTTTTTTTAATTTTGTTTATAAATTTATACTTATGTTTGATAATATAACACTATATGCTGTTTAGTTCAATTACGTGACGACATTTTTTTTTTTTTTAAATAATTTTATATGCATTTCGTTTGATTTGCTTTTATGTATTATCTTTGTTGTTTTAATATATTATTCAATGTATTTTAGTTTTTCTTCATTTTCATATATTTGAGCAAATTATTTCGTAAACGATAACAGATTCCATATACATAATGACATACCCCATTTACATACATTCATACATTCATACATTCATACCTACATACATCAAACGAGATTTTTTAAGTCCATAATTATTTTTTTTTTAAGTAAACAGCTAGGATCTGTTGTACAAAAGGAGTAATGGAATTATAAATTTTAAAAAATCTAGACTATTTTTCTTATTTGTTTTTTTTTTTTTTTTCTAAAAATAAGTTCAACTGAATCTAATTTAATAACAGATAGATTTTTTAATAAGTTTCATTTTTTCCTTCTTTTTATGAGTAATCGAAAATAAGCAAATTAGTCGCTATAAAAAATGAAAAATTAGCAAGAACTATTTTAAAATAACATTAATATAAGACATTCTTTTTTATAAATGAATGATCAGTCGATTATTTATTAGAAGGTAATTAATTTTATTTCGTTTTTTTTTTCTCGTAATAATACCACAATTACAGTTATACTGCTCATACTATTTTAAAATGCAATTGCATAAAACAAATCAATGAAAATTAATTAGAATTATTATTAATAAAATATTTCGAAATAGTAAATATAAATAAACGGTAAAATTAGAAATGAAAATTCTTCTCTGCGTTGACTTGTATGTGTGAATTAGAAAATAATTTCTGATTATTTGATTATCGGGTACAGAATCCTAGATTGATTTATTCGCACTAATGTATGTATATGTATAACATTAATATTATTTTATTTATTTATTCACTGTTATTATTATACGATATTATAAATTTTTCATTAATTTTTTCACGCTTTTTTTTTATTATTTAAAACTACTACTGCTAATCATTGTTTATTATGTCTGGATTGAATGTTTTTTTTCTGTTTGTTAATTTTGATAATCTCATTTGTTTTTTTTTCTTCTCCTCCGTAATGTATAATCGCTTACCTTTTTTAACTCTCTTCTCTGCATATATAAATTTGTATTTTGATCGCCCTTTTACGCTCTTACAAGTTTTAATTTATTATGATGGATTTCCACACAAATATTCTATTATTTTATTTATTATTTTTTTTTTTTTTTAAATTAAGTTTAGGTTTAAATTTTCTTTTTTTGTAAGTTGACGTTTTAGTCCCTATTAATTAGCATATCTTTATATACCTTTCTCGTATACATACAAATTTATACACGTGAAAATTGAAAACCAATTTATGCAAGGAACAATACCGTAATGCAGATAGACAACGGTACAATGAAACTATGAGTTCCATTGTTGGATCTTGCATGAGGATACGTGTATGCATGTGTTGTTTTGGTGGACCAGTTATTGGAATTGTATGTTGGTGATCACAATTTGGTAGCGATTAATCTTCATCGCTTAGAGCTTCGTATTGAGCTGATAGAAGAGGTTTAGGCTCAACAGCCAACGGTTGTGTGGGTGGTGGAAGATGGGATGTGTCAACCGATTTAGGTTGCGCTGATAGACCAGCAGTATTTGTGGGTGGTCCAGATACATTGAGGGCACTAAATGGATATGCGTAGGTCGTAGTAGCGAATGTTGTTACTGGCGATGGTTGCTGAGTTGGTTGTGGATATGCTGCCACTTTGGGTCCACTTTGCGAGGATTCATTACCTGAATTCATCTGCGAGCTAGAAATACTACTGGAGCTGCGGCGATCTTCATCAAAACTAGGTGTTGCTTTCCCGCCACCGCTGCCAACTGATTGTTGACCACTATTATCCATATCTTTGCTACGATCATGATGCATGTGCATGTGATTATCGTCGTGACGGTCATCTTCGGTACGCATCGCTTCGACAATACGATTCTTCACATAGCAATCAAGAGCAAATTGACGGCCACTACTGCCACCAACAGTGATCCGTCGATCGATCAGTTGAGCACCGCTGGTGCCCACAGATCCAACAACGACCTGCGGTTGCTGTTGCTGCTGTTGAGATTGATAGAATTGCGGCTCCGACAATCCTACCTCGTGAAATTTGTTCCGCGGACTAGGCGATTGTGCATGGCGAATTATTTGACGTTCATCTGGGGTACCCGAACGACCTACGGCTGTTCCGCTTGCACCTATTGATGACGCAGAAGATGAAGAAGTCGCCGACGATGAACTCTTATTACGATTATCTATCGGAACGCCAGCTGCAGCAGCAGCTTCGGCTTCTTTCTGTTGTTGTATTCGACGATCGTATTTCCATTTATCTGTCGTTACTGCGGGTTCGTGCATATAATTAATATACGACTGTGGCGGAACCATTGGCGATGGCCCATAATCTTTTGTTATTATCGAATCGGTTAACTCACCAAGTGTAAAGCTTTTTTCCAAATTTGCGGCCAGTCTTACACGTTCACCAACATCTTTGTCAAGGTCTATTTTTATTATGTTCGTATTCGGCTTAGCATTATTTTCTGGTATTCGTATGGACGGATTGTGTTGATATTCTGAAGAACCATAAAATGAATGCCGGGGCAAATCACGATTCATTATCGGTGGAGGATCGTTGGTGCCCTGACTAATTTTATGCTCAATTATTGCATCAATTAGGCTAGCTGCTGATAATGTGGTATCAGCCAATCTTGTACTACTATGTGAAGGTTCTCGTTTATCGTTGCGTATATATGATGGTCCCGAGCTACTAGTTGGCATCATTCGGGAATTACTAGCCCCTTCCCGTCGACGATCTTCTCGTTCAGATTCTATGAGATTTCGTTCACGTTGCCGTTCGCGTTCACGCTCACGTTCCCGTTCCCGTTCGCGTTCACGTTCACGTTCCCTTTCGCGTTCCCTCTCACGTTCCCGTTCCCGTTCACGTTCGCGCTCCCGTTCACGTTCACGTTCACGTTCTTGTTGTCCATGCGAGTGCATTCTCTCATGATGGAAATGTTCCGTTGTATGTCTTTGCATACTAGCAGCGGCTGCTGCGGCTTGCTGCTGACGGAAATGCTGTTGCTGTTGTTCGTGTTGAATCTGAATAATATGCTCACGGGACATAGGAATATACCGAAGCTCATGATGTGGAGATGGACCTGGATGATCGTTTGATGACAGCTGAACAGGAGGTCTCGTATCCTCCTTTTGGGGAACTGGCAATTGTGGTTGCTGCACAGCTACATCAACAAATGATGAGAATGCATCATGACCCGGAAGCGGATAATGATGCAGCATCGTATGTATACGATTCGGTGATGTAGACAGTGGTTGGACAGCTGCTTTGTTGTGACGTTGAATCACTCCTTGTCGTTGTGGTGGCGGAGTTCTATGCGGACTTGAGGTACTGTTCAAAGGTTCAGATGACATATTTCGACTATGATATTCCATACGTCCACGCTCCTTATCCGCATAATAAATAGCCGCTTGTGGCCCTGACATGGACGATCCTCGAGATGATGGAGATTCCTTTTCGTTTCGAACAATTCTACCTTGTTGACCACCATGCATTTGTTGCGATGTTATATAATCATGCATCACTATTTGTCTAGAGCTTAACTGTGGTGATTGTTCGAGCGAAAACGCTTGCCTACCGTATGGTAAACTTACGAAACCTTGCGCTGGAACTGTGCACTGCTGAATCTGCTGAGATAACTGAGCTGATTGCGATTGTTGCGCCGGACTCTGACGATTGTTCTTATAATATTCGTAGGCACGCTGCTTTTCACTCATGTGATGTGATGGTATATGCACTGGTGTACCTTGTGTGATTGATCCTAATTTATTATTGTCACCAGAGGATGGGGGTGTCTGCCGTAATATACCATCAAATCGAGGACTGAAATTTGTCGAACTAGAAAGCAAGATTTGCTGTTGCGGCTGCTGTTGTTGTGGTTGCGGTTGCTGTTGCTGATGTTGTTGCTGATGTTGTTGCTGCTGTTGTTGCGATTGTTGTGGATGCTGCTGCTGTGAATTTACGGGTGTTCCATGAGTTATTGATCCTTTCGGACCTGCACTCATAATTTTATTCGGACTTGGAGACTGTTGATGAACTTTCGGACTTAATTTTGTCGGCATTTTTAATTTTGTTTGCGATTGAGCCGACATGCTACTTTGCGTCGACTGCGACTGCGATTTCATAACTTGTTGTTGAGATTGTTGCATAGACATTGGCATAGGAACTTGAGACATATAAACCGATGCTGGTTTCGTGACTCTTGTCAAATCAGCAGGATGATGATATCCCATATACGTTCCGCCAGGATTTTGTGGTGATGGTATTAAATGAATCCCTTGCTCGTTACGATACATAGGCATCGGTGCACTACCACTGTTTCCTGTATGCTGGCTTTTCGAAATTGAAGGTGAAATGTGTATTGCCGAATCCCGCGATGGCTTTTTAATACTTAAGTCCAATGTTTGTGGTTCAGGCTCATTACGATGCTCATACATTAATTCATCTTTTTGTATTTCGTGCGAACTATGCAGTCCCATTGGCTGTTGCGATGACTGTAATAGGGATCCTTGCACTACTGGTGCCATTGTTGATTGCATATTATGACCATGCGAAATTATTTGAGGCCCCACATGTTGTGAATTTGTATTTTCTACGTTTGATGAGCCCAAATTATCAGACTGAATAGTCTTTTGTGTATGACAAGAACGTTGCTGTAACGAAGATTGCTGCTGTTGTTGCTGGTGTTGCTGCTGTTGTTGTTGTTGTTGTTGCTGCTGCTGTTGATGTTGTGGTTGTTGTTGCATTTGCGATTGTTGTTGCTGTTGGTGTTGTTGTTGTTGGTGTTGTTGGTGTTGTTGTTGCTGTTGCTGTTGTTGTTGTTGTTGTTGTTGTTGTTGTTGTAGCTGCTGCAGTTGTGGCTGCTGCTGTTGCAGTTGTTGCTGTTGCTGAGACTGTGTATGTGGCTGAGACTGCTGTTGCAGTTGTTGCTGTTGCTGAGACTGTGTATGTGACTGAGACTGCTGTTGCATTGAAGGCTGAGTTGAAGACTGAACCGTAACTTGCGGTTGTATTGTAACTACCCCAGGTATATTTGAACCCAACTGTGTTGTCGATGTTATAGGCTGATTAGTAGTGACATCTCTTGGATATTCAACTACGAAAGAAACATCGTTGGTATTATCACTCGAATTCGGCACCTGCGATAGAGACATTGAACCCATTCGGAGTGGTGGAGCGACATTTGATTTTGGTGTTTTCAATCGTCTTTCTATATAATTCAGTACAACTTCACCGAAATTTGATGGTGCATTTGCAGACGCTCCACGTTGAGCGCCATTTTGGACTTGTGGTTGTGTTTGCGATGGAACGCGCATATAAACTCCAGATGCAGAAGTATTTGCAGTAGTTATTTTTGGACTCTGTCGATTTGCGGGTGAATTCTCATTCTCCTCATCTGCCGTTTCCGTCGCTGAACTATCATACTCTTCTTGGGCTTTTTGCTTTCGAGGTGCTTGTCCTAAAGGTGGTATAAGACGATCGTCCTCGAATGAAGCTATTTTCGAATTCGAGGTAACTATTTCTCCTACATCATCCGAACGTCCATCCTCTTTTTGTAGCGGATTCTTTCGTATAGGATTGTCAGGACTTTCAGCCGAAGCTGTATCACTACTAGCTACATCACGCTCATCACATGATGACGAACTCAGATCCGATTCATCATCATCAGTTAGAGTTGATTGACGATCTTCTTCCGTATGTTTTGCGTGAGGATCAAGTTTACGACGTATTCTCATCAAGCATGCTGAACAACATCGGGTCGCATTTAGCGGTATTTGAAATTCTTGCAGAATTGCTTCGCGAATCTCTGGAGCCATCTCAAATAGGCGAGATGGAATGTTATGCAAACGTTTAGGCCGATCCTTCGGATTTGGGCAAGTAGGTAGTGGACAGTTCGGATAACGATTTCGTACAGATTTGCATTGACATGAATTGCAAACTCTTGCACCCAATGGAATGACATCATCTGATATTCCATACTGTTGTCCACGACCTTTTTTAAGTGGGCGAGTTCGAGGACATGCTTCTGCTTTACAAACAAAGCACGGATGAAATTTCTCTTTATTTTCTAATACAACATTATTCTCCAGGTCATCAGTGATCATAATTGGTGAGCTTGAACCTGTGTCGAGTCTTTTCCGTTTCGGTTCCCTTGAGTCACCATCGATTCTACTAATCGAATCAGTTGCTGCATCAAACTTTGCACCCGATAAACCAATAGCTCCGCTACTACTAGAGTTAACCGATTTATCTTCTATTATGATATTAGTACAAACGTCGATATTTTCCTTTTCGCATTCTACCGTTTCACTAGTATTAACCGAATTTGTACAAGCGATATTTTGAGTTAATTCTGATGAATTTCCACTATTTACTGTTGATGATACTGTATACGAACTGACATTATTCGAAGAACTTTCCGAAACTTTTATATCTTTTGCATTTAGATTATTATTGACACTGTTATGAACCACTAGAGAATTTATTGTCTTCTCGCCGCTTATTTGAAGAGGATCATCATTTGTCAATACTCCTGAATAGATAACAGTCTGCGAAATATTATCTGCACTCGAGCTAGTTACTTTCCTAGTACAATCGCCACTTTCAGTAATTGATGTATCGACTATGTTCGAAGTGCATGTGGCCATATCGGATTGCATTGCATTAGAATCAGTATCCATCGGTTCAGCTTCTTGGCCCAAAGTTGTCGTAGTGGTACCCGCCGTTGTATTTGTATTACAACTGTCCGATGTATCTGCAGTACCAAAAGTACCTGGCATCAGAATATTCCGCGAACCAGCAGCAATAGGACCTAGGATACTGCTCGATGCACTTGGCATCGTTGCAGATGCAGTTGCTAGCGTTGAATTAGTAACACGATCACGACTACCAGTTTTTTGTTGTTGTTCACGTTGCAGGCGAGTTGTTACACCGGTTGTTAGTGAATCCACAATACATTGAGGTTGAAAAGTTTGCGGCTTTGGTGGATTTCTGGAGCTGCGCGTTCTCTGACGTGATTTTCGCAATAATTGCTTATAATTTTCTGTTTTCTTACTAAGATAGTAGTAACGAACACAATCTTGTGCTGATTTACGATCTAAACTAGCTGCAATCGCACCAAAATTTTTCGGATGCTGAAGATATTTCTCCTTAAATATCTCTTTCTCCCCAGCCGTCCATACATTATGATTTTGACGTTCTTTGGAATGTAACATCATGTCGAATAGGGCACCATTTTCATTATGATATACATAACGTCTTTGACGGCTATCCAACATTAGTGGCGGTATAACGGCATAAGAACGCATTTTCTTTTCTGTATCCTGCTCCTCTAAGTTTTCAACAATTTCAGTTAAATCAGTAGAACGGGAACCTGCTCTATTAAATCGCTCTTTATCTTCGCGCTGTTTTCGAAGTTCTGTGAAGACCTTTTCGAAAAATTCTCGATTTTTTGCTTCTTTTGTTTTTCGTTTCGTACTAGATTCAATTTTTTCAACATGTTTTAACCATTCTTGCGATAGTTGGGCATATTTCTCAATTAACGTTGTATTTCGAGCCTTACGAACCATTCTAACTTTTCGCAAATGCACTAGCAATCGCGATTTAAATAATTGATGCCTCTTAATAACTTCGCGAAGCATTTCAACATCAGACGGTTGATTATACAGTGGCAATTCTACATTCGGCCCAAGCGACGATAAAACGGAATGTTCTTCGGCAGCACGCTTTCTATTTTCGGCATAAATCTTCTGTGCCAAACTCCTATGTTTCGGTTGTATTTCGCATACCTCCTCCACTGCAACTGGTTTTACTGATGCCTCTTCTAAAGTCTCTTCGGTCATCTTAAGTATTTCCAGCGTCCTCTCAGCGCTGACGATTTCCTCATCAACTTTGATGATTTGCTGAAGGAGTTCATCCTTTTTAGTTGGGCGCCGTTCATCCGTTTCCATAGGCAATGTTGGAGATATCGCCTCCACTTTTGGATGATATGCTTCTGTTCGTTGATCACGTGTATCCACATCGATTCGCATATTTCCTGCGTGCTTTTCGCCCCTGGTCGAATCGATTTGAAAACCAATATCTTTATACCCAGACAATTTGCTTAATTTATTTATCTTTACTATTGAAATGCCCTATTAGAGGGCTTACATTTGCATTTGATGATCCCTTTTTCCTTTACGGTGTTTATTTATAATTAAATCTCCATTGTTCTTAGCACAATCCCAATCTGCCATCCCTGCACTTTGGATTTATTCATAGCTACTCAAATCCATTTGTTCCTGCATGTCTAAGTAATACCTCAATCTATTCTATATGTACCCGGAATCATTTATATATCTTGATTATTCTGAATAGTCCTCGCCACTATAAATTAATTGCAATTTTTCAAGAAATGACTTTTCGGAAAGCACGACTGACATTCGAGAATTGTTAATCTACAGGAGTGACAACCCTTACCAATCAAAATCTCTGTACAGTTGCATAGTCCATACAAGAAAAACCATACAAATGTTTCTCAATAATGCTCTTTTTTTTCTTCTGTCACATCTTTTTCTCAAATATATACTATTTTTCAAAAAATTTAAAAAAAACTTATCAAATATCCCATTGATTTTAATTTTATTCATATTTTCCCATAGCAGTTAGAGATCTCAATTACTTATAAAATTATATATTGATATGCATTTCAAACTGAAAAGGTGGCAATGCAAAAATGAAATTAAAATTACAAATAAAATAAAACAGTCAAATAAAAATTTAAGGGAGAGGTGGGTGTTATAACAAAAAAAAAAAGAAAAAAAAATTGAACACACTACATACATAAATATACGTATAAATATAATTACTACTACGTTTACAGAGTAAAGAAGCAAAGTCAAGAAATAGGTCGAAATCCAAATTGCGTGTTTTGCTGGGAAAATATATGGTATAGTGCTTTAGAGGTATGCGCGCAACTTCTTTAGAAAACCAGTTTTCGACCCGCTTCGTTTTTTTTATTGAACCGGCTCAGAAAGAGCGTCTACGTGGATTCTTGCTTATTATAAGTCAATCCCAAATTGATTATCCAATCCTCCATTTTATGTGCTAATTGTTTAGCGAGCCATCTGCAATTAGCTAGTTGTGAAAATCGATTTTTGCAGTGTTTTTATTCATTATTTATCAGTTTAAATAATATAATATGGAATTGATTAAATACATTAAATTTTTGTGCGCCCTCTCCCACATATTTACGTTTTAATTTTTTTAATTGAAGAAATACAACTGTATGCAAATAATTGCATAAAAGCTCATAGTAAATTTCCATGAATTTCCCTTTTTTTTTTTTTGGATATGTAACAAAGGTGTAAGTACGTCATGTAACAAATTTTCTCATGTTCTTATGCAAAGAATGTCATATTAAGGAAAATTCCCATTTATCTACAAATGCATGCTAACTAATTCACTGTTTTGTTTTTCTACAAACTTCATTTATCTTCGCTATAATCCCCCACCCATCATTCACTAACCTAAATTTCACATGTCAAATATGTGGAGCACTCACATATTTTGGACTTATCCCTGCTAAATTGTTTCAATGGACGACTTCTGAAAATTTATATCAGACAGTTGGCTGCACTGTTTGAGGCAGATTTGCTTGGGTAGTTCACCTCTACGCGGCGCTCTTGTTAATTGTGATGTGTTGTCATCATAATTGATTGAACATAATCGTAGCTATATCGTGAACTAGAATTTCACTATCACGAAATTTAATACAGGATTATTGACCAACTCATTATATAATTATTATATCGTACAGTATTGAAAATTTAGAGTGGTTACTATATACGATAATACAATTGGAGATACTGTTACTAGATTTGGGTGTTAAACGAATTTTTTGTTTAAAAAGAAAAAATAGTTAAATAAAAGTCGTCTAGTATTGATATACCTAGCTAGATTGAGCAGTAATATATTTGAGATGAAATTAATCGTTCGGATATTGTGCAAAATATTTTATTTCAGTAAATTTGAAATGAAGACAACGTGAATCATTTTGACCTTCAAATATATTACACAACGTATCGTGACGTGAGATTTTGAGATTTTGTAAATTAATGAGATGTCGGAAATACAAAATGGCGGCATAAATATTGCTGGAAAAAATTATTCATTGTCAAGCAAAACGAAGAGTAAATAAATGCACAACCATTCAAATAAATGTGCAAATTCAAATGAAATCTTTATTTGAGTGGTAGTGCATTGTATTTTTGGAAATTTCTTAGTTATAATTAAGACTTGTTTTGTCCTCCTATCTAATTTGGAAAAAAATTTTGTTAGAGCTCATAATCTAACATGACCTACCTCATTTTTTTTTCAATATTTCATGGCCAACAGCGCACGTTTCGTTATCATTTGTTTATATTTATTATGTGGGGGTTAGCTAATTTATAAAATAGATAGTCTGCGGTTTATTATCAAATTAAATTTAACGTAGTGGTTTTATGATATTTTAAAACTATTTAAAAAAAAATTAAAGTTAGGAAAAACTAAGTTCAATGCTAAGAAAGATTGTCGTGATAAAATTAGTATAAAAAAGTATTTTCATACATAATACAATAAACTTATCAATTTATTTTTCCAATAATACAATAAAAAAGATTTTTGGTGTTCTTGGAAAAATATATTCTGTTGATAGTAATAATTCTATTTAAATATTTTATGTATTTTTTAAAGGCCTAAAGCTCGTGGCGTTCGCACAAGTTGCTTTAAATGCAAAATCGTAATGAATAAAAGATCCATTTTGTTAATAAAATACGACAGTGGAAAAGATATTTTATCCGATTTTTTAGTAAAAGATATTTTATCCGATTTTTAGTAATAGAAATTTAACTGACTTCTACCTTTTCTATTTTTCTTATTTATGCTTTGCTTAAGAAGCAACTAAACCACATAGGTTTTTGAAAATTTATAGAGAGAAATTGTCGCCTTATTGACAGGCGAAAGTAACAAATTGAAAATAGAAAATTACTATTTTTTATTATACATTAAATAGTAGCACGGAATATTCGAAAAGCAAAATGCTTTGTAAAGTGTCCTCATATGCTTGAAATGGAGAGTGTGGCCATATTTGAAATGAGAGAATCTGTCACTGTTAGTTGTATTCGGGAAAGGTTCGCAATTTGTTCGTGCGAAGATAAACGTCTCAACAACATTTGGAACGTATTCAATTTTTTATCAAAATAATCGTTATTCATTTCTTTCAACAAAAGAAAAAATTCCAAGAAAATCATATTCTCGTAGATGAAGGAAATTTTCATCTCTTTGGATTGGTCCATATTTTTTTCAAAATGAGTTGCCTTTACTGTTAATGATGAACGGCACAGACAGATAATAACGAACCTTTTATGATCTCAATTGGAAGATATTGATTTAACGAATATAAAGTTCCAAAAAGATGACGATACGTGCCCCACTTTCAATCAGTTGTGAGAAAGTTTTGGCGAGTCAATAATATTAAGAAATGCAGATGTTAAATGGCATCAGAGAAATTGAAAATACAAGAAATAAGGTCGAATTTATTGAACAAGATAGTCAAAAATCGAAAACACCATATTCGGTTCTGTAATCGAATGATGTTATTTTCAGAAAATAATTGCATCGATTATAATTCATTATAAAATAATAATTATTTCTCTGCTATATTTATTTTGTTTTATTTGAAGAAAAAAAACCACATTAAAAAATCCTACGTACAAATTTTGTCACTGCTTTAGAGCTTTTTTATTTTCTTTCAACTAGTTACATTTGTAGGGTTTTAATTGTTAATGTCAAAAAATTCTGTGCTACTTTTTAACAGAACAATTGTTAATATCTGTTCTGTTAACATTTGGCTAAATACATGGGTATCATTGCAATTTAATTTTTTTGTTAAGTTTGGTTAGAAAAACTTGAATTTAATGTATATTTAAAGAATACATTAAACGTGAAAAAAAGGTATTTTATTCATAGAGATTTATTCAAAAGTGGTTGGCTGGTTGTAGTTTATTTGGGAATGTCGGATTCTGACGGTGGTTATAATGGTGAAAATTCAATTATCCTCAAACATCGAAAAGAGAAAAAGGACTTACAAGCAAAAATTCAAGCATTAAAGAAGAGTGCATCAAAAGGAGATAAGAAAAAGCGAAAAGAAGTTCTCGAGGAAATTGCTCAGTTAGAAATTGACTTGGAACAGAAACATGCCAAAGAAGTATGCGAATCGAAGGAGGAAAATGGAAAAGTCAATGAAGAGGTAGATGTCACAGAACAGAACCTGAAAAATAATAGCGAATCGAAGTTGAAGGTTTCCAAAGCTCAGAAAAGACGTGATAAGAAAGCACAAGAACTGAAACAAAAGGAAGAAGAGTTTGCGGCCGAAAGTGAAAATTATAAGAATGCACCAAGAAAGGTAGAAACTCGTCTTTTGAATGGAATTCTGAAAAATCGCGGTTTATGCCTTTATTTAATAGCATCGGATGGTAATTGCTTATACAATGCAATCAAACATCAACTTGAAATAACTAATCGCATCATTCACGATATTACACATCTTCGTAAAGAAACTGCCAACTACATATTAAATAATAAAGATTCTCTTATCTGTTATATGACCAATACTGAAACTGGAAATCTTTTGTCGGACGACGAATTCATTAACTACTGTGAAGCTGTTAGAAGCACTCCAGCATGGGGTGGTCAAGTTGAAATTAAAGCGCTTTCCTATATTCTAAAAGCTCCCATCGAAGTTATCCAGGGATCAGGACCATCGACAATTCAAGGAGATGATGAATTTTCTGGACCCAATATTATTATTACATACCATCGCCATATGTACAGTCTGGGAGAGCATTATAATTCGACAAGACCACTTATAGAGGGTGAAATTATTCGAAGCTCTGATGACGAAGACAATATTGAATGATCGATTTCTAAAGCAATTTTAGAAACAGAGCCATATAATTTGATATTTTCACCAAAACAAAACGAATTTTTCATTAAATAAATTTACAGTGCATAACGACATATTATATTTGTTTTATTTTCTGAAATAACAAAAACACCCATTATTATATGAATATTTTCAATGTAGTTCTGGAATTGTTAAAAAAATTAGAAGTGGGTTGTGTTTTTTGTAATTAAAATTGATTGAAAAACAACAACAAATTCTTAATTATTCGCATATTTTATTGCGAGATTATTATTTCCCAATTTTATTTCATGTATTATACAAAATGTACAATGACATTTTTAAATCATTTTGTTTCATTTTTAGGTGGTTCGTCATTTACGTGAGTTTTATTTGGTTCATCGGGTTTCATAGCAGGAAAAAGTAGAACTTCCTGCAAATATAATCAATAATAAATTTAGTATGTAAAAAATACTGATTAGTATAAAAATTACTTTGATATTATTGGCATTTGTTAGAAACATCGTTAAACGATCAATTCCCATGCCCCATCCGCCTGTAGGTGGAAGACCATATTCGAGTGCCGTGCAGAAATTCTCATCAACAAGCTGTGCTTCATCATCACCAGCGGCTTTATCATTCGCTTGCTGTTCGAATCGTTCTCGCTGAACAACAGGATCATTCAATTCTGTATACGCATTGCAAACTTCTTTTTTCATAATGAATAGTTCGAAACGTTCTGTTAGTCCTTTTAAAGATCTATGGTATTTAGCTAATGGACTCATTATTTGAGGATGATCACAAATGAATGTTGGACTAATGCAAGTCTCTTCAATAAATTCCCCAACTAACTTGTCTAGTAATCGAGCTGTAGTACGGGGATTAGGACATTCTACATTGTGTTGAATACAGAGCTTATCCAAGAACTGGTTTGATTCTTTGGTGTTAAGAGTATCAGCATCAGGAAATTTAACATTTAAAATTTCTTCTAGTGTTTTTATCATTGATATTCGTTTAAATGGTGGAGTAAAGTCCACTTCAATTTCTTTTCCTTCCGGTCCATCCGGATGATATTTTATTTTATATGATCCATGAATAGATTTAACCATTCCCGAAAGCATACTTTCAGTCATCGCAATTAAATCGTTATAATCACCATACGCCATATAAAATTCGCATGTTGTAAATTCTGGATTATGCGTTAAATCAATACCTTCATTTCGAAATTGTCGACCAATTTCATAAACTCTTGATAAATACGATTTTTTTTTTGCTTCATTAGTTTAAATATGTTTTGGTGAAATATTAAATAAAATTTTATTTACCTATCGAAACCGCCTACAATTAACATTTTATGGTATAATTCTGGTGCAATTCTCATATATAAATCCATATTTAATTCGTTGTGATGCGTTACAAATGGTTTTGCTGTTGCACCCCCAGCTATCATATTCATCATAGGAGTCTCGATTTCTAAAAAGCCCATTTTATCAAGAAATTGCCGAACATATGATATTATCTGAAATTAAATCATTATAATAAGTTTAAGATTAATTGATTTAATTCTTCTTTTATACCTGCGCTCTAATATGAAAAGTTTTTCGAACTTTATCATTTAAAATTAAATCTAAATATCTTTGCCGAAATCTTGTTTCTTTGTCCTTTAAACCGAAATGTAGATGTGGTAACATGTGTAAACACGGTGCCAACAGCTTAATCTACAACCAATTCATATTTTTATTTAAACTTAATAAAATTTATAATAATATATATGTGTATATAATTACACTCTTTGGTATAATGGAAAGCTCGCCTTTTTTCGTTTTTCCAGGAACTCCATTTACACCGATTATATCACCGCGTCGGATAATTGAAGTGTCACTTTCGAATTTCTCTTCACTTTCATATAATTTTGCATTGGCCATCACTTGAAGTTTAACACCTTCCCCACGTAAGTCATAGAATATTAGTTTGGCACCCGATTCTCGTATAGCATGGATACGTCCAGCAACACTAATATAGAATTGCGTCAGCGAAAATTCTTTGAACATGGAGCAATATTGTTTACCTAAGGTGTACATTTTCAAGAGTTTGGCCATCTTCAAGTCCATTGTACTTTTCAATGAACTCTTCTAATGAAGTGTCCACGTGGAATTTGTGGGGATAAGGATCAGTTTTTTTATCCTGCTTAAGTGCAGCTATAGCAGTACTTCGTAACTTGAAATATTCATTTGGCGATATATCTTCTTCGTTGATTTTTTTAGATTCCTGATTTTTTGTTGCTACATTCGAAGCAGTTGCCAGCTGTTTGGAAGCTTTTTCATCTTTTTCCTTAGCCTTTTGCTCTGCTTTTAAACGTCTTTTCAACTCACTGAAAAGAAAAAAAATAACAATATATAAGAGGACCGGTCTCATTAATACCTTAAAACCTACGACGCGTAACTATATGTTGTAGTCGATATTAATCGATTATGATCAAAAACATGCAACTTGTTAATCACATTCAAATATGTATTATTTCGTTCAAAAACAGTTCGAAATAATTTCAATGTAAACATTTTTACAATTTTTAATTTTTCACTTAAATAAACCTTATGTACACGTGTTCAATTACTTTTTAAAATTATCCGAAATGTATTAAACATAACCCATTGATATTAATGTTTGTTGTTCTTACTTTTTTGATAAATTCTCCGTACTAGCCTCGGGCATTTTTCTTTAATTAAAAATATTAAACTAAATTTGGAACAGAGAACTCAGAAAAAAACCCTCGTGCTGCTTTGCAAGATTCTTTTGACAGTTTTGCGGTTAGATTTTCTAGCAGTTGGCAATATTTTATTCAATAATTTTCGAATTGCAAAAGTGTTATACGAAATTACTAACAGTTTCAACACATTTTCGAAATTAATTATTTGAATATTGTATAACAAAAATGTGAGTAAGTTAGAAATACAGTGAAATTAAATTTTGTAAAATTATTTTGATAATAAAAAAAATTCAGAATAATGCCTATATTGCCAATCAATCATAATATTATAATTAAAACAAAAAGAATAATTTTTAAATTATATTTTTAAATCAAATTTATCCAATCATTTATTGGGTCTTAAAAAATTTCAAATATTTTATTTTACGAAATTATTTGTCAGAATATTAATTGATCCATTTTAAAAAAAGTATTTAATATATGTATTAAGATTATTAATTAATTGAAGTATTCAATCTTAAAAATTGTATCATGCCCAATAAATAATTATTATATTATATATAAAAAAATTATGAATTATAAGATATTTCGATTAATTCTTTTATTTTATAAAAAGTAACATTATTTCTCATAAAACCTATTTATCTATCTGCTGGTTTTTTTAAGTTTTAAAATATCTGTCAAAACGCACATGTTATAGCTGTTACGTAAAAAGTATTGGGTTGTCCGTAAAGTAATTTCGTTGTTTTCCAACACAGGATTTAATTGTATTTTTTCACAACCAACTTAACACTTAAGCCGTATAATCATATGTATTTTGACAGTTGACATAGTAATTCGATTGATTCTGCAAAGTCGTTTTTGGTTGATACCCTTTTAAATATGGAAAGTGAAAAACAGAATTTTCGGCATATTTTACTTTTTTACTATAGAAAAGTTAAAGTGCTGTTCAAGCAAGAAAAAAATTATCCGATGTCTATAGAGAAGATGTGTTAAGTGAGCGCCAGTGCCAAAACTGGTTTGTAAAATTTCGATACGGCAATTTTGATCTCGAAGATGCACTACGTTCTGGAAGGCCAGTTGGCATTAATTGCACAAAAAAGGCATTAATTGATGCAAACAGGCGAATAACAACTCGTGAGATCGCTGAGAGATTAAATTTATCAAATTCGACCGTTCATGATCATTTGAAACGGCTAGATTTAATCTCTGAGCTCGACATATGGATTCCTCATCTTCTTACGGAAAAAAATTTGTGCTGTGGCATTGATGTTTGTGATTTGCTTCTCGAACGCCAAGAAAATGATCCATCTTTGACGCGTATCATCACTGGGGACGAGAAATGGGTTGTCTATAACAATGTTAAGCACTTCGAAAGCCAAGATTCATCAAAAAAAGGGTATGCTTCTACGGAGCAACACAACGATCAGTTCTGAAGTGTACTGTCATCAGTTGGACAAATGGAATGATTCACTTACAGAAAAAAGGCCAGAATTGGTCAATAGGAAAGGTATAGTGTTCCAACAGGATAATGCGAAACCACATACAAGTTTGACCACTCGGCAAAAGCTTTTAGAGCTTGGATGGTGTATATTGCTACACCCACCATACTCTCCAGACCTAGCACCTTCCGATTATCAATTGTTTCGGGCGGTACAAAATTTTTTAGACGGCAAAACGTTTAATTCAAATGAGGAGGTCAAAAATCACTTGGATCAGTTTTTTGCCAGCAAAGAACAAACATTTTATGAGCGTGGAATCATGCTACTGCCAGAAAGATGGCAAAGGGTATTGAATAAAATATTAATTCACTATAAGAAAATCGTCTTTAATTTTTATAAAAAACAATGAAATTACTTTAAGAACAACCAATACCTATACGACATCAATCGAACAAAAGATACAGAGCGAATAGGAAAGTCTTTATTTAAAAACGCCAATTTTCATTATCAAGTGTTAGTTGTGAATTTCTTAATGTAAGTCATCCAGAACAGGAAGTGATAACGAAAAATAGGTGGTAGGGTGGGGGGTTTGTAGTATGCACTTTAGAAATAGGAGAGGAATTGATAACGAAAAAAATTAGTGGTTGGGTGGGGGGTTGTGGTTTGAACTATAAAAAGTTATGAAATGAATAAATAAAAAAGCGTTACTTTTGACATGACTCACTTCCTATGGTGAGTCCGTTGAACAACAAAGCAAATAAAAATATCCTCATTGTATATATGTACATTTGCTGCATTCCCATTTTCTACTTGAAATATTATTACAATATTTATTTATGATATCGCCTATTGAACAAACTATTTTGCTTCTATAGGGCATTTTCAAAAAAACAGTCTAGGGCAGTTTTAATTATAAAATTATATACACATTTATATGGACATTTTTTTGAATGCACTTGTACATAGTTTTTTCTATTTGCATTAGTATTTTTCCTAAAAAAGAAAATCCTCATTTGCTTAGACATTATTCAATTTAAATTTAGTCAATAATGTCTACTTGTTCAAAAATTTTCACATTTGAAGATATTAATTCTTTACTACCTGTTGTCTTGTACTTTTAAATATACGGCCAAGAAATGATGTGCCAAAAAGAGCATGATTATTAAAATTGGTAACATACAATACATTTGTAATTATCATAATTGCATAAAATCTAAAAAAACTTTATAAATAAATATAATAATTTTTCTTTCTTCAAATAATTCACCTTGATTAAAAAATTTTACTTGCTTAATAACACATTTTTTTACATATAATAGAAAAGTTTAAATTTCTATGAACACTTCCTAATATTATTTTATACAATAATATGATGACTTTTTGAATTCATCGTTTCATCGAAATTATAATATTGTAGCGAATTAATGAGTCAGTGTCAATCATAATGAATGTTTTTAAAAAAAAATTAAAAAAAACAATAAACCAATTAATATTATCTAATCGAATATTAATTATTTGGAAAATTTTTAACAAATACAATCATAAAGCTTAGTTAGAAATTTTTTAACTTTAGAAAAATTATCTATGATTAATTAGCGAAATAGTTGATAAGATAGATTTTTCAGGAAAGAGTGTCACTACACATATACGTGTATATATTATAGACCAGATATTATATATCTTGAAAATAAATATTGCTTATACCGAAGTGTAAAGGTGGAATCATATTCCACCTTTTCACTTTCCATATTTAAAAGGGTATCAACCAAAAACTACTGTATAGTAGTACAATCGAATTTTAACACAAGCAAGCCTTGCTATGTCAGCTGTCAAAATACATATGATTATGCAGATTAAGTGTGAAGTTTGTTGTGAAAAAATATAATTAAGTTCTCTGTTGGGAAAAAACGAAATTACTTTCCGAACAACCCAATATAAACTTTACCCACAAATATTTTTTTTTTTTTGTAATCTACAAGAATGTAAAACATTATTTAGTTATACAATAAAATGAGCAATTTAAACGAAAAATTTTAGAAAACTTCCGAAAGAAATTGAATTTTCAATGCCATTTTTAAGCACATCCTAAAATATTTTTTAAAAAAATTTACACACTACGATTTAACACCAGAGCTCGTAAATAAATTATGCTCATAAATAAATTGTTTTTTTTTTTGTATTATGGATTTGGGTACTCCTTATTTATATGTAAAGGTTTCCTATAAAAATACCTATAGATGTGCGTTCATACATTATTACTCTGTATTAAAAATTCATTTTCTCAAAAACTGAACAAAAAAAAAGTGGGCATATTGCACCACCATTTTGGAGCAACATGGACAGTAAAATTTCATATATGTATATAAGGGCCCAATTAGACAACAGTTATATCAAGTTTCAGAGAAAAATAACTAAACCTAACCTTTAAAAGGACCAGTACCAAAAAATCTTGAATGTGTTCCAGCGAAGTTTTTAAGAGACCGGGATTGTGTCTTGAGAACATCATCGGAACATCATCGGTAGTCAATATAAATTAGTAAAAATTAGATTTGTAGTAGTAACCGGGGACTAAATTCTACTTAAGCTTAGTTAAAAATTTCAACAATCTATTTCCATTTGCTGGTGTAGAAATATACTCGGTTTTCTATTTTGATAAACGACGACTGGTTCTGAAACATAAATCAGCAAAAATGTTGGGGAAGAAACATAAAAATTATTTACAATACCCTATTTGTCTTTAATCAAAATAGAAAGACAATTTGAGATGGGCACGTAAAAGGCAACGCAAATAAGTGCCCATAATCATAATTAATCATATTCGTACATTGTAAATCTACTGCAGCAATTATATCAAAATATCGTTTTAATATTGTTTCAGCAATTTGAAGAAAAAAAAACTTAGATTATGCTGTATTTCTTGGAGGATTACTTGGTACTGATTTGTTTGTTTGTAAGGCCATTTGGCGACTTCATAGTACGTGTGGGAAGTTATCTGAGAGAGACTGGTCTGTGGTTAGTATTGAAGTATAGAATATTGAGAATTTTGTTATATTTTGTGGAGCAGATTAGTATGTTGTAGAAGTTTAAATAGGGGACTAGGAGAATGGAGTTGTTGGGTCCAGGAGCTCCATAATAGGAGGAATCCTGCTCGCGAAGTAATTCTTGGTTATGTGACATTCATGTAGAATATGGATAATAGTGAAATGGGTGCCACAGGATTGGCATAAGGGACAATTGGTGTTGCCAAAAAGGAAGTTATAAGTAAGAGCAGCAGTATGTCCAATCCGGATTTTAAGGAGCTTCCGTGCCAGGAATTTCGGTATGGATGTTGAATAAACTGACTTATTGGTGATTATCCAATGAGCCGACAAAAATGTGTCGCTATTGGTCCAGTCATCGTGTCTGCGGATGGCTAATGGTGTTAGTTGCCATTTTGTTAGTAGGCGAGGCAGATTGGGAATGACTGTGATCACTGGTCGACGGAGTGTTTCTCCAGCCAACTTTTCACCACTTTCATTGCCCAAAATTCTTACATGTCCCGGCACCCATTGCAAGTCGACACTCCAATTGCTAAGTTGGCTATGACGAATTCCGCTAAATACTGGGTCACTCGATGGGCCACAAATAGCTTTAAGAGCGGCAAGGCTGTCGCTAAAAATAATAACGGTCTGTTGGCTGGGAATATTGGTCGCAATTTCAATTGCTGGTTTGATGGCCCACATCTCTCCGTAATATGGAGCTGCTCTATAAGGGATGATTCCACAACATAATGCGCGGATGCTGCAGCCAAAAAGTTCGACGACCGAAAAAGATGTAGTATCAGCGGCATCCGTGAACAACAGTCGATGGGTGATTTTTCAATCCGTCTTGGCAGTGATTTTAGACTATATAAATCGGCACACGCAAAATTAATAGGAAATTAGAAGTATAGATCAAGGTTAAGAAGCTATACTCGTAATACTATTACTACTACTCCGTTTCTCATTCATAAAAAACTTTTATCCAAGGCCGCCAAATAGCGTTTTATTGTGCTTTTGACTTCTGATTATTTCTTGTATGTGGTGAAAGCTTATCGTTCGATACGTAAACATGTGTTCGTTCATATGCTACGACGTGATTCGTATATGCCAAAAGCTCTATTCAGTTGGTCATCAGACGTCGTTAATAATATACGATTTTCTGCTTGACGTACGTGTTCTAATTTGATGATGGCCTTTTAATATTGTACAATAAAACGTGTAGTTATATTACAATAGTAAAAATATTGTTTTTGTGATAATTTAATATATTTAAAAAAGTAACATTGTTAAAAAAAAAAAAAAAATTAATGTTTAATTGAATAGTATTACTAAAAAAATTACCACGAAGTGGGAAAAGTTTATTGTTGACAACTAAAACTTGTTAATTTATTTTTGTGGTGAGTTAAAAAGAATCTTCAGAGCTGTTTTCACCAAACTATCCCAAAACACATAAATGATTCAATTTGAAAATTATATAATAACAATAGTGATACCTGTTTACTTTTCTCGGAATATACATATTTGCACAAATATGAGTAATATGCTTATTGAAAGATTTTTTTCTTCTTTGATTAATCATTGCGCTCGGGTATGGTGATTGCCGGTATATTTTTGACTAGCTCATAAATTTCAAATAAATACTTTTATTAAGAGTACATGTAAATAAATTTGTTTAAGTAATTTTGTATATATATATTTATATTAAGTTACAGAAAAAAATATTTTTGTAAAATACTGACTTTTCTATGTAGTTAAAAAATAAAACCTACCCCCTTCCCCCCATTAATATCGCTAAATTTTTCAGATTTTTGTATATAAATTATTTTTCCGCATTACTGCGTTACGATTCATTTCAATAAAATCTAATGATTATTTAAAATTTTTTTTTTTAAATTTTAATTGAAGGTACATATGAGTACAGTTAACACTACATACGACGAGTAACATATTTATTGAATTCATTTTATACTGTACACTTTCAAAAACCAGGTATTTGACATCATTAATACGAGTATTCAGATACTTTTACATATTTTGTGAATTTATTTCAGTGGGTTCAATCATCAATTAGTTATTATTTTTCACTAATATTATTTATCATTCATAATAATTATTATAGAAAGGTTAGGAGAGGATATTCTATTGTTTGAAAAGTATTTATTTTCTTGATACTCTGTTCCTTTTCTTGCAAATTAGTGAGAAAATTATCGCTCAAAATAAAATTAATAAATATTTCTTAAAGATACTTGCTTGTAAGTGTACAAAATAATAATTAACAATAAAATTTACCTTAATATCCATTTCATGTAGTATTGATCCAATTTATATAAGATACTAACTTGCAATAATGAAAGATTATAATAATAATAATAATAAATATTCATAATTAAATATAGAGTATATTCGTGAATTTGCTAATGCTTTTTGATTATTATAGATTTTTTTTTTTATTTAAATAATTACCCTATAAATTGAGTATTTTCAGCAATGCAATCAATGCAGTGTATTTTCAGTAATGCAGTATTTTCAGCAATAAAAATTTGTTAAAAAGTTCATGCATTTTATTTTATTATACCTATTAGCATATATGAAAAAAAAAATTATGGTTCGCTTTATTTATTCTGTAATTTTTCTGAATATAATATGGCACAACTGAACGAAAAAGTATTTAAGTAAATAATAAAATACAAAACTAAAGATAATAGATAAAAGTGTTATTTACTTTCAAGTTAATTTAAAACAATTGCTAAAAATAAATGTAATTTTTGGAATTATTTTACTTTATAATAAGTAAAATAATTCCAAGCAAAATAATTATTATCAACAATTGATAAAAGTATTTTAATTTTTATCATATTTCTACATACAATATATTAGAAATGTTTTATGTTTATTATCATAAAATTTCGAAAAAGAAATATTAAATAATTATTGAAAATTTTCAAATTTGATATTGAAATATAATTGCTAATAATAATGGTTGATCCATTTTGTGGTTCGAAAACTACAGGCTTCTAAAGTAACGTTTATTTAGGTTAATATTTGCCATGTTATGAACAACGTGTTAAAATTTTAAAGACATTTTCTATAAAAGCCACGTCTTCAGTGATAAAATTGGAGCTAATTTTCGATGACTTTTTGCACATTTCCAACTGTAATTCGGTTATTACTGGACCGATGTTGATTTCTCAATACTTTAAAATTTGAGGAATGTTTGTGCAAACTTGATTTTTCGTATAGCGTCATAATGTTGGGTTGGCACCTAAGTGATTGCGGATTTTAAATAAGAAAAAGAATTCTTTTTGAACAGACCTCGTATAACTTTATTCAATTAGGTATTGTCCGTTTTTGTCGTTGACCCTTTTCCATCTTTCAGGCAGTGTTATAATTCCGTGTTCAAATTTTACCATTTAAGGAGTTCTGCATGGAACGAAATAAATGGTAATCTGAAGGCGCTAGGTCAGGGTTATATGGTGGATGTGACAACACATCCCAACCTAATTCCAATAATTTTTGCCGGGTGATCAAAGATGTGTGCGGCTTTGCATTGTCATGGTGGAAAACAACACCCTTACGATTTGCCAATTCTGGCCGCTTTTCTTGAACTGCATTGCTCAGTTTGACGAGTTGTTGAACGTACACGGTGGAATTAATCGTTTGAATTCTTGGTAAAAGTTCAAAGTGCAGAATTCCTTTACAATCCCACCAAACTGACAGCATAATCTTCTTTTGGTGCATCTCAGCTTTTGATGTCGTCTGAGGTGGTTCATTTCCCATCACCCACGATTGTTTCCGATTAACGTTGTTGTAAACTATCCAATTTTCGTCGCCAGTTATCAGTCGTTTCAGAAATGGATCCATGTCGTTGCGTTTCAGAAGCGAATCGCAGATGCTAATGCGTTGCATCAAATGAATTTCCTTAAGCTGATGAGGAATCCATAAATCGAGTTTCTTAACATAGCCAAGCTGTTTTTATTTTTTTCAATGCATGTATGCGATACATTGAGCTTCTCTGCAATCTCACGTGTTGTGCTATGACGATCTGAATCGGAGTTCTGCATGGAACGAAATAAATGGTAATCTGAAGGCGCTAGGTCAGGGTTATATGGTGGATGTAACAACACATCCCAACCTAATTCCAATAATTTTTGGCGGGTGACCAAAGATGTGTGCGGCTTTGCCTTGTCATGCTGGAAAACAACACCCTTACGATTTGCCAATTCTGGCTGCTTTTCTTGAACTGCATTGCTCAGTTTGACGAGTTGTTGGACGTACACGGTGGAATTAATCGTTTGGTTTCTTGGTAAAAGTTCAAACTGCAGAATTCCTTTACAATCCCACAAAACTGGCAGCATTATTTTCTTTTGGTGCATCTGGACTTTTGATGTCGTCGGAGGTGGTTCATCTCGCATCACCCACGATTGTTTCCGATTAACGTTGTTGTAAACACTATCTAATTTTCGTCGCCAGTTATCAGTCGTTTCAGAAATGGATCCGTGTCGTTGCGTTTCAGAAGCGAATCGCAGATGCTAATGCGTTGCGTCAAATGAATTTCCTTAAGCTGATGAGGAATCCATAAATCGAGTTTCTTAACATAGGCAAGCTGTTTTTATTTTTTTCAATGCATGTATGCGATACATTGAGCTTCTCTGCAATCTCACGTGTTGTGCAATGACTATCTGAATCGATAATGGCCTTGAAATGGGTCTCATCAACTTCAACTGGACCCGATCGGTGCGCACTTTTTAGTGAAAAATCACCAGAACGAAATTTAGCAAACCAATTTTGAAACTGCCTTTCTTTCAAGGCTTCATTCCCATATACGGAACATAACTTCTTGTGTACCTGCGATGCGTTTTTGCCTTTTCCTTCCATTTTTAAATTTGAAGGATAACAAAACTAAATAACTAAACGATACAACTTTCTACTAAATTAAAGGCGGAAGTTCAATCAACAAGAAAACAATATATGTTAGGTGCTTTGAACACGTTGACATAACAAAAGAATGTGCTAATACCATCTATTGACCAGATCCGCAATCACTTAGTTGCCAACCCAATAAAAAAAACTCCAACGGCGTCAAATCGAGTGATCTTTGGAGCCAATTGCATTACCGAATCTTAAAATAACTCATGCTGGGAACTTTGCATATAATAAAACTAAAATTTGTCGTATTGTGTGGCTTGTGGGGACGTCTTGTTAATACCACATATGGGTCAGATGAAAATCTTCAAGTTCATGCCACAACAAATTGTTACTATATGGCCATAACGAACAGAATTGACGGTAACATTCTTTCCTTCTACATTTTCCAATAAATACGTCACTTTTCACGTATACCATACTCACTTGAAGGTTTTTTTTTATTGACGTATCCACGAAGCGAAAAATAAGCCTCATTGTTGGAGGCAATTTTAATTTTGTTCTTAAATTTTTGTCTTGGCTACGGGCAGAATCAATACGTTTTTAGATAATTTTTACAAGTCATATTTACAAAAAAATACTTTCAGGGGTTACTTCATATAATATTTCAAAAGGTATTTTCTCGTATCATCCCTATTAGAAATATTTCCTATCGCAATTATTATTTGAATAATTCTAATAATTTATATAATCTCATAAACAACTTTAAATATTTTTTGTTGTTGTTGATTATAATGAAATAATATAATTATCAATTCGTTTTATATTAATTATAGTACATTGGAAATTGATTGTTATTTATTATTGCGTCACAAACTAATGATAATAAATGCTTGTAAATATCAATAATGTTAATACGATAGTATGTGTGCAAGATAGAAAAATTATTTTCATTAAAGCTGACTTGTAATATAGTAAGTAGTGCGTCATCGACCAACGTAAAGAAATTTATCCATGTATTAATCGATTATGGTTGTTTTTACTATAAATATTTTAACACTTCAACAGTATTGATACATTTTTTATTATATGTTTACTTAAGTTAATGCATGTACTGTAAAGAAGAATTATTTTATTGATTAGATAAGATTTACTATTTGTAAATGATAAATATCGAAAATTCACCTGTTTGGTCTTCCTATTTTTTTTTTAAATGTATATCTATTGTCGACATTGTAGTTGATAACCTTAGGACCTATTCTATAGGTCGATATGAATTTTAATAGCATATTGTTAATATGTGTATCCGTTTATGTAGATTCTGATATTCAGCGTTGGAGTAGTTGACGACGGTATAATTTTATCTTTTAACATACGTGTATGTATTTGTATAATATCAGAACAATACTCTATAACCCACGTCACAATTTTTAATAACTCAATCCTTAATATTTCCTCAAAACCAAAAAAATTTTTTTAAAAAAATTTAATAATAGGTATATTCAAGAAATTTGTTGACCAATTAGTTCAAAGTGAAAATATAAGAAAAATAATCTTTCCAAAATACGAGTAAATAAAAAATTTTAATACACTTCAACTCCAATAATGGGTTTTCTCTTGAAAAATGATAAATGTTTCAAACACTGTACTTACACTCCTAGTATTATTTGACAAAAAAAGTATTGTGATATGTGTAATTTCATAAAAAAACAGTAATGGTTAAAGATATAGCGTTAAAATCTAATATTTAGCGTATAACAACTAATATTACAGTAGCAATTGAAATGGAAAATACTAAAAATATATTTTATATTCAAAATATATTCAACAGGTACTTAGCCTCACCGCCCGATGGAACTGCTGTCACAAAAGAAATTCAGTCGATTCCCTTCATTAGTTTTGTTTTGAGAGCCTTTGAAAGCGAGCGTGTCGGTCGATTGCACAAAAATGGAAATAGAACAATATCGTTCGGTGATTAGATTCTTATTTTTGGAAGGGAAAACGCGCAGCGAAATCAAAGATCGCTTGGATGCTGTGAATGGTGACTCTTCTCCTTCGATGGCGACCGTCAAGAATTGGTTCAACGAGTTTGTTCGTGGCCGCACGTCGGTTTTTGATGAGCCACGCCCAGGTGCCCCGAAAACGGCTGCTACGGAGGAAAACGTTAAAAAAGTCCACGATCTCGTGTTGGCAGACCGTCGATTGAAGGTTCACGAGATAGCTGAGACTGTGGGCATCGCAGTAGGAACGGTGCATCATATTCTACACGAAGAACTGGGCATGAGAAAGCTGTCGGCGCGATGGGTGCCGCGTTTGCTCACACCGGAAAACAAGCGCAACCGTGAGACCACATCGGCGACGTGTTTGGCGCTGTTTCTGCGCAATCCAGCGGAGTTCTTGCGTCGTTTCGTGGCCGTCGACGAAACATGGATTCACTGGTACACACCAGAGACCAAGGAACAGTCGAAACAGTGGACTTCACCCGGCGAACGTGCTCCGAAGAAGGCGAAGACTGTTCGATCGGCCGGAAAGGTGATGGCCACCGTTTTCTGGGATTCACAAGGTGTGATCCACATCGATTACCTCGAGAAGGGTAAAACAATCACGGGGCGCTACTATGCTGACTTATTGGGCCGATTTGACGTTGAATTGAAGAAAAAGCGGCCCCGCTTTGCGAAGAAAAAAGTGCTATTCCACCACGACAACGCGCCGGCTCACACCTCCGCCGTCGCCATGGCCAAATTGGTCGAATTGCGCTACGAATTGCTGCCCCATCCACCGTACTTTCCAGATTTGGCCCCCTGTGACTACTTTTTGTTTCCAAACCTGAAAAAATCACTCGCCGGGAATAGATTTGGGTCGAATGAGGAGGTCATCGTCGCCACGATGGCCTATTTTGCTTCCCTCGAAAAAATGTATTTTTTGGACGGGTTAAAAAAGTTAGAGAATCGCTGGGCCAAGTGTATCGAGCTTGAAGGAGATTATGTGGAAAAATAAATTGCTACCTTTCCAAAATTTTCATTTTTCTTTTGTAAGCTAAGTACTTGTTGAATGACCCTCGTATATTCCAATAACTATAATTTTGCTTACTTATCAAAGAAATGCTAGTAATTACAGTATGGTATGCTTAGGAAACTGGTAATAGAGTACTTATGTCTTATAATTGTATATTGAAAAAGGATCTCTTATAATTATTCAGTTATTTTAGTTTGTATAACAATTTATATAATTATTAAAAGCGAATATCTGCTAGAAAAAAATGCCTCTGCCTCAGTTGTCTTATCGAAAATTTTAGTATGTAAAATTTTTATTATAAATGCGATAATATCGGGTTGTTTGGAAAGTAACTTTGGATTTTCCCAACAGAGGACTTAATTGTATTTTTTCACAACCAACTTCACACTTAAACCGTATAATCATATGTATTTTGACAGCTAACATAGCAATTCGATTGATTCTGCAAAGTAGTTTTTGGTTGATACTCTTTTAAATATGGAAAGTGAAAATTAGCATTTTCGGCATATTTTACTTTATTACTATAGAAAAGATAAAAATGCTGTTCAAGCAAGAAAAAAATTATCCGATGTATATGGAGAAAATATGTTAAATGAGCGCCAGTGCCAAAACTGGTTTGCAAAATTTCGATCCGCCAATTTTGATCTCGAACATGCACCACATTCTGGAAGGACAGTTGAAGCTGATGAGCACACAATAAAGGCATTAATTGATATAAACCGGCGAATAACAACTCGTGAGATCGCTGAGAGATTTAATTTATTAAATTCGACCGTTCATGATCATTTGAAACGGCTAGATTTAATCTCATAGCTCGTCATATGAGTTCCTCATCTTCTTACGAAACAAAATGGTGCCGTCGCATTGACGTTAGTGAAAACGTCAAAAAAGGTTTTGCTATCTGTTTGGTGGGATTTTAAACGAATAGTTTATTTTGAGCTTCTACCGAGCAGCACAACGATCAATTCTGAAGTGTACTGTCATCAGTTGGACAAATTGGCCAGAATTGGTCAATAGGAAAGGTATAGTGTTCCAACAGGATAATGCGAAACCACATACAAGTTTGACCACTCGGCAAAAGCTTTTAGAGCTTGGATGGAATATACTGCCACACCCACCATACTCTCCAGACCTATCACCTTCCAATTATTATTTGTTCCGGTCTCTACAAAATTTTTTAGACGGTAAAACGTTCAATTCAAATGAGTTGGTCAAAAATCACTTGGATCAGTTTTTTGCCAGCAAAAAACAAAAATATTATGAGCGTGGAATCATGCTACTACCAGAAAGATGGCAAAGGGTATTGGATCAGACTGGACAATAATTAATTGAATAAAATATTAATTCACTATAAGAAAATCGTCTTTCATTTTTATTAAAAAAACGAAATTACTTTCTTGACAACCCAATATATTCAATACATTATAAAGATAAGTGGAAGGAATTACTAGCTCCGATATCAAAATTCAGGCGACTTATTCCTTTTTCCTAATTAAGAAATGCTCTTGTTTCTGTCATATTAAAATATGTTAAAGTATCTGATGAAGTCTTTCAATTTTTACTCAAACAGAAGAAATCGTAACAAAAATTATGGATCACAACTTCCTATCTTCTTCACTGAATTTTATAAAGTCAACTCGGGGAAATATGTTAAACTTGGCGAAAAATAATGAACTGCTGATTATGCTAAATTAACAAATTCGAAATATTGACCAAATATAGAATTGTCTGAAAACAAATAAAAAGTATCGCATTAAATATGTATTCTGAATAGTAGTTTTACTTCTTTAATCTTTTATTCATGTAAAATCTGTTTAAACTGTATATATTGTAAAATTATCGAAATAAAATCTAAATACATAGATGCAATTTTATTTTTTTTATGTTATAAGTATTTATATTTTACCAAAACATATTGATATCAGTTTAATTATATGATATTTGTGATATACAATCTCTGGCCTAAATTATGATTTTGTTTCTCTTAATTGTTGGCGAGAATTAAATTAATGTTAACATGGACTGGTGTTCGAAAACAATTTATTTTATTGGCATACTCATGATTTAAAAAAAAAGTCAATTCCCCTTTGGCTGTTAATAGTGATTCAATTGGTCCGGGGCATACTGCTTTAGAAGTACCTTGAATTTTTGGCATTAACATGCTAAATGTTAATACTCGTAAGTGTCTCAAGTGAACGAGTTTTGATTTGAATTGGCCGCCAAGATCTAGGGATTTGACACGATTGGACTTTTTTGTTTGGGACTATTTGAAAGGAAAAGTATATGTTAATTATGCGTGAACAAGTGAAAACATAAAGAACAAAATTCGATAAGAAATAAAGTCCGTTTTTGAGTAGTGTTCTAAAAAAAAATTTAAAACAAGAAAATTTGAGTAATGCTCATCACTTATTTTTATTGGCAATAGAGAAATGTTGAACAGATTGCAAAAGTTGCAAAATAAAGTGATGCGAATAGTTTTAAAAGTAAATAAAGATTAATTCAGATTGGTAAATGCTAAAATTCTTTAAATTGGTAAAGTATTAAACAAAGGAAATTTAGTAAAATTGAAGAAAAAAAATTGTTAATTATGTTTAAGATAAATTTCATTTTATATAAGTTTTGTAATTCATTTATTTATTGATTTGTCGAATTATGTGAATATCTGATTTATAAATTTATTTTATTGTATTAATATTTGCTGAACTAAAATTTCGAAATAAAAATTTCCAATGTTTACTTAACGACATGTGTGTTTTTTTCAGTTTAAAAAAAAAACAACAGATGTCCCACACCCTATACAATCACTCTTTGCCGAAAACCATCTCTTTCCATATCCTTTTATGGCAGCATTATTCTACCAGAAAATAATGTACGTTATCTAGGACTCTTTATCGACAAACGTTTCACATGGAACCCACATTAACGGACGATCAAATATGCAGTTGTTGGCATTCTTAGACGCAAAATCGATGCTAATGATTTGACAGGAAATTACTTTTTTACAATACATTACTGTAGCCAATCTGTACGTATGCACTTGAACTTTGAACTCCGACAAAGCGTGCCAATTGCTTTTGAATCCAATTACGAAATTATAGAATCCTACGTAACATCGGCAATGCCCCATATTATGAGCGTAACCGTATTATCAACCGTGACTTAAATGTTCCTTTTGTACGTGAACTGTGCATAAACCGTCATAAAACATTTAATTCCCGTCAAAAGTCGTGTGCACACAATACTATTTTTACTGCTTGTTTTCTTGCTAGATTCGGTGCTAACAGTTCGGCTGAAAAGTTTATAACGTAACACAGTAGAAATATTTTTTTTTATGCAAAATTCATTTTTATTATTCAACATAGTTGCCTTCGAGGGCGATACAGCGATTATAGCGATCTTCCAACTTTTCGATACCATTTTTATAGTACTCTTTCGGTTTTGCCTCAAAAAGGCCTCAGTTTCGGCAATCACTTTATCATCGGTCTTAAATTTCTTGCCAGCGAGCATTATCTTGAGGTCTGGAAACAGGAAAAAGTCGCTGGGGGCCAGATCTGGAGAATACGGTGGATGGGGAAGCAATTCGTAGCCCAATTCATTGAGTTTGACCATCGTTTTCATCGACTTGTGACACGGTGCATTGTCTTGGTGAAACAACACTTTTTTTGTTTCTTAGCGATTTCTTTCTTCAAACGATCCAATAACGCTATATAATAGTCGCTGTTGATCGTCTGTCCCTTCTGGAGATAGTCAATGAATATTATACCATGCGCATCCCAAAATACAGACGCCATCACCTTGCCAGTCGACTATTGCGTCTTTCCACGCTTTGGATTCGGTTCGTCGCTCGCTCTCCACTCTGCCGACTGGCGATGGAAGTCTGGAGTGTAGTGACGGAGCCATGTTTCATCCATTGTCACATATCGACGCAAAAATTCGGGTTTATTGCGCTTGAACAGCTCCAAACACTGCTCAGAATCATCAACACGTTGTTGTTTTTGGTCCACAGTGGGCTCACGCGGCACCCACTTTGCACACAGCTTTCGCATGCCCAAATATTCATGCACGATATGTCCAACACGCTCTTTCGATATCTTCAGAGTGTCAGCTATCTCGCTCAACTTCACTTTACGGTCATTTAAAATTATTTTGTGGATTTTTTTGATGTTTTCTGCCGTAACCACCTCTTTTGGGCGTCCACTGCGTTCTGCATCAACTGTGCTCGTACGACCAGTTCGAAATTGACGAAACCAATATTCCACAGTTGAAATAGCTGGAGCAGAGTCCGGATAACGTTTGTCAAACCATGCTTTGGTTTCCACTGGTTTTTTTTTTATCAAAAAGCAATGCTTTATCAATACACGAAATTCGTCTTTATCCATTTTTTTTTCAATAACAAAAGTTGCTCCACTCAAAATGCTATATCTTACGAACCAATCGACCGATTACTGTCAAATTTTGACAGGAATCATTTGAAGCATGGTGCTTTGTGATAATTAAGAGGCGCCATCTAGACGTCAACGTAATTAACTTTTCAGCCGAACTGTTAGATTTCACTAGTTTTCAAGCTGGATACGGTGCTAGATTTTGTCATATTTTTTATGCGTGTTGGCTTCAAACGATGCTTTTTTTAAAGTTAGATTTCTTGCACTGGTATTGATGAACAAATAACACCTCCATATATGTTATGTGTCATTTGCTCATGTCGCTCACATGACAAGATATGGTATATGTTTTCTCATTAGTTCTAATTAAAACTAGTATCAAAACTAATAGGAAAAATAGCACCGATTCTATTTCTCAAATCTAGTTTTGAAAACTAGTAGCGAAGCAAGAACTAATATAATTTCTAGCATTGCAGCCAACATGGCAGTAAGCAAGAAAAGAAGCAGGAAAAATAGCGTCATATAGAGCGGGCCTAAGACACTATTATAACCCTCTTGGTAAAGAACTATACTCAACTACTCTCTCAATGAATACCCAATGATGTCTTAAAAGTTAATGGCGTCGTGATCTTTTAACATCCTTATATAATTATGACAGGGAGACAAAATTATCGATGATAATCTGCTTATTACAATTTATATAAATACAATATTTTATTAGTATAATAATTTATAAACTTACACTAAAAACTTGATATTTATTTCTAGCCATACGTTCTGAATCTTTTTTTTATGGTGCATTTATTTACGAATATATTATGCTATGAGTATCTTAAAAGTTGGATACATATTAACATATGATAAAACGAACAAAGTTTGAAAATAATTGCACATTGAATTTCACTTTAAAAGCGAATAACACAAGTAAAATTGAGTTTATTTTGCTCATAGTTCCTACTTTATAGTATGTATGAGTTCTTTAAAAATCGATTTTATATAAAATTTGTGTCCTATATTTTGATGAAATATTCTCTAGTAAAAGTCGAGTCTGGAAATCAATAATATATGGTATTTATGGAAAAAAAAAATGATTTGTTTTAATGTATTATCAAGGTTCAGGTGTATATAGGTAATTATAATTAACGAAATGCAAAAGATGATAACCTTGACTGATAGTCATGATTGTTTCAAGCAATCAGTCAAAAATCCTATTACATTATTGGGGATTATGAAAAATTAATGTTAAAATTTCTATAATATTTGGACTAAAGACTCGGGACTAAGGACGATATTTTGCTATTATGCGCTTATAATTTTCTTTAAGATGAAAAACGATATTATTTTTGAAAAGTTCTTCTATGGTTGTAATTACTATAAGAGTTTCTAGTTTTTTTCGATTATTACAATATAATAGGCGCTCGTATTTATGCACCTGACTCATTTGGTATATAGTATACCAAATGAGTCAGGTGCATAAATACGAGTGCCTATTATATTATATATGACTCAATATTAGTATATAGTATAATATATACTCATATTTGTTATAAAATCAATATTTTAATAATTTTACTTTCTATAACTTTTGACTTTTATATCCTTATTCGCGTTTAAGAAGCTAATTGTTAGTTTGGGAAGTTGTTTTCATTAACTAATTTTTTATATATTTGAAAAAAAAAACAAACAAAATAAGACAATATCCAAACTTGATTTCGGAATGTAATTTCGAAAAAAGATATTTTTATATTAAAAGCATTTCTATTACATGTTCGACATAAATTGGATCACAAGCAGTTCATTTTGAATTTTTATAAAATATTGAATAAAAAAAATTATAACCAACATAAGCATTATAATAATAATTATTATTTTGATTTGTATTTTGTATCAATAAAAAAAAGTATTTATTACTAATAAGCATAGTCCATCTATATTTTTAACATTCTCTTTTGTTAAATATTAGCTCCCCAATGATTCCTAATCTACCAAATATATATTCTTTTTCGTAAGTGGTTTTACGTACAATATTTCTACTGTAGTTATGTGTATTGGGTTGTTCGGAAAGTAATTTCGTTTCATTACGAAATTACTTTCCGAACAAGCCAATAGTTTATTTATTGGCCTTTTTCCTTTAAGTGAATCATTCAGTTTATCCAACTGATGACAGTGCACTTCAGAATTGATCGTTGCGTTGCTCGGTAGAAGCTCAAAATAAACGATTTCTTTGAAATCCCACCAAACAGATGTTTTGTTTGGTGGGATTTCAAAGAACCTTTTTTTTTGATGAATATTGGTTTTCGAAGTGCTTTGAGCCGGTTCATCTTTTCTACTCCGGGATCTTTTGCACTTAACATTGTTATAGATAACCCATTTCTCGTTCTCTGTGATGACACGCTTCCAAAATGGATCATTTTCTTGGCGTTTGAGAAGCAAATCAGAAACGTCAATGCGACGGCACAAATTTTTTTCCGTAAGAAGATGAGGAACCCATATGTCGAGCTTAGTGATTAAATCTAGCCGTTTCAAATGATCATGAACGGTCGAATTTAAGTGTGAAGTTGCTTGTGAAAAAATACAATTAAGTCCTCTGTTGGGAAACAATGAAATTGCTTTCCGGACAACCCAATATTTCTATTTGTGCTTGATTTTCGAAAAATAGTGATATGATTTCTTTAAAAAAAAAACACACTAATTGTTAAGGAAATTGAAATGTTTTTTATTTAATGTGAAGTACAATCGATACAATTAAGTTCTGAATAAAACGTCATTCAAATGGCCTCCACGACTTCTTTTGCAGGAACGAATTCGATGAACCCTATTTTCGGGCACTTTTTCCACCAAATCAAATCGTATGTCATGAATAGCACGTTCAATATTGACTTCTAAAGCTTGAAGAGAGTCTGGTTTATTGCTAAAGACCAATGACTTCAAATAACTTCACAAGAAATAGTCGAATGGTGTTAAATCACAACTTCTTGTGTGCCATTCAATGTCACAATTTCTTGAAATAATCGAATCTCCAAACTTTTCTCGCAATAATTCGGTTGTTGCACGTGCTGTGTGGCACGTAGCCCCGTCTTGTTGGAACTAGATGTTGTCAAAATCAACTTCATCCAATTTCGGCTATAAAAAGTTGGTTATCATCGATCTATACCGCTCTCCATTGACAGTAACGGTGTTACCAAAAACCTCATTTCGAAAGATGATTCCACCAGACCAAAAACCACACCAAACTGTCAATACACGTATAGCTGAATGTAATGGGTGTTCATGAATAATTTATGGAAATCTCATCAAAAAGAAAGCATAACCTTTTTTTGATGAATATTGGCTTTGAAAGTGCTTTGATCCGGTTCATCTTTTCTACTCCGCGATCTTTTGTGCTTAGCATTGTTGTAGACAACCCATTTCTCGTCCCCAGTGATGATACGCTTAAAAAAAATGGATCATTTTCTTGGCGTTTGAGAAGCAAATCACAGTGCGATTTTCTTCGCACCAGAATCGACAGTTTTGTTTATTTACCGCACCACTCAGATGAAAGTCAGCCTCATCGGAGAAGATGATTTTCTTAAAAAAATTCGTTATCGTTTTCAAGTTTACTTGATAATAAAATTAAATAATTTGTAAACGTTGTTTTTGCGTATAACTCTCCATCATAAAATTGCAAACATTACTAAATACAATAAAAAAAAGACAGATCATGACATATTACAAATGGCGGAAACGTCACTTAGAAATCATATCACTCTTATTGGAAAACCCTATATATACTCATAGGTGTATTTTAATAAAATAATTTTCTACTTCGAATTACATATATTTTTTTTTGTATCAAAAATAAATGTAAAATTTATTAGAAATCAGAACCAAGCAGTATTATACATACAAGGTGTGGCAGAAAATTATCTCAGTACTGAGAGTAATCTGGTAGCACTGCGTACTTCCCATATCTTAGTCCCTTCTAAACATGCAGTACAAGATACAACCTCGATCGGTAATTACGCGGCCCTATAGAGCATGATGAGTGATACTGTATTTTTGTGTACGAGAAATTTCTTATTTAACTTACTATAAAATAAAAATCGATTGACTTTTAAAATAATCAAATGAGTTCAATGGCATACAAAATGTGAATGTTTTTTAGTTATTTAACGTAATACTGTTAAGTTTTGTTGTTTTTTAATGTGAAATTGTGAGAACAAACAGCTTTTAGCCAATTAATTATGAAAGAGGTACTCGTATTTTCAAAATCTTTATTAACATTTGTTCTGAAAAGTTAAAATTCTTAGCGACACGATAACTCAACCCATTTGGTGTCAAAGTAAATGGAATTCCAAATATGTTACTAGCTGGATTTGGACTCGGGATTAATGCGCACTATATAAAATATTACAATGATAGCATTGATCAATTTTAATATTACGGAATTTCATTAATTTTGTACTTTAAGTACTGTCAACTCTGGTAAATTCTAATTAAATGTAGTGTGAGGGATATATTTTCTCCAAAGTCCTTATTTAATTACATATTTAATAAAAAATATCGTAAACATTTTTTTATTATTGAATAGAGGTGTTTATAATTGAAACAATTATAGTATAAATATATTTATGCTCGTGTGTGAATTCCATGACAATTAACATGTGTTCTTATCTTTTTTGTTTATATTATTAGACGAAATGAGCTATAAAAATTATCATTTATGTCTTCAAATACTTTCGATGATATTAATATTATTATAAATTTTATATTCACTGTAAGCTGTATAACGAATAGGTTTTGATAAAACAATAAACTTTTATCAATTATCATTAATTCTGCGACAAATTTATTTGAAATCTAAAGAAATATTATTGCTTGGGATAACAAATAGTTTTCCAATATTATTATTTACAATACTAAGTAAATCCGTTTTTAATTAAAGATGATCACAAATTGTTAAGTTATTAACCATTTAGATTATTTAGAGAATACTTTACCTTTTGAATTGCTGAGGCTATTATTTTGTACAGAAGCATAAGGGACTTTTCAATAGGTACACTCGGTCTGTGACAGTCTATATTACTTTGACGTTTCAAATGACAACCAGCATTTAATCATGGAGACCTACATAATTAAACAACGTGTCGAAAAAATCTACTATTTTGGCTGCATTACTTCGTCAACAAGAAAAATTATCGGATCTGGGACGAAAAGAAACCACGCACTTCCCCAGGAGTGCACCAGAAAAATGTATTGTCTTGTGTATATATGCAACATCTAAGGGAGCGCGTGGCTGGTTTGGTTGGCATACTGTATTTCGCAAAGAATGGGGACTTCGATTCAGAGCGGTGAAAGTCCTGTACAAGACTATAGGCGTTTTCCTTTGGACCTACCACGGTAGCTGTGAGTAGATGAGCAAAGGAACGCCAAATTTATAACATTAGTAGATACATAACCTCAAAATAGTCAGCAACAGTACTGAGTTTACTCACACATAAACAATAAAAACTGAGTTTATTCACACATCCAAAATACTGACAAATATATGACTCTTCAACATAACCAACGAACCCGCTAAGCCATCTATTGCCAGGTAGGAAACTAAAATCCCCTTACAGTTCAGTGGATGCGTAACTCCCAGTTTAATGGGGTCGTTTGTTCGAGGTAGAGTAGATGATGACAGCTGAAACTCTACCCCGGTAGCAAAATTGGTCCAATGGAAAACGCCTTATGTTTGTTCCGTGTGCAATGTATGCGTCGTGTGTATGGGCTTACATTATGCGCCACCAGAATGCAATGGTATGCATGTTTGCATGTATGTATATACAACCGTGTCAACCGAGGCGATGCAGGTTCTCATAGGAAAAACTCCATAGGACCAGAAGGTGCTGCGTGGAAGCATCTACTACCGTCTACGTTGTTCGGATATGAATGAAGAGATTCAGTATCTTAGTCCACGCCAGCGGCGTGTATTGGTCCTGATCAGAATGTATGAAATTTTGCAACGTCGATGGGATGAAATTGTGATTGGCAGAAGGACGCACATGTTCATTTCGGATGTGTGCTTTGCATCTGCGTATGGATTTGAATTTGGTCTATACTTACGGGACACGGTAGTATGAATGGGTTCCTGTACAGGCGTGGTCTAGCTGCAGAGGCTAGATGCTCTTGTGAGGCGGCGGATGAGAGTACCAAGCACATTCTCATTGAGTGCGGCCTGTACGGGGATTTGCATGACTTAGATGCATGTGTAATCGTGGTGAATGATGAGAGTTAGGATGTAAGTGGTGTGTTATGTATGAGAGAAAGGTATGAATGCCCGCATACCTGAGCTGGCTTAACGGTGCCTAGGGATTTACAAGATTCCTTACCGTACTCAATGAGCGGAGTACAAACCGAAGTACTTTTAAAACAAAAATTGGTACTACAGGACTCGGGGTGCCCCATGGTGTTGGAACACACTGTGCCCGACATTGGTGAAGCGCTTACGCAGCAACGTAGTGGCTGTTGTTGATACCCATATCCTGGGTACGATCTACGGATCGCTAGTGGGAGATACTAGTAATTATCTCGGACACTGTCACTGCTTTTGACAGTAGAGGTTTAGATAGTCCTCGCCACTAAGAGTTGGAGTAAGCAGCTTGTAACTGGTTACTGACTTTAACTGCCAGTAATGGTGGTGCGTTGATTGGGCGTAACTCAATCCCTATGGTCATAGGCGACTCATGTTTTTAAGTTGAAAGGCAAATAAGTCACGTTAAATAATATACAATATTATAACTGTCTGATGTGTATTTTGATCGAGCGGTATCATCGGGTCGTACTGTTATCGCGACGGTATTTGTCGATGGCAAGAGGTATCGAGCGATAATAACAGATTTTTTGCCCCAAATATCTGCTCCCAACAGGACAGAGCGAGTTGCCACACAGTAGTTGAAATAAGGTCACCTAGACGAAAGGATCGAGCAATTTAACGTCATTAAACTTTTTTCTATGGGACTACGTTAAAACATTGGTGAGTTTCAAATCCTGCAAGTGAAGTCATGGAAGCCATTTGAGGGATGTTTTTTTTTTAAATAATGATGGTATCGAATGCACTTTAATCTGCAATAAAATAAAACTATCATCTGTAACTTACATACAACTCTTTTTTTTCAACATTAAAGATTAACCGCTGTTCATGACAAACCTTTTATTGGCACACCCAATTTCAAAAAAAGTATTCTCTAAAAATTACCTCAAACTCTGTTTAAAATATATTTAAAATATATATACACGTATATATATACAATATTTAACTAAAAATATCTAGTTAAGGACATTTAATCAGATACTAATAAATTAAAAAATATAATTTATTTAGTAAAATATTCATATAATATCTAGCCTATTAAAAAGAAAAATGTTATTTGCAACGAGCCTATTAGAAAAAATTCCTTATGAAGACCATACGTTTTTCCGATGGTTAAGTCATTTTATTATGACCGAGAAGCTTTGAAAAAAGAAAAAAAATGGAAGATTTGTTGAAAAAACCAAAAGATTCCTGTGGTTCTCCAGCCCCTCTATTTATCTGCTATAAGTCCGTGCGAATTGTTTGTTCTCCAACATCAAAAACCATGTTGAACCTCATCTTAGTGCTGTCGATCAACGCTGTTATAAAGAGTGAAAACAACATCTCCTCCGATGTATAGCCGTCGAAGAGAACTACGAGGGTCGTTCAATAAGTCCTTAGAAAAAAATGGAAAAAACTGGTTGAAAAAAAAAATAATTTTATTTTTCAACATAATCTCCTTTTAGCTCTATAACTTTTCCAACCGTTTTTCCAAAATTTTTATCCCGTCCAAAAAATAGGATTTCGAAAGTTCTGCAAAATACTCATCCGTTTGAGCAATGACGTCCTCGTTGGAAGTGAACCGTCGTCCGCCAAGCCATTTCTTCAGATTGGGGAAAAGAAAATAGTCACTCGGGGCCAAATCTGGTTTGCGGGATGCTGCAACAATTCCATTCTATAAGCGGGATGCTGCAACAATTCCATTCTCAATTCCACAATTTTGGCCATGGATACAGCGCAGGTGTGCACACGCGCATTGTCCTGATGCAAGAGAATTTTTTTCTTCTTCAGATGGGAGCGTTTCTCTTTGATTTCCTCGCTCAATCGTTGCAATAACGACGCGTAATACGCTCCTGTTATTGTTTTTCCTTTTTCCAAGTAGTCGATAAAAATGATGCCCTGCGAATCCCAAAAGACCGTGGCCATCACCTTGCCGGCCGATGGCACAGTTTTTGCCTTCTTCGGAGCCTCTTCAAGGGTGAAAATCCACTGTGATGACTGTCTCTTCGTTTCTGGAGTGTAGTAGTGTATCCAGGTTTCGTCCACAGTGACATATCGACGAAGGAATTCGGCAGGATTGCGATGAGAGTGCCAACATAGCCTCAGAGTCCACTACACGATTGCGCTTAATATCCTCTGAGATCAAACGCGGCACCCATCTTGACGAAATTTTTTTCACAGACAATTGTTCATGCAAAATTGAAGCGACTGTACCTTGTGATATGCCCGTGACCTCAACTAATTCGCGCACTTTAATTCGCCGATCAGATCGTGGATTTTGTCGATGATTTCAGGAGTAGACACCTCAACTGGGCATCTTTTGTGGATGAACGGCCACGTTTAAATTCATTCATCCAATTGTAAACCGTCGCAAACACAGGTGCAGATGTGCCACGAACTGCATCCAACTCGGCTTTGATTTCTTTCGGGCTTAAGCCTTTCAAATGGAGATGTTTGATGACAGCCCTAAACTCGCTCTTTTCCATTGTTATGCACAAATAAATGTCGTTAACTTTAATCGACGATAGAAATTGTCCTACGCTATGGATCACAGCTTTCCTGTCGATAATGCAACTTACAAAAAAAAATCTTTACCGACACTACGAGCGCAATTTCTCGAATTTTCTAAGGACTTATTGAACGTACCTCGTACTTTGAAGGGAACAACATTAAGTGTATAAAAATCAATGTCTCATCAGTTTTCAATCACACCTCGAAAAAGAGATGGCTCAAGATCTGGACATATCTCAGACATTTTAGTTCGCTTCATTTTAGTTGAAGTTTGACGCATGGAACCCTGTTAATTTTCTTCAAAAAGAGCATCGCAAACATGTTACTGAGAACTAGAAAAAACTTCTATGTATACGAGTATGTCTAGGATTAATGGAATACCATATATAGTTATACTCGTATATATATAAAAGAAAAATTTTAAAATTTTAACACTGTCATGGCAGGGCAGTCCCGTTCGTGTATAGTAAGATTGTTTCTGCTCTTCCTCATTGCGGTATGTTTGGGAATATCCAGGACTTTATGTTTTATTGTAAATTTATAATTTTGGCTAGTCGCTATTGCGGTGGGATTTCTTGAATCTCTGTCGGTCTCATCCAAATTTTAATTCACCCCTCCCCCCTTCCACCATACTTATATCCTTTTACCCGCACACCTCTTAGAAAATATTAACTCCTCGGAGGTTTCCCAAATAGAATAAATCTAATCCGGCATTAGTTGATGGAGTACGAAATCGATAGTGGCAATTTGAAAGAATTCCTCTCCTTATTATCGTTAATGCTAGTTGGCAAACAACGCCATTACTGCCTCGAGTTCTTAGTATTTATGAAAAATAATTGCTTACATAATACCAGAATATGAATTTTAATACTATCATAAACTTATGAACATTTATGCGCATATATAAGAAAATTCCAATAAACTCTGTTTAAATTATCTTAAAATGACTGCGCAAAATTATTGAGAATGATTGCGCAAAAATCATTAAAAAAGAATTAATAAAAACGTTCATGCGTACCTCTACATACAAGTACGTACGTATACAAATATCTGTGATGCACTTACACATACACTATGCTAAAATGTGTACAAAAGTTTGGCTTGTGATTAGCCAAGCTTTGGATATCTTTAGCAGATATCGCTATTCCAATAAACCACTTATCAAAATAATAATAATTATCAAAATAATCATGAATCGATTTATTAGCTTGCACAATAAATAATTCTAAATTTATTATGAAAAAAAATATTATAAAATTTCGATTAAATAAATTCGTATATTTTCGCTTAAAACTATCGTTCATCTAAAAAGTGATTTATTTAAATTTCGCATTTATTAATAATTTCAGTATTGATGTTTTTTTTTAATAGAACTTTTTTTTTTTAATTATAGATCACATTCGATGAAAATCATGTATACGAACAAATGGAGTAAATTTAAACTTTTAATGTGGAAGAATTTCTTACTGGAGAGACGTCATCCATGGCAACTAGCCCTACAAATTCTGATACCGATATTTTTTGGATTACTTCTAGTATTAATACGAGTACTAGTCCAACCCAGCAATTTTTCCAAACCATCGGAATATTTTAATACTAAAATTGACAATTTGGATAATTTATGGTACGTATACGACTAGGAATATATAAATAGCAAAATTATTTAATATATATATTTTTTATTTTCTTATTATCAAAATGATAAATGGTCATTATTTTTCTATCAATTTAATGGAATATTTGTTATGGTCTTAAGCTGTGATTGCACCATCTGAGAAATGCCTGAATTTTAAGAAAAAACGTCAATTTTTCAGCTTCAGCTCAATTTTTGGACAAACACCTTTTGTTCGATCGAGCATGTTCCTGATGAACAAAAAATGGAGATTTGCTCGAATGGTGTAATTGACTCAAACTGTAGATGCTCGATCATTTTGGGCAATGGTCATTATTTTTCTATCAATTTAATGGAATATTTGTTATGGTCTTAAGCTGTGATTGCACCATCTGAGAAATGCCTGAATTTTAAGAAAAAACGTCAATTTTTCAGCTTCAGCTCAATTTTTGGACAAACACCTTTTGTTCGATCGAGCATGTTCCTGATGAACAAAAAATGGAGATTTGCTCGAATGGTGTAATTGACTCAAACTGTAGATGCTCGATCATTTTGGGCAATGGTCATTATTTTTCTATCAATTTAATGGAATATTTGTTATGGTCTTAAGCTGTGATTACACCATCTGAGAAATACCTGAATTTTAAGGAAAAAACGTCAATTATTCAGCTTCAGCGGTATATTATATGCTTGAACATGTTGGACAATCACCTTTTGTTCGATCGAGCATGTTCCTGACGAACAAAAAATGGAGATTTGCTCGAATGGTGTAATTGCCTCAAACTGTAGATGCTCGATCATTTTGGGCAATGGTCATTATTTTTCTATCAATTTAATGGAATATTTGTTATGGTCTTAAGCTGTGATTGCACCATCTGAGAAATGCCTGCATTTTAAGAAAAAAACGTCAATTTTTCAGCTTCAGCCGTATATTATATGCTTGAACATGTTCGACAATCACCTTTTGTTCGATAGAGCATGTACAAACTGTAGATGCTCGATCATTTTGGGCAACGAGCTCGAATTTGAGCGCGAACAATTTTGCAACTTTGACATTTTGCATTGTTTTTTTGTATGAAGCAGAACATGTGTGCGTGCGTGAAATTCATTGTTTGTTTTGTTTTTCAATTTGTGCTGCTCGTTATCATTTCTTTCGCTGCTGTCGCCCACCATCAGCCACATTACTGCGGCTGCTGCTGCCATTCTTGCACTTCGTATTTTAATTCAATTAATTATTTTCTTTTATTTTGTTTGAATATTTTTTTATACTTTTTCTTTGATTATCTAATGTACTGCACTGCAAAATGCATAAAAGGCAGAATAGCAACGATGGAAGTGAAACAATTATCAAATAGATGCAGAAACAAATCGTAACTCGAACAAATTCTGACAAAAAGAACTACTTTTGATCGAGCTCACGCGTAATCACTGCTCGAACATTGCTAGAGCGTTCGAGCACGTGATCCAGACATTTTCATTTCTCCTCCAAAAATTTTTTTTTTTAATTTTTTGTTTTTTATCTGCGATTACAATTGTATTGTATCAAGCAGATTTACATAATATTTTAATTAACAATCTTATGCACCATGAAGTGGGAATAAACACCCATCGGAATTTCTCCAACTAATGGAAGTTAGATTCCTCTAGAAAATCTCTAGACCATTGTCTCTTAAGTCTCCGATGAGAGTTTCCGGGGAGGGTAGTACAGGATAATTCTCTCACAAGTGGATTATGATGATAGGATAAACGGGAGTGAAATTTTTTATAGCGTGAAATGCACAGGTTCTGAACAAAGGGAACATTTAGATCACGATATATTACGTTTTTACGAACATAAAAGGGGGCATCAACAATTTTACGGAGGATCTTGGATTGTAAGGCCTGGACGCGATAGGAATTGGAACGTTTCGTTGAACTCCAAAGTTCAATTACATATGTCCAAATAGGTTTTATAATTGTATTGTACAAGTACATTAAAAGTTTACTTTTAATTGTTAGTTTCGAGCGTTTGTCCAGTAGTCTAAGAAGTTGTCGGTAATGTCTAGTGGCTTAAAGTTTTTTTTTAGTCTAGTATAAGGGTTTCATGGTAATCTCTTATCCAGGTAAAGTCCCAAATAACGTACATTATCATATTGTGGAATTATGTTGCTATTAAGGTATAAAGGGGTAGGTTTTCCTTGATAAAATGTGAAAGTAATGTGAGCACTCTTCTGTTCATTTACCCTCACTCTCCATCTCTTAAGCCAGGATTGAAGGTTGTGTATATGGGATTGGAAGCAGGATCATCTGCCTAAGTAGCAATGATAGTATTAAGATCAGATGAGCTGTCATGGGTATAAATATTTTGTAAAATGGGACCAAGGATACTACCTTGTAGGACTCCGGCTAGAATAGGTTATATTTCCGAGGATTTTGAGTTAATTGCAACTTTGAAATGACGTTGGGAGAGATATGAATTCATGACAAGGTAGTATGTTGAAGGAAGAAAGCTCTTGAGTTCCAGAGGAGTCCAAAATGCCACACACGATCAAAAGTTTGGGATATATCTATAAATACTCCTGGGAAATACTCTTTCCTTTCAAGAGAGGATGCAATGTGATCAATAGTGGAGTGTTCAGATCGGAAGCCAAATTGGTGATCAGGAATAATTTTTTTCATTAGCTAGGACTGAGTTAGAGTCGTTTTAATAGGAGTTTTTCAAAAATCTTACCAAGATTTGGTAGAGGCTGATAGGTTTATAGGAGGAATGAGAATTAATGGGTTTATTTGGTTTAGGAATCATTTTAATGACAGAAAATATCCAGAGTAAAGGAAAATATTGTAGGTTGTGCGCAGGATACTATTAAAAATGTATGTAATTAAAACTAAAGCTTTTCGGAAAATTTGCTTCAGAATAAGAGCTGTTATTAAATCATAACCAGGAGCTTTTTTATTGGGAAGGCGCAGAATAGTAGATTTAATTTCCGACGGCTTAAAATTTTCAAAAATTTGAATAAAAATGTTATTAATTGGTGTTAAAAAGTTCGTCCAATTGGATGAATTTGAGACGAACATTTACCTCAAATAAGTCGAGCATTTTTTGAACGGTCTAATTGTAGTGTCGTGGACTTTTTCGTTGAAAAAAAAATTCATTTTACGTGTTACCACATTCAACGTGAATAAAAGAAGGGACACTTAAAAAAATTGCCCTAGGCCTTGGGAAGTTTAAGGAATGGATGGGGAGAGAGAAGACACCATCTCAGATCTCTCCCACAATAATTCTCGTTCCACTCTACCGTTTTTTTTTTTTTTTTCTTGCCAACATTGGTTCGTGTTTGTTGGTTTCGCGTTTGTTTTTTCATAAATAATATCTTATTAATTTTTGTTTTGTTTTTGGTAATTCAATTTTTTATTTTTATTATTTTTTGTTTCAAAATTTTTATACCCTCTATATCATTCTTTATTACTTTTCCAAGCGGTATTCAAATAATTTTTTTTGTTTTCTTTGAAATATTAATCATTTTTATCTCTTCCTTTGGTGATATTAACACTCTTTGGGTGCTCCAAATAAATTTTCGTGTCTTTTTGCATGGTTTTTTTGTCATCTGGGTGTGAGGGGACATCATACTCTGTTCTAACTTCGGACAGCCCCATCGTCTCTGCAATGCCAGCTAACGAGCATGCCAACAGCAGTGAATAGGTGTTCTCTGAGTGTGGTAGCACTTCACGGTCGATATTTTTTCCACTTTTTGTACCTTCCTCCTCCTTAGACCACCATCCGGAAATAGTCAACATATTTCATTTAATTATTTATAACATATTTGACTGATAGTATCCTGTTATAGTATTATTTGAAACTATAGGAGTGCTACGGATCATTGATATAGTAGATATTTGTTATTATTTATATGTTGATATAATCAATAGTAAACAATTATTAAAAAATGTATTGGGTTGTTCGGAAAGTAATTTCCACATTCTGGAAGGCCAGTTGAAGCTGATAAAGACACAATAAAGGCATTAATTGAGGCAAACCGGCGAATAACAACTCGTGAGATCGCTGAGAGATTAAATTTATCAAATTCGACCGTTCATGATCATTTAAAACGGCTAGGTTTAATCTCAAAGCTCGACATATGGGTTCCTCATCCTCCTACGGAAAAAAATTTGTGCCGTCGCATTGACGTTTGTGATTTGCTTCTCAAACTGCAAGAAAATGATCCATTTTTAAAGCGTATCATCACTGGGAACGAGAAATGGGTTGTCTACAATAATGTTAAGCGCAAAAGACCCTGGAGTAGAAAAGATGAACCGGCTCAAAGCACTTCAAAAGCCAATACTCATCAAAAAAAGGTTACGCTATCTTTTTGGTGTTATTTTAAAGGAATAGTTTATTTTGAGCTTCTATCGAGCAACACAACGATCAATTCTGAAGTGTACTGTCATCAGTTGGACAAATTGAATGATTCACTTAAAGAAAAAAGGCCAGAATTGGTCAATAGGAAAGGTATAGTGTTCCAATACCCACCATAGTCTCCAGACCTAGCACCTTCCGATTATTATTTGTTCCGGTCTCTACAAAAATTTTTAGACGTTAAAACGTTCAATTCAAATGAGGAGGTCAAAAATCACTTGGATCAGTTTTTTGCCAGGAAAGAACAAAAATTTTATGAGCGTGGAATCATGCTACTGCCACAAAGATGGCAAAGGGTATTGGATTAGACTATTCAATATTTAATTGAATAAAATATTAATTAACTATAAGAAAATCGTATTTCATTTTTATAGAAAAAAAACGAAAGTGCTTTCCGAACAACCCAATACAATAAAAGTAACGATAAAATTGTTTGATAAATTAAATATTTTTAGAAAAATTATATCTCAAGCAAAAAATAAAACAAATATTTTTTTAAAAATGTTTTTTTTTTTAATGAAAAATTCGCTTTTTTTTATTATAAAAATACGTTTGTTTCCTTTATCATGATTTTATTTACCATCTTCTACGAGTATATTCAAAAAATATTCTTAATTAATTGATGAATTCTTTTAAGGGTTTATTAGTTATATCTAGAATTCATAACTCTTGGGTACTATTCTTGTTATTTAAAATGTTACTGCGATCTTAAAAAAATGCATATTAGTGATAATACTATTTTTTTTTTAAAGTGCCATTTAATTTGTTAATTCTAAAATATTAATTTTATTTTAGGTATATATCAAATCGTTCGGAATTTGTACATATTCCAAATTGGACTCTTGCATTTTCGCCTGATACAGAAATTACACGATCAATCGTAGAGAAAGCGTGTAAATCTCTAAAATTAGACATTCCAATTGGCCAATCTAATGCTATCGATTTGGAAAATTTTCTTTTATTGAAAAAAGTTATAGCTGGAGTTGTTTTTGATGATTCTCTTAAAACAAGCAATGTTTATCCAAAAAAATTATCGTACACACTACGATTTCCTAGTGCATTACGATCGGGAGGAGAATACATATATCAGACATGGCTAACAAAACTGCTATTTCCTATTTATGAACAAAATGGTCCTAGAAATGTGCATAGTAATGATGGAGGCATACCGCCTGGCTATGTGGAAGAGGGTTTTGCTGCTGTTCAAAATGCTTTATCTGTAGCCTATATTAAATTAGCTAGTAATAAAACAAATGTACCAGAAATAGTATTGAATCGTTTTCCATATCCACCATACAAATTGGATTTAATGATGGAAGGAATGAAGTCATTTTTCTCTCTTCTTATATTATTGAGTTATGTCTATCCGTGCAGTATTATAATAAAGGTAAATTGTGACAAAATGGCAAATATATATGATGAAATAAAATTTGCCAATTTTTGATGTGTTTTCAACTTTTAGTTTATCACAGGAGAACGAGAACAGCAATTAAAAGAATTTCTTAAAGTTATGGGCTTAGATAATTGGCTACATTGGCTAGCATGGTTCGTCAAAGTGATGATATACATGATCATAGTTATTACGTTCATGACAATATTAATGAAGGTTAGTACACGTACACGTATATAATCGTACAATAGAAATTTGACTTGAGTTTGATATTAGCAAAAAGATTCATCCTGCTCAATAAGCAATTCTAATTGAATAATTATTTTTTTTATTATTTTAATTTTTTTCAGATAAAATATGTTTCGAGTTGGGATGTTGCTATTCTCACATATACACATTGGTCAACACTTTGGATATTTTTACTTATCTATAGTATAGGAGCAGCAACATTCTGTTTTATGATAGGTGTATTTTTTTCAAAAGCGACTACAGCAGCAGCTATTGGAGGACTTGTATGGTTTATCTTCTATATGCCATATTCGTTCACAAATGAAAATTATGCAACTCTAACATTGGCATCGAAAATATTGATGAGTCTCTTTCTTAATTCGGGATTGGGATTCGGTTTCGCGTTGATTGTGAGACTAGAAGGAAAAGGAGTCGGATTGCAATGGAATAATATGTGGCAGCCGGTTTCAGTTGATGACGACTTGTCCGTTGGGATTGTATTAGTTATGATGGTCATCGATGCAATTCTTTATATGCTAATAGCTTTGTATGTTGAGAAAATCTGTCCGGGAGAATTCGGTATGCCTGAGCCATGGTATTTTCCATTTAGAAAAGAATTTTGGTGCGGATTTAAAGTTTATAAGGGCATAGAAGATGATCACGTTTCACAATCAGACAATAATGAAAATTATGAAACAGAGCCTACTGATAAAGTACCTGGTATATGCATAAAACGTTTACGTAAAGTTTATAATAGAAAGAAAGTTGGTGTTGTTAGTCTTACAATGAACATGTTCGAGGATCAAATTACAGCTCTTTTGGGACATAATGGAGCTGGCAAAACAACAACAATGTCAATGTTGACTGGTATGTTTCCACCGACAAATGGAACGGCAATAATTAATGGCAGTGATGTATGTCAAAATATCGCTGGTGTTCGTATGTCAATGGGACTATGTCCACAACATAATATTCTGTTCAACGATCTTACAGTTAAGGAACATATAATATTTTTCTGCAAACTAAAAGGACTCAATGATAAGGAAACAGTTAAAGAAGTTTCGAAATATATAATGGGATTAAATCTTAATGCCAAAATCGATATTAGTGCGAGCAAATTATCAGGTGGCATGAAGAGAAAATTATGCGTTGCCATTGCATTGTGTGGTAATTCAAAAATAGTACTTTGCGACGAACCAACATCTGGTATGGATCCAGCTGCCAGAAGGGCCTTATGGAATTTGTTAGAACAAGAAAAGAAGGGTCGTACTATTCTACTCTCAACTCATTTTATGGACGAAGCTGATGTACTTGGTGATCGAATTGCTATTATGTCTAATGGTGAACTGAAAGCGTACGGATCATCATTTTATTTAAAAACGAAATTTGGTGTAGGCTATCATTTGGTGAGCTATGAGAATTCATTATAAGAGATTGTTTTATATTCATAATTTTGTTTTATTGCAGATTTGTGTAAAAGGTTCCGAATGCAAAACAATCGAGGTGACGAAATTACTTCAGAAATATATTCCTGGCATTATGGTTGAAAATGATATTGGCACAGAGTTGAGCTATGAATTGCCAAAGGAATATGTTTCAGTTTTTCAAAATATGTTGACTGCACTGGAGGAATCCTCTAATGAGTTGAATTTGAATGGTTATGGAATATCGCCGACAACATTAGAAGAGGTATTTATGGCAGTTGAAGCTAATAATGAAAATGGGAAACCAAAAGCTGACATCAATATCGATGATGACGACGTCGAAACAATAACATTGTGTAAGCATAAAATTAAAGCTATTTTATTATAACTATGATGATGGCTATTATATTAATTTTGTATATTTACTCGTCTAGATGATTACGATTCAGATCGATCGCCATTATTGAAAGGAATGGATTTGATAAAGAGTCAGTGGCTGGCAATGTCTTTAAAGAAAAGCATTCTAATACTTCGAAATTGGGTGCTAGTATTATTGCACTTCATTATACCAATATTTTTCGCTGGTATTACTATATATTTTGTGCGTAAGTGGTCCGAGCTAGAAACATTACCACCGCTAAAAATATCACTGACTTCATATGGAAAAACCATAACATTCATTGAAAATAATTATAGTGATTCTGAATTATTGAAGGGAATTTCCAAGCAATATATGGAAATGTTTGAAAAACTAAAACCTAATCATGGAGTAGAAATTGTACGTGATTTTAATGATTATATTTTGAGTAAAGATCTTATTACGGTTAATCGCCACTATATGACAGCAGTTAAGTTTTCAAAATCTACGGATGATACTATAATAGCTGGGTTTAATAATCAAGCTTATCACACAGTACCGTTGACTTTGAACTTGGTTCATAATGCAATAGCTAGGTAAATATATTTTTATATAAAATCTGTCTTCTGTAACAAAGAAATTTCTAATTAAACAGGGTTCATAGTAAAAGTATTATTTTCCTTTCATCGAAATAAAAATATAATAATTTATATCATTAAAAAATATTATTAAGGATATGACTATCTCTTATTTTTATTTTTTTTGTAAATTTCACCAATTATTATGTCTTAAACAACTTAAGTAATTATTTTTAAGTATATACCAGGTGTATAAGCTTAAATCCGCTGTTTTTAAGTCAAAAAACATGTTTTTTTCATTGAAAGCAAAAACAAATTTATTCAAAGTACTTGCCTTCGCTAGCTACACATTTTTCCCATCTCTCGGGTAATTTGTGGAAACCACGCCAAAAAAATTCCTTCTCTTTCGAGGCAAACCACTCATCAAGCCATTTTCGGACGTCTTCGTAAGAATCGAAGTGCTGCTCAGCAAGCGCGTGGCCCATCGACGAAAATAGATGGTAGTCGGAAGGGGCCAGGTCTGGTGAATAAGCGGAGTGTGGTAGCACCTCCCAGTTGAGTGTCTCCAAGTAGTTTCGGACCATTTTTGACGTGTGCGATGGTGCGTTGTCGTGGAGGAAAATCAGCTTGTCGTCTTTGTTGATATTCCGTCCTTTTTTCACGCAGAGCACGGTGCAATTGATCAGTTGTTGGTGGTAGTGGTGGGCATTGACAGTTTCACCAGGTTTTAACATCTCATAGTAGACGATAACCTGCTGATCTCACCAAACGCACAGCATCGTCTTCCGTCCGAAGCGATTTGGTCTTGGAGAAAATATTGATGGTTGGCCGGGATCAACCCACGATTTCTTGCGTTTAGGATTCTCGAAATATATCCACTTTTCATCGCCTGTCACAATCTGATGCAGGAACGACTTTGTTTTTTGTCTGGCGAACAAGATTTCGCATGTGTTATGGCGTCGCTCCATCTGCCTATCGTTCAATTCATGCGGCACCCATTTTCCGATCTTTTCTTCCCCATGGCACGCAGACGCATAGAAATGGCTGGTCGAGTCATGAATTGGGAGTCACACCCAATTGCTCCGCGAGCATTTTTTGCGATTGGGTATCGTCTTCGTCCAAAAGAGCCTGCAATTGATGATCCTCAACCTTCCTAGGTCGATTTTCACGCTCCTTGTCCCACAAGTCAAAATTGCCGTCTTTGAACCGACGAAACCAATCTCGGCACGTTATTTCCGATAGAGCACTGTCACCATAGGCCTCCATAAGCATGTGAAGCGATTTGGCAGACGATTTCTTCAAATTGAAGCAGAAAAGCAAAGCTTCTTGCATATGCTCTTTTTCTGGCACAAAACTAGACATAATTACCAAAGGAAAAATGTATGTTGTTGTACGAAATTGCTGACAATGTGCACTGATTAATGTTGACAGATGTCAAACTCATAAAAAAAGTATGGCATGCCCATGATAGCTTAAGAAGCTCACTCACGCCATCTATGACCAAACAGTGGATTTAAGATTATACATCTATTGCTAATTGAAATTAATAAAAAAAAGAAAAAAAATCTGTAATTAATAATTTTAATTGACAGAGTATTCATGGATCCATCATACAGTATTGAGGTCACAAATTTTCCCACACCGTTCAGTCCTGACTATAAACTTAAACAGTTAAATATGGGTACGAGTATGGGATTTCAATTGGCACTCAATCTTAGCTTTGCTATGTCATTTGTCGCAGCATTCTTTATATTATTTTTGATCAAAGAAAGAGAAAGTAGAGCTAAGTTATTGCAATTTGTTGGTGGAGTCCGAGTAATAACATTTTGGATAACAAACTTTGCCTGGGACCTACTTGTATACATCATATCCGCTTTGTTTCTGATTGTGGCACTTGCTATTTTTCAAGAGGAAGGCTGGTCGAAATGGGATGAATTAGGTAAATATTTTTGCATAGTTTTAAACCTTTTCCAATTGTATAGAAAAAAATAGAAATAAACGAAAACATTTTAATTAATTTTAGGACGTTCATTTTTTGTACTGTTTCTTTTTGGATTCTCGGCAATTCCTTTTACATATCTACTATCATCTTTATTCACTGATCCTATAATAGGATATAGTCGTGTATCAATAATAAGCATTTTTACAGGTTTGAAAACAATGCATATTTTTAAAAACTAAATATTTGAACTTAAAAATAAATCCCTTTACTATTGCATATTTAAAAAGGAATGGCTTGTTTCGTCGTTGTTTTTGTATTGAGTATTGAAATCTTCAATCTTCAAAATACTTCAAACTTATTACGATGGATATTTATGGTATTTCCACATTTTACATTATCACAAGCCCTTTTCAATTTGCATTCTGTATTCCTAATTAAAAAAATGTGTGCAATGCAAGAAGCATCGGGCAATGGAGGATCGTTAGTATTAATTTGTTTACTAAATAATGCACCAGCAGACTGTTGCAGTATGTAATATTTTAAAATATTCTGTACAAAAATTTTCTAATAATATTCTTAAATTATAGGCTCTACTTATTTTATGTGGGAAAAACCTGGAGTCGGACCAGCTATATTCTATTTTTTTTGGACTGGAGTAACTTTTTTTATTCTTCATGTCTTAAAAGAAATGCGATTATTTGATGAAATAATCTACTTTATTCGGAAGCTTTTCTTGAGGTAATTGCTGGCTGATTTCATTACTAATAATATAAATAGCCAACATTAATTTCAATATTAAATTTTTTATAATTTGACTATCATTTCAGAAAACCACAAGCAATAAACAATTTTAATCCAGACATTGACGATGATGTCAGGGAGGAAAATATTCGGATTGAAAATATGTCTTCAGAAGTTATTTCCAATCAAAATCTGGTGCTACAAAAAGTCGCAAAATATTATTCGAAATTTTTAGCAGTAAATCAAGTTTCCGTTGGTATAAAACAGTAAGAATTTCTTTCTAATTTCAATTTATGGTTAAGATCATAATGAATTCGATCGATTTATAGATCTGAATGTTTTGGACTTTTGGGTATTAATGGTGCTGGAAAAACGTCAATTTTTAAAATGTTGACCGGCGATGAAAAAATATCATTTGGTGATGTTTATGTTAAAGGGATTAATCTTAAAAAAGATATGAATTTGATTTATAAAGATATTGGCTATTGTCCACAATTTGATGCTCTGCTAGAAGATTTATCTGGTCGTGAAATACTAAAGTTATTCTGTCTGGTACGGGGTATACCATCCGATAAGATAAAGCCAACCATTTATCAATTATCGCAAGGATTAGGATTCTGGGAATATCTGGATAAAAGGATCAAAGAGTATAGCGGCGGGAATAAGCGAAAACTAAGTACAGCTGTTGCATTAATTGGAAACCCGAGTGTGATATATTTGGATGAACCAACTACGGGAATGGATCCAAAATCTCGCCGAAAATTATGGAATATGATTTGTAAAATACGAAATTTGGGTAAATCTATTGTGCTAACTTCACACAGTATGGAGGAATGTGAAGCATTGTGTACCAGATTAGCTATTATGGTGAATGGTGAATTTAAGTGTCTTGGATCAACTCAACATCTTAAAAATAAATTTTCAAAAGGGTTTATTCTTATAATAAAAGCGCAAAAAGGTACAAAAGAAATGCAGAATCATGAGCAAATGTAAGGGAAATTTTATTTTTGAGATTTATTCAAATTTATTTTAAAAATAAATTATTTTTTTCTTAAGGAATGGTTACGCTTTAGCAAGAGAAGGTCCAACAATTTCATTAAATCCAAACTTGGAAAAAATTAAACAGTTTGTGTGTGGACAATTTCCAAATGCTGATCTTAAGTATATGCTTTTTAAACAATTTTTATATGCAATATTTTAAAAAAAAAATACATTTTTTTGTTTATTTTTTAGAGAGGAATACCAAGATTTCTTGACGTTTTTTATTCCAACAATTAACGTTAAATGGTCCGCTTTATTCGGTCTAATGGAAACTAATAAAAATGAATTAAATATTGAAGACTATTCACTTAGTCAAACGACATTAGAACAAATATTTTTGGATTTTGTAAAATATCAACGACCACAGGATTAAATGTTTAACTTATCATAGTGACCGAAATGTGTAATATTAATTAAATTGGCGAGATTTTAATCTAAATTTACTGTGATGTGCTGTATTTTAAATAAGTATGTTTTTATAGATGAATAAATTATTGTTTTCAGAGTCAATTTTACATGACTTCGTTGGTTATTTTTTTGTTTTTCATTTTGAATAGCCCTGATGTTCATTTCTATAAATTTGAGCTTAGATTACACCGTGCGTCTAATCTACTCTTTTGCGCGTTTACCTGTGTAATATATGCGCGAACACTTACGCACTTTGCGCGGAAATGGGATTCTGCAGGTTCGCTATACACTACATTCAACTTCACTAGTTATTGCTACTTTCTTAAATTTTCATCAAGTAACCTTCACTTTGCTTATATTAAAATAGCTTTATATTTTAAACAATAAATATTAAAGTAATAAATTAGGAAAAATTTAGCACAAATAAAATAAATACAAACGAATGAACATGAAGGCGCACAGTATATATGATAACTGCCAAATGTCAAAATAATAGACGCGTAAATGATGAATTCACAACGAGCAACATGAACGACAGCATATGTAATATATATTTACGAGCCATGCACGAGCAAATCATGTATAGGTTCGCTCAATTAACCATACTCCATGCTTAACACGCGCGATAATATCGCGTCAACGCGCAAACATCGTGTAGGCTGACGATCAGTGTATTATACCAACGAACTTTTCGTAGAATTAAACGATTTGAATACAAACCATTAGCATGAGAAAATCTCGCAATAGACGAACGGTGTAATCTAAGCGTAAGCGTTATAATTTGAATATTTAAAAAACTGTATATACAATAGCGCACACAATTTCATTAAATAAATCTCATTTTGAATAAATATGTGTATAAAGAAAGCATATATTTTTTAAGGGTATAGTAACTAATAGACACATAAACTTAAAATAATCGTTTTAAATTTACAAAAAAAAAATTCTGAAATTTTGTAAATATTTAGTATTAAATAATTGTTTGTTATATGATTCCAAAAATATATGCCAATACTTTCTATTATTAAAATCGTAAAGAAAAAATAAAAGTGGTCCATGCATATTCACGAACGCACGCAGCGATTGAAAAATTAAGTTGATACGAGAGCGTTGCTTAAATTTGAAGAGAGTGTAGAAAGATTTGGCAAAAGCACGACTATAATACTCTTTTCAATTAAATTTCTCTTAAATATTATTATCAGCTGGTCAGCAACCATAAATGCCTCTCGCTGATACGAATTTCAATAATAGCCAGAGAGAAACAAATACTCATTTTGTCTTCTACTTTTCTCAACAACATTTCATATCATATGAGGGGGAGTTGATTTAATAAATACCGGTACATTTTTATTCCCTTTTCCTTAGATTAAAGAATACCTGAATAACGTTAGATTTTCGTATATTTATATGCAATTTTCATGACACCCACTGACAGCTAGTTTTCGTAATTGAAATCATTTGAATTCTAAAAGCATAATTAATATTTATTTTAACTCACTTATTCTAAACAAAAAGAAAATTTAAACATGACAGAAGGCAACATTTCCCCCCGCCCCCCAATCTTCTGGTATTAAATGCAATTGTATTTTAGGTTTATTATTTATTTTGTAAATATCAATCAAACATCCCACTCAATTTTCCAGAGTTTCGGAGAGTTTTAAAACACGCCATTCTCCATGAAATGGTAGCAAAACGAAATGTTTGCATACGTTTCTTGTTTTTTAAATTGTTATCGGAAAGTGTATTTGAACACTTTTTTTAAAGAATTTACGGAAAAGTAAGTATTTATATAAATAGTTTTATTGTTGATGACATTTAATAGGAAGTTTTTATTGCAAAATATGAAGTGTTTTGTAAAAAGGTTGCTGGTCATTCAATGGAATGGGGAAAACGTATATTTCTTCCTTTCGGTAAGTTGACATCTTTATTTTTATTAGACAAATTAATAAAAATTTAGTTTGTGATATGTTTAAATAGTTTTCAATGATTTGTTCAGTTAGAAAAGTGGTTCAAAAGTGAAAAGTACATAGTTGAATAAATGTAAACAAATATGATTTTGTTTAATATGAAGTTGATATCGATAAATTCAAATTATATGGCTTTATAAGAATGGACAAATGGAAAAAATTTTGAAGATAAGGATTTAGTAGAATGCACGAATAATAAAAATGAATTAACTTAAAATTTATCATCTATTTAAAACAGTACTATCAAAATACTTAATATTAACAATAAAAATATTAATAATCCTAAAGTCGAGAGAGAGCAGCGGACTATCAAAATTGAAATAAATATTGTATTTTATATTTATTTCAATTTTGATATTGAAACATAAAACTTGAAAATTGACCTGGAAAAAGAAATAATTTGTGAAGTTGAGCAAAAAAATCTTATTAATTCTGCCAAAATAATTATCGAATTAACGAGAAACTATTACGAAGGAGTATTCTTTGGCAATTAAGGAATATACTAAATCAATTCAACTTTAATCTTTGGCTGTAACATATAATAACTGTATTTTGACAAGTATGTAATAGATTAATAAAATTAGCATAATTTATTATGTAATATCTGTTCGAAAGGAAATCTTCAAAATATTTGGAGTGCTTAGAACGACTGTGAAAGACACACTTAGCAAAGGATCCCAATGATTTAACAGCGGTTTAACGGAAAGATGAATCAATTTTACTGCAGCATAAGAAACACAATGTTGGTTACATTAAATTGAGAACAATGCAAATTATAAATTAATTTAATTATTTAGGCACTACAGGTACATAAACACATTTATGCCGGGAATTCTAAAAATGCTGGTGCACTTCCGCATTTAAAAAGTTTAAAGAATTTATTAGCAACCATTGCATCTAGTTACTTAGTTTTTTAAATTAAAAAACATTTTAAAAAATATTTACCGTTTCTAAAGAGTAAAGTGTTTTATTAAAAATTATACCATCAAAATAATACCCACTGTTTCTGTAATTTTTTATGTGTGTGTGTTCTTACGAATGTATTGTCGGCAAAATTTGGAGAGAATTTTTGTGTAGAGGCCTATCCAATTCATCTTTAATCTAATGTCGATTGACGTTTGAGCTGTCAAACTTTAGTTTAGTTTTCTTTTAAAAAGAATCATTTTTTAAACATTTCTTTCAATAAATAAATTTGCTATTATTTAAATCATATCAGAAACAACATTTTAAAAAAAAATAGATAAGTGAACAATTAGATTGTATGTTTGAAGGGAATATAAAGTTCAATAAATAAATAGAGCTAAGTGAGTGAGAAAACAATTATTTGCCAAAAATATGAAATGACTGTAAAAAGTCGTATAATTTTTAAAATGAACAAATCTAAAATAAATTATGAAGATTTATTATACAATACATAAATATTTTTACACTTTATTTCTGCTTATCTTGACATGTGTGTGATAAGATATGACATCGGTCATTATTGATTTAGTCGAATTGATAATGTTATTGATATAAATTTGATATAACCAGAAATTAAAGTTAATAGAATTTTCATTTGGAACATAGAACAATTTGAAAATAATGTTTTAGAAATTTTTATAATTTTTGCAATAAAAAAGTGTCAATAATTTTAAAAAAATTGTTCAACAAGTTGATTCTGAACAATAGTTGAAACAAAATAAATATTCTGTACTCGAAGTAATTCAGGGGAAACCCCTGAAATTATAATATGAAATTAACTAAATGTAATTAAAGAAAGTTAAAATTATATAAAGAATCTATAGCTGGAAGCAGAGCGAATTATGATTGATTAGTACAAGAGACTTACACTAATCTCGCATATAGTTAACAGTGTCGTATCTGATTTCTCTTAATTCTTAGAAAATTGAATATTATTTCCCTTTATCGGAATTTTATTTCAAGAACCGCATAATTTTTTTTTGGGAAATTTTTTATTATTTTGGTTTTTAAAAGAATGGCTTATGAAATTTTTAGAATATTGGGAAAATAATTGTTAATTTTGTGAAAATTTTGAATTTTTTGGCTTTCTCTATGCTTTTAGAAACGTTTCAGAATATAAAGTATTAATAAAAAACTTTTTGAAGATATACTATAATCTGTTTAAAAAAAATTAAAAAAAATTAAAAAAATTCTGTATACCATAAAGAGAAAAAAGTCAAGTGTAATATATCACAAATGTATAAAATAAATATACGAGGGTCGTTCAATAAGTCCTTAGAAAAAGATGGAAAAAAACTGTTTTTTAAAAAAAAATTTTTTATTTTTCAACATAATTTCCTTTTAGCTCTACACAGTTTTCCAACAGTTTTTCCAAAATTTTTATCCCGTCCAAAAAATAGGATTTCGGAAGTTCTGCAAAATACTCATCCGTTTGAGTAATGACGTCCTCGTTGGAAGTGAACCGTCGTCCGCCAAGCCATTTCTTCAGATTGGGGAAAAGAAAATAGTCACTCGGGGCCAAATCTGGTGAATAAGCGGGATGCTGCAACAATTCCATTCTCAATTCCACAATTTTGGCCATGGAAACAGCGCAGGTGTGCACACGCGCATTGTCCTGATGCAAGAGGATTTTTTTCTTCTTCAGATGGGAGCGTTTCTCTTTGATTTCCTCGCTCAACAGTTGCAATAATGACGCGTAATACGCTCCTGTTATTGTTTTTGCTTTTTCCAAGTAGTCGGTAAAAATGATGCCCTGCGAATCCCAAAAGACCGTGGCCCTCACCTTGCCGGCCGATGGCACAGTTTTTGCCTTCTTCGGAGCCCGTTCACCCTTGAAAATCCACTGTAATGACTGTCTCTTCGTTTCTGGAGTGTAGTAGTGTATCCAGGTTTCGTCCACAGTGACATATCGACGAAGGAATTCGGCAGGATTGCGATGAAAGAGTGCCAACATAGCCTCAGAGTCCACTACACGATTGCGCTTATTCTCCTTTGAGAGCAAACGCGGCACCCATCTTGCCGAAATTTTTTTCACAGACCATTTTTCATGCAAAATTGAAGCGACTGTACCTTGTGATATGCCCGTGGCCTCAACTAATTCGCGCACTTTAATTCGCCGATCAGATCGTGGATTTTGTCGATGATTTCAGGAGTAGACACCTCAACTGGGCGTCCTGAACGATGTTCATCTTTTGTGGATGAACGGCCACGTTTAAATTCATTCACCCAATTGTAAACCGTCGCAAACACAGGTGCAGATGTGCCATGAACTGCATCCAACTCGGCTTTGATTTCTTTCGGGCTTAAGCCTTTCAAATGGAGATGTTTGATGACAGCCCTAAACTCGCTTTTTTCCATTGTTATGCACAAATAAATGTCGTTAACTTTAATCGACGATAGAAATTGACCTACACTATGGATCGAGCTGAAATTTTGACAGCTTTCCTGTCGATAATTCTACTTACAAAAAAAATCTTTACCGACACTACGAGCGCAATTTCTCGGATTTTCTAAGGACTTATTGAATAACCCTCGTATTAACTATGTTATCACAGTCAATGTGGAAAAATGCGAATTTAAAACTAAAAATACATATTTGCTTGGAAAAAAAAATATTTAAAAAGTGATTTATTATTTAAAATTGATATAATTATTTTTTATTTATTTTTGTGCAGATGATGGCTTCGAATAATTGGAGAAAATTTCGTCTTAATATGTGGAAAAATTGGCTTGTCGAATATCGAAATAAATGTGCTTTTATTCAGATATTATGTTTTCCCATTTTTATGTCCCTAATTCTATTTATAATGAGATGTGCGACAATTTATAATCGTTATAATGGTGCAGTATATTACGATTCAGAACCTCTTGATAAGTTATCTTCTCTACGGTAAGCTTTGCAAATTTCTTCCATACAAAAACAATAAAATTGCTTAGTAATTTGAAATTCTTCTAGGTCAATGACAAAAATAAAATTTACACTTGCATATTATCCAACAAATACATTTACAGATGAAATAATGAGCTTAGTAGCTCAAGATCTAGAATTAATATCTATGCCTGTGGGTACAGCAAATATTAAAGAGTTAGAAGATCGGGTAATGAATGATAGCTTGATAGCTGGAGTAATGTTCGATATTGAAACGAGTTCTACTGGAAAACCGCCGATGAATTTTTCTTATAAGCTGAGGTTTCCAGGACAGCTACGATTTACGTCTCCACAGGAACACATCGATATATGGCCAGTTAATAGGATTTTTCCCTTGGATGTTTCTAGTACACCACGTAATTTGCATGACAACGACGGTGGACCTCCTGGAGCGTATATCAAAGAAGGCTTTGCAACTCTTCAGAATGCATTGTTCAAATCCTATATGAACATTGTTGGGAAGAAAACATTTTCAAATATTTCCTTAGAGAGAATGCCATATTCAAAATATGTAAGCCACCGACTTTTGGATCCACACTCGGCTGTATTTATTTCCCTCATCATATTTATAAGTTTCACTGTTCCGACTAGTCACTTGATAAGAGTATGAATTGATCAAACTTATATTATAAAATTATCAGAATTGATATTGTATCATTCTCTTGCTATAGAATCTTACTATTGAGAAGGAGAAAGGACACCGAGAAATATTGAAAATTATGGGTCTTAATAATTGGATACAATTAACATGTTGGTTTCTAAAATCAGCTATATTTCTAATTGTATCATCAACAATAATTACTATAACATTAAAGGTAAATTTAATTCTTCTTTTTAAATAAGTTGTTTTAAAGCAGATAAAAAACAAATTTTTTATTATTTTTACAGCTGATTCTTTCGCGCTCAGATTGGTTTATTATATGGTTCTTCTTCTTAATTTATTCGATTAGCGCTACTGCATTCTGCATAATGGTTTCCACATTCTTTTCGAAAGCTAACACAGCATACACAATTGGCTCACTTCTTTTTGCGGCTACCTTTATTCCAGTGTTAGTAATGGGCACGAAATACGGAAGTTTCGATAATACAGCTCATAAAGTTGCTTTAAGTTTTTTTATGAACACGGCATTAGGATTTGGTTTGCATTCGATGATATTTTTTGAACGAATGGAAGAGAATTTGAAATGGGGGAGTTTGTCCCAACCGCCAGCTATGAGCAATGATCTGTCATTAGGATTTTATATGATCATTATGTTAGTAGATGCTGTTATATATATGCTAATAGCGAGTTACTGTTCCCGAGTATTTCCCAAAAAGTTCGGTGCACAAGAACCTTGGAATTTTTTATTTAAAAAAAGCTTTTGGGTAATTGAAATGGATGGAAGTGGAAAAAATTCTGAAGGCACACAGCCAATACAATTAGATAATCGTTATTTCGAATCAGATCCTATTGGAAAATATCTTGGAGTGAAAATACTAAATTTGACAAAAGTTTATAGTAACGAAAAAATGGCTGCTAATAATATTAGTTTTAATTTGTATGAAGACCAAATAACAGTTCTTTTAGGACACAACGGATCTGGAAAGAGTACAATTATATCACTACTGACTGGATTGTTCAGGCCAACTTCTGGTACGGCATTGATTAATGGTAGCGACATTCAGAAAAATATACAAGGAGCTCGTATGCTGATGGGAATTTGTCCACAGCACAATATTCTTTTCAACGAGCTGACAGTTGAGGATCATTTGAGATTTTACTGTGCCTTAAAAGGATTAGATAATATAAATACAAAAGTGAATATAGACAAATACTTGGATGCGTTACAGTTGAGGGAAAAACGAAAAGAGTTTCCCCGACATTTATCTGGTGGTATGCAAAGAAAATTATGTTTGGCGCTGGCTTTATGTGGCAATTCTAAAGTTGTTTTCTGTGATGAACCAACATTGGGAATGGATTTGGCTTCGCGTCGACTTGTTTGGGATTTACTTCAAAAAGAAAAAAAAGGCCGAACAATTCTACTATCGACGCATTACATGGATGAAGCTGATATATTGGGTGATCGTATTGCAATTATAGCTAATGGAGAACTAAAAGCATGCGGATCACCATTCTTTCTCAGAAAGAATTTCGGTTTAGGGTATCGTTTGGTATGTAACTATTTACTAGTTATTAAAGCAGTCAAAATACATTTGTGTCAAAAAAAACATCGTTTATAGATTTTTTTCCCTTTTCTTTCCAGATATGTGAGAAAGCGGCAGACTGCTCGGTATTATATGTGACTAAACTTTTGCAAAAATATATTCCAAATACAGTGGTTGAAAATGACGTTGGATCAGAATTGATCTACAAACTACCAGAAGAACACATTGCTGTATTTGAACAAATTCTAGTCGACTTAGAAGAAAATTGCGAGCGACTACGTATTAACGGATTTGGAATTTCACCAACGAGTTTGGAGGAAGTTTTCCTGCGTTTAACCAATATTACAATGTCCAATAATATGAATGAGATGTGTGATGAAAATTATGATACTGAATCAGCTAATTTGACGTCGCGTAAGTATAATTCAAATTTTTAAGAAGTCACTTGTATATTTCTAACTGAAACAGTGCACATGAAGATAATAAACTTATTACTTGTAGGTGATTTTGGTGTGGCCAACCCGATATTTGCTAATAGCTTCAATCTGATGTGGATGCAGTTCATTGCTCTGCTCACGAAAAAGTACATTTACGCAAAACGCAATTGGTTTATTCTTTTGGTTCATATAACCATTCCACTGATTATGATTTTAGTCTCATTGTCTGAAATTCTATCCGATGAGAAATTCTTCGAATTTCAACCATTTAAAATGGACATAAAATCATATCCCGAAACAATAACTATTGTGGAACAGAAATTTCATAATGACGATGTACTTGCAATGCAAATAGAAGATCAATACAGAGATACAATAAGATCATTTGGTGAGCAACAAAAATTTGCTGTGATCACAGAAGATTTTGAAAAATATATCATAAAGCGAGCAAAACAAAATCTGATTAAATTGAATTCGGAATATTTAATTGGGGCTACAATTGGGAAAACATATTTTAAAGCATGGTTCAACAATCAAGCATATCATACAGCTCCAGTATCATTAAATATGCTTCATAATGCAATAGTAAAGTAATTACAAATCAAGAGAAAAAAAATATCCTTTCAAATTGATGCATCATCTCAAATACTGATATTATTTTACCTTATCTCGTAGGGCAATGTTAGGACCATCGTACAGTATTAATGTAACAAATGATCCTCTACCGCTAAGTGTCGAATACAAGACTAAATATGTGTCGGAGTTTAGCAATTTTGGGTTTACGTTCACATTCAATTATGTTTTCGGTGTTACTGTTGTGGGCGCATACTTTGCCATATTCGTTATGAAAGAGAATACAATTAAATCGAAATTATTGCAGTATATATGTGGAGCGAAGCCAATTATATTTTGGATTTCAACGTTTCTCTTTGATTTTTTCATTTTCTATATAATAATAACTGTAACAATAATTATTCTAGCATCATTTTTTCATGATATTTTTTTCACTTTTCATGATATCGGTAGGTTTTTCATTTGATAGAATTTTCAAGTAATCGCTTTCATTTTTGTATTTTTCATTTAGGCACTTTATATTTGATAATGTTTTTGTTTGGATTAGCATCATTACCATTTGTATATTTAGAGTCATTACTGTTCAGAGATAGAACTGACGCCTATTCATATATTTGGTTTATAAATATGATAACAGGTAAATCGTCTTCATATGTGTTATATTTGTATTTTAATTTTGGGTATTTCAGGTGTTATTTGGTACATAATCGTATTGATTATGGATGTAGTGCTGCATGCAAAAACAACAGCAACTACGGCAGTGTATGGGCGACCATTTCCATATTTCAATTTAGCTCATACGATGTCGGCCCTATTCACGCGTGTATCTTTAAAAAGAATGTGTGCTAATGTAAATGATTGCAGTGTTGAAGCTTGCTGTGGTACAATTTTCATAATTTTACTATGTGAATGCTATTTTCAATATGAATTCTTTGACTTTTATACAGATAAGGATATTTATTCATGGGGACGAACTGGTGTCAACAGTGGATTAGTTGCCCTATTCTTTAATTTTATCATCTATTCAAGCCTATTGTTAATGATTGAGTACAAAGTGTTCAACAAAACCTATTATAGTATTCGCGAAGTTATAAGGTAATCACGAATTCAGAAATCAATAGTTTTAAACATTTACTTTAATTTTTTTTAAGATCTAGAAGACCATTACCACCAATTGTGTCTAGTCAAAATATCGATGAAGATGTTCAAATTGAAAAGGAAAAAATCTCCAGTATGTTAACCGAGATGATAAAGTCAAATAATATTGTTTTGAGCAAAGTCACAAAAAGCTATAACAGATCTGCAGCCGTAAATCAAGCATCTATATCGATAGAATCGTTAGTAGAGAAAATTTTGAAGAATTTTCTACTTTTTTATTTGATTAAATTTATTGCAAACGTTAATTGTAGATGTGAATGTTTTGGTCTACTGGGTGTAAATGGTGCTGGTAAAACGACAGTTTTTAAAATGATGATTGGCGATGAACGAATGTCTCACGGTGATATTTTCCTAAAAGGAATTAGCTTGAAAGAAAACTTTACTGATATTTATAATCATATTGGCTATTGTCCACAATACAATGCTCTGTTAGAGGATTTCACTGGTCATGAATTATTACGAATACATTCTATGTTACGTGGTATTCATCCCAATGAAATAACATCGATTTGTTACAATTTATCAAAAGCATTAGGATTTTCGGATTGTATCGATAAGAGGATTAAAACTTATAACAACGCAAATAAACGGAAACTGAGCATAAGTCTTGCTTTTCTAGGATATCCATCAATTATATTCTTAGACGAACCAACAAGCGGTATGGATCCGAAATCTCGACGCGACGTTTGGAATATAGTTTGTAAGGCTAGAGATTCAGGAAAAACTGTAGTACTTACATCTCACAATATGGAAGAATGCGAAGCGGTATGCAGTAGATTGGCCATTATGGTAAATGGTGATTTTATGTGTTTGGGTTCTGGTCAACATTTGAAAAATAAATTCTCAAAGGGCATATTAGTAAATATTAAAGTGAAATCGAGAGATACACTTGCAGATTATATACCAGCAGAGTAAGTATATTTTAACTTTAAAGTGATATACGAGGTCTGTTCAAAAAGTATCGCGGGTTACGTATATTAGATTTTCGATTTTTTGTGGCGTTATGTTGGTACTCATGTCTCTCACTTATGCCGACAAGTTCGGCCATTTTGAATATTCAGTTAATCTTTACAACACACAAGCAACGACGCGTGAGCAGGGGCGTTATTATGGTGCAAACGCCAACTCCACAAATCCGGGCGTTTTCTGGCGGATTGTTCTTCCACAAATCCGGGCGTTTCTGGCGGATTGCTTCGCGGAACTTGCGCATAACTTGCAGGTAATATTCCTTATTGACCGTTCTACCTTGTGGCAAGAATTCATGATGCACCACGCCCCTGCAATCGAAGAAAACTGTAAGTAAAACCTTCACATTTGACCGAACTTGGTCTTGGCTCGTCCGGCAGCTTCCATTGGTTTCCAAATCATAACCATAAACCCATGATTCGTCACCAGTTATGACCCACTGGAGCAAATTTGGGTAGTCGCGGACAGAGTCCAACAGCTCCTTAGCAATGTTAATGCGATGATGTTTTTGGTCGAAAATAGGTAAAAATCGAAGACGAGCCAAAACACGTGCAAGCAAAGTAGCTGTCAAAAATTAACTGAACAATCAAAATAACCGAACTTGTCGGCATAAGTGAGAGACATGAGTACCAATATAACGTCACAAAAATCGAAAATCGAATCCACGTAACCCGCGGAAATTCAAAATTTGCGATATTTTTTGAGCAGACCTCGTATAAGCACGTAGAATAATAATAATAATAATAATGATAAAAGAAAAACAATTTTACTAACACAAAAATTATTGAAATTTGGTTAAATACTAGCAATGGTTATGAATATATTTTTGGCGATAATCTTCATAATAAGCAAAATACTGTATTCCAAGTAAGAAGGTAAATAAATAGTTAAAAAATAGAGCATTTCTAATGTAAAGTAGTAGGAATCAGAAATATCTATTGTATTATTATAAATGTGTCTACTCTTTGATACTCGAAAACATTTTTCACAAGCTCGAATTCAGCAAATATAATTAATAAGAACATTTTTTAATTGCATGTTATTATTGTTTATTACTTTTTTATGTTCTTATCATTTGATTTTTATAAATTTTTTTTATTAAGATATTTAGTTCAGTTGCCTAAGAAATTTACACATTTTATCTCAATAATAGACAGTGTATGTATGGCTTCAATTTTTTTTTTATAAATTTAAAAAAAAAATAGCTTTGATTATAAACTACTAAACAATTTTTAATTTTTATTAATTTTCCAAAATTTTACATCTGTAAGCTAGTCAGTAATATTGAAATCATCTTTTAAGGCACTTGAATCTTTTCGAATGTAAAGACATGATTATAAAATTTCTTCAAAAATAAAATAAATCGCGGATCATTTAAATAATTATGATCAGTAGTGACAATAGCCGCCCTAGTTGACAAAAACAATCCTATAAAAGTATCTTAAGTAATATTTATGTCGCTGATATTTCTATTTTATTTACAGTATCAATTCGTCTGAACTAGTTTCACTACAAAATTTCAATTCCGATGTTGTACGAGTCAAAGACTTTGTGGTCCAGCATTTTCCAACCGCTGTTATTAAGTAAATATAAATTGTTTTTTTTTTTATAAAAGAGCCCCACTTATATTTTACTAATGATTTGTTCATATTTCAGAGACGAACATAAGGATTTCTTGACATATTTTATACCAACGGGCGGATTTAAATGGTCAAATGTTTTTGGGTTAATTGAAAATAACAAAACCAATTTGAACATTGAGGATTATTCGATCAGTCAAACAACATTGGAACAGATCTTTCTCGATTTTGCTAAATACCAAAAAGATATTCCTACGCCATGGAAATAAAAAATAAATTGAATTAGCCTTATTTTAAAATGAACAAAATAATTTTAATGTGAAACATAATTGTATTTTTAATATATTTTATATACACACACACATACAAATACATAATCATGTATAATAAGTATTCGACAAATGAAGAAAGTATTGTTCTGTATTAAATGCTGTTTTCACTTTTTTTGTATAAAATAAAACTATTTTTGCATTGTATTAAGAAATTATGTTTATATTGGGTTGTGAAGAAAGGAATTTCGTTTCATTACGAACTTACTTTCCGAACAACCCAATAGTTTATTTATTGGCCTTATTTTAATTGAATCATTCAGTTTGTCCAACTGATGACAGTACACTTCAGAATTGAACGCTGTGTTGCTCGGTAGAATCTCAAAATAAACGATTCCTTTGAAATCTCACCAAACAGATAGCATAACCTATTTTTGATGAATATTGCCTTTCGAAGGTTCATGTTTTTCACTCCAGGATCTTTTGCTCTTAACATTGTTGTAGACAACCCATTTCTCGTCCCCAGTGATGATACGCTTCAAAAATGGATCATGTTCTTGGCGTTTGAGTAGCAAATCACAAACGTCAATGCGACGGCACAAATTTTTTTTCGTAAGAAGATGAGGAACCCATATGTCGAGCTTTGAGATTAAACCTAGCTGATTCAAATAATCATAAACGGTCGTATTCGATAAATTTAATCTCTCAGCGATCTCACGAGTTGTTATTCGCCGCTTTGTATCAATTAATGCCTTTATTGTGTCTTCATCAGCTTCAACTGGCCTTCCAGAACATGGTGCATCTTCGAGATCAAAATTGCCGGATCGAAATTTTACAAACCAGTTTTGGCACTGGCGCTCACTTAACACATCGGATAATTTTTTTCTTGCTTGAACAGCATTTTTATCTTTTCTATAGTAAAAAAGTAAAATATGCCAAAATGATGTTTTTCACTTTCCATATTTAAAAGGGTATCAACCAAAAACTCTTGTACAGAATCAATCGAATTTTTTCACGAGCAAGCCTTGCTATGTCAGCTGTCAAAATACAATACATATGATTATGCGGCTTAAGTGTGAAGTTGGTTGTGAAAAAATACAATTAAGGCCTCTGTTGGAGCCTTAATTGTATTTTTTCACAACCAACTTTCTTGACAACCCAATATATCATAATTTTATATATTTTTTTGTATTATTGTACGGAAGGTTAAGAAAATTTAACTTATTTTGTATCGTATGCCTGAATGCGTTTGGATCCGTATTGTGATGAATTTTAAAATTCTGTACAAGAACGCTAATTATTAGCTATAAGAATTTATAATGAGCGAGTAGACATTGGTGGGATAGGAGTATAGTTTGCAGGGCTAGATTGCGACCTGGGACATTTTCTGCAAGGCTGAATAGAATTTCAGATCATGGAATATCACAGCATGTTAAGTTTGTTAGTTTGGGGAACAAAATTATATCGAGTATAGGAGTATCTCTTTAATCGAAGGTTAATGCATTTATATCTATCTATTATATAAAAAAGTTTTTCATTTTGTAAGATTTTATTATGATGTATGTATGAGTTTTTGTTGTTTCAATATGTGTGTTTTTTTGAAGTCATGAAAGAGCGTAAGCGTATTCAAAAGAATACTGCGATGATGTTAGAATTGTAATGTTATTGATGTTAGGATTATATGGAGCGAGAAAAAAAGTAGAATATTTGGACATAGGGAGCCATGAAAAAAGAATGAGAACATTGTCACGCTCTTACTTTCGAGAATGAAATTAAATTTTTTTTTAATTTTACATAAAAATAAAATTATGTTTTCCCTCTATTAAGTAGAATATTTGACATAGGGGCGCCCCGGAGATGTCAAATATTCTACTTAATAGAAGTGGGGGGGGGGGGGGGGTTGGTGAGCAAAGCGAGCAGGGGCAGAGCCCCCTAGTGTTTTATAATGTAAATTTTTAAAAGCAGATAAGCGTTATTTTTGGCTTAATGGTGTTAACAAAACCATTTGTAGTGAGACAAATACACAAGCGATTTTGGAGACAATATTCCATCCATAAAATGAGCTCTGATGGACAACTCCATCGTCGGCTCCTACTGCCTCACAAATAAGATCGGAGGTGGCGTTAAGATCAATAGACAGCATAAGACCTGGCCATAATCAACGATTATTTCTTTTAAAAAAATGTAAATCGGACCCAGAAAATATGCAGTTCCAGTAAAATAAAGAAAAATTACACTAATTTAATTTTTTATTGAATTTTTTAAAAAGAAATTATTAAGAATTTTTAAAACTTTTTTTTTTTTAAAGTTTAGTCTCAGCATATTGGAGATGAAGGGTGAAACGAAGAGGTTCGAAGGCGCACTAATTTATTTAGCGTTACACTGTTGATAATATACAATTAGCTAGTTACATAATTTAATTTTCTTGATGATAAAAATCTTTTTGTCAACATGAGCTCGTTTTTTTTTCAAACATTGTTATTTATTTGTTTCAAAATATAATTAAAAAAATCAACTGGAAATTGCTTTAAATATCGGCGATATTATTTTTCAATTAATTCGTACTTTGAACATTTTCAATTATTGCGATTTCAATGATTTTTTCCGTTCATGTATCCTTTAATTAAAATTTATTTCTCCGAATAATAATATTGTCAAAATAGGGAACATTTCAAATATTGGGTTGTCCGGAAAGTAATTGTGTTGTTTTCCAACAAAGTAGTTAATTGTATTTTCTCACAACCAAGTTCATACTTAAGCCGCATAATCATATGTATTTTGACAGCTGACATAGCAAGGCTTGCTTGTGAAAATTGATTGATTCTGCACAGTAGTTTTTGGTTGATGCTCTTTTAAATATGGAAAGTGAAAAACTTCATTTTGGCATATTTTACTTTTTTACTATAGAAAAAATAAAAAATGCTGTTCAAGCAAGAAAAAAATTATCCGATGTGTTAAGTGAGCGCCAGTGCCAAAACTGGTTTGTAAAATTTCGATCCGGCAATTTTGGTCTCGAAGATGCACCATGTTCTGGAAGGCCAGTTGAAGCTGATGAAGACACAATAAAGGCATTAATTGGTGCAAACTGGCGAATAACAACTCGTGAGATCGCTGAGAGATTAAATTTATCGAATTCAACCATTTATGATCTTTTGGAACGGCGAGGTTTAATCTCAAAGCTCGACATATGAGTTCCTGATCTTCTTACGGAAAACAAATTGTGCCATCGCATTGACGTTTGTGATTTGCTTCTCAAAAGCCAAGAAAATGATCTATTTTTGAAGTGTATCATCACTGGGGATGAGAAATGGGTTGTCTACAACAATGTTAAGCACTTCGAAAACCAATATTCATCAAAAAAAGATTATGCTATCTGTTTGGTGGCATTTCAAAAAAATCGTTTATTTTGAGCTTCTACGGAGCAACACAACGATCAATTCTGAAGTATACTGGCATCAGTTGGACAAATTGAATGATTCACTTAAAGAAAAAAGGCCAATAAATAAACTATTGGATTGTTCGAAATTACTTTCCGGACAACCCAATACTCTTACACATTTTCCTAATTTGGTTTTTTTATTTATTATTTTAATAATAATTATTGGTATTGTACTCTTGGACACTCTGCAAGAGCCACTGTCGTATATACATTGTCGCATTACGAAAAATTATAGCAGAATCAAGTCTACAAGAACGATTTTATGAAATAATAAATAAATACCCGCCAAATCACACGATTGCACCGAAAGCGAAGGATTATCCATTTTACGGTTTGAAAAGCATAACCCTGTCCAATGTTAATTATAAAATAAACATGTTCAAATAAGATAACAATTGTTTAATTTAAGATTTGCTATTTTATATTTTAAACAAAATAATAATTTTTTGTACAAAATTTGTTGTTCTGCCGTAGCTTTATTTGTTAAAGAAATTGCTGCTGTTAGTCTTAAGCGATGAGACTCATTTCTCCCACTCGATACGCTAATAAGCAAAATTTCTCTATATCTATAAGTGAAAACAAGCAATTGTTTCTATGAAATGTGAATGTCTGATATGCATACTATATTTACGTGGGGGTGCCATTGACCCCTGTATTTATGTAAAAAAAGATGAAGGGAAAGCACTTACCATCAATTCTGAGCGCTATGACCATATGATAACCGATTTATTAAAAACTAAACTTAAAGATTTTAATCTGAAAAAATTTATCAGAACGCGTAATTTCGAGATTTGATTATGTCAATTGGTGGACTCCAAGATCGTGCAATTTGACGTCGTTGAACTTTTTCTTGTGAAAAATCATGCCTACGCAGACAATCCTCCAAATTTGTTAAATGCCAAAAAAGTCTTAAAACATTACCTCAAAAGGATTGAGACATGCAACAACTCTCAAAACGATTTAGATTGGAAATAGAAATTTAAGTTCAAGTTATTTTCCAAAGCAAAAATTGGAAAACATAATTTTTCTTCTATTCTTTTACCAGTAAAAAAAAGCACATATGATACGTTATTAAAAAGAAAAATTATTAAAACTAGTTTTTTCATTGTTATTGCAATTTGTATTGCGTAATCAATTTGTACAAATTTATTATTAAATTCAATTTTGAGATGTAATTACAATTAGTAAGAGAACTTAACAATCTTTGTTTGTTTGTTATTATTTCACAGGTAATATTAGTACTGAAATGGATATTCATTGAAACCGCCACGACACTGAAGGCCAAGTTTGGTGACAAAGGGTAACGGAAAAAGCAAATTAGAGTAGAAAAGTTGGAAAAGTGGTTTTTGTAAATTAGCGTAGAACCAAGCCTCAGTGGGATTTGAACCCAGCACGCTAACGACTGTACTACCGGGTTGGCAACAAATAATTTTTATGACCAAATTTATAATGAATTTAAACAAGAGTCGACAAAATTTATAATGAATTTAAACAAGAATCGAGAAAAATTTTTTATATGGAATATTTCGACGGCTTTAAAGCAAAAAATAGTCCAGAATAAAAGGTTGACTTTTTGTTACAAAAAAAAAAAAAGAAAAAAAAAACTAAAAACTTTGTATGTATGCATGTGATTGATCCTTTTACGAAACTGTTGAGTTTTTCCAGTCTTTCTGCTAATTTATTCATACATATAAGCACTATTTGGTGAAAATATGAACACCCACTGAAATCTATTTCGAAACCTTTGGTTTGGTTAATTTCCATCGTCGCTGGGTTATTGAATTGCCGAAAATATTCGCCTCTCCTTTATTTTGGGTGATGAAAGTTTTTGAAAGTTTTGCCAAAAAAAGCTTTCAATCAACGGTCTTTTAAAGGCTCCAATTTAGTATTTTAGTTTTCGAAGACGTAGTCGTTACGAGTATACGGAGTAATTGTGTAAAGGATAGGATAGGATACGACCATCAATAGTGTAGCGTATATTTCATTCATTAGCGCCATAGAGTCGTGACTATTATTTTTTCTCTCTCATTTCCTGTTGTTGTTTTTATTATTGTTTTGATACGAAGAAAAAACGATGAATTTATTTCTATGAACTCCTATCTATTATAGGAGTCGTATTATAAATTTGTGTAATAATTTTAAAATTAAATTGCTATCTATTTGATAAAATCGTAAGTATATATGTGCAATCAGCTAAAATTTTATACGAAATAGTGTTGGTTATATTTCATTTGGACATAATTGATTCCATTGAATCAATTTATATTATTTCCTTTTGTATTTCAATGGGAATTATTGTAGATAATGGAAAAATTGTGAATTCCTGTAGAATAGTGCTAAACCTGCTGCCAACTATAAATAAACTCCAATAAAGTGAACAAATAATAATAATAGTAATAATGATATCATGGAATCTTCTGAGAATACATTAACAGTGAGTTACGATAATTTGATAATACATCATCAAATATCAAATATGTTTAATTAAAGAATCCTATTTTGGATAATTTACGACGATTGTGTGTTTCATCATCGACAGGATTCGCTTACGGTCACTGATACGATTAAATGAGAATGAGATATAGGAACCCTTCACATATACGTGTAGTTTTCCTTATTATTTTCTTCATATTTCTTTTAAATGGCACGAAAAGAACGCCTCTCTGTCTAAGCCGGCACCAGACTTCTAAGTTTGTATCGATTTTCTTGTAATGATGATATCATTTCGTAAATTCTGAACGAATATGTTGTTTTAATTTTTAGGTCAGCGAAAGTGTATATACATAATACGTATTTTTACTTCTCAGCTAGAGAAATCATTTTCTTAGCAATTTCTTATATTTTCATTTTAGTTTTTGTTTTCTTCTTTTCATTTTTGGCCAATCAAAATCCAAATGTTCTGTTCAATTACGTGTGGAAACTATATTTACACAAATATGTACATGGATGGTACGAGTATCATCATGTTTAGGGAATTTTCTTTTTTAACAAAATTTCCTACAGATTTTTATTCATACACATACATACATTTTTGTATGATTATTTTAATAATTTAATAATTATTCGAAAATGTGCGTGATATTTGATAACTTATACATATTAATTACAAGATATGTGTTGGAATATTTACAAAATGTAAATAATTTTTATTAATATTTTAACGTGTTATATTGTCACGAAATGGTCACGCTTTTTGTCACATACCAATAATATGATGATACTTGTATTATGCAAAAAAAGAAATAAAAGGAGAATATTTAACAACAAATAACAGGTGGTATAATTTTTTTACGATCTAATAATAATAATATGCCTATATTTGTTTTTAATCTATTAATTTATACTGTGTAAAATGTTGACAAAATGAATATTTTTTTAAATAATTTATTTCTGAATAAATTATTTACTCTCCTCTAAATGAATCTATTTGAAATGCTAATTATAAAAATGCTATTTCGCAAAAAGTTTCTACTTAAAATTGAATTAATATTATATAAATTTTTCTAATAAGAGAAATTTCACGAGTAGAAAATATGCTTTTGTTAATAAAATGTTAACTAATCATTTACGAAAGAAATAGTAGACAATATATTGTATTTGATAAATATATTTCTTCGACAAATCTAATAAAAATATAAATTAATTGAAAATTGATTCTGTAAATTAAAATAGTAATTGTAAATATTAATTGGAAATCATAGTAAAAAATAAATAAATCAATTATTATCGTTGTGCATAAGGATCAAATGTAATATTTTTTTTTTAGTATCCTGTAAATAATTTATTTAAAATAATTAATAAAAATTCAATAATTATTACTCTTGGAAAATTTATTGTTAGTGCTTTAAAAAAAATACGAACTTATCTCATTTTAATAAATACTTAAAGAAATTTTTTATACAAGTCAGGAAAAGTCAACAATTTTATTTTATTTTCATAAATCAATGGTATCCTCTTCAAAGTGGTTATCTTGACCAGCTTCCACTCTTCGTAGTAGGGTTGGAAGGCTTCAAATCCTTGGAATGTTATCTCCTTGGAATGTTATCTGCAGTACCCATATGACGTCCTTGAAGGAGTTTTTTGATCTAAGAAAATAATAAAAGTAACATGCACTAAAATTAAGTGAATAGGCGGAAGTCCTTTTTTCGACAAAAACTTGTTGATGGTGATGGCCATGTTACAGGGGGTGTTGTCGTGGTAGAGCATCCAACTACATGCACTGTCCAATCTGTTTCGAAGAACCCTCTTTCTGAGCCTTTCAAAGACTTCTTTATAATGGGTTAGCGATGTTAAAAGCCTCCCTAATACTTCATCGTCGTCATTGGCTAAATTTGAACACATCATACTCTATTTCAAAAAGCTTCGACTTCCCCCTTGGGCTATTTTTCCCAAACGATAATTTCTGTAATAGTTTATTCTATTTTTTATACTGAAATGGAATTCTCTTTATGACGATTGAAATTATCATAACGACCAAAAAAATAGTTGAACGGTTTTAGAAAATTATTTTATGATATATTTTATTATGCATTGGTCCGCTAACAAATTGCTATCTTGAAGCGAATATCCAAATAAACTTTAGTTCTCATTGTGTACATTTTTGGCAGCATTCTACACATAACCTTGTTTGCCCTATTTTGGAAATTTTCATTTATTAGAATAATCTTTAGCAAACTCTCTATATTTCTACAGGCCTATCAGCCTACTGCCAATTCTTGGTAAATTTTTTGAAAAACTTCTATTAAAACTACGTCATCCATTCCTAAATAATAAAAAAATGATTCCTAATCACCAAAATATGACTTCCGATCTGAATACTTTACAATTCAACAGTACCATAGCACAGAAGTTACCTTAGATCTTCCCCATGCTTTTAATCGTGTCATACATCCTGGGCTTATGAGCTTCCTTCCATCTATATATATTCCATGCTATATATATATAGCATGAAATATATTTTCTTTTTTTTTCTTGTTATAAAATCATATCTCTCCCAATATTAATTCCAACTAGCAGCTATACACTATTTCAGCTGGGGTACCGCAAGGTAGTATTCTTGGTCTAATTTTATTTTATACAAATTTTGTATCATTTTTTTACTATATCGAATCAAATTTTTCTTAATGTTATCTCAAAAAAATAATATCTCAACTGATTATTATGGTTAAAATTCAAACCTAAGATAATAGTTTTTATTAAACTATTATATTTTTTTACTATATCGAATCAAATTTTTCTTAATGTTATCTCAAAAAAATAATATCTCAACTGATTATTATGGTTAAAATTCAAACCTAAGAGGAGATCAGCTTTTATTGGGTACTGGCTAAAGAAATTCTGTTTGCTATCTATTCGGAAAAATTCCTAAAATAAAAAAAAAAGTCTACGCGGTATTTTTGTCAGAGTGGAAGAACGCCTCTGGCCCAGAAGATTTATATATACCAAGATCCTCAAGGAGGCAAGGCACAATCGGGAAGGTGATCTGCGGGCAAATTGACCTTGTCTAAAGAGCTAACAACTTGGAATTTTATTGTGCGTTGGAATTGATGAAAAGGTAGAGTTTTTAATTCCTTTAACAATCTCTGGCTCGCTATCGCATTTTTTCCCACAGTTTATGGTCAAATGAGACTAGTGCAGTCATTTTTCGTTCGTTAAATATCTTACCGGTTTTTCTCCGAAAGCTTGGCCCTATTAGAGGCTAGAAGCTCAAAAATAAAAATATTGTTTTTTTTGGCTCTGATTTGCATCTGTTCTACTCTTTAGTTTTGAATTCTTATTGATAATGTAACGATTATTAAATTTTCTGAATTCTATATCTTCATTCCATCGGTTATAGAGCTGGTTCTTGTAGTGTACGCCGAATAGATTTTATAACACTTTTGTTAACGTCCAGCGGATTATTTATATCATTTTGTGTTGAAAATAAATTTGACTGATATACTATATTTTTCATGATATCAATATGACAAAATAAATTGAAATATACAAATGGCGTCATTTGAGGCTTCAGGAAGCAAGAGAGATTTTGATTCACCGCCATTTTGATTTGAATGACATTTGTCTGTTAGCATTTGGCAGTCATAGAGAGTGGTCAATAACAATTTATTGCAGCAACAACATTTTCAAATTATTAAAACATTTTATTTAAAAAAATTTTTCAATTGTGAATACGCAGAGAAAATTATGTGACTTTTTTTGTGTTAATCATATGCCGAGCATGTCAACCATTCAGCGTGTAATGAATAATTTTGAAAATATGCATATACTGGGGGATAAAGTGAAGAATGGGAGACAATTAAGCCAACGTGCACCTGAAAAGATTGATGCATTGAGGCAGAGTGTTGCTGAATGTCCGGGTAGCTCTCATCGACGCCGTGCACAAGAATTGGGACTGTCTCCGTCATATTTGCTAAAAATTCTCAAAAAAGATTTGCGTATTTACCCATATAAAATTTAATTGACACAACAGCTGCAGGCAAATGACTATGAACAGCGGCGACTGGAGTGCTCGAGTTTAATAGCTCGGTATAGACGACTACCATTTTTGGCAAAAAGTCATTATTAGCGTCAAAGCACACTTCGTATTGGCAAATAAACAGAATATCCGCTATTGGGGCACTAAAATTGGCTAATAAACAGAATATCCACTATTGGGGCACCCACCATCATAGAGTAACTGTATGGTACGGCATTTTGGCCGGCGGCATCATTGGGCCTTATTTCTTTGAGGATGCTGGAGGCAATGCTGTAACAGTTACTGGTAACCACCTATAACCATATGTAGTTTGACAGCTGACATAGCAACGCTTGCTTGATTCTGCACAGTACTTTTTGGTTGATACCCTTTTAAATATGGAAAGTGAAAAACAGCATTTTCGGCATATTTTACTTTTATACTATAGAAAAGATAAAAATATGGAGAAGATGTGTTAAGTGAGCGCCAATGCCAAAACTGGTTTGCAAAATTTCGATCCGCTAATTTTGATCTCGAAGATTCCCACGTTCTGGAAGACTAGTTGAAGCTGATGAAGACACAATAAAGGTATTAATTGATACAAACAGGCGAATAACAACTCGTGAGATCGCTGAGAGATTAAATTTACCAAATTCAACCGTTCATGATCATTTGAAAAGGCTAGGTTTAATCTCAAAGCTCGACATATGGGTTCCTCATCTTACGGAAAAAAATTTGTGGCGTCGCATTAACGTTTGTGATTTGCTTCTCAAACGCCAAGAAAATGATCCATTTTTGAAGCGTACGAGTATCATCACTGGGAACGAGAAATGGATTGTCTACAACAATGTTAAGAGCAAAAGATCCTGGAGTGGAAAAGATGAACCTTCGAAAGGCAATATTCATCAAAAATAGGTTATGTTATCTGTTTGGTGAGATTTCAAAGGAATCGTTTATTTTGAGCTCCTACTGAGCAACACAACGATCAATTCTGAAGTGTACTGTCATCAGTTTGACAAATTGAATGATTCACTTAAAGAAAAAGGCCAGAATAAAATATTAATTCACTATAAGAAAATCGCCTTTCATTTTTATAAAAAAAACGATATTACTTTCCGAACAAACCAATAGTTTATTTACAATATCGTCATAATATGCATCATTATCAATGCCTTAATCGGAAGAAAAATCATTTTCCCAAATATCTCCTTATCCCATAAATATTTTCTACTTATTTTCCCACTTAAAATATATACACAGTGTGTTCCAAAAAACAGAGCTTTATATTTAAATCATAAAACATGCAGCGCCATCTATATAATATGCATTATTGAAAAGATACATTCATTTCTTTCAAACGCACCTAAATTCATGTAAATCGGAAAAGGTGTACTAATGTTACAAAAAAAATGGAACAAAGAGCAAATATAAAATTTTGTGTTAAACTTGAAAAAAAATTCGCTGAGACATACGAATTGATGGAAAAAGTTTATGGTGATGATTGTATGTGTCGTACTCAAGTTTATACGCGGTTTACACGATTTAAAAATGGTCGTGAGGATTTAAATGACTACCTAAGGCCAGGTCGTCCAGAAGCTAGTAATCGTGCTGAATTGGTGGAACAAGTCCATGAAATCATTGGTATCGATACAAATTTTACTACGAGAATGTTGGCTGAGGAATTAAATACGAGTAAAAACACTATTTGGAGAATTTTAACTGAAGATTTGGGTAAAAGAAAGGACTGTGCGTGTTTTGTTTTTAACAACTCATGAATTAAATGAAGACCAAAAAATCGCTCGTGTGGAGCATTGCAAAGACATTGTTGACACTGCTGAAAACGATCCAGACTTTCTTGATTCGATCATAACTAGTGATGAGTCATGGCGCTTTAAATATGACCCTGAAACTAAGCGTCAATCTGCTGAATGGAAGTCCAAAGGCGAGCCAAAACCAAATAAAATTGCGTTTTCAGAAGTCTCGTGTCAAGGCAATGTTGATTACTTTTTATGATTCGAAGGGTATTGTCCACAAGGAATTTGTTTCAGAAGGTCGAATTGTTAATGGAGAATACTATTTAGGCGTTTTAGATCGTTTGTGGAAAAGAATTGGTCGTGTTAGACCTGAATATCCAGCAGGAAAACAGCTGTTTTTATTGCACGATAATGCACCACCTCACAAAAGTGAACGAATTTTTGATGAAAAAACGGATTTCTCTCATCAACCATCCTCCATATTCGCCTGATCTATCACCATGTGACTATTTTCTATATCCAAAACTGAAAACCAAGATGAAAGGAGCATTTTATGATGATATCCCAGCCATTCAAGCAGCCGTAACCGAGGTGCTGAAGAACATTCCTATAAATGACATAAAAAAATCTATTCATGCGCTGGTTGATCGTTCCAAACGTTGTATTGAGTCTAATTGAACCTATTTTGAGTAAATAATAACTTTCAAATATTAATATAATGTGTATTTTATTCTATATCCAAAAAGTTTGGTTATTTTTGGGACACACTGTGTAAACAAAACAGCTGCAAACGTTCACTTTAAGTCCAGTCGCTAAGACTTATTTTGTAAAACTGATTGATAGCGGCAGGATAAAAGATAAAATCAGTCATTTTGAAGTATTTTTTTATCTGAAAGTATTTTTTACCTAATTCTTTATAATAATTTAACATGTTTTTAACTGAAGCAATATAATTTTGCACTTTAATATTAGTAACCATGGGACAGAAAGGTTTAAAAATAAAAATTTAATAATTGTCTTGACCAGTAGTTTAATCATATATATATAAGTTCTAATATAGTAAAAACATTTACTTAACATATACTAACCAAATATATTATAAAAAAAAAATTTAACAAATTGTAGGACTTGAAAATGGTGTCTAGCAACTGGAGGAAATTCTGTCTGCTTATGTGGAAGAACTGGCTAATAGAATGGCGTAACAAATTAAAGTTGGTTTCCCAAATAATGGTGCCCATATTTCTCTGCCTGATATTGGTCTTTCTGCGTTCTATGACGAAGCCTACCTATTTCCGTAATCCAACACGATACAATCCGTTGCCTGTCGATTCATTCAACTATTTAAGGTAATGTATTGCATAAACGTATCCGTCGAAAGGCGTGATTTATGGTATTAAAGAGCTTTTTTTTTGGAATTTCAGAAATTTATCAAATGTACTACTCACAATTGGTTATTATCCAAAAAATAAATTTACAAATAAATTAATGATATTGTCGATGCGGTCGGTAAATTTTACATCTTTTCCGACTGGCTTTGATAACGTAACTGAATTGGAGGAGAACGTATTCAAAAGAAATTTGATAGCTGGTGTTATTTTTAATATGGGATCTTATAATGGGACAAGTGAAGTTTATCCAAAACATTTATCGTACACGTTACGATTTCCTCCGGAGCTAAGATTCAATGCATCGTCTCTCCGCATCTGGCCAATAAATACCAGGTATCCAACGGTGATATTTAGCGGGCCAAGAAATCTAGAAGATTCCGATGGCGGTGCACCAGGTGCTTATGTCCGAGAGGGTTTTATCGCCCTTCAACATGCTATCTCAACATCGTATATCAAAGTGGCTATGAACAAAAATATTCTTCTGCCAAATGTTATGCTCCAACGATATCCATATCCAGGATTCATAGTTGATCGTTTTCTTGACCATCAGAGCGTACTGATGCCATTAATATTTGTGGCTTGTTTCGGAATACCAGCAAGCTACTTCATCAAGGTACAGAAATTTAATAACTTTTTCATCACTTATCCTTCATTTTCAATAGAATTTAGCCCTAGAAAAGGAGAAAAAACAAAAAGAAATTATGAATATTATGGGACTCGATAATTCACTACATTTTATTGCTTGGTTTTTGAAATCCTTAATATTACTAACATTAACATCACTTTTAATTGTCGGATTAATTAAGGTAAGATGATTGATTAAAATATTGTTTTCTATTTAATTTTTTTTTGTGTATTTATTTTGAAGATTCCATGGAAACCAGGAGCTGCAATTCTACCTCATTCACATTGGACTGTAGTTGCGATCTGTTTTCTTGTCTACAGTATTAGCGTGATCGGATTTTGTTTTATGGTGTCGACATTTTTCTCGAAGGCCACTACTGCCTATTCTATAGGATCCCTCATCTATAGTCTGGCATTCATTCCAATCATTCTGTTTTTTAGTGATGCTACTACAGTTAGCACTTTAGGACAAAAGATCGGATTCAGCTTCTTAATGAATTCTGCCTTTGGGTTCGCATTACAACTGATTTTGAACTTGGAACGAGCCGAAGAGGGATTACAATGGAAGCACATTTTTGAATCGGATTTGGTAGCGGATCTATTACCTTTCGGTTTCTATCTGGTAATGATGATCCTCGATACTATATTATATTTGCTAGTTGCTTCATACTGTTCAAGAGTCTTTCCTGGTGAATATGGTGTGCCCGAACCGTGGTATTTCTTGTGCACAAGTAAATTCTGGTGTGGCAAGGAGTTCGATAGCTGTATAACAGATGATGAGAATGTTGTCAATTTATTATTGAATAAACAAAGTTTCGAAGAGGAACCCTGCGAAAAGTATGCTGGAATTCAAATCAGGAATCTTGGAAAGGAATACAATACAAATAAAATGGCTGTCAAGAATTTCACGATGAACTTGTACGAGGATCAAATAACAGCACTCCTTGGGCATAATGGTGCTGGAAAATCAACTCTGATAGCGATGCTAACGGGAATGTTTACTCCATCATCGGGCACAGCCATTATCAATGGCAGCGATATTCGAACTAACATGCGAGGTGTACGATTGTCATTAGGCTATTGTCCCCAGGAGAACGTACTTTTCGATCACATGACTGTTTCGGAACATTTGCAATTTTATTGTGCAATGAAAGGCTTGGACAGCGAAGAGTCCGAAGCAAACATTTTCAAATATCTAAATACTATGGAATTGGATGATAAAAAGGATGATTTACCATGCACACTATCAGGAGGAATGCAGAGGAAACTTTGTTTGGCAATAGCATTGTGTGGTACTAGTAAAATAGTATTTTGTGATGAGCCCACGTCTGGTATGGATCCAACTGCCCGACGACAAGTCTGGGATTTATTGCAGCGTGAGAAAATTGGCCGCACCATTCTCCTATCAACCCATTTTATGGACGAAGCTGATGTTCTAGGTGATCGTATTGCTATCATGGCCAATGGAACACTGCAAGCTTGTGGCTCACCATTTTTTCTGAAAAAAACCTTCGGAATGGGATATCGTTTGGTTCGTATACATTTTGCATTTGTTTTTCTTCCGTATATTTTTTAAAATTAACATCTATTCTTACAATATTTACAATAAAAATAATTTTTTTTTCTCAAACTGACGAAGTATACTTTAGTAAAAAAATTAAATTTAGCTAAATATTTAGGAAATTTCAATTGTTGTGATTTAATTTTACTGCACTTATTTTATATATATTGGGTTGTTCGGAAAGTAATTTCGTTTTTTTTTTATAAAAATGAAAGACGATTTTCTTATAGTGAATTAATATTTTATTCAATTAAATATTGTCCAGTCTGATCCAGTACCCTTTGGCCTCTTTCTGGCAGTAGCATGATTCCACGCTCATAAAGTGTTTGTTCTTTGCTGGAAAAAAATATGATCCAAGTGATTTTTGACCTCATTTGAATTCCGGTACAGAGCGGAAAAAATGATAATCGGAAGGTGCTAGGTCTGGAGAGTATGGTGAATATGGCAGTATATCCTATTCAAGCTCTAGAAAAGCTTTTGTGGAGTGGTCAAACTTGTATGTGGTTTCGCATTATCCTGTTGGAACACTATACATTTCCTATTGAATAATTCTGGCATTTTTTTCTTTACCAACTGATGACAGTACACTTCAAAATTGATCGTTGTGTTGCTCGGTAGAAGCTCAAAATAAACGATTCCTTTGAAATCTCACCAAACAGATAGCATTATCTTTTTTTGATGGATATTGGTTTTCGAAGTGCTTGGAGCCGGTTCATCTTTTCTACTCCAGGATCTACTCCAGGTTGCGCTTAACATTGTTGTAGACAACCCATTTCTCGTTCCCAGTGATGATACGCTTCAAAAATGGATCATTTTCTTGGCGTTTGAGAAGCAAATCACAAACGTTAATTTTACAAATCAGTTTTGGCACTGGCGCTCACTTAACACATCTTCTCCATACACATCGGGTAATTTTTTTGTTTGCTTGAACAGCATTTTTGTCTTTTCTATAGTAAAAAAGTAAAATATGCCGAAAATGCTATTTTTCACTTTCCATGTTTAAAAGGGTATCATCAACCAAAAGCTACTGTGCATAATCAATCGAATTTTTTCATAAACAAGCCTTGCTATGTCAGCTATCAAAATACATATGATTATGTGGCTTAAGTTTGAAGTTGGTTGTAAAAAAATACAATTAAGTCCTCTGTTGAGAAAAACCGAACAACCCAATATATAAATATTAGCTGTCTTCCATTGGAAAAAATTTTGCTACTCACAAGTATATACTTGGGAGTAGATGCCCAATGGAACACAAAATTTACTGACAGAAGTAAAATATAACCTCAAAATAGTCAACAACAATACTGAGTTTATTCAGCTTGTCAACGTGAAGTGAAGTGAATGTATTTCGTACAACCTTTGAATTTGATAAATTTACTTCAACATAACCAACGAACCCGCTAAGCGATCTATTTTCATTTTGAGATGGGAACTAAAATCCCCCTACCTTAAATTGTATACGTAACTACTTTTGCGATCTACTCATTTGTATAAGCAAGAGTAGCTGCGGGTAGCTAGAAGTATTTGTGAGTAGCAAAATTTTCTCAATGGAAGACAGCTATTGTATGATATGTGGCAAAAAAGTAATGGTGCCGTATCACTGAAAGCGATCTGGTGAGACTAAGGAATTCCACTCAAAATAACTTGTATGTTGGTCCCTCCTAAATATGCAGTAAATCATCTGATAAATACGCAACCCTATTTAGCGTTATAAGTGCCATAAAATTTAGTTTTAAGCTTGGTGAATCCACGTGCTTGACTTACGAAAGTTGAAACGAGCCTATTGGGAATATTTTGTTATCAAAAGTAGTATAAAATATTTTTTGAATGGCCGACAAGCAGTGGAAGACGAACGTTGCTTAGGAAGGTTGTCAACATTGGAAACGAATAAAAATGTGGAACGGTTGAAGACTCTCGTCCAGGCCATCAACGAATTTTTATCGGTAAATGGAATTCCGGTGGTTTTGCTACCCTTATTTACCTTATTGAGGTACGTATGCTACCCTTTAGTTCCCCGAATTTAAAAAAAACACTTGAGATGGTGTCTTTTCATTTCTTTCTTTAATTGGCAGCACCATAGGCCTAATTTTCTACAACATTTATACATCCGATATTAAAATTTTTCCTAACACCTTCTTTGTAACATATGTTGGTGATACGATGAAGGCTATCTTCGTCAACGTTTTTTTGTCAGATAAAGCATTTCAGATGATTCTCCAGATTCTCTGTTCACTTGATCTTAGTCTATTGGGACTTTTTTTTATTCCTAAGGTCAAAAACCACTTGGCCATCTAAGTTACCAAAGGAGTGTTACCGATAAAGTTGAAGCCAATTTCAGCTGAAGTCTTTCAGCGCTGTTAGAAAGAGTGAAAACAACGCCTCCACCAATGTTAAGCTGCCCAAGAGACAACTACTTTGAAGAGGATAACATTCCTTTTCAAAGTAGTATAAAAATAGAATAAAGTCATTACACAACTCGTATTTTTTATTAATCAATTGTTGTAAATAAAAAACTAACAATTAAAAAACAATTCTATTTTAGACATGCGAAAAAGGAAATCAATGTAAAGTAGTATCAGTAAATAATTTATTACAAAAATATATACCCGGAATTTATGTGGATACAAATACAGCATCGGAACTCTCCTATAAGCTTCCCGAAGAGCACGTACCACAATTTGAGAATATTTTATCAGATTTAGAAGAGAATTGCAACGATTTAAATATAAATGGTTTTGGAATTTCACCGACAACACTGGAGGAGGTTTTTCTCCGGATCATAATTAAACAACAGAGTTCGGCAATAAAAACAGCGTCCGATCTGGACAATGATCATGAACAATTAGATTTAGCCAATCTACCAACTAGTAAACGTAAGATAAAAGAGAAAATATTCTTATTAATACATATGCATAGATATAGGATATCGTTATTATTCGATTATTTTTATTTTTTAGATAAGCATGGATTAGTAAGTAGATCATTTTTAGCCAGTTTAAATTTGATTCGAATGCAATTTCAAGCGATGCTATCGAAAAAGTTTATTTATTCGAAAAGAAATTGGCTAACTCTGCTAATAAATACTCTGATACCATTGATATTTTTACTAATTGCCGTTATTAATACAGAAGTTGATACAAAAGATCTTGAATTCATACCTTTAAGAATGAATATTGACTCTTATCCAAAGACAGTGAGCATTGTTGAATTTAATCCGAACAATATCGAACAAAATTCCACTAATATGCAAATATTGGCACAGTATGAGAGTTTTATTAGGTCGTTCGGTAGTGAACAGAAAATTGAAAAAATCCATGGGAATATTCAAAATCATATTTTACAATTGGCTAAAACGAATTTATTAAAAGTCAATTCGGAATATTTGATTGGAGCAACAATTGGCCCCAAGAATCTTATTGCTTGGTTCAACAATCAAGCTTATCATACAGCATCGGTATCTTTAAATCATCTTCATAATGCAATTCTAAAGTAAAACCGACAAAAAAAATCCATTCAATAAAAAGATTTCTATATTTATTCATTTGTATTGTGTTTTAGAGTGTATGCAGATCCTATGTACAGTATTGAAGTTATCAATGAACCTTTCCCTTTAAGCGTTCAATATAAGACACACAACCTAGCTGTGGTTAGTAATTTTGGAATCAGTTTCGTCTACAATGTGTGCTTCGCTTTTTCATTTTTGGGAGCATATTATTCAATATTTTCCATCAAAGAAAGAGTAACCAAATCCAAGTTACTTCAATTCATATGTGGTGCTAAAAAGATTATTTTTTGGCTGTCGACATTCATTTTCGATCTTGGAATTTATCTCACTGTGGCTACAATCGGAATTTTCATCATAGCAACCTCATTTAATGAAAATTTGGCAGGCCTAACTGGAATTGGTATGATTTTTATTATTTAATAAATTTTGAAAATAATTATATTTTATATTTGTTTGTTTAGGAACACTTTATGCCATCTTCATATTATTTGGATTTGCTATACTGCCATTTGTATATTTACTATCGCTGTTGTTTAGTGAAGTTTCAAATGGATACTCGAGTGTATGGCTGATAAGCTACATTTCAGGTAAAATAACCTTTTAGGCATTAATTCTTCTTAGTAAATGTTTTTGCGTAATATTTTGTAAATAATCTTTAAAAAAACTTGCATACCAATTGGTGCTTTGGAAAGTAAAGTTATATAAAATACGAGGTCTGTGCAAAAATTATCGCAAATTTTGAATGTCTGCGGGTTACGTATTTTCAATTTTCGATTTTTTTGGCGTTATGTTGGTAATCATTATGCCGACCAATTCGGCCATTTTGAATATTATTTATGCCGACCAATTCGGCCATTTTGAATATTAAGTTGAATTGATTGAAATAAATTTTTCCTCTCTTCAATTTTATAACGGAAACTAATATGTTCCGTAAAATTTAACCTCTTCTAATTGATCTTTTCAACCAACTATCGGCCAGTTTTATTAGGTAAGCTGGCAATACTAAAATACATGTAATATGAAGTCACGAAATGGCCTTTGGCTCTTGACTCAGAGACCTTATAACAAACAAACAAAGCAAAACAAAAAGCATAGAGGGATGGCGTCTGGCGAGGTTCTCAAGCGCCTCAATAAAGAAAAAAAGAAAGAAAGTAAAGCACAGTCGTTAGCTTGCTGGACTACCACCCAATGGATCATGGGTTCGAATCCTACTATGGCATAGTTTTACGCTAATTTCCAAAAAATCTTTATTTGCCATTCTACTTTAATTCTCTTATCCCGTTGTCATAGCATTAATACGTGCCAATTATAAATTGGTTTAAAACGTGATTTAAGCCAATTTATAATCTACACAACAACCTCAAAAATTGGGATATAAGTACAGGGTGCGTTTTATGTTCCAGATCGAAGTTTTTTTTTAATAACTTTTAAACGAAATGCAATTTTACCATTTATATTTTATTGATTAATTATATGACCTTTATCATTATATATGGGATATGATGTCTGGCTCCGGCGTAATGGTGAGGTTTTTTAAAGACCTCACCATTACGCCGGAGCCAGACATCATATTTCACGTTTCGATCTTGAACGTTTCGATCAAGGTTGTGGTTTGTTTGTTAGTATATACTTTTTCCTTCAAGTATACGAAGAAATCGGGATAGTTCAAATCAGGAAATCGTAAGGGCCAATCGATATAAACACTTTTTGACATTATTCGGCAACTACTTTTGACACTAAATTTGCATCGTTGCACGAGCTGCGTGTGATGCGGCATTATTTTGTTGGAACCACGTGTTCTGTAGGCCCAATTAATCCAATTTGGGGAGAAGAAAGTGTTCCAACATGTTCCAATAGCGGCCACCAGTAACTGTTACAGAATTATCTCCAGCATCCTCAAACAAATAAGGCCCAATGATGCCACAGTACCATACAGTTACTCTACGAACGTATAGTGGTCTTTGGTGTACACTGAGGGTTTTCAGTGCCCCAATATTAAGAAATCCAGCCAATACGAAGTGTGCTTCATCGCTGATAATGACTTTTTCCCAAAAATGGTGGTCGTCTATACCGAGCTGTAAAACTCGAGCACTCCAGTTTCGCCGCTGTTCATAGTTATTTGCATGCAGCTGTTGTGTCAATTGAATTTTAAACGGTTAAAAATGTAATTCTTTTTTGAGAATTTTTAACATGACGGAGACATTCCCAATTCTTGTGCACGGCGTCGATGAGAGGTACCCGGGCATTCAGCAACACTTTGCCTCACTGCATCAATCTTTTCAGGTATACGTTGGCTTGATTATAGCCCAGTCTTCGCTTTGTCGCTCAGCGTATGCATATTTTCAAAATTATTCATTACACGCTGAATGGTTGAATATGCTCGGCATATGATTAACACAAAAAAAGTCATATAATTTTCTCCGGGTATTCACAATTGAACAATTATTTAAATAAAATGTTTTAATAATATCAACACATTAGAGCTGCGATAAATTGTTATCGACCACTCTTTATGACTGTCAAGTGCTAACAGACAAATGTCATTCAAACCAAAATGGCGGCTAAATAAAATCGACCTAGAATATCTGTATTTAGAAATAGGATTTTGATAAAAGTTTTATTTTACTAATATTGTAGTAAATTTTAATTTTTGTTAAATTATAACATTTTTTACTGTTTTAATGTAAATATTTTTTAGACTTATTATAGGCCTCAATCCTTTACTTGGCGTATGTGGTTTTTAAATTCTCTAAAATTTAAAAATTGCCTATGCACGCATGATTTTTACAAGGAAAAGTACAATGCCATCAAATCGCACGATCTTGGAGGTTAATCGGCAACACCAAATCTCTATACTGCGTGTCCTGATAACTTTTCGCCAAATAAAGTCTAAATTTGTCATGTTTTGTGGTTGTTGATGCCATATATGGTTCAGATTGAAATCATCAAATTCAAGGCAAGAAAAGTCGGTAATCATAAGGCAATACATAAGGTAATCATAAGGAAGTAATCAAAATGCTTTACTTGGCGTATGTGCTTTTTAAATTCTTTAAAGTTTGAAGTCTGTGCAGGCATGATTTTTACATGTGCAGGCATGATCTTGGAGGCCAATTGGCAACACCAAATCACTAAACTTCGTGTCCTGACAACTTTTCGCCCAATAAAGTCAAAATTTGTCATGTTTTGTGGCTTGCGGCAAAGTCTTGTTGATACCATAGATGGTTCAGATTAAAATCTTCAAGTTTAAAACAAGAAAAGTCGGTAATCATAAGGCCATACCACTCAGAATTAACGGTAAGGGTCTCTCATTCTTCATTTTCCTACAAATACGGGCCAATGACACCACATCCAGACCAAAACGCACATCAGGCAGTCACTTTTGGCGGATACAGTACCCTGTTCACAGTTAATTTCAGATTTTCAGAACCACATTTATGGCAATTTTACAATACTTATTGAAGTGTTCACCAAGCTTCAACAATTTTATGGCAATTTTTAATTAGTAGAACGATCCACATTGTAGAATGGCAAACACAAATCTAACAAAATAATACCTTTAATAATGTTAGACATCTGCCAAATGATTGAGCTATACTTTTCAAATAAAAAAAAAATGGATAAACCTTCATGAAAAAAAAAATTTCATTTTCAAATATCAATAATTTATTAAGAATTAAGTCTTTAAACTGAATAACATTTGAAAATACCAATAATTTAATATGATTTTTTATTCAGGAGCAATATGTTTCGTGGTTGTTATTGCCTTGGATTTGGCATACTATCCAGATGGTTCCAATACTTGTGCGGGTTATTTGCGAATGTTTCCATTCTTCAATTTGGGAAATTCCATTATAAATTTAGTTTCGAGAAATTCCTTATCTAGAATATGTGATGAGAATCCTACGTGCGGTATTAGTGATGATTTTTTTCTCAATATATTTTAAACGATTAAAATGATTATTTTTATAGATTCAAATATATTGATATGGAAAGATAAGGCAATAAATGATGGTCTACTCGGATTATCAATTAACTTTTTTGTATACTTTCTGCTTCTTTTTCTTGCCGAATATAAAGTTCTCAATAAATTGGGTATATTAATTTACGGACAATTCAAGTAATGATTTTCAATTAAATATAACATTAAAAAAAATTGGTGTACAATTTTTCATGAACAATTTGTAGATCGCTGAAGTTGCCAAAGGATCCAGACTACGGTTTTGATGATGATGTGAAAGATGAAAAACGACTTGTTTGTAATATACCCAATGAGAAGATAAAGTCACATAGTCTGATAATGAGGAACGCTACCAAATTTTATGGTAACTTTCTGGCTGTAAACCAGATTTCATTAGCAATTGAATCGTAAGTATTTAAATATTGATTTAGGCAATTTTACAGTTTTTTTTTTTCATATTTTACACTTAGTTCGGAGTGTTTTGGATTATTGGGAATAAATGGTGCAGGAAAAACAAGCACATTTAAAATGCTAACTGGAGACGAATGGATATCCTTTGGAGAAATTTATATAAATGGCGTAGACATTAGGAGTAATGTTAGTAAGATTTATAAAAAAATCGGATATTGCCCTCAATTTGACGCGTTACTTGAAGACTTTACGGGACGTGAGACATTACGCATGTACTGCCAATTGCGTGGTGTTCAGCCAACAAAAATAGAAAATCTTTGCCAACATTTAGCGAAATCATTGGGTTTTTTTGATTGCATCGATAAAATGGTTAGGAGCTATAGTGGAGGAAGCAAACGAAAACTGAGCACTGCTTTAGCATTGATCGGATATCCTCAAGTAATATTTTTAGATGAACCAACAACAGGAATGGATCCAAAATCCCGTCGCGATCTATGGAATGTTATCTGCAAGATCAGAGATGCTGGTAGAACTGTAATATTAACCTCTCATAATATGGAAGAATGTGAAGCCCTATGTACAAGAGTAGCAATTATGGTTAATGGAGATTTTGTATGCCTTGGTTCAACGCAACATCTTAAGAATAAATTTTCTAAAGGACTTGTAATTAGTATTAAAATAAAATCTCGTGAATCTGATACATTAAATGGAACCACTTCGTTTGAGTAAGTACTTATTATTTTTTTTAAATAATCACATATGAGCCAGCACATTTGCACCAAATATAATAGCACTAAAAATTTATTAATAGAAATTGTTATGAATGTGTCTTCGATGATGTTATCAGCAGTAAGCCAACCAGTAAGTTCATGGTTAAGAGGTAAAGATCATACACTATTAATAATCCTCATTAAATTCTATAAGATATTAATGTATTTTCTGTATTCGCTTGAATGGTTTGTATTTATTTTATAAAGGATTGATGATGGGAAAATTATTAATATTATTTTTTTATCAAATTTAAACTTCAATCAGTTTGTGTTAATTTTATTAAATATAAAATATTCGATATTTTATCAGATATTAAAAGATACCTTAGAATATTTTACAGTTAACCTTTAGTATCTTTTCTTACTATTTTATTATTGGTTAAGTAATCACAGAGATCATCTATAAATATTAAAAGCATTGTACTACATATCGAAACTAACAGTAAAATTTAGTTAATTATTTTTTCTTTAGCAATACATGTCAGCGGTCTGTCTTGTAACTTCTTGAAATTAAATTTGCTAGATTGTCTTAATCAAATAAATTTAAGTAAGTGCACAGCCCATTGAGAACTTTTTAAATTAGTTCAACATATGATGGTAGTTCGAGAAGTACCTGACCTCACATATAAATATGTTACACGTTGATGTTTGGAAAAAAATACTATGATCGAAAATACAAACTTTATTAAGTTTAAGTTTGAAGTTTGGTGCAGCTGCATTGTTTAGTATTTGTTTGATAGATATTAATAGTGAGCGCTTTCAATGAATTTTGTAAACATGGAAAAAATTGGTCATCGTTCCGGTCCAACCAATATTAAAGCCAAGCTAGACTCTATTTGGCGAGGAGGGAGGTGTAGTCTATTTACAACAATAAAATATATTTGAGTGGAAGAGTTTAAACTAGACCGTACGAGCTGCGAAAATGAACATCGCAGATGTCGCCCAAATGAGATGACCACGCCAGAAATGGTGAAGAAAATCCACAAAATGGTATTGAATGACCGTCGACTAATAGTGCGCAAGCTAGCAGGTATGGTAGGCATTTCAAAAAGTGATGTACATCGCATGTTGGCTGAAAATTTGGACATGATCAAGATGAGTGCCGCGTTTGCTCATAATGGAACAGAAACAGCGTTGCGAGGATGATTCAGTCGATTGTTTGGAGATGTTTCACAACAATAAAGCCGATTTTTTGTTTTGATTCATAACTATGGATGAAACATGGGTATATTACGTCATACCTGAGATAAAGGGGAGAAACCGTGAAGCAAATCGAACTTCAAATCAATGAATTGAAGTTCGAATTGCTTCTTCACGCACTCTATTCGCTAGATTTAGTCCACTCGGATTATTTTCGCTTTCCAAAGTTGAAAAAAGGTTCGGTGGTAAAAGATTTGCGTCGGTGGTAAAAGAACAAGGAAGAGGGGGGGGGGGGGTTCTGTGGTTAATAGCTGCTTTAAGGAGCTCAACGGTTCTTACTATAAACATGGTATCGAAGCTATTGAACATCGCTGAAAAAAGTATATCGAGATAAAAAGAGACTATGTTGAGAAATAAAGATATTTTCCCGAAATTTTTCGTTTCCATTGCTAGGTCGGTTACTTCAGCGACTACCCTCGTAGCTGATGATTTCGTATCGCCATGCGCTCACAAATTCTCCCTCTTTTTATAACGAAAACTCATAGCTTAAATTCATAAATTTTTTCTTTCAATAATGATAAATATTGCGTTATAATAGAGATATCATTTCATCGATATTGTTATTTTGAACGGAAGAAGATATGTCAAATATCCTTTTTGTATTATACGTGTTGTCTAAAGAATTATTTTTTTTAAATGCTGACAATTTGTTAGTTCGTTTTTATCATAATTATTGTTAATTCTTTAGAGAGTAATTAGAGCTATTTTAATTTCTAGAAGACCAACTTGTCGCAAATGCACACCGAAAAAAAAAGTTACAGTCCCCTTTTTAGCATGACACATATCCATACATTTCGGTTGTATTTGCACATAGGCTTTGCCTACACGTTATAGCAATCGATAAAAGACAACATTGATAAAAAAAATGACTTCCTTTTAGTTGTTTTCCTTCTTAATCCCTTAGTGCAAAATTCTGTACACTAAAAGAACGAGTAAAGGCATGTCATCTGATCAGTTTATTATTTATATTTATGCTTAATTCAATTGTTAAGGTCATATATGCATTTATCTCAGCTTTGATTTCAATTTCAACAATGCTCACACACATAGAAAAAACACTAAAATTTGTTGCAGTACTTCAACGCCAACGTTTGTAGTTGACGTCCGTTGTCAGAGTTTTGCGACATTCCATAAGAATATGGAGTTTTTAAACATTTTGGCAGCTACAAATATATGCCGTTTAAAGTTCTCGTTGGGCTTTATTTTTTCGTTACATTCATCCGTTTAGATATAATTTTCTAAAATAATTTAAAACAACCCTTAATACCTATCATATCATTAAAAATAAAATCGAATACTGATTAATAATAGTGGAAGGTGTACTTTTATTGCGAGGATAGTAATTGAGTAGATTCTTCTTTCCTATACGAAAACGTTCTAAGACAATTATTAATCATTGAAGATGGCACCGATACTGAAGATAGTGTCAGTCCTCAATTATGTAAGCATGCGATTTTGAAAGAAAAAATAAACTAAAAATCTGGTAATATATGCACACACTCCTGGTATAAAAGAAGAGTAGCAATTTTACATCAGTTGGATAGAAGCAAAAGATAATTAAACGTTTTTTGTATAATGTTTTAACGGAAACGAATTGGTACACAGGACAAAGAAATAATGATAATAAAAGAAGCAAACTTTGACGAAACTTAAATCCCATTAAATTTCAATGAAATAAAAATATACTTTGGATTATGAATAATAATACAATACGAGTAGCACACATTAAAAAGCCACAAATTAAAATGATCTGGTCCAAGAGTCATTATAGAAACGCGAATATTCAAAACAAACTATCCATTTGCCTTATATAGTCATTCAAATATTTTGATTTTATTCAAAAACTATTTTTAAATATATTACAAAATTCAACTAACGCTCTTTAATTTTTCGTTAATAATAAAAACAAGTAAATTTAATATAAGCCTACGATGTAATTGTAGTGCACTAATGCCTCATTGTTTCGAAAAATATCATACGGTAGAAAATTGCTAACTTTCTCCAACTTTTACTGATACCAGTTAAACCTGGTTAAGTTAAACTAGTTGTACCTCACATACATACAAGGTCTGTTCAGAAAGTATCGCGAATTTTGAATTTTCGCGGGTTACGTATATTTGATTTTAGATTTTTTGTGGCGTTATGTTGGTACTCATGTCTCTCACTTATGCCGACAAATTCGGCTATTTTGAATGTTCAGTTAATTTTTGATAACTGCTTTGCTTGCACGTGTTTTGGCTCGTCTTCAATTTTTGCCCATTCCAAAAAATGGATCAAAGAATCTGTTTCGGGAACAAGAAAAAGTCACAGGGGGCCAGATCTGGGGAATACGGTGGCTGCGGCAATATTAGTGTGTTGTTTTTGTCCAAAAATTCACGCACAAGCAACGATGCGTGAGCAAGGGCGTTATCATGGTGCAAAAGCCAATTTTTGTTCTTCCACAAATCCGGGCGTTTCACATAACTTGCAGGTAATATTTCTTATTAACCGTTCCACCCTGTGGCAAGAACTCATGATGCACCACGCTCCTGCAATCGAAGAAAACGGTAAGCAAAACCTTCACTTGGCGCGCTTTTTTCGGTCTTGGCTGGTGCGGCAGCTTGCAATTGGGATAATTGAGCTTTGGTTTCCACGTCATAACCATAAGCCAGTTATGACCCTCTGGAGCAAATTTGGGTCGTCGCGGACAGCCAACAGCTCCTTAGCAATGTTAATGCGATGCTATTTTTGGTCGAAATTGAGCAATTTTGGTACGAATTCCGCGGCGACCCGTCCCACGCCCAAATCATTGGTAAAAATCGAATGGCACAAGCCAATCGATATGTTTAAGTCCTCAGCAACTTCTTTAATGGTGATTCGACGATTGGCCAATACTATTTTCTTCAGTTCATCAATGTTTTCGTCTGTTGTTGATGTGCTCGGGCGTCTAGCACGCTTTTCGTCGTTCACATCTTCTCGGCCCCGTAAGAACATTTCGCACCACCGATAAACGTTGCTTCGGTCCAAGGTAGGTTCACCATATGCCACAGTCAACATTCGGAATGCGTCCGCGCAATTAATTTTGTTTTTCGCACAAAATTTGATACAGATTCTTTGATCCATTTTTTGGAATAGGCAAAAATCGAAGACGAGCCAAAACATGAGTACCAACATAAATCGAAGAACCAACATAACGCCATAAAAAAATCGAAAATCGAATACACGTAACCCGCGAAAATTCAAAATTCGTGACACTTTTTGAACAGACTTCGTACCTCATTGTTTGGAAAAATAGCATACGGTTAAAGATTACTATTTTTTCCAATTTTTACTGATACAGTATCAGTTAAACCAGTTGTACTTCACATACAAATGTTTGAGGATAGTAAAATTATTAATTTTTCGCCGCACCGAAATATACATATCAGAGTCTATAAATTTTTAAATATGTGTATGACCGATATTTTTGTTGATTGTAGCCCTTGCCATCGGTACTTAGCGCGTAAAAAACAAGAGGCAAGTATAAATTTTAATCTTTCATTGATTCAAATTTTGGCAGAAGCTAACTTTTTCTAAGTTCAATAAGCCCCTGTGAAATGCGAAATTCCTTTTAGAGAAATAGGCTATTATTATCATCATGTCTACCACCAATTCAACTTGTGCATGTAAATTTTATCATTTAACGTTTTCTCTTTCAAGTGTATTTTTTTATTAGAATTAAGGCCCAAAAATTCAAAAATATATCATTTAGCACGTAGAATATGTTTAAAAATTTAATAAAAATTTGCTTTATGTTCAATTTTGTGCCCACACAAACACAAAAATATGGTATCATACATGAGAGCTGTGAGGCACAAAAGGTTGATTAATGAAAGAAGTGTGTCTTATAGTTAGAGTTTATGTTGCACAATTGCACGTTTTAGTATAAATTTATTTATTATATTTGTTTGAATCAAAACCGATTAGTAATTGAATGGACTGTTATAGAACCCATACTCCTGAGATATTATCAATGGCTAATTTAAACTCGAACGTACTGAAAGTGAAAGAGTTCATCACCGACAGCTTTCCAAATGCTACACTCAAGTAAGAACCAATTACATAATTGTAAAATGTAATTAATTATATTTTCTGAATATTTTTCATTTAGGGATGAGCATAAAGATTTTTTGGTATACTTTGTGCCAACTGAAGGTGTGAAATGGTCAAAAATATTCGGAATTATGGAAAGTAATAAATACGAATTAAATATAGAAGACTACTCCATAAGCCAAACAACTTTAGAGCAAATATTTTTGGATTTTGTTAAATACCAACGAGAATTAATGAAATGATAATTTAGCAGCAATTCCAGTAATTATCTACTATATTCCTGATAACAATGAGCACTAATCAATCATGTTTACAATATTTCCACCAAACGAAAACAACAAATTATTATAACTGTTAGCTTATTTTTAATAGAAAACAGAAAATGTTCCATCAATCGATTCGAAATGGGAAAACATTTTCTTCCAATATGATTTAATGTACGCGCTTAATAGACAGTAGCTATATGTTAATTTCTGAAAATGTAAACGCTTTCAATTTTGTATGAAATCTTATAATTTCTTTTCATAAATGTTATCAAATAAAAATTCTATCTATTGTGTATTACAAATTTTAATTATTGAAAATTTCTTGTACACTACTATCGAAGGCTACATCTAAGCATGTAGCACCATCATTATCGACACGATTACGATCCGCGCCAAACTCAATTAACAATTTCAAACAATCAATATGACCACAACTTGAAGCAAAATGCAGCGCCGTTTGACCATCAGAATCTTGCAAATTTACATCGGCTCCATTTTCAAGAACAAACTTTAAAATATCGACAGCATTACGATCGGTTGCCCAATGAATTAATCCTAAGCCGGTGTCATCAAGTTCATTTAGTGATGAGTCGATTTTGCAAATCTCTTTAAATTTTGTGAAGTTTCTTTCTTTAACATAATCAAAAATGGTTTTCTCACATTCAGGAACAGTAGCCTCTGGCTCCGGTTGTTGAATAGATACACTCGCCCAAAAGGTCTTTTTTGTTGACGATTTATCTGCTTGATCCCAGTCTGGGTGATAGTCATTTAATTTTTCGACATACATTTCCATTGCATCAGATGACCTCATATCACCTAATTTGTTCCATGCTGACCACTTTGATTTGGCTTGGGCATTAAAAAATCCTGGTTTTGGTGTATTGCATTTGCCGCAAGTGCTTTGCTTATATAGTCCATAAAATTCCAATAATTTATCTGATGAAACATTTGTAGAAATTTTCGCTAAATAATCAGCAGCTTTTTGAAATTTTTCCTCTAATCCAGTGCTTACGAAATCGTCCAAATCGTTCAACATTATGTTAACATTACACACTAAAGGCAAAAACTAAACTTAAAATAAAAACATTAAAAAAAAACTTTTTATATAATGATGATTTGTAAATTATTGCTGTTTTTGAATATTAAGATTATTTCCTTCTAAAATGTGTTTCGATTTCTTCTCAATATTATCAACTGCTGTCTTGTTACTTAATGTGACGAAACCGTAGCTCTTCGAGCAACCGGTCTTCCTATCGAACACCACTTTAGCCGAATATACTTTTCCGAAATCTTTAAAATATTGCCGAAGTTCGGTGTGTCCAACAGTCCAAGGTAAATTTCCAACAAATAATTTGTAAGCTTGTCTACCGTTTGAGGCCATCACCGTCAAAAATCTGTTCACAAAACAAAAATTATATATGATTAGGTTATGTCAGAAATTTTATGAACAATTTTCTCATTTTGAGTTGATATTCATATATAATTACCAAAATTTTAATTAGAACGAATTTCGTCAACGCTAATACTTAAAGAAATCAATTTCAAATTACTTATAAGAATTTAGTATAAATAGCGAAAAGTATGCAGCTGCACTGGGCACCGTATTCGAGAACAAAATGTCAATTATGGAAAACTGAAAATACAATGCATTTGAGGGGTTTAAAAGAAAGTGAGAGAATTGTCGCTCTCTCTATATATCATATTCTCAGTACCAATTGCTTCTGATATTTGTTATTGTCTCTATTATCAACTTTTATATATTTTAAAAGCTATTCCGGTATAAAAATGAATTTAAAAATATATCATATCGAAATATATAATATATAAAGAGAAATCTGCAATGGAAAAGCAAACTGCGAATTCTGTAGGTTTAACTAAATTTATTATACTATGTCTATGGTTTTTGAGAGCATATAGTTGTCATGTGCTAGAGTGTTGTCAAAAAACAGCTGGTATTAAGATTTGTTTATGTAAATTTCAGAAAGCACGTGCTTATATTATTAATTTGTTAAATTTGTTTAGATGTTTTATCTAATTGGATTAGGTTTGGGTGATGCGAAGGATGTGACCGTAAAAGGATTGGAAATAATAAAAAAATGTGATCGAGTGTATTTAGAATCATATACATCAATACTGACCTGTGGGCAGAAAGCTTTGGTAAAAAATTTTAATCGCATTTCTATTATTGGCTAATAAATTTATGCATACAAATTTTAGGAGGAATTTTATGGAAGGCCATTGATTTTAGCAGATCGTGAAATGGTCGAACAAAGCGCCGACGAAATATTAAACGATGCACTAATTAATGACATCGGATTTTTGGTTGTGGGCGATCCATTCGGTGCAACAACACATACAGATTTGGTGCTTCGAGCTCGTGAAAAAGAAATTCCCTTTGAAGTTGTACACAATGCATCTATTATGAATGCGGTTGGATGCTGTGGACTACAATTGTACAACTTTGGGGAGACTGTATCAATACCATACTGGGAAGAGAATTGGAAACCTGACAGTTTTTATGATAAAATCAAAATGAATAGATCGAATAATATGCATACACTCTGTCTACTAGATATTAAAGTAAAAGAACCTACACTAGAGTCATTGATGAAAAAAAAACGTGAATATATGCCACCGAGATTTATGAGTGTTAGAGAAGCGGCAAATCAATTATTACAAATTCTTGAAACGAAAAGATGTGAAGACAATTTTTCAGAAGATATGCTAGCCTATGACGAGAACTCATTATGCGTAGGTTTAGCTCGTGTTGGACATAAAACTCAACAAATCAAAGCTTGTTCATTAAGAGGAATGAGTTTATCAGACTTAGGACCGCCTTTACATTCGCTTGTTATGCCAGCCAAAAAATTACATCCTCTAGAGGAAGATTATGTAAAACAATTCTATAGAGAAATAAAATAAAATTATTCATAATTGATTTGTTATTTTTCAGTAAGGTAATATGTTGAAAATGACACTTAATCATAATATCGTTATATATAACCTCTTTACTTATATATAGACCAATTTAGTTCAATTTTCATGAAATATACAATAAAACGCAATGATTGGTAAAGCTAGGCAATTATTGAGTGTAAGGGAAAGTTCTGTCGTTTTTGAACACTTGCACTTGTATGCGTTGTCGAGTCTTAGCGAAAATTCTGATTCGACTGAAATCGATTTAAACCGTTAGATTACTGTATTTCTTATTTTTGTCAGTTTTTTTTAAACTTGTAAAACAGTCAACATGTGTGAAGCAAAAGTGCACTTAAGACATTGTATGTTGTAGGAGTTCCAAAACGGGAACAACGCGATGGAGGCAAAAAAAACGTGTGTGACGTGTTTGGAGAAGACGCAGTAACAGCTCGAACATGCCAGAGATGGTTTGCGAAATTTCGTTCGGGTGATTTGTCTTTGATAGATGAACCCTGATCAGGAAGACCATCAGATGTCAATGACGAAGTGCTACGCAGTATGATCAGGACAAATCCCATGTTAAATTCCGCAGAAGTGGCCTTTAAGTTAAGAATTTATCAGACTACTGCTTTAGCGAATTATAAAAGGCTTCGTTTTGTGTTCAAACACTCTGTTTGGGTGCTACACGAATTAAGCGAAAAGAATTTAATGGATCGAATTTGAATATGTTCTTCAAATATTGCTCGTCACAAAAGGAAACCGGTTTTGGATCGCTTGGTGACTGGTCATGAAAAGTGGATAGTTTATAAACATGTGGTAAGAAAAAGGGCATACGTTTACAAAGCGGAGGCACCACCGACCACATCCAAAGTTGGCGTGTATCAAAAGAAAGTTATGTTGTGTTGTTGGTGGGATCGGAGGGGTATTAACAACTATGAGTTGCTGAAAGAAAATTTTACGGTCGATGCTGATCGTTACTGTTCGCAACTTGATGTTTTGAATAAAGAAATTCAACGTAAACGTCCATATTTGGTCAACAGAAAGGGTGTAATTCTTTACCATGAAAAATAGTGTCAAGAAAAACTACAAAAAATTGCAGAGTTGGGTTGGGAAACTCTTCCTCAGCCAGCATATTCTCCAGATATTGCACCATCTGACTATCATCTGTTCAGGTCCCTGCAAAACTTTCTTGATGGAAATGAATATATAAATTATGAGGGCGTCCAAAGGACAGTGGAAGAATAATTTGCGTCCAAAAACAAGCACTTCTTTTCCAGGGGGTTGCATAAGCTGCCAGAACGCTGGCAGACAGTTGTAACTAATAAAGGAAATTATATTTTGGATTAATTTTTGAATAAAAAGTGAAAAATTCGACAGAACTTTCGCTTAAACCCAATATTTGTACAAACACAAGATCATTGAAAAATGTAGAAAACCTAGTTACTAACTTTGTGTGCTTAACTGGGGACGGAGGCAGATTTTTTGACGAATCAAGGTAATATAATCTCAACATCAACATAGGTGCATACAAACCAAGACCATTTATTAACCCAAGTGCAAATAAACCAAGGTTGCAGTATTATTTGTTCGTATAGAAATCAAGATCATGCACTATTCATGTAGCTTTGAGCTCATATACAGTAAATTAACGCCTTGGCGCTATACTTTGCAAAAAAAATCAATGTTTAAATTCCCTCGCCTGATTTTAAGCACACTCATATATAATCAATGTAATTAACTCCTCACTTGCCTGAAATATTGATAGTTTCTCTACTAGAGATCGTCTAAATGACCCTACGTACGTAAAAATCAAGGTCATTGTCCTTCAAGTGTTACTGGTATAAAATTAAAGGTCATTTACTCATCATGTGAGATAAGGTCATTGTGACCTGGCTTTAAATGTAAACAAATTATTTCATTCTTAGTGCTCGCATGCAAGTATCGAATAACTTCGAGATGTTTCATGAGTTGTGAAACAGATTTCCTTGCTGGTTCTAAGCGTCCGTGTCATGGCTACTTTTATTTCTTTACTTTTACATTTTATCTGATATACCAGGGGTTTTTCTTTTTTTTAAATTTCTATTATAGGCGTAATCATATTTTGTCTAGTATTGTGGAAATTTGGTATAGGCATTTTATATACTTAAATCTATACAAAACCTAAAAATTTCTAATTCAATAATGATGAACAAATAAAAATTTCCATTAATATGTCTTTTTTTCCATATTTTATAATTCAAATACACACACTTGTTACTATTCTATATATTATTTTGGTTATAACTTTTTTGATTTACTATTTTTGCGCTCAACAATTCTCTAAGGTTCAATGTAGATGTTCGAATTCGAATCTAACAAGTCCCTAAAGATTTACGAAAGCTTGTTTGGCTATATTTTAAAATAATTTAAGGACTCGCATTGAAGTGTTTTTTGTTTGAGGCAAAATTCTAAAAGTCTGGGCAAAATGCCTTAAGTTCTTAACTTAATCATTCAATAAAAAAATAGTTATAAATGCCGTTAAGTCTATGCTCACCACCATATTTGTATTGGTACTTCAGTGAAATTGTTGTGAAAATATAAAATACAATTATAATATGGTATCATTACTAGCGATTATATTATCACAGCAATTACATAATTTTCTATGAAATTTCATAGCCAGATTTTATCTGGGGGGTTTTTGGTAAAACGTAATGAAACGTCCTCAAGAGAATATTCATTTAAAGTTGAAATTCCAAAATGAATTGGATTTAAAATGTAATGTTTTTAGTAAGTTGTTTTTATTACAAAATCCACAAATAATATTAAATAAATTAAATAATATGATAAGCTAGAATTTTTTTTATTTATCACAAAGATTTTCTTCTATTAGCTGTAAAAGAATTAATTTCCCCTTAAATTATTCGTGCATTTTAGAAAATAGTAGCATTTATAGGTGTTTTTTTTTGTACATTTTCTAAAAGAAAGTTTCTTTTATTAATATTCCATTTCGAAATCAACGAAAGCTAAGCGATCATAAAAATATAACTCAAGTTATTTATTGATAGTCAAACGACGTGTTTATTATTTATATTGTTAACGATCTTACATAGATTCAATAGATAGACTTAAAGATGGTTTTCTTTATTTGACTAGTCGTTCCTGAATCGCTGTTCAGACTAGAATCACTCATATTTATACCGGTGCGGCGTGCTTTTAGAACGGTGACATTTGGAGCAACAATGTGCCATTAAATTTCTGTTTAAGCCTGCTGAATCCACCAGTTTGACTTGCGAAAAGTTGTGACGAGCTTATAATGGGAACATTTCTTATCAATGAGACAAGTTTTTCGATTGCATAAACCTCGCTCAGAAAGACCGTCGTCAACATCGAAAACGGATGAAAATGTGGGACGAGTAACTGCTCTTATAAAGCTCATAACAACGGCTCTTCGTTTCAGATCGGACATTGCAGACACTTGGAAGCTCCACCATACACCGCTTCCTGTCTCATGACCATTTCCATCAACGTTTTTTTTATCGGAAATGGGATTCCTTTGGTCCTCAGCTCCTTTATTCACTTAATCACATTCCTTGTGACTGTTTTCGTCCCCAACATAAACAAACAGTTGAAAGGGCATCGCTTTGTTATTGTCGATAATATCCAAAGGAGTGTAACTGAGGAGCTGAGGGCAATTCCAGTTGAAACCTTCCAGCACTATAACGAAGAGTGGAAACAATGCCTTCGCTGGTGTATAAGGTGAACCATCTCTTGGCTTTTCTTCAACATTCAAAATACCCGCCACAATACACGTCATGATATTTTTTTGCATCTGTTAAGAATAAAGTATTACGATTTTAATTATAGATTCATTAAAGTATTACAATTTTAATTATAGCGAATAATGGCATTTTAATCATCCAAACTTACTACGAAAATGGGCATTCTGTAAATAGAATATTTCATCGAAAATCATCTTTAGCGACAAACCACATTTTCAAATCGACGGCCATGTTAACAAACAAAAAATTTTTGAATCTGGGGCGCGGAAAACCTCTCATAAGATTTTTAAAAAACTTATGCATCCTAAAAAGTTACCGTTTTTGCTGCGGTTTATGGGCTAGTGGAATTATTGGGATGTTCCTCTTATGTGAATAAGCTTTGGTTTCAAACCAAAACACCTCTACGAGCCACAAAACACGTCAAAACTCCGGTTTGTGAATTGGTCGCCAAGATCTTGTTATTTGACGCCGTCAAGACCTAAAGAATAGTATTCGAAAAGAAATCGAGGCCGTTAATCCACTTTTATTAGGGAAAGTCATCGAAAATTTCGACGTTCGGATGAAGGGCTGTGAACTTGTCGAATCTGGGGCGCGGAAAACCTCTCATGAAATTTATCAAAAACCTAAAAAGTCACTGTGTTCTGCGGTTTATGGGCTAGTGGAATTATTCGGGTGAAAATGATTGCGAAGATATCGTTACAGTAAATATTGAAAGATATCGTGGCATATTAACAAACTTTTGTGGCCGAAATTGAATCTTAGTAAGCTTTGGTTTCTACAAGACAGCGCTACAAGTCACACAACACTTATATAACTGCCCAGGAGAACTACTACCGCTCGTACCCTCGGACCCACCAACATTGTATGTTTGTGAACAAGCATATGGAGGACCCTATTTATAGAATTAAAAATCATAAATATTTGGAAAAAAAACACAACAGTTTAAAAATTTTTTCCTAAATGTTAAATTAACAATAAAAATAAAATAAGAAAAATAAAAAAAAAGTTTCAAAAATGATTTCTTTATTTTTAAATGAAAGTATTTCGTTCCAATTTATAAGTTCAACTTTACTATTGTACTTATTTTTATATTAATTATAATAAAATATAAAACTTTGAAATTCGATCAAAAATTTCAAATGTTTTATTAACATATGAAAAGAATTTCCTTCTTCTTTATTTTTTCATTTTTATTCATCTTATCTTCACAGTCAAATATAAATAAAATTTATTATGTTCTATACGGAATGAAGAAAAGAATCTTGAGATATGGAAACATAGATATTTTCCAAAAATGATTTATTAAATATGATTCCACTTTGAGGAAACCAAACCAAATAAATAGAAAACTTTACCTATTACCATAATAATATTAATAATTCGAATAAAAACAAAACGTAAAAAAAATAAGTATTCTATTTCAAGCTAAAAGAACTGAAAGGAATAAAATTCATTTTTTTTCTTCATTTAATTCATATTTCAATATTTTGTTGTATTGCAAACCCCCTACCCCCCTTCTCCCCCTTCCCAGACCAAGAGTTTTAAAGAAAATGAAAAGAATCCTTCTTAAAACGACTACTCCAAATAGTGATGATAAAGCAACACATATTCATTGACATCAAAGGAAAGGAAAGAATTATTCGAAAATCAGATCGTATTTTCTCTTGAAAAGGGTTCATTTTAGTCGCTTTTGTTCAAATACTATCACACTAAATAGGATTTTTTCTACTTCGTTTAAGAACGATTAAAGATAAAAGATTTAAAAAAAAACTATTCACAAAGAAAATCCTCTCTTGAGTGTGTGGTAATTTATTTTAAAGTTATCATCAAACTTATTGTTAAATGAAAAATAGAAAAATTAATATACAGACAAATGTGAACTATTCTTTTTTTTTTAAATTTCCATTGAATAAACGCACATCCTTTTTATCCTTGCTGTATATATTCAGAATAATATGAACGTGTAGCAACTTTTAAAAGAATTGCTAGAGAAAATCCAATAAGGTGCAATTCTGTAATTATCCAAAATTATAGTATACTCCAGTACAATTAAGCTGGAGTTTAAGGACAAATTACTAATTATTTACTCATATGGTTGCCATTAAAAAATTTCGAATTTCGATGCACTTTATATAATAGAAAAATGCCTTTTAATTTTGAAATAAATACAAAATTATGCGTATTATTTCTTAAATAAATACCGAAAAATACAATAGCATCAGATTTGACAAGCATAAGTCTTCGAATTACGTTTGGAGTGTCCTTAACATTAAGTGTTGAGGGTAAAAAAGGAGATTTGCAAAAATTCCCATACAACGACTAACCGCCACTTATAACTTTCCATCGAGGAGGGAATTCTGCGCACGGACAATATTTGGGAGAATGTATAATTAAAAGCTCTCGAAAGTTAAAGAGGCTAGTGAGTAATGAATGGAACCATATGGAGTGAGGTGGCAATTTTATAGAACAGCTGAGCAGAGATTGTTGTATGTTATTCTGTATACTCATAAAAGCCTATACTAAGTCACCGGTGCGAAAAGACATTCCGATGACATGTGGAAAATTTTTGATAACTTTTACAACCTCTTTCGCGACCCACCGAAAATGTTTACACTCTGGCCCTTCTCGTGCCTTCATGTCGTTTGCATGCACAACTTGATTCGATTTCGATGTAAATTTATACTTCACTGTACTCATCCATATAAATTTATATATTTCTTCATGGTGTGTTAATATATGTATGCACATATATAAGAATTATGCGGCTTTTGCTGCGACCACAAAGTATTCGTGTATACAGTCCCGGTCAAAAGAGTTAACACAGCGACGTTCTCATTGAAAGGGATCTGTCATAAACTTGGTCATAAATCATAATTCCCGTTAACGGATTTACGAATTTTCACCAGTCTCGTGCCATTCTTAATTAATATTTATTCTTTAATAAAATCGTTTACCGAAATATCGTGTAAATATTGTAATAATTCGTACATATCACAAATTCAACGGTGAGCTTTTGATTGACATGAATGAAAATTATATTTTACGAACACAAATAATATGATTAATGTTGAGTATATGTGAATATGTATACCAGATTATTGTGTTCTTCGATAAAAGCGGGTTAATGGGATAATTATGCATACCATATTATAAAAACATCGCACAAGTAGTATGACAGTGACATTGAGACAATTAATTTCTTGTAACATTTTCCATACTACATTTGTAATAAAAATTTATATGTAATTTAGTCTGAATAATTTTAAACGAAGAAGTTTTATTTTGTAGCGTTATTGTAAGACTTTTATGTTTATGTATAATTTAGGAAAAAACATTATTATCTGATATTAGAATCGGTATTTTTGCTCGAAATAGTTTGCTATTATTTCATCATTGATAGACTCACACTTTAACGACGTTTCCAAATTATGAAAATTTTGAATAAAAAACATTCTCCGCATGAGTTATTCACATTTTATTTAAAACTAGATCGAACTGGTGAGACGAGGTATTTTTATTTCGGTCACTCATCCAATTAGAAAACAATTAGTCAAAAATTTTAATGACCGCGAAAATTTCTTTTAAACACAAAACAAACTTTACTATTTCATTTCTTCCCATTTAAGCTTTATATTAGATAATTAGGATGTATATTTTTATTGTTAAGGATCATGAACATTTCTTTTAAACTCAAAACAAATTTTGCTATTTAATTTCATTTCTTCCAATTTTTATGACGCAGTAGCAGCATGCTACACCTCCACGTCCTATTCCAACTGAAATTCCATACTTGTCGTATCTACTAACCAAATGGCACTTAACACCTTTAGCCATGCCTAGATAAACAGATAGGACCAACGGCGCACGGTTTCTCTGTCCACACATTGGCCAAACACAATAAAACCAGTCTACTCAATGACCATTTCAAAACTCTGGCCAAGGAAACTTCTTAACCTCGTCCTTCATGCCATAAAACCAAGCTCGTCCTTCATGCCATAGCTGTGGCGTTCAACTAACCATTCCCCATATTTTAAATGAATGTCGCTTAATCCATAATAGGACTCATTCTATTGTGGAACTTCTAGATCCAACAACTCTTTTTCCAAGTCCTTTCTTTTATTTTATAAAGGAAACTAATAAAATTTAACCATTTCTGATTGCTCTCTCTAATTAACTATCGACCAGTTTTATTAGGGAAGCTGACAATGGTAACCTACATGTAACATGAAGTCACCAAATGGCCTTTGGCTCTGGACTCAGAGACCTTATAACAAACAAACAAAGCAAAACAAAAAGCATAGAGGGATGGAGTCTGGCGAGGTTCTCAAGCCCCTCAATAAATAAAGGAAGGAAGAAAGAAAAGCACAGTCGTTATGGTGCTGGGCTACCACCCAAGGGATCAAAGTTGTGGTTGGTTTGTTAGTGTATACATTTTGCTTTAAGTACCCCCATACGAAGAAATCGGAAGGGTTAAAATCAGATGATCGCGAGTCGGTATCACCTCGTTTTCACATCTTATCACCACGTTTTTACCTTTTGCTTTAAATAACCCCATACGAAGAAATCAGGAGGGTTCAAATTAGGGGATCGCGAGTCGGTATCACCACGCCGGGAATAATTTCTTTCAAAATTTGCATCGTAGCACGAGCAGTGTGTGATTTGGCACCGTCTTGTTGGAACCACATGTTCTGTAGGCCCAATTGATCCTATTATGGCAGAAGAAAGTTTTACAACATATCCCGATAGTGGTCACCAGTAACTGTTATAGTATTGCCTCCAACATCCTCAAAGAAATATAGCCCAATGATGCCGCCGACCCAAATGCCGTACCTTACAGTTACCCTACGAAGGTGTGGTCTTTGGTGTATCAGTTCAGGGGTTTGAGTACCCCAATAGCGGATATTTTGTTTATTAATAAAGGCAGGCAACACAAAGTGTGCTTCGTCGCTCATAACGATTTTTTGCCAAAAATTGTGGTCGTCTATACCGATCTGTAAAACTCAAGCACTCCAGTCTCGTAGCCGTTCATGGTCCTTTGCGCGCAGCTGTTGTGTCAATTGAATTTTTAACGGAAACCCAGTCATCGCTTTATCCCCCAGTATATGCATATTTTTAAAATTATCCATTACACGCTAAACGGTTGACTTGCTCGGCAAATGATTAATACCAAAAAAGTCACGTAATTTTCTCCGCATATTCACAATTGAACAATTATTTAAATAAAATGTTTTAATAATTTGAACACGTTGTTGCAGCGTCAGACGTCCTATAGTAAATTGTTATTTACCACTCTCTACGACTATTAAATGCTAATAGACAAATGTCATTCAAATTAAAATGGCGGCCAAATAAAATCGGCCTGGTTCTCGACCTGGCGCTCTTTAAAAATTTTGAGGGTCATAATTTTTTTCTAGCGGCTAAATTTACTTATTTTTTGTTTATAGTTAATTAAATAAACGATATTACTGTGAGTTTCTTTTAAAAATTCATCTAATTTCAAATATTCATTATATGTTTCTATATTAATCAATTTCGGAATTCATATCCTCTTAATGGATTTATTTATTTATTAGCATAACTGGAAGGTCCTTTTCTCTCCGTTTTCAATTTAAATATTTTTTAAAGTTCTCATAATAATAATTGTTTTAATAGAAATTGAATATAATATTTAAGCTAAATTAAAGTAAAATAACTTATTTCGGTATTGCATAAACTTTGATAAAGTTTAATTTTGTATTAATTTTAAAACGGTTAAAATCTTCTATCTAATTTATAAAAATACATACGTTCATTATATCTATATAAATTATTTAAAAAATATACATAATTTCTTTGTTGTTATGTAAAGATACGTGTATGTTCGTTTATTTAACAATTTATTTTTTATTTTACGATATACAGAAGTTATTTGTATTTAATACTCATAATTTCGCGGAGTTTTTTTTTCGTCACAGTAGCATCGACCCAAGGAATAAAATTTTTATGAATACTATCTGTTTACATAAAATTTATATAGCTGCGTAATCATGGATTTTATGTAATCGCACAGGTTGAAATAGATTCATTTGCTTTTACGTGTATGTAGCCAAGAATATTGCAAATCAATTATGTGGTCTGTTTTTTTTTGCAAATGGATATCAATTTTGAATTTTATATTTATGTAAGATTTTCATTTGCATACTAAAGCATATTCTTAATATAGACTTATAGCTTTTTTTTAAATCATTTAATATTGAAATAAAAATCAATGATTTGGTAGACCAACAAATTGCTGTCTTTCGCTTTCTAGCTAATTTCTACTCTTTTAATAATATTTTCAATACGCTCACAAACATTTCCAGGTTAATTTAATTTCGTATGTTTTCTTGATGTTTAGTTGTCTCTTATCCGTTAGCGTAGACGTTCACCTTTAAGTATGGCCATAGAAAGAATTTGGAACCGGAAGAGTACGCGTTTTTTTCGATGGCATAAAGTATTTTGAGACGGATGAGAAGCAAAGGAACGAGTGAGGCTCGTGAGGTCAGCTCGTCGATTTAAAGAAAAATGTTTCTTCGAGTCAGATCGGACCCTCTGTCACACGATCATCTCAATCAACAAAAGTGGATGTCTGTGGCTCTTCAGCCCCCTATTCTTTTGTTTTCAGTCGGTGTGACTTTTTTTGTTTTCCAAGATAAAAAAATGCTTGAAAGAACGTCATTTTACTTCTATTGATAACAGTAGTTATTATGTTATTTAACGTGACTTATCTGTCATTAAACATAGGTATTACGAGAATCGGGGTGCTCCATGGTGTTTTAACACCATGGAGCACCCCGATTCCCGTAGTTCCAATTTTTGTTTTTAATCCCTCCAAGACCCGAAAGTACAACCGGAATCGGCACACACCACCCACATCCACACTATCACCATTCATTACAATTCCACATGCACCTAGGTTACGCAAATCCCCGTACAGGCCACATTCAATGAGAAGGTGCTTGACACTCTCCTGCGTCGCCCCACAAGAGCATCTAGCCTCTGCAGCCAGTCCACACCCGTACAGGTAAATACTCAAGAAACAGACCAAATTCAAATCCAGGCGCAGACACAAAGTACATATCCGAAATGAACATGTGCATCCATCTGCCATTCACACTCTCATCCCATCGACGTTGCCAAATTTCATATATTCTATTCAGGGCCAGTACACGCCGCTGTCGTGGACTAAGATCCTAAACCTCTTCATTTATAACCGGATAACCAGCAAGCGGGATGTCCGGCCATAGACGGCAGTGAATGCTTCCACGGAGCACCTGCAGGTTCCATTGAATTTCTCCCATGATAACCTGCATCGCATCGGTTTATATGGTTCTATATACATTCAAACCTGCTTACAAAGCCAGACGCTGCACAGAATTTATGCCTACCCTTGCATTCTGGTAACGCAAAATGTCACACGAACAAACACTACTGTAGATCGTAGTCCCCATTCCTTGCGAAATACTCGCACCAGGATGCCAACCAAACCTGCCACGCGCTCTCTTAGATGATGCAAGTGAGGCCGAAAGTTCAGCCTCTCTTCCACATTTACCTTAAAGGTAACGTACCTCTCGCGCGTATTGGACCCCGACCGCCTCTAACCGAATATTCGGTGACCTATTGGCCGCCAAAAACCCTTCAACAACATACACACAGTCTTCGTTTCTGAGATATTCACTCCCACTCTATTACCCCATTCGGACACCATCTGCATATAGCGGCTTCCCACTGTCTCTACTGCAGACCTACTTCCAACCTCAGAGATATAGGCCTCAGAGATCATAAGATTTAACGGTACGCCAAAGATCGCTTTTACACAAATAATTCCAAAACTTTGTAGCATTGAAAAACCAACATCCGCCAATTAATGGCCATCATTTTAAGATCATCGAAAAAAGACTTTAAAAGAATCGAGTCCTCCAAAAAGCCTCGTAGCAGCTATTCGAATAATTGTTCTATAAATAATATCAAAGTTTAAGAAGCATAATAAAATAAAGATTTAAGTAAGTTTTATTTAATGTTACTTTTTCAATTGCAACAAATTCAATAATTCTTAATACTTTTTTAATCATCTAAAAGTACATACACTTTATAAATTTGAATAGTCCTTAATCAAAGAATATGAATTGAACATTTTTATTCTCTTCATTTGAGGAATTGAGAAAAATTCAAATGCTCTTTCGTTTACCGACATTGAGTATAATTTAATATAAAATTTCAATGTTCAGCAAAAAAAAGGGTAATTAAATGTATTAATTTACTTTTGTTCTTTTAATTCAGTGCTTAGTTAAATATTTATGCGAAAAAACTTTCACTAACATTTCAGCATTATTGCGGATGTTAATTTTCGGTAATATTGCATGAACAGAATAGGGGCTTTCGTACCAATATAATGGAACTCTGTCATACTGAATAATTAAATTGCCCACAATACAGCTGTGCTCCAATTTCCTAGAGAGACTGCTCTCGTAAATTATTTCAAATCTTAAATTTATCCGAAAGAAAAGAATTTATAATAGTAGCAAAATGAAAAAAAATTATTGTAGAAGAATAATTAATAAGACTCTATAAATTACTCGCACACACGAGTATGAAAATGACGGTTAAGACTTGGACCCATTTTCCAACTTGATTGAGGATTTTCGCATTGCATATATAATATGATTTACACAAATATATTTTTTTCTCTCTTTATTCTGTGGTAAAATTCACTCAATCTTTGGCATAAAAGATGCTGGAATTTTCCATTATACTTCTTTTCAGTGGTTGCTAAAAAATAGTGGAATAATATTGATTAATTTTTTAATGTGTAGTCTTAGCAACTAATAACATAATAATCCTGATACACTAATTATTTATAGTTTTAAGTAATTCTTTAAATGTGTTCAAATAATGAGCTTAAATGGCACCTTTATTGACTGCAGCATATTAGATGTACCTGGTTCGGGCCATGGTTTTGGTGTGGCAAAAGAACTTTTTTTTGCAAAATTTTCATTGTATTTTTATCTCTTTTAAAATAGTTCCCTTAGGCAACTTAACATCGGTAGAGGCGTCGATTCCACTCTTCGTTGTAGAGATTTAAGGGTTCAACTGGAATCGCGTTCACCACCTCGCTTACACTCTTTTCACTGTTATCAATAGACCGGACAGGATACGGACGGACCCATCCTCCTATAGGATAATATGCTTACTGCCAGTATTCGGCAATGTCCTCGAGCGGATGATGGTACACCGGCTGAATGTGAAGTTGGCAGACTTACAAAAGGTAAATCAACTGAGGATGACTGGATACATGTAAAACGGCGGAGTTTCTCAATGGCCGGCCCCGACATTTGCCATATGATGATGAACGGTCTCTTGGTGCAGTTGGAGGAAACCGGTTGCGGTATGATCGTATATATAAGGCTGATCTTCTGCTTGTGATTGAGGGGGAGAGTAGGTATGCAGTAGAGGTAGAGAGAGTTACGTTACCTTGGAGTAAAGGTTGGAGAGAGACTGAACTTTCGGCCTCACTTGCAACATCTAAGGGGGAGCGTAGCCGGTTTGGTTGGCATGCTGGTGCATGTATTTCGCAAGGAATGGAGACTACGATCCAGAGCGGTGAAAGTCCTGTATAAGGGTGTGCTTGTTTGTGTGTATGGGGTGACATTCTGCGTTACCAGTATGCAAAGGTAAACATAAATTCTGTGCAGCATCTAGCTTTTTATGCAGGGTCTCATGGGAGAAATTCCATGGGATCTGGAGGTGCTGCGTGGAAGCATTCACTACCGTCTATGGCGGGACTTCGCGCTTGCTAGTTTTCCGGTTATGAATGAAGAGGTTTAGGATCTTAGTCCACGACAGCGGCGTGTACTGGTCCTGAATAGAATGTATGAAATTTGGCAACGTCGATGGGATGAGAGCGTGAATGGCAGATTTGAATTTGTTCTGTTCCTGCGCCTGGATTTGAATTTGTTCTGTTCCTTGGGTATTTACTCACGGGACATGGCAGTATGAATGGGTTCCTGTACGGGCGTAGACTGGCTTCAGCGGCTAGATGTTCTCATTGAATGTGGCCTGTACGGGGATTTGCGTGACCTAGGTGCATGTGGAATTGTACTGAATGGTGGTAGTGTGGAAATTAGTGGTGTGTTAGGTATGAGAGAACGGTATAAATGCTTCAATAGATTTACCGTGGCACTTTTTGAGAGGAGAGCGAGAATGGTGCGTGGATGAGTGAGTAAATGGCACGCAAGGTGGTTACGACCGGGTGAAAGGCCAACGCCGATTCCAGTTATACTTTTGGGTCTTGGACAACCCTCGTACCTAAGTTGGCTTAGCGGTGCTTAGGGATTTACAAGATTCCTTACCGTAGCTCAATGAGCGGAGTACAAACCGAAGTCTCTTAAAACAAAAATTGGTACTACGGGAATCGGGGTGCTCTATGGTGTTAAAACACATTGTGCCCGATAATGGTGAGGCGCCTTAGGCAGCAACGTGGTAGCTGTGGTTAATATCCATATCGCCGGTACGCTTTTTGGATCGCTGGTGAGAGATACTTGTAATTATCTCGGGTGCTGTCACTGCTTATGAGAGTAGAGGTTTAGATAGGCCTGGCCATTTACAGTTGGAATAATCGGCTTGTAACTGGTTATTGACTGTAAAATGCCAGTAATTATGGTGCGTTGATTGAGCGTAACTCAATTTCTTTGGTCGTAGATCACTACGACTACTTCGACTACGTTTACGATGTTTGTAAACGTAGTCGTAGTAGACATTTGCCCGATATTGTTTTTTATTGATAAATGCTAAAATCTTTACAAATTTTCTCAATAAAGACTGACGAAATTTTCATGCAAAATATGTGTTTTTCTAATATTAAAAAAAAAATGTTTTGATTGGCTATGCGGAGGAGATGTCCAAATTGCTGCCAGATTGCTCACAGTGACACCGGGTTCCATTACTTTTCAGCCACACCTTGTCACATAGAATTTTTGAAAATAATCAATACCATTTTTATTTTTTTTATTATATGCTAATTAATTGAAATTCTAATATAATAGAGTATACACTAAGTCTTAAGGTCATTTAAGATTTTCCTTTCACAATAGCAAAAATATCTTTGCAAAGGTTATTAACTTGCTGTTTTACAGGAAAAAAATAGTTCCCATCCAAGGATTTATGATTTTTTTAAAATAATTAATAATAAATAACCAATATAATTAATACAGAGCATTTTAATTAGAAGCTGAAATCGAACTTGAAGACTTGAGGACATTGTGTAGTTCTCCAGTTTGCTTTTACATGACTACAGCCAGTCGTCTTTTGATAACTATTAAGCCAGATCAATATTAAGATACTATCTATACAGTAATTTACACAGTCGGCATAAATACTGGCATACTCGTATTGTGTATTGTCTTATCTATAGTCATTCATATCAAGGCTAGTCTCATATTATTGTATTTCCAAACTGAAATCTTTTTATTTTTGCTATTATTGCAATTTTTCTATAATATATTTGGCGACGATGAACTAATTCTATTAAAACAGAAAAAATGACTATAAATATTACGTTCAGAATTTTCATTGGTTGTAATTATCATAATTTATTTCTAAAAAATCTTAACTTTCTTTGAAGACTTATGATATTATTTCAAGCTTTGTAATTAATTAAAATTTATAAATTCATTCATAAAGAAAGTTTTTTTTTAGACGATCCCAACTATAATAGTTTTAAAATATTTTTATTGGTTTTTAATGCAATTTCTAATAACACTTGTATTGAAATGTAAAAATTCTTATTGTCACGACAACTCAGATCATTTGTCGAGATCTGAAGGGCAATACTCTGTCGATGTGATTAGCTGTATTCGAACTCAAGACTGATGAGGTCATTTGGCGACGGCATTTCTCGTGTGTGGTTTTCTGTTGCCAGCGTCCTGAAAGAAACTGGTTGATAATAAGTTGGAGAGAAAAGTCAGAGATTGAAATGCTTAAAGAGCCCAAAAAGCGGTGGATCTAGGAGCTCTTTAGTGGAAGGAGTCCTATCCAAATAGAAATACTGCATTAAGAGGCATTTATTTTATTTCAGAGAGTGTGGAGTTGGCAGTTGGGTAATTGGACTGTGGCGACAGTTTTCTAATAGTAATCAGAGAAAGTGAACGGACATAGGACTAATAGTAATCAGAGAAAGTGAACGGACATAAAGTGCTCGGTGGTAGTATGCGGCGGTGAGTGTAGTAGTGATTGGAGAAGGAAAAATGAAGTATTTGCGGTATGACAGAACCAGAGTTGAGGTGGGCAAGAATAGTGCTCGGAACAAGTGAGCGGATATAGTGTTCGGAGGAGCGTGAGCAAAAACAGTAGTCGGAGAAAGAGCGAGGATTGTAAAAAAAATTTGAGGTGATTGAGAGTCAATTGATAAATTAAGAATAGTATTTTACGCCATCCCTCGAATCTACGTGGGGTCGTAGCAATATGATAGCGAGTTTGGTTTCCGAAGAGCATATTATGGGTAATTGTGGTATGACAAATTCCCGATTCTGAAAAGTTTTCCTTCTCCAGAATTTTGGATTGGTTGTTGAGTAGACTGATTTTCCAATCTTCACCATTGGTCCAGTCTGTTTGCTTACGCATGGCTAGTAATGTTAAGTGCCGTTTTGTTATCAAAACGTGGACAAGCTCAAAATTTTTCATTGAACAAAAGATGGTCAAGAGCCTCCTCCCACCAAGCATTAGCCAAATCAAAGTACTCAGGGTCCCAACATGATCATTCGTGTATTCTGTGTATTCGTACTTTATGTTACTTATTATTTCACGATCCACGAATATCTGACAAAATTCCATTAAAAATGGCTATGTTACCATTGTCGCGTGGAAGAGATTGATCGCATTCTCAACAGCTCACAATCGCTTAGGGTCCAGGAAAAGTTAGTTGTAGCTAGATCGATCGGTATTTGCTTTTCTGTGCCTGCTGAGTGACAGAAGTATCGGTTTCAATTCCGACTATAGAGTAAAGGCTTGAAAATTAACCCAAAGAGTGGATAGATATATGTTTCCAACTCACAGATCCTTACGGAAATGGAAGATGAATTTCTCTTTGAGCATGTGGTGGATATAACGTGTTTTAAAAGATTATGACGAGGCTATTTTGGAAAAATAAAAAGGCTGTGCCTGTATTAAAATAGTTTTTGTTTATTAAAATAAAACTATTTATTTATAAAAAGTACGTAAAGTACATGATTAAGAGAAATAGATAAAATTATAAATAGGAAAATTTCCTTTTAACTCTATTAATCGAATCTAATATAAAATAGAATTTCGTACGTACATATATGAGATACTTCTTCAACTTAATTTTGCAAATTAATGGGCAAACTTCTTCAACTTTCTTGATAATATTGAATTTGATAAATGATAATATATTCTCATATAAATTTATTTTTATCTGTTTATGATTAGTTGAATGTACAGAAATTATGAGTGCTCTTTCTTCACAACAGTTACTATTGTGAAAAAATATTTATTTCATTGAACTCAATATTAATGGTCGTTTTAAATTTAACTTTAATGAATTTTCGTCAGAGAATTTTTATCTAATATTTATTTTGATTACTAAGTGTATTTATAGAAAATAATCAGAAATAAATTGTTGAAAAAATAGCTTCTTAAGATTTTATTGTACTATAAAAATAAATTGTTTTTTGGAAACTAATATAAACAACATTAATATTAAGCGATATCGTTTACAAAATCAATCATATGCACTTCGTCCTTTTTACTTAATGTACTGGCATGTCTATGGAATTTGCCAAAAACGAGCTTTTGGATATATCTAGATATAGTGTTCTCTATTTACTATAAAGCGGTAAATAATTATAAATTACTTTCTAGTACATACTTAATACTAATCCATTATATTGAAAAAGAACAGAATAAATATTTATTAACATTGACTTAATTACCTACAAAATCGAAGTGCTCTTATGTGAACCTACTTATATGGCTTATTATTAGTTGTATACAATTAACATTTCTCAATATGTATGTGATCTTTTTCTCCTATTATTAATCGTAATTTCATTTTATTTTAATTACTTTTCGAATTAAGTATAGAATTTTGGTAATTTTCTTAATTTGTTTTATATACAATTTCAACATCTATCTAATCGATTTTCTATTTGCAAAAAATTAATTAATTCTAATCATATATATGTGTATGTAAATGTTAGTTTAATAACTCATTTATACTGAAAGTTGTCCAATATTAACTTTTGAGAATATTATATAATTTTCAATATTTTCCACAATAGTTTTTATAAATTAATTAAATGAAATTTTAAAGAGTCCTTTTTCACGCTCGAGAGTAGTTAAATTTGCAAACTACCTGGTCGTACCTACTCTATGCTAACAAGGAATTTGAACAAAGATTAAACTATTTAACTATTTAACGAATTTAGAATAGTTTAATTCTATTAAAGCAAAATTTCTATTATTTAATAGCACACATATTTTTACTTTGTTCACTTGTTCGAGAAAGTGTGTGAGTTCAAATTTAATTAAATTTTTTCTATTTGGATTTTTATTAGAAATTATGTTAGTCAAGATTTTTTCGCTCATAAAAAAATTTATTAAATAAATAAATGTATTATCACTAATTTAGGATATTATTCACTTAAGACAATAGTTTAAAAAATTTGGTTATAACCTTCATGCATCGTTGGGATTTTATTTGGCAAATCAAATTAATTCTTTCTGTTAAAATACAATAGTTTTTTTTTGAATTGTTCGTAAAAAAATGATGAGCTGGTACTTAATTTACCATATAAAATGGCTCACCAAATAAAATAAAAAAACTTTTTAAAAGGTGTTTTAAATTTTTTCTAAATCATAAAAACTTATTAACATATATCGATGACATCGTTAAGTTTTGGTTTTGGTCATTAATTATTTACGTAATGAATTCGGTATAAAAAAAAGACAAAATTGTTTTACGCTTCAATTATTTAAATAACTTGTTGTCATAAAACATACTAATTTTTTTTATTTTAATATTTTTTAAATTTATTTTTTCTAGTCTTAAATGTATATAAAAATCAATACTATTATTTATTGCCAAGTCTTCGCCATTAAAGAATTTTGGATGTTGGAAAATGATGTTTTATTCAAAGTAAAAAACCTGCGATAATTCTTTAAAATAAAATAAACAGTTCCTTATTTTCACCATTGATTACAGTTAAATTGTATTTTAAAGTCCTTAATTTATTTCCTTATTAAAGTTATGCAATTGTAACCCATCTCTAAGTGTATTTTTTTTGGTTGAAAATGATTTTTTCTATCTCTGTAATTAGAATTTTAAAAATTAATATTTTTTTACAGTTGCTAGACTTACTTATGTACATGGGATACAATTTTTTAAGTACTGCCACATGTAAATGCAAATTTTATGTTATGAATTTTTTCGTTATTTTTTTTTTAATATTTTAATAAATATTTTTCTAGATAAACGTTATAGAGGTATTAATTTATTATATTTTTGTTTTAAAAAAAAACTAAAATTACGAGTGATTCTTTACAAAAAAAATATAGAAATAAAATTTTTATAAATTTCGTGTTTTTTTCGTGACATTTAACTACATAACCTATAAAAATTGTCTATAATAACATTTTATTGGGTATTTTGGTGTACGTTATTCACAAAATTAGTTTATTATTTGGATTAGTAAAGATTTGTATAATTTCTGAAATTAGCATAGGGCCATGCCTCTGTGGGATTCGAACCTACGACATCTTGGATAGTAGTCGAGTACGCTAACGACTCTACTACTTGGTCGGCTTTCCTAGGAATTATAAGCCTAAAAATCATATAATTAAACTTAGAAAATTTAGAATCCTAACTGTCAGATTTTGAACAATTTTGTTTGACCTATATTAATTATTATTATTTTTATATAAATATTATTATTGAAAATATTAAATATTTTAAAATTTATAGGGTTTAAATAATTACTTTAGTATACTATTTTTTAAATGAAAAAAATTTTATATGGTTATATCTGTCCTTACACAATACATTGAAAATAAGAACGTTAAAATGAATATGTTCTTATTACCAAAAAAATAAAATCGTACAAGAATTAAATGCGATTGTGCACAATAAAAATTTATATATGGTATGAACATTTTTGTCCGTCACTGTTATCATGTATATGGAGAAGGCAGTCAGTCGTCATCCGGGCATACAGAGAACAAAATGTGTGCCATGCCGTCGTATTGTTAGATCATTTCCAGTGTATGTATGCTCGCTAATTCAAGTTTTCGATTCCGGTATTCTTCAGTGCTTGTATTCGCAGCTCAGTTAACTGGCAGTGGTAGATTCGGTTAGCAATTTTCAATTGCAGGTTTTCAGTAGTATTCGAGTGTTCAGAGTGAAAGTATAACTATTCCGATTCCAAGTGGCAGTGAACAAAACTTAAAAATATTTATTATTTTTTTTAATTATTTCAAACTTGTAATAAGAAAAAAAAAACATACAAATTTCGAATTTAGTCCAAATTTTCATAAGTTTTTTTGTGTAACTAAATATTTGAAAAAAAGAAAAAAGAAAGGAAAAAGGAATACTACGAACATTTTAAATTAAAGGAATACGAGCATTCGGATTTTTTGTTGGTAGTTAAGAAGAATTGCAGGGAGCAGCAGCGCTCGCTACCTCAGCGAACAATACGTTCAGTACGTTTAAAAAAGTATTGATACTGTTGAGAGATAATTTTAAGATTTTCTATTTTGTTATTTTTTTTTCTTTGTTTTTCCCAATTTACACTATTTATTTTTGTTGCTATTGTAATTTTTACTTAAAATCATTTTTATTATCGTCAAACTTTTCTCATATAACATACTTACCTACCGGTTGTAAGTGTATTTTATGGAAAGAAAAAAAAAATTTTTTGTTTAAAAAACATATCCACCTTGTGCGGGTGGACGCAATTATTTATATCCGTTTTGTAAGGCTGTGAATCCTAAATGGTGTGTAGTTCTTCCGCCGAATTTTATCTACTATTGTTAGTATTTTTTTCTTCATCCTCTCATTATATTTATATACATGTTTTTTTTATCAATAAAAAAAATTCTTTTAATTTTTATAATATCGTAAATAAACAAACTTCGTATGACATTGAATAAAAATTATATTCCGATTTTTTTTTTATTTCTATGTAAACAAATATTATTTTATATTAGACAAGAGAAAAAAAAACAAGAAACATAAAAAAGAGAGAGAAAAAAACCAACCACTTGGTAGTGCGTAAATTTGAATAGGAAAAAAAAATTAGTAATAAAAATAACAAAGGAAACTTTTTTAATAAAGAAATAAACGGGAAAGAAAATTTATCGTATTTACGCTCGTATTATTTTTATAATATTAGTGTTTTTATTTTTCTTTTAGGTTTTCAGAAATGCACAAGTAAAATGTAGACTTTTTTGTTGTTGTTGTTATTGCATGCAATCAAAATAAGATTTTTTTCCTATCTTTATATCAGAGCCAATATTATTTATTGTGACAAAAACTTCACCTTTTATACATCAATATACGAGTATGTCCATATTTTGTTCTCTTTTTATGTGTAGTTTTTTTTTAAATTTTATTTTTGCTATTTTTTAAGGTCATTGTTTATTGTCGTTGGGGTTTTTTTTGGGTTGACTTGTTGGCAATTGAAATATATTATGTACAGTTTGTGTAAAAAGTTGGACTTTATAAAATAACATACGATCAACTTTTGTGCTAACTAAAAAGTTTATATTAATCTAATAAAATGGATTACAAAACAATTTTTTTTAAATGGTTACATTATCAATTATTATAATTGAATAAACTATTTTCTTACAATTTTATTTAGCCTTTGTCCAAGTATTTCTATGTGTCATTATATCAATTGTTAAGAATCTGGGGACGTATGAGATAATGACTTTTGTGCTGAATTGTAATAATATTAATATTTGAATTGGATTCATTTATAATAAATAACTTTATGTCACAAAGAGTATTAACTGCGCGTTAATTTATGATATTCTAATAAATAATAATCATTTCAAAATATAAAGTTTTTTTTCTTCAAAAGACTACTTGTTGACGATCAGATTTTTCATCAAACAAGTTTTATGGATTTCTATAAAAGATCCGAAATATTTAATAAATCCCATAAAAAAATTGGGTGTGGGGGGAGGGGGTGCTGATTCGTTGTGTCTTCTAATATTTCTTAAAACCCTCTCTTCCCCAACTAAGTTGTATCTTTCATCCTTTATGTGTATTAAACAAACAGATGGAGATAATTTGAACATCACCGCTCTTCTTGACCAAAATCTATGTATTTATACTAAAGAAACGGAAAAATCTTAGGTTTTGAAATCTAAAATTTATCTGCGTTATCATTTTTTACATATATTTTTTATTAAAAACTAGTCAAATGTTCACTTTATGAGCAAAAATCTGCTCATGTAACTTTCACAATCTGCCGGGAACAAATTCCCGACATAACCCTAAACGGCAGTATTATTCCACAAAAAAATAGCGTACGTTACCTAGGGCTTATATTCGACAAACGGTTAACCTGGAACCTTCATACGAAAACTAAAAGACGTGAACTTAACGGACGATACAAACAATTATTACGTCTCCTAGACAGTAAATCAAAACTTACAACAACAAGTAAATTATTACTATACAAGACGGTTCTGAAACCAATATGGACATATGGTCTAGAACTTTGGGGTTCGACTAAGCATTCCAACTCCCTACCAATCCAATCCCTACAATCCCGAATCCTTCGTAAAATTGGCAATGCCCCCTTTTATGTGCGAAACACTGTTATCCACCGTGGCCTAAATGTTCCATTTGTTCGTGAACTATGCATCTCCCGATATAAAAAATTCCATTCGCACCTATCCTTCCACCCTAATCCTTTAGGAAGGGAACTTTTCACTCCCACCCTTCCAGTATACACCCATCGAAGTTTAAAACGGCGATGGCCGAGAGATTCTTTAAAATTATAAAATAAAATTACCCTGTTCTGAGGTAACATCGATGGGTGTTTTCCTCCACATGTCTTCATGTCCTTGTATATTCCCGTAAAAAAATCTGCTTGTTACTAGCATAAGTATTTAAAGAATATCATTTAAAATTAAAAAAAAAAAAAAATCTCTTTAAAAAAAAAATTAAATTAATAGAGAAAGAAAAATAATTATCTTATGTTCTTTTATTTATGCAAATATTCAATAAAAAGTAATGTTTTCTTAGTAGTAGATTTATTAGAAAAAAGTGACCTTAAATAATTATTTTCGATTATTTAAACAAATTCAAAAAATTGAGTTGACTAAAGAATCAATCTTGTTAAATTTAAATTTTTATCAAATCCTTAAAATCTAAAGATACGATACAGAAAAAAGTGATTTAGTTTTAAATTGTAATCAGTAAGATTTTATTATAATTTAAAAAAAAAAGTTAAACAGATTAACTTAGTGTCCACATTGGTTGTTTTTTAATTAGTCCAAATTGGTTATTTTTATAAATTAGTCCAAATTGGTTGTTTAGTTCAAATTGGTTATTTTTTACATTTTGACAAAATCTAGACAGAAAAGAATTTTTTTTTATATTTATGCAAATAATCAATCAAAAGTAATATTTTCTTAATTTATTAGAAAAAGCTGAGTTTCTTTACAGATAATTGTTATTTGTTGGCATGTAAAAAAAGGTGTCTTTAAATAATATTTTCGATTATTTAAACAAATTCAAAAAAAGTTGAACAGAGTAACTTAGTGTCCACACTGCTTGTTTTTTTAATTAGTCCAAATTGGTTATTTTTTTTAATTATTCCAAATTCATTTGTTTTTTAATGGACTGATTAAAGTCTAGATTGTCTCAAAATTTTAAAAAATTACCAATTTAGACTAATTTTGGTACAATATTTATTTTTTTCATAAATATTATCGCTTAAAAAATCTGCTTTTCCTAATACACGTTTTTAACAGATACAAAAATATAGATTTAAAATTCTACATAGGGTTACTTTGGAATTTACATATTTATTTCTGAGCAATTCCAGATATAGTAACTAGAATCGCTATAAAATTGTCAATTTATTGATTTTTTTTTCCATAAATATTTTTTCTCCAATGAAATTTTATCGTAAGGATTTCTTATAATTTTTTGTTTTGTTTTTGAAGTGATGAAAACTGTGATTTTAGTGAAATTTTCTTGGATACAGATTACAGTATTTCATGTCTTGCGCAAGAATTTTTTTTTACTTTTTTGGTCTAAGTTCATATAAAATGAAAGAAAACTTTAAGAAACATTTTTTTTAAAGAAATAAATTTTTAAGAAACATATCATTCTGTATATTTTGTTGTGAACCAAACACTTTGTTCGTTGGGGGGTGGGGTGGGTATCGTTGAAGGTGTAGTAAAAAATTTATGCGACTGTTTTTGCAACAATTTAATTTTATTTGTATACATTAATGTCATCTCCTGCAAGTTGTTTCCTTGGGCAGTTCATGGAATCGTCTTCAGCTCCTCGGTTACACTCCTTTGGGTATTATTGACAGAACGAATGTATTTTAAAACTGTTTTTAATGTTGAGGAACAAAAAAAAACAGTCACATAGATTGTGAACAGTTGAATAGAGGCGCTAGAAAGCTACAGGAATTTATGTTTCAGATAAAACTACATGATGAAGATGGCCGTGAGCCAGGGGAATCCAAGTGTCTGCTGGAATGTAAAATCTAACGCGAAGAATCCTATTTCTGAGGTTTTGAAGGACTTACTCTTCAAATTAAATGTTAGTCGACGTTTCGTGCTGAAAGACCCTCTGAGCGAAGTTTGTTTTCCACTACGTTTTGGTCCCCAAAATTATCCTTTATTCTTAACACCACATTTGATGGTACATCGTTGGTCCAAAATTTCTGTTCTTTTTTTCTTAACACATTAAAAAAAACTAATTTCAGTTATCATGCTTAAAAGCAGGAGCTCCCAAACTTATTCACATAGCGACTTACTTTTTAGAAACTCAATATATAGAGAGCCACTGTATCGCCGGCGCATTGTAAAGAGTTTGGGAAACGCTGCTCTAAAAAGTGGCATAATTATAGGACAAAGTTGAAACTTGTCTAGGAGTGACTTAAGTACAAGCTGTATTTAAGTCACTCCTAGATATTTTGATACGGAAAATCTATAAGAACGCACTTATAATAGGAGGGGCTAACGTATGTGTATAAGCTATGTAGAGGGGAAGTCCCCAATTTTCCCAATTCATTCTCATTATTTATCTGCCACGTATTGTCACAGAATAATAAAAACTAATTTCTTATAGATTTTCCCCATCAAAATATTTTTTTTTTAATTCAGTTAAATATATTATTAAGCATATTATTTTAAATAAATGAATTTAAACAAATTTCAATTTTTAAATTTATTCACAATATATTAAGTCAAATTCTTAATAAATTGTTTGTTTAGAAGTGCTTAACTGCGACATTGATTAATTATTGTTTAAGGTCATAGTCTATGCGTGAATGCACGGAATTTTAATAATAGGTCATTTTATCTTAGCAATCCAACAAAATTGTAAATGTATATTTGAGCTTGAAATGTTTGTGCCTTTTAAATGAGAAACTGAACATAAAATTATAATTAACATTGGGCAATTGAACTGTGTTTACCTGTGTTATTGTAAGGTAAGGTTTTATGACGATATTTTATTTAATTTACAATCTTTTGTATGGGAGTACATTATTTCTTCTTCAGTTATTATAGGCTAAGAGTCCTTACTGAAAACTAGAAATTTAAAACTCCTAACTTAAATTAATTAACAAACAAAAAAAGTAACTTTATATAATTATTGAAAATACCTTAGCAATATTCTCAACATTAATTAACTCGATCTCGTTTTTTTTTGGTTAAGATAAATCACCAACCACAAAATAAGCTTTTTACTGAATTCACAGCCTATCCTGGTTTTTTTGGCAGTTATTTTATAAATAAAAAATTATTTGAAAAAAAAATGGTCAACAACAAGATCTACTCTAAAATTTAAAAAAAATAAATACACGTAATTTGTGTGCAAACTGAACTTTTTATGCTTAGTGTATCGACAAGATTTGAGAGAAAAATCATTGTACTAGAAAAATGAGTGAGCATTCAATTAAAAAAATTCTCTATAAATTCAAAAAAATTGAGTGAGCATTCAATTAAAAAAATCTCTATAAATTCAAAAAAAATAAAAAATTAAAAAAAAAATAGAATAAAAACAATCTATAATATTACTATAGTATATACACAATATAAATACATATGTAAGGCATATGTATATGCATTTGTATATAGATGCTTTAAAGTTTTGTTAGTTTAATTTATTTTTATAGGAAAAAAGTAATAAAAAACACTTGTTACCAAAAAGTTATATTGAAAAATAAATACACACGTACCTGTGCTTAATACATAACTAAACAGAATCATCATACACATGTGCATACATAACTACAATATATAATAATTTAAATATGGACGTGTCGGAATGCATCTTTACTTATTCGAATGAATATGATGTTTTTTGGCAAATACTCACACTAGTACTTATGGGGAAGATGTTTGCTTTCTTGTTACATACACTCTTTTTCATGTGCTTGCGTGTATTTATCCATATGTTTGTATGCGATTGTGGAGACTGAAATCAAAACATTTTATGGCGCATTTTTATGGTCGTTTCGTTGGTCCGTTCGAGATCTTATTTTGGAAACATGAAGTGACGACGCTCGCAACCATCGCCGTCGTCATACAATTTGAATGAATGAATAATTTTTGTTGTTGATTTGTTTTGTTTACTAATAAATAAACACAAAGAAAAACACGATACAAACGTTGGCGATGCGGTCCGATACACATAAAAACGATGCGTTGCATTACGATAATGAGGGTCACGTTGTTGACCGGCCAATAAATATTTTTTTTTTGTGCAAGCGCAATTCCAGCAGAAATTACGTTCTATTGATAAAATTAATCGACATAACACAGATCATAAATGATGAACAAAGTATAAATTTCAAACTTAATGAATAAAAAACAGAAACAAATATTGTAAAATTTTTAAAAAAAAAACTATAATTTAGCAACATTGGAAATAAAAAAAAGCAACGACTGTCAAACATACTCTCCAACAATACGGAGAGTTCATAATATCATAAGCTTTTCAAGGTTTACAAGTTTTTTTTCCTTTACATTTTGAATTTTTTTTTTTTTTTTGATCGAAACTCGAAACAGTCACAAACAGTAATTTTTCAACGCAAAACTATGTTGATTTGCACCTTTATTTTTATTGGAGATCCGTAAATTGGTTTCGTAGAATAGGAAATTCTTGTTTCAACAATTAAAGTTTTCTTCTTTTTTCTCATATATACAATATTTTTTTAATTTCTTATAATTACTACCACTTATTTCCAATTAAAATCTAATTTCGTGTGATGATTGATTCAATATTAGTTGAATAGAAAGATTATAGTAATTTTATATATACCATATATATGTACACTGCAGGCCAAAAGTGTTTGGCCATCTTGATAACAACATATTCACTTGAGAACTTCTTTGGATGTAGATAATATAATATATGATAAATTACATTAATTACAAGTTTAAATAAATTATTATTTCCTCAAATATTAAAAAAAACAATCGTAATTTCTATCCATTTCATGTTTTTTTTTTGCCATAACAGGCCAAGTATAATTACCAAATTTTCGGCTTTGTTTGTAGAAGGTAAAAATACATATTAAATTCAAAAACAAATGACTTTTTATATTTTCAATATGCCTAATCAACATCCTAGAAATGATTAATTTTATACTTTTTTTTTCCTAATATTTATCTAAATTTGCAGCTATTAAATTCGATTTAATATATATTTTTTTAAATAAAAATATACGTAAAATCGTGAAAATAGTATTAGAGTTTGGTTTGGTATTGTTACTTTATATAACGAGGGTAAGTCGAAGCGTTTTACAGCAGCTAAATATAAAATTTCAAAGTATTTTGGCTTTATAGAACTATAGCTTAGGCTCTAAATTACTAGTTTATGTGAGGATTGTCTTTTGCACAAGTGTTAAAGGATATCCGAAATTTATAACAACTCAATTTCGGTGTAAATTAAAAAGAAGATGCGTCAAATCAGTGTTTCTGATAAAAGTAACTAGACGATTGAGAGTTAGTGGTCTATTTGTGCCAAGAAACCACAGTAACGAAACCAATAAACCTCAAAATAAGAAACAAAAATTGAATGGGAGTTTTTATTTCATTACAAGTGGACTAATTGAGGACTTTAAAAATGTACTCAGGAAAAATGTCTCAAGAAACACCTCAATTTCGGTGTAAATTTATAAAAAATGCGTCAAATCAGTGTTTCTGATAATGGTAACGAGGCGATTGAGAGCTAGTGGTTTATTTGTGCGCGTGACAGTAAGGAAACCAAGAAACCTTAAAATAAGGAAAAATATTGGATGGGACTTTTTATTCTATTACAAGTTGACTAATTGAGGACTTTAAAAATGTATTCTGCAAAAATGAGTAAACATCATTTTTTTTGGGTCTAAAAAATTAGATCTTTGGGTCTAAAAGAAAAATCCACGTGCGTCGCAGTGATCGAGGACAAATTCTAAGATTAAAATTAATATATTTTTTCGCTTCTTTATTTGAATTTCTATAAAAAAACCAAAAAAAGCTTTCGCCGTAAAACCAAAGTGGTCGAATAGTTTTAGCCTACAGTGTACAAATCTATTGTGTGTGTAGACATTTCAAATTCAAGTAAATTAATTCTTACCGTTTCCATCATTGATTCTCAAAATTTTTTTTCTATATTTTTATTTAATTCTATCGAAATTTTTATTTTATTTTTACTAATTCATCTACCGTTTTGGATATTTTCCAGGGTGTGTTAAAATAGTAGCACAGGGTAGATTTAAGGGTATTTTTTTTCCTGATTACGAAACTTACGAACGACATAAAATGTAGAAAAACCACTAGTAGTAGTCGTCTATGGTTTATAACATTTATTTTTATCGTAATTAGTATACGTTTTTTTAGGTTTTTTTTTTTTTTTTTTGTAAATTTGCCAAATTTTCCTTTAGAAGTTTTCACATAATACACGAAAAATGTGTAAAACTAATACCAGCTTTGGGTGGCCCTCGCATTAATTAACAGTACACCCCTCCCCCCTGCCCCTTTTCAGAAATGCACAATATATACACATACAAGCTTGGTTTTTGTGTTAAACATGTATGAGAGAACGACGAAAGAATATGAAAAATAAATAAAAAGTTCACACATGTTTCTATAAATTTGGAAGCTCTACTCATAAAAATGAATAGAAAATATTGAATACGTAAAATAAAAAGTTCAGAAAATAAAAAAACAAAAAAATATCACTGCTCGTGTCACATTGATGGTCAAGGACGGATAAAACTCTAATTACGACGCAGACATTACATAAAAATCAAAGTTCGTTTCGATCAAAGTTGAAGAGGACTGACTGGTGGGGAGGTCAGCGAAAATTCACTTGGATATGGGTTGTGGATTAGGTGGAAAAGAGGGGCTGAAGGGAAATATTGAAGCTCTGTTCATGCTCATGCCAAGATAACATGTGCTTTATTTCACACATCAAAGGAATCGAATTTTGCAATGAAATGCGAGGACAGTTTTTTTTTTTGTTGGTATTCAAAGACAAATTTCTAATAAGATTATCTGAACTGAACATTGTAATATTCTAACGTTATTACTGCTAATATTTATTATTGTAAATTGTTATTGAAAATTTTGGTAAAAAACGCTACAAAATCATCTATTATCGAAAAAAACCCATTTAATTTCATATTTATTTACTTGTTTTTATTGATGGCGGCGAGGCATTTTTGTTAATAAAACTGATAGAAAATATAAAAAAAAATCAAAATGAAGTAGGAACATATATTTTATGACTTATATAAAACTGAGAAAAAGGATTCAGAAGCATTTGCTTGAAACTTTTGGAACAAGAAATGACTCATAATGGTTTTTAGAAAGCCTTGGCAAATGTTTCCATACTCTTACTTGTTCTTGTACGGAAAAAATTAAATTTTTGTCTGGTTTATGGCGCCGTAATGTCAGTCTTTAAAGATCTTTTTTGGAAAATATAAAAATGAGAAACAATTTCCACTTGGACAGTTTTTTTTCGAAATCGATTCTTTTATAGGATTTTAGTGCGGTTGTGTACGAACGGACATACATTTATAAATGTATACTTGGAGAACATGAATTGTTTTCATAAGACAAATTACATCTGTATTTATAATACTAAAATGCATTTTAAAATAGCAATTACCTCTTCCCACCCTCGGTCAATCATTATCATTCCAATAAGTTATTGTCGTTACCTTTCAGTGTCCAGCCATATTCCAAAACAATCTCAAAACGCAGAGACTACTGTTCTAATTTTTAAAAAAAAGTCCAATCATATTGATACGACGAAAACTAACAGGAGGTCATGACATTATGATAAGATTTGTTGTCTTATCACAAAGTTCTGGAAGCTTTATGGTATATGTTACTTCAAAAGAGAGCGAAAAAGATTTAAAAATAATTTTTAGAAAAATCGTAACAATTTTAAGTGTTGTTTTCAATAGAAAAGATTAAGTATATTATTGCGAATTATTTTGCGTTCTGAGTAATACTAGCAATAAAATAATCCGAAAAAAGCCCTCTTCCCCCCCACTTATGGCAGGAACACAATTTTTATGATAAATGCAAACGGGAAACTACAATTGTTGATTCGGATGGTATTAATGAAATATTGACGAATTCCTCCTGAATTAATTAATTAAATACAATTGCAATAAAAAAATTTTATTTATAAATGATGTTTCATTTTATTTTTAATATAACTACCTACAAATAACGTACTCCATCTGATTTCTATTTTAATTTGAACTGTCAAACCACAATCCTGCCACATCAACGATAACGAGAAAATTAAAACAATATCTAATTCGGTGATAATATCATTTGCAGTTGTTTACTACATTTAAGACCTTCATAATTTTATGGAAATGTACAAAAGTACTTTACTTCAGAATATTGTGCATTTCCATAAGATTGTGAAAGTTTTAAAATTTTCGTCAGTGACAACTATGTACACATACATACATACAGATTGGAGTTGTAATCGTTGGAATTGTGTTTCTACCTTTATACTCACATATTTAATAATCTCTCTTTCACTCTTTTTAACAATTAAAAAGAGTTTAATTAATAGTAAGATTATAATATACGCGGGAATATTTAATTATTTTCTTTTTATTTTTAACATGAAATTATGTGGAAATTCTTGTTTTATAGAAAATCCATTATAACCAATTAATTATTTATAATTTAGCAAATTAATCATATTGATTTTTGTTTTCCAGTATTTATTATGTAACAATTTTTAAAAAAAATTACGAATACTTGACATATTGCTTGTGGCATTTCAAAATGGCTGATGTGGCATTAAATTTATAGCATTTCAAAATGGTTTCTATATATTTTTTCATTTGATAAATATTAACGATAAAATTTGGATTTTTAAATTTATTTAATAAAATAACAATGTGATTATGTCAAATTTTTGGAATCGAAAATATTTTAAAATAAATAAATAGTTTCTAATTGACATTTTTATATTAATAAATGGTAATATTTTTGGGATTATTCTTCTTTGTCGCAACAATCTGGAAAAGGAGGCATTTTCCAGTATGCAAATACTCCTCCCCTTTCGCTTTCAGGACTCTCAGAATAATACTTGGTTTTTTGTTGTAGTTAAATAATATTATTTTTTACTCTAATCAATTTCATTAGAAAATAAAAGAGTAGAATTAATATTTTTCTCGAATATTGATAGTGAACACGTGTACATAAGCTGTTATCATTAATTAAATTACTTTTCTCAAACAAATAATGACAACTGTTGTATTTTATTATTATTCGCATAATTGAATGTTGGTTTATTTTTTAATTTACATATTTTCACAATTAGAAATTTTCATAAATTTTTATTTTTTTGTTTGTATGATATTACATTTTATTTCTTAAATTTTTGTTTACTCCTGTTTATGTAACTTACATAACAATTAATATATCATCATACAGAATGTTTAAAATTCTATTCCGTTTTAGTAGTAATTGGAATTTTCTTCAGTAAACTCAAAACATAGCAACAAATTTGAATGATTATTCCTTTGTGAAACTCATTTATGTAAATATTTTCGGTAAACTTCGTCTAAAATGTTATTCCAACAAGAAATGCTATTTAATTCAAATTTAGCCAATTTTATTCATATTCTGAATATTTGTTATTTTTAAAATTTTTTTTATTTAAAACCATTTATTTTAGCTAAAGAAAAAAAAATTCCTCTTAAATAGAAAATAAAACCGATTTTTAAATGGATATTAATCTGGAAAAGGTTCGTTTTATATAAAAATATCTGAATCGGTAACTAGGAAATTACAAAAAAGGCAAAATTGGGAAAATTAAGAAAAACATGGAACAGCATCATTGCCATTGCCGGAAAGGACTTTTTCCTAAAGAAAAAATAAAACTAAAGAAATTGAGTACAAACAAACATAAAATGGGAAATCAGAAAGAATCGTTTTTGTTCCATGGACATTTTTTTATGTATGCCAATCGAAACACCCATCTTGTCCTTTGTCATCAAAAATTTCTACTATTCTGCCTTCGTTCTTCAGGATCTATTCTCTTGGATATTTTAGTTGTATCCCTGGTTATGGAACAGCACACATATTAAACGATGCCATCTCCTCATCTCATTTTCAACCCATCCGGTATCTGATCGCATTCCATCCTTTCCCCCCATTCGTACCTTATTCTCATTTATAGTACTCCATTTAATTCCATTGCTATCATCATATTTCGCATATCACAAAAAAAGAGTTTACGTACATAATCTGGTAGAGAGTCCTTAACGTTTTGCTTGGTTCGCTGAAAACAAGGCAACTTGACCCGTTAACTTAACGATGATTCGTGACATTTGCGACATTTTTGCACCCAAAGTACAAATTATAGTTATACGCTTCTTAATTGACCTTTTATAAGAGTGCCGATGCCGCGCTGTTGACGCTATACTACTGATGCTATCCATGCACACAACTCCCCCGCCCCAACAAAACACTATTGGTAGCGTTTCTACCTTTGCATTGGCACAAAATGTGGGTTTGTGTCTGGTGTTGTTGGGCGCCCTCCTTTTTTTGCGGATGCTGATGTTGCTGTTTGTGGTGCTGCTCTCAATTTCTCACCGTTCTGTTGTTGGTGCTTTTGTGGCTTTTAATCGATACACCATCGCCAAAACGGATAGTGGCACTTCCTCCTACCCATTTTCTTTGTAGCCATTTTCATTTTCATTTCTTTTCGTACACACTATGGTACTTTAAACATTTTATCATCTCCTGCGCCAAAAAATAAAAGAAAGTCCAAAAAAAAAACAAGAAACATACTCTCTAAAATTAAGTATAAAATAACCGTGAATAGAAGATTATCTAAAAAAAGCTGAATGAGGTAATTATGAGAAGAGATAAACGTGCATACATATTGTACGCATTCATAATTTGGTGTATTTTTGGTGGTGAGCTTAATGCTAGGACGATATACAGTATAACACAGGATTTTGTTTAGTCGAAAGGATTATGGCAATAATCCTTTTATTTTCCTTTTGTCTTCTTAAAATTTCCATTGTTTTTATAAACTGTAACTTGGCACTATTGTTTTCTATATTTGCATAATCATTTCGAAAGTAAAAGTTCCATTTTCCTGTTACGTATTTACGGTAATTTTTTACAAACACACATAAATGTATCTTCTATTGAATATTTGCACGCTCCCATATATCTGGCCAGTAAGTGGGGAAATGAAATACTTACCGAATCGATTACAGGTTCATAACTGGTAAAGAAGAATGGCTTATCATCTGTACTACACATATTATAGATTGCTTTTCCACACTATACGTGTATTCGTAAAATGTAATCGATTACTTTCTGCATTACCAAGCATTACTAATTATCATTGATCCTGACGCCGTTACACATTGCATTACCCAAAAAATTCAAATTTTTCATATAAAATCATTTTAAAAATTTATATTTATTAATTAACAATTAATTTAAAAAAAAATTCAAAGTTTTAAAAAATAATTCTTTTTTAATAATAATAATAAAAAAAATTTTACATAATATTTTAACCAATTTTTTTCATATCTATACAATTGTTCTTGTGGAATTGATTTTAAAGGAATTTAAAAGGAACTTTCCTCATGAATTCTTTTACGGTGAAGTCGTTCCTTCTGAGAATGGCCTCTGAAGGTAAAAATATATATTGGGTTGTTCGAAAGTAATTTCGTTTTTTTTTTTATAAAAATGAAAGATGATTTTCTTATAGTCAATTAATATTTTATTCAATTAAATATAGTCCAGTCTGATCCAATACCTTTTTCCATCTTTCTGGCATTAGCTTTTAAAATTTTTGTTCTTTGCTGGGAAAAAACTGATCCAAGTGATTTTTGACATCCTCGTTTGAATTAAACGTTTTACCGTCTAAAATTTTTTGTAGAGACCGGAACAAATGATAGTCGGAAGGTGCTAGGCCTGGAGAGTATGGTGGGTGTGGCAGTATAATCCCATCCAACCTATAAAGCTTTTGCCGAGTGGTCAAACTTGTATGTGGTTTCGCATTATCCTGTTGGAACACAATACCTTTCCTATTGACCAATTCTGGCCTTTTTTCTTTAAGTGAATCATTCAACTTTTCCAACTGATGACAGTACACTTCAGAATTGATGGTTGTGTTATTCGGTAAAAGCTCAAAATAAACGTTTCCTTTGAAATCCCACCAAACAGATAGCATAACCTTTTTTTTGATGAATATTAGCTTTCGAAGTGCTTTAAGTCGGTTCATCTCTTCTACTCCAGGATCTTTTGCACTTGACATTGTTGTAGACAACACATTTCTCGTCCCCAGTGATGATACGCTTCAAAAATGGAACATTTTCTTGGCGTTTGAGAAGCAAATCACAAACGTCAGACGATGGGGAACCCATATGTCGAGCCATCCAGAACGTGGTGCATCTTCGAGATCAAAATTGCCGGATCGAAATATTGCAAACCAGTTTTGGCACTGTCGTTTACTTAACACATTTTCTCTATACACATCAGATAATTTGTTTCTTGCTTGAACAGCATTTTTATCTTTTTTATAGTAAAAAAATAAAATATGCTGAAAATGCTGTTTTTCCCTTTCCATAAAAGAGTATCATTTATATACTCTTAATTACTTCGTTTATTGTAACGAAATTACCTTCCGAACAACCCAATATAAAAATATTGTATGATATGTGGCAAAAAAGTAATGGTACCGTATCACTAAAAGCGATCTGGTAAGACTGAAGATTTCCACTCCAAATAACTTGTATGTTGTTCCCTCCTAAATATTCAGTAAATCATGTGGTAAATAGCAACTCTATATAGCGTGATTATTGCCATAAAATTTTGTTTATGCTTGGTGAATCCGCGTGCTTAACTTACGAAAGTTGAGACCAGCCTATTGTGAAAATTTTGTTATCAAAAGCAGCATAAAATAATTTTGAATGGCCGAGAAGCAGTGGAAGACAAACCTTGCTCCGGAATGTTTTCAATCGAATTTTTTCACAAGCAAGCCTTGCTATATCAGCTGTCAAAATACATATGATTATGCGGCTTAAGCGTGAAGTTGGTTGTGAAAAATATAATTAAGTCCTCTGTTGGGAAAAAACGAAATTACTTTCCGAACAACCAAAACATATTATTATTTTATCTTAAATAATAGGCAAACTAAATAAAACAGAAATATTAATTTTTAACTACAGACAAATTTTTTTACCGCCGGCTCCTGTCGAAATTACAAATCCTTTTAACTAAATATACTTCTTCTCATTCCTAATTAAATGCCGCAAATGACTGATATTAAAAAATTTTATAAGCCTTATAAAGCCTTACTACATTAGGCATTACCATTCCTTACCTTTGTAACTGATTACTATTTGATACATACACGTATTCATCAATGGAAGCATCAATTCGCAATGTAGTCGCTTACCCAAATTTCCTACTGTACATATGAGTGTGTACATTATGTCCATGCATACATATGTGCATATTTGGAATACATAATAATTCTACTAAATAATATGATTTTGCATATGTTAACCAACATCATAATTCCATTTCGTCTAAAGAGCAAAGACGATTAAGATGGGTCACTATTTATACTTTATGTGTAACGTACCGGCTAGTAGAAATACGAAATGATCGGTTGTGGTAGGACCGTAATTGTTCTTTATTAATAAATTAACATTGGCCTTATCCCCAAGTGTCATAAATTATTAATAAGGAAAATTTTCGAGTGGACATATTATTTCTGGTCTGAAAAGTAGAACCATCAATTTCAATAGACCTACAGACCGATCAAAGTACTAGTATTCATATATTTATGCGTATTCATTTATGAATGCAATTTGCATTGATGATAGGATATAATGGTTGTCGGAGGGGGAGGGGGGCGGGATTAGGGATATAAGACGTTTTATATAATTGGTGTATAAATGAAAGAAATCTCAAATTTGACCATATTGTAACGATATGAGTCGTAACTTAAAAGGACTAACTGTGTAGCGGCATACATCCAAATGGGTAAACGACATATTGTTCGTCCTTAAATTGCCAACTAAAGGGAAACCATTCAATCTGTACAATAGATTACATCCGCATGACCGTTCGTACAAGGTAACAACAGAGTATCTTAAACCTTTCTGATAGTTGGCTAGTTGGTTGAACGAACGTTCGCATAGAGGACAATATTCCTAAAACAGAAGCTAGAATATTAACTGGGTCAAGTTGCAAGGCTCCACTTTATTGTGGTATTTCACTCATACTCATTCAAAAAGAATTGAACTTCTGATTATATACACCAGCATATCCTTACACAAATACACATTCAACATGTACACCGAAACCGTACACAGATTGTTCTGATGCAGGTTTACTCGATTCTCCCCGCCGTTCGCCCCAGATGCCTATATTGGCGCTGTTGTGCTCTGATATACTGAATTGTCCTAATTTGATGCTCCACAGATAAAATAATTGAAACTTTGCCTATTTTTAGTCATTTTATTTTCTTTTCCTTTCTTTCGTTTCTTCACTAACACATTCTTAGAGCTTTTTTTTTAAAAGGACTATTTTTCCAAATAATCATCGTTCGTTTATCGTCAAACTAAATTATCCTTATGATTATTATTTTTATATCTTTTAAATTTTTTTTTAACCATTTATATATTTTTAATAATATTTCTTTTCTTTATTGATGATTAAATAGAAAACATACGAGTATACTAAATATTTTTATATTTATTAAATTATCGTTTATAAAAATTTTTATTTTTTAAAATATATAACAATCTATGTTAGTCTTACCGCATCTACACCCCCACAAACACAGCACAGTTACTTTTACATAAAATTTGGCATTTACCTTTAAATTTGGGAAATTTATTCAAAAAATAAAAAAAACTAACAACAAATATTGCTGGTCATGGCTTGACACAATAATTTTTGAACCGCAAATTGGCTACTGAAAATTATTGCGGAAGAGGAGCTGATAATGATTGGAACTGGGTTGATGATGGGCGGTACATGAATACATTTTTATTTACAGAAACAAAAGTTGGATGCTAGAGTATCGTCCTTACCCAATATAGAAAATAACCTTGATGATAGCTCATAAAAATAAATTTATTTGCTGAACTAAAGGATTATTTTTGGTGTTTTTGTTGCTGTTGGAATATTTGTCTTTTTTTGCATTTTTCATAGAAAATAGCAAATTATATTGAGGTTGATTTTTGTGAAAATTTCGAACATGGATGAAGGTTGAAGATGGCGGTTTTTGTCGTTATATATGCATACGTGTATACAGATATAAAGCCTACTACATAAAGAAAGAGTTATCCAGTTTGTGCTTTGGAAAGTAATGTTACAGAAAAAAAATAATTTTATTTAAATAACAGCCTTTTGCAGAACCCATACAATGTCGGCAAATCGAATGATCTTAAATGAGAATTGACATGACAACATCTTGAAATTGTGCGTTCCAGGAACTTATCCAGTTTGTGCTTCGCAAAGTAATGTTACACAAAAGACAAATACAAATCAATTTTACTTTTTTTTATTATATTATATTGCTTGAACCATGCCATTATATATGAAATATAATTTTATTTAAATAACAGCTCTTTGCAGAACTTATACAATGTCGTCAAATCGCATGATCTTGAATGTGAATTGACATGACGAAATCTCGAACTTTATGCACAATAACGTGAAAATTTATCGTTTTTTGTGCCTTGTGATATAGCTTTATTGAAACCTGACACATTGTTCAGGATAAAATTTTCAGGCTCTAAAACGTCGCAACCTAGACCAAAATGGTCAATTTTCTCGAATACATTGGCTTCTCTACAATTAATTAAATAATTAAATTAATTAACAAAACCACACATACTCATTGCTGAAAACTATAATACCACTGATTTCTCTAAACTCACGTGGCTAACTACGGTAGAATTACCATTTTTATAGAAGCATTTTACCATTTTAACACATCCCTTATTAATTTGGTAATCAATAATTTAAAATGGCAAACCTTAAATTACCTTTTGATGACATATATGTCAAATGACAGAGCTGTACTTTCCGAACTACCAAATGGATAATCTTATATGTATAAATGTTTGTTGGTGGCACGAATATAGAAAGTTTTTCTGGTAGTATTTAACAAGAAAAGTGCTCATACACAATTGTTTTGACAATACTATATAGTCGTACACTAGACAGACAGCAGAAGGATATAAAAGGCGCGTATATGCATGCACAAAAAAATAACAAAACCTCCTTTTTGAATATTCATGTTGGAAGTATTCTAGAAATCATTGAAATGACGTATACAAATGTCTCTTGAGTACAACGCTCAAGAGGAATACAAATCTTACAAAATACTCATAAGCAAAGAGCCCTTTTGGCAATTGTTCTAAAAACCAGAAACCCCTAAAAGAAGAGCACACAGCAGCATCCAAGTTAGAGAGGCCTCAGTAAGCAACTTTGATGATAACAATATGAACGTCAACAGTAATGTCAACCTTAGAGTTGATGTTGACGTCATTGTTAATGTAGAATAAGAGATGAGAAAATCAGAAAAACGAACAACAACGAATAGAAAAACGTATAGAAAGAGAAGAGCTAGAAGGAGTAGGAGGCAAATTGATTGAACACAAAATGAAAGTGGAAGTAGTAGAAAATACTCAAAATAAAAGTAGACAACATGAAAAAAAAATGAATTTTAATGTATGGAAATGTGCTGAGGAATCTTTTTTAAGGATTGAGTGCACATTGGAGTTTACTATTTCTTCTACTATATTTCCTGTACTCATCCCATCCAGATATGAAAATATACTCATAAGAATTACCAACCATTATATATTATATAATAGAAAACAGTAGCGTCAGTGAATAGTAGTAGTAGCAGTCATTTGATATGAAGTACTACAATTGCTTTCGCATCAGTGTTTTTTTCTGATTAGAAAAATCTATTCTTATAAAAATTCTACAAGAATAAATGGGGATGGTGAAAAATTCGACTAGTTTAGTTGAATTTGTATGAGTGGGGATGTGTGTGTGTGTGTTCGCGCGAAATGAAATAAAAGAGAATACTGGAAAGTTTCGAGTCGGCTCTCGTATTTCCGGTTTAACTTTCGAGTTGTCTATGATTTAATTTTGTTAGACGACATATTTAAAAAATTCAGAATGCAAAAGTACAGAACTAACCAAAATGACAGAACGAACGAATAAATTAAAGAAAGCGAAAATTCAATAGTACGACGAGTGCATTCAGTTCATTTGCAATGCATCCGTATGGTTCAGAAGATTAGGAGAAGGAGGGCGGGGGGGAGGGGGGTGTTAGTATTGGAGGCTTTATCGTCTCATCATTGCTTGGTTTTTAATCTGATTCTATAGTATCTGGTGATAGGGGATGAACAGGGGATGATTTGGTGTTCATTTACATTCCTATAAAGTTGCACTTGTATACATTTCTATTATAGAAACGCGCCAGATCCTCGGATGCTGGTTAGAAATCTCAATTACCGTGTCATTTGGCTCTGTTTTGGATTTTGTGCGGAATAGCTAAGTGTAGTGTGCCATTTGAATAGCTTGTACACTTGCAAAGGAAGCCGCATACTGCAGCCTTGCATTAAAACAGTACGTCGTTCTTGGTTCAAAGTCATACTGCATAAGAGGTATACGTACAGACTGCCTTTCAGTTCGAAGACGACGGGAAAAAGGGTAAATGCTCGTGTTGTATGCTAAGCAGGAAGGACATCTATTAAGTGCTAAAAAGAGCATATTTGCGAATGCACTTAATCGAATGAGCTCAAAGGCAATTTGAATAGAGTTGCGTCATAGACACAACTAGCACGGACTTAATATGTTAATTAATGGAATTTAGAAATTCCCAACGAATCCAATATTCAGAAGTGACGATAACATAAATGACCCCTGCTCTTGAACGCTGCCAAATAGACAAGTTAAGAATAATATTGTCAAATCTACGACGATCATGTACGGTTATATCAGATTAGAATATTGAATGGGGAAATTTTAATGGCTTTTGTTCTATATTATTTGTGCGTAAGTTTAATCGGAAAATTATTCTGATTACATACTATATAACATATTATTATTTCCTTATAATCGCTTTTATTATTAATGTTTTCTTCCCTAAGAATAATGATTATTAATAATAAAAAAAAAATATTTTCTCAAGAAATTTAATACTATCAGGCATTTAAGATATTGTTGATGTAATAAATTTTTATTCAATGTAATTTTGTTGGTACTTTGATAAGAATGCCCCAATTGACCCGCATAATAGAATTGATTTTAATTAAGTCGCCATCAATAATTTTAAAAGCAAAAATGAAATGTCGGAAATTGATTTTGGCCAGTGAAAATTGATTTTATTTTTTGTAAATATTTGCCAAAATAAACAATCAAATTTGATAAGAATTTTTTTAAATTTTTTTTTATAAATAAGGTATTTTATGATTGAAAGATTTCCTTTATTTAACTTTGCTAACTTTAGGAAGAATATTGAGTTCAGACAAAATAAGTGCACCAGGAAGAATAAATTATTCGAAATATAGGGAATCGAAATTGATTTTACAAATAAATATTATTTGTCATTAATTGAATTTAATTATAATTTACTATTATTAACTTCAAATAATACTAATAAATTTAATGTACAAGGAGACAAGGAGTAGTGGTAATCAATGTTATGCATTTTGAAACAAAGAGTTATCCAATTTGTACTTCGCGAAGTAAAGTTAAATAAATTCCATTATATTGCGTAGAACTTGCCATTATGGAATAAAACATCATTCAAATGGCAGCTATAAAACTTCCTACAGGAGTCGATCCTTTTGAGGTAAATTTTTGATGAGTTAGAAATGCCTCCTAATGACATAAAGCATAATTTCATAAAAATTACCGTATCGTATTGTAAAGATATACGTTCTTCGAGAATTTATCATAACATCCGTGCGAGTAATGCGTCCGCGTGAACAAACGTGCGCGCTAAATAAGTTGATGCTCGCACGGACGTGAAATGCGGCGGTCGAAAGGTTTTTCTGAACTTTTTAAGAATATTCAAAGTAAATTTTACATTTAACGTCCGTTTATAAAAAAAAATACTTGATTGTAAAAAAGTTATCGAATTTTTGATTTCTCTTAATTATATTGCTTGGATCTGGCTTTGATCCATGAAATATAACATCAGTCAAATGCCCATCACGAGACTTATTGCAGAAGTCAATCCCTGTGAGATAATTTTTAAGATTTTTTCGCACATTTCGGGTTGTAATTCGGCCATTACTTGATTGGTATTGAATTTTAAATACTCCAAAGTTTGAACATTGTGTGCATAAACACGAAAGTCCAACGGCGTCAAATAACATGATCATGAAGTCCAGTTAACAACACCAAATGTAGAAATTACGCCTTATGAAAACCTTTTGGTAAATAGAACTAAAATTTGTCGTGTTCTGAGGCATATGAAGATATATTTTATATAGTCTAGATTAAAATTTGTAAGTATAGAGCATACAAAAATGATTATAACGCGGTCATAGCGGTCAGAATTGATGGTAACAGTCTCTAATTCATCATTTTTAATGACACCTTGAGATCAAAAGATTCTGAGACCCCTGCAAAGACGTTTGTTACGACGAAGATAATAGGAGTAATTTTTTGGAACATTGGCGCTATTTTGATCCTTTTGTATAGAAATAATATTTAAGAAGAACTAAACTATTAATTTAGGACTAAACTTTGATAAATATTTAGATATTAAAAAAATAGCTGTGAAGTTCTAATCCAAATAAAAATACACTTGTATTTTTGCAGGATTAATTTTTTTAAACTCAGAAAAGAAATTTTTCGTTAAGACAAACTCAAAAAAAATTTTGTTTTAAAAAGAAATACCAAGAAGGAAGAGCATTTTTCGACTGAATCTCTTTAATGTCCTTATAATCAGATTTTTAAAAGGATCTTCTATATTGTTCGCGGGTTAAAAGTTTTTGCTAAATTAGAGTAAATAAATTTAATTTTTAGGGTGCCATGATTTAATAATACTTGGAATATTATTAAAAAAATTTTCTTTTGTAAAAGTTACGTGCAAATATTTTTAATATATGTTATTTAAAAAAAATTTCTTTGGGAAAATTCTAAAAGAAAGCACAATTTATATTATTTTTATCATTATTTGATGTGTACTACAAAATTAAAATTAATAAAGTTCTTTTTAGAATCTTTTCAAAGACAAATAAAATTTAAAAAAAAATGCAATTTTATAAAGTTAAACAAAATTATTCCACGTCAATGTAAATATTATGATACTTGAACGAAATTGTTTTCAATGTTAACTGAAATCCACAATTTATTTCGAAATTTACTTACGTATTTAGGATTTGAGGGAAGAAAGTAAACATCAAAAGGGAATGGCTTCTAGTAATGAAATTTCAATTTACCAGGACTTGTTGAAATTGAACGAATTACTCAATGCACGACCGCACACTAGAATGTTTTTCTATTGAAAGTCTTCGCATTTGAGGGTGTCAACAGCCCCACGAATCAAGACGAATTTCTTACACGCTATGTCAGCAATTATTCAAAGTCTCAAGGGTGTTCGAGTTTAGACTTCGTCAGATTAATGAGTGTCGTAAATAGTTATTTTGGTTGGAAGTGAAATAATTTTAACAAATTTATACATTGGTAGAATGTCATTTTTACTGTACATAACTGAAAACTACCATTTATCTAAGGGAGGTGGTATTGGATGTTTTTATGAAAGTAGCAGGTGTCACGTGGAGAAGTCTGAATTATGTACACTCAGAAGTATATTCGAAAATCATTATCTATGAGACATAATAACATTGTAGTTTTTTTTTCTTTTTTGACTAATAATTTAATTATAAACTTTTAAATTTTCAAAAATAGTGTATTGAGAAAACATAACCTTAAAATTTTAAAGTGCATACAAATACGACTTTCCTCCAGCACCTGGAATGTTGAATAATTGCAAAGTTTTGTTGTATTTATTTTATGGTTCAAGGAAAGACAATTTTAACCCTTTACTATTGAGTTTGTTTAGAATAAATATTTGTCATGTGTTTTTGGTACTATTTTGTATCAAGATGGATGGACTTGAGATAAAATAATTAAAATGCACTTAAATGTTTTTTTAATAAGAGAAATAATTTCTTAAAGGGTGTTCGAATTAAATCTTCACTACACGTGTCCTTGATTGTCTTTTTTTTTGGAATTAACGTCGCCTTTTATGCCAACAACCCTTGCGTTAAGGAAATCAAGCTCGTCCTTTTTGTACGGTATTTAAGCTATCTCTCATATCCTAAACGACGACTGCTTAAGGCGGACTATTTTTTGGGCTAGGACTACCTTCATTATAGAGGTCTTTGACATAATAACTCCGTTCCCAAGTTCGTTATATGCCTCACAAAATTTATCAACTTTTAATTGCTCCCATCAGCTTACGTTCACCAGTTTCATAAGGGAAACTGAGCAATGCCAATCCACGCGAACACGAACTTGCTAAATGGCCCTATTGTCGTGGCCCTATTGTCGATATAGAATGGGCATTAAAGATGTCCTTGACTTAATAACTCCATTCCCAAGTCCCTCACAAAATTTATCAATTCTAATTGCTTTTATCAGCTTACGTTCACCTCTTTCATAAGGGAAACTGGGCATAGAATGGCCATTGTAGAGGTCCTTGACTCAATAACTCCTGTCCCAAGTCCCTTATATGCCTCACAAAATTGTAGAGGTCCTTGAACTCTTTTCCCAGGTCCATTATATGCCATTGTAGAGGTCCTTGATTCAATAACTCCTCTCCCAAGTCCCTTATATAACTTGTTGGACCAAATTTAACAACTAACTAAGTGTAGCTGGCCACACTAATTCACATGGACCATGATGTCGGAACATGGCCCTATCGTCGTGGCGATATAGAATGGCCTCAGTCTCTTGTCACAGAGACCTTACATATAAAAAATACAAACAAACAAACTATATTCTTGAGTATTTGAAGCAATCAAATTTTACTATCTTCATGAATTGCGTAAAAAAAATGACCGGACATCACCTCCTTTCCAAAAAGGAAGTCTAAGTTTTTCGTATTAGCGGTGAACTCCTTCACTTTGGTATGTACAATTCGTTCTCATCATCAATTCCACGTTTATATAAAAAAGATGGCAACTTTTTGATCTAAACACAGTTTCCGTTTCTAAATATTTTCTCTCTCATAGAAATTGTCTTCCCGCTGGGTCTGACCCGTTCTGTTAGATCAGCGTGATTTCACATATTTGCCATCACTTAATACAAAGTCCTTTTTTAAAATAGAATTTACTCAGTTAACTTAGTTCAGAAATAATAAATGAACATAAATTCATTTATTTGTTTTAAATTCCTTTAATTCGATGGAAATTTCTAATTATCGACTTGGTGGCTATCATTTTAATGAGTATCTTTTCAAAACAGTTACAAAATAGTCGCTATACAATAATTGGATAATTGGACTGTCATAATAAGCAATCAACAGCGAATTTATGAAGAATTACATAAAATGTTTACTCTTTATCATGATAACCCGTGACAACGGATTAACGAGTCTACACAAAAATTATTCGGACTTCAATTATAGATAGAAACAGACAATCTTCTGGTTTGATGCGATGATACTTTTCAGCGTGCGGTATTTATAAAAATATTTTATAAAAATATCCCGGCTCATACAAATTTTCTCTCTTATCCGAATTTTCCATTACAACCCATCATCGGTTATGACTAAACAAAAAACTGAAAATACTTTTCATCTTGCGGCGTTAGACTTGATCACATTTCACTCAGAGAGTTTTCGAAACGGAATTTGTTGATTCAGCAATTTTTTTTCTTGGCATTTTGTTGTTCCCCATAGTGGAGTATTTTGGTTTTTTTTTTGGCCTTGGATCATTAGGAAGGTCGTCTCAGATATTTTTAAAAATTGAGATTTACAAGTGAGCATCTGTGCATCATAGAGAATTGTCTGCCTACGTCCTTGACGCATCTGTCCAAATTGTTCGTAAACAACATTGCGAATTCACTATAAAATTTATATTTCGATATTTTTTTGTAGTCATAATTAGACATGAATGAAACTGGAGACTTTCTCTTGAAAAATGTATTTCGGATCTTTTAGCTATGACACCATAAATTTTTATAATTTTAGAAAATTTCCTCCAATTTATTTGCAGTTGATTAGAATGAAGAGAATATAAATTCTTTTTATTTCATGATACTTATGAACAAAATATTCTAAAATATATAAATATCCGTTTTTTCATAAGTTTTCCTAAAAATTTTTCATTTAAAAAGCCCCCCGAAAAAATATGAAAAAATTAGGTTTGCTGTCAAGTTGGTACTTATGTATGTACATATTTGTCCCATAGCGTTTTGACAGATAATGGTGATGGAAAATCATTATTTTATCTGAAGAGGATGGACTCAGGACCTGACATACCTCATGCATTCGTTTGCTCCATTTTAGTTAACGTTTTGGGCATAAAAACCTCGCAGCATCGCTTGTTACGAAGTAGCTGCATTTTTTTTTAAAAAGAGCATCGTAAAGAGGTTGCTTGAACGAGCCAATTTGAACTCTACTTTTATGAAACGCATAATTGCGGCTTCAGAAACGTTGGCTTATGAGTATGACATACAAACCAGTCAACGTGCTTCGGAAGGTATCACCCATCGCAAGCGACAACTTTCTCTCATCTTTCGGATTGTTAAGAAATATCTCGAAGTAAAAATGCTCGTTCTTTTGACCTTCGATCAATTCATCAAGCCATTTTTTTATACCTATGTGTACATAAGAAGTTAACCGCTCTTCGAAACGGACTGGAACAAATAGAAATCAGAATGAGCAATATCTGGTTAATATGGAGGATGGACAAGATTTCCCATTTTACTCCTTCAAGTATTTTTGGACCGGTTCTGCAACGTTATAAACGGTCTCTTCGATATCAATGGCTCTCCCCTGATGTTGAACTTGTGACGTCAAAGTTAGCCAAGACTGGTTTATAGTTATTCGTTTTAAGATGAATACAAGTATCTGAATTTTCGGTAGTTAAACTGTTTCTGTTCTTGCTTAATATAAATTTCATTTATGAATGTATTTGCTCACATTTATAAGTTGAATCGAATGTGGACAAATAGCAAAGTCTATTTTTTTTTCAAAAATGAAAACTTCGAAGGAAGGGATGCGCAACATGTTGATATCATGAGACTATCTTCTGGTTTTTTTTCTCATAATCTTCGATACACCCATATTTGCCCACTTTTGTATCTGTTTTGGTAGTAAAATTTTTTTTACCGCCCAGATTTCTTCAGTAATTTAATTCAGTGAAACTGCAAACTACTCGTAATTTTTTCACAAAAGTTTAGTAAACATTTCGTAATTTAGAATCACCCATTAGTGAGCGCTAGGAACTAGATTCACTACTCTGGATACAGAATGTTCCCCATATGTTCGTTGCAACTTTTCGTGAGTTAAACTCTCAGATTCACCAAGCTGGACGCAAAATTTGATGACACATCGTTACTCTAAATTTCGTTGTCCCATTTTTGGTAACGCTCTACAAAAACACAACCTCACCAATCATGCTGTATAGGATCGCTTAGTTGCCGGACGGGGTTGAAACTTCCTTAACCTAGAAGCTGTGTGGAGGAGAAGTCTGCAATGTTGCCAGATTTTTCTCATTAATGACAGTCTCAATACATCCTCTCACACCTCGTACCGTACGACCTGTAAAAGGTGGCTTATTTGTAATTGCTTCAATGTAACGAGTCTACTTATGTTCATGATGTGTTAGAATTACTATCGAAATATACAAATTGGTCAGCTAATAAGTTAACCAGACTACTAGCTTCATTAGAAGGATTATGAAAATTGAAAAAAACTAAAATTTTAAATTAAAAAAAAATGTTTTCTCCACAGTGAAAACGCTTGAATGCTAAAAATAGTTATGCGCTACCTTCTATTATGTTCCACTTCATAAGAATAGAAATAAATGCGAAAAAGGCTTTAAATATTTCCCGAAAAAAATGCACAATTTATGCTGAAATGTCTAAACACATAGTCGGGCAAATGGAAATTCCATATTCACACGATCAAAAATACAATTTTCTTATCAATTATGAAGTTAATATAAATACTAAAATTAGGTAAAAATTTCAGCAAAGAAATGAGAGAGAAGAAAAGTGAAGTGATCTCCTACTTAGAGTTGTTTGTTAGGTAAAAAATTCATGGAAAAATAATGTAATAAGAAGAGAAGTTTTTTTTATTTAAGTTTGAAGAAAAAATAATAAGAAAATTTCACACATGTACTTGTCAAGTGTGTGTCCGAGTATGCGTAGGACGATAATGAGTGTCGAACAGCAGAAAAAAAAATACCGAAGCCAAAGTACTAAGTAGATGAGAAAATTCCATTTATTAATGTCTCAAAGAACGCTTTGTTTTGTTGCCATGATTTGGCAGATTTCTTGCCATACTTTCTTTAAGTCTATAAATTCTTTGGTGGCAACGTTCCTCGCCGAAAAAATAGACACAATCGTATCGCCAGTGAAATCTTATAAACGATTAAGCGTACGAAAGTAGGTTTCCATATCTGTTCGGCGCTTGCTAGTGGTTCGTTGCCTTGGAAAGGGTGTCAGTTGTGGGGTGAAGATGATTATTGTTGCGGCAATATTGGGGATGGTTTCGAGAAAAAAAATCTTTGCCAAAACGGAGGCGAAAATCGCCCAAGGAGAATTGTTTTCGTTCGTGAATAGTTTTGTGATATGTTGAGTGTGACAGGACGAAATCGTTTTCCAGATTTATAACAAAAAAAAAATATAAATAAATAAAAAAAGAAGGAGGAATAAAAAAGATATCATGTGAGGAAATCAGGTCGAATTGACATGTCTGCTCCCTTTGGAATATTTTGGCGAATTTGGAATGGGAATTGTTGGTAAATTCAGTTCTGTCGAACATGACATGATCCTTTTACGATGATATCGCATTATTCTACCAATATTGTTTGTTTCCTGCTGTTCCTGCTTGTGCTGCTATTATTTCTATTTCTTATTTCAGTTCGTCAGCTAATAATATGTTATGTATAGTTAAGAATAAATAGCCTTCTATGCTTGCATATGAGTCTATTCAGCCTTCAGTGATATACGAGTACACTTAGAGGCCACACTTACGACGAGTACCTAAGTATATGTAAATGTGTGCATGTTACCCGATTGTCGAACATGTAAACTGTCCATAAATCAAGCAAAAGCAGAAGCTGTTCGTCTGGGTTTATTTTATGAATTAGCTTGTTTACGTCCATCATCGAAAAGCTTTTAAAGAAATCGAATTTGTTAGAATGCATTTTATTGCACTTGTTAAATATTTTCTTATAGTTCAGATAGTGTTTTGTGTGACAGGAATATACTCTCAAGAAGTATTAAAAAGGTCATAGGTCCCTCTTGGCCCTCTTAAACACATCGTACTAGTTGGTGTTAGTTTAAAATTAAAACAACGATATTCCAATGATAGCTAATATGCTTTTTGATATATGCCAGTGAAGATATTGTTAAAAAAATTACCATAAAAAGTAGTTCGGTTCGTTGCGTGATTGACGATTGTAAGTCTGTATAGTTTGGAGGATAAAAGAATCATAATTCCAAATTGAATGCTTTCGTTGTGATGATATTAAGGTCGATCGATAAATATACAATTTTATGGCAAATTGTCAAGCAAAAATACATACTCAGACTTGTACTCTAAGTACATACATACAGAGTTTAAGAGCTTTGTGTCCAGTTGCAATTTAAGAAATAATAAAAAAACTGTACTGACACCAAAGAGAAAATGTTTAATCACTTAATAAATTGAGTACTTTGAACTTAAAGAAAATTCAAATTCAATTGATCATTTGGCAAGTACTCTCACGAATGTCAGCTTAGGGGCTGTTTTAGATTGAATTTCACTTCAGGAATGACCTTGCGTTTTTTTTTTTAAATATTTTTTATGACTACACGTATAATATCTGTTCTATATATTGTAGTTTTTTTTTCATTGTCGCCATATGTCTTGCAATGTCATAATTTTTTATAAAATTCTTTTTCCTCCGTTTTAGTGCTTCCAAAAAATATAAAAAACAATGAAGCTCTCTCTATAAAGTCTTTCAAAGTTAGCCTGTAATATAAGAACAGTGAGTTCCATAAATAAAAACCACTCAAAATAGTTTTTATGATAAACACAAACATAGAAAATTTAATTACTAAAAATACCATCTCAACTTAAGAGCATAATTTTTTTTCTATCCAAACGCAATTGTCAAAAACCGATTATTTGCGTTTAGACAATATTTTAAGAATTACATTTTTTTTTTCGAAATTAAAAATGTCAATTTAGAAGATTTCTTGTTTATATCGAAGGTCTCTGAGACAATAATTAGAGGCCATTTTGTAACGCCACGATCATGAGGCCATTTTTGTGACATCATCGTCCATGTGGATTAGTGTTGAGAAAGTTCGATTGTTTTAGAAAAATAAAAAGAGGGCTAGAAAAAAGAATGCTTGTGTCTTCAAGCTCCATAATGAAAGGAGACCTATTCAAAAAAAAAATTTAGATTAAGTGGTATTCGTTTATGATATGAGAGATGATAAGTTGAAGATCTCAGTAATGGCAGAACAGTCGAAGTTGGTTCAATCCGAACTCGGAGAAGTTTTCTTGCCCAGAATCGATTTATTGATAATTGCATAAATACAATTATCCAAAAAAAAAACGCCCTATAACAAAATAAAACATAATAAAGAACTAAAAAATATTATGTATTAAAAGAAAAATTATTTTTGGATTTAATAACCAATAATTTTTTTTTTATTTACAAGAATCTCATTCGATTTGTTAGAAAATCCAATTCCTATCCCCATGATTCAATGATTCATAGAAAAAATTATGTAAATTTATTATAATAAAAAAATGTTCAATTTAATTGGAAGAGTTAATAATTGCCAACAAAATCAGACCATTTTTGGATAAATGACGCAAAAAAAACTTAATTAAGTATATTAATTTGTGAGTTTTGTGAAATGATCAATACTTTTGGAATTAAGTGAAAGTTAGCTAGACTATAGACGCCATACCATATTTGTCGTCACAGATATGGACCAGGGGCGCCATGACCATGAGAGATTGTCACGACTTCAGATTACGTGTGGGTGTGCGATACCTGGTTCTAAAATGATAAATGACCTGTAATCGATGGACTAGAAAAGAGAGGATTCGCAAAAAGAATTCTTGGAGAATGCACATTTGTTTTGAGAAATTTTGCATAATAGGATCCTTTCCATCGTATAGCTAAGAGCTCCGCAAAGTCCTACTCGCGAAATAATTCTATATTATCAAACAATAAATAGTATATTCAGTAACACAGGATTGGCATATTGCATGGCTTAAATTGATTACCAAAAAGAAAACTTTAGTTTCTTAGTTGAGGGTAGAGTGTCCAATCCGCATTTTAAGCCAAAATTTAGGCAAAAAGGTTGTGTACATTAGGAAGAAGAAGATTATTTATCATTTAGTTAGTATGCGAAGTAGGTTAGGAACCACTGTGAGCACTGGCCGACTCAGGGTCTCCCAAGCCATTTTATTTGCACTTGAATTTTTTTTTATTAAGAATAATAATAAATGGTTTTCATAAGGTGCCATAAAGATAAAAAATCCAATTAAGGTAATAATGGTTTATATTATAAACTCTTGGAACTTTTTAGGTACTTTCCTCGTAAAAACGTTCAATCTTAAATTGTATGTTCATATTTTTTTCATGTAACTTTAATTTTAGAAGGTCATTGAAAATAAGGATATACGTAGGCTACTATATATATTTCTGGCCTAGGCAACACTAAGTGTTGCCAGGTGCGATCTGACATTTCCATTGGAAAGTTTGACATTTTTTAGCATAAACGTACTCAGAACGTTTTGACGTACGACTATCATTTGTGTTGTTTACAGTGACTTGAAAAAATCAATTTGGCAAAAAAATGGAATTAACTCGTGAACATTTTCGTGCGATCATTTTTCACAACTTTCGACGTGGATTATCACGACAAGAGTGCATCGATGAACTTAAATCTTTGTATGGCTATGAAGCACCATCCTATAGCACTGTGAAAAACTGGTACAACGAATTCAATCGTGGCCGACGCTCGCTCAAAGACGAATTCCGTGAAGGTCGTCCAAAAACAGCCGTTGTTCCAGAAAACATCGATGCCGTACGTGAACTGATAATGCAAGACCGTCATGTGACATACCGTGAGATAGAGGCATGCCTAGGCATTTCTCCCACCAGCATACATTCGATATTGCGTGAACACCTGGCCGTAAAAAAGGTTTGTTCTCCTGTGTATAAGGATGCAAAAGTGTATAAATCTTGATGGAGAATATTTTGAAAAACAATAAAACCTTTTTCGTTGATAAATATTCGCATTTTCATTATTAGGCCAGAAATATATATAGTAGCCCACGTATATATTTTTTAAAAAACATTACCTCAATAATAATTGTTAGATCTGTCGTTTCTATTTAATAATAATCAATATTCTCTAATTAGAGATCTAATACCAATAAATTGGAATAAAATTGCATTCTTATTTCTATTCGAACCAAATTGCATTCATAAATATCCAATTTTAAATGCATCACTAATTTGACACTAATAATAATAACAATTCAAGTTTTTATTACAATGCTTGGCTTGGCATCAATAAAATCGATTAAATTGATAGTCGATTAAAAAGTTGTACGAAAGTTGTTTAAAAACTTCACTTTTAATTACAGCAAAATTGTTTCCTATTCGATTTTTTTTTTGTTTTTTTTTTGTACAAGTTAAAAATGCATTTTTTTTGTGATAATACCAACAGTTTTTTTTTTGTAAAAATTTTATTATTATTTTAAAATGAAATTGTTTAAACTTTACGAAAAGTTCATTTTCGAAATTCAATAACCTTGTTTGTGAATTGAGTACCAGTAACAAGTCCCTTGTCCACTTTTATACAGGTGTTTTCTACTAATATCGGACTAACAAAAAAGGAGTTACTTTATCATGGGCGAATGCTCTAAGTCAGGGGTCGGCAACCTATGACCCGCGGGCCAACGAGTGACGCATTTGATAATTTCAAGTGACCCACTTTAGTACCGAAAATAAAGTCGAATATATAAAAATAAATTATAAAACAGAAAAGTATGGGTTGCACTACATTATCGAAATTAACGTCACATAATTATAACTCATCGCATGGATTTGCATTCGTACTTAGAAGTAGTAGCCCAATTACAACTGGTGTTTTTGTGTATGTATATAAGATCCCTGTCGATTACAAAGTTGCAGTAAGAATAGTAAGCGGAATAATTGTATGTCAGTTATAGTTACAGCACATGTTCAGTAGCATAAAAATAGCGACGCAATTATAGTTCCGCAGCTAAATAATTATTACCTAGTAAAATAAATATGATTATTTAAAAAAAAATAACCATGAATAAACAAAAAGCAAAAAATACATTATTTCAAGATCTGTGGACAGAAATGTATGTATCGAAGATTTGGAGAGAAAAACAGAAGATAATCATCTTCTCATGATATCAACATGTTGGGCATCACTTCCTACGAAGTTTTCATCTTTGACAAAAAATAGGCTTTGCCATTTTGTCCACAACTGAAATTTATATTAAGCAAGAACAGAAACAGCTTAACTATCGAAAATTCAGATACTTGTATTCGTCTTAAAATGACTAACTATAAATTAGACTTGACTAACTTTGACGTCACAAGTTCAACATTATGGGAACCATTGATATTGAAGAGAACGTTTATAAATAAAGTTCATTCAATTATGTTTGTTATTATTTACTTAATAAAATATATTTTATGTTGTAACACGAAAATATCTCTTTAATTCTCATATTTTGGTCGATTTTCACCCGCTGCCAATAAAGGTTGCCGACTCCTGGCTTAGATTACCAGAATTAGCCTGTCTGTATATTTTGGACTAAATAAAGGCGGCTACCTAGAGTGATCAATTGAATTTACTTGAATTTTAAATACAGCCTAACTCTGACTTTATATTAGTAATTTTCGATTCTAACCATATTGGTTTTGGTAAATAGCTTGTAAAAATTTTAATGCATCGAAAATTTCTTAAAACAAACTAAATAAAGTGAAAAGTGGCAATTGCAATAATAATTTATTATTTATAAATGCGGTGTCATTTAATTTTTAAAAATGAAACTACAAGTAATGTATTCAGTTACCTTATTTCTATTTGAATTTCAACTGGCAAACAATAATCCTGCCACATAACAAAAAACTGTTATGTATGGCAGTACTTCAACGACAACGACAAAATTAAAACAAAATATTTATTCGGCCATTAACAGTTGGAGTTTTGTGCATTCAGATAGGGTTGTAAAGATTTTAAAATTTTAATAGTATCAAATGCAGTTTGTGGTTGCCGTCGAAATTATGTTTTTACCATTTTAAGAAAAAAAAAACTTTGTTGATAATTTTTTTTCACCTCAATATTTTGCATCTCTTTTTTTTGGGTTTTATTCTTTCTCTTTTTAAACTCCCTGCAACTCACACAAAATTTCTATTTCAATGTCTCTTCAGTTCAATTCAGAATGAATTCTTTTTTTAAACATCTTTTTATAGATACAATGATGACGTTTTTTTTCTAAATGCAAACAAAAATAAAACTTTGAAAATTGCAAATAACATTTCTACTTAAAAACGCTACACTAATTGACCATATAAATATCAGCATAGCGTGTCTATAAATTAATTTGCTTATTAAATAAAGAAAAATTGTTTCACTTTCATTTCTGCATTTAAAATTCTTCATAAATCACTCAACCTTGACATTTGCAAGTTAAAAATGAAAATATGAAAAAAAATTACACTCTAACCGCACAACAAGAAATAATTAAGAGAGAGAAAATATGAAAAGATAGAGAAATTTTCGTGAAAGAGTGTGGAATAGAACACTTAGTGGAGAACAAGAAAACAGAGAATAAGACGGAAACAAATCGTTCTGAAATTGCGCAACAAACGAGATTGAATGTATATTTTAAGAAAATGGAAATGAAACATTTTTCATGGAGAACATGGGCTGTCATAAATCTTGAAATTATATTTGAACAACTTCACTGCACACTCATTTGTCGTTATTCGTCGGCATGGTAATTATTTTGCATTAAAATCTAAACAAATAAATTTCAATTTTGTTTATAATATTTGTCGATACGATGGCGAAAAGCTCACATAAACAAAACTTCAAACATAATTAATTGATGAGTTTATGCCAGTTTTTATCTGTTTTATATTCAAAAACATTTATTATCATATTTTGTTCAATGGTAAAATATTGTGTAGTACAGCATACGTGGCACGCATATTTGGAAACTGAAGCGTTATGCTTTGCGGAACAGTTCCTATTCCCAAAATGGAACAATCCATCTCTGCAAGTACAGAACGTTTAAAAAAAAACTACCATTTCTTCGTGTTTAAAATATTATACAATATTAGTTTTTGTTAATTAGAATAAGTACTCAAATCCGGCCATTTTTTTTTCTATTCAGAAAAACGATGTTTACAATGACAATTGGAATTTTGTCCGATAGAGGTCAGTCTTTTAGATAATAAGATACTTTCTATAATTAGTGCAGAATTTATAATGATAATAATAATTAATTAGGTTCGCAGTATTCAAAGTAGAGTAGGTCTTAATTACGCTGTCGTGGAGAATTTACTCACTTCTATTCTATTGTCTATAATATATTTTTAATTTAAACATTTTTCAAATTTTACAAAATTTGAATTATATAATTTTTGGTTAATATGTGTATGTGTGGACTTGCTGATAATTTTTGGAAATTATCTTTTGGACTGTAAAAGCACAACATATTCGCACTTTCTGGCCTAAACTTTTTTCTGATAATTTTTTTTTCCTACTTTCTATCCAAACAACATAAAGGGTTTTCGAATAAGAGTGATATGTTGTAGGCCAGAAAGTGCGAATATGTTGGTGAAAAAAACACTAATTGTTAAGGAAATTCAAATGTTTTTTATTTAATGTGAAGTACAATCGATACAATTAAGTTCAGAATAAAACGTCATTCAAATGGCCTCCACAACTTCTTTTATAGAAACGAATTCGATGAATCCAATTTTCGGGCACTTTTTCCACTAAATCAAGTCGTATGTCATGAATAGCACGTTCAATATTGACTTCTAAAGCTTAAAGAGAGTCTGGTTTATTGCTAAAGACCAATGACTTCAAATAAGCCTACAAGAAATAGTCTAATGGTGTTAAATCACAACTTCTTGGAGGCCATTCAATGTCACAATTTCTTGAAATAATCGAATCTCCAAACTTTTCGCGCAATAATTCGGTTGTTGCACGTGCTGTGTGGCACGTAGCCCCGTCTTGTTGGAACCAGATGTTGTCAAGATCAACTTCTTCCAATTTCGGCCATAAAAACTTGGTTATCATCGATCTATACCGCTCTCCATTGACAGTAACGGTGTTACCAGCTTCATTTCGAAAGAAGTACGGATCGATGATTCCACCAGACCAAAAACCACACCAAACTGTCAATTTAGGTGAATGTAATGGGTGTTCATGAATAATTTGTGGATTTTCTTCGCACCAGAATCGACAGTTTTGTTTATTTACCGCACCGCTCGGATGGCAAAAGCGCACGAAAAGTGCCAATTGGAGAACGATTTTTTTGATAATAAAATTGAATAATTTGTAAACGTTGTTTTTGCGTATATCTCTCCATGATGAAATTGTAAACATTACTGAATACAATGAAAAAATAATTACAGATCATGACATATTACAAATGGCCGAAACGTCACTTAGAAATCATATCACTCTTTCTGGAAAACCCTATATAACATATAACGGTGTTGGATTTTCTTACAGTTAATTTTTGCATAAATAACCATGTGTCCAAATTTGTTAATGATTTTATCGGAGTATAGATGCAATTTTATCATGTATAAATGTACATTTGCACAAAATTTTCGAATTATCTAAATTTAATACGAAAATATGTCGTAAATTGTGCAAAATTTCACATCCACTCCTTAGAAGCCTTGCTTAAAAAGTAGAAATTGTGGATATATTAGCAAAAACAAGCTTATGTTACTTCAGCATTCTGTCAAGAACAGATTTCTGATATAACCCTAAATGGCAGTAATATTCTACAACGCCTAGCTAAAATCATTATGAGCGACGAAGCACACTTCGACTTTGACTTGCTTCGTTAAAAAACGGAATAGCCGCTGTTATAGCACTGAAAACCCTCAACTAATACACCAAAGATCATTACAACCCCGTAGAGTAACTGTATGGTGCGGTAATTGCGCCATCGGTATTATTGGGCCATATTTCTTTAAGGATTCTGGAGGCAATGCTGTAACAGTTAATGGTGACCGCTATCGGTATATGTTAGAAAACTTTCTTCTGCCCGAATTGGATCAATTAGGCCTACAGAACATCTGGTTCCAAAAAGACGGTGCCACATCACAGACAGCTCGTGCTACGATGTAAATTTTGAGAGAAATTTTCCCCGGCCGAATAATGTCAAAAAGTGGTGATATCCACTGGCCCCGCATGATCCCCTGATTCGAACCCAGTTGATTTCTTCGTATGGGAGTACTTGAAGGAAAAGGTGTGCACCAACAAACCAACCACAACCTCGATGCTTAAGAACAACATTCGAAACAAAATTGCTGAAATAACACCAGAAGTCTACGAAAATGTTATGAAAAATGTGCTTTAAAGAGGTCGCCTTTGTGCCGTATACATAATGCTAAAGACCAGATAATCAATCAATAAAATATAAATTATAAAATTATATTTCATTTAAAAGATATTAAAAAAAAACGTTGACCTGGAACATAAAACGCATCCTGTATAATCTACCATATAATAGACAATAGCAAGCCTTATAATAAACAAATGTCTTCCTTGACTGATATGGAAGTTTGACAGCTGTCAAATGTCAAGGTTGTACTTTTTTGAACCATAAAATGGATAACCGTTTACTTAGATATGCTGTTCCTAAAAATGGACGGATTATGATAGGCGTTGACAATTTCAAAAGCGTTTTCTTTTTAATCTTCTTTAAAAAAATAACGGATGACTTTAAATTGTAAGATTTTTATTTTTTAAAAAGGATTTGAAAATTTCGCTATTGTCCTAACCGATTTATCCAATTTAGATAGTAGTATTGATTAATGTGAAGGGGTATGGGGAGAAAGCATCCCACACCACGAAAATATGGGACTTTAAGATTATCACAACGAAAGGGAACATCAACAATTTTGCGAAGTATTCTTAACTGAACGGAGCGGAATATAAATTAATAGTATTTATTTTTTCAAAAATAATTTTCCTATTTAAGGAAATAAATATTGACTATTTTTATATGAAAATAAATATTTTCCCAAATATAGGCGGACTCAATTTAATCAATGACTTAGTAGAACATAACTTAACGTAAAATTGAAAGTTTTTAAGTGTTTATCTATTCATAATTACGATGGAAACTATTTGTACAATATATAGTACGAATCTATATTAGTTAAGTTTATGATTTAGTTTATTAGTTTTTCCACAAAACTCGTCGAGCTACAAAACTTAATTCACCAGATAAATATTAATTTAATTCGATCGTAATCTATAAGTAATGTGCTCAATTTTAATTCTAGAGAATTTATAAATATTATTAATCGAAAATTTTGCTTTAACTGATAACCTCACTAATATTTATACAATTTGGAATTTACTTTTTGTTATCAAGAAAAATTAATTTTTGAAGTGGATTTAGAATGTAATGATTTTATGAACGAGGAGCTCAAAAAACAGAAAATTTTAAATGAAATAACACGGAAATATTCACTGTATATTGTCTTTCATTTAAATAGAGTTTCTAGTAATTTTTTATGATAACAAGAAATAATTCGATTTTTATATGCCTACAGTTGGGAAGTCAATTGAATTGTAGTTAAATTCAGTTTTTATTTTACTATAAATATAAAAATGCTTGACAAAACATCTCAAATGATAAGAAATTATAGCTTTTGTATAAGTAACTCGATCCTTGAATGACAACAATAATTCGCTATCAATTTTATGTCCTGTGTTATGGAATCGTTGCTTCTTGAAAAAAAACCCGTTTTGACAGAAGGCATTTCACATTTAATACATACAATTACCTTCATAAAAATGTGTATACCTTTATTTTTATTGGATAAAATCCTTGAAGCTTTTGTAATGTGATTCTTATATTTGAAATCGATACAATCGTCGTTTCATATGAACTGCTCGTAAAAGGGTTGTACACTTAAAATATGATAAAAAGTGTATTTTTATACAATATGTATACGAAATGTGGCAGAAAAATAATGAGACTGATTGTTTTTACAACGATTTGGGGTAGCTATAAATCAGTGGAGCCGTTTATTTTTATTCTTCTTCAAAGCAGAGTATACATTCAAGTGCTTTTAGAAGTATGGGGAACAAAAAATAGTTACACGGACTGGTATCAGAATTGGGGGCTGGAAGCCGCCACAGAAATCCGTTTTTCCGATATCTTCAATATCCGATCGGACGCATAAACCCTTTTTATGAGCATTTTAAAAATCTGGTTGACAGTTTGTCCAGATAATATCGAAAAATATGTATTGGGTTGTCCGGAAAGTAATTTCGTTGTTTCCCAACAGACGATTTAATTGTATTTTTTCACAACCAACTTCACACTTAAGCCGCATAATCATATGTATTGTATTTTGACAGATGACATAGCAAGGTTTGTTTGTGAAAAAATTCAATTGATTCTGCACAGTAGTTTTTGGTTGATACCCTTTTAAATATGGAAAGTGAAAAACAGAATTTTCGGCATATTAATTTTTTTTACTATAGAAAAGATAAAAATGCTGTTCAAGCAAGAAAAAATTATCTGATATGTATGGAGAAAATGTGTTAAGTAAACGCCAGTGCCAAAACTGATTTGCAATATTTCGATCCGGCAATTTTGATCTCGAAGATTCACCACGTTCTGGATGGCCAGTTGAAGATGATGAAGATACAATAAGGGCATTAATTGATGCAACCCGGATAATAACAACTCATGAGATCGCTGAGAGAATTTGTGCTCGCTGAGAGAATTTACGGAAAAGAATTTGTGCCGTCGTATTGACGTTTATGATTTGCTTCTGAAACGCCAAGAAAATGATCCATTTTTGGGGACAAGAAATGGGTTGTCTACAACAATGTTCAGCGAAAAATAACCTGGAGTAGAAAAGATGAACCGGCTCAAAGCACTTCGAAAGCCAATATTCATCAAAAATAGGTTATGTTATCTGTCTGGTTGGACTTCAAAAAAATCGTTTATTTTCAGCTTCTACCAAGCGATCAATTCTGAAGTGTACTGTCATCAGTTGGCCAATAAAAAAACTATTAGGTTGTTCGGAAAGTGATTTCGTAATGAAACTACTTCCTGAGCGGTGTTTGTCTTTCGCCATTTCTCGGCCCTCGACAAAATTGTTTGATACCATCAGAAAAACTTGTACTCTTGGTAAGAAATGTTCCCCAACTTTTCGTAAGTTAAACTCGCCGTACATTCAACCAAGCTCTAAAAAGATCGATGTACGTGTATTGCCAGATCGCTCTCAATAATGCCAGTTAGGAATTAAGATAAGATAATTAAACGCGTATATGTGTCGTCAGTTCGATTTGAAAATATATTTACCATATATTAATAACTGTCGTATTGCAAGATTACAATTTTTAACTTTTGTAATAGAAAGTATTTTTTTTTTAAATTAAAAATATAAATAAATACTTTTATTTTGTGCTATATCTATTCGTTTTTATAAGAAACTTTAAAAAAAAAGACATAAAGATTAAGGAGCATATAACGTATTGTAGTCTAAACTAATATATTGTTCATTTTAACCAAGACTGTATGCTTAGAATAGCGTTAAAAAGTAATGCACATATTTGCTTTACAAACAAACAAAATAAATACAAATATCCTTTCCGATTGTAATTAGACTATGTAGTTTTTAAGTAATTTAATTGTAAATTTATTTGTACAAATTTATAATCGATTATAAGTAAATATGGTATTCGTCAGTTAAATATACAAACTTGTACTCACAAAAGTGCTTCTTTGTACACGCTAATATTAATGTTGCTATTTACGTCTAAGACAATAAAGTATTATTAAGTGAGGAAAATGAGACAGACTCCAGAATGACTAACTAATATTTAACAATTGTTCATTATTCAGAGATAAAGTTAACAGTTGTTGGTTAAATACTAGACTTAATATCATATTGATCGTTTTAACCCACGCAAATAAATTTGTTGATTGAAATTTTATTAGTTACTATAAGTCAATAACCTTTTTTATGTAAGTTTCTTTAGAGAACTAACAATCAATAGTACGAAAAGTATTAAAAGGTATCCATTGTTTACATTCCAGAGTGCCTATATTCAAGAGTGAATAATATTTAAGGTGAATACTAATTGCGTTTCTATAGATACTTGAACATTGAATATTTGAAATTATGAAGTTATTATTAAAATAGTAAATTTTTAACACATAAAAATAGTCCACTTTTATGGGTTGTACATTTTGATTAATATAAATTATTACTTAATGGTTATATACGTATTATGGGGCAATTGTCACTAACCATCGACTATGCTGGCCTTATTATAAATTTAAAATTAACTTAATTGGTTTTTTTTTTAAATTCTTGTACAAATTGAAATGATATATATCATAAATGGTAGTTAAGGAGAGCCCTGACTTAAAATTTAATTGGCTTGATAATATTTTTGATTATAATTATAAAATTAACTTAGTTCATATATAAATCGAAAATAAGCAAATAATTATATTTTTTTAAAATTTGGTATGCATTTAAATAATATAAAATAAATTTAATATAATAGCATACTTGTAGAGATTTACCTGTCCGCATTATAAATATAAATTTTCATACGTGCACTGCCAGAATGCCATGTTTCTTATTATTTAGAACACGCGCGTAAATAAACGTACACGCAAATGTAGAGAACTCTCTGCCGGTGCTGAGTTGATGCTTATACGGACGTTATATTCGACGGGCGCATTGATTTTCTCAACTTTTTAACAATATTCAAAGCAGCTTCATTTTTTTTCTAAGATTTTTATTCTATTATATTGCATGTACCTTGCTATTATGGAATAAAACATTATTCAAATGGCAGCAACGATACTTCTTAGAAATGCCTCCTAATGACATAAAGCATAATAATTTCATATAAAAAAATATTTAATAAATTTGTCATAAAATCCGTGCGAGTAGTGCGTGTGCGTAATTTTTCTTATTTTTTTAGAGCGCGCGTGAACAAACGTGCGCGCAAATAAATTAATGATCGTACGAACGTGAAATGCGGCGGATGAATAGTTTTTCTGAACTTTTCAGAATATTTATGGCTATTAAGAATTTTTTTTCTTAAATTTAAAAAATCTCACTTTATATTTTTATAAAAAAAAATGCAATTCCAAAGCTAAACCAAATAAAGGTAATTTTTTTGGAGTTCAGAATGCCTTCTAATGACATAAAGCAAAATTTTATATAAAAGAATATTTAATAAAGATAAATTTTTCGAGAATTTCTTATACGTGCACGATTATTTTTCGTATTATTTAGAACGCGCCTGAATAAATGTGCGCGCTAATACAGAGAATTCTCTGCCGGTGCTGTATTGTGCTTGTACGAACGTTTAACGCGACGGGCGAATCGTTTTTGTGAAATTAGGAGTGCGCGAGAACAAATGTACGCGCAATAAAGAGAATCTCTGCTGGTGCTGTGTTGATGGTCGCACGAACGTCAAATGCGTCGGGCGAAAGGTTTTTCTGAACTTTTCAGGGATTTTATTTTTTAAATTTAAAAAAATTTCCTAATTTTATATTAAACTGGCCTCATAATATTTTTTTATAAAAAAATTGCATTTTCAAAGGTACACATAATAAGCTCACATATAAATCAAACATGAAAAAAAATCATTTTTCTATCTTGACATAAAGCATAATTTTGCGTAACATAATATTTAATAAAGATTTATTTGTCGTATTATAAAGATAATTTTTTCGAACATTTTTCATACTTGCAGTGCCAGCGTGTAATTTTGCTTGTTATTTAGAACGCGCGTGAATAAAAGAATGGGAAGTAATATATGCGACGGACAAATTGTTTTTCTGAACTTTTTTGGTATTATTTTTTTCAAATGTTATATTTAACGTCCGTTTACAAAAAAAAACTTGATTGTAAAGAGTTGTCGAATTATTGCTTTCGAAAATAACGTCGAATAAAAAACACTTAAAATTTAGTTTTGATAAAATTGTCTTTTAATTATATTGCTTGGATCTGGCTTTTATGCATGAAATATAACATCAGTCAAATGGCCGTCACGAGACTTATTGCAGGAGCCAACCCCTATGATGCAATTTTTAAAGACTTTTCGCACATTTTGGGACTTTAATTCGGCCATTACCTTGATTGGTGTTGAATTTTAAATACTTTAAAATTTGAAGATTGTCTGCATAAATACGAAAGTCCAACGGCGTCAAATCCCACGATCATGAAGTCCAGTTGACATCACCAAATCTCGAAATTACGCATTCTGAAAAAGTTTTGCTAAATAGAATTAAAATTTGCCGTGTTCTGTGGCATATGAAGACATCTTTTATATAGTCTAGATTAAAATCTGTAAGCTCAGAGCATACAAAATTAATCATAGCGGTCAGAATTGATGGTAACAGTCTCTCCTTCCCTTCATCATTTTTAACGATACCTTGAGATCAAAATCCACAATAACCAATCGCTTTTCGCGAATACAATGGCTTATCCACAATTTTGCTTATTGAGAAATGAGTATCGCTGAAGAAATTTTCTTTTTAAAGAAGTCCAATCGACATATCTTCTGACCATTATATGGTCGATCCAGAATGGTGATTAAGCAAATCTTAAGCTGAATAAATACCACTTGTCAAATGAGATGTATATCGTCAAAGGTGTTTTATTTGTAGCATTGTTGGAACAATAAATTTTGCCTCAAAATCTGATTTAAATTCAAGTCACCACTCACACGAATGGTTGATAATAAAATGCCACTTCATGTAATTTTTACTTAATATATTTTTGATAGCAATAAAATATTTTAGTTTTTGTTTTTCTTAAAATAGCCGAAGAGGTGATTTTTACATACCCGTAGGATAACGAGCCCTTTTCCACTTTGAAACACTCCGATTTGGCCCAATTTCCATATTGAATCTCATCTAAGCCTAAAGCGGCTAACGTGTATCTGCCACAGAGAATGTACTCTTCGTTTCCTGACCTTTTCTTGACTAATTATTCTTTTAACCGAAGAATCCGCTATTTTCAACCGAAGAATCCTCTGACATGTACAGAACACCGTCATCGTGCCTGTAACGTTTGATTTGTGTACGTCTTCTTGGCTCTGATAATACTAAATTTTCTTGGCTTCAAATCACACGATCATGGCGTCAATCACATGACCATGAATGCGACGGACAAATTGTTTTTCTGAACTTTTCCGGTATTTTTTTTTTTCAAATTTTATATTTAACGTCCGTTTATAAAAAAATACTTGATTGTAAAAGGGTTGTCAAATTTTTGATTTTGAAAATAACGTCGAATAAAAAATACTTAAAATTTAGATTTCAATGAAATTATCTTTTAATTGTATTTCTTGGACCTTGCTATTATGCATGGAATATAACATCAGTAAAATGGCCGCTACGGAACTTCTTGTATGACTCGGTCTTTTTGTGGTTATTTTTAGAGACTAATTGATATCACCAAATTTCGCATTTGCGCGAGCTGGGAGTGTTTCGTCCAATAAAATGAAAATTTATCGTATTTTGGCGCCGTTTTGTTGAAATCACATCTAGTTGAGATTAAAATCTTCAAGTTCTGACCAAAAAAATGTAGGTTATCATACGGTCATAGTGCTCAGACCTTCAGATCAAAATTCACATCAGACATTCGCTTTTTGCAGATACAATGGCTTCTCTCCAGTCAGTTGTGCGTTTTCAGAGCGATATATATGGCAATTTTGCTTATTGATGACATATTTGTTGAACCACAGCTGTCAAATAACAGAGCTCTATATTCTCCGAGGCGCACGAAATGGATAATCCATTATAACAAAACTTTTACAATTAATTTATTACCGAATTTATTTGTTTTATAAAATCTATCACATGACAAGTATGTCATTAACAAAAATTTATAGTTTTTGTGGGAAATACAAAAAAAAAAACTTTTATAAAAAAAAAGATATTCCTGAAAAAAATATTATTGATATTTATTTGAAAATTATTATTCATGGTTAAATTCTCGTAATATTATAAGATTTATGATATTATGCTTTCTGTTAATAATAATATTGTTTCTTGCCTTTCATATATGACACAGTGAATTAGTAGTAAATTTTACTTTTGTGTATTTCTTTGTTATTTGAAAGATTTTGCCTTCCATCTGACAATATATTTGACAATATTTTCTCATAATTTGTGGTTTTCTTGCATTAATATAATTTGTACCGATCATTTTGAATGGTACAAGAATATAACAACCACAAAAGTCAAGATGGGGGAGACTAAGTAAGATATTTATTAAGCAAAATACGTAATATTTTATATTAGATTTCTTATGTTTATAATGTCATACATACACATATGTGTACTATTTGGATTATTTTTATAAGTATGAGTATGGAAATCTGCGTATGATTTTTCGAAATTCGTTCATTCTATTTTGTTTTATGTTGTATGCGACAGTTGTGTCCCCGGAAAAGCGTATAGCCATAAAAATATCTGTTTCGTGCCAAAAATTCAATTTAAAAGGAAAACGAATTGTAGCCGCCAGTCTATGGAACTAGTAAATATGAACAAAATAAAAATCTGCAGAAAAGAAATTTAGTATAAAAAAATAGAAAAGGACGGAAAAATATACTTTTGCTAAAAATATCCTTAAAAAACAATATTTTGATATTGGAAAAATTCTGTCAGTTTAAGAAGAAAAAAAAACTAAGAGAAATTCTTATCTTACGTAATATAATGCGTGCTGATTCTATTGTGTCCGTAGTAGGCTAGTCTCATGAATTTTGGTACGCAAAACAGGATCGTAAATCGGAAAATACTGAAAAAATCGAACAAATTCATTAGGTGAAACAAAGAAAAATATTTCAACAAAACCAAAAACAATAATAAAAATGAAAATATTAGAAAAATAGCTTAGCGAAAAATTGAAAAATTTCCTAATATCTAATCGATACTTTGGTTGTTTGCATTTTCAGATACACGGACGGGGCCATGGGTTTTTCACACCACGTACGGCCGATTTGGCTTGTGCTTTCGATTCTTTGCATTGCCTCGAATGTGAACTCGTACTCAAGTAATGTCGATATTGTTGTTTAGTTGTAATATATGGAAAATTCGTAACTTCATTAATGTGGAAAATTATTTTCATTATTCTTATTTAGAGTATGGTCGGGGATGCGGAGATATCGGTTGTCTGCCCAATGAATCGTGTGTAATGGCACAAGATTCCTGCAATTATGGGCAACGTGACGGCAAAGAATGCGGCACTTATCCAACATGCAAAAGGAGCGCCGATAGTGGCACTAGACAAATGCCTGGTAATTATTAAAATTTCAAAAATCATTTCATTTTAAATACGTTTTTTTATAGGTAATAGGCAAAATTTTATATATAATACAATATAAAAATACTAATAAAAATTGAACAAACAAAAATTCATCTTCACACTTGCATGTGTCCCCCTCCCCCCCCACACACACACTCATATATACACTCTCCCCCATACATAATAAATATTCAGTTATATAAGAAATATTTTCCATTAACAAAATTCATTTTATAAATATAAATACTAAAAAATTGTATAATATTTCATAAAATGCTGTGGGCAATTTCATTCACAAAAGATATCATAACTATCCTGGATAATGTAATAAACACAGTTAAAAATGAATGTAAAAAAACTTTATTTGCTTCAAATACAAAAAAAGATACGAATATCTTTTTTAACAGATTTTAGTAAATTTTTTATTTACCAAATTATTTCAAGGTCATTTAAAATTTGTTTTCCCATTCAGAATTTACAGAAATCTTTAAAGTTATTAAGACCTACTTAGAATCCTATATAGATTATACATAACTATTTTTGTCGGCGTTTTTTCTTCTATCTGGGTTGTTCGGAAAGTAATTTCGTTTTTTTAAATATTTTATTCAATTAAATAGTGTCCCATCTGATCCAATACCCTTTGCCATCTTTCTGGCAGTAGCATGATTCCACGCTCATAAAATTTTTGTTCTTTGCTGGCAAAAAACTGATCCAAGTGATTTTTGAGCTCCTCATTTGAATTAAACGTTTTACAAAAAATTTTTTTGTAGACACCGGAACAAATATTAATCGGAAGATGCTAGGTCTGGAGAGTATGGTGGGCAGTATAATCCCATCCAAGCTATAAAAGCTTTTGCCAAGTGGTCAAACTTGTATGTGGCCAATTCTGGCCTTTTTTCATTAAGTGAATCATTTAATTTGTCCCACCAAACAGATAGCATAACCTTTTTTTTATGAATATTGGCTTTCGAAGTGCTTTGAGCCGGTTCATCTATTCTACTCCAGGATCTTTTGCGCTTAACATTGTTGTAGACAACCCATTTCTCGTCCCCAGTGATGATACGCTTCAAAAATTGATCATTTTCTTGGCGTTTGAGAAGCAAATCACAAACGTCAAAGCAACTGCACAATTTTTTTTCCGTGAGAAGATGACGAACCCATATGTCGAGCTTTGAGATTAAACCTAGCCGTTTCAAATGGTAGTATTCGATAAATTTAATCTCTATGCGATCTCACGAGTTGTTATTCGTCGGTTTACATCAATTAATACCATTATTGTGTCTTCATCAGCTTCAAATGGCCTTCCAGAACGTGGTGCATCTTCCAGATCAAAATTGCCGAATCGAAATTTTGCAAACCAGTTTTGCCATTGGCGCTCACTTAACACATCTTCTCCATACACATCGGATAATTTTTTTCTTGCTTGAACAGCATTTTTATATTTTCTATAGTAAAAAAATAAAATATGCCGAAAATTCTGTTTTTCACTTTCCATATTTAAAAGGGTATCAACCAAAAACTACTATGCAGAATCAATCGAATTTTTTCACAAGCAAGCCTTGCTATGTCAGCTGTCAAAATACATATGACTATGCGGCTTAAATGTGAAGTTGATTGTGAAAAAATACAATTAGTTCCTCTGTTGGTAAAAACGAAATTACGTTCCAAACAACCCAATAATATTTGAAAATTAATATAAAACAAAAAAATTGAACTTTTTAATGGAAAATAATTCGAACGATCGAAACAAATGAGATGTTTAGCATAAAATCAGTAAACCAAACGCCACCCTCCTCCGCTCTTCTCCCTTTCACAACTTTAAAAAAATTAAAAAATATATTAAAAATTAATATTCCCAATTTTGATTAAACTCTGCTTTGATGCTGAACAAACTAATATTTTTCGATTAAAAAACAAAAAAAAAAACACCAATCAAAACTATTCGTACACATTTACTTTTTTTAATAATAAACGACTTTCCATTTTAAAAATTTTTTATTTAAAAAAAGAATAAAACAAAAATAAAAACTTGATGTAATTTACATTAAATCAAAAAATTTTTTTACAAAATCAATTAAATTGTTATAATTTTTTTTAAATTTTTTATTAAAATTCTTTGTTTTAATATTAACGAAATCTCTCATCGCATTATTATAATTGCATTCTGTGAATATGAAATGTTGTTCATGGTTGCTTCCATCATGTTTCAGGTCCCAGTCTTAATCCAGCCCCACAAAATACAAGATTCGCACAAGGTTCACATTCAACATACGATAACCCAATGAATACGCACAATCAGAATCCGACACCAATAAATAGGAATAACGTGTTCGGAGCGCCAAACAACGTGCCAGTTTATTCAAACAACATGCCAGTTATATTCCCATATAACCAGCCAACAAATCCGCCACCCTTACAGCAATTCCCTCAGGCAAATCATCCCCAATATCCTCATATTCCTCCCAATATGCCAGTCAATCCTATAAGTTCTGTCATATTCGGACAACAGCCAAACTTTTTCTTCCCTCCAACAACCACCAAGTCACCATTCATAAACCAACAATATTTCAAACCGCACGAAAGAAGGAATAATTCATCCACAAAAATAATTCCCGGCACCGTACTTGTAACCATCACTTTACTACTTAACATCCTATTTAGCCATGCTAACCAACGATTCACGTAATATAATATCTTTTCGAACATGTCTTCAATAACAACTAAAACCAAACAAACAACCTAACAAAAAAAAATAATAAAAAAAAACTTTCATTTTGTTGATATTACAAATTTAGTAATAGTATTATTTTTGTTATTACTTTTCTTGTTATGTAATTATAATTACTACACAATATTTTTTCTTCTCTCAATTATTAAAAAGAATAAGCAAAATTACATAATTTATTATAGGGACTTTTTTTGGGGTTACTTTTGTGGTATTTAAACAACTATATTAGAAAATTAAGTGAAATTAAGTTAATTAACTAAAACATAAAAATTTATTCGTTTCTAACCACTCGTATTTGTAAATATGCTGGTACACTTTAAGATATCATTTATTAGATCTTTTATCTGTACTTAATCGAATAGTTAATCCTGGTAGGAAAATTGAAATTGTATCTAAAATCTTTAACAAAATTATCATTTAAATTTTATTTGTTATGTTAACTTTAAAAATAATTGAGAATAAAAGAGTGCGGTTGATCATCAATTTTGAACATATATCATCATCATCATCATCAGTTTCCTTGAAAAAGGGGTGGGGGGGGGGGGGGGGGAGGGTTTGTGTTCTCTTTTCACATATTAATAATAAAATTTTAATTAAATGTAAAAAATAACAATTGATAGTATGAAAATAGATAAGGATGCTAAATTGTTGTGATAAATATTGTAGTTATAAAAAAAAAATTGTAATATAAAATTGAAGTTTGTATACGTGAAACTTGTTATAGGAAGCCCAAAATATCCTTGTTGTTATTTGTTTTTATACTATCGGCTGTTATTTATTTATCTCCATAGTAAAACAGGTTGAACTATTTTCACAAATACACTTAAAGATACTAGTTAATTAATTTTTTTTTAAAATACAGATGGTACGTGTACATACTGTAAAATATTTTTTTTTTTAAATTATTTTGCTACAGAAAAGAATGATTATCATTCGAATAAAATATGGGGAAAACTTAGTTGAATGCATGTGAATTTTTAACCAAATAAAGCTTATAGTTGGTATATTCTTCAATAAAATTTAAAAAAAAAGATTGAAATAATATTGCCATAATTTTTCGTAATTCAACGACGGTGGTTCTCGGAGAAAAATAGCTCCGTTGCACTCTTAAATTATTGCTGATAACGGTTCAAGAGTACAACGTTCTCTCCAATGCATGATACACAAAGGCCATACAACAAATTATATATGGTCTCTGAGAGAACAGTCAGATGTCATTGGCAGAGTAAGAGCGGCGATCATGAGGCCGTTTGGAGATTGGCCGTTAAAGGTGGGTTAGCATTGCCAGCTTACCTAATAAAACTTAGATAGTTAATTGGAGAGATGCATTGTACGTGTTTGTATTTTACGGAGTTTATTAGTTAAATAGAGTACTTAGAAAAAGATCAAGAAACTGAACAATTGAAGGATTCCTATTAAAAACGAAATTCTGGATTAGATGGCGTTCGTTAAGGAATACCACAGAAATGGTCTGCACAATTCGAATTCTGAGAAGTTTTCTTGCCCAAAATCTGTTTGTCTACTTAAATGCCATTTGGTCAGTAGATGCGAAAAATTCTAAATTTCAGTGAGAATAGGACTAAGGAGCGTTTAGGTGATGTACGCTAGTAGACCAGACCAACGAAATTCAATAAACAATATCAAATGCAGTTGAGAACTAGGTTAACTGAAGAGCCACAAATAGTCTCCAAGTGTGATTGAGACTCTCGCTAAAAATTGTTAAAATGCGAGGCTTGGACACTTACAGTCCACAGTTCTTTATGGAAATATACACTTCAAACTTGCCTTCACGATGATAAATATTTATTTGATCATTTTTCTTATAAAATGCATTCTTTTCCTAATGACAAGCCAGTACTACCATCTAATAACCCGAATATTTCAATTTTTTTTAATAATAAATTTATTATTAAAATAGTATATTTTTAAGACATTAAAATAGTCCAATTTTATGGGTTGCACATTTTGATTAATGTAAATTATTACTTAATGGTTATATTAGGGGGCAATTGTCACTAACAACCATCGACTATGATGGCCTTATTGTAAATTTAAAATTAACTTAATTGTTTTTTTTTTTAATTCTAATAAAAATTCAAATTTTATATATCATAAATAGTGGTTAAGGAGCGCCCTGACTTAAAAATTAATTGCCTTGATAATATTTTTGATTATAATTATAAAATTAACTTAGTTCATACATAAATCAAAAATAAACAAATAATGGTATTTTTTTTTAAATTTGGTGTGCTTTTAAAAATAATATAAAATACAATTTAATATAATACAATAATTGTAGAGATTTACCTATCCACATTATAAACATAAATTTTTATACGTGTTCGCCAGAATGCCATGTTTCTTATTATTTAGAACACGCGCGTAAATAAACGTACACGTAAATACAGAGAACTCTCTGCCGGTACTGAGTTGATGCTCACACGGACGTTATATTCCACGGGCGTATTGATTTTCTCAAGATTTTTATTCCATTATATTGCGTGGATCTTGCCATTATAAAATAAAAAATCAATCAAATGGCAGCTACGATACTTCTTAGAAATGATTCCTAATGACATATAAAAAAATATTTAATTTTGGGCGTAATTTTTCTTATTCTTTAGAGCACGCGTGAACAAACTTGTACGCAAATAAGTTGATGCTCGGACGGACGTGAAATGTGGCGGTCGAATTCTTTTTCTGAACTTTTTAAGAATATTCAAAGCTATTTCGGATTTTTTTTTTAAATTAAAAAAATCTAACTTTTTATCGATCTGGCTATTGGTACTTTTTATAAAAATTTGCTATTGGTACTTTTTAAAAAAAAAAAAAAGTTTTTTATCACTCTATAAATACTTGTATATTTACACATATGATAAAATTATGTATAAAAATTATATTTAAGTAGTAAATTCTAATCAGTTTAATGGGTTTATTAATAAATTCACTTTTAAATTTGAACAGATTTTTTGTCAGTACTTAATCTATTGTTAGGCTTGATTTTATTTCATTTCAACCGCATTCAATTATTTATTTTTTTATACACATATACACATAAATATACAAGAAAATATAAATTAATTTATTATTAGATAGCATTTTCAATGAATATGAATAAATAGCTTTTATCCGATTGCAAAATAAATAAAAATTTGTTATTGATTTATTTTTGTTGTTGCTTTTAATCATATTCAATAACATTATTCGATGATGGGTCGATATATTTCTCTACTAGGATTATCTAGTTTAATTCTCTATGTGAATATAAAAAAAATTCGGCTATCTTTGAGCATAAGCATATTTTCATAAATAGATACGAGTGTGTAGCCTTTATAAAATGCAAGTTTTGGATTAAATGTAGGCTTTAGACTATCAATATTGTAAATGTTTTCATAATCAGTTATTGTAAATACATTTTTATCTTCCAACAATTTATTAATATGAAAATATAAGAAATTTTTCTAAAAAAAAAAAACAAAAAAAAATATATAATTATATATACAATAAAAGAAATAATTTTTATGTACATTAGATAAAGTATAGATTTATCAACAAAAAAAAAAACAAAAAAAGGAAAGAAAAAAAATATAATGCACATAAAACAACAAAAAAAACATATTCTGCTTAAAACAAAATATTTATGTAAATAAACGAAAACCGTTAACAAAATGATAAATTGTAATTTATCTTAACACATACATACATATAATATTTTTCTTCTTCTTCTTCTTATCCTTTTTATGTACTTTATACAATTAATTATATTTACTCAAATATTTATGCGCCAATCTGTTTTAGTTTTGAATAATAAAAACTCCAAATTGATAACAAAGCATATATATTTATTGTAAACCTTCTCTGACAAAATGACAATAAGGATCAAATAAATACCTAAAAAAAGAAAAACTAACCTTAAAATTACATATTTATAAAGAGAGCATATTATATTTAGTCATAACACAAATGTACTACTTTTTCATATAATATAATAACCGCATTATAGATTTTCAATATTTTCTCTAACATCGAAGTATATATACACATGCATACATATATAAATAATTCTATATATATATACTTATATACAATAGTATATCATGTAAAAGACAACAACAAAAAACTAATATATTGTACTTAGAACAACACTAACTAACATTATTGAAGAAATTACCGAAAGGATACACTTATTATTAGTACCGAAGCTGATTTGGTAATATTCAAGCTGAACAACTTAAATTAAAAATTACCTCGTAATATTTTGAGTTTTTTAATTTAAGTTTAAATAATACGTCTATTAAAATATTTGTAGACAAAAAAAAACAATACCAACAAAACTATTAGTAAATTAAATTGATTATTTTTTTGTTGCTGTATTATATTTTTAAAATCCGTCCGCATTAATAAAAATTTATACTAACAGCATTAATTTTTGAAAGTTTTTGGTTTTAAATGTGTTTGTTAGATTTGTGTGTGTGTGTGTTGGTGTGTTTTTTTTTTTGTTTTTTTTTTTGAATGAGTATTATTAACATGCTGACACTAACATCAGTATTATTAATATCAAAATTTTAAGCACTTATTCATTAAAAAAAATATTTTTTAATTTAAGCAATTTGGTTGTTTGTTTTTTTAATTTGGTAATTTTTATAAAACATTAATTTTGTTGTTGTTATTTTTGAATTTTTTTTTGTATATAATTTTACAATATCCATCCATGTATTATCATTTCTGTTTTTTTTTCGTTTTTTTTTTTTGTATTTTCATCACATACGATTATAGACAGAACGTCATCGAATCAAAATACTCAAAGCGTGAATCAAAATAATCCTTCACTTCCGTCCGGAAATAATGGTGGTAGTCATGGTGGTAGTGGTGGTGGTGGTGGAAATACCGGCGGCCCTGGAGTTGGCTTTTCTAATCCTAACACAAATCTGTATCCCCAACTTCCGGCTTCCAATCCTGGAGCTCCATCATATCCTACTATGAACACTGGCGGCGGCGGTGGATACACACCAGGTGGTAGTGGCGGATATACACCAGGTGGCAGTGGCGGATATACTCCTAATAATCGTGGTGGAAGTGGTTATCAAGGCGGTGGTGGCGGATACCAACCAGGCGGCGGCGGAGGTGGCGGATACCAGCCAGGCGGCGGCTATCAAGGAGGTGGTGGTTATCAAGGCGGAGGTGGCGGATACCAGCCAGGCGGCGGCTATCAAGGAGGTAGTGGTTATCAAGGCGGAGGTGGTTATCAAGGTGGAGGTGGTGGATACCAGCCAGGTGGTGGCTACAGTGGAGGTGGAGGTGGCGGATATCAAGGCGGTGGTGGCGGATATCAAGGAGGTGGTGGAGGATATAGACAACCTTCCGGCGGCAGTGGTAACCGCGATAAAGACAGTTCTGGCGGTTTCCTTTCAGGCGTTTTGGGTGGAAGAGGAGTTGGTGATATTCTTGGTGGTGCTATTGCAGGACAAATTCAGAATACCATTCGAGAAAGATTTAGTGGTGGAAATACACCGCAATCTAGCGGTAATACACCACAATCCAGTGGTGGCATAGGAGGTTTTCTTGGTGGTATTCTGGGCGGCCGTTCAGGGCCAACTGGCGGTAGTGGCGGTTTTGGCGGTGGCAACACTGGCGGTTATGGCGGTGGCAACACAGGTGGGTTTGGCGGAGGCAGCGGCGGATACAATAATCCTCCATCTAGTGGTGGACTCGGTTCAGTTTTAGGTGGCCTATTAGGTGGAGGTGGATCCAGCGGTGGACCTAATTTAGGTTCATTGTTTGGAGGTGGCAGTAATACTGGTGGACACTCAGGGAACAGTGGTACTGGAGGATCTGGCGGATTAGGTGAAATATTTAGTCGAGGTTCATTTGGAGGTCTGTTCAGTGAGAATCCATCATCTGGTAGTAGTGGAACAAATCCAAATACAGGAAGCAGTAGCACAACAAATCTAGCCTATCCTCGCAGCTATCCTACACAGGCTCCAATATCAAGAAGTTAAATAAAAACAAAAACTAACGAAATAATGATCATCATGACAGAAAAATATTCAAAATAAATTCGAACAAATATATTTATGCGTATGTTATATTATTCAAAATATATTCTTATGTATAATTGTAGAGTTGACTCTCTAATTAGTAAATAAATTTAAAAAAATTTTATACAATGTAAATAAATACAGAGAATTTATTTTTTTTGTTTATTTATAGATAAAAGAAAAATTACATTAATAAATTATATGAAAATGATTATCAATTATAAATATAAACTAATAAATCTACTGACATCACTTACATATTCGTATAAAAGAAATAATTAAATAAATCAGAAGCATTTCTGTAATTGCAGTTTTATTTATTCTAAATTGATATTCTAGGTTTTTATATAATTTATTTATAATACTGAATCATATAATTAAAGGTAAGTGCAATGCATACTCTTCATTTTTATTGTTTCCCATTTTGAACAGATAAAAATATTTTATCTAATTGAAAATTTTATATCAATAACGTAAAATTTCTATTATAGAAGAATTGATACTAAAGCATTTTTATTTTTGTATAAAAATAATATTTAATAAAAAAAAAGTGTAAAAAGACCTGCGAAATTTTTTAAAAGGACCTATTTTACATATAAAAAAAAGGAATTTTTCAACAAATTGACTGATTTTGCAAATTTAAAGTATTTTAAGTATTATATAAAAAATATTTTCATCATTGTAGTGGTCTAAATATTAAAAAAAGAAAATTCCTTCCCACGAAATCAAATTTAAAAGTGCATTTTTTTCTGTTGATAAATTTTAAATCCTGTCGTTGACATTTTAAAGCTAAAAGTCGAACTACTATAATGAAAATATGCTGAAAAAATGTGAAAAAAGGATTATTAAAAAACTTCAAAAGAATGTTTTTTTTTAATTAGGTATATTTTGGATTTTAAACAAAATGCTCTTGCACAATTGATTTCTCCTTTTGGATGCAATTGGATTTAATGTAATATCGCCTCAGGTGTGTTTGGGTAGTTCAGGCATTTTGCTTTTCCGATTATGTCTGCAATCGATGCAGTCCAGTGTTAGTAAATCGGATTAGACTTGTTGCAAACGTTATTTGTTTATTTTTCGCCTTTAGCAAAAATTCACATCTGCTCAATTTGCTTTAAACACAATAGCTTTAAATGTTTATCTGAAAAATTATAGAATTTAGTGAAATTTTCTTAAAACCAAATGAAACGGTATCGATTGGAACTTACGCATAAATAATTGTTATGGGTACACGAAATTACTATATTTAAAATAGTTTAAATTTGATGATTTCAGGTAATTTTATATAACTCCATTTGGGCATAGATACGTTAACAAGCTGAAATCTAAAATTTTATAAAAAAATTTCCAATTAAAAAAAAAATTAATAACAAAATAAAAATCCCACAATTAAGTCATCCATTATTTTTCTAAAGAAGATTAAAAAGAAAACGCTTTCGAAATTGTCAGCGCCTATCATAATTCGTCCATTTTTAGGAACAGGGTCAAAAAATGTTTGGATTTCTTCTTTAAAACGAACGTTTTTACATATCTAAGTAAAGGGTTATCCATTTTATAGTTTGGGAAGTACAACCCTGACTTATGACAGCTGTCAAACTTCTATAACAGTGAAGGAAGACATTTGTTTATTGTAATGCTTGCTATTGTCTGTTATATATTATACAGGGTTCGTTTTATGTTCCAGATCGAAGCAGTTTTTTTTAATATCTTTTAAATGAAATACAATTTTATAATTTATATTTATTGATTGATTAGATGGTCTTTAACATTAGGTATGGAATATGATGTCGGTCAAATGTCCGCCTATGACAGCGGCGCAAAGATAACCTCTTTTAGGCACATTTTTCATAATTGTTCTGTAGATTACTCCCATTGTATGGATATTTTCAAAATTATTCATTACACGCTGAATGGCTGATTTACTCGGCATAAGATTAACGCGAAAAAATGCACGTAATTTTCTCCGCGTATTCACAATTGAACAATTATTTACCAGGTATATAAGCTTAAATCCGCTGTTTTTTAGTCCAAATAAACATGTTTTTTTTCATAGAAAGCAAAAACAAATTTATTCAAAGTACTTGCTCTCGCTAGCTATACATTTTTCCCATCTCTCGGGCAATTTATGTATACCACGCCAAAAAAATTCCTTGTCTTTCGAGGCAAACCACTCATCAAGCCATTTTCGAGCGTCTTCGTAAGAATCGAAGTGCTGCTCAGCGAGCGTGTGCCCATCGACGAAAACAAGTGGTAGTCGGAAGGGGCCAAGTCTGGTGAATAAGCGGAGTGTGGTAGCACCTCCCAGTTGAGTGTCTCCAAGTAGTTTCGGACCATTTTTGCCGTGTGCGATGGTGCGTTGTCGTGGAGGAAAATCAGCTTTTCATGTCTTTGTTGATAATCCGTCCTTTTTTTCGCGCAGAGCACGGTGCAATGTGATCAGTTGTTGGTGGTAGCGGTGGGCATTGACAGTTTCACCAGGTTTTAACATCTCGTAGTAGATAATACCCTGCTGATCCCACCAAACGCACAGCATCGTCTTCCGTCCCAACCCGAACTCAATCAGACACTTGTGAGTCAAGCTAGACAAAAATATACGTATAACACTGCTTGACGCTTCGCATTAGATCATGACTTTGTGCAAAAAACTACTACTTACATAGCCATATCTATGCAACTAAGCATACTATCAACATAATAGAACTATGGAGAAGTCAAGGGAAATGTGCCGGAGGTGGCTGTGGTAACAACTCCTTACTCACCCACATACAACGCACACAAAGTGAATTTGAAAACTTGCATGCATGTGAAGTGTTGTACTTTTTCAAATACATAATGCAGCAAATTTTCACGGAAATTGCTCTAGACTCACTAATACTACAGCAATATGCTCGAAACATGTTGATGCTATCTTGGAAAGGTGTTAGCTACATGGCATCATATATCTGAGATGGATGTGTTGTTGCTGAGCTTGACAAAGTATGGTAGAACGTTTGTATGGTTGCAAATTTTCAAAAATATTTAATGGAATTATTAGTATGTGATTATACAAAATATTATATTGTACCTGTATGTGTGCTGGCAATATAACGTCCTTGGTAGAGGGGGGTGGGGGAATTGTATGACTACAAGTTAGTAGTATTAGTGGTCAGTTCCCATTGCTAATACACATGCTGGAGCAATTTTTGTATAGAAATACTGGGAAATTGCGTAAAAATGGCCAGCAGTTAGAAAAATTCCAACAAAATGGCAGGAAGTGTAAAAATTCCGACAAAATGGCCTGCAACGAATTTACGCGGGAAACCAGGACCAATTCAGGCGGAAACCAAGTACGAAGCCGGCTTTGCGGTCACGTCAAAGTTGCAGTCAGCGTCAAAGTCAGGACTTAGGGTGACTTCAAATTTGCGGTCGAGCCTTGAAGTCTGCGTCAAAGTTGCAGTCGGCGTCAAAGCTCATCCTGAAAGTGTCAAGTCAACAGAACTTTTGTTCTAGAAGCCTAAAGAGGGGAAGAAGGTATCCAAGTTAGGCATGGACAAGTCAGGAATTGCCGGGACTACAAGATGGTACTACTCCCTAGAAGCTACGACTAAGGAAGGGTAGTATTTAAGGGGTCAAACTGTGTCCAAAAAAAATTGAAACAAAAACAACCTCAAACAGGGGTAAACGCTATCTTTTCACTGAGAGAGAGAAACAGTCGGCTAAGGGTTATGCTTTTAGTACTAGAACTAGCTCATACCTCTGGGGCATGTGTAGAAGTAAGCCCGAACTCAATCCGACACTTGTGAGTCAAGCTAGACAAAAATATACGTATAACACTGCTTGACGCTTCGCATTAGATGATGACTTTGTGCAAAAAACTACTACTTACATAGCCATATCTATGCAACTAAGCATACTATCAACATAATAGAACTATGGAGAAGTCAAGGCAAATGTGCCGGAGGTGGCTGTGGTAACAACTCCTTACTCACCCACATACAACGCACACAAAGTGAATTTGAAAACTTGCATGCATGTGAAGTGTTGTACTTTTTCAAATACATAATGCAGCAAATTTTCACGGAAATTGCTCTAGACTCACTAATACTACAGCAATATGCTCGAAACATGTTGATGCTATCTTGGAAAGGTGTTAGCTACATGGCATCATATATCTGAGATGGATGTGTTGTTGCTGAGCTTGACAAAGTATGGTAGAACGTTTGTATGGTTGCAAATTTTCAAAAATATTTAATGGAATTATTAGTATGTGATTATACAAAATATTATATTGTACCTGTATGTGTGCTGGCAATAAACGTCCTTGGTAGAGGGGGGTGGGGGAATTGTATGACTACAAGTTAGTAGTATTAGTGGTCAGTTCCCATTGCTAATACACATGCTGGAGCAATTTTTGTATAAAAATACTGGGAAATTGCGTAAAAATGGCCAGCAGTTAGAAAAATTCCAACAAAATGGCAGGAAGTGTAAAAATTCCGACAAAATGGCCTGCAACGAATTTACGCGGGAAACCAGGACCAATTCAGGCGGAAACCAAGTACGAAGCCGGCTATGCGGTCACGTCAAAGTTGCAGTCAGCGTCAAAGTCAGGACCTAGGGCGACTTCAAATTTGCGGTCGAGCCTTGAAGTCTGCGTCAAAGTTGCAGTCGGCGTCAAAGCTCATCCTAAAAGTGTCAAGTCAACAGAACTTTTGTTCTAGAAGCCTAAAGAGGGGAAGAAGGTAACCAAGTTAGGCATGGACAAGTCAGGAATTTCCGGGACTACAAGATGGTACTACTCCCTAGAAGCTACGACTAAGGAAGGGTTGTATTTAAGGGGTCAAACTGTGTCCAAAAAAAATTAAAACAAAAACAACCTCAAACAGGGGTAAACGCTATCTTTTCACTGAGAGAGAGAAACAGTCGGCTAACGGTTATGCTTTTAGTACTAGAACTAGCTCATACCTCTGGGGCATGTGTAGAAGTAAGCCCGAACTCAATCCGACACTTGTGAGTCAAGCTAGACAAAAATATACGTATAACACTGCTTGACGCTTCGCATTAGATGATGACTTTGTGCAAAAAACTACTACTTACATAGCCATATCTATGCAACTAAGCATACTATCAACATAATAGAACTATGGAGAAGTCAAGGCAAATGTGCCGGAGGTGGCTGTGGTAACAACTCCTTACTCACCCACATACAACGCACACAAAGTGAATTTGAAAACTTGCATGCATGTGAAGTGTTGTACTTTTTCAAATACATAATGCAGCAAATTTTCACGGAAATTGCTCTAGACTCACTAATACTACAGCAATATGCTCGAAACATGTTGATGCTATCTTGGAAAGGTGTTAGCTACATGGCATCATATATCTGAGATGGATGTGTTGTTGCTGAGCTTGACAAAGTATGGTAGAACGTTTGTATGGTTGCAAATTTTCAAAAATATTTAATGGAATTATTAGTATGTGATTATACAAAATATTATATTGTACCTGTATGTGTGCTGGCAATATAACGTCCTTGGTAGAGGGGGGTGGGGGAATTGTATGACTACAAGTTAGTAGTATTAGTGGTCAGTTCCCATTGCTAATACACATGCTGGAGCAATTTTTGTATAGAAATACTGGGAAATTGCGTAAAAATGGCCAGCAGTTAGAAAAATTCCAACAAAATGGCAGGAAGTGTAAAAATTCCGACAAAATGGCCTGCAACGAATTTACGCGGGAAACCAGGACCAATTCAGGCGGAAACCAAGTACGAAGCCGGCTATGCGGTCACGTCAAAGTTGCAGTCAGCATCAAAGTCAGGACCTAGGGCGACTTCAAATTTGCGGTCGAGCCTTGAAGTCTGCGTCAAAGTTGCAGTCGGCGTCAAAGCTCATCCTAAAAGTGTCAAGTCAAAAGAACTTTTGTTCTAGAAGCCTAAAGAGGGGAAGAAGGTAACCAAGTTAGGCATGGACAAGTCAGGAATTTCCGGGACTACAAGATGGTACTACTCCCTAGAAGCTACGACTAAGGAAGGGTTGTATTTAAGGGGTCAAACTGTGTCCAAAAAAAATTGAAACAAAAACAACCTCAAACAGGGGTAAACGCTATCTTTTCACTGAGAGAGAGAAACAGTCGGCTAAGGGTTATGCTTTTAGTACTAGAACTAGCTCATACCTCTGGGGCATGTGTAGAAGTAAGCCCGAACTCAATCCGACACTTGTGAGTCAAGCTAGACAAAAATATACGTATAACACTGCTTGACGCTTCGCATTAGATGATGACTTTGTGCAAAAAACTACTACTTACATAGCCATATCTATGCAACTAAGCATACTATCAACATAATAGAACTATGGAGAAGTCAAGGCAAATGTGCCGGAGGTGGCTGTGGTAACAACTCCTTACTCACCCACATACAACGCACACAAAGTGAATTTGAAAACTTGCATGCATGTGAAGTGTTGTACTTTTTCAAATACATAATGCAGCAAATTTTCACGGAAATTGCTCTAGACTCACTAATACTACAGCAATATGCTCGAAACATGTTGATGCTATCTTGGAAAGGTGTTAGCTACATGGCATCATATATCTGAGATGGATGTGTTGTTGCTGAGCTTGACAAAGTATGGTAGAACGTTTGTATGGTTGCAAATTTTCAAAAATATTTAATGGAATTATTAGTATGTGATTATACAAAATATTATATTGTACCTGTATGTGTGCTGGCAATATAACGTCCTTGGTAGAGGGGGGTGGGGGAATTGTATGACTACAAGTTAGTAGTATTAGTGGTCAGTTCCCATTGCTAATACACATGCTGGAGCAATTTTTGTATAGAAATACTGGGAAATTGCGTAAAAATGGCCAGCAGTTAGAAAAATTCCAACAAAATGGCAGGAAGTGTAAAAATTCCGACAAAATGGCCTGCAACGAATTTACGCGGGAAACCAGGACCAATTCAGGCGGAAACCAAGTACGAAGCCGGCTATGCGGTCACGTCAAAGTTGCAGTCAGCGTCAAAGTCAGGACCTAGGGCGACTTCAAATTTGCGGTCGAGCCTTGAAGTCTGCGTCAAAGTTGCAGTCGGCGTCAAAGCTCATCCTAAAAGTGTCAAGTCAACAGAACTTTTGTTCTAGAAGCCTAAAGAGGGGAAGAAGGTAGCCAAGTTAGGCATGGACAAGTCAGGAATTTCCGGGACTACAAGATGGTACTACTCCCTAGAAGCTACGACTAAGGAAGGGTTGTATTTAAGGGGTCAAACTGTGTCCAAAAAAAATTAAAACAAAAACAACCTCAAACAGGGGTAAACGCTATCTTTTCACTGAGAGAGAGAAACAGTCGGCTAAGGGTTATGCTTTTAGTACTAGAACTAGCTCATACCTCTGGGGCATGTGTAGAAGTAAGCCCGAACTCAATCCGACACTTGTGAGTCAAGCTAGACAAAAATATACGTATAACACTGCTTGACGCTTCGCATTAGATGATGACTTTGTGCAAAAAACTACTACTTACATAGCCATATCTATGCAACTAAGCATACTATCAACATAATAGAACTATGGAGAAGTCAAGGCAAATGTGCCGGAGGTGGCTGTGGTAACAACTCCTTACTCACCCATATACAACGCACACAAAGTGAATTTGAAAACTTGCATGCATGTGAAGTGTTGTACTTTTTCAAATACATAATGCAGCAAATTTTCACGGAAATTGCTCTAGACTCACTAATACTACAGCAATATGCTCGAAACATGTTGATGCTATCTTGGAAAGGTGTTAGCTACATGGCATCATATATCTGAGATGGATGTGTTGTTGCTGAGCTTGACAAAGTATGGTAGAACGTTTGTATGGTTGCAAATTTTCAAAAATATTTAATGGAATTATTAGTATGTGATTATACAAAATATTATATTGTACCTGTATGTGTGCTGGCAATATAACGTCCTTGGTAGAGGGGGGTGGGGGAATTGTATGACTACAAGTTAGTAGTATTAGTGGTCAGTTCCCATTGCTAATACACATGCTGGAGCAATTTTTGTATAGAAATACTGGGAAATTGCGTAAAAATGGCCAGCAGTTAGAAAAATTCCAACAAAATGGCAGGAAGTGTAAAAATTCCGACAAAATGGCCTGCAACGAATTTACGCGGGAAACCAGGACCAATTCAGGCGGAAACCAAGTACGAAGCCGGCTATGCGGTCACGTCAAAGTTGCAGTCAGCATCAAAGTCAGGACCTAGGGCGACTTCAAATTTGCGGTCGAGCCTTGAAGTCTGCGTCAAAGTTGCAGTCGGCGTCAAAGCTCATCCTAAAAGTGTCAAGTCAAAAGAACTTTTGTTCTAGAAGCCTAAAGAGGGGAAGAAGGTAACCAAGTTAGGCATGGACAAGTCAGGAATTTCCGGGACTACAAGATGGTACTACTCCCTAGAAGCTACGACTAAGGAAGGGTTGTATTTAAGGGGTCAAACTGTGTCCAAAAAAAATTGAAACAAAAACAACCTCAAACAGGGGTAAACGCTATCTTTTCACTGAGAGAGAGAAACAGTCGGCTAAGGGTTATGCTTTTAGTACTAGAACTAGCTCATACCTCTGGGGCATGTGTAGAAGTAAGCCCGAACTCAATCCGACACTTGTGAGTCAAGCTAGACAAAAATATACGTATAACACTGCTTGACGCTTCGCATTAGATGATGACTTTGTGCAAAAAACTACTACTTACATAGCCATATCTATGCAACTAAGCATACTATCAACATAATAGAACTATGGAGAAGTCAAGGCAAATGTGCCGGAGGTGGCTGTGGTAACAACTCCTTACTCACCCACATACAACGCACACAAAGTGAATTTGAAAACTTGCATGCATGTGAAGTGTTGTACTTTTTCAAATACATAATGCAGCAAATTTTCACGGAAATTGCTCTAGACTCACTAATACTACAGCAATATGCTCGAAACATGTTGATGCTATCTTGGAAAGGTGTTAGCTACATGGCATCATATATCTGAGATGGATGTGTTGTTGCTGAGCTTGACAAAGTATGGTAGAACGTTTGTATGGTTGCAAATTTTCAAAAATATTTAATGGAATTATTAGTATGTGATTATACAAAATATTATATTGTACCTGTATGTGTGCTGGCAATATAACGTCCTTGGTAGAGGGGGGTGGGGGAATTGTATGACTACAAGTTAGTAGTATTAGTGGTCAGTTCCCATTGCTAATACACATGCTGGAGCAATTTTTGTATAGAAATACTGGGAAATTGCGTAAAAATGGCCAGCAGTTAGAAAAATTCCAACAAAATGGCAGGAAGTGTAAAAATTCCGACAAAATGGCCTGCAACGAATTTACGCGGGAAACCAGGACCAATTCAGGCGGAAACCAAGTACGAAGCCGGCTATGCGGTCACGTCAAAGTTGCAGTCAGCATCAAAGTCAGGACCTAGGGCGACTTCAAATTTGCGGTCGAGCCTTGAAGTCTGCGTCAAAGTTGCAGTCGGCGTCAAAGCTCATCCTAAAAGTGTCAAGTCAAAAGAACTTTTGTTCTAGAAGCCTAAAGAGGGGAAGAAGGTAACCAAGTTAGGCATGGACAAGTCAGGAATTTCCGGGACTACAAGATGGTACTACTCCCTAGAAGCTACGACTAAGGAAGGGTTGTATTTAAGGGGTCAAACTGTGTCCAAAAAAAATTGAAACAAAAACAACCTCAAACAGGGGTAAACGCTATCTTTTCACTGAGAGAGAGAAACAGTCGGCTAAGGGTTATGCTTTTAGTACTAGAACTAGCTCATACCTCTGGGGCATGTGTAGAAGTAAGCCCGAACTCAATCCGACACTTGTGAGTCAAGCTAGACAAAAATATACGTATAACACTGCTTGACGCTTCGCATTAGATGATGACTTTGTGCAAAAAACTACTACTTACATAGCCATATCTATGCAACTAAGCATACTATCAACATAATAGAACTATGGAGAAGTCAAGGCAAATGTGCCGGAGGTGGCTGTGGTAACAACTCCTTACTCACCCACATACAACGCACACAAAGTGAATTTGAAAACTTGCATGCATGTGAAGTGTTGTACTTTTTCAAATACATAATGCAGCAAATTTTCACGGAAATTGCTCTAGACTCACTAATACTACAGCAATATGCTCGAAACATGTTGATGCTATCTTGGAAAGGTGTTAGCTACATGGCATCATATATCTGAGATGGATGTGTTGTTGCTGAGCTTGACAAAGTATGGTAGAACGTTTGTATGGTTGCAAATTTTCAAAAATATTTAATGGAATTATTAGTATGTGATTATACAAAATATTATATTGTACCTGTATGTGTGCTGGCAATATAACGTCCTTGGTAGAGGGGGGTGGGGGAATTGTATGACTACAAGTTAGTAGTATTAGTGGTCAGTTCCCATTGCTAATACACATGCTGGAGCAATTTTTGTATAGAAATACTGGGAAATTGCGTAAAAATGGCCAGCAGTTAGAAAAATTCCAACAAAATGGCAGGAAGTGTAAAAATTCCGACAAAATGGCCTGCAACGAATTTACGCGGGAAACCAGGACCAATTCAGGCGGAAACCAAGTACGAAGCCGGCTATGCGGTCACGTCAAAGTTGCAGTCAGCGTCAAAGTCAGGACCTAGGGCGACTTCAAATTTGCGGTCGAGCCTTGAAGTCTGCGTCAAAGTTGCAGTCGGCGTCAAAGCTCATCCTAAAAGTGTCAAGTCAACAGAACTTTTGTTCTAGAAGCCTAAAGAGGGGAAGAAGGTAACCAAGTTAGGCATGGACAAGTCAGGAATTTCCGGGACTACAAGATGGTACTACTCCCTAGAAGCTACGACTAAGGAAGGGTTGTATTTAAGGGGTCAAACTGTGTCCAAAAAAAATTAAAACAAAAACAACCTCAAACAGGGGTAAACGCTATCTTTTCACTGAGAGAGAGAAACAGTCGGCTAAGGGTTATGCTTTTAGTACTAGAACTAGCTCATACCTCTGGGGCATGTGTAGAAGTAAGCCCGAACTCAATCCGACACTTGTGAGTCAAGCTAGACAAAAATATACGTATAACACTGCTTGACGCTTCGCATTAGATGATGACTTTGTGCAAAAAACTACTACTTACATAGCCATATCTATGCAACTAAGCATACTATCAACATAATAGAACTATGGAGAAGTCAAGGCAAATGTGCCGGAGGTGGCTGTGGTAACAACTCCTTACTCACCCATATACAACGCACACAAAGTGAATTTGAAAACTTGCATGCATGTGAAGTGTTGTACTTTTTCAAATACATAATGCAGCAAATTTTCACGGAAATTGCTCTAGACTCACTAATACTACAGCAATATGCTCGAAACATGTTGATGCTATCTTGGAAAGGTGTTAGCTACATGGCATCATATATCTGAGATGGATGTGTTGTTGCTGAGCTTGACAAAGTATGGTAGAACGTTTGTATGGTTGCAAATTTTCAAAAATATTTAATGGAATTATTAGTATGTGATTATACAAAATATTATATTGTACCTGTATGTGTGCTGGCAATATAACGTCCTTGGTAGAGGGGGGTGGGGGAATTGTATGACTACAAGTTAGTAGTATTAGTGGTCAGTTCCCATTGCTAATACACATGCTGGAGCAATTTTTGTATAGAAATACTGGGAAATTGCGTAAAAATGGCCAGCAGTTAGAAAAATTCCAACAAAATGGCAGGAAGTGTAAAAATTCCGACAAAATGGCCTGCAACGAATTTACGCGGGAAACCAGGACCAATTCAGGCGGAAACCAAGTACGAAGCCGGCTATGCGGTCACGTCAAAGTTGCAGTCAGCATCAAAGTCAGGACCTAGGGCGACTTCAAATTTGCGGTCGAGCCTTGAAGTCTGCGTCAAAGTTGCAGTCGGCGTCAAAGCTCATCCTAAAAGTGTCAAGTCAAAAGAACTTTTGTTCTAGAAGCCTAAAGAGGGGAAGAAGGTAACCAAGTTAGGCATGGACAAGTCAGGAATTTCCGGGACTACAAGATGGTACTACTCCCTAGAAGCTACGACTAAGGAAGGGTTGTATTTAAGGGGTCAAACTGTGTCCAAAAAAAATTGAAACAAAAACAACCTCAAACAGGGGTAAACGCTATCTTTTCACTGAGAGAGAGAAACAGTCGGCTAAGGGTTATGCTTTTAGTACTAGAACTAGCTCATACCTCTGGGGCATGTGTAGAAGTAAGCCCGAACTCAATCCGACACTTGTGAGTCAAGCTAGACAAAAATATACGTATAACACTGCTTGACGCTTCGCATTAGATGATGACTTTGTGCAAAAAACTACTACTTACATAGCCATATCTATGCAACTAAGCATACTATCAACATAATAGAACTATGGAGAAGTCAAGGCAAATGTGCCGGAGGTGGCTGTGGTAACAACTCCTTACTCACCCACATACAACGCACACAAAGTGAATTTGAAAACTTGCATGCATGTGAAGTGTTGTACTTTTTCAAATACATAATGCAGCAAATTTTCACGGAAATTGCTCTAGACTCACTAATACTACAGCAATATGCTCGAAACATGTTGATGCTATCTTGGAAAGGTGTTAGCTACATGGCATCATATATCTGAGATGGATGTGTTGTTGCTGAGCTTGACAAAGTATGGTAGAACGTTTGTATGGTTGCAAATTTTCAAAAATATTTAATGGAATTATTAGTATGTGATTATACAAAATATTATATTGTACCTGTATGTGTGCTGGCAATATAACGTCCTTGGTAGAGGGGGGTGGGGGAATTGTATGACTACAAGTTAGTAGTATTAGTGGTCAGTTCCCATTGCTAATACACATGCTGGAGCAATTTTTGTATAGAAATACTGGGAAATTGCGTAAAAATGGCCAGCAGTTAGAAAAATTCCAACAAAATGGCAGGCACGTGGAAAAATTCCGACAAAATAGTTCAACATAACCGAACAAAATTTAGCTAAAATGAAAATAAAATATTTTTAATTACAGATTTAACGAATTATAGGGTGAGCCATCTGTTGGTATTTTTTTCAACTTCAAAATATCTGCCAAAACAACTGTATAAAGTAGTGTTATTTTTAGTCATAAAGAACAAAACATTTTAATCATCCAAACTTACTATGATATCTATGATAAATGAGATTTTGTAAAATTTATCTTTTAGTGACAAAGCACCTTTTCACATCGATGGCTAAGTTAACAACAAAATTGTCGAACCTAGGGCGCAGAAACCCTGCCATGTGATTTACGAAAGACCTATGCATCCCAAAAAGTTTGATGCAGTTTATAAGCTGGTGGAATCATTGGGCTGTTCCTCTTCGAAAGTGATAGATAACACGTCATTACAGTGAATTGTGGAAGATAGCTGACGTGTTGACGAATTTTTTGTGGCCGAAATCTACAAGTTATACAACAACATATCAAAACATCGGTTTGTTTCGAACTCGTATAATCTCACGAAAAGCTGGTGAGATTATTGGCCGCCAAGATCGTACGATTTGACACCGTTGAACTCTTTCTTTGACCAAGAACAATTTAACACCTAACCTTAGATTATAGAAGAACTGGATAGGCCTCTACACAAAAATTCTGTCCAAATTTTTTTGGCAATACATTCGTAGAACGCACACACATTCAAAATAACAGAAACGGCGTAAATTAATGGGGCAAACTTTAAACTTCAGTATGCGATTGAAGCGGTTCGTTTAAAACCATTTGCGTATGTGCTGTCATAAAATATCACATCATTTATGTGATATTTTAATATTGCAGGTGTTGTTGTTTGATGGAATTAGTTTTGGAAATTTGCAATAAAACACAATATTTTTATTGAAAATATTATTTATTTATTTATTATATATTTTCATTTTATTTAATTCACTATGCATTATTTATTAAAGCAGAATTATAAAGTGGAACAGCATATAAAAATATAAATTGCAAATTATTTGATTATATCACAAATAAAAAATTACAAGGTGGAAAATTTAATGTTCTTAAATACAATAATTACCCACTATTTTAAAAAAAAAATCGAAATCATTAATATTTAGTAAATGCATTACAAAATGGTCCAATAAAGCAAGCAAAAGTACATATGCAAATAAATTTATTTAAATAATAAGCCTACCGAATATATTGTACTTTATTTATTTTAACACAATGAAAACAGCAATGCAAAACAGACTGAAAATTCTTTCCCTTAAATTTTCTTACATACACTTTACGTACGCCGGCACTGAACTATTTTCTGGTAAACATTGAACTGTCAACATCACATTTGCTTACATTTATTGAATGACAAACTTTTCACTGTTTAACCACTTTTTGGACAAAATAAATCATTAAAAGCCATTTGGACACATCATAAACTAAATTTTTGTTATTTTTATGTAGTAAAAATGAAGATGTCAACTTACCGAAAGAAAGAAATTCCCGGTTTCCTCATTCCGTTGAATGACCAGCTTAATTTTCTGAAATAAAAACCTCCTATTTAATGTTATCAACAATATAACAATTTATATTAATACTTACTTTTTCGTAAATACTTCAAAAAATATAAAAACCAAACTTTCACTTGTACTTTCCGATAGATGCCAAAATAACCATTTGAAAAACAACAAAAGTATGTAAACATTTCGGTATGCTACCACTTTCATGGAGAATGGCGTGTTTTAAAACTCCCCGAAAGTCTACAAAATTGAGACACTTAATATTTACGAAATAAATAATAAACCTAAAATACAATTCCATTTCATATTAAAAGATCGTAGAAAAAATTAAAATTGCCAATCGTTGTGTTTAAATTGTATTTTTGTTTGTAATTCAATAAATTTCTATTACGAAAACTGGATATCAGTGGGTGTCATGTCTACATAAAAACATCTACACAAAAGTATTCAAACATTACGATTTCTCGCTGCTTTTGCAATTATTTGGTCAGAAAATTGCCATATACGGAAATCTGACGTACGGGCCTATCCCGGTATACCTTAATCGAAGGACCTAACAAACAACATTCAACGAGAAACTGAGGCCATTGGTCCACTTTAATTGGGAAATGTCATTGAAAATTTTGACGTTCAGATACAGGCCTGCAAATTGAGTCATGGTTGTCGTATGGATGATATTGTTTTCTTTTTTTATAAATAATAATAAAAAATAGATAAATTTCTAATGTTTACGACGATATGTGTATTTTCTGTCGGTTCAAAGAAGAACCAACAGATGGCCGTAGCCTTGATTTAAACGTTAACAGCAATTTGAAAAATACAACAACAAAAATTCACAGTAAGAAATTTTATCAAGTATTCATAAAATATTTAAAAAATATAATATATAAAATACTATTATTAAATCATAAACTGGAAGGTGGGCCGCGAAAAATCAGTTATCAAAAAATCCAGTCTCGAAGGAAACCTGCAATTTTTAGTTTACTTTTGCACAAATTATTTTTACTCTAAGATGACATGTAGCTGAGCGAGGGCAGCAGCTATTTTTTTACTTGGCAATAATTTAGTACTAAACATTTCGAATATTCAGGAATTAATATTTGTTTGTAAAAATATGAAACGTGGATCACCAAACATTAATGGTCAGAAAATATCTAGTCCCAAAAAAAACCGTATGCATATATGAATTTCACCAAAATTTACCAGGAAAAAAGTCTAATTTCGTAATATTGCTATTGATTTATTTTTAGGTATATAAAAAATTGCAAAGTCTTTTTGGAGAAAAAATGAAAGTGCAAAAATTCCTTCATTTTTTCAGAGGTACAGGCCTTAGCATTGGGATTTTTTTTAAAATCTTGTTTGGTACATCACACGTGTGGGAAGTATTAGAAAGGTTAAAGAGGTAGAGATGTCGGTGCACTTTGCATCTAAAAAGCTGTTGATTGTAGTTTTTTTTTTGGACAACTGAGTGAGGCAGATCATTTCACATTCGGATTGAATGGTTAAACAAAGAATCAGTATATTTTACAGTACGTCTGAAAAGAAAATTCAGAGTGAAAAATACTATAAAATAAGGAAAGACAGGAGACATTACATCGGTGTTCCAGTGAGTCTAAAGACTCCGTAATATTTTTGTCTGCTATTGAATGAAGTTTTAGAAGCGCCTGCCCATACATGGGAATTGTAATCCAGCTTGAGGCGAATATATGCTTTGTAATATTAAATAATAATAATATTATTATTATTATTTAATATTACCAACGGAGGTTGTTATTACGACACATACCAAGAATGGAAAGTTTTTCGGTTTCACACAGGAGACAGCTCTGCATCTTGGAAGTATTAAATTCCAATCTGTTCTTCGAACCGCATACTAATATAAGTTGTAGTAAAAAGAAATCCATTATTTTTGCATAAAATTGAAGGTTTTATTTAGCATAGATAGAATTATACGATTTAGGCAAATATGCACCGTTTTGTTAGATAACTTGTTGCCATTTTGGAGGTAAATTCATAATGCCTCTCTCATAGAAACTCTCGTCCCTATTGGCAAAAAAATGGGACACTCGATTTTCACAATCTTCTCTTGAGGCGAATTTTTCACCTGCTAAATCATTCGTCATAGACAGTAAGAGGTGGTAATCACTTGGTGCCAGGTCCGGACTATAAGATGGATGCATAAGAACATCCCAACCAAGGTCCCGGAACTTCTGGCGAGTCACTATCGATGTATGCGGCCTGGCGTTATCCTGATGAAACACAATTCCTCTCCTATTGGCCAAAGCTGGCCGCTTCTGGGCGATTGCTTCTTTCAGACGGTCCAATTGTTGGCCGTATAGGTCCGAATTAAGAGTTCAGCCGTAGGGGAGCAGCTCATAGTAGATGATTCCCTGCCAGTCCCACCAAACACACAGCAAAACCTTCCTGGCTGTCAATCCTGGCTTGACCACCGTTTGCACCGGGTCACCGCGATTTGACCACGACCGTTGTCGCTTGACGTTGTCGTAAGTGACCCACTTTTCATCACCAGTAACCATCCGCTTCAGAAATGGATCGATATTGTTGCGATTCAGCAGCGATTCGCAGATGGAAATTCGGTCCATGAGGTTTTTTTTGCGATAACTCGTGTGGCAACCATGCATCGAGCTTCTTTTTGTATCCAGTCTTATTTAAGTGGTTCCAAACGGTTTTTTGTGCAATGTTTAGCTCCTGGGCAATCGAAACAGTGCTTACGTGACGGTCGGACTCGAAGATTTCCATTATTTTATCGACATTTTTGACAATTGGCCTTCCAGAGAGTGGTGCATCTTTGACATCAAAATTACCGGAACGGAATCGACAAAACCAAAATTGCGTGTGATTGGCTGTTACAGTATCAGGACCATAAACACTATTCACATTTTCAGCTGCCTGACGTGCGTTTTCGCCTTTATCGAAGAAAAAATGTAAAATATGGTGTATTTTCTCTTTGTTGGTGTCCATCTTTGACGCGTACTAAAAAAAATCTGAGTCAAGTAATCACAAAACTGTATGAGAAGCTTTTTTAATACGAAATCTTATCTTTCTAACGCCATCTAGTGCAACCCGATCGCACTTTTAAAACGGGAGATACAGACTCCTAAAGCCATCTATTGGCAAAATAATGGATTAGTTTTTACTACACCTTATATGCTGTCTATATTGGAATTTAATGAGTTTAACATACGCTGTCATTCCATTTCTATGTTCGAAGAATAATGACGTGAATCAGAAAACGAGTATGAAAAACTGAGAGTACAGTTGTCTCAGAAAAGAGATAATTTATGAAAATTAGCAAAATAATCGGAGATAGAATTGAACCCTGAGGAACACCAGCATTTATTTGGTGTGCTGCAGATTAGGGTAGCTTCTAATCCACTTGAGGAGGCAACTGTCGATACGATATGCACGCAGTTTCGACAAAAGACTGATGCCAAAACCCAGGGAAATGGAGATTGTGGTTCCATTTTTCGGCTAGATATACCATCAAATCTATTGCTATGGAAACTATATTGGCGATCACTGAGGAGTTTCCTTGTTTTAAGCTATTTCATTAGCTGATCCTAATCGCCATTTCCAAATCTTCGATTTATTTTCTAAAGAAGTGGTCTACAAAGATAGTTTTACACTCATGTATAAGATGGAGAAATTTCTTCTAGAAAAATAAACAATTTAGGAATTTTAAGTTCTATCATAATCCTTCCATCCTTAGAAAATTTTTCGCTTCCCTTTTATTCAAAATAATCGATTTCAAAATTCTTAGCTCTATCATAGTACTTCCATTCTCAGAAATGTCCTTAAAAATATTGTAGTTCGGTTATAAAAAATTAATAACTCTAAGTTTTGTCATACACGTAATTAGTGGATTATTAGAAAAATCCTGAAAAAAATTAGATTCCTTTTCTTTAAGTTCTATCAAAAATTTTAAGTTCTACCATAATTCTTGTATCAAAACTTTTTTGCTCTTTTTAATTCAAAATAAATATTTTTAATGCCTATCATAATTCTTCCATTCTCAGAAAAGTCCTTAATATTTTTTTTTGCTTTTTTATCGCTTTTTAAATTCTGGGTTCCATTATAATCCTTTTTTCCTTAGGAAATTTCTTGAATTTTTTTTGGGGTAGCTTGTTTTCTGCTTTACGCAGTAATGTCCTGTTTCCAATTAAAGTAAAAGTATGATAGATTTTCAGTAAATTGTTTAATATTTATTAAACAATTTACTGAAAATCTTTCATACTTTTAGCATCTCCCTATTTTTACTAATCTATAATTATATCCCATAACAAATATCCTTAATTGGTTATATCTGTTAAAAGTCCAAACTGCAAATGAACAGAAAAACATTCATATCCTCAAATCATTAGAAGTAATATCCTTGAAAGTTATCTTATGTACACAGTTACTACTCTATACTAATCTTTACAATATATACATAATGTCCTGTGAACTATATTATTGGTTATATTTCCATTTACAGATATGCTCTCACCAATTCGAAACTGACCATCAACTAATAATAATTAGCAAATTTCAGACTCTGCATAATATGAAAATAGTTTATTGAATGATGGTTTTTCGATGATTTTACCGAAAAATAAGAGGCGACTGAACAAAGTTAGACTTGAGATATTGTAGATTTTTTTTAAAAAAAAAACCTCATAAGGATTTTTTAAAGTGATTCAGAGTAAAACTTCTCACTACAGCAAGAGTACACAAGGAATTATTAATTATTCGTTTTAGTATGACATTTAGCTCATATACTTACTATCCGGGAGGGCAAACTGTCTTGCACCTGCGAGCAACAATTTGGATTAATAGATGGAATGGAAAAGTGCTGCTTATTAACAATGCATGAATGCCTCGAAACGGTGTTCTTAGACTCGTCCCGTCCTTAACTGAATGGTTCACAAGAGTGGCACATGCGTTCTGATTGATTCTCCGATACTCTCAAATTTATTGCTTCCTACAATAAACGACTGGCACCCAGCAGGTCTATGCAGTTATCAGTACTTTTCAATCATCAGTTCGATATAGAAATTCGTAAAGGTAAGTTGCTAAACACTATGGCACACTCGACCGAATAGCGTGGTTATTTACCGCTACCTGCGAAATCGCGTATGTTTCGTAAAAACTAATCCGTTCCTTTTGAAAACATTTGCTGGCTTACTGGTTTTGGTTTTGGTTTCGGTTGTCATCAATTGTCCGACAGTAGTACATGTGGTTTATATGAAGTGAAATTAATGTTGACGGTAACGGTGCCAAAGGACAATGATTTTGGTGGAGCTGGGAGAAAAAACAAAAAATAGAAAATGCGCGAATGTAACTTGCCAAATGATTATCAGGTCGGATCCGCATCTAGCATAAATTTGCTTGGCGGTGGAAATTTACCGAGAATCGGGGACACGTCCAGTTTGATTACAGTTGACAGTGATGCAGAAAATCTGGGGAAGCGCAATGAGGCTCTTTCAAATAGGAACGTTGAAAATAATTACCGCGACAATTTAAGTTGTCATTTTATTGAGATGGACAATGAAAGTGTTGACAACGGAATTCCGGTGGTATCGATGTCCGGCGGGAATACCAGGATTGACAGAAACTATGTCAGTGGCAAAAATCGCTTCCGTTCTAGGCTTATCGCCACCAGTAGCAAAGTTGACTCGAGCAACGATATGCGATGCCCCCCTAATTCGTCCATTGATAACTACGGCTACGAGGGTGGCGGCTACCAGAAAACTGCAAATCAGAATAAAAACGCACAGCCGACAACCTCATCTGACGATCGGATGGGCTATTTCCTTTGGATAGTTACACCTGTGGCAGCCAGGTACTCACAAACATACTTGTTTGTAATTCATAAATGATATAAATACTTAATTCCATTCAACGAAATTGAGGTTTTTTTTATTTGTTCGTTTCATTATTCAAAATTCGCTATTGCGTTTTTATTCGGGGGTGGTTTTTTTGGCCATTTATTTATTCACATTTAATTTTTTTTGTATATCCATTTTTTTGTTTTTGATGGTGTATTTTTCTCAAACAATTTTTATATTATTTTCAATTTTGAATTAATTTTATAATTATTTTAAAAAATTTAGATTGAAAAAAAGCAGTGTTTTTTTGTGAATAAATTTTATGGTAAAATGAAAAATTACATTAAATTCCGGTAGTTTATAGTATGAATAATTTGATTTGCGGTGGAGTTTTATCAATTAAACTATTTGTTGTCTTACTAAAAATAATATTGTAAAATTTTCTCTAGAAACCAGGATTTGATGGATTTTTTTTTTAAATGCCAGTTTAATTTTGGGCCTGATTAAATAGTAGTCGTATTTTTTTCTAATTATATTATTCTTTTTTGATTAAGTTTATGCATATTTTTACAGAGTTTTTATTTTTTTTATATATTATTTTTCTGTGGGAGTTTTTATACTTTTTTTTAAAGGTATATTCTTCTAGGCTATGGGAATTAAATGTACTAAAAATTAACATATAATCAGATCTGCTATTTTAAAAAAAATCAATTCGATATTTACAAACTATTACATGTAACAAGCAGATTTATTGTTAAAACTGTTATTAGAATACCATGCAACATGAAGAAGGAACTAACTTCCATTGGGGATACTTCAACTATTGAAATTTAATTGGGTTAAACTTTGAACTAGCTGAATAAGCCTCGTGGCCTTTTTTTTGTGGATTGTGTAGTCTTACAAGAAAATTGGGATGATACGAATACAACTTTGAGATCCTGTTACGAACATGAAAAGAAGCATTCCCAATCTCACGAACGATTCTCATCTGAAATGATTGGCTATGACAAGATTTGGGAATGCTTGTAGCACCCGAGCTTTCTAGTCCATTGATCGGTATAGGTCACTTTTAAACTTTGAACGTGGCTCCAACAGTCTGAGTAGTAGTTTTAGTACTAAATTCTAAGATCTGTTAACTAAAATTACCTGAAATATTGGAAATGACATATTTTGCTATACGTGATCTTTGTAGGTTTGTGGGCGAAGGATACTTTCTTAGAGTTAAATTTATAATTATATAATTTTTATACCCATGACATCCCATCTGATCCTAGTACTATTATTGCACAAATCATGATATAGTTTTACAATAATTTACAATCTTTAATTCTGGTTTAAGGGATGGAGAGTGCGGGTAAATGAACAGAAGAGTGCTCATATTACTTTCATTCTTTGTCAAGGAAAACCTACCCCTTTTATATCATCTTAATAGCAACATAATTCTACAATATAATAAAGTACGTTATTTGGGACTAGCAAAAACTTGATGTTTCCTACAACTTCTTAGACTACTGGACAAACGATCGAAACTAACAATAAAAAGTGAACTTTTAAAATAAAATATAATAATAAAACTTATTTGGACTTATGGAATTGAACTATGGGGTCCAATGAAACGTTCCAATTGCAAATCCAAAACGCATCCTTCGTAAAATTGTTGATGCCTCCTTTTATGTTCCCTTTTCAAGACCTGTGCATTTCCAACTCTCAAAAAGTTTACTCTTGTTTATCCTAACATCATAATCCACTTGTGAGAGAATTGTCCTGTACTGCCCTACACGGAAACACTAATCGGAGACTTAAGAGATAATGGTCTAGAGATTTTCTAGAGTAATCTAACTTCTGTTAGTTGGAGAAACACCAATGGGTGTTCACTCCCACTTCGTAATGCACAAGATTATAAATTAAAATGTTATGTAAATAAGAAAAAATTAAAAAAAAAATTAGTATAATTACATTTTACACTCCTACTGTGGAACTATTTTATACAAGTTATACTACCGTCCTTTTTACTGTTTTCTACAAATTATACTATCCTCACCTTCACGAACTCTCCTTTTTTATATGCAAAGACAGTTTTTTTCATTCTCTCGTTTATTTATATTTAAATTAATTAATTGTATTATATAAAAAAAAATTGATTAAATGAATAAGTTCCTTTTTAAAACGAATAAGATTTTTTAAAACTGATTTTAAATGTTACAAAAAATGTCAAATTTCACATTGTTAAATTGTAAATATAGCAAAAAAAATAGAAGATGCCAACTAATATATAAATTTTTATTGAAATTTGTAAAAAAATTGTACTATTGAATTCTTTTTCACTTTATTGAGCATAATTTGTTGAATAGGCACGAAAAAGAACAATGAAATATTGTTTCATTTGGGATCCTGTATATAAATCAAAAACAAATATTAGTTGAAGTCTGTCCAACATATTAAAGCACAGTAAATTGGGTCAGTTTACAAAAATGCCATTTTTAATTTTTTTAGTAATGTAAGATAATTTTTTTTAAATCTTTAAAAATACACATATTATTGTCGTCGTCAACTGTGTGAAAATTGGGTGTCTGGTCTAGACCTGCTGATTCAAAGAATGCCAGATGACCCTGAGTTTGCGCCGCCGTTTTCAATTTCGATAATCGCGGCATATTTTTAACGTGCTGGCTAACGATGTTGCTTCGAAGAAGGCAGGGTTTGGTTAGACTTTTGTAACCATAACTAAACCCACTGCAGGCTTTCTTGGCAGGATTTTTCACATTCAAACGGATTAAGTATACAGCCCACCGTAGCGTATTGAGCTTAATTTTGGTCCCAAAAACAGGCTGTTGTGTTAACGCTCCAGGATCTTTGACCCCCTACATGAAGCTGCAGCAGCGTCCATCATCATCGAGGCGATCATATATTCCTCGGCGAATTCTCCTCTGCAATGTATGCGTCGTGTATATGGGCTGACATTAAGCGGCACCAGTATGCAAGGGTGGGCATAAATTCAGTTCAGCATCTGACTTTGTAAACATGTTTGAATGTATGTAGAACCATGTTAACCGAGGCGATGCGGGTTCTAATGGGAGAAATACCATGGGACCTGAAGATGCTGCGTGGAAGCATTTACTACCGTCTACAGCGGGGCATCCCGCTTGCTGGTTGTTCGGTTATGAATGAAGAGGTTCGGGATAATAGTCCACGCCAGAGGCGTGTACTGGTCCTGAACAGAATGTATGAAATTTGGCAACATCGATGGGATGAAAGTGTGAATGGCAGATGGACGCATATGTTCATTTCGGATGTGTGCTTTGCATCTGCGTGTGAATTTGAATTTGGTCTGTACCTTGGGTATTTACTCACGGGACACGGTAGTATGAATGGGTTCCTGTACAGGCGTGGTCTAGCTGCAGAGGCGAGATGCCCTTGTGGGCGGCGGAGGAGAGCGCCAAGCACCTTCTCATTGAATGTGGCCTGTACGGGGATTTTTGTGATTTAGGTGCATGTGGAATTGTAGTGAATGGCGAGGGTGTGGATGTGAGTGATGTGTTGGGTGTGAGAGAGAGGTATGAATACCTTAATAGATTTGCCGTGGCACTTTTTGAGAGAAGAGCGAAAATAGTGTGTGAATGAGTGTATAAATGGCATGCAAGGTGGCTACAACCGGGTGAAAGACCAAGGTCGATTCCGGTTGTACTTTTGGGTATTGGCATATCCGCGTACCTGAACTAGCTTAGTAGTGCCTAGGGATTTACAAGATTCCTGACCGTAGCTCAATGAGCATTGAAACAAAAATAGGTACTACGGGATTTGGGGTGCCCCATTGAGTTGGAACACACTATACCCGATATTGGCGAGGTGCTTAGGCAGAAACGTAGTGACTGTAGTTGGTACCCATATCGCGGGTACGGTCTCCGGATCGCTGGTGGCAGATACTGGTAATTATCTCGGGCGCTGTCACTGCTAATGACAGTAGAGCTTTAGATAGTCCTCGCCACCAGCAGGTGGAGTAGTCAGCTTGTAACTGATTACTGACTGTTAACCGCCAGTAATGGTGGTGCGTTGATTGAGCGTAACTCAATCCCTATGGTCGTAGGCGGCTCGAGGTTTTACATTTAAAGACAACTATCATTATAGCTGAAAAGTAGTCTTCAAAAGAAAGACGGTTCTTCGAGTCAGTTTGGACATGCAGACTTTCGATGCTTCACTATAACAGTGCCTTCTGTCAAATGGGCATCTCAATCAATGAGTGTTTATCGGAAGAGTGAATTTCTGTGATTTTTTTTTTATTCCCCAATATCAGAACCAATAGACAGGACATCAACTTGATATTGTCGATAGCATCCAAAGGTGTGGTAACCGTGCAGCAGAAGACGATTTCAGTTGCAGTCTTCCAGCACTGCTAAGAATAGTGAAAACTATTCATCCCCTTCAAAATAGTTACCTAGAACAACTAAATAATTAACTTGAATAGGATGATATTGACGTATAATGTTCGGCCACACCTCATATCAGAACTTAAAAAAAATATTAACAAAATTCCAGAATAATCAGAAATTCTACTGAATTATCATTGAAAGAGTAAATTTGAAAAATTACACAAGAAAATTTAAAAATCTAAAAAATGTGAAAATCTTATAAATCTGTAAGTATAAAAAAATGTAAATAAAAAATTTTTCTGTTTTTTTTTTAAATTTTCTTTTATTATTTTTTAAAATTTTATTCCATTTTTTTATGGTTGTTTTAGTTAATATCTAAACTGAAATACAAAATCTTCAAAACTACGACAACTCCGACTATAAAACGTTAACTAAAGACAACCTCGACTATTTCACTAGATGGACTCGAACTCAAAAGCCGCTTGAAAAAAATTTAAATTTTTGAACTTTTAGACAAAAAAAAAACATTTTTTCATGTATCGGAAAAATTTTATATTTCAAAAAAATATTTTTTTTAATTTTACGCAAAGAAAATTTCTCTTCCAAATTATTATAAAATATAAAAAAATAACCAATTATTTTTAGTTTTTTAGTTAGACTGAAATTATAAACATGAAAAAAACCGAAAATTCAATGTAGAAAAGATATAATTTTTGGTCGGATCATATTTTAAAATGACTTTTATGAAGGAAAAACGAAGGCATCTTTTTATTTTAAATATTAAAAATTTGAAAAATTTCTTTACGGGGTAGATGTGATCGCAGAAAACTTTTAAAAATTTCAAACCGTAAATTCAAACCAAAAATAACTTGACTTTCCATTTTCATATATAAAATCATTTCAAATATTCCAGAAATGGTTCCACGAAATTTTCCAAAATGCAAATTATTTTTATCGTATACTTTTCTACATGTTCTTGCCAGTCCATTTATCATCATCTTTTTGTAATTAATACCCACCGACTGTCAACTGTCGACCAACAAAAAAAAACTGAATATAATTTTACGAAAGATTAATTTTGTTTAATATGAACAAGCTATTAATTGTCTTCTGTGATATTTAAACACATCGTAATATTTTACGATTACCTTAGAGCACACAATTTAGTTACAAAATCATTTTTATTAAAAGAAAACAAACACTTCAAAAGAGACGACACACATTAAATCCGCTTAAAAGTCGGATGGATATACACAAACCCAGGAAGAAAAAGATCAGAAATCATAACTGAGGTGGTAATAAATATTCCTGGATATTTATGTAAATTAGTTTTTGTCAAAAATAATTTTCTTTTTCAGATTCCTTATATTAACTACAATAAAGGGTCACATAGTTTAAATGAAAGGATTCTCTTTTTTTAATACAATCAATTAACAAATCCGTCGCTTTTGGGAAAAACGAATTTAAAGCCCCCACCTGATCCGATAATATTTAGTGTTAGAATTATTATAGCAAACAGTTTTTAATAGGGATCGTATTTATTTATGTTTTTCCTAATTTAATTACTGCTATTAATATAGAAGTGGGTGGGTGTTCATTTCCTATTTATAACTGAAGCGACGTTTCAACTTCGAGCATGATTAGTTAAGTGAAAAATCGGGCACTGCTGGTGGAACAATAACGATTTAGACCATTTAAAATCTGGATACGTAATTCCCATATTTTTTGTGGTATTTCAGTTTATCGGTGGCCATAGTTTTAGCCGCCGTAGCTGGCCCACATTGGCTTTTCACCGAGGAGAAGCAACCGAACGCCAACTACAATGGAACTGCGAACTTCAAAATGAGAGATGACGGCGCGTTCATCAGCAAATACACAAAGTCGAGTCTTTGGATTCTCTGCTCCACCATACACGGTGAGTCTATTTTTAATATTAAAATTGTCAATGCCATCAACGATCATGTATCATTCGAATTTGGAAAGAATTTCTATCCTAATACTTCCGTTTGTATACAATTTTGAAATTTTGTTATTTTTAAGTAAATTAATTTTTTTTATTCTCCCTTTTATTCTTTTTTCAACAACAAATAAAAAAATATTGAATTACAGGAAAATGTTAACATGAGTAAATGTCAATTCTATTTTATTATTAAGTAATTCTTGTTCCACTTGATTTTTCGTATATCAAATTTAAACGGAAAAAATTGCAAAGGAAATTGTATAAAATTAAAATTTTGCAGAAATTTTTCTAATCTATACAGGATATCCCGGATTCGTAAAAAAAGAGAAATTACAAAATTTCATTTTATTTTTTCTATTTTATAAAAGAATTTATTTTTAAAATAACAAATTTATTGTTGGCTTAGATGTTTATGCATTCCAGGAATTGTATTCATTTATCTGAATTCCACTTCACTATCCAGCAATGCATCCTCTCTTAAGTTATATCTCCCAAGATTTTGATCGTGTGTGGCATCCTAGACTCCTCTAGAAACTCAAGAGCTTTTTTCCTTCAACATACTACCTTGTCATAAATTCATATCTCTCCCAACATCATTTCCAAGTTGCAATTAACTCAAAATCCTCAGAAATATATCCTATTCTAGCCGGAGTCCCACAAGGCAGTCTTCTTGGTCCCATTTTATATAATATTTATATCCATGACCTGATCATAATATGAGCATTGTTACTTATGCAGATGATACGGCCATACTCGCTACCTATACAAATCTTGACATAGCTTTCAACAATTAACAATTCCATATACACAACCTTCAATAATGGTTTAAGAGATGCAGAGTGAGGTAAATGAACAGAAGAGTGCTCACATTACTTTCATACTTTGTCAAGGGAAATCTACCCCTTTATACCTTAATAACAACATGATTCCACAATATGATGAAGTTCGTTATTTGGGACTTTACCTGGATAAGAGATTAACATGGAACCCACATACTAGACTAAAAAGAGTTGAAGCCAATAGAAGTTACCGACAACTTCTTAGCCTACTGCACAAATGCTCGAAACTAACAATCAAAAGTAAACTTCTAATATACAATACAATTATAAAACCTATTTGGATATATGGAATTAAACTTTGGGGTTCAACGAAACGTTCCAATTTCTATTACGTTGAGGCCTTACAACCGAAGATCCTCCGTAAAATTGTTGATGTCCCCTTTTATGTTCGTAACAACGTAATACATCATTATCTAAATGTTCCCTTTGTTTAGGGCCTGTGCATTTTCCGCTATCAAAAATTTCACTCCCCTTTATCCTATCAGCATAATCCACTTGTGAGAGAATTGTCCTATACTGCCCTCCCCAGAAACACTCATCGGAGACTTAAGAGACAATGGTCTAGAAAAGTTCTAGAGGAATCTAACTTCCGTTAGTTGGAGAAACGCCGACAGGTATTTACTCCCACTTCATGATGCAAAATGTTATGTAAATCTGGTTGTTACAACAAAATTGTAGTTGCAGATAAAAAAAAATCTGAATTAAAAAAATTGGTTTTAAAATTTCATTATCATCAACTGCGCGACAATCGGTAGTCCGGTCTAGGCCTACTGAATCAAAGAACTACAGATGTCCCGGTTTGGCGCCGTGGTGTTTAAGTTCAGCATACCCAGCATGGTTTTGACGTCCTTGATAATGCCATTGCTCCACCGAAGATAGGGCCTATGTCGTCTTTTGGGATCATAACTGGACTCACTGTAGACTTTCCGGGTAGAATCTTCTTCGCCCATACGGATTATGTCCAGCCTATTGAATTTAATATTATTCACCACCGGGCGATTACGATAACGCTCCAGGATCTCGTTGTTAAAAATAGGCTGCGGAATCATACAGCTTCATGTAGGAGGTTAAAAATTCTTGGAAGGATTCTCTTCTCGACCATAGATAAGAGTTTGGAATGGTTTTTGCTGAGCAACCAAGTTTCCGAAGAATAGATTAGCACTGGCAAAACTAGTGTCTCCGATGTTATGGCCTAAAGTAGGCTGTCAGCAACCGTGCGCCACTTTTCAAGCGAAATAATCAGCAGCCGTGCGCGACTGTAGTTCTCCATTTTGTTATCGGCTGTGACCCTAGACGTCAAGTAGAAAAATAATTTAACTGTTTCGAAGCTATAATCTCCTATCATGCTTACCCCAGAGCCACGAAACACTTTTTCCAGCGTCAACTTAAAGAGAACGCACGAAAGTGCGTTTTTTTGCCGGATACTATTGCGTATGTTAAATGGCGCTGCTAATCAGTCTAATCAATTATTCTGCCATGCCGAATTCTCTCATGGATGTACATATATATTATTTAATATAATATTGACAAAGCATCTTTTTCACAATAGCATTTTTCACCATTTCGGCCATTTTTATTTAATCGATTGAAAAAAAAATGGCCGAAATGGTGAAAAGTGAAGTGGTGAGTGATTTTCTATAGAATTATATATTATTAGATGTTATTTTTTTCTTTATATTAATAATATTAATAATTCCTTTACAATAATTAATATCAATATTTACAAAATGAATTCTTTTGCTGTAAACAAAGCTCAATTGATGATACTACCAAATATGGGAGTAGTTTGTTAAATGACAGAGATCGTTTCCACGTCAGTATATATTTTTCACTACTCAAATATTCATAATAAACTCCAAAAAGAGTATAGAATGTCCTAAATATAAATATTCTTTTGATGAGGAAGTTCCTTGGAAGAAAACTATTAAGAAACATCAAGTTTCGAACAAATACATAATATGACAGTCGGTTAAAACAGAAACTTTGACCACTTCTAAATATTGTCTTGAAAATTTGACAGCTCCTTTTATAATTTTTTCTTAACGTAGATTAAAAAAAACACTCACCAATATGATATTAGCACTCATGTTTCTATGAAAAAATTATTTATAGTATTTGTTCCTTCTTTTTTTTGAGTGGTGAGAGGGAAATAATTATAACGTGAAATTCCAGAAGATGAGGGAGTGGCAGGCATGCTTCAAGGCTAGCTTATACGGCCGTTGTGAGAGGGATCTGTTCATATGTGAAGGGAATCTTTCGCAATCGAACATAACAAATACATTCCCTGAGGTATTTTCATTTTACATGCCTTGCGCTATGGTAAAATCACACCATAAATCATTCCGTTGGCCTAATTGACCAATACGATCAAGCCAAAGGGACGCAAGATGGTGATCACGCCTTCGGACATATGGTCAGTGTGAAGTCTATCGAAAAAAAAGCTACTCAGCTTGCCATCAACCCTTACAAGAAGAAGTCCAACGGCGTCAAATCGAACGATCTTGGAGCCCAATTGACACCACCAAATCTCGAAATTACGCATTTTGGGAACTTTTCGCATAATAAAGTCATAATTTGTTGTGTTGTGTAGCTCATAGCATCATTTCATTAGAATAACTTATAGTCTAGGTTGAAATCTTAAAGATCAGACCAAAAAATTGTTGATTATCATAAGGTTATTCCAGCACGCAATCTTCTGCGCATTCTAAAGTCCCTTTGCAAATCTATAATACCAAATGGCAAATGATAAACTAAACACATAGTTAAATGACATAATATATTTTTGACAGCTGTTTAGTGACAGGGGCTATATTTTCCGAATAACAAAATGGAGAACCTGTTATTAAGAGTATTTAAAACAAGAAAATTTCTCTATTACGAAAGGCTTCGATTTATATTATTTTGAAGACAGATTATTAAATCTGTTTTGAAAGTAATATGAATCTGAACATTTCGTAACAGAGAACTTCTTTCAAAACTTACTTAGTTTAGAATGGCAAATTATCTTTAAAAAAATGGCGGACTGTCAAATTCATTAGGGATATATGGCCGTGACCGTCATTTGAAAATATTCCATTCTAAGTGGACGAAACATTTATTTTGCGAAGACTTAAAATAAAATTGTTTTTTAACAAATCAATTGTGGAATATTTTTATTTCTTATTCGACAATTTCAAGAGCTGACATTATCCTTCAAACAGAAATTTTCTTCAACACCTTTTTAAGCAAACAAAAAGCTATTTAAGTAATTTAATAAAAGCTAAACCTTGATTTAATGCTAAATAATTGCTGTTTAAAAATGGCAAAGTATCTTTGACACAATAGCGGACTGTCAAACTCATTAAGGATATATGGCCGCGACCGTCATTGGAAAATATTCCATTCTAAGTGGACCAAAAATTTATTTATTGAACACTTAAAAGGATAAATTTATATTATTTTCAAGGGTGATAAAATTATGATCATTTTCCCGATAAAAATTAGAACAATAATAAAACCTGTACAATAAATCTTAACATAAAAAGGTTGTGGTAGGCTTCTATTTGACGTTCCAATGCCACAATCGCCTTACAGTTTTTATTTTAATATTTAAAAATTTCACAAAATTTAATTAAATTTTTAAATTTTTAAAGCCGAATTTAAAAAATATATTTTAAAAGAACAATAAATCAATTAAAAAAGTCGATTCTCTTATAAAAATTAAATTCCTCAATGTATCCTATTTTCCTGAATTTTAATAAGAAAAGAAAAGAAAAGAAAAGAAAACAAATGAAATTTTCTGTATATTAAATTGTTCTTCCCTTTTAAACATAGTAAACTTAATAAATAAACAGAATTTGAACGTATAAGGAGCTTAAAGTGCCGGAGGTTGACTATGTGATTACTGGCAAAGTGAAACTTTTAAATCAATCAAATTGAATGCAATAACATTCATTAAATGCACATAGCTCGAATGTTTATATCTATCCATGTATGTATGTACAAATTTATTGGGGGATACGATATACCAGACATTGCACTCTAAACTGAAACTCGATTGAGAATCGTAAAGGAAGGCAGTCACAGTTGTACGGAAGTCGGGATGACTTCCGATTTTGGAACTCGCTGAAGTTCATTTCCTTTCGTGGTAAATCGAATTGTGTCTTCTGTGGACGTAAACTTCAACTACACCTGCCTGCCATCCTATGAATATAAAACCCATCGAAGATAACTGCAGTAATAGTAGTTGAGCCAAGTCTCCAAAAAAAAATTACATCAAATGGCTTTTCATATTTTTTTCGCATTCTTTTTTTAAGAATCCTGTTCAAATAGAAGAAGTGAAATAATTAATTTTTTCCATTCCAGTGGTTTCTAATCCATTTTAACCGTAACCTACCCAGTATATTTACAGTCTACATCAACATTATTTATTAACAAATATCTATTTTACTATGCAAGACTTTAGATGTAAATTAATTGAATTAATAATATTCTTTGCAAGAGCTATGATTATATAAAATTTATGCAAACAGGATGTGATGTTGTTGTTAAAGAGATTTTCTGCAAATTGACTGGGTAGTTTTTGTGACTATAGTAGACACTATAAAAATAGGTAATAACATCCACTGAATAAGGTAATCGCTATTGTGAAGATGCACTTCTATTTTATGAAGTTTGCCTCAAGAAAAGATACTATAAAAAAATTATTTGTTCAAAAAGATTTTTACAACTTAACAAACCGACATTTTTTTGCGTATTGCGGTTTAAATAAACTACTACAAAAAAAATGAAATTATTCTCATTTTGGTCTTATCTAGAAAAAGGTCTTTCATAAAAGTGCCAGGAACATCTTCTAATAGCTACAAAGACAGCCAAGATAAGAGATATTACAGAATTAATTTGCAAAAAGTATTATTTTTTACAGTTTATTTTATTTTTATACCTTCAGCTCCTCGATTATGATCTTTTGGATATTATCGATATCCTTTCAAGTTTTTTTTTAAACTTGACGAATAAAAACTAGTTAAATGTACTGCGGTCAAGTGAATAGAGAGCTGAGGAACCACAGGTAGGATAATCGGGAATAAAACTTTTTATAACGAGAAAAACATAATTTATGAACAAAAATAACTTTGTTACGAACATATTGTAGAATGGAACGATTTTGCGGGTGGATTTTAGATTGTAGGCATTGGGAGAACTCCAGAGTTCAATTCCGTATGTTCAGATCGGTTTTGAAATTGTGTTGTAAATTACATTTTTTGTCCAAACAAAAAACATAGTAGTTCAGTAAAACAAATGTGGTGGTTCTCCAATAAAAAAAAGGTAAATAGCGGCAAGTTGTGCTTATTTAATTCAATTTGGATGATTTAGAATTAATTTAATGAAATCCGTTGTTAGCTTGAGAGAGCGTTACAGAATATCGAAGAATAAATGTACGCTATATAGTTGACATAATTCGTAGCCGTTGACGAAACTAGAATTTTTATTATACGCCAGAAATCAAACTGGAGTCTTAGCAGTGGATTTTTCCAGGTGAGGAGAAGACGAAATCATGTGTATCAGCCAGTAGAGTAATTACCGCTGAGAAAAACTTATTGTCGCTGAGAAAAAAATTATTTTTTGGAACCTTTATAAGGACTCATTATCAGTTCCAATATTAATCATCGGTTTTGATCTCAAAAAAGCCTTTCTCGTTCCACATGTCCATCAGTTTTCAATATAAGAGCCACGCCCTGAGTGAGGTTCATCTTTCAATGGTTCTCGGCACTCCAAAAATGCTTCATACCACCGAAAATTTTACACTCTTGATAAGGAATGTTCCCTAAAGGATTGTTGCAGCCTTTCGTATATCAAACTTATGGATTTACAAAGCTTAGCACAAAATTTGATGTCACAATGTTGCTCCAAATTTCATTGCTACATTTTTCGTAACGCAGTACAGAAACACAATTTCACTGATACTCTTTTAAAGAGCCACGTGGCTTGCGGACGGTGTTGAAACTTGTACTACACGTACAAGCTATGTAGAGGTAGATTTACCTCTACATCATATCTCGTAGATTTTTTCATAAACTTTTATCAGAGTCCCAACTGCAACCAAATTTTTATTTTCATTTTCCATTTTAACAAAATATTTTATTTATAATTATTTATGAAAAAAATTTATATATGGTATATTGGGTTGTTTTTATTTTGACAGTTGAGATAGCAAGGCTTGCTTGTGAACAAATTCTATTGATTCTGCAAAGTAGTTTTTGGTTGATGATACCCCTTCAAATATGGAAAGTGAAAAACTGCATTTTTGGCATATTTTACTTTTTTACTAAAGAAAAGATAAAAATGTTGTTCAAGCAAGAAAAAAATTATCATATGTATATGAAGAAGATGTGTTAAGTGAGCGCCAGTGCAACTTGTGAGATTGCTGAGAGATTAAATTTATCGAATTCGACCATGCATGATCATTTGAAACGGCTAGGTTGAATCTCAAAGCTCGACATATGGGTTCCTCATCTTCTTACAGAAAAAAATTTGTGCCGTCGCATTGACATTTGTGCTTTCCTTCTCAAACGCCAAGAAAATGATCCATTTTTGAAGAGTATCATCTTTTGGGACCGAGAAGTGAGTTAAGCTCAAAAGATCCTGGAGTAGAAAAGATGAACCGGCTCAAAGCACTTCGATAGCCAATATTCATCAAAAAAAGGTTATGCTATCTGTTTGGTGAGATTTCAAAGGAATCGTTTATTTTGAGCTTCTACCGAGCAACACAACGATCAATTCTAAAGTGTACTGTCATCAGTTCGACAAATTCAATGATTCACTTAAAGAAAAAAGGCCAGAATTGGTGAATAGGGAAGGTATAGTGTTCCAACAGAATAATGCGAAACCACATACAAGTTTGACCACTCGGTAAAAGCTTTTAGAGCTTGGATGGGATACCACCATAATCTCCAGACCTAGCACCTCTGATTATTATTTGTTCCGGTCTCTACAAAATTTTTTAGACTGTAACACGTTTAATTCAAATGAGGAGGTGAAAATCACTTGAATCAGTTTTTTGCCAGCAAAGAACAAAAATTTTATGATCGTGGAATCATGCTACTGCCAGAAAGATGACAAAGGGTATTGGATCAGACTGGACAATATTTAATTGAATAAAATATTAATTCACTATAAGAAAATCGTCTTTCATATTTATATAAAAAAAAAGAAATTACTTCCCGAACAACCCAATATAAAAAAAAATCTGTACAAAAAAGTGACATGATTTTATTTATTTAATGTCTTTTTTTTTAATTTTAAAAAATTTCAAAAAGAATAAAATCTAAAATACCATTACTAAAATTTGTCCAGTCCATCATTTCTAAAGAATTGTTTTTCCCGAAAAATAATTTTTATATTAGTTGAGGCCGAAACAATTTATTTTGTCACTTAAATTTTCACTTATAAGTTATGCGAATTTTTCCTTAAATATAGTCCTGAAATATAAAAGATTATGTATTATTAGGAAACGTTGACTGTGAACGAAGATGAATTCTTGCATTAAATTGATGATATTATAATTTCGTATAATAATATTGGGTTATAGGAAAGTTCTTTGAACACTTGCACTTACAATATGCGTTGTCGATTCTTAGCGAGAATTCTAATTCGACTAAAATCGATTTAAACCGATATATTATTACTGTATGATTGGTGGTTTATACATATTTTTTCGTATTTTTGTTAGTTTTTTTAAACTTGTAAAACAGTCAACATTTGTGCAGAAAAAATGCACTTAAGACATTGTATGTTGTATGAGTTCCAAAACGGGAACAACGCGATGGAGGCAAAAAAAACGTGTGTGACGTGTTTGGAGAAGACGCAGTAACAGCTTGAACATGCCAGAGATGGTTTGCGAAATTTTGTTCGGGTGATTTTTCTTTGATAGATGAACTCAGATCAGGAAGACCATCAGATGTCAATGATGAAGTGCTACGCAGTATGATCAGGACAAATCCCATGTTAAATTCTACAGAAGTAACTTTCTAGCTTGGAATTTATCAGACTACCACTTTAGAGAATATTAAAAGGCTTGATTTTGTGTCCAAACTCTCTGTTTGGGTGCCACACGAATTAGGCGAAAAAAATTTAAGTGAAAGCAAATTTTATTTTTTCTTTAGAAAAGAAAACGACAGAACTTTCCCTTACACCCAATTGTAAAATTTAAAGGAAAAAAACTTATTTAATTGGAAAAAAATCCCTAACCACTAAAATTTTTATAACATATTTTAATATTGTAAATTAATTTGAATATTCGATTCCACTTTCACATTAAAGTTAGTTAGTAAATCCTAACTAAAGTAAGTAAAACAATTAGTTGAAAATTTCATGCGAATTAATAAAAAAAATATGATGTAAATATTCTACATTCAATATGAAAAATGAGCGAAAATTTGAAAGGATATCGTACAAAGCCAAAGGCAAATTGAATAATTTACTAATTTCTCTGACCTGCACATTGAATTCCAGAAATATGAAGCGAAGAATTTATCTTTTTTGAAATTTATAGTTTTTGTTTATGGAAACATAAGAATTATTAGAGTTGTTCAATTTGCAGGAGTGAAGACGTACAGTTGCATGAAGATAGATTATTTTCCAACGGAGGAGTACCGAGCTGATCCTCATGACTCGACACTAGCGATACCATGTGAGTATGCATCACGTAGAATACGTGTTCTCCCTTATCCGTCCGTACTTACCTTTGCACAAATCTTATTAGTTTTATTGATATACAATACACTTATGTATATGCCTGCATGCATTATTAATAATAGTTAATGGTTATTATCTGTATTTTGGTAAATTTTTTTTATTTGTCTTTGGATACTCATAAAAAATTTAAATCAAATAATTCGTTCTGAATCTGTAAGCATATACTCGTAATATGAAAATGATTCGTTGATTCGTTAAACTTTATCGATTTTTGTTTTTTGTTTATTTATAATTATTATTAGCTAAAATACTACCTGCATAGGTAAATAAAGATATAATTTTGAATTTAGCATAAAATCTTTCCTTTGCTATGTTATGCCATATTGAAATAACATATACACACACAAGAATAGATATTTTCTTTGTAGAAATACTCATACACGTAGTTAGTGAGTGAGTTGCAATTGCATTTGCAATGGGATCAGGCAAAAAGCCATAAATACTTATGCTATCTGCAGATTAATTAAATTAATTAGACTATCCCTTTGATCAAAGTTTTAAGGATAGTGCAGTCAGTTGATAGAATTCAATAAAAATTCTAATTATATTGAGCGAATATTATGTTTCATTGTGCATTTATGCGAGCAGAAAATAATCATGTCCGTTGCATAATCTAGTCTCGTACACGTGTAGATGCTGTCAATAACTTTGACTATGCACAATTGCAATGAAAGTCAATTTAATTAGAAAACGCTAATGCCAGTCCGGATGATTACATTTGTTTCTGAACAAGAACATTTCGTTGTCAATTCATTTGCTGAAAATGTACCTCTTTTGTAAGAAGCTAAATATTCAGTTTCTCAACGAATTAATCAAATTGAAATTTCATTCGAATCAAATAACGTAAATGTTGAGTGGGGGAGATGTGTAAAAGCAAATCTAATTTTTTATGAAAGCTAAACAAACACAATATAATAATATGAAGAGTGGTAAAAAATTAATGGGTCTGGCATCACTAAAAGCAATATGGTAATACTGCCGACTCGTCTACGACATAGCTAGTACGTTAGTTCCTCCTAGACGTACAGTATAAGTTTCGTCCAGTAGTAATAAATTATTTAACGTGACTTATCTGTCATTAGACATAAAACCACGAGTCGCCTACGATCATAGGGATTGAGTTACGCTTAATCAACGCTCCACCAGTAACCAGTCTACTGTTATAAGGAGTGAGAGCGCCCGAGATAATTACCAGTATCTCCCACCAGCGATCCGGAGACCGTACCCGCGATATGGGTATTAACTACAGCCACCACATTGCTGCCAAAAGCGCCTCACCATTGTCGGGCACATTGTGTTTTAACACCATGGGGCACCCCGATTTCCGTGGTACCAATTTAAGTTTTAAGAGTACTTCGACCTTGGTCTTTCACCCGGTTGTAGCCACCTTGCGTGCCATTTATACATTCATTCACGCACCCTTCTCACTGTCCTCTCAAAAAATGCCACGGCAAATCTATTAAACCACTCACATCCACACTCCCATCATTCACCACGATTCCACATGCACCTAAGTCACGCAAATCCCCGTACAGGCCACACTCAATGAAAAGGTGCTTGGCATAAAGGATCTTTTTTGGTGGGGAGGTGGGGGTCGGAAGAGGTGGATGTGCATAGTATTGTTTTTCAGAAAAGCATTGAAACATTTAACATCGAAAATAAAGCCAATATAGAATTTTTCAAAGACTTCTTTTTATAAAAGAAACTCTTCGAAATGCTCTGAAAAAGGATTTTTTGCGATAGGTCGCCACCATCAATGAGTTTTTGTCGGAAAATGGTATTTCTATGATTTTACAGCCTAAAAGAACGTTACTTTGGTACTGTTGATAACCTCCAAAAAGGCGCAACCTCGGCGCAGAAGGCGATTCCAGTTGAAGCCTTTTAAATTGACGTGTAGCAAAGGCTCAAGAGATATTGGAGATCCACAAAAAATGCACTATTTGGTTTAGCTCCATCATCAGTCCCTATTCCTTCCAAAATATCGCCAGAACTCAAGCCACACTCAATCGGGGCATTACTAGGCTATGATCAATAATTACGAAATATACAGACTCGGGCTTATTTGAGAAGTTCTCATTTCGCGAAACCATTTATTTATTAAAGGCACAATTTGGCAACAACGTGATTGGAACCTGACAATTACCGATTATTAAAGGGTAATTGTCAGGTTCCAATCACGCAATGGAACCTGACAATTACCCTTTAATAATCGTACAATTTCACGCCGCTCAGTTATTTCTCGTGGAAATGTATAATTTTGATGTCCTGAAAGCCAACTTTAAACTATTATCAATTGATGCTTTGAAAGCCAATATTGGGTGTGGTTTAGCGTTGATAGAGTAGAACCTGCTGGAACAAATCGAGACGATCGGATTAAATTAAATTTTTTGTTTTATTTTTTGTTGAAAGGTTTTATCGTTTTTTTTTAATATTGCTTTTAATTTTGCTTATATGCAATAATCCGCAACAATTTTAAGTAAAATTAATAGTAAAATTCTAATATAAACGCTACTTTAAATTATTTATTAAAATCCTGTCCTGCTGTCCTGACTCCCTGTCGAAAGTGGCAGAATTTACCTCCTTAATACAAACAAGTAGATACGTTCCTTTTTTTACAATATTTTTTATAATGAATTTTTACTAGACAGTATTGTTTTTTTTTGAAACAATCTCATCAATTTTCATCCTACGTGTCTGGGATTAAAACTAAAAAAAAATCATTAGTTCATATTTGTTTATCGATATTTCAAAGGATACAATAATCCATGTATCTGCAAAATATTGGCTTGTTCGGAAAGTAATTTTGTTTTTTTAAAAATAAAAATGAAAGATGATTTTTTTATAGTGAATTAATATTTTATTCAATTAAATATTGTTCAGTCTGATCCAATACCCTTTGTCATCTTTCTGGCAGTAGCATGATTCCACAATCATAAAATTTTTGTTCTTTGCTGGCAAAAAACTGATCCAAGTGATTTTTGACTTTTTAATTTTAATTGAGCGTTTTACCGTCTAAAAATTTTTGTAGAGATCGGAACAAATGATAATCGGAAGGTGCTAGGTCTGGAGAGTATGGTGGGTGTGGCAGTATATCCCATCCAAGCTCTAAAAGCGTTTGCCAAGTGGTCAAACTTGTATGTGGTTTCGCATTTTTCTGTTGAAACACTATACATTTCCTATTGAATAATTCTGGCATTTTTTTCTTTAAATGAATCATTCAACCTGCCCAACTGATGACAGTACACTTCAGAATTGATCGTTGTGTTTCTCGGTAGAAGCTCAAAATAAACGATTCCTTTGAAATCCCACCAAAGAGATAGCATAACCATTTTTTGATGAATATTGACTATCGAAGTGCTTTGAGCCGGTTCATCTTTTCTACTCCAGGATCTTTTGAGCTTAACATAGTTGTAGACAACTCATTTCTCGGTCCCAAAAGATGATACGCTTCAAAAATTGATAATTTTCTTGACGTTTGAGAAGCATATCACAAACGTCAATGCGACGGCACAATTTTTTCCGTAAGAAGATCAGGAACCCATATGTCGAGCTTTGAGATTAAACCTAGCCGTTTCAAATCATCATGAACGGTCGAATTCGATAAATTTAATCTCTATGCGATCTCACGAGTTGTTATTCGCCGGTTTGCATCAATGAATGCCTTTATTGTGTCTTCATCAGCTTCAACTGATCTTCCAGAACGTGATGCATCTTCGAGATCAAAATTGCCGGATCGAAATTTTGCAAACCAGTTTTGACACTGGCACTAACTTAACACATCTTCTCTATACACATCGGATAATTTTTTTCTTGCTTGAACAGCATTTTAATCTTTTCTATAGTAAAAAAGTAAAATATGCCTAAAATGCTATTTTTCACTTTCCATATTTAAAAGGGTATCAACCAAAAACTACTGTGGTCAGCTGTCAAAATACGTATAATTGAACCAAAAACTTCAATTGAATTGCTATGTCAGCTGTCAAAATACATCTGATTATGCGGCTTAAGTGTGAAATTGGTTGTGAAAAAATACAATTAAGTCCTCTGTTGGGCAAAAATAATATTTCTGTCCGAACAACCCAATATATTGAAATAATAAAAATAAATACCAATTAATATTCTGAAAATATTTTCATTTTCTGCTGGATTTTTAAAGGAGTTAGTGAAATTGTTGAATATATTCTTTAAACACGTTCAGTCTTAGAATTGTTGTCAATAGATTTGTTGGCATAAAATTCGAAAAGGCAAATAAATTGATTTTTGGAATTGAAACTTTAAATTTGAAACAATTAATAATGATTATTTCCAAGAGTTCATTGTATATTGTATTTTGTAATTAAGTTAAAGTGTAGTCACCTCTTACAGGACTTAATAAAATTTTCGACACTATATCTATGAGAGCTCAAAAATTTCGAATTATTACCTTCGTTTTTATAGTTCCTTCCATAGTGAACTGTTAATAAAAAAAAACGTTGAAATCAAAAGAATACTGAAAGAGTTATGGTATAATTTTCAGGATATGTTTTCTTTCGCAATAAAATTCCGGTATAATATTTCAGGATTGAAATTTTAAAAGTTATTTTCTGAGTATAACAATTTTATGTTCAGATATTCTTTTACATATTTATTTTATATTTTTAGATGAAATTTTTGAACGTAATCGTAATCATATCCTAGAGTTTAGTCTATAATGCATATGAAGTATAACAAAATGCAGGACAATCAGTTCATTTATACGCTATTCATATTTGAAAAATGGGGAGAGAATGGTTCTTTTGATAAAGTGTTAAATCCGAATGGGTAACCATTCATTAACGGTTGGTTGGATCAGTAACTGGTGCATGAGTAAATGAATTTTTCCTGAATCTATATATGCATAAATGTAGGTTACTCTGGATGCTTTAGTCTCTGGCCAAATGTTAATTTCAGTTAATCTGTTTTCTCACCAACAAACCATCTGTTCGAGTTGCACTGATTCAGATAAACAACAATCAACCCCTTCCAATATAAAAATAAATATGTTTTTATTTATTTAAAAAATTTTATTTTCGTTTTTCATTTACTTTAGAAGATTATTTACATCGAAAATAAAGTACATAATTCCACCTGAGAAGGTTAGATTTAATGCCCGAGTTGAACTTTGCTTACTGTTAACGTAAAAATAAATGCCAACTTGTTCGTTTGGAACGAATAATGACTTAAATGATTCGACATAAATACAGTGCCGAGCAACACATCTGGGAATAAATCCTTGTTTCTTTGCCCGTGTCATGTGCACATTGGGCCTGGCACTATTCGAATACTCAAATTTCTACAATCGACGTACGAGTATGTACGTGTACCAAGTTTATAAACAAGTGCATATAGTTACAGTTGTTCGTATATTTTATGAAGGAGCTCAGCGCAAATACGAGAATAGTGTGAACATTACCTAGAATTGCCCATGCATGCTTGTTGTGCATAATTTAAGAGCAACAGCAAAAGCAGAATTAAAAATTTTCCTACTTCCGACAACATATTTGGCCGAATAACGGTAACTCATACTCTTATGTCTCTATAAGTGCATAAATTATTAGTTTGTTTAATGCTATTATTCAGTTTTATATTCGGTTTGCCATAAAAATTCTTCTCGGTTCTGATTTTACTCCCAAGTAGACAAATATGATGACTTATCCCTAATTTATGTTTAGTTTATCTTAAAATTCTTAAAGGTACTCGTATTTTTAGATAGTTATAGTATTTGTTAAGCTCTAAGATACTTTAACATGACTTCATTTTTTTCAGTATTAAATAAAATAAGAAACAGAAGAGATCGAATAGAGTTTTTGTGGTACGTGTAGATCAGTTAAAAATCCAAAATCGTTTAATTAATAAAAATAATTATCTTATTTGTGTTTCGGAAAGTAAAACTAAATAAAACCCACTAAAAATTTCGACTTTTATCAAATTTTTATCATATTTATTTTTATTACTAATTAATATAATTATGGAATATTTCATCGTTCAAATGGTCGCTACAATACTTCTCACAGGACTCGATCCTTTTGAATTCGAATTTTTTTAATGAGTTAGAAATGACTCCTAATGACATAAAGCATAATTTCATATAAACAAATATTTAATAAAATATTTAATCAAACTTACCGTAAAACTTACCGTATACCGTACAATTCCTCATAACATCCGTGCTTGTAAAGCGTGCGCGTAATTTTTCTTATCCTTTAGAGCGCGCGTGAACAAACGTACGCGCAAATAAATTAATGATCGCACGGACGTGAAATGCGACGGACGTATTCTTTTTCTAAACTTTTCAGAATATCCATAGCTATTAGGGATTTGTTTTTTAAATTTTAAAAACATCCCAACTTTATATCGATCTGGCTATCGGTAGTTTTTATATTATAACAGATTAACATCATTTTTTTGGATTTAAAAATACCTCCTAATGATATAAAGTAGAATTTTGCATAACAAAATATTTAATAAAGATTATTTGTCATATTATAAAGATAAATTCTTTGACAATTTCTTATACGTGTACTGCCAGAGCGTAATTTTTCGTATTATTTTGTATGCACGTGAATAAACGTTTCAATGCTGTATTGTGCTTGCACGAACATTAAACACAGCGGACGAATTGTTTTTCTGAAATTTAGAATATCCAAAGCTATTAGAGACTATTTTTTTTAATTTAAAAAATGTCTCTACTTTATATTGACCTGGCTTTATAATATTTTTTATGAAAAATTGTAATTTCGAAGGTACAGCGAATAAGCTCATACATAAATCAAATATAGAAAAAAAAATCATTTTTTATAGCTAAAAATCCCTCCTAATGACATAAGGTAGAATTGTGTATAACAGAATATTTAATAAAAATTTATTTGTTGTATTATAGAGAGAAATTCTTCGACAATTTCTTATACGTGCACTGCCAGCGTGTAATTTTTCGTATTATTTGGAACGCGCGTGAATTGACGTACGCGCTAATACAGACAACTTCTGCCGGTGCTGTGTTGATGCTCGCACGGACATGAAACACGGTGGACGAATTGATTTCCTGAACTTTTTAAGTATATTCAAAGCTGTTTCGTAATTTTTATCAAATTTCGTATTTTACGCCTGTTTATAAAAAAATACTTGATTGTAAAGGGTTACCCAGTGTGCAACTTCGGAAAGTTAATTTTAATGGAATATACTTTAAATTCAGAAGTTGGATGAATTTTTCTTTTAATTATATTACTTGAACGCTTCTATTATCCATAAAATATAATATTATTCATATGGCCGCAACGAGACATTGCAGAGCTCGATTCTATTGAGATAATTTTAAAGGCTTGTTCGCGCACATTTCGGGCTGTCAGTCGGCCATTACTTGACGGATGTTGTATTTTAAATGATCTCAAGTTTGAGGATTATCTGCGCAAACATGATCTTTCATGAAGCCCAACAAGGAAAAGCCCAACTGCGTCAAATGGACATGATATTGTAGGCTAGTTGATATCAACAAATCTCGAAATTACGCGTCTTGACCAATTTTTCGCGCAATAAAACCAAAATTTGTGGGACTGTTTTGTTGAAACCGCATACATTCTAGATTAAAATCTTTAAGTTCAGGCTAAACAAAAAGTAGGTTATCATATGGTAATTAACGGTAACTGTCTCTACTTCTGTATTTTCAATGAACTTGATTATTCACATCTAAGCCTTAATATGCTTACAAGCCTCATCATTGAAGCACATTCTACATAAAACGTGGCTACGGCAGAGTCACCACATTTGTAAAAATTTTCACAATTTATACGTTTTTTTTTGGTGGTTAGATCGATTTGAAATATAAAATATAAAAAACTTTTAACTAAACAAGCTATTAACTTACAGGTCTGTACTTTCCGAACCACAAAATGGATTATCCGTTACAATTGCTCTAATTAATATAGAGTATATTCAACAATTTTTCTATTCAACAATAGAGTATATTCAATAACAAAAATATATAATTTTGAGTATATTCAACAATTTTTGTATGTTCTAACATCATTTCTTCTTTTCTTCGGATAAAATTTCGTTGGAATCATTAATTATAATATTTTCTTCTAAATAAAAAAATCATTAAATTCGTTAGAATGAGACCATCGCTCAATAATATGAGAATAATATATACTGGAAGCTATATAAAAGTTATTCCAAATAGATTTACCCTTAAAGATAAATGAAGATTATTTGTTCAGAAAACTTAATAAAAGGGGGGACTTAATTGTTTAGAAATAATACGAGGGTCGTTCAATAAGTCCTTAGAAACTCCGAGAAATTGCGCTCGTAGTGTCGGTAAAGATTTTTTTTTTGTAAGTAGCAAAAAAAATTTTTTTTGTAAGTGGATCAGCTCGATCCATAGCGTAGGTCAATTTCTATGGTCGATTAAAGTTAACGACATTTATTTGTGCATAACAATAGAAAAAAGCGAGTTCAGGGCTGTCATCAAACATCTCCATTTGAAAGACTTAAGCCCGAAAGAAATCAAAGCCGAGTTGGATGCAGTTTATGGCACATCTGCACCTGTGTTTGCGACGGTTTACAATTGGGTGAATGAATTTAAATGTGGCCGTTCATCCACAAAAGATGAACATCGTTCAGGACGCCCAGTTGAGGTGTCTACTCCTGAAATCATCGACAAAATCCACGATCTGATTTTGAACGATCGGCGAATTAAAGTGCGCGAATTAGTTGAGGCCACGGGCATATCACAAGGTACAGTCGCTTCAATTTTGCATGAAAAATTGTCTGTGAACAAAATTTCGGCAAGATGGGTGCCGCGTTTGCTCTCAGAGGAGAATAAGCGCAATCGTGTAGTGGACTCTGAGGCTATGTTGGCACTCTTTCATCGCAATCCTGCCGAATTCCTTCGTCGATATGTCACTGTGGACGAAACCTGGATACACTTCTACACTCCAGAAACGAAGAGACAGTCATCACAGTGGATTTTCAAGGGTGAACGGGCTCCGAAGAAGGCAAAAACTGTGCCATCAGCCGGCAAGGTGATGGCCACGGTCTTTTGGGATTCGCAGGGCATCATTTTTATCGACTACTTGGAAAAAGGAAAAGCAATAACAGGAGCGTATTACGCGTCGTTATTGCAACGGTTGAGCGAGGAAATCAAAGAGAAACGCCCCCATCTGAAGAAGAAAAAAATCCTCTTGCATCAGGACAATGCGCGTGTGCACACCTGCGCTGTTTCCATGGCCAAAATTGTGGAATTGATAATGGAATTGTTGCAGCATCCCGCTTATTCACCAGATTTGGCCCCGAGTGACTATTTTCTTTTCCCCAATCTGAAGAAATGGCTTGGCGGACGACGGTTCACTTCCAACGAGGACGCATTGCTCAAACGGATGAGTATTTTGCAGAACTTCCGAAATCCTATTTTTTGGGCGGGATAAAAATTTTGGAAAAACGGTTTGAAAAGTGTATAGAGCTAAAAGGAGATTTTTTAAAAAACAGTTTTTTCCATCTTTTTCTAAGGACTTATTGAACGACCCTCGTATGATATTGATATTTCTTTCAGTATTGTTGCTCTGTAAAGTTGCCGATCAACTCGGTGATCAATTTGTCGACCGAATATTTGTCACGTGTTTTATGGTGTTGACGATCGATGTGTCTCGTTTGGTTACAGTGCTTCTGGCTACCATAACAATTTAGTGGAAGCACTAAAATTTTTATGATAGCCTTGCAAATAGTATTGATAATTTGTTTCTTACCTAAAATTTAAAGAGGTGGCGCACAAATCAGCAAGACTATACATGGAATTTTCACGCAGTTTTTTGCCTCTGGCAACACTAGTGCCAGAAGATTGCATGGTTCGATGACGCTTTGTCGAATCAACGATGAACCGGAAATCTCCTATATTATTTGGCAGCGGTGGTTCAAAAAGCGGTGTGGGGAAAGACCATGGAGAGAAGGACCATCTAAGTCGGTTGCACTTCTCTTTTACTTTTACTTGAATTTTTTAGCGATTTAAATTTTTTTCATTTATTTTAAAAATCATTTTTAAATATTTACCAATTTTTTTTAAATATATTTTTTTGACAAATTTTAATCTTTCCAATTTTTATACCTTTCCTCTCAATTCCTATTCCCTTTCTTTTGCCCGCATAGTTTTAAGTTTCGTTTACAATATTTTTTATTAATTTTCACCATTCTTTCTTCTATTTCCCTTCCCTTTTAACACCTTCGGTTGTCTCCATTACTCCCTATATGTTCCAGCATGATTTTATTTGGTTATGGTGGATGTGGAAGCACATCTCTGCTAAAACTGCGAATAAACCCATCCGCCCACCCCCACAGTATATAAATAAAGCTAGCGATAAGCATGTCTAGGAGAATAATGTACTCTCTGAATATCATCTTCATTGGCCATACTTCCATAGAACTTAACGTTCATAAAATTTTTTTTTTTTTTTATCCAAATTTTTATACTTTCCCTTCACTTTTAATCACATAAAATTATGGCGAACTTTTTTTGTTTGCCAACCATAATTGAAAGAAAAATTAGCGAAATTCTTCCTCTATTATTACTCACTGCAAAGCCAACATTGAATGAATAATAATAGAAGAAAAGCCCGACTTACTCGAAAAAGTGTTAAAAAATTCTAAGAATGAGAAGACTCTTTCCTAGATATACCGTGGAGGGCCATATAAGCGAAGTTATTTTCAATGGAACCCTACATCATGTTAAGAAAGTTCGAAGAGTCAAATTAATTAAAAAATTCCTGAATGCTTTCACTTTAAATTTATCCCATTTTTTAGAAGACAGATGAATTGTTCTCGTTAAAAATGGATTGTTCTCGTTAAACAGCGACAATAAGCTAACCAATTTTGTTTAATCGAATTGTTGAATCATTTACATTGTTGAATGGCCGGTTTAATAAAGCAAGTCAAGAAACAAGAACAAATTAAGTTATTCGAATCGGTTTGTTAATTCAACGACGTCGAAAAATAAACAGATCAGACATAGAACGTGCCTCCAGATATCCGTCTGCTTTTGCTCTTAATTCGATAATAAAGTGCATGTGTTTGATTATACTATTCTAGACTGTGGAAATTACGAGTATTCCGAGTACGAGAACATGGCATAACTGAAGTGTACACTTTATATAAGATTGTTTGAGGTTGTGTTTCAAATGTCAACATGTAGCACTTTGCCTTTTGAACGAACGTGAAACGGACGAGGTACACAATCGGAATAATAAATGAGAGCAAACAGCAACCAGTTGCTCTCGCATTCGATTAGTACCCGACAACCCGGATACCTACATTTTCAACTTTCCAATTCACCCGTATATTAGACATTCAACAAAACCAAAATCTAACTACTCACATTCATCCAACTATGAATGATTCACTCATCGAGTCATCCCCCTCCCTCTTTTTACACGCAAGCATGAACTACAAAAAGGAGGGAGTAGTAGTACCTACCCGTTGGGTAAAAAGTGAAACTTTCAATTCGACTGCTTTAAACACATATTCTCATATTGACTTGCATATCCAAAATCCACTATAAGCAGTAACCACCCCACCGTGGCGTATCCTTCTCATTTCTAATTAAAGCATCTCTGCGGCCCCACTGTGGCGTATCCTTCTCATTTTTAGTTTAATTTGTTCTTTTCCTTGTTAATTTTATTAAATCAATTCTTATAGTCGAAAATTATATGCGATCGAATAAGAAAGTTTTTCCGGTAATTTTACATTTTCTTTCTGAGAAAATGGAAAATGAAAGTTTTGAAGTTTAGAATAATTGTTCCAGTTGCTTTTTCTATTAATTCGTTTACCAACCATTTTCACCACCCTTCGCAGCAGTATTTAAATAGTTGAACCACTATACAATACGGGCGGCAGCCACATCGCATCGGTTAAATTAAGCAAAAGTTATTCAAGCAGGAAATTCCATAACACTTTCTGTGTTCGTGTGCAAAGTCATATTAAAATGAATTTACTAACCACTTCGACCACTTGACTGCATATTAGGTCTTCCATTTCCGCAAGCACAAAACACAACCGGTTGTGGTAAGGTTCAGACAGGTAAAAATTTCCGAAAGTCTAACAAATGCATCTCAACTTGAGTCTATAAAAAGTACCGGTAACTGCTGGAGCTCGTCGATTCTAAGGAAAAGGATTCAAGCGAACGTGAATAAGTTGAGAAGAACCAAAAAGAAGACGAATAAGTCGTTTCGTTATTCCAATTAATATTTTGAAATTATTTCATTATTTCCATCGACACAAATTATCAGTAAAATTTTTACAATACTTTGTGACAGTTGAAATTGTTTAAGAAGATTCCTTTTTAAACAATTATTTTAAATTAAATTCAACTGTAATCATGACACTATTGTTAATTATTTTTCATAAAGATTGGTTTAATGACGTAACGAAAACTTTCTGTCAATAATATTTAATGTTTATCACAAATAATAATCAGAAATGCTTAGATTATAGAAGGACTGGATAGCCCTCTCCTCTACACAAAAATTGTACCCGAATTTTGTTGGCAATGCATTTGTAGAACGCACGCACATGCAAAATAACAGAAACCGCGTAAATTATTGGGGGCCAATTTTAAACTTCAGTATGAGATTGAAGCGGTTCGTTTAAAACTATTTTCCATATGTGATGTCATTTCTGCGGTGGAAAATTTAATGTACTTAAATAACTAACAACTAATATTCTAAAAAAATTGAAAACAATATTATTTAGTTAATGCATTACAAAATGGTCTAATAGAGCAAGCAAAAGCACAAATGCAAACAAATTTATTTAAATAATAAACCTACCGAATATACTTTATTTACTTTAACACAATCAAAACTACAATGGAAAAGAAACTGAAAAATTTGTTCCCTTAAATTTTCTTACACACACCTAACGTACGCCGGCATTGAACTATTTTCTGGTAAACATTGAACTGTGAACACCACATTTGTTTACATTTATTGAATGACGAACTTTTCACTTTTTAACCACTTTTTGGACAAAATAAATCATTAAAAGCCATTTGGGCGCATCATAAACTAAATTTATGTAGTAAAAATGAAGATGTTAACTTACCGAAAGAAAGTAAGCAAATGTGGTGTCCCGGCTTGCTCATTCCGTTGAATTACCAGCAACCCTTTAGAAAATATTTCATTTTCTGGAGAAAAAATTCCTCTTAAATGTTATCAATATAATATTAATACTTACTTTTTCTTAAATACTTCAAACAACATAAAAACTACACTTTCACTTGCACTTTCCGATAAATGCCAAAATAACAATTTTAAAAACAATAAAAGTATGCAAGCATTTCGGTATGCTACCACTTTCATGGAGAAAGGCGTGTTTAAAAACTCTCCGAAAGTCTACAAAATTGAGGCGTTTCATATTTGATTGATATTTACAAAATAAATAATAAACCTTAAATACAATTCCATTTCATATCGAAAGATTGTACAAAAAATAAAAATTGCCTATCGTTGTGTTTAAATTGTATTTTTGTTTCCAATAAGTGAATTAAAATTAATATAAATTATGCTTTGGGAATTAAATAAATTTCTATTACGAAAACTAGATGTCAATGATTATATGTCTACATAAAAAAATTTACACAAAAGTATGTAAGCGTTACGATTTTTCGCCGCTTTTGCAATAACTCGGTCAGAAAATTGCGTATACATATATGAAAATCTGAGGTACGGGCTTATCCAGGTATTCTTTAATCTAAGCAGAAATGTGTCCAACTTCATTATTAACTTATATCGAATGTTTTTTTTTTTGTGTGATCGAATTTCTCACAGGATACAGCTGTCAAACCAGCTGTCATTGATGTAAGTTTGATAATGGAATTTACCGATCAAATTTATTATTTATAAATTATGCTTCATTTAGTTTTTTTATAATAAAAAATAATTATTCATTTACCTTATTTCTATTACTATTGCAACTGACAAATAACAATATTGCCAAATAACAAAATACTGAAATTTTTGGCAGTACGAGGTCTGTTCAAAAAGTATCGCGAATTTTGAATTTCCGCGGGTTATGTATATTCGATTTTTGATCAGTTAATTTTAGACAGCTGCTTTGCTTGCACGTGTTTTGGCTCAAACAATCTGTTTTGGGAAAAAATTGATCAAAGAATCTGTTTCGGGAACAAGAAAAACTCACAGGGAGCCAGATCTGGGGAATACGGTAGTTGCGGCATTATTAGTGTGTTGTTTTTGGCCAAAAATGGTAAAAGCCAATTTTTGTTCTTCCACAAGTCCGGGCGTTTCTGGCGGATTGCTTCGCGCAATTTGTGCATAACTTCCAGGTAATATTCCTTATTGACCGTTCTACCCTGTGGAAAGAACTCATAATGTACCACGCCCCTGCAATCGAAGAAAACTGTAAGCAAAACCTTCACATTCGACCGAACTTGACGCGCTTTTTGCGGTCTTGGCTTGTGCGGCAGCTTCCATTGCGATGATTGAGCTTTGGTTTCCACGTCATAACCATAAACCCATGATTCGTCACCAGTTATGACCCTCTGGATCAAGTTTGGGTCATGGCGGGCGGAGTCCAACAGCTCCTTAGCAATGTTAATGCGATGCTGTTTTTGGTCGAAAATGGGCAAAAATCAAAAATGAACCAAAACACGTGCAAGCAAAGTAGCTGTTAAAATTAAATGAACATTCAAAATGGCCGAACTTATCGGCATAAGTGAGAGACATGAGTACCAACATAACGCCACAAAAAAATCGAAAATCAAATATTCGTAACCCGCGATACTTTTTGAACAGACCATTAAATTGGAGATAAAACAGAACTTTGTGCATTACCATACGATTTTAAAAGTTTTAAAATTTTGAGAATGACAACTGCATGGAGTTTGCAGTTTTCTTCAAAATTGTCTTTCTACCTTTATTATAGTTTGCCATTTTATGACAAAGTTTCCAAATTATCCAAATTGAATTTGAAAATAAGTCGTCAATTGGAGATACGTAAAATTGTTTTTTATCACAAAAGCGTGCAAAGTAATCAGGTTCATTTTATCCCAATCCTCAGAAATGCACTTTTTAGTCAGATTTCTTCCGAACATTGGCTGGCGTTCGAGTTTTGGCCAAAAGACACCGTTACCGCGCCTTAATCAATGATTATATCTTCGAAAATATAGAAGACACAAAATTGGGGACCACGTGATTTCACGCAATAGATCTCTCAATTGGTGTCCTCAAAATCATGAAATTAGACATCGCCCGATTATTTCTTATGAGGATATGTAGGGTCATTATCGAATGCTGACAAACCAGCAACAATTGATGCCTTCAAAGCCAACAATGAGCGAGTTATAGCGGATAAAAAGCCGTACTTACTCGAAAAATAGGTCAAGTAAGCTATGTCAAGAACAACCGAGGTAGCCATATGCTCAAAGAGATTTAAACCTGATCTTTTTACTATATTTTTTACTAAAAAAGTAATTTACATAGAAAATATTTACACATATTTCGATCACAAGATTTTCTATTGCTAAATTTCAAGAAATTATTTTATTAATACGTATTTGTGTAAAAACAATTGAATAATATTTACGAAATTTCTTAAAATAATTTTTCAGTTTTTATACTATCGGAAAACGAAACAAAAGCAAATAAAATTTTCTCACAAGTCGCACAGTTACACTAGCATCCAAAGAAAAACTAGATTGATGTTGGCAGACACTTAATTAACAATAAAAACTTAGATGCCTAGATAACTTTTAGTCTAGACATGTGAACAAAATAATGTTACTGGATAAATTTTTCTATTTTCATAAATGTTATCATCAATCTGTATGAAATAAAAATAAATCTTAAAAATGGAATCATTCAGTTGTGTTGAATTCTTCTAACTTTTAGTGGATATAAATGGAATTTTTTGAAAACTAAATAAAATAGTTTCCACCTACTTACCTACTACGAGGGTCGTTCAATAAGTCCTTAGAAAATCCGAGAAATTGCGCTCGTAGTGTCGATAAAAATATTTTTTTTGTAAGTTGAATTATCGACAGGAAAATTGACCTGTTGAAGGTAAGCGGGCTCTCTTCCACCAATTATCGACAGGAAAATTGAAGTAAAGCGGGCTTTCTTCCACCAGAGCCCGCTTACCTTAATCCAAATCACGATATAATAAATCCACCAGAAACCTTCCGAAAGTCCTACGACAATGTCTTTTTTCCTAATGTAGTGCCGCCCCACCAAAAATTGAACAATTTTTTGTAAGTAGAATTATCGACAGGAAATTGACCTACGCTATGGATCGAGCTGTCAAAATTTCAGCTCGATCCATAGCGTAGGTCAATTTCTATCGTCGATTAAAGTTAACGACATTTATTTGTGCATAACAATGGAAAAAAGCGAGTTTAGGGCTGTCATCAAACATCTCCATTTGAAAGGCTTAAGCCCGAAAGAAATCAAAGCCGAGTTGGATGCAGTTCATGGCACATCTGCACCTATGTTTGCGATGGTTTACAATTGGGTGAATGAATTTAAACGTGGCCGTTCATCCACAAAAGATGAACATCGTTCAGGACGCCCAGTTGAGGTGTCTACTCCTGAAATCATCGACAAAATCCACGATCTGATTTTGAACGGTCGGCGAATTAAAGTGCGCGAATTAGTTGAGGCCACGGGCATATCACAAAGTACAGTCGCTTCAATTTTGCATGAAAAATTGTCTGTGAAAAAAATTTCGGCAAGATCTCTCAGAGGAGAATAACCGCAATCGTGTAGTGGACTCTGAGGCTATGTTGGCGCTCTTTCATCACAATCCTGCCGAATTCCTTCGTCGATATGTCACTGTGGACGAAACCTGGATACTCTACTACATTCCAGAAACGAAGAGACAGTCATCACAGTGGATTTTCAAGGGTGAACGGGCTCCGAAGAAGGCAAAAACTGTGCCATCGGCCGGCAAGGTGATGGCCACGGTCTTTTGGGATTCGCAGGGCATCATTTTTATAGACTACTTGGAAAAAGGAAAAACAATAACCGTAGCGTATTACGCGTCGTTATTGCAACGGTTGAGCGAGGAAATCAAAGAGAAACGCCCCATCTGAAGAAGAAAAAATCCTCTTGCATCAGGAAAATGCGCGTGTGCACACCTGCGCTGTTTCCATGGCCAAAATTGTGGAATTGAGAATGGAATTGTTGCAGCATCCCGCTTATTCACCAGATTTGGCCCCAAGTGACTATTTTCTTTTCCCCAATCTGAAGAAATGGCTTGGCGGACGACGGTTAACTTCCAACGAGGACGTCATTGCTCAAACGGATGAGTATTTTGCAGAACTTCCGAAATCCTATTTTTTGTACGGGATAAAAATTTTGGAAAAACGGTTGGAAAAGTGTATAGAGCTAAAACTGCTTTTTTCCATCTTTTTCTAAGGACTTATTGAACGATCCTCGTATATTTACGTGTAGATAGGAATTTTTGTACTCCTAAATATTGTTTTTGTGGAACTTTGACTGCTCCAAAACTTTGTAATTTCATAAATTGTTAGTAATATTCAGACTTAAAAAAAGTATTGTATTATTTTGTGAATTCTGTTCAATATTTTAATTTTTCCATATTTTTTATATTTCAACTAAGTTTCTCTAAAAACATGATATTATTATGGTTTTTAAAAGAGAAATATTAAGAGAGAAGAAAGTATTTTTACTAGGCGTTGAAAAGGGATGGGGAAGGTATTAAAATCGGATAAAATTTTTGTTTAAGAACGTTAAGTTCAACAGGAGTATGGGTGTTGTCGCTAGATTGAAAATGGATTGATTGTTTTACTGAAAATGAAAATGACTATAATTATTGTTTTTTTTCCCACTTTATTAAAAATCCAAGCTAATAAATTTTTTGTCTAATCAAATATGTTTGAATTAAATTACATTCTATTTTTATTAATATATAAAGAACAATTTAATTATAAAATAAAAGTAAATTCATATTTCATAGTTCTTCAAAAACAATTTTTTCTTTTAATTAATGATATTTTTTTTTAAACATTGATCATGAAAAACTCCACGTCTCTAAGATTCCTTTTTTCTTTTTTCGATATAAAGATACATAAATGAATAGTCGATACTTGTTTGTGTATTTGCTTGTTTAGTTTTCTTATATCCACTTCGTGCTGAAGTCCTCCAATGTTCCGAGAGATGATAGTAAAGATTGCCGGTAACGATGATCAAATACATTGAACCACTTCATGATTATTATTCACCAAAATAATATTGCTCAAATTTTGATATAATTAATTGTTTTTTTTCTGACTGGAAGTTTTATTATATTTTTAATTAAACAATCATTAAAATGATAGTAAATTTAAAAAAAAAATGCTGTGTTTTGGAAATTATGTTTTGGAAAGTTCTCAAATTATATTTTCAATACTACCAATAAAAAGAGTGGATGAAACCAAAAATGAAAATAATCCTCACTATTTCTCGTAATTTTTATAGTTAATTAAACCAAACAGATTCGAAAATAAGGACAACAAAATTTTCTCATTTTTAGTACTTACAAAAAAATACCTAATATTTATTTTTAATTATTCATTTTAAAGAACTCATTATCAATTTAATTAGTTAATTTTAATTAATTTTAATCCTTGATAATCACATAAAATCTTACTGACTCAGCAGCCCAACGCCGAATCCCATCCATCGTATCGTATGATCGTACGGTCGGTTCTGCCGTTGATTCAACGAAGCGTCATCGGATCATGGCACCTTCTGGCAGTAGTCCTACCTGAGGTAACAAACTGGATGAATGTTCCTTCGTGATTTGTGCGCCTCCTATTTGGTAACGACCAAACCATCAATGCCATCGATAAGGCTACAATGACAATATTTTGAATATTCCTTAATGTTTGAACCGAGTTTTTTTTGAGAATACGTTTCTTAACGTAGATTACTTATTATCTTCAGCAATCGCATGCCAAATTATAAATTGAACCAACATACACGGTGTGTCTCAAAAATAACCGAACTTTATATTTAAATCATACAACTTGTAGCGCCATCTATTGAACGGCCATTTTTGAACAGCGCCATCTATGATGATATCCCAGCCATTTTTGTTTTATAACATTAGCACATTTTTTCTTTTATTGAAATGGCTGTAACTTTCACATCTGTCATCCGATTTACATGATGTTAATATGTTTGAAAGAGGATGAATGTATCTTTCTAACGCTGTACATTTTTAATAGATGGCGCTACATGTTGTATGATTTAAAAAATAAGTTCGGCTATTTTTCGAACACACTGTGTATATGTTTGGTATTCTATCGCTCTACTAAGATAATTTCTGAGTCCAATTTGTGTTCCAAAAAAATTTTAAATGGTAGCCAAGTGGGTTTGTTTATTTTTGAAGTTTTTGTCTGACTGTTTTCTAATTCGATGAGTAACCCAGTGACCGAAAAAAATCTCGCCTCACCAGTCTGACCTATAGTGTGTACTTCGAACCAATTCTCAAGCGTCCTCATATATCTGTAACTAAAGGTTGATAGAAACACAAATAGTTCCTTCTTTTATGCTCTTTTATTTTTAGATATCAGTGCTTTCTTTTGTTTTTAGATATCCCGGGGTCCTCGGCATCACCGATTTTCGACATCTGGTAGTATCTTTTTGTCAGTGACTTTTTCCTTCCTTTGTAAAGCTCGTAGACACAACCATTTCTTTAACAAGCCCTCATTTTAAGTTTCCAAAACCTTAGATTAAAAAATACCTGGACGTCAGATTTTCGTATATGTATATGTGTAGATATCATAATGCTTGCATACTTTTGTGTAGATTTTTCTATATAGACATGACACCCACTGACATTTAGTTTTCGTAATAGAAATTTGTTGAATTTTAAAAGCATAATTAATATTCATTTTAATTCACTTATTCCAAAATAATTTAATCATTTTTATTTCAATCTCCTGGTATTAAATTCAATTGTATTTAAGGTGTGTTATTTATTTCGTAAATATCAATCCAATATCAAGCGCCTCAATTTTGTAGACTTTCGGAGAGTTTTAAAGCACGCCATTCTCCATAAAAGTGGTAGAATACCGAAATGCTTGCATAATTTTGTTGTTTTTAAAGTTGTTATTTTAGCATTTATCGGAAAGTGCAAGTGAAATTTTGGTTTTTATCTTTTTTGAAGTATTTACGAAAAAGTAAGTATTTATATAAATAGTTATATTGTTAAAAACATTTAATAGAAAGTGTTGATTTCAGAAATTCTCGGCTTTTTCATTCTGTTGCTGGTCATTCAACATCTTCATTTTTACTGGAGAAATTGACAAAAATTTAGTTTATGATGTTCCTAAATGGCTTTTAATGATTTATTTGGTCCAAAAAGTGATTAAAAAATGAAAAGTTCATCATTCAATAAATGTAAACAAATGTGATGTTGACAGTTTATTATTTATTTTGTAAATATCAATCCAATATCAAGCGCCTCAATTTTGTAGACTTTCGCAGAGTTTTAAAACACGCCATTCTCCATGAAAGTGGTAGAATACCGAAATGCTTGCATACTTTTGTTTACATTTAGATAATTATCGCGGTTACATTAAGATACTGAAAGTTTAAGTGCGGTTTTCTTAAATTTTAAGTAATTTACGATCAAATAAGTATAAATGAATATATTTGCATAAATAGTTTTATTCTTCACGATAGTTTTATTTTCGAATACGACGTATTTCGTGAAAGGTTATTTTGTAAGTGTGTCCGTTCTTACGAATGCATTCTCGAACAAATTTGGACAGAATTTTTGTGTAGAGGCCTATCCAGTTCTTCTATAATTTAAGTCCAAAACAATTAAATTTTCAGAAGGTCAAATTAAGCAACGTCGAATTTCTACCTCAAACCCCTTTTATTAGGGAAGTTGGCAATGAGTCATGGTCGTGGCGATACAAAATAGTTTCTGGCTTTTGTCTCAGAGATCATATATATAACAAATAATATAATTAATATAATTAAAAAATTCCGTAGCCTTCAAAATTATTAAAATCAAACAAATTGTACTCGCATATGATAAATTTCAATTTGATCTCAAATTTGCAATTAAAAATATTAAATAGTTTATTTTTATTTTATTTTACTAGCTTTAGTATTAAGAAGAAAATTGTCTAGTAAAACTACCATAATACAAATAATTTGTTAAAAATTGCAAAATTTTATTAAATGAAATTGAATTTGATTTATTGTTTTTCAATTTTTCAGATACGATAATAAAATCAGCCCCGTACTTTTTTGTGGCAGCAATTGCTTTGGTGATCAGTTTTATTGTATTTTTAATAGCGATTTGCTCTCAGAAGAACAATCTTTATTACTTTGCCGCAGGAATCTTATTTATAGTAACAGGTAAATGCCTAACAGGAGAAATGATATTATTTTTTGATTCGATTTGAACATGAACGAAATTGAAATGAAATTAGGAGTATAGTACAGATATTTGTCAGATAATTGAATGATGATATCTCTTAAAGGTCTACTCATGTTTATTGGACTGATTGTGTATGTATCGATTTTCAAAGCAGAAATCGGTCCGAAGCTTCGTCCAAAATCTACTCTGCAGCCGCCTCTTTTTACATTCAACTATGGGCAAAGCTTTTTCCTTTACGTTCTGGGATTCTTCTCCACGGAAGTTGTTGGCGTACTAAACATTTTCCTTTTCATTAGTCTACAACAATCTGGGAGGGATAAGGTAATCCGTTTTCAATCAATGTATAAGATTTGACAAAATTGACAATAGATACATTTCGAAATGCATTTACAGATAATGACTTGTTTTTCGTTTATCAACACATCGGAGCGGGTCAGAGATATCCAAAACAATTATTTAAACTCGTTGAAAATGTACGAGGAGGACCTTTCCAATTTCATGTGCAAGAAACATTCGATACCACCGAATGTATTGTTGCCGCAAGATATTGACAAGCGGTAAATTAATTATCACATTTCTAAGATGAATTCATTGTAGTGCTGAGAGTATTAAATTTTTAGCTACTGTTTTGAAAAAGCAAATAAATGCTGTGCACATCCGAAGAGCTTGGCAAAAAGTCTAAATGAATTGTATACAGATGCAGAAACAGAGCCAAAGTCTTATGGCACCGGCACGACAAAACCAACAGCGAAGAAGGCTCCACTAATGCGGAGCGTATCGACATCAACTGATATTTTTTCAAGTGATACGGAAAATTCTTTTACCGAAAAGTATAGAAACAATTTTGATGTAAACTGGAGGAAAAATCGTAGTAATAGTACTTTGGAGATTTTGAACAGCAGACGAGATTTTATGGTGAAAAATAAGGAAAGTGGCGATGATCTGTTCAATGAGATTTGCCTACGAACTGGTGTCAGACCTAAACCGCAGGAAATTTATATCATTGATGATCGTAACGATAGAGAAGATGACGACGTCGTATTTATTGTGGATGAGTTTGATAATGTGAATAAGATAAGGCGGAATTCTTTGCGAGAGCCGAGCAAACGTAATTCGAATATTTCGCTACAATCTTTGGACAAAATTTATTTGAAAAATCTTTTCAACGGTGACCATTACGATTCGGGGCCACCTGATCCCGAGTTGTGGTGTAAGAAAAATCAAGCGTACAATATGAATGCGTACGCAAGCAAAACGTTGCCGAGGAATTTCATGAAACGAAATTCGGATAATTCCCGGTATACAAGACCAAGTATCAGACTTCCACCAGAGCCCGCTTACCTAAATCCAAATCACGATATAATAAATCCACCAGAAACCTTCCGAAAGTCCTACGACAATGTCTTTTTTCCTAATGTAGTGCCGCCCCACCAAAAATTGAACAATAACCTTACAATAAAATGGCCAACAGCAATACCCACGTCACCGTCGAGCTATTCGACAAAATCTTATTTTCCACAACCATCGCCAAATAGGGAACCATCATCATATATTGAAAAAGAGAAATATGCCGAAAATAATTTACGAAGCGAACACAAAAGAACCCATCACCAATTTGACGGATTCGATTTGGACCAAATAGAACGGGAACGTCGTAAATCTCATGCCAACCTATTCGAATTCGGTATGGAATATGATCTCGTTAACGGAACGCCTGTATAAGCCTGTATCGTCCAATCAAATAAATTTTTTATTTGATTGCATTTTTTTAAAAATAATTGAAGAAAAAAACTTGTCAACGTTTATTTAGTCAATTTTCGTTAAATTTTTAGAAATACTTGAAACCGAAATGAATATCGTAACTGAGATGTTTTTTTTTATAAGAAAATCAAAGAAACTCTTTTTTTTAATATTAATTCTGATTTAATTTGAATATTTGAGTTCTTTTAATCCTAATTCTATTACGAGTACATAAGAAATTACTAGAAAAGTCCCTTATCTATCAAAGATGTTAGAATTGTTATGTCACAGTCTGACTATGTTGTATGAGTGTATATAGAATAGGTAAAATAGTTCACTTAATTTGTTATTTACAATATTTTTTTTGGAAAATTTATTAGTCAATAATTGTTTATTTTAATTATTGTGAACAATTCTCTTAAAATTGAATATTCGTTGTTAGGATTTGCAAAGTTTTGTCGTTGTTTCGGTCTAATCGGTGTACCCTGATCAATTTCGGAGCAACATTATTTTCTCTTTCACATAGATTAAGTGTCTTTATCACCAATACTATTTATAAATTGTTTCATCAATTATTTAAAAAAGTAAATACGGACTAACAAAACTAGAATACTGCCGGTCAGTGAGAGAGCGAAACTATTTACCAGGTATATACGCTTAAATCCGCTGTTTTTTAGTTAAAAAAACATATGTTTTTTTTCATAGAAATCAAAACCAAATTTATTCAAAGTACTCGCCCTCGCTAGCCACACATTTTTCCCATCTATCGGGCAATTTGTGGATACCACGCCAAAAATTTCCTTCTCTTTCGAGGCAAAACACTCATCAAGCCATATTCGGACGTCTTCGTAAGAATCGAAGTGCTGCTTAGCGAATGCGTGCTCCATCGACGAAAACAAGTGGTAGTCGAAAGGAGACAGGTCTGGTGAATAAGCGGGGTGAGGTAGCACTTCCAAGTAATTTCGGGCCATTTTTGAGGAAAATTAGCTTGTCATGTCTTTCTTGATAATCCGTCCATTTTTTACACAGAGCAGGGTGCAATTTGATCGGTTTTTGGTGGTAGCAGTGGGTATTGACAGTTTCACCAGATTTCAACATCTCATAGTAGACAATACCCTGCTGATCCCACCAAACGCACAGCTTCGTCTTCCGTCCGAAGCGATTTGGTCTTGGGGAAGATGTTAATGGTTGGCCGGGATCAACCCACGATTTCTTGCGTTTAGGATTCTCAAAATATATCCACTATGCATTGCCTGTCACAATCTGATGCAGAAACGGCTTTCCTTTTTGTCTGGCGAACAAGATTTCGCATGTGTTATGGCGTCGCTCCATCTGCCAATCGTTTAATTCAAGTCACCCATTTTCTGATCTTTTCAATCTTCCCCATGGCACGCAGATGCATAGAAATGGCCGGTTGAGTCACACCCAATTGCTCCGCGAGCATTTTTTGCGATTGGGTATCGTCTTTGCCCGAAAGAGCCTGCAATTGATGGCCCTCAACCTTCCTAGGCCGATTTTCACGCTTCTTGTCCCACAAGTCAAAATTGCCGTCTTTGAACCGACGAAACCAATCTTGGCACGTTGTTTCCGATAAAGCACTGTCACCATAGGCCTCACTAAGCATACGATACGATTCGGCAGCCGATTTCTTCAAATTGAAGTAGAAAAGCAGAGCTTTCCGCATATGCTCTTTTTCTGGCACAAAACTAGACATGAAAAATGTTTGTTGTTGTACGAAATTGCTGACAATGTGCACTGATTAATGTTGACAGATGTCAAACTCATAAAAAAATGTATGGCATGCCCATGGTAGCTTAATGCGCTTACTCACTCTATCTATGACTAAACAGCGGATATAAGCTTATAACCCTGGTACACAGACTAAAACTTATTTTTTTACTAAATAATCTTAGTGAAATTAATGGCATCTATCTTCTTCGATGTTTCAGTCAGAAATTTCGAGCGAAATAATTTAGACTCACTGCTAGCAGCCATGTTGTTATCGGTTGTGACTCTTGACCTCAAATTGAGAATGATTTAACTCTTTCCAAGCTATAATATCCTATTTGTATACGACTAGTATTAAATGGTCTTGTCTTCGACGCCGACGCTGTCACCATGTACTTTGTTTTGCCTCAATTTATATGTAGCCCAAAAATTTTCGCCGCCGGCTCAATGTTGATGAAGGTCTCTCATACAGCTTTTTCTGGTCGATAAATAATGACTGCTCATGCTTATCCCTGAGTCGCGAATCACGTTTTCCATTGTCATGTTACAAATAACGCACGAAAGTGTGTTTCTATGCTAAAGACCATAATGATTCGGCTACTTTTACTCTTCCTCCCAGCCTAGTCAGCCCAATCAATTTTTCTGGGATGCTAAACTCTCTTATAGAGGTGTTAAATGCTTACCCTGGCTATACTATCATAAGCGGTTTTAAAGTCGATGGACAGAAGATGGTGGATATTTTCACGATCTGATTTGTTGCTCTTTATCCGGTGTATCAAATGAATATCTTTCGTATATATTAATTTTTCAAAAATGATATTGTCAGAATGGTAGTGCGACTAATTTTACAAGAGTTTTAAAGTTTTTCATACATTGATGTTATCCCCTTTCACCTTGGGCAGCTATAAATCGGAGGAGTCGTTGTTTTTTACTCTTCATAGCAGTGCTAGATGGCTTTAGCTGAAGTCGCCTTTAGCTCCTTGGCAATGTCCTTCAAGTATTTGTTGTACTTTGCACCGGCGGCGGGATGTTAAGTATATACCAACTTATCATCCCAATGATGGCATAAAAAGAAATATAGCAAACAAGGGGCAAAATTAGATCCGTGGCGATTCCGATGTGATATTGTGAATTGCAATTCACATGATTCCCCAATGAGGGCTATGGTGCATGGTACAGAATAAAGTCCGGGTGGTGACTAGGAATTTACAAGGTTCCTGATCGTAGCTCTGAGAGCGGAGTTCAAACTTAAGAACTCCTAAAACTTAAATTGGTACCACGGGAATCAAGTACCTCATAGAAATAGCAGAAATTCTATGGTCGGTTATGGAGAGGTTCTTCGGCATTTACGTGGTGGCTGTGGTTAATACCCACAGCACGGGTACGATCTACGGATCGCTGGAAGGAGATATTGGCAATTATCTCGAGCGTAATGTCAATCCCTATGGTCGTAGGCGACTTGTGGTCACGTAAACAAAACACAATATTCTGTACTAGAGGAAGAAGAAAACTTAGATCTAGGGGAATCCCCGTTTCCGACAAAAACGTGCTGATGAAAATGCTCATGCGACAGAGAGACATTGTCTAAGTGACTGCAATGCCCGATCTGACTCGAAGAACCCTTTTTTGAGCCATCCAAGGACCCACTGATCGATGGTCTAACCTCATAACAGTCCTCACTGGTTCCATATTTTTATCAGTTTTCGATGTTGAAAGTCTCTTTACGCGAGGTCCCTTTTCTATTTCTTCTCGGCCCTCCAAAAGTGCTGTATGCCACCAAAATGCATACTTTTGATAGAAAATATTCCCTATAGGCTCATTGCAACTTTTGTTGAGTCATACCTGTGGATTCACCAAACATAACACAAAATTTAATAGCTCCAAATTTCACTTTTCTATTTTCCCTAATGCGGTACAACAACACAACTTCATTGTAAGTATAGGCAAGAGCCACGACATCATTTTCTTTTTTAAATATAGTAAATATTTGGGAAATAATTGAAAATCATATGCTTTAATAGATACCAAATTTAAATGATGGCTAATTACAAAAGTTAACATGCCAATATGATTCAAGCGAATTTACTTATCAAATTAGAATTTGTATTGTAATAATATATTTTTAGTACATATTGTGATTCAAATAAAAAGAAAACCCATAAAAATACTTCCATTGAGAAGTTAAAACAAAAGGAATAATTACAGGAAATATTATTAATCAACTGCCAAGAACTTTATAATTTTAGATAAAATTTTGATTATAGTTTTAAAAAGATAAAAAAATGAATATTAATGTTATAAAAAAAATATAAATAAAAAAAAAACAATAATAACAGAATAAAATGTTTTTAATTTAAAAATTCTTCATTCATTTTAGCTTTTTTAAGTCATACAATAATTATGATGGTTTTTTTTTGGGCCACATTGATAGCACTTTAAACTGTTTTAAATATTTTAATCGGTTTTCATTTCAGCAACTTCGGAATCCTTTCTAGCCGATAATTCTTCGTTATTTATGTGAATAGCATCCTTTTCTATTTCACATTGATTATGGTGCTTGTCCGAATTGTTTGGTTCTAAAGAGTCGCTATTATTATTTTCACTTACAGGAGAAGTAATTATTTCTGTAACTGTCCCTAGTGTAGGCACATTCCGTTGTTTGAACTTTTCATCATCCTTTTCTGTATCTATATTAATTTCTGATGTTCGAAATAGTTGTCTCATAAAAATATTCTTTTGCAAACTTCGAAATGGATTTTCAAATTCGATATGATCTTTTCTAGCTGCTGGGCATAAATTTTGGAAGGTTTTTTGAAGTAGTATTGAATTAGTTGGATTTTTAAAACAATCATTCGAATCGGTATGAGTAGCCGATTGATCGATATCCGCGGGAATCTCATATCTTTGGCAATATTTACTATTCAAATTCAATTTATTTTTTTCAAATATGTACTTGTCCCAAATTGTCGAAATATCTGCTTCCAAACGATACTTTTTTTGTCGCTGTTTACGTAAATATTCTTGAAAGCTATGCTCTAATTGATTACTTTCATTTTCTAATTCTTGAACACGAAGTCTAATGAGAAAGAAATTTTATAATTAAAAAAATAGTTATTTATACTATAAGTATCTAAATAAAATTACATTTCAACTCTAACATAACAAATGGTCTAATACTTTTGAATTATAGTATACAATAAATCAGGAATAATTTACAAGTTTTTATTTTGTTAAGTTCACTATTGAATTAATGAAATCCAATTGAAAATACTATAAAATCTTGTCTTTAAATAATTATAGTATACAATAAATGGAAAAAATATCTTAACATACTTAGCGTCTAGTACAATATGATCGATATTTCGTTCCGGATAGACTATAGACTTTGATAGTATCTCATCGATGATTAGTGTAGTGTCATCAGCATTTTTCTCGCATATTTTTTGATTAGAATTTAAATTGCTAAAAATGTATATAATTATTACAAAATTATTTGAAATTAGTAAGGAAAAGAATTTCAAAATTCTAAATTAATTGATGAAAAAAATAAATTTTATTTCGAACAAGAAATGTTTAAATATATTTTTGCTGAAAAATCTTTCTCTTTTATTTCGTCTTATAATTTCGTAAAAAATGTATACTTATTAATTATATTTTATTTTATACAAATTTTAATAATGGTTTTTAATTATTGTAATAGAAGTGATTAGAGTAAATACAGTCAAAAAAGTATTTGAAATTGTTCATTTAAAAAGCCCGCGTAAAAAATGTGTGCAGAAATGTTTTTGCTCTTAAGTTGGTACTAATTGTCATGAAGAGTTTTAACATAATCTGTCAACAAGTTTGGTTTTGTTTGTCGATGGCAAGTCTAGTGTGCGATTCTTAACGCAGCAAAAAGGAGGGAAAAAATATTTTGCGAAAATTTCGTATTGCCAATAAAATTTCTTATAGTCAATCAAAGAAGAAATTTCATTGGCAACGAAAATTGAACTAGATTTAAAGTGAGTTTTATTACGAATTTATCAAAGAAGTCTCGTTCCGGTCGGCCTCCACCGTTCTCGATTGGTGAAAAAGGTTATAATGATGGAACCATGATGTTTTAGTCATTTTAGTCTAACAGAGGTATGTACATGTCACGAATCCTGTAATACCATTTTAGTTGATGTTTTTTACATTAAAAGATTCGTTACTAAGTTAAATTTTCTTCAAAAAGGGCATCGCAACCAAATTGCTGAAGAAATGCCTGACTGATCCAATTTCGGCTATTCTTTCGTGAAACGCATATTAACGGGTGATGAAACGAGCTTATGAATTTGATATCCAAGCCTGCGTCAAAAATCGCTCGAAAATCGAAGTGATATTGACTGTTTTCTTTGATTATCCTGGTGTGGTTCCATACTTTAAAACAAGTGTTCGCTAAAAAAAGGCCAAGTTTGTGGCAGACAAATTCTGTGGAGTTTGCATCACTATAAGGCACAGTCCTCGCAGCAACCATTGTACACTCATTTGTGTCGAAAAACTGAACTGAGTCCATTAAAGCCATAAAGCAGAATTCGCAGAAAAAGCTGAAGATGATATCAAGAAGTGCCTATCGAAAGTGTTTTGAAGAGTAGGTTAATTGTTGGCATCAATGTATTGCTATAAATGAAACCTCTTGTATAGGCAACAAAATAAATCTAGATTATTAACTAATATTTCGTCTTTCATTTAACAATTCCGGATACTTGTTTTACTGTTTTGCCTTTACTATATAGAACTTTAGGTAACATTAATTAATTTAAGTTAAAAAATTAAGAAAATTGTCTACTCTAAATAAGTAAAAATTTGTAAATTTTGTATTTTGAACTAATTTTTTAAAAAAATTAATTTTAAGACTAACCTTACTTTGGCTACATCATCGTTTGAGTCCTCGTTTAACTGAAATTAAATATGTTTTTTATTAATTTAAAAGAAAATATAAAAATGAAGTAATTGGTCTACAAAAACTTTTACAAAGTAACAATAAAACTTTGTTAAAAAATTTAATGATAAAATATTTTTTAACGTAACAACGAAAACCATGTAAAAGTTATGAGTTTATACCTTATTTAAATTAAAAAGTTCATCCGAAGATTTGGCAGTGCACGCTTCTGTCGCTTTATTCACTTTTTCCATTAAATGTTCATGTTTCGAGTTCAGTTCCTGCAGTTTACAGCCAATTGTGTCGCAGAGTTCCCTAGCCTTCTCTTCTAATACGATGGCCGGATTCATTTTCAATTGCTACAATTTCGAAATTCGTTTAGAATGTTTACCAAACAATTTTAATTTAATCAATTTCTTATCCTACCTCAACCAGTCTTTGTTTGTATTTGAGTTTCATCAACTGCTTCTGGTTTTCCAGTTTAAGTTCGAAAATTCGATTTAGTTTGTGTTTTTCTTCTTCCAAATTCTTTTGAAGAGAAGCTTCAACCTACACATACATGCAATAATATCCATTATAAATAAAATACTATGAAAATAGTAAATTTTGAAAGATTTTTGATGTTTTTTTTTTATTTGAATTGTATATACCGACTTTTATTAGAAATTTCCTTCCATTTTTAGAGTATTTAATTTCTTTTACCCATTCTGTGTAGGACTTTTCTGTTTTGGCACCATTAACTTGTTGTTCAGTCATCATATTTTTAGAAACCTTATCAAAGTTACATGCACATTTTTCTAACTGAACTGCCATTTTGTCAATAGAGGACAAAAGTAAAGAAACTTTCTTATTCTTCTGTCTTGTATTTGATAAGAATTTTAAATTATCAGAAATTTTCTGTAAACTACGATTAAGATTCTCAATTCGACGATTTTTCATTGACATCCTTTGAATATTTCTTGCATTAACACCACGGCTTTCAAGATTTTCCATATTATTCGATATTTCTTTAACTTTTTTCGATAAAATAATCAAATATTTATTTAAATAACGAAAATAATTATTAAAAAATGAATTTGGAGATTTTCTTTTTGATTTTCTATTTTTGAAATAATTTCTTTTTATACTTTGAGAAATATCAACATCGTTATATTCCGAATCAGTTTGTACATTTTTATTCATTTTATGTTTTTCTTCTTTAATTGTTCGTTTAAAAACATTTTTAAATATACAATAAAGAAGTGAACTATTTTCTTTGATTTGTTTTTTTAAATACTGACTAGAAATGCTTTTCTTTAGAGTCTCGTCCATGTTTAATGTAATAGCATCGAAAATTTCATTTATATCATCTAGACTGAAACGAAAATATCCTTTAACTTCAAAGTCGGGTAATGTTTCTCTAAAAGGCACTTCCGTTGAAAATACTGATAATGAGAAATGACAATTCTGTGCATAAAGGAATTCAGCAACCAGAGCATTTGTTGCTAAAACTAACGGTGATAGTACCATACCACGAGATTTATGGTATTCCGAGAAAATTTTTCTACCTATTTACGTAAAATATTTATTAATTAATAAATAAATAATATCATTTTTATTGAATTTACCTAAATTTGTTTTGTTGAATGTATCGAATAAATCTTTTCGCAATTTCGATTGTAAAGCTTTTGCCACACCATCGTTTCTCATCCATTCAAAAAAGTATTTTTGAAAATCACTTTCCGGAATTTTGTGAATCTCTTCAAAGTTTATATGTTCATCCATTTCACTCTAGGTTTATTAGAAAACTAACTAAAAAGGGTATTCAAATTGAACAAATACATTTCCTTTTTCTGACAACTCAAAGAAGCCGCATAAAGTTCCGGTTGCTTGGAGATCAGTTGGAAACAAACACAAAACGGATAAGTGCAGGTGTGCCACCCCAGCCGTTAATGAATATTATCGATATTATTTCCACTTTAGTCAATGGTTAAATTAAAAATAATTTTGAATTTAAAATAGATTTTTGATTATTTTCTTAATATTGGTTATAAATGAAATGTTGCCTATGAATTTTTATAAAAAAAAAAAAACATAAATTAAAGACTGTGTTTTATCAAATTAGATAATTATCAATAAAAATTCCAATATTTTTTTTTGTCAAATTATTTATTTCGCAAAATGCCACACATTGACAGTCATGAAATTCTTTATAAATTTATTTATTTGACTTATACGTTTGAATAAATTTCATTTTGGTTTCATAACAAATAAATTAACAATGAAAATTCTTTTCAAAAGTTTACCGCCAATCTAGTAGATATTTTTGCCAAAACGAACCATTAGGCGTTAGTCGTTAACTCGTCATATGTTTATGTTTTGACTTTTCGTATAGAGTGGTCTCTTTTGTCGGCTCTTTGTTTACGTTTGGATTTCCGATACTCATTGTTGATTTGACATTTATCGGCTGTTTAGTAGACGTTTCGTGGAATCTGTTGTGAAATTATCGAAACGCTAAGCGACAATGTCGCAAATTAATAATATTATTATTCAGGTGCGCAGTTTATTGCGGGAACGGAGTATTAAACTATGGCTGGAACCATATTATTTCAAAGGGATTGGTTCCTGCGATGTGGAAATGGAAGTAAGTACAGAAAATTTTAATTTTCGCAAGAGTTGCTTTGAAAATGTATTTTGAATGACGCAGAATCTGGCAAAGGATTTCCATAAAACGTTGTCGATTCCGTACGACTACTGCTTAGCCGCTATGAATGAATTGCAGAGTAGCGCACTGGACAAGTTGAAAGCTCGAGAGGAATGTCAGAATACTGGTATGTGTTATTTAATAATATTTATTCGATTTATTACAAAATGTTCTCCTAAAGGAATGGCATCAGTTAATGTTCAGGCAGTCATTCAACAAGGAAATACGAATACTTTTAATATTCAAGTGCCTCTAGAAGATTTGGGTAAAATTTTGTATTCAATGGTATCGAAACAAATTGCGATTGATGTGAACAGAATAAAATTAATTAGTTCGGGAAAAGTAATTGACTCGGAGAAAACATTAAGTGGTCAAGGTAGATTTTTTTTTCTATCCAGAAATACACTTTATTTCTTATCGAATGATGTATTCTTCTAGGAATCGTAAATAATCAAAAGATCATGGCATTAGTTATGCAAAATAATGCTGATGCCCAGGAAAAAGCGAATATTTACGACAAAGTAAATAAGACGAAAAGTGACGCTGCTTTGTTGGTGGAATCGTCAGACCATACATTTTTGCGCGTAAGTTTATAATTGTGAATATCAGTTAGTTTTCTAAACTAGCAGGACACTGACAAAATAAAATATTAGAAAATTGAAAAGATTTTATAAGAAATTGTTTTTACGATGACCATTTAGCTCTTATCAGAATGTAAAAAACACCAAAAGAGAATATATTATTTTTATGTTTGATTTTGATAAATTTTATTTTACAAAATTCGGCATTATAACTTTATTTAATAATAGAATGGAATGAATTAATATTTAGATGGAAGATCAAGATGGTAATGCTGTCCATTTGCCTCCTTCTGAGAAGAAAATGATTTTGATGGCATTAGCTTTACATGAAAAAGGCAGATCTGCATTGAAGAAAGAACAGTTCAACGAAGCCCTTGTTCTTTTTCTCGAAGCGGATGAACAATTCACATCGTGTAGTTCACACATTTTAGAAACTGTAGACAATTATGCGCTCCTAAATTTGGATATTGTATGGTGTTATTTATGTCTAAAAGTAAAATTAAAAGATTGAAGATTATTTACAACGCTCATTATATGTATGGTATTTTTTTTTTTTAAAGAGCATGACGTACTTACCTGATGCTGAGAGGCGTCTTCAATTATGCGAGAAGAATTTTAAACGAAGCTACGGTGAAAATATGGATCGTGTGATTTTGTTAAAAGGTGGTTCCCAAAATGAAAAAGCTCTAGTGATGCGACTTCATTTGCTGCAAGCAGTAGTCATGTTTCATAAAAATCAGAAGAATATGTCAAGGAATTTACTGACAATTGCTGAATCAGAGCTAAATTGCTTAAAAGTGAATGAGACTAGTCTACAAACTATGATCGACATGGGCTACAGTACAGCCGAAACCAGAACTGCCCTCAGGTCTTGTGCTGGTAATATTGAACAAGCAGTCGGTTTTATAGCAGAGCGTCGAGCAAAAAAAAAAGAAGCACGTAAGAAGGCCGACAAGGAGCATGCAATTAATCGACGAAATCGGAACGATGATGCAGACGCATGGGTTAATCCTAGAACTGTACAGACTTTAGTCGATATGGGATTCGAGCAACCAATTGCATTCGAAGCATTGAGAAAATCTGATAATGATGTAGAGGCTGCGGTAAGTTTTCCATGAAAATAATGATTCTCATATTATAGTAATACTAAAAAGTTATTCAAATGCTTTTTCAGATTGATATGTTACAAAACGAAAGTGATAAACTACTTATAGAATTTGCTAGAAGAAAGACAAAAAACGTAGATGAGAATTTGGTAGAAAATGTAAGAAATGCTTTTATTTTTTTTTACAAAATAATTCCGTACAAAACTTAAAAATATTTAATTGTTTTTTTAGATGGTAAAATTGGGTTTCAATCCAGAAATGGCAAAAGTGGCACTGGATTATGCTGTAAACAATTCTGAGCAAGCCATCGATATGATTCTTAAATTGCAAAGAAGTGGAAGGTACGAAGCGGTTTTAGGAGCTATTGAAAGTGTTTCTAGCAATATATCAGCGGGGCCATCCACAAGTGCACAATCAAGTAACATCGCTAGTTCAGGAATAAGCGTTAAAGATAAAGTTCGAAGTGAAATGGAGGCACTCCAGGTGAATATATAAAAAATATTCATATTACTATTTGTTTTTATGTTTTCCCGTAATCGATCTACTCCATTTCTACCCATTTTGGTATAATTTTTAGGCATACAATCGCTTTAGCAAAGATATAAACAACGAGGATGATGAGTACTTAGATCTATCATTAGAGCAAGAAGAACATTTCTTGCTTATGTACAAAGACTTACTGAATGAATAATCCAGTATCGTATATATTTATTATATATATCGTTGAATTTTACTTCGTTTTTATTCAAAGAAATTTATTGATTTTCTGTTATAACATATAATGTTCTGAATAATGAAGTTTATATTTTGAATAAATAATATTTTAAAGTACAATTTTACCATTAGCGTTTGAAGTTATATAATTAGAAAATAATTTTTTCTTTAATATTATTTATATTGTAAATTTATAATTAAAAAAAAAACGTATTATAGGACTACAGTTCTCTAGAAGGTGTCATTAACAAATTGCAATATATTTTATGTAATTTCACGAAATCTTTTTTCAAACCATGGTAGCTGATCGGCAGTTATATTAACCAATTCAGTCTTCTTTCTATAGTTACTTGCGCTTCAATTATAAATAATAATTAGTTCGATTTAATGGATCAAATGGATGACAATTTGTGTGTAGTAAAAAGATGACCGTTATCGATTGGGGCTGTTTTTTTTTTTTAATAAAACCATTATTGATAATTATGCATAAAATTATTTTTTTTCTCGGTACAATCTCTTCTCTCGTTAGGAAATCTGATTTATTTTACACATAAATGCTATTCTAGAATTACAGCCAAACTTTGCTCGGACAGCAACAAAAAAATTGCTTCAAAATGGCGGATACCACAGCATTTCTGACTAATGCTGTTTATTTTATTTTTTAGAAACAAAAAAAAAACAGTATTAGTCAGAAAAGCTGATGTAAGCATAGTAGGAAGACAAAATTTTTATTTATTTACATTGTACAGTATCTCAGTAATTTCAATTTCGCAGTGAAATGAAATTGCACGTCGTTTATTCTCTAACAAATGAACTTTGAAATATAATACCTTTGATAAGTCATGGTTTAATATTTTTGTACGTGCATCATATCAAAAGATTGTAAATGCTGAGTTGTAATTATTTACTTATGTTTATAGTTAATACATAAACTGAATTTCAGCGTATAAAAGCATCAAATATAAGTGATTGATAGATAGTCTATCAAAGTATTGTCTTGTCATATTAATTCGTTTTCAATATCAGTATTGCTAAAAAATTTTAATACTCAAGTGGTTATTTATTTTATCTATTAGAAATCTTGAGGGTGGCGGAAACTATTTTATAACGATCCAGTAATATGGCCATTCCTGCATGAAAAGTAACATTATTCAAAGTCGAAACGTGCCTTTTCACAGTAGAAGATACTCGTATATTGTATTTTAATCTGCCCAATATCAGAAATATAGATTTAGTGAAAAACACTCAATCATAAAGTGAAAAAGACTCGATCATAAAGTGTAAAAGACCCAATTGTAAAGTGAGAAAGACCCAAGATAATATGAAAATTTCAGTGGTTAAAGGAGTACAGTATCCACAAATTCGATTTTCATATAAATTCCTAAAAAATTCTCATTTTTCCTCAGTGATAAGTTGATTTTTATTCTCATTTTCTTTTCTAAAAGTGAGACCTCATGAGAATTTTATAATTTCAAGTTCTTGAAAGGTAAACTTTTAAACCAATCAATATTGTACAAAGAATATTAAAATTTCCATAAAGCCTTAAAAACTTGTACATGTAATTCGTAACACTTGTTAATCGTCTGGCTTTTAACATGAGTGAACATTATTTTATTCGAAAAAATACTACGCCCAACCAAAATTTAACATCATAAATATTTTTAAATGCACACATATTGGTATATAAAAAATGATTGTAAATTAAAGAAGAAAAAAAGATTTTGGAAATGATCACCTTTTGTTAGAGACTGTGTATTTTTTGCTGTTAGATAAGAACGCGATAAAATTTTTGCTTTTCTTTTGCAGCCCATACTCATTTTGTGCATGGAATTTCGATAGTCCACGTTCTCACGGCTTTGATCAAGCGTGTAGAATAACAACCGTCTAGATGATGTAGAGTGTGTAGAATGGAAGCGATTACAACTATTGGAAATTGTTCGAAAGGGAAAAGCAAGAAAGTGCTATGCAGTCAGTTATCACTGCACTGTTGAAGTTCTAGTCGATGGGGCTGGGTACTAGGTCAGGAAAGCTTTGACGCCGACTACCAGCGGTAAAAGTAATCTTAACGCGTCTAATCAGCCTACCACCGAAGTAGATAGATCCGAAGTAGTCAGTAAGTCAGTAAACCAGTTAGAGGCACCCATACTTACTTATTATGTTAAATCAGGGAGGTCTTACTTTTTCTGAGTGATCGCGTCGGCTTACACGCACAACTAGAAGAGGATTGGGGCAACCATCGCACCAGTCAGTTAGTAGTCAGTCAGTCAGTAATAGATTGGGTGAGTCAGTAATAAGTTTATTTGGACGCGACGTTCGATGAGTTTGAGTGAAACCTAAAAAAAACTACTGAACGATTTCCTGAAAGTTTCCATCGTCATTGATTTCGAATATTTATAAATAAATAGTCTGCAATTGACTTTGTCCGAATTGTAAAAAAGTAACGTGTGCGTTTCACGTACGGATCAACTGGTGAAATTCTAATGTCGATGGTCTATTGTTAGTAGTGCAGCGTCTGTAGAGTCGTCGGTTATATTTATAGAATAAATGTGCCGATAGTAAGTTTATATTTGCTTATTACTATTACACAAAGTATTAGGAGTATTGGATACAAGAGAGATTGCGGAGAGATTGTTAAATGATTTTATGCATTTTGTTTTGATTCGAATTCAACCGAAAATCATGCGTCTTATGCAAAAGTTCACAGTGTTTTACTTTATATATTTCCATCGATAAGAGTTCCTTCTTAAGCCATCATCATCCATCATCCATCATCGTGTTAAACTGTAAAAATGCTATAGTGAATAACAATATGTTACACGAATACATATTTGTTTAGTTGCGCGCACACATTGGCTACATTAAAAAGCCGCGTCGTCGGATTCACTCGATCGTGAAGTTTTTCATTTTTGCCATTTCATGAGGGGACAAAGTGTGGCCCGAATTCCAAATTATACGAAATTTTCGAAAGCATTTTCATTTTGTTACTGTTCAAAATAAGAATTTGTGCTCTTTTTTCAACACTAGTTTTATTTTTAAGATTTTGTTTCGTTTCTTTTACAATATTATGATAATTTTTTTTTCCAAATAATTTTTGTACGACCTAATAAAAATACATTAATAATAATTAGTTATAAATAATAGTAATAATAATAATATATTATTAGAAAATGTAGAAAAAAGATGAAAAGGTGTGCATAAAGTATATATAATGTGTTTGGTGGGATTTGGAGACGCGTCTTTATCGCGTGAATCCGAGTAATACGATTTTCTGCAATCTTTGGAATATCAATTTTGGAATAGTCTTCTTCTCATTAGTATGGAAACTAGTATAAAAATGTACTCTTTACTAGTGTGTATGAATGTGTATCGTTGAGTATCTAAAAATCGGCCATGAGTATTCCGCTCAAAATACTCTTAAATATTAACAGAATATAAGAATTTTTTAATTGTATTTAGCAAAAGAATATACACATATAATGGTGCGTAGTGATTGAAAGTGATAACGAAAATAACAAAAAAAAAAAAAAAAAACAACAAACAAACGAAAAAAGATTGTGCCGACACATTTTGGAAAATTTGCGTAAATGTGCGACTGAGTGAACGGTTTGTGAGTGATCGTTATTTTGTACGCGGAATAGACGCCCTTAATAATATTTTATAAAAATTCAACTGTACCTAATGTGTTTTTCTGTTTTTTTTTATTTGTACAATTACATATAAACATTCATATTTACGATCCTTATGTAAGATTAACCTACACAGGGGCCTATGTGGGGATGCATTTGTATTTATTTACTCGTAAAATAGTGTCGCCATGGAGAGTAGTACTAAAAATACCTTCGATCGATTTTTTGCGATAATGCCAAACCGGAATAGAGTATTCTTAACATTTTTTTTTTCAAATGAAAATAATCATTTTGTTTTCATTTCATTATAGTGAAAAGTTTGCATAAATTATTATAAATGTTTTTGTTAAAAGGTGGACTAATCACAATTACGATTTTGAATAATTTTTTTTTTAAATACTCTAAATTTTGCCACTTTTCATTCTCTTATTTATCGACGTGTGGCAAAAAATTAATGATACTGCCTTTTTTTTTATACAATTTTATTTCATTTTTGTACATCAATGTTAATCTTATTCAAAGTAGTTTGCATGGGCGGAGGGGTTCTTTTAATTCTCCGGAGCAGAGCTGTAAGGCTACAACTGGAATGGCCTTCAACTTCTCGGTTATACCTCTTTGGATGAAGCTGAGACGTCCTTTCAAGTACTTTTTAATCTTGGGAAACCAAAAAAAAGTCACATGGACAAAAATCTCATGTGACAAGGGCACGTTGTCATGATGGAGCATCCAAGTATCTGCAGTATCCGATCTGACGCAAAGAGACTGTTTTTCTGAGCTGATATCATAAAAGCCCTCACTTATTTCACATTTTGATCCTTTTTCGATATTGATGCCCTTCCTGTGCGAGGTCTGTCTTCCACCAGTTTCGTCCCTTTCAAAATATTGCATGCCACCGAAAAAATATTCCTCCTAATAAGGAATGTTCTTCATAGGCTCGTTGCAATTTTTCGTAAGTATAACTCGCTTTGTACAAAAATGGTTGGCCCATCTTTGCTCAAAATTTCAGTGTTACCTTTTTCGTAATGCCCTATGGAAATACAAAACGTCACCTTTTTTACGCTTTATAGGGTCGTGCAGTTACCGGACAAAGTTTAAATTTATAGAGAACATTTTAGAGGTATGTGGAGGGGAAGTTCTTAGGGCTCCCAATGATACTACAATAGTCTCATTATCCTAAAGGGTTACAGAAATAGTAAAATTTTTTTAGAATAGAAAAAAACCAAAACTAAAAACGATCGAAAATACAAAAATTGCAGGTTCAAATTAAATAAACGACTTTGAATGCCGACCATGGTGTCATCTGTTGATTGATGTATTCAACAAGTTTTCGCGTTTTTGACAGTTTTAATTTTAACTATTTGTGACCATATATTTTGCTGATCTATTTAAATCATTATTAATAAATGAAATGCATTCGATTTTCACTGCAACTATCATATTGAACGTACAAGTTTAGGCTTGCTTATTAATAGAGTAAATATTTTATGCATGCATGTATGGGATGTATTAATATTCATATAATATTTATTCATCATTTGCTCAATAACGAATCAATTTTGTTTGGTTTAGAGATGCACAAATCTATTGATCATGTTTTTCGTGGCCAGAGATGTTAAATAGAATCGATTAGAGCCTTTCGATTTCGAAAATGTATATTATTGTATAATAGTTGGCATTCAAAATGTTCTCTAAATTCCGAAATCAACAAACAAACAAAAAAAACACTACAATAGCAATATTGAAAACGAAATACATACAATACGATCCGATCGTCATTTCATGAAGAGAGCCCGTCCGTTTCAAGGTTGGTTTACTATTTCCAATTTCATGAAAATACGAGTGCGCGAGAATATACAAATCTTATTTACAACCCGCGCACGCACCTCAATATAACGTTTCCAGTTTTATTACATTTTTTTTTATATTTTGTAAAGATGGTGGCAAGAAGAGAAAATAAAAATGAAAAATTAGCTCTTGAACTACTCAAGGTGAATCAGGTATTTACAAAAGCTTCCTCCTATCAATTGATCAAAATGAATAGTCGACAGAGCATATTATCGTAATTGGCATAGTTTTCATTGGGTTGAGATTTTCCTTTTAATTAAATACTATGATAATTAGTACTTACAAAATTATGGCTTTTCTGAAAATATGATAATTTTATTGAATTTCTGTGTATTTAAAATATTTATGCTGTTCGTTTTCCGTTTCAGAAATGCTAATTGAAATATTAAACTTTGGTTGACCTAATCTGAATTGCGTTTTTTTTTTAAATAAATGTGAGTTTATTGAAATTGATTTAATATTGTATTTAATACAACAACAAAAAAACAAAAATTAATTAATGATCTTTTAATTGACTATTATTATTATTATTATTATTATTTGAAATAGAAAAAAAAATCAATGTTTATAATTTAAATAATTATAATTCACGTGCAAAATAGTTTTATTAATTTTTCTATTTCAATTTTCGAATAATAAAAATAATTTTTAAAAAAATTAATAGAAAATAGATATTTTTGCATTTGAATTTCAATTTTCGTATAGTCGAAAATGAAATATTTTTTTCATTTCATTAAAACAAAAAACCTACAATAAACTTTATTACTTTGAGGAAGCTTTTATAGCTACTGAATAGGTTTTTTGTTTTAAATTAATTTTTTCTTATAAACAAATTCGAAAAATTGAGCTTTAGAATAAAATAATCGAAAAATACTTGAATATTATTCAGGTTTCTTTGTACAGAGTGTAAGTTTTATAAAAATTATTGGTTCATCTTCTTGATCGGATCATGTTTTAGTAGGCATTGAGAGGAACGTGTTAGATTTAATCGTTTAATTAGTTAATAATAAAAAAGAACTATGGTTTTTCTATGTTAATTGAAATATTGTTTAATCAAAATGAGGTCAATCAATTAGATTAATAAGAAATTCTTATGCATTGAAACTTTTCTTTTAGTATTTTTGTAATTAATTTGGATACAAAATACTCATCACTACAGTAATTTGTTTATGCAAATGAAATTAATTTTGGTATGGTATTTTTACAGAAACTTTTTCGTCACTATAATCCATAACTGGAAACCCGCAATAAATCTATCACTTAAATAGTTTTTGTTAATACGAGGGTCGTTCAATAAGTCCTTATAAAAAGATGGAAAAAAAATGTTTTTTTAAAAAAAAAATTTTATTTTTCAACATAATCTCCTTTTAGTTCTATACACTTTTCCAACCGTTTTTCCAAAAATTTTATCCCGTCCAAAAAATAGGATTTCGGAAGTTCTGCAAAATACTCATCCGTTTGAGCAATGACGTCCTCGTTGGAAGTAAACCGCCGTCCGCCAAGCCATTTCTTCAAATTGGGGAAAAGAAAATAGTCACTCGGGGCTAAATCTGGTGAATAAGCGGGATGCTGCAACAATTCCATTCTCAATTCCACAATTTCGGCCATGGAAACAGCGCAGGTGTGCACACGCGCATTGTCCTGATGCAAGAGGATTTTTTTCTTCTTCAGATGGGTGCGTTTCTCTTTGATTTCCTCGCTCAACCGTTGCAATAACGACGCGTAATACGCTCCTGTTATTGTTTTTCATTTTTCCAAGTAGTCGATAAAAATGATGCCCTGCGAATCCCAAAAGACCGTGGCCATAACCTTGCCGGTCGATGGCACAGTTTTTGCCTTCTTCGGAGCCCGTTCACCCTTGAAAATCCACTATGATGACTGTCACTTCGTTTCTGGAGTGTAGTAGTGTATCTAGGTTTCATCCACAGTGACATATCGACGAAGGAATTCGGCAGGATTGCGATGAAAGAGTGCCAACATAGCCTCAGAGTCCACTACACGATTGCGCTTATTCTCCTCTGAGAGCAAACGCGGTACCCATCTTGCCGAAATTTTTTTCACAGACAATTTTTCATGCAAAATTGAAGCGACTGTACCTTGTGATATGCCCGTGGCCTCTACTAATTCGCGCACTTTAATTCGCCGATCGTTCAAAATCAGATCGTGGATTTTGTCGATGATTTCAGGAGTAGACACCTCAACTGGGCGTCCTGAACGATGTTCATCTTTTGTGGATGAACGGCCACGTTTAAATTCATTCACCCAATTGTAAACCGTCGCAAACACAGGTGCAGATGTGCCATGAACTGCATCCAACTCGGCTTTGATTTCTTTCGGGCTTAAGCCTTTCAAATGGAGATGTTTGATGACAGCCCTAAACTCGTTTTTTTCCATTTATGCACAAATAAATATCGTTAACTTTAATCGAAGATAGAAATCTTCGACTAAAGTTAACGACATTTATTTGTGCATAAATGGAAAAAAAATCTTTACCGACACTACGAGCGCAATTTCTCGGATTTTCTAAGGAATTATTGAACAACCCTCGTATTTATTAACGCTTTTATCAAGCCTACTTTAAAAATCTTAAATTAAATTTTTAATAAAGTATTTTTAACCACAAACAATGGACGATTATTAAAAGAATTATATTAATTTATTATTCAAGATGTTGTAAGTATTTATTTTTAATTAAATTATATCAGCATAGTTTTTTCCTCTAAAAAATTTTTTCCTACGAATAACATCCTTTTCAAAAAAAATTTAATCTCGATTTGTTTATTTACACTATGAAAAATTCAAATTAAAATGTATGCTATGGAAAACCGGTTTTTCTTCTTCAAAATTTGACGCTTTATTTTGGAAAATGCTCACATACACGTACTTGTATTCATGGTTCAAAGTATAGTCCACCGCTAATCACAATTTTTTCCCATCTTTCTGATAGCATACGGATTCCATGTCAAAAAACTTTTCGTGCTCAGGCAGACCACGTGTCACCGATCTAAGGAGTTAGCAGTCATAAGGGGCGATGGCTGGATAATACGGCGGACAGGGCAGGACGTCCCATTTCAGTGTTTCCATGTAGGTTTTAACGACCTTAGCAACAAGTGACGGAGCGCTGTCATGCTGCAAAATCACTTTGTTGTGTCTTTGCTCGTATTGTGGCCATTTTTGCTTCCATGCTCGGCTCAAAGGCATCAGTTGTGTCCGGTAATGAGCTCCTATAATGGTTTCAGCTAGTTGAAACAGCTCATAATATAACACGCCGAGCTGGTCCCATCAATTATATAGCATAAGCTTCGAACCATGGATGTTTTGCTTGGCCGTCGATGTTGATGCCCCCACGATTTTTTTTGCTTTGGATCATCATAATATATTCAATTTTCATCGCCAGTCACAACACGATGAAGCAAAGTCTTCCTTTTTTGCCGTTCGAGCAGCTGTTCGCACATGAAAAAACGCCGTTCGACGTCTCTCGGCTTTAACATGTATGGCATCCAATTTCCTTGCTTTTGGATTATTCCCAAGGTTTTCAAATGATGGGAAAGGAGTTGTTGACAGTTGCCTAAGCTTACGATTTGACATTTCTGATCCCAGCTTTTAATGTCATAATTTTGATAATTTTTTTTATTATTTCAGAAAAAATTTTATTAGTTTTATTTTTAAAGTTTTCTTGAAATACTTTTGAGATAAAATTTATTGTTTTCTACAAAAAAAAAATTATTGACGAATTGAATTATTCAAAGCGAATTTTTCAGTAGAATCTTCCTAATGTAAAGCTTTTTTTCTAATTCCATAAATTTTTTTTATCTGTGTACTCATCTTATCAATTTCCATTTGTTTTCCACTTAAACCGAGGCTAATGACTAGCAGAAAATGCAACTACTTTCAATCTCAAGTTGTTAAAAATTCAAAAAGCTATTAGAAAAATAAATCTGTCTTCAAACATTAAGGATTAATCAGATAAAAATCACCTAACAATTTCAAATTTAGCCACTATTACCAATAAGCAGATCACAATATCATGTTTATGATGGATGGTCCTCATATTACGTGTAGTAAACTGGAAAAAACAGCTTTTTAAAAAAAAAAAAAATCTAGAAATAAAATATTGCTCATTTGCTTCCGGCATTCGAAATATACGAAAATTATTCATCTACGAATTTATTGCGAATGATTCAACTTGTTATTCTTTGTTGACTATAGTTACGTGGCATAGAATGGTTCGACAGACGGAAGTTTAGTACTAAACTTATCATTCTCACAGAATTCTATCCAAAAATATTTTCTTTTGATAAAAATTGTGTCCTCTTTTTATCAGTTAAAATTAATACCACTGAATTAGATAGTTTTAAAAACTTAGTCAATACAATTTTTTTATTTTTAAATCTGAAATATTTTGATTTACTGGAATCGGTTTGGTCATAGTTTCTAAATAAAATTTATGAATTCGCAGATAAACTTTCAGTTTATTTGCAATTTTATGTAAAAAGAATTGTTGATAATTCAAAAAGAAAAAAATGTTTTCTTTCTTTATAAGCATGTTATCAATATTGTATCAAGGCAAAAAAATTCTTGAAGGGACTATGTGATTAGTAATACCCGATATAGCGCTAAAAAATAGCAAGTTTAATGCGCTCATATCGCATGATATTATCGTAAGACTTACAATTTTTTTAAAAACCGTCTAATTTTATACTTAATTGAATGAATGAATTTGTTCATATCGTTTTTAATTCAACAATGATAATAATTCTATAAGAGATTAATAAAAGATTGTAACATAAATTTTTGTATATTTGTTAAAATCTAATGGAATATATGTAGGTCGTGAAACGTGTGTTTGTATTTAATAAGTAAGATACTATTTATCAACTGTGAAACGATAAATTTTGCGGTTGCATATGGGAATAACCGACAAGGGGTTTTGCTAGTAGGTAGTAGAATGGATAAGATAATATAACATATAATATAGTATCGTCAAGACTATAAATATCCATCTGGCAAATCAGTAGTGCACATTATTTAGCAATTACTAAGGAAATTATTGAAAATATGCTCAGGGTTTCTAATGCCTAAACGGGACCAGTTAATGATACATCCTGCGTCAGAGTATTTTTGCGTTTATCTTAAAAACTACTTAACCTATTATTTGATTTGTCAAAATTCAATATTTTTTTAAAAAAATATTCCGCTAAAGTCCTTTAAAAAAATAATTTGATAATTTTTACATTCTGCTTGGAAAAAAATAAACTAAATTGGATAAATCTCAATTTTATTTTGCGTATCTTATCTTATGCTATTTTATTTTATTTAAATGAATTAAAAAAGCATTAGAATATATATAATTGTCTATTTTGGATTATTTTTAGAACATGACCTCAAAGAATCATACGATTTAGGGGAAATACCATCAATTTTTTATCATTTGATAAATTTTAAATGGAAATTTGTACTTTTCACCATGGTTTTTTTCTAAAAATATTTTAAACTTGTACTCATTATACCAACTTTAATACATAGTAGTATATACTTATCTAAACGATTTGAAAAAAATTATAACTTTCTTGCACTTGTAAAGCCCATCCACTCTGCTTATGCGTTTCCGTTGTAACAAAAAAAAACTGCCATAAAACGTAGGTGCACATTTTTTTTTGGATAAGATGATTTTAAATGAAATTTTTTCTCTTTTTTTGGACAAATAATTTTGCCATGTTTTTGAAAAAGAAAAACTTTCAATAAAATTATAATTAACAGCATAAAATAAGCGAAAAAAAATACAGAATATAAAAAAAATACTATAGTTTTTAGCCTTTTAAAAGCATACGTAGGCTACTATATATATTTCTGGCCTAGGCAACACTAAGTGTTGCCAGGTGCGATCTGACATTTCCATTGGAAAGTTTGACATTTTTTAGCATAAACGTACTCAGAACGTTTTGACGTACGACTATCATTTGTGTTGTTTACAGTGACTTGAAAAAATCAATTTGGCAAAAAAATGGAATTAACTCGTGAACATTTTCGTGCGATCATTTTTCACAACTTTCGACGTGGATTATCACGACAAGAGTGCATCGATGAACTTAAATCTTTGTATGGCTATGAAGCACCATCCTATAGCACTGTGAAAAACTGGTACAACGAATTCAATCGTGGCCGACGCTCGCTCAAAGACGAATTCCGTGAAGGTCGTCCAAAAACAGCCGTTGTTCCAGAAAACATCGATGCCGTACGTGAACTGATAATGCAAGACCGTCATGTGACATACCGTGAGATAGAGGCATGCCTAGGCATTTCTCCCACCAGCATACATTCGATATTGCATGAACACCTGGCCGTAAAAAAGGTTTGTTCTCGTTGGATCCCGCACAATTTGACAATCGCTCAAAAAAAGGCTCGTGTGGATTGGTGTAAAGAAATGCTGAAAAAATACGATCGCGGTGCTTCAAAAGACGTTTATAAGATCGTCACAGGTGACGAATCATGGATCTATGCGTATGAGCCCGAAACAAAACAGCAATCGACCGTGTGGGTCTTCCAAGACGAGTCAAATCCAACGAAAGTTGTTCGTGGAAGAAGCACTTCGAAGCAAATGGTCGCTTGTTTCTTTGGCAAAACTGGTCATGTGGCGACTGTTCCGCTTGTGCAACGTAGGACGGTCAATTCTGAGTGGTACACCACCATTTGTTTGCCTGAAGTCTTCGGAGAAATTCGAAAAACGAACAAGAGAAGTCGAATCATTGTGCACCATGACAATGCGAGCTCTCACACATCGGCTCAAACCAGCGCCTTTTTGACCGGACAAAACGTCGAATTGATGGGTCATCCTCCGTACAGCCCTGACTTGGCACCCAATGACTTCTTTTTATTCCCACACATCAAGAAAAAAATGCGTGGTCAACGATTTTCGTCGCCAGAAGATGCTGTTGAAGCATTCAAAAACCATGTTTTGGAGGTGTCTCAATCGGAGTGGAAAAAGTGCTTCGAAAATTGGTTTGAGCGCATGCAAAAGTGTATAAATCTTGATGGAGAATATTTTGAAAAACAATAAAACCTTTTTCGTTGATAAATATTCGCATTTTCATTATTAGGCCAGAAATATATATAGTAGCCCACGTACTACTCGTAGAACGAATCTTAATATCTTAGGGATAGGTCATGTCCACAGTATTCAAATGGTTTGACGGCAATTAACTTTCTGATCGTGTACAAGAGGAGAATTATTGACATTTCACCCTTGATTGGCTTTCTCCTTTTTGATTTCCGTTCTCCTACTTTTCTTCTTTAATTATTATTTTCATATTTTGATTCAGTATCAACGAAAAATCGTTACATCGACCAACCGACAAGAATTCGAAGAAACCCACAAGATTCTATTAAGATTTTGGTCTATCAAAATCCCTCCCACAAAATTTCCATCCTTTTTCTTTAATTATCGCTTCTTTTATGTAGTAATCCACAACACAAATTGATGGAAATCAATATTTTGGTTAAACGATATCCAATAAGATTTTGTCCTTTTAGAGAGGATAATATCTGTCCACGTATATATTTTTTGCTTATATTATCTTATTTTCTATATCCTTTTCACTAAAGCATTTTTTTTTATATTTTTGTACAAGTGTTCTAGGTAATTATAAAATCAAATGATTATATTGCTTGTATTGAGTTAGAAGAAAATTTTTTAACAGAAAATATTTCCGATTTCTTTGTCATATATGGTATTGGGTTGTTCGGAAAGTAATTTCGTTTTTTTTAAAAATAAAAATGTAAGACGATTTTCTTATAGTAAATTAATACTTTATTTTTGATCATTTTTGGCCTTTTTTTCTTTAAGTGAATCATTCAATTTGCCAATTCATGATAGTACACTTCAGAATAGATCGTTGTATTTATCGGTAGAAGCTCAAAATAAACGATTCCTTTGAAATCCCACCAAACAGATAGCATAACCTTTTTTTGATGAATATTGGCTTTCGAAGTGCTTTGAGCCGGTTCATCTTTTCTACTCAAGTATCTTTTGAGCTGAACACTGTTATAGACAACCCATTTCTCGTCCCTAGTGATGATACGCTTAAAAAATGGATTATTTTTTTGGTGTTTGAGAAGCAAATCACAAACGTCAATGCGACGGCACAAATTTTTTTCCGTAAGAAGATGAGGAACCCATATGTCGAGCTTTGAGATTAAACCTAGCCGTTTCAAATGATCATGAACGGTCGAATTCGATAAATTTAATCTCAGCGATGTCACGAGCTGTTATTCGCCGGATCTTCATCAGCTTCAACTGACCTTCCAGAACGTGGTACATCCTCGAGATCAAAATTGCCGAATCGAAATTTTGTAAACCAGTTTTGACGCTGGTGCTCCATTAACACATCTTCTGCATACACATCGGATATAGGATTTTTATCTTTTCTATAGTAAAAAAGTAAAATATGCCGAAAATACTGTTTTTCACTTTCCATATTAAAAAGGGTATCAACCAAAAACTACTACGCAGAATCAATCGAATTCTTTTTAAAAGCAAGCCTTGCTATGTCAGCTATCAAAATACATATGATTATGCAGCTAAAGTGTGAAGTTGGTTGCGAAAAAATACAATAAAATCCTCTGTTGGGAAAAAAATACAATAAAATCCTCTGTTGGGAAATTACTTTCCGGACAACCCATTATTTAAAAATATCCAGTTTTCAGGATACAAAAACCTTATTTTAAAATTCCTAAAATCCATAACATATAACAAATTTTAATACAGTTATAGTAGTTTTTATTTAAAATTAATATTCCAAAAATTTTAACCAACTACAAAAATTTAGCTATAAAATAAATACAGACGCAAATTAGATATAAATTTTTGTGATATTTTGAGGGGGCTCAATCTTTAAAGTTATCTTTATAATATATTAAAGTACACATTCGATACTATTATTTTTTTTAGATTAGCATCAGCCAAATGGTCTCCTGCATGGCTTCGTTTGCCGCAGGTGATCCGAGAGGACCAATTTAAGATGACTCTTCCGCTTAAATCGGGCTTAATCTCACCGATGGTTTGAATGATGTTGTTCTGCAGTTCGAAATGTATTATCGGTTTATGTGCCACAAAAAACTGAGTTTATGTAGCCCCAAAGAATAAAATCGAATGGCGGTAAATCGCACGATTTTGTGAGTGATCCTATTGGAAATGATAAAGTGTTGAACTGCATTATCGACATCCTCTAGTCGATTGTGTTTATGATAATGCAGTGATAAAGCAGTAAGTCAATCCCTTTTGTTTCCAACTTCACAACGGACAATCGTGTTTTTGAGTTCTGTTTTTTTTTGGTTGGCTAAATTTTTTTATTGATATTCTCGTGTTATCCTTTAAGTGTTCTTCATGAAGGCCATCGTTGAATACGTCGAATTTAGTTTTTAATTTAAGATTTCATATGGTTTCTACGTAGTTCTAAGCAATATATACAGTTGACGTGAGAAAAGGACTTCTTTATAGCTTTTATATCGTCATGTTCTTACGATAAAATTTGTTATATTTTATTAGTGATGGAATAACTTATATCTATTTAACTTAAAGATGAGTAAATATTATGATTTCCGAGGTAATTTCTAAAGCATTTAAATCACTTAACATTATCGTAATAATAACAATATTTTTAGTTTTATTCTCTATATTCGAAAATTTTATAGAAAATATAGAAATAATTTTTCCTGTTAGGTATATGATGAAATATAATATATAATATATAATATCTTATATATTATTTCTATTGTTTAAATTTAAAGATGATAAAACAATTTTTAAATATTTTCATTTATGTCGCAATTTTTATACTATAAAATTTTCTTTTAGATTAACTTGAAATGCTTCTAAGAATGACTTTTTTAAAAATAAGATTGAAACGTTTTTTTACACAATTATATTACAACGTAAATAATAAAAATCATTTTAAAAAAAAAATACCCTGTACGAGCTCATAGATATTTAATAGTATCTACACAAATACAAGTACATTTTTTGATTCTTTTGTTATTTTTATTATTCAAGATAATACTATAAAAATTATTATTATTATTATTTTTATAGTTAAAAAACACAAACTTTTGTTGACCATCACTTTACCGGAAGTATTTTATTTATTGTTGTTTCGTAGGAAAAAAAATTTAGTTCAATTCGATTGGCTACCTTTAATGTAGATTTAGTACTTTGTTAATAAAATTTCGTTATATAGAAAATATATAATATTAAAATGTGTTAAACGATTGCCACTTTATCTATATGCGAATATTAAGATATGTTAAAGCTTCGTTACTAAGTAATTGTTACTATAATTTTTATGGAATGCAAGTATAAAAGCTGACAAAAATTGCCATATCTACATATGAGTATCTGGTGTTAAGGTCAAGAGTTCCATTTGATAAAGTTCAGTTTTTGCGATTTACTGAAAAGTAATTAAATTTTTTTTCCCAATTTAAGTTGATATAAATATTCTTGAGATTTAAATAAAAGTTAACGTTCGAATGGTAGAAATAATCAATAATAATTCAGAACCTATTCTGATTGGATGGAAAATTTGCAGCTTTAATTTGTTTACACAATTTTTAATCTTATTAGTAGAACACGCACTTTGCTGAGGTTATTATTTCTAAAATGATTCAACTTTCAATCTCACCCATAATAAAGTAGTTATTTAAGAATAAAATATTTGTTAAACATGAAATTAAATGCAAATCGATCATTATTCATAATTATATAAATTCTGTTTTCTTATTGAAGATAACAACTTTTAATTTTACATGTATTAGAAGTGAGAGTGCAGTTACATAGTAGAAAAAGCATTTGCGAATAATTTGCGTGATTCAAAGGCTTTTCGATTTGCTATTGCAAAAAAGTTGAAATTATCCGATTCTGATTGACGTATTTTTTTAATGAATAAATACTTGCATTCTAATATTAAATGTTATATTGTATATTATTAAGTTACTTATGTAAGGGTAGGTAGGTAGATAGAATTTAATCGTCTATGTCGATAGGAATATAAATACTTCTAAAATTACTGGAATGATCGAATTATGATCGCGAATTATTCGACTAGATCTGCCTTGACGAAAGATCAGAAAATTTATAATAATTGTTTTTTCAAACAAAGAAAAATGATTCGTTTGGAAATTTGTAATTATTTACTTAAATAATCGTTCGAAAATGTAAAACAATATATTAATATTTGAGTTTTCCATATTTGATGGGATAGTAGGCTAAAGATATACTTGGATTATCGAACTGGAAGACTGCAGTGTAGACCGAACTCCCCCATTGATTATGATGTTGATAATATTCAGCCTTGGCCTTTAGTAGTATTTTTAACCTCTACCTCTACCAAGGTTTCACAATTACTCTTCATTTGTAGACCTTGATAGTATACCTGAAAAAACGACTCAATCAGCTTTTTCTTTGTAGTGCAGCCAATCTTCGTAAAGTCTAGCCTTGCATGTTAAGCAGAAATTTTTAATGCGGTTAAGTTTTGGGGAATTCTACGGCTATTCTAAACAGGTTATCCTGTATCATTTTAGAAAAATGGCAAGAAGCTAAATATAGCTGAAAAACTATATTTTGCAGCCCTAACAAACCCAGAATATTGTTTATCATGATTTTTAACTCGTCATTAAAATAAGAATTTTTCACAATAATCTTTGGTGCATTTCTTATATTTTTTAACCCAAGTTGTACTATTTTTTCTATAATGGCTATCAGAAGTTGTTTTCTTAAACGGTTAGTCGCATTTTTGAAGCATCTATGACTGTCTTACTCTTTTCGTGTTAGTGTTTTTGGACCTCCTCGGGGTAAAATTGATCAAATTTTTTTTTTATATAATTGTTTCTGCTATTATTTACAGAGCCCAAAGATATACCACACTCCATCTGCTATGTGTCTATACGAAGTCTGTTCAAAAAGTATCGCGAATTTTGAATTTCCGCGAGTTACATAAATTCGATTTTCGATTTTTTGTGGCGTTATGTTGGTACTCATGTCTCTCACTTATGCCGACAATTTCGGGCATTTTAAATGTTCTGTTAATTTTTGACAGCTGCTTTGCTTGCACGTGTTTTGGCTCGTCTTCGATTTTTGCCCATTTCAAAAAATGGATCAAAGAATCTGTTTCGGGAACAAGAAAAAGTCACAGGGGGCCAGATCTGAGGAATAAGGTGGCTGCGGCATTATTAGTATGTTGTTTTTGGTCAAAAATTCTCGCACAATCAACAACGCGTGAGCAGGGGCGTTATCATGGTGCAAAAGCCAATTTTTGTTCTTCCACAAATCCGGCGTTTCTGGCGGATTGCTTCGCAAAACTTGCGCATAACTTGCAGGGAATGTTCCTTATTGACCGTTCTACCCTGTGGCAAGAACTCATGTTGCACCAGGCCCCTGCAATCAACCTTCATATTCGACCGAACTTGGCGCCACTTTTTCGGTCTTGGCTCGTGTGGCAGCTTTCGTTGATTGAGTTTTGGTTTCCACGTCATAACCATAATCCCATGATTCGTCACCAGTTATTACCCTCTGAAGCAAATTTGGGTCGTCGTGGACAGAGTCCAACATCTCCTTAGCAATGTTAATGCGATACTGTTTTTGGTCGAAATTGAGCAAAAATCGAAGACGATCCAAAACACGTGCAAGCAAAGCAGCTGTCAAAAATTAATTGAATGTTCAAAATGGCCGAACTTTTCGGCATAAGTGAGAGACATGAGTACCAAAATAACGCCACAAAAAATCTAAAATCGAATATACGTAACCCGCGGAAATTCAAAATTCGCGATACTTTTTGAACAGACCTCGTATAGTATTTTGAAGTACGTTAAAACAAGGTAAATAATTGCTCGATTAAATTTAAAAAAAATAATTAAACACAAAATTAACGATCTAGTTTATAGTATAAACTCTTAATAATGATAAAATGAGAAGCCTATGCAACTAAAATATAACCAAACAAAGTAAACGGTACAGCAAATGAAAGGGGATACTCGGAAAAACTTTAATTTCTTAGGAAAATTACAAGAAATGAAAGTTCTTCATTTGCTACCTTAAACTAATAAAATTGATTCTGTTCCTTTTTATTAACCTAATCTGTATTGATTACAATTCTTAGACTATTCTGAAAACAATCTACAATAGTTAAATTTGATTAGAATTTTTAATACAATATCAATAAGAGTGGTTGACGGACGTTGAAGAATAGCTCCATTTTAGCGATGACTTATGTATGTTAAATATTGCAACTGCTAAAAATTTAGCCTTTTATGTCTAGAAGTTTGTAGGCTGAAGGACTGTTTTAAGATGGGAACTATTTATTTCTTCAAATTCTATGCTGTTTGTCTAACCAGTCTAATCTATTAAAAAACTCAAATTTCTTCTTTCTAGATTTTTCACCTGTAAAATTGTGAACCCATTAATTACGAGTTTTAATAGATTAAATAATGAGTTGTTATTAAATATCAATTTTAATTAGTTATGGGTAAATATATTTATTTTTTAGATTCAAAATTAATAACCTCCCAAAAACTTATTAACAAAAATTAAAAATTTATTGTAGCCTTTAAATTACACAAGAATTGGTTAAAAAAATTTAGGCCTGAGTCAAAAGGGGAGAGTGTGTAAAAAATTCACAGCACTCTCTAACAGAATATTTAAAAAAAAAATTAAATATTTGAACAAAATTGCAATTTATATAAGCATACAAAGCAATTTTCATATAACCTAGAATAAGTGGTACGGAATTTTTTAGAACTATTCATTGACATTTATTGTTTTAACTCAGTTTTCGTATGAGTTTAAATAAAATAATTTTTTATAATGAATAGCTTTAAGGCTAAATTAAACCTAACGATGGGAATTAATCATTTTGAATATGAAAAAGTTTATAATGTTTCCATTGGCCGTATTGAGATTTGTATTTATGTTAACCGCAACACTTGTTTGCTGCTGTCTTACACCTTTTTTTACATCCGCTCGCATAAAAACTGCTTTTATGATTAAAGACTTGGTAAAAACCGGTTTACAAATTTTTATCAGAAATATTTTTTGATGCACGAAATGCAACTACTACACCCAATAAATGTGCGTATAAAAATAGGCATTCGGGTTCGGAAAAATGTTATGCTTTTTTATTAGTTATTCTTATTTTGACAGCGGCATTGTAAGTTTCTTCGGTAGTGATTGCTGCTCTTGTTGGTGTATCTTGGTTTATATCCTATTTTACGGCGTTTCGTAAAGAATGTTCCCATAATACGTTTTTACGTTGAAAGTTTAGATCGAAATGAATATTTCTTCACTAACACATGCTGGGTGTTTTTTTTATATTCCAGGTCGATTTTGTTTGGCCGCCATTTTGGTTTGTAAAAAATTTTTCTGTTGGCATTTGACAGTCGTAGATGATGGTCGATAACAATTTAACGTCGCAACAACGTGTTGAAATTATTAAAACATTTTATTTAAATAATTGTTAAATAATGAATACGCGAAGAAAATTACGTCTCCGCGTATTATAAGGCACACTTCTACTTAGGTGGCTTTGTTAATAAACAGAATAGCCGCTATTGGGTACTGAAAATCTGTATAACTTAACTGATATACCGCAGACCACTCCACGCTCGTAGAGTAACTGTATTGTAGGGCATTTGGTCCGGCGGCATCATTGGGCCATATTTCTTTCAGGATGCTTGCGGCAATGCCATAACAGTTACTGGTAACCGCTATCGGGACATGTTGGAAAACTTTTTTCTACTCGAATTGGAGTATATACAGAATATGTGGTTCCAACATGAATTGACGCAAAAAAAAATTATGTATCGAATTTCCATTTGCGCAGCCTTGGCCAAACAGAACGAAATCGACCAATTTCTTAAACGGGTGGTGACTGGGGATGAGAAATGGGTCACATCTGGCAATATTGTGCGAGAACGATCGTGGTCAAAGCGCGGTAATGTGATTCAAACGGTGGTGCATTTGGTGGGACTGTAATGCTTCTATATGGCCAAATAAAAAATTCCGACTTCTAACAATTGGATCGTTTAAAGCTAGCGGTTGACCAGCAGCGGCCAAAATTATCCAACAAGAGAGGTGTTATGTTCATCAGAACAATTCCAGGGAACACACATTACAGTCCAGACTTGGCACCAAGCAATCTCTTCCTTAGTGATAAGAAATTGGTATCAAGAGAAAATTGTGAAAATTGCTTAGTCTAGTTTTTCGCCAATAGGGGGACCTGGGCTTTTTTTATGAAAGAGGCATTATGAAGTTACATTTTGTGTTATTCTCAAAAAATATTTAATTTTTTACCCGTTTAAAATTCAATTGACACAACAGCTGCAGACAAATGACCATGAACGGCGGAGAGACTGGAATGCTCGTATAGACGACCACCATTTTTGGCAGAAAATCTTTATGATCGATGAAGCACACTTCGACTTGGCTGGCTTTGTTAATAAGTAGAATAGACATTATTGGGGCACTGAAAACCCTCAACTGATACGCCAAAGACTACTACACTCTCGTAGAGTAACTGTATGAAGCGGAATTTGGGCCTGGAGACAATGCTGTAACAGTTACTGGTGACGGCAATCGGGATATCTTGGAAAACTTTCTCTGCTCGAATTGGATCAATTAGGCCTACAGAACATGTGGTTCCAACAAAAAGGTGCCACATCACAGACAGCTCAGCTCGTGCTACGATGTAATTTTTGAGAGAAATTTTTCCCAGCCGAATAATGTCAAAAAGTGGTGATATCGACTGATCACCACAATCCCCTGATTTGAACCCTCCCGATTTTTTCGTATGAGGATACTTAAAAAACAGTTTGGTTTGTTAGGAAAACGTGTACACTAACAAAACCAACCACAACCTTGATACCTAAGGACAATGATCGAAATGAAATTGCTGAAATAACACCAGAAGTCTGCTAAAATGTCATGAAAAATGTGCGCAAAAAAGCTCGCCTTTGGGATATATTACATACATAAAGCTAAAGACCATATAATCAATCAATAAATATATATTATAAAATTATATTTCATTTAAAAGTTATTTGAAAAAAAACTTCGATCTGGAACATAAAACGCACCCTGTAGAATCTACAATATAACATATAATAGCAAGCCTTACAATAAACACATGTCATTTTGACTAATATAGAAGTTCGACATCTGTCAAATAATTGGGTCGTACTTTCCGAATAACAAAATGGATAACCCTTCTATTTTGACGATGCTTCTAAAAATGGGCGGATTATGATAGCGCTAACAATTTCAAAAGCTTAACTTCTTTTTAATCTTCTTTAAAAAAATAATGGATAACTTAAATTGTGAGATTTATATTTTTTTATTATTAATTTTTTTTTTTTTTGAAAAAGGATTTGAAAATTTTATTATAAAGTTTTAGATAAACGTATCCTGTATATGTGTATAGCGAAAACCGGTTTGTTAACAATTTGTATGTGGCTTCGATAGGTGGTATGGTATGTAGCCAATGTTGATTAACATACCGCGTCTAAATATGGCGATTGAATGACCTTACGAGGTGTGGTGAAAAATTAATGACTAATTATTTTTGTAATAATTTTATTTTATTTTTATACATCAATATTATCCTCTTCAAAATAGTTCTCTTTGTAGCAGTGCTGCTGGAAGTATTTTACTGAAATCTCGTTTAGATCCTCGATTACACACTCTTTTTAAGTGTGTTTTTAAGAAGACGTCCGTTCAAGAGTATTTTGATCTTGGGTAATAATAAAAAATAAAAATAAAACTGTATTTTGACGTTAAGGGTAGCCGTGTGATATGGGACGTTATCATGGTTGATGGGGGCAATGTTTCTCGTAAGCTTGTTGCTAGTTTTCGTAAGTTAAACGGGCGACTACAAAATTTGATAAAACATTGTTGCTTAAAATTTCGCTGCTCATTTTTTGTAAATAGGTTGAAACTTGCATAAAATGTTCACGCAGTGTATGCCAGATCGTTCTCAGTAATAGCAGCCTCAGTCTTATTACCACACCTCATATATCTGGTTTTCAAAAACTATTGATGAATAATAGTGTACATATAAGTGAAAATAATCACTAAAAAGAAAATTTCCTATTCAATTACTTAACTGCAATATTTGCAGACAGCCTATTTACTTTCATATAGCTTTGTTCAACAGCGATTTAACTTTTTCTATAACATATACTAACAATCAAATCACTTTTGCACATTAACATAATACAGGTTAAGGTATTCCCATCATAATCTATTCTACAGATTAAGGTATTATTAATTTTAAGTAGATTGATAATTTTTTAATCCTCTCGTATTCACAAAGTAAAACAATTTTTTTCTTTAAAAAAAATATCCTACAATTGATTGAGTTAGCATTAAAAGAAAAGGTGATTTTCTTGGATTCTTCATAACCTCTATTGATTTAATGGATTTGAACTTTTGTCCTTGACTAGTCGTTATTAAAATAAATTGTTTTACAAATACGAATTCGAGGTTGTTTATAGTAAAATCACATAATCTGATAATATCGGGATTCCAAAAATGACGAAATATATAGAAACAATTACGAGTACCATCACCAAAATGGCCTAATGGTTGTGGCGCTTAAAGCTCGGCGACCTTATAGATATACAATCAAACAAACGATTACGAGTACCTTGATCATTTTGAATAATGTCAATGATATTTTCTAGCCATTCGTAAAATAAATTGTTTTTGTGATGCATTTTAATCTGTTAGAGCGTATTTTTTTTCTTAATTGTTAAGGCGAAAAATTGGTATTTTCCAATAATTTTAATTAAAATATTTGTTAAATACTTTAACAAAAAATAATTGAATATCATTGTAGTATCGTACGAGTTTGAATAGAATCTGTTTGAGATCGATTTAACGCCCATAATAACCTCCAACAGTGGAACGTCCTCTCACATCTGGTCTGTGGCCGTTTTTGTCTACTACCAAACGTATGAGAGGTACTTTTCTCATAAGGTCTTTTCAGATCTTATTCGTTGTTGAAGATAATATGACTATAATATACAAAGCTTAGAACAGCGCGTAGTCAAAGTCAAGATAAAATAATTCAAGCCAGCGACAAAGGCGATACACAATAGAACCGATCAAAATCAGATAGTGCGGTAGAATTTTGGACAAAAAAATTATTCTAAGCGAGATAAAGATTGCCTTGGTCATTAATAAAATTGGGCTCTATTACTATCTGGCAGTGAGCTAAATAATTTGTAAAATTATGCTTGATAGACTGAGTTGAGCTACATAAATAAGTTTTCACTGGAAAAGTATTTTTGACTCTGTCGTTAATGGCGAGCTTGACGTAGTGGAGCACCCAGAAAACGATGAGATACGAAATTTTAAAAAAAACCTCAACACTCAACTTCGATGCCTGTATTTCTTTTGTTTCCAAAAAGACCCAGACAAGAAACCTGACTATTGCATCTCCGATGATGATGATTGACAATATTGAGTACTATTTCTTTGATAATGTATTAACTTATTGGCAAAAAAAAAATACTATCAAACCAAGACACTATTTTTAGAAATGACCTCATCATTTGACTACGTATACCCCGTGTACGGGGAGAGCACATTATCTGACGAACAGAAAACTTATTTTGATCAGTTCTTATGGCATTATTTGAATGTTCATTCGCTGATAATCAACAATTAATTGCCCTATTAAGTGATATTGTCGAGTACATAAATATCAACCACATAATTATGTAAATGATTGACTGAGAATGAAGCTCATTCACTCGTACTTTTACTAAGAAAATTAAATATCACTTCATATGAAAAATAATAAAAATAAATAAATTCTACTTAATAAATAAAATATGAATTTAGTCGAAATCTTTTGCAAATCGCATACATACATTAAAATATTATTTTGCTAGTAATTAATAAATATTATATTCTATCGTTTAGTATTAAATTTTTCTAAATATTTCAAAATATTGAAAAAATTTAAATTTTACCAATTTGATAATTTTAATGATATGTTACTCATACCCCGCGAAATTTTTCTAAAAATGAATAAACCAGAAACGTTCAGATTTTTTTTGATCAAATGGATATACACGTATCACCCCACTTGGAAGTGATATCATTTTCTGAGAATGCTAGCTTTTGTAAATTCATTAGCTTAAATTAAATCATATTAAAAAAAAAATGGTCAGGAATTCTTTCCATATTTTAATAATATTGGACTAGTAGAAAAACTAGTTTAGATAATCTGCGATGTGTTAAAAGATGCGCCAGCTAAAATTTAGTATTCCAATAAACGCAGGCGCTTTGAAAATGTGCGTTTTGAAAAATAATATTCCTACAATTTTGAACTCAATTGAGCGTGACTATCATTGATATCCAATAAATATTTGATTTTAAATATAAATAAGAAAAAATTATTTATAAAAATTAAATCTTATAAACATTAATAATCAGTATAAATATTCAAAAAGCCAATCTTCTGATTCGATCGTACCTTCACAATAATCAGCTGATTCCACGCGCGTGCTTGCCGTGCGTTAATTTCCATGCGCGGTGATTGACATGCGATGCGCAAGTCATTTTCAACGTTTCAGTTTCAGTATTTTGGGCTGATATAAATTTCTATTGCTCATAGCTTTCTAAATGGATTTCTAACAGAAAAATAATTATTCCATAAAATATTTTAAGGCTCGATTATTATCAAAATAATATTAAAAAATATTTTATCTGAAACAAATACAGAAACGCTAATTTCAACAGTAAAATACCAAATTCGAATTTGATCAATTTGTGATTCACTAAAATATTTGTTTACAAAATAATTTTTTCGAACTGAATTTGGTTTTTTTTTTAAATGTTTATCATAAAGTATATGAAAGTTCGAAGAATTATATGCTATCATCTTATTGATATTTAAGATATTCCTTGTGAATAGGTTACATGGTAAAAATAACAAACTTTTGATATTGATTTTTTTTATAATCTTTAAAAATAATTAATTATATTATATATTTTAATATTTTTTGATTATAATACTGAGTTGCTAAAAACAAGAATTACAAGTTTTTTTTTATACTGAATTTTGTTTGTTTATTAAAATTGTAGACTCGTAAACTGGAATGCATTTTGGCGGCTTTTGAAGTTTTAATAGTATATAAAAGAGAGAATACACAGAGATATTTTAGATTTTAACAATAAAAATGAAATAGATTTTAAAATTTAAAAAAAACTATATTAGTTTTATTTATGCGATTAAATGAATTCGTTAAAGATAAAACTATCTGTTGGATAGAAAAGACAACACTATCAGTTTGATAGATAAACTGAAAATAATTTATAAATTAATCTCTTTTTCTGTATTTAAGCTCTTATGTTCCTTCTAAATATATTAAACCTATAATAGATATTTTTAAACTCGTTTAAATACAACAAAATTCTTAAAAACTTGATTTTTGATAAAAATACTTTTGAAAAGAAAAATAAATTTTAAAATATTTGTAAACAGAAAGTTAATAATATTTTTTTAAACAATATTAAATAGTGTATAGTATATTTTTGGATATCAAAAATGATCGAATAAAGATAATTTTTTTAAAATATTGATTCAGTTTGTATATTTAGCATTAGCAGTTAGAGGTAAATTGTTTGCCATTTCCTGTAGATAGATGATATTTTGGTGATAATTGTGGAAGCACAACTCTAAAATTCATTGATAACAAAATTTTACAAGAAACCACTATAATCATAGTAAAATTAATTTTTTTAACCGATTTATAATCATTAAATCAATTACATACAGTTAAACTTTTAAAAAAAATTTTGAAATTATATCAAAATGTTATATTGTATGTTGAAGTGGATTAAATTTTTTCCTACACATATTGTTGGGGATACAAACGATGCCAATTATCGATAAAATTAACTCTCAAAACAAGTCCTTCGATTCGATCGGTTATCATATTGTATTCTACAATATTTATCATTATAAGTACTCGAGTCTAAAGATAGCTTTATCATTCAGGCCATTTATGCAAGTTGATGTAATCGTAAATGTAGATAATAAATTTTTATTTCTCGGATTTTTATAAAATTCCTGTAAAAATAATAAATACAAAACAATTACATTCGTGACTACATTTTTAAATTTCATTGCTAAATGTGATACGTTTTTATTTTTGATTATTTACAATCTCTTTAAATGATATAAATCATATTAATTGCTTTTATCATGAAAATGATTAAACAATTTTTTTTCCGCTGTTATCGCCATGTAAAATGATAATAAACTGCAATTTCGAATGACGCAGAATACACGGTGGCCTACCATAATTATTTGTAAATAATTTCTGAAATAAATTAATCTCCTTTTTTGTAAACGACTGTAGAAAAGAATATGCAAAAATTATAGATTGGTGTTTAAGAATTTATTAATCAGAAATTAAAGTTATTGGGTTGTTCGGGAAGTACTTTTTTTTTTATAAAAATGAAAGATGATTTTCTTATAGTGAATTAATATTTTATTGAATTAAATATTGTTCAGTCTGATCCAATACCCTTCACCATTTTTCTGGCAGTAGCATGATTCCACGCTCATAAAATTTTTATTCTTTGCTGGAAAAAAACCTGATCCAAGTGATTTTTGACCTCATTTGAATTAAAGGTTTTTACCGTCTTAAAATTTTTTGGAGAGAAAAAAAATTCTTATATTTTTTCTTTAAGTGAACCATTCAATTTGTCCAACTGATGACAGTACACTTCAGAATTGATCGCTGTGTTGCTCGGTAGAAAGTCAAAATAAACGATTCCTTTGAAATCCCACCAAACAGATACCATAACTTTTTTTGACTGCTTTGAGCCAGTTCATCTTTTCTAACCGAGGATCTTTTGCGATTAACATTGTTTTAGACAGCCCATTTCTCGTTCCCAGTGATGATACGCTTCAAAAATGGATTATTTTCTTGGCGTTTGAGGAGCAAATCATAAACGTCAATGCGACGGCACAAATTTTTTTCCGTAAGAAGATGAGGAACCAATATGTCGAGCTTTGAGATTAAAACTAGCCATTTCAAATGATCATGAGTGGTCGAATTCGATAAATTTAATCTCTAAGCGATCTCACGAATAATTTTTCGACGATTTGCATCAATTAATACCTTTATTGTGTCGTCATCAGCTTCAACTGGCCTTTCAGAACGTGGTGCATCTTCGAGATCAAAATTGCCGGATCGAAATTTTACAAACCAGTTTTGGCACTGACGCTCACTTAACACATCTTCTCCATACAGATCGGATAATTTTTTTCTTGCTTGAACAGCATTTTTATCTTTTCTATAGTAAAAAAGTAAAATATGCCGAAAATGCTGTTTTTCACTTTTCATATTTAAAAGGGTATAAACCCAAAACTACTATTCAGAATCAATAGAATTTTTCACAAGCAAGCCTTGTTATGTCAGCTGTCAAAATACATATGATTATGCGGCTTAAGTGTGAAGTTGGTTGTGAAAAAATACAATTAAGTCCTCTCTTGGGAAAAAACGAAATTGCTTTTCGGACAACCCAATAAATATTTGTTCACTCTTATTTTCGTAGTTTTCCTAAGTCTTTATTTAGTGTTTATAAGTTAAAGTCAACGCAATTAAAAAATATCAGTAATTATTGGTTCATACAGTTCGTGAATTATTTTGAATAGTATTGTAAATGCACTCAAAAATAATAAATTAAATCAAATTAATAAATTATCGACGAATGGAGAATTTTTTTTTAATGTAAAATAAATACTTTAATTTACAATTTATAAATTAACAAAAAAGTAGACTATTGTTATAATATGAAAATATTTTTTTTAAATTTTATCTTTCATTTAGTATTTTCCTATAATTAATTTTGAAGTCATACAATATATTTATTTAGACTTTGAAATTTTTAAAGAAAAGGAATTCTCCAAATAGCATTTGTGTTAGGAATTTTAATTAAAATAGTAAAAATCATATGGTTTTTAAAAATGGTTACCAATAATATGCAATATTAACTAATGTTATGTGTCGAACTATTAGAAAATACCAATTTTTAAGTATAATTTCAATAGCGCATTATATATATTTTTGGCCGTAAAATTCAAGAAATTTGTAGACAATTAGGTGATAAAAAAAACAGATGATCAATTAATCGTATGTTTACACAGGTGTTCCCGAATAAAAATTTAGCACACGAAAATGGTATTAAAAAATGTTTTTTGACATGAAAGTTTTCACAAAACTTCAAAAAAGAGGTTGATAATTACAAAAATTATTCATATTCGAAAATTTCTAATTTTGTGGAGGTGGAAAAAATTTTGATTAAAATATATTAAAATTGAATATTTTTAAATGCAAATTTTAATCAAATTGAAAATATTTACGAAAATGTATTTTTAGTAATTTCGTATTAAAAATGAAATATTTTTAATAATTATTTTGTATTAGTAAGTTTAATTTTTTTTTTTAAAAGACTATTTATTTCGTTGGTTTTTTGATAATATTGTAACTATACTCAATTAAAGGGATTCCACTAGTGGTACTGTAGAAATGCTTATAGAATAAAATATATAAAAATATTTATATAAATATTTAAAAGCCAAACTTATCAACAAATATATCAATGCTTTCATAGGGGAGTTCAAAGGGACAACATAAAAAATTTATAACTTTACCTCAAAATTAAAAGGAATGTCAGAAAAATAATGAGACTTTTGGTTTTTTTTCCCCCGACAACTTTATTTTATTTTTGTACATCAATATTAACCCATTCAAAGTAGTTTTTTTCGGCAGCTATAAATCGGCGGAGCCGTATAAATTCTTGTCTTCACAGCATTACACTCCTTTGGATGTTATCGACAGTACCAAGATGACGTACTTTAGAGTAATTTTTGACCAATACAGATATCAGGTAAATACGGAACTGGGTAAACAAAGAAATTTCTTTTGGACAAAAAATCATTGACGGAAGTGAGGAAACCTTTTTCTGAGCCTTTTACTCATTTGCTTCATTGTTGATCGACGGTCTGACCTCACAAGATCTCTCACATCCCAGAGCGAGGTTGGTTTTTCACTGCCTCACGGCTCTCCAAAAGAGCTTTATGCCACACAAAATCTTACGCTGTTGATAAGGAATGTTGCCCATAAATTTGCCGGATTCACCAAACAACGCAAAATTTGATGACACATCATTCGTAAGGCACTACAAAAAAAAACACAATTTTTCACTTACGATAAGCATTGCAAAAAAAAATTTAGTAGTCACCAGACGATGTTAAAAATTATATTGCATATCTTCGATGGATTAACATATAAGGGGGGAAGTCTGCAATGATGCCAGTCTCATTACTTTTTGACACGAACGTCGTGTATATTTTCAAAACTTAAAATAATTGCAGAAATGGAATTTTTAAAAATTTAAAAATAAAAAAATTTTACTCGTATTTTGCAAAATGTTTTATCTGAACTTATGGACACTTATCATATTTACTCTAGTATAAATAGAAAAAAAATCCCTTTAAGGTAATGTACATACTATATTTATACGAAAATATGTTTTTAATAATTTTCATAATAACCAAAACTATTTTATCATAATTCAGGGCTTTTTTTGTTGAAAAAGACAGTATTTCTTCTTCATTTATATTTTTCTCTTTTTGTGTATATTCTTAATGTTAAAAATAAACTTTATCAAATATGAGAAAAGTAAAAAATTTCTTGTACAGAATCTTAAATAAAAAGTCTCAGAAACAAAATTGTTACTTTGGATAATTTTCACATAGTCTGAAAGGGTTGTGGGACCCAATTATAAAAATATATATGTATGTTTTATAATAAAACAAACAAAAAAACATTTATACAGAAAGAAAAATTGCAAAATATGTTCAAAAAGTATTGCAAATTTTGAATTTCCGCGGGTAACGTATATTTGATTTTTTGTGGCGTTATGTTGGTACTCATGTCTCTCACTTATACCGACAAGTTCGACCATTTTAAATGTTCAGTTAATTTTTGACAGCTGCTTTGCTTGCACGTGTTTTGGCTCGTCTTCGATTTTTTTTGGACTCTGTCCCCGATGAAATGGCTGAACTTATGGGCATAAGTGAGAGACATGAGTACCAACATAACGCCACAAAAAAATCGAAAATCAAATATACGTAACCCGCGATACTTTAAAATAGTATGGTAATACACAAAGTTCTGTTTTATCTCCAATTTAATGGTCTGTTTTATCTCCAATTTAGTTCGGCCATTTTGAATGTTCATTTAATTTTAACAGCTACTTTGCTTACACGTGTTTTGGTTCGTTTTTGATTTTTGCCCATTTTCGACCAAAAACAGCATCGCATTAACATTGCTAAGGAGCTGTTGGACTCCGCCCGCCATGACCCAAACTTGATCCAGAGGGTCATAACTGGTGACGAATCATTGGTTTATGGCTATGATGTGGAAACCAAAGCTCAATCATTCTAATGGAAGCTGCTGCAGAGCCAAGACCGAAAAAACCGCCAAGTTCGGTCGAATGTGAAGGTTTTGATTATAGTTTTCTTCGATTGTAGGGGCGTGGTGCTTCATGAGTCTTGCCACAGGGGAGAACGGTCAATAAGGAATATTACCTGCAAGTTATGCGTAATTTGCGCGAAGCGATCCGCCAGAAACGCCCGGATTTGTGGAAGAACAAAAATTGGCTTTTACCATTTTTGGCCAAAAACAACACACTAATAATGCCGCAGCTATCGTATTCCCCAGATCTGGCCCACTGTGACTTTTTCTTGTTCCCGAAACTGAAGAGCTCCATGAAAGGACGGCGCTACGCTACGATTGAGGAGATAAAGATGCCATCGAAGGAGGAGCTGAACAAGATCACAAAAATTGATTTTTTGAAGTGCTTCGAGGTTTGGAAAAAACGGTGGGGATATCTGGTGGGGATAACTTTGAAGGGGACAAAATAGATATTCATGATCAAATAAATAATTTTTGAAAAAACACAAAATTCGCGATACTTTTTTAACAGACGTCGTATTTCGTTTTTTTTTCCTTAAAAGTCTGTTTGTTATATAATTTTAAATTAATAATTTAAAATAAAATTTAACAAAAGTTGAATATAATTTGGTAGAATTGTTAAATAATTTTGAAAATCTATTTTTCACATCTAAAAAACAATTAAATATTCGTATTGTAATTAAAAATTTATTTGACCGAAAATATTATTATTTTAATAATAATCGTTAATTTTGAACGGATATCCTGTTGATATTATTTATTGTGCTATTTTCAAATGATTTAACTTCATATTGAATATCGATAAGATTTTGGAGTTTAATTTTGGAGGAAAGCGTAGCTGATCCGTTTGACATTCGTGATTTACCTTGACCTTTATTATAATAATAATTATTACGAAATAAGCGCTGAAATTGTCCAAATCAAAATATTTTGATAAAAAATAATATAATCAAAAAATAGTATTTTTTTAATATTTTCTAATAAATGTTGTAGTGTCTCTTGTACAATAAAAATTAATAATGCAATGTGCATCTGAGCATATAGGATCATTTTCTTAAAACAATATTCATACGAAGTAAATACAGGAAATAATAAACAAAACAACAAGAAACAATATTTATGTTTGTTTATCTTATAATATCATCCCAATGTTGATGTATTTGTAAGTTTACATATATCACGGTTCACGATGCTTTTGGATTCCTCAATTAGCAAAACCTGAAAAAACCACGGTCGTCGTAGTCGTGAACTTTTGCACTTCGTTTGTTGAAACTGTGTACCTTGAACAGCGTTGGTGATAAATCTTTTTAGATACATCAACGGAATTATAAAATATTTTAAGTGGTATTGAATATGTAAATTATTACCTTTGAGTTATGTGTGAATAGAAGATAATCAATAGTGATAAAAGTGTATATGTACACGACTGGTACTTGAAATAATTGCGATTGAATGTGTTAATTGTCGGTGTGGTGTTGTTTATCCTAAAAAAACCTTAGCGGTTATTAGAAGAAGAAAAAAAACTGCTATTTATTATTAACAAAACTTTTTTATTTTTTTCTCATTTCTAGAACTATTTATCAATCGTATCGTTCAGTATGCTATAATATTACATACTTAATCAATAAATCGGCAGTGAACTTAAATTTTTTTAAAGGTTTTTTTTTTACCAAAAAACAAAAAAGAGGATATCTAAAAAATGGGACTTAATATAAATTGTATCCAAATTAAGGCACTACTCAAAAAAGACATTCTAGTTCGGCTAAGACAACCAGTAAGTATTTGTTGATATTTAAAAAAAAAGAAAAATGAAGAAAAAAAATCATACCATATTTATCATTTTGTAAATAAGAGTCTTCTCAGACAACATTTTATTTTTGCTAAAAAAATTTCAACCTGATAAGATTTTCTTGAAAGTTTCATGTTAAAAAAAAAAATAATACGAGAACAGGTCTGATTATTGTGCATACACTCGTATGCATGATTTTTTCTGCTCTCGAAGTAGGTGAGTATCAAAAAACTTACGCAATATAAATATCCGTTACAGTATCTTTTTGCTACACATTTGCTATCTTTGCAAATTGCACTTTAGTCAATTTTTCTATAAATTGTAAATTTTTTTAAAATTTTTAACTTAATTTTCACAAAAAAAGCACAATATAGAATAAATTAAAAATAATTTGAAAGATACTTTTTTTGTCATTTTTATATTTATATAATAATAATAAATTTAGGTGAATGGAAGCATATTAAAAAAATTGGTTTCATGGCCCTGCAAGATCAACTATTGAATATCATATCAATTTTAGAATTTTTTCAAAATTTACTTGATTAGAAATATTATTGGTAGGAATATAATTTTGGCTGAGACTGAAAACTAAACTTCAATAAACTGTCAAAAATTAACGAATTTCGTCCAAATAAGCCAATTGACTAGGCTTATAATTCGAAATACAATTGATGGAAAAGTGCTGGACTACCATCCAGGGAGTCATTGGTTCGAATTCCATTTAAACATGATTCCAAAAAATTTAAAAAAAAACTATAATTGAATTTTCTTATCTCGTTATCCTTTGTCACCAAATGGCGTTTAAGTGTCTCGTGGCGCTTAGAATATACATTTTAGCACTAATGTTACTTGAAATCATAATAAACAAACAAACAAACAATTACTGCGATTATTTATAGGAAATATTAAAAACAGGGTGTTCCACAGACAAGTATAGATGCAACTTTGACATGCCGCCATTTTGAAAATGGTTGTTTTTGACAGTTTATTGGTAGGAATACAATTTTGACTGAAACTGAAAACTAAACTTCAATAAACTGTCAAAAATTAACGAATTTCATTTAATCACTATAATAATTTATAGCAAATAATTTAATCACTTACCACCTTATTTCTATTTGAATGTAATCTTACAAATAATAATTCCTGCTACATAACAAAACACTGAAATGTGTGGCAACAGTACTTGAAATACAACAGCAAAGTCAAAACGGGATCTATTTCGGCGATAAAACAATCGAAGTTTTGTTCATTCTCATAAGACTGCGAAGGTTTAACAAATTTTGACTGATCCGACTGGGTCCAGTCGGAATTGTTGTCCTACCATGTATTTAACGTTTGTGAAGTATTTAATTGTCAAATTTACTATGAAATGCTTTTCGATAAATCAGCGTAATTTTGTTAATTCAAACGGTTTATTAATGATAAACCTGAATTTCATGAATACATTTTAACAAGCGACGAAAAGCATTCTAATTCGAATGGTTATGCTAATAGTCAAAACAATCGGTTCTGGGTAAATGGCAGCCCACTAATTATGCATGAGTCGCTTTTGCATCCGGAAAACGTGACAGTGACGTGCGCCTTAACGTGAAGAAGGGTCATTTTTGAAGACGGAAATGAAGTTACTGTTAAGTCTTCACATGATTGAAATTTGTTAACACCTGAATGGGATACTAAACATATACTGCCAATAGAATGGTATGACACCGCATCCAGCTATAAAAATAATGAAATTGCAAATTAGTTGTGCACTTTATTCTAGGACACCATTTAATAAAGCAAGTTTTTTTTGATAACACATTAAAAACAAAATGGGGATTTTCTACTCTAATAAAGAAGCTAAAAATATTAATAAGTAAATGAATTAATAAAAATATTCATGAGCAGTTATTTGGTTAGAAAATTCTTTTAATTTAATCGAGGCTTTCGAAGATTCTCAGCGTTTTAAGCAAAAATTGGCATTTTTTCAAGTTAATCCTACAAACATGTGTGCTTAAATGGGAAATTTTTATATAATTGTAAGAAATGTACTTATGACGATAACTAATTCTGAACCATTTATTTATACGATTTTCCTTATAGAACGTTAAGCAGAAAAAGTTTTTCATTTAGAGCGGTTGTTTAGGTTAGTACGCAAAAGAATGTCAGGTCATTCCTACTCCTCTTCAACCAAAAACTTTTATAATATTTTTCATAATTATTATATTGAAATGTCGCCTACAACCTTTGATTTTAAGAACTCTTTTTTAAAAAAAAAATTATTTACCTGTTCTGCCAAGATACATTTTACAAGAAAAATACTTATTCTAATTATTTGTTCTTATCCTTTAATTTACTTTTATCAAATTATGTATTATTTTAATTATAAATTTTAGAATTTGCTGTTAATCTATTTTATCGTCAGTTTTTTTATTTTATTTTATAAAAACGCAACATTTTATGATTTTTTAGCAGGAAAAAGGGGAATATTGAATAAAAAACCCCAATATGGTTGTTTGATGGATTAATTCTTAAATAATGTAAATTTTACCCTTCGATAAATTTAAAAATTGAAAATGTTAAAAGACTTTTAAAAATTTTTTTTTACTTTTTTTATTTTAGTGGATGACAATTGTCCAAATATTATGGCCGTGTGTGATATTTGTCGCTTTGTATATTTTAAGAAATCGATTTGTACCTGCAGAAATAGGCGAATGCCAATTTCGTACCAGATTATTACCAAGTAAAAATAATATTCTACCATTCTTCCATTCGTATATATGCAATATCGATAATGCCTGTATTAGTCCAACTCCATATGAAGAGGAATCGAAATACGAACATGCACCGTAAGTATTGTAATTATTTTATTGTATGATTATTTATTTCAATAATTTGAATTTTATTAATTATTATATTAAAAATATTTTTGGTTAAAATTTCAACATTCAGACTAAAACCAATTTTGAATATTGTGGAAACGTTCATTAATGACGACACTTTATATAAGACAGTCGTCGATTTGCCAGTCAAGAGTAATTTCATAACAGCTGTAACAACTCTCACAACACATTCCAAATTTAAATATATTGAAGGTAAGCTCTATTTTATGGTTTTATTGATATTATTTCAGCAAATATTACTAAACAAACAAGAACCGATCATTCGATAAAAGAATTTTTTTTTCCTTCAATTGTCTATTATTAACAAAAAAGGCAAAATTCAACTATGAAAATATGCATAGTTACTAGGTGTTCAAAAATATTTTCTAGCTACGTTTAGATCAAAATGGTATTTGTCATTTAAATATTTAATTTATCTCATGAGTATAAAATCTAAAATATTTACAAATTTGGTCAAAAAAAAGAAAAATTGTGTAGGAGGAATTTTCTACATACTTAATTGGTTACGTGGCTAGAACTGAATATTTTTTGTGTGTACGTGTAGATAATTTGATGAAGGTTCTTAGATTTCCCATGCGATTATAAGTGATTTTTCATTTTTATCTATAATTATCGATTTTTTTACAAAACTCATAAATTATTTGCTGATATAACCTTTTTTTTTGAATGGAAGTTATAATTATAGATGAAGATTTTTGAAATAAAGAAATATAATACAAATTTTAGACAAAGTTCAAGTTTAAAAAAAATCTTTTTGTTTAATTTATTTTATTATGGAATATATTAAGAAAATCATTATTAGCAAAAAAAATTTTAAAGTGGAAAACTTACATGGAGCGGCTAATTTATATTATCAAAAATTTATATTCACAAGTTGTGAATATAAGCATAATTTTTTTAGGTATAAAATCATACTCCACAAGATTATAGAATTTTTTTCTGGCAGATTACTCCAACTCACAATAGTGTTGAAGTTCATGTGATTAATTTTTATTCTATTTACAATTAAAGTGGAAGTTGGCAGCTCATACTACTGAATATGGTAGTCGAATTTTTTTTGTAACGATAATTCAAGTAATATTTGCATAAAAATGTAAAGTTTTAAGTTAGGCCATTTAAAAGCACTCTTTATTTTTCACTTGCTTGATTTAAGATGCTCGCGTCCTTCTTTATTGAGCAGAGGTACAAGGAGTGAATTATTTAATGCTCTTATTTATAGCAAGCAATGCGCATACGTCATATACCATGCTTGCGATACTACTCCCATCTGTTGTGGCTTAAGGGCACTGTAAGTATTGGGTTATTGGAAAAGTAATTTTGTTTTGAAGCTGATGAAGACACAATATAGGCATTAATTGATGCAAATCGGCGAATAATTATTCGTGAGATCGCTTAGAGATTAAATTTATCAAATTCGACCATTTATGATCATTTAAAACGGCTAGGTTTTATCTCAAAGCTCGACATATGGGTTCCTCATCTTCTTACGGAGAAAAATTAGTGCCGTCGCATTGACGTTTGTGATTTGCTTCTCAAACGTCAAGCGAGCGATCCATTTTTGAAGTATATCATCACTGGAGATGAGAAATGCGTTGTCTGCAACAATGTTAAGCGCAGCAGATCCTGGAGTAGAAAAGATGAACCGGCTCAAAGCAATTCGAAAGCCAATATTCATCAAAAAAAGTTATGGTATCTGTTTGGTGGAATTTCAAAGGAATCGTTTATTTTGAGCTTCTACCAAGCAACACAACCATCAATTTTGAAGTGTACTATCATCAGTTGGACAAATTGAATGATTCACTTAAAGAAAAAAGGCCAGAATTTGTCAATAGGAAAGGTATAGTGTTCCAACAGGATAATGCGAAACCACATACAAGTTTGACCACTCGGCAAAAGCTTTTAGAGTTTGGATGGGATATACTGCTACACCCACCATACTCACCAGACCTAGCACCTTCCGATTATTATTTGTTCCGATCTCTACAAAAAATTTTTAGACGGTAAAACGTTCAATTCAAATTGGAAGGTCAAGAATCACTTGGATCAGTTTTTTGCCAGCAAAGAACAAACATTTTATGAGCGTGGAATCATACTACTGCCAGAAAGATGGCAAAGGTTATTGGATCAGACTGAACAATATTTAATTGAATAATATATTAATTCACTATTAGAAAATCGTCTTTCATTTTTATATAAAAAAAAACGAAATTACTTTCCGAACAACCCAATATTATTATATAAGTTAATAAATTTAGTTTATTAATTTATATAATAATATTGGGTTGTTCGGAAAGATCGGAATAAATCTTAAAAATAGGTAATTTATAAATTATTAATTAATTACTAATTCCCAAAAATCACTATCCTTTCCATTCTAATTTAATTTCCTTATCCGGTTATCCCTTAATGACATTAATGATACTTGAAATAATAACAAACAACAACAACAACATCAATTCCGGTAATAACTGCAATTAACCGTCAAAATTTTAAAACCTTCACAATCTTATTGGATTAGACAAAACTCCAACTCCTTTATCGTCCCAAATAGACCTTGTTTTAATTTTGTATTTGTAGTCCAAGTACTGCCACACATTAATAGTATTTTGTTATATGGCAGGATTGTTATTTGACAGTTTAAATTGAAATCGAACTAAGATAACTGAATAAATTATTACAAAATTGAATAAAACCTTATGAATAAGTGATAAATTTTATTGCAATTGTTTTTGATTGGTTGATACCTTAGCTCCATCCCAAATTTTTTACAGTGATCTGTGTAACTTGTACAGGCCAAAATTGCGGTTACATTATTTTATTGTAACTTAATTAGAGTGTGGATAATGTAAGCTAATTCAAAGTGTAAATTTACTTGTGATCTGTTATGGTTTATCAGAAAAAATCACTGAAAGGTATTCGTTTGGGTGTTGGACGCGGATCAAATTAAAATTTGAATAAAAATGTTCATGAACGTTAAGTTCCACAGGTGTATGCATAGTCAATGACGACCATACTCAGAGAGCACATGTTTTATCTGGGTATGTACCCTAGGGCGGTTGGGACAGGTCCATCTAAGACTCTCGCAACCAGGTTGTCGGTCGGCGATGCCATTTATTTTATTTTTCTTCTCTTCTTTCTTTACTTTTTTTAAGTTTTCTTTGGGACTCTTTTTTTTATTATTTTCCTTTCTTTTTATTTATTTTTTCTTAAAAAAATATTTTTTTTTTGGTTTTGATTTATTTTGCCTATTCATTTTTATCTTCGTAACTTTTTACCTTCCCACTCCTTCCCTATTCCTTTCCATTTTTTTGGTTTCTTTTTTCTCTTTGTTCTCTCACTTCTTTTCTTTATTATTTTTTTTCAAATCATAACAGATGGTATGCGTAAAGTAACTTGCTTTTCCGACAGCTTTTTATATCTATACTATATATGATAGTCCAGGTGTGTGGTGCAGTGGCCAAGTCGACCGACTCATACTCGGTAGGTAACGGGTTCGATTTCCGCTGCCGCCATCTCGGCATTGGTGCCGGGGTGAGAGGCCGACTACAAACCTTATATATATGTAGTCCGTAGGATACCCCAACGTCACTGGGGGTTTCTTCACTGGCCTGATAAGCCGCAAGCTATAAAAAAACACCTTATCAAGAAACAGCACAAGAAGAAGCATCCGGACCATACCTCAGGCAAAACCTTCAACGGCATTCAGGAGAAACTGAATGCTCTGGCCTCCAACGCCGAAGAAGTGGGGATGAGAATCAACATCAAGAAGACCAAATTGTTGCGTATCGGCGCCACCTGCGAGATGCTACACGGTACCCAAGTTGAAGATATCGAAAAGTTCTGTTACCTTGGCAGCATGCTCAGCAAGGATGGTGGAACTGAAACAGACATCCAAACGTGCATCAACAAGGCGCGACAAGCGTACACCTCACTTGGGAACGGGTGGCGTTCCAACCACCTCTCCATAGCACTCAAACTTCGAATATTCAGTTCAAACGTCAAGCCAGTCCTGCTTTACGACTGCGAAACATGGAAAGTAACCGACAGCACGACTCGTAAGCCTCAAAAATTTGTGAACAGATGCTTGAGACGTATAAGCAAGATCTTCTGGCCGAACTGGATAACGAACGATGAGCTGCTTCTTCTCACGAAGCAAATACCCCTGCTAGCTGACACCAAACGCAGGAAATGGAGTTGGATTGGCCACACCTTGCGAAAACCACCTACGAACATAGCAAGGATGGCACTAGATTGGAACCCACAGGGGAATCGCAGCAGAGGACGACCAAGGACCACTTGGAGAATATCAGTCGAGCGCGAACACACCAACAAATTGGCAAGTCATGGTCGGAAGTGAAAAGGCTAGTCCAACACAGAAGCAGATGGAGAGAGTTCACAGAGTCTCTAGTGCCGCTATATGCTCTATAGGAGCGACTGTGTCTCATGTCTATGTGTATAAAATGCATATATGTGTTATGTAAAAATTGTACAATAACGTAGAAATGAAAAACCTATCAAATAAATATATATATGAAAGTCAACTATTCTCAATGCTCTTTTTCACCCCCCATTAATCCTAAGGGGCTCCCTTATTAATTCTTCCCGCATTTTTCACAATATTATTTAAGTCCGATTCTTTTGCAATATTGCAACTATTCTCAATGATCTTTTCCACCACCTCTTAATTCTAAGAGGGCTCCCCAATTAATTCTTCCTACATTTTTCACAAAATCATTTCAGTCCGATTCTTTTGCGATATTGCAACTATTCTCAATGATCTTTCCCACTCCCTCTTAATTCTAAGAGGGTTTCCCCATTAATTTTTCCCACATTTTTCACAAAACCATTTTAGTCCGATACTTTTGCGATATTGCAACTATTCGCAATTATCTTTTCCAACCCGCCATTAATTCTAAGGGGCTCCCCCATTAATTCTTCCTGCATTTTTCACAAAATCATTTCAGTCCGATACTTTTGCATTATTGCAACTATTCTAAATGATCTTTTCCACAGTAATTGTATCTGTCTCCGTGGATCATCGAAAATCTAAAAAACGCGAGTGGAACTACATTCGTAGAGACTGTCTAAATAATTGCACAGAATCATTCCATTTTTATAGGAACATCCTTCATTTATTTGTAATTATTCAAATATTGCCATAATACCAATTTGTGATAATAATTGATTTGTTTGATATGAAATGACTTTAATTACACCAGTAATAATGAACACTTTAATGGAGGAGATGTTTAAGAAGATTGCATTATTTATTTCACCATCGTGGGAAAGTGAATTTTTAATTTGGGGTCATTAATATTATTTTCACTCAGTCAATTTTATTCAATATAGAATTTTTATCATTAAACCGTTGGGATGAATATTTTTTTAAGTTAACAAATGGCCGGTTCTTAAACAATTCTACGTTAGAACAAAAAAAATAATTTTTTTTCCTACTAACTGAAAAAAATTATAATTGTTTTTTTTTTTAATAATTTCTACTTTAAGTTATTTAAGTGTGTTTAGTTGAGTGTATTTTTCATTTCTTTAGAAAATATAGGCAAGGTTGTGGCCAGTGTTCCTGAAGTCGAAAATATGCTTGGCTCTAATTTTGACATTACAAAACTTTTTTCAAGTGAGTAGCTTTTATTGTTAAAATTATTGTATAATTAAGTTTTTTTTAAAAAAAGATTTTCACCTAAGAAAATTACAAATAATTATTATTAGTTTCATTGACCTAGTATATCATATAGACATGTCAGGTGAAAATTTTTTGAGGACCGTAATTTAAAATATTTGTTAGATTTTTGTTTTGTTTTCGGTATGAAAAAAATTCAGATCTTATAATTATTTTTATATTTTATTAATTTATTAGAGATATATAAATTTATTTTATAGATGATATGATGTTCTCAAATGCGGGAAAAATTATTTGTGGAAAGCCATTTCCACGAAATGATAACATACGATATGTTAATAATATTCTTTATACTGAAGACTACAATGGACCAAATAAAGTAGAGGTTGATGCAATGCCCAGTAAATGAATTTATTTATAATAACAATAATAAAAATATTTTTTTTTTGCAATAAACTAACTATAAAAAAAAATTTGTTTATAGCCAAATACTGTAAGCAATTGTACTTAGATATAACATCAACAAATAATGGAAAAATCACATGGAATCAAGTTAAGCCAATTATTCAGGGGAAAATTGTCTATGCACCGGACAATGAAGAAAATGCTGAAATAATGAAATTGGTGAGTTGATAGAATATAGACTGAAAATTATTCAAAAAACTTCACTAGATTATATTAAGGATAAAAAAAACGATAAAAAATAATCTGGAAAAATTAAGTTCTTATAGCTTGTAAGAAATTATAAACTCATATAGAATTTTATTAAATACTGTCCATTTTATATAAGTTATCAGTTTAATTTTTAATTAATTTTTATGGCATCTGTTTTCATAGCAATATACTAATTTTCGATTTTCTTAAATAAAAGTTTAGCGTTTTTCTTAGCTACAGATCTTTTTATATGATTTCGATGAACCCAGACTGTATCTTGCAAAAGGGTGGAATCCTCATTTTTAGAGAATCGGCTTACAAAATGTTTTTACAATTTTAGAGGTGCGACAATTTAAAATAATATTCAAAGTTCTGTAGCTTAATCATTAAAAATCAGAAAAAATTAATTTTTAATATTGGTTTGTCCGGAAAGTAATTTCGTTTTCCTAACAGAGAACTTAATTGTATTTTTTCACAACCAACTTTATACTTAAGCCGCATAATCATACGTATTTTGATAGCTAACATAACAAGGCTTGCTTGTGAAAAAATTCGATTGTTTCTGCACAGTAGTTTTTTGTTAATACCCTTTTAAATATGGAAAGTGAAAAATAGCATTTTCGGCATATTTTACTTTTTTTCTATAGAAAAGATAAAAATGCGGTTCAAACAAGAAAAAAATTATCCAATGTGTATGAAGAAGATGTGTTAAGTGAGTGTCAGTACCAAAAGTAGTTTGTAAAATTTCTATCCGGCAATTTAGATCTCGAAGATGCACCACGTTCTGGAAGGCCAGTTGAAGTTGATGAAGACACAATAAAGGCATTCATTGATGCAAACCGGCGAATAATTATTCGTGAGATCGCTTAGAGATTAAATTTATTGAATTCGACCATTCATAATCATTAGAAATGGCTACGTTTTATCTCAAAGCTCGACATATGGGTTCCTCATCTTCTTACAGAAAAAAATTAGTGCCGTCGCATTGACGTTTGTGATTTGCTTCTCAAACGTCAAGAAAGAGATCCATTTTTGAAGCGTATCATCACTGGGGATGAGAAATGGGTTGTCTACAACAATGTTAATCGCAAAAGATCCTGGAGTAGAAAAGATGAACCGGCTCAAAGCACTTCAAAAGCCAATATTCATCGAAAAAAGGTTATGGTGTCTGTTTGGTGGGATTTCAAAGGAATCGTTTATTTTGAGCTTCTACCGAGCAAAACAACCATCAATTTTGAAGTTTACTGTCATCAGTTGGACAAATTGAATGATTCACTTAAAGAAAAAGGGCCAGAATATGTCAATAGGAAAGGTATAGTGTTCCAACAGGATAATGCGAAACCACATACAAGTTTGACCACTCGGCAAAAGCTTTTAGAGCTTGGATGGGATATACTGCTAAACCCACCATACTTACCAGACCTAGCACCTTCCGATTATCATTTGTTCCAGTCTCTACAAAAATTTTTTAGACGGTAAAATGTTCAATTCAAATTAGGAGGTCAAAAATCACTTGGATCAGTTGTTTTCCAGCAAAGAACAAAAATTTGATGAGCGTGGAATCATACTACTGCCAGACAAATGGCAAAGGGTATTGGATCAGACTGAACAATATTTAATTGAATAAAATATAAATTCACTATTAAAAATCGTCTTTCATTTACTTTCCGGGTAACCTAATAGAATGCAAAAATAAGTTGATAGTTTTACAAAAAACAAAGTAAATTTTAAAAAATCCATTTTTTTTAAAAATTGATTGTGAAATTGGCTGATTTTGGGAGTGCCAAAAAAATTTGGTCAAATATGCCAAAATATATTTGGTGCGAATATGCCAAATTAAATTCTTTTTGGAAATTTTTCTGAAATTTTATAGACACATAAAAACCAGTAAGATATTTTTAATCTGTAACTAGATAGTCTTTAACTAATTTCCTTTCCATATTGTAAACTGATATTTCTTCAATAGAATTGATTTTTAAGATTTAATTCTAAAACAAAATATCTTAAATTTTATATCATAGAAAATGTTCAATAATTCGTTTCGACACAATCAAAGCTCAGATTATAGAGTGTAAGGATAGACAATTGAAGCGCTAAATTGAAGAAAAAAAATGGTATCACTTTTAGATAGATACAATATAATTTTGTATTTTTACATTTATAAAATAATAGTCGCAGTTAATTGAATTAATTAAATAGCTATTTAGTTATTTAATTTCATAAATTTACAATTATGAATAAAATAAAACAATTTTTATATTGATGTGCATTTTTTTTTTACGTATTAAAGTCTACATATTAAACATAAAACAAAACATCTACAATATTAACTTTTCTGATAAAATTCTTAAAATATACCAAAAAATTTCATAGGATCAGTGAATAATTCACAACGGAAATAGCTTTGGTTTTAACCTAGAATTATGAATGGTTTATGTATATGATTTATTAGGACGGTGACCACGGATTTGTTTGACATTTTATTACATTAAATAATGCCCCCCGAATTACAGTCTGACATGTATGAAAAAGTTATCAAAAATTGAACTTAAAAGGATCGAATCCTGTAAAAAGTCTCTTAATCGTCATTTGAATTATGTGATATTTTATACATAATGCCATAAAATATAATAAAATTAAAAGTTTATTTGTATCTGCATTTTAAGTATGGTGTATTTAGCTTTACTTTCGAAAGCACAAACTGCATAACTTTCGATTTTAACCACTTTCTTTTTGTTTTACTGTTCTTTTTTATCAATTCTACTATGGTTATCATATCATATATTTGAAAATTCATTTTCATTAGGTTTTTTACCCTGCCCAATGCCTTTATTGATTTCTATCTTGAAAATGGAGAATTAGTTATTCAGATTTTATTAAGTAAATAATTTTTCTTATATCCTTACCAAATATATACATTATTGTTTCATTAGCTTTTATAATCTTCGATTATTATACGATATCTGTTCAAAAAGTATTTCCGCGAGTTACGTACGTTCGATTTTCGATTTTTTGTAGCGTTATGTTGGCACTCATGTCTCTCACTTATAGCGACAAGTTCGGCCATTTTGAATATTCAGTTAATTTTTGACAGCTGCTTTACTTCCACGTGTTTTGGCTAGTCTTCGATTTTTGCCCATTCCAAAAAATGGATCAAAGAATCTGTATCAAATTTTGTGTGAAAAACAAAATTAATTGCGCGGACGCATTCCGAATGTTGACTGTGGCATATAGTGAAACTACTTTGGACCGAAGTAACGTTTACCGGTGGTACAAAATGTTCTCAAAGGGCCGAGAAGATGTGAACGACGAAAAGCGTGCCAGACGCCCGAGCATATCAACAACAGACGAAAACATTGATGAAGTGAAGAAAATAGTATTGGCCAATGTCGAATCACCGTTAGAGAAGTTGCTGAGGACTTAAACATATCGATTGGCTCGTGCCATTCGATTTTTACCAATCATTTGAGCGTGAAACGGGTCGCCCCGAAATTCGTACCAAAACTGCTCAATTTTGACCAAAAACAGCATCTTATTAACATTGCTAAGGAGCTGTTGGACTCTGTCCCCAACGACCCAAATTTGCTACAGAGGGTCATAACTGGTGACGAATCGTGCGTTTATGGTTATGACGTAGAAACCAAAGCTCAATCATACCAATGGAAGCTGCCGCACGAGCCAAGATCGAAAAAATCGCGCCAAGTTCGGTCGAATGTGAAGGTTTTGCTTACAATTTTCTTCGATTGCAGGGGCGTGGTGCATCATGAGTTCTTGCCACAGGGTAGAACGGTCAATAAGGAATATTACCTGCAAGTTATGCGCAAGTTGCGCGAAGCGATCCGCCAGAAACACCCGGATTTGTGGAAGAACAAAAATTGGCTTTTGCACCATGATAACGCCCATGTTCACGCATCGTTGCTTGTGCGCGAATTTTTGGCCAAAAACAACACACTTATAATGTCACAACCACCGTATTCCTCAGATCTGTCCCCCTGTGACTTTTTCTTGTTCCCGAAACTGAAGAGCCAAATGAAAGGACGACGCTACGCTACGATTAAGGAGATAAGGAGCTGAACAAGATCACAAAAAATGATTTTTTGAAGTGCTTCAAGGATTGGAAAAAACGTTGGCGCAAGTGTATAATATCTGGTGGGGATTACTTTGAAGGGGACAAAATAGATATTCATTAATAAATAAATAATTTTTGAAAAAACAGAAAATTCGCGATACTTTTTGAACAGACCCCGTATAGGCTGGAAATATCTTTTTTGTTGAAATTTACTAAGAGTAATTTACATTACAGGCGAGTAACATAATCTTATCTAATCTTCAGGAAAATGCCCCTATTTTTTGTTAGCTTCCGTAATTGAAGTTTTATATATGTTAATGTATGTACTCGTAAAATATTGGTTATTTTTATAAAAAAAAAGAATGTACGCAAATTAAAACTCTACTCGTTGCTGATAAGGTTTTGGTTATACCAATAGCTTAAGAACAAACCAAATAAAAATTATTATATTTCCAGATATTTCCTTTTTTTTTCAAACTTTCACTTGCGTTTTACAAAAATATAAAATTTTTACTATATGTTTTTTTTTGAATATGTTATAATTCTAGCAAACTTACATAAACCAAAATAGAATAAAACAAAAACACACAAACAACATCCATAAAAATGTCCAATGTTAGATTACCACCACCACCCATTGTGCAAATAAATGTTCAATCTTTGGCATATTAAAAATTGTCAGCACAGTTGTTTAAGTAAACAAATTCTCATGTTAACCACAGAAGCATATAAGTACAAGGATTTTGTGAATTTTTCCAGGCAACAAGCCATTTTGGCAGTCATTCAATCAATAGATGACCTCGAGGGGACTAACACTATAGCCACTACTACCACTATAGGCAACAACATATTCTTAAACCAATTCAAGAATCAACATATTCACCTAACTTGTTTTGTGTTACAATAAAATCAATGGAGCCCCTATCGGAAAGTAAATAAGTCACCGCCAGTGAACTGTCATTCTAATCACAACTAATCGTCTGTTTAAATTCGACGGTTGTGCAAGAATTATTTAGTTTTCAACCACTTAGTGCACTCGAACTTCACTGAAAATGTGGCTTAACTTTAAGTTAATAAATGTATAGGGTGGACCATATATGTGGTGCAAATTAAGAAGTTCCACTTTAAAAAGTAAATAAAAAAAACTAGTGTATATTTTTTTTAAATTTACGATTTTATTAGAAAGATTGAACCTTGAAATTTAAGAAGGAAACACAACATCATTTAAATACGAGGGTCGTTCAATAAGTCCTTAGAAAAAGATGGAAAAAACAGTTTTTTAAAAAAAAAAATTTTTATTTTTCACATAATCTCCTTTTAGCTCTATACACTTTTCCAACCGTTTTTCTAAAAATTTTATCCCGTCCAAAAAATAGGATTTCGGAAGTTCTGTAAAATACTCATCCGTTTGAGCAATGACGTCCTCGTTAGAAGTGAGCCGTCGTCCGCCAAGCCATTTCTTCAGATTGGGGAAAAGAAAATAGTCACTCGGGGCCAAATCTGGTGAATAAGCGGGATGCTGCAACAATTCCATTCTCAATTCCACAATTTTGGCCATGGAAACAGCGCAGGTGTGCACACGCGCATTGGCCTGATGCAAGAGGATTTTTTTCTTCTTCAGATGGGGGCGTTTCTCTTTGATTTCCTCGCTCAACCGTTGCAATAACGACGCGTAATACGCTCCTGTTATTGTTTACATTTTTCCAAGTAGTCGATAAAAATGATGCCCTGCGAATCCCAAAAGACCGTGGCCATCACCTTGCCGGCCGATGGCACAGTTTTTGCCTTCTTCGGAGCCCGTTCACCCTTGAAAATTCACTGTGATGACTGTCTCTTCGTGTCTGGAGTGTAGTAGTGTATCCAGGTTTCGTCCACAGTGACATATCGACGAAGGAATTCGGCAGGATTGCGATGAAAGAGTGCCAACATAGCCTCAGAGTCCACTACACGATTCCGCTTATTCTCCTCTGAGAGCAAACGCGGCACCCATGTTGCCGAAATTTTTTTCACAGACAATTTTTCATGCACAATTGAAGCGACTGAACCTTGTGATATGCCCTTGGCCTCAACTAATTCGCGCAGTTTAATTGGCCGATCGTTCAAAATCATATCATGGATTTTGTCGATGATTTCAGGAGTAGACACCTCAACTGGGCGTCCTGAACGATGTTCATCTTTTGTGGATGAACGGCCACGTTTAAATTCATTCACCCAGTTGTAAATCATCGCAAACACAGGTGCAGATGTGCCATGAACTGCATCCAACTCGGCTTTGATTTCTTTCGGGCTTAAGCCTTTCAAATGGAGATGTTTGATGACAGCCCTAAACTCGCTTTTTTCCATTGTTATGCACAAATAAATGTCGTTAACTTTAATCGACGATAGAAATTGATCTACGCTATGGATCGGGCTGAAATTTTAACAGCTTTCCTGCCGATAATGCTACTTACAAAAAAATCTTTATCGACACTACGAGCGCAATTTCTCGGATTTTCTAAGGACTTATTGAACGACCCTTGTAACTGCCGCCACGGCTGGCGTTACAGTACCCCATTCGCTCGACCCAATTTTTCAGTACATTTTCGATTGTCTGGGCCTGTATCTCTTTAATGGCAACTTTGATTTCGTGTTTCAAAGCCTTAATTGTCTGTAGAAGGCTTGCGTAACATTTATCCTTAACGGCTCCCCACAAAAAATAAACCAACGGGCTCAAATTACAGCACCAAGGCGGCCAATTGACATCAGAATTTCGGCTGATTATTCAGTTTTCGAAAGTTCTCAATATTTTCCAGTTTTCTGGGAATAATGTTTTGTTTTATTATTAAATTTCAAGGTTCAGTGTTTCTACTTAAACCGGAAATTTAAAAAATATACAATAATTTTTAAATGGTCCACCATTTTAAAAGAGAACTTTTATATGGTCCACCCTATATAAGGGCCGACGGAGAAGGTTCTTGCACGATATTTTTTGACATCGATTAAATTCGTATACATTATAGGCCGATTGTCTATCCTTATACACTATAACCTAAACTTCAAAGTTGCTATAAATTTGAGAACACAACAAAAACACAACTTAGTGCCATTTTAAAACCTGTTCTAATGACACTGCGGTATGTCTTTGCTATATGAACGCCGATTATAATAATTTTAATCGTTGATTACATAATAAAAAAATGGTTGTTTAAAATTTAGTAAGGAATATTTTTATATCAAACATTTTTTTTTAGTATGGTAAGCAGTTTTAGCGAAAAATCGAAAATGTCGTAACGGAATCTGTTTTTTTTTCAAGAGTTTATTCAAATAGTTTTTGATTTTGCGCATAATTTGATATATTCGGTTAATTCGACATCTATTCTTGATAAGATGATCGTACAGCTCTTAAATGTACACTTATTGTAGTTCCTTACTAATCAATCACACAGTAAATTCTTAATTAGTAATCATGAATTAAATAAATTCTAATTAAAAATGTTCAACAAAAAAAAAATAACTACGGAAATTTGTGTTTTCTAAACAGGCTAATACAACATTCGATGAGATGGGAAAACTGTTGAATTTGGCGACCGCCTTGAATACGGCATTAATAAAATTAAGAACGGATGAAAAGTTTAAGTCTGGCTACGAGGGCTTACGTTCGCTATTGAAGTCACCATTAATACTGTCGCTTTTAGGCGATTCTGTTGATATAAAGGCTATTGATAACGTGATGAATAGAATTGCTACCGATGATAGTATTGCTGATATTATCCGAACTGTTATGAACATTTTGGAATGCTTCTCTGTTGATCGTTTTATTCCAGCGAAATCGCATGAAGATTTAGAGAATAAAGCAATTAAACTAAATGAAAAGCGATTGTTCTATTTGGGCATTGTTATGAACGATACATCAAAAAAAGAGGTGAACTATGCTATTCGTATGGACATTGACAACACGCCAATCACCATCGAGAACCGCAACCGATTTTGGTTCCCTGGACCAGATGCAAATTTTGGTTTAGAGATGAGATACCATCGAGGATTTATTCAGGTTAAACATGCCATCGATACGGCGATTATTAAATTTAAGAAGCGTAGAAAAGACAAACAAAATTCTGCCAACGTTCCGACAACAACAGAAGCTGCCCCCAAAACGACGTCACAATTCAACCTTTTCGATAGCACAGACAATGATTTTTTGGAAACTAGTGAACCAAACTCAACTACCACCGAATCGAGTACGATAATGCCTGATCGAAACGAAGCGATTAATGCATCAGTACCAGTGACAGAAGCGGAGACGATAGATACCTCAACCAGCCTTGAACCATTGGAAAGTGATAATGACATTACAGCAGATGAGGATGAAGTCACTACAACACCTGCCACTTTACCAAATGAACGTAATAAACGCTCTCCGCAACTCGATGGAGCTATGGGATTTTTTGCCAGTTTGTTTGCTGGCGACAGTAGCAAGAAGAAAGTTCCGGTGGAAGTGTTCGAAGTGGATAAAATTAGAGTACACACAAAACAAATGCCGTATCAGAAGTACACAAAAGACGAGTAAGACCCCAACCATCATGTTTAATAAAAAAAAGGTTTATTTTTTAAAAAAAACTCTAATTTTTGTTTTTGTGCAGCTTCAAAAAGGGTCTTTACTTGGCACAATCAGTTCAAATGGCTTTTTTCATAGCACTCATAGTTCAAGTGGCAACATGTATCCGACACAGAGTATGGATGAAAGAGAGCAAGAATACGCTGGTAATTTTATAATCCCTTAATAATAACTAAGATCTAATAATTGTAAGTGCAGTGAGCTGATCATTAATTCTGAATTGCAGTTGATGCGCACAATGGGTCTGAATTCCTCCTCGGAACTTACAACTTGGGCTCTGGTAACTTTCCTCGAAATTTTGATAGTCATTATATTAGCATGCATAATCCTCTATTCCGGCGGTATCCTAAAATATACGAATTTGCTATTCATTTTAATTTTCTTATTCGTCTTCGGTCTCAGTGTTATATCATTCTGGTGGGTATTTTGCCATTAGGGAGTCATGCGAAAGAATATTTTATTCCTAATCAAAATTCGTTTTATTTGAATAGTTATTTATGCTCAACGCTGTTCACAATGGCTAGTATTAGTTCTGTCGGATCAGCGATTCTATTTCTGATCACTTTCATGCCGTACATAATAATTGTGGCGTTGGGCAAAACAATGTCTGGTTTCTTGAAGTTCCTCACCAATCTTTCGATGTCCACCGCATTCTGTTATGCCTGGAATCATATAATGCGAATGGAATTACAGGATAAGGGAATGACATTCAAGGAGGGATTCATCGGAAATGAAGATAACGAGTTCAGATATGCTTTTTGTATGATGTTCGTTGATATTCTGTTGTATGCCGTAATTGGTTATTTTATCGACCGCATCCGGAATGGTACTGCACACTAATAATAATAACAATTTTTATATTACAATAATTTTGTAATAAAATTGTTTTCTTCCTTAGACGAATTTAAGTTCCACAAAGTGATTCGAGAGGATATAGATGCAAGTATAGGTGCTATAATGCAAAACGTCTCGATGGTCTATAATACGGGTAAGGTTGCTGTATCCAATGTATCGATAGTGTTCCCAAGAGATCATATAACATGTATGCTAGGACGAAATGGAGCAGGCAAAAGTACAATAATGTATGTGACTGAATTTTGTTTTAGACAACAGAATTGATTCACTTTGAACTTGTTCATTTTAGAAAAATGCTAACTGGCCAATTAAAGCCGACAATGGGTAGAATTTCATTATCTCGTGGCTCTTGCGAAAAGCATAATTCTGACGAGATCGGCCTTTGTGCTCAAGACAATATTTTGATACCGCAACTTACCGCCAGAGAACATCTCGAAATGTACGCACGCATTAAGTTGAAGAGCGGTTTCCAGTTGGAAGTTGCTCGGACTATGAAGAATCTCAACTTTGGAAAATATGAAAACTATGAAGCCAGCAAGTTATCCGGTGGATATCAGCGCCGACTTTGTGTAGCAATAGCCTTTATTGGTAATTATATAATTTATTCATAATTTTGTCGACTGTTTATTATTTATTATAAAGAAGTCTTTTGCTAAAGAATAGTAGCTGACTTATTGAGGATGTCTAAACAAAAATCTCAATAAAAATACTTCCAACTGAGGAGTCTATAATTTTAAAAACTATCTTTTTCGATATAAATACTTAAAAACAAGCCAATAGAGATTGTTTAGAAAACATAATTTTTTTCTAGGATCTCCAAATCTTGTCATTCTGGATGAGCCATGCAGCGCAGTTGATACTAAGGCCAGACGATGTGTATGGGAGCTTATAGAAACACTACGAAAAGGAAGAGCAGTGGTCCTGGCAACACACTATCTCGACGAGGCCGAATATTTAAGTGATTCGGTGTTTATATTGAATGAGGTAAATCAATAGAAAAAATAGAAAAAAAGTGGAATACGAAATTAATTTCTTGGTTGTTTTCTCCATTTTTTTTTAGAGTAAAGTTATCGTAGAGCATAATCCAAAAAGTCTAAAGGAATTGTTCACAAATTCGTTTGAAATTGTTGTAACGCGAGAGGAAGAGAATCAAAATGAATTAATGGACGACGTTCAAATGAATATAAGGAATTTTGTTAAGAATTTTACGATTTTGGAATCATCAAGGACTCAATTGAAAATTTCAATTCCATTCAATGAAAATGATCAGCACATTGAATGCTGCTCTAAGCTGGTTGAATACTTGGAAGAAATGCGGAACAAAAATCATATACGTGATTTCAGTTTGGGAAGTAAAAATCTTGCAGAAATTTTCAGTGAATTGAATAAGGCGGAGGTGGTGAATGGTGATCTCAAGGAGAGATATCTGAACATTGATCTGGAGAAGAAAGAGCACCGAATTAAAGAGAGCATCTCTCGAATGGAAATTATTAGGAACCTATTCTGGAAAAGATTTTTACATTTCAAAAGAAATTACAAACTGATGCTGTGCATCCTTATACTACCAACAATATTTGAGATTCTGGCCATGGGATTTATGCAGTTGCGTCCTGGAGGCGATCACGACACAATATTGCCCTTGACTAGAGACCTCTACAAAGACAGTACACAATTTTTAAGTTTGGAGAATCGAAAAAATTTCACCGAAAGTACAATCAATGAAATTAAACGAACCTGTCTGCACTGTAAACAGTTTCCTAACTCACAAGAGGTGTACCAGTGGATTTTGGATACTCATCAAGAATTCCACATGAAACGATATGGAGGCATATCGTTCAACCATTCGAATGCATTCATTTGGTATAACAACAAAGGCTATCATTCCATGATAGCATGGCTCAACGATCTGAACTCCTACATGCTAAAAGCAACTATGGAAGACTTCCACTACGAAATAACTACCCTTAACCATCCAATCAAGTTAGACGAAAAGGAACTTAGCATGTCGTCCATGTAAGTACAGGAAGCTTTATTTATAGGCTCTTTTATCCACGGAGAAGTAATGATTTTTTTATCCTAATTACAGTTTACAGCAGGTGGCAGATGCCGGTATAGCATTAATCCTGTTAATCGCATTCAGTTTGGTAGTTGCCGGCGCATCCGTTTATATTGTTAATGAAAGAGTCAGTGGTGAAAAATTACAACAAAAATTATGTGGAGTGAATTTCCAAACTTATTGGAGCGTTAGTTATATTTGGGATTTCTTGGTAAATATTTATTAGACATTGATACTCGCTGATCGTTTTAAGTTTATAGCATTGATTCTAGACTAGTAGAAACCACCGTCAATATTAATATGGCGTTCCACAATTCATAATGAACATCCTTTTTCAATTTTCATTAAAAAAAACGCTATAGGTGGTCGTGGCTTTATTTTGAACCTAGTTGTGTTGAACGCCATCTATAAGACCTAAACTCAAACCGACCTAGTCTTAGGTGAAAAAAAGTTATTGGTGTAGCCTGCTACTTGTGACATTTCTTTAAGACCTTAGCATTTGCTAGCTGAGTTTTTTCAAATAAAAAATGTCGCTGGCGATAAATATATTTAAGACTTAGCTCATACTGATCAAGTTTAATGCAAAAATGGCAGTAAAGCTATCTGTTACCTGTTTACACATTTTTGAGACCCTAGCCCATCTTGGCCGAGCCTTTTACGTAAAAACTTGTTGAAGCCATGCGTCATCGTTTTCATTTTTTAATACTTTAAACCATGGCTCACTGTTTACACTTTTTAAGACCTTAGCACATTCTGGCCTAATTTTGGGCGAAAAGAATTTTAGTTGGCCTTAGATCTTAGATCATTTTCTTAAATAATTTGAAATCTTATTTTAGTTCTATGCGAAAAATTATTACCGCTCATTTTATTGTTAGTCTACTTTTAGAAACACAAAATCTAGATTGAAAATAAGTGATAACTCATTCCCAAATGCTTTTTTTACAGGTGTACTTTTTAGCCATGATTCTATGTGTCATTATTTTCAAAATTTTCGACATTCCCATGTATGTTGGTAAATCGAATCTGAACGGTATTTGCCTAATGTTATTCCTCTACGGGTACGTATTATATTGAAATATTTTGTGAAAAACAAATAATATCATAAATCATGAAACAAATTTCAGATTTGCAACAATCCCTGCAGTGCATTTATTCGAAAAGATGTTTGCGGAAGCTAGTTTCGCCAATATGACATTATTTTGCTTGAACGTCGTTGTTGCGTTGACTACTCTGACTGTGATACTTCTTTTTGATATTCTAGGCAATTCTGATGAGGCTGAATGGTGGCGAAATCTACTAAATCGAATATTCTTAATATTCCCGCAGCACGCCCTAGCGGATGGACTAATAGAAATTTGTAAAAATCATCTAGTGGTGAGTGCCTTAAAATTTCAATATTTACCTTGCAATTTTGATGGTTGTTATCTTCTTGCAGTTTGAAATGTTCAAACGGTACTACATAGACGCCTACAAATCACCCGTTTCTAGTACTCTGCTTCGTCAAAACTTCATTGCACTATTCGTGATGGGAGTCCTGTTCATGTCGATTAATTACGCAATTGAAAGTGGCATTTTACGAACCATTTGTACTACAATTAAACAACGAAACAGACGGCATTATGATCTTGAAATAGGCTCAATACAAACTTATACGAAAACCGATCAAAAATATTACAATTGCTCATCACCAAGATACACACTTAAGGTGGATAGTTTGTGCAAAGCGTACAAACGTAAGGACTATGCCGTCAAGAATGTATCATTCGAAGTTCGAAAGGGCGAATGCTTTGGATTACTTGGAAACAACGGCGCCGGAAAATCAACCATATTTGGAATGTTGTCAGGGAAATTGGCGCCTACATCGGGAACAATTCAATACACCGATGTATGTATAAAATTTAGATAAAAAAGAATTCAATCCAATCTCAGTTCTTATATTTTCTTTTATAGGAAAACATATCGTTCTGTCCTCAAACAAGTGCTCTGGATCCGCTGTTAACCGTTCGAGAAGTGATCACGTTCTATGGAAATCTTCGCAGAATAGTAGATGTACCACTGGTATGTAACTTCAATTCTGAATTTTCTTTGTTTACTGAATCTTAGTGCATTACATCATGTGTTTATAATATTATTGAGGTTATGGCACACTATGAATTGGATAAAAGAACTTTTGATAGACTAGGAATCTACTCTGAAACCGCGTCCTATCGGACTTAATAGTCTGAAATCTTTACAGTCTTATTGGAATGCACAAAACTCCGACGCTTTTATCGCCTACCAGGTGTATAAGCTTAAATCCGCTGCTATTCAAAGTACTTGCCCTCGCTAGCTACACATTTTTTCCATCTCTCAGGCAATTTGTGGATACCACGCCAAAAAAATTCCTTCTCTTTCAAGGCAAACCACTCAAGCCATTTTCGGACGTCTTCATCAGAATGGAAGTGCTGCTCAGCGAGCGCATGGCCCATCGACGAAAACAAGCGGTAGTCGGAAGGGGCCAGGTCTGGTGAATAAGCGGGGTGGGGTAGCACCTCGCAGTTGAGTGTCTTCAAGTAGTTTCGGACCATTTTTGCCGTGTGCGATGGTGCGTTGTCGTGGAAGATGGTGCGTTGTCGTGGCACGTTGTTTCCGATAAAGCACTGTCACCATGGGCCTTCATGAGCATTCGATGTGATTCGGCAGCCGATTTCTTCAAATTGGAGCAGAAAAGCAGAGCTTCCCGCAAATGCTATTTTTCTGGCACAAAACTTGACATGAATGCCAAAGTAAAAATATATGTTGTTGTACGAAATTGCTGACAATGTACATTGATTTATGTTGACAGATGTCAAACTCATAAAAAAAATAATGGCGTGCCCATGGTAGCTTAATACGCTCACTGACGCCATCTATGACCAAACAGCGGATTTAAGCTTATACACCTTGTAAATAGATCTTTTTTTTAATTAGCAGTTGTATTCCCAGTACTGTCATACATTTCAGTATTTTGTTATGTAGCAGAACTATTATTTAACAGTTTAAATTGAAATAGAAATAAGATCAGTCAATATATTATTTATAGCTTTATTAAAAAATTGATGAAATACTATTTATAAATAATAAATTATTATTGTAATTGTATTTAATCGAACTGTCAATTTTTTAAAGTATTTACAGTTCAGTTTCCAGTTTCAGTTGAAATTGTATTCGTACGAGCTGAAAGCTGTCAAAAATTGTTAATTGTCAGTGTAAGTTGTCAATTCATAGTAGCAACACAATTCAGACGACGCATTTCGCCTTAATCAATAAATTCCATACAATTTAAACAATAATTTATTACTTCAAATCAATAATTCAAAAACAACGACAAAATTTAAAAAAAAAACCTCATAATTCGGCGATAAAGCAGTTTACAGTTCCTATGTGTACCTTCATAATTTTGTACTTGAATAACGCTTCTAAATTTTTTAAATTATTTCCTAAACTAAGTCGCAAAACCGAAATTGTATTGTATTAAAAAGAAAAATGGCCGCTTTTGGAGTAAGACAAGTCTACAAGAATATGGAGACATAATTATATTAATCAAAATGGACTTATGAGTATTGCTTGCTTGTTTGAAATAATGTTGCTATAAGCTCAAAATGGTCTTCCTAAACATGATATTTCACGTAGTTATGCAAAACAAATCCAACGGCATTAAATTGCACGATGTTGGAGACAAATTGATTTACATCACCCAATCCCGAAAATATGCGTTCTGAGAACTTTTCGAGCAAAAAAACCCAAATTTGTCGAGTTGTGTACCTTGTTGAATATGGTTCAGATTAAAACCTTTAAGTTGAGGCTCAAAAAAAAGTCAGCTATCATACGGCCATAGCGCTCAGAATTGATGACAAATGTTTTAAACAAATACGAACTAATGACATCCTTAGACGAAAATATACACCAGACAGTCACTTTTTACGGATACAATGGCTTCTTTACAGTTACTTATGAGTTTTTAGAGGCAAATAAATGACAGACAGTCAATTTTTCCGAATATAATGGCTTCTTCACAGTCACGTGTGGGTTTTTTGAGGCAAATAAATGATAATCAGTCACTTTTAGCGAATACAATGGCTTCTTTACAGTCACTTGTGGGTTTTTAGAGGCAAATAAATGACAGACACGTACTTTTTACGGATACAATGACTTCATTACAGTCACTTGTGGGTTTTTAAAGGCAAATAAATGACAGACAGTCACTTTTTACGGATATAATGGCTTCTTTGTATCCGTAAAAAATGTCAATTGTGGGTTTTTAGAGGCGAAAAAAAGGGGTTTTTCACTAACATATTCAGCGAGCGAGAAAAGAGCCTCATCCCTGAATACCATAATCTCCTCTGAAAGTGCGAAACGTGGTTACGGCAGAATAGTTACTTTTATAGAAAGTGTTTACAACATTTTGCGCGATTATGATACAAATTCTATTGGGTTTATATAAAAATAATAAAAAAAATATTTAAATAACTTATTACTTCAGAACTAAGCTAATAGCAGAAAAAAATGCTTACATCAGGAAGGATCTGATCTACGATACGCAAACACAAATTATGTCACTAACAATAACCATTTTCAATCAAATACCAACACCATTTTTATCTTTTATGAGATTAAATTAATTAAACAGAAACGTTGCTCCAACAAGAAAAATTTGATGGATTTTCACGATTTCATTTTGTACGTCCATATTGGTTCGAATCTGTTTTTAATTGTGTATATTCTTTAACATTATTTTCTTATATGATAGTTTAATCAATTAATTTTAATTTATAGCTTTTATGGTATCCTAGGCGGCCGTATGAGATCAACATTTATTTTATATTTGCCTTAGACCCAATAGTAAATGTTGCATGAACACCGTTTTCACTTTTATTCTCTGATTAGATACTGTCATTTTGATTGTAATTCCACTGCGTTAATAGCCTTTCTAAATCCGATTTCCTACTACAAATGTCATCACTATATTCAGTCCTTTTTAATTTGATTGTAGATCCAACTCAGCAAACAAACTAATTACTTTTGCCAGTATTCAAATTAAAGAAATATTGGGCAAATATTCTGCTAATAACAGGATTATTAGAAAAAACAACAAAAAATTTTAAGAATAATTGTTTTATTACAAATTCAATAATTTTTATTAATTTTTTAATTTTTCATCTGATTTGAAAAATCTATCAGAAAGTTACTAATAGATTTAAAAGCGAATAAATTGTAAAGAATAGTATTTATAACAACAGTAAACACAGTAAACAATATTACACTATTAATGTGAACTTTTTTGTAGAGTTTTTATTGTATTCATTAATTATTATCTCCATTTCAATTAGGCTTTCCCCACCATTGGTTAGATTTTCAAGATCGCCAAGTGAAAGTATTAAATAGTTTGAATCTTTATGCATAAAGTCAACATGATTTATTGAATCTTTCATATTTCGTATCTAAAGTCAAAGAATAAATAGCAAGAGATATTTATTGATTTTATAAGGAGTTACTTAATTTGAAATATTTTTGAACCTGAACAATTGTACTCCTTGAAGAGGTCATCTCCTTATCGAAGACAGTCATCGTACCATAGTAAGGATAACTAGTATCGATGGTTGCCAAAAAAATGACTAAAACTTCTACGGTTTCTTTATTAGATTGAACAATTTCATTTACCTAACATTAAACAGGAAATATACCCAAATCAAATTCAATATACAATATTCATTGTTCTATTCCATTTAATTAATTAACTTACAATATTTTTATCAGGTATCATATGCGCTAATGTTGTCTTGCAAGCCATTATCAGTACAGGTAAATGATAAACGAAACGGGAATATTTAATAGGCAAAAATGCATTCTTACAGCATTTACCTTGATAGGCTGGGCATGTCTCTAATAAGCTGTAAATTGGAATAAATCAAATAATAAATTTTCAAATTAGTATTTACAGAAAAACAAAAAAAATGGTTTTATAAAAAAAAATACGTTAGAGCTTTTTTGTTAAAAATGTATTCAAATAAAATAAAATATATAAAACTTACTTATCCGTACCTCCATATACCAAGACGCCTATACAGGATTGTTGGCCAAACACAATAGTTTTATGATCGAAAGCAAGTAAAGCCTTCCGTTCCCCGTAAATGTCTGTAAAATTCTCAGGAAAGCACGATTCATGATTTTGGAAAAAATGAGATAGAATCGAAGTGATTCCAACAATGCTATTGCAACCGTAAATCGGACATGTGATTGGAACTCTTGATAGTTCTGGTGGTGGTAATGTAGAACCATCGCTCTGTTTTTGTGACACGGACTTCTCGTCAACGGGATCAGATATCTCCTCAAATGCCGAGTACAGGCTGCTCATTTCTAAATTCGTAAATTTCGGATTAGGTGTCAATAATTTAGTTAATAAATATTCTGAAAACTCTTTTTTCAATTGTTTATATTTATAGCGAGAAAAATTTTCCATGTGATCGTATAATGTGCACTGATAGTGCGAAGGTCTATCGGTGCCAGTTCCTTCTTCTTCCGGCTGCATATCTGAACAAGTTTTACAAGAGCGCGCCATTTTTTATAAGCAAACAAATCTTCAAGGAGGTTTTTTTTAGGAACAAAATAAAAGCAAAAATTACACACAAAATTTATATTATCAAACAAAACAGAGTAAACAATTATTTTGCACAATAATTTTCAAAAAAATATATTTTTTTTAAATTTTTGACTATCGAAATTTTTATGTTTTCAATGTGAACTCATTGATGTTTTTTTTTCAATTTTCACTTGCAGCTTGTATCGAGTACAATGAAATCTTTCCATTTGGATGATTATGAAAATGTTTTGGTCAGGAATTTAAGTGGAGGAAATCGTCGTAAATTGAACGTAGCCGTGGCGTGTTTCGGTGACACGAGCATTGTTCTAATGGACGAACCTACAAGCGACATGGATCCAGTGACTAGATCTCTTGTATACGATGCCATTGGTGACTTAGTGGCCGAAGAACGCTCCGTCCTACTAACCTCGCATACTGTATCCGAAATTGACAACATCTGCCATCGGATTGGTATTCTTAAAGATGGCCATCTACTTACTGTGGGAAGTCCAAAACAGTTAAAAGAAAAATTCGGACGACACTATATTGTTACTGTATTCTATGATAAAGTTGATGCGCTTACAATTGAGAGAGTAAATTTTACTAATAGTTGTTAATTTTTGGTTCGCTTTACTTTTCGACTGTATATTTTCAGGATATTCGATCGGAGTTTCCACAATGCAATGACATACAAACACATTCGCATTCATTGAAGTTCCTTGTTCAAATCAAACTGAAGAAGAACGACGTAAGAACTGATTGTTTATTTTTCGATAATATTTTATTATTTCTTTTAAATAATTCTCATTAGATGGACTGTAACGACATATCAGAGGATGACGGCAGTTTGCCATTAAGTGAACTATTATCAAAATTGAATAAATTCTGTACGGAAAGATCAATTCAATTCACCATCGCTAAATGTCAACTGGACAAAACATTCGAAAGTATTTTGGAGACTTCAGTCGAAGACTCTGGACATTTTCATAAGTCATTCGTTCAATTGGAGACGATAACCTGAGGGAAAAAGTGTTCTTTTCTTCTGCGAAATGTGTGATGTTTTTAACAAAATCTTAGATTAATTGTGAAAGTACTTTTCAAAAGAAACGTCCATTTTTGGCTTTTGTATGATATTGTATGATCGTTTTTTTTTTGTTTTTGTTTTTTTTTTTGAAGACAAAATATCGAATGGTTTTGTCATATTTTTTTTGCGGTTTTAAACTAAAGTTTTTCATTAAAAAAATAAATGTACAAAAATAAGAAATAATATATTCGTTTTGTTTTTATTTTTAAATTATATATGAGAATAGTTTGGTGAATTGTGAGTGGAAAATGTTCTGGGACTTAGCAACACATACAAGGTCTGTTCAAAAATTATCGCCAATTTTGAATTTCCGCGGATTACGTATATTCGATTTTCGATTTTTTGTGGCGTTATGTTGGTACTTATGTCTCTCACTTATACCGACAAGTTCGGCCATTTTGAATATTCAGTTAATTTTTGACAGCTGATTTGCTTCGCGTCTTCGATTTTTGTCCATTCCAAAAAATGGATCAAAGAATCTGTATCAAATTTTGTGTGAAAAACAAAATTAATTGCGCGGACGCATTCCGAATGTTGACTGTGGCATATAGTGAAACTACTTTGGACCGAAGCAATGTTTACCGTTGGTACAAAATGTTCTCAAAGGGCCGAGAAGATTGAACGACGATAAGCGTGCTAGACGCCCGAGCACATCAACAACAGACGAAAACATTGATGAAGTGAAGAAAATAGTATTGGCCAATTGTCGGATCACCGTTAGAGAAGTTTCTGAGCACTTAAACATATCAATTGGCTCGTGCCATTCGATTGTTACCAATGATTTCGTCGTGAGACGGGTTGCCGCGTAATTCGTACCAAAACTGCTCAATTTTGACCAAAAACAGCATCGTATTAACATTGCTAAGGAGCTGTTGGACTCCGCCCCCAACGACCCAAATTTGCTCCAGAGGGTCATAACTGGTGACGAATCATGCGTTTATGGTTATGACGTGGAAACCAAAGCTCAATCATCCCAATGGAAGCTGCCGCACGAGCCAAAACCGAAAAAGGCGCGCGAAGTACGGTCGAATGTGAAGGTTTTGCTTACAGTTTTCTTCGATTGCAGGGGCGTGGTGCATCATGAGTTCTTGCCACAGGGTAGAACGGCCAATAAGGAATATTACCTGCAAGTTATGCTCAATTTCTTCCCGGATTTTTGGAAAAACAAAAATTGGCTTTTGCACCATGATAACGCCATGTGCGCGCATTTTTGACCAAAAACAACACACTAATAATGCCGCAATCATCGTATTCCCAAGATCTGCCTTCCTGTGACTTTTTCTTGTTCCCGAAACAGATTCTTTGATCGATTTTTTGGAATGGGGAAAAATCGACGATGTGCCAAAACACATGCAAGCAAAGCAGCTGTCAAAAATTAACTGAACATTCAAAATGGCCGAACTTGTCAGCATAAGTGATAGACATGAGTACCAACATAACGGAATATTTTTTAGATAATTAATTTTAAATTACTTACCTTCGTTTTTTAACCCTATTTTCATGATCACTGCAAATAACTTCCCTTTACTATTGCATGCACTTTCACAGTGCGTCCTTTCACTCCGATATAATTGGTCTTGGTATGAAATCATATTATTGCAAATACTTTCAAAATATTCCTCTTAATAGATTGATCATGAAATTATCTACTCTCATATCAGATAAAATGCTCACTTAAATTAATTTTTAAGCAAAGAAATTCATCAATAATTTCAGTATCTTTAGGAAAAGTTTTATAAATAATCGAGTTTATTTGGCAATGTTTTCAATTATTTTAAGCACTAGCTCACATTTTTAGGTATTTTTTGGGACAAATTGAAAATAACTGCAATATTAAATTTTACTTATTAGTATTGCTTTTAAATGAAAGATTTAAGAACATAATTTTATACATGACATATTATTAGGAACATTTTTAATAATATTTTATTTTTTACTTCAAAGATTATTAAGAAAATTTCTTTGTATGTATAATTTTTACCTAATACTTGATTAATGATTTTATTTAAATTGAAAAACCACTTTTAATTAATTGTCGTTACTTTAATATTGCATAATCACAAAATTTCGTTTTACTATCCGACAAGCTATAACAGTTGTATGTGTGCGCTCATGCATTCAAAATTAAAATGATAACAAATTTTCCAAAAAGTCCATCATAAAATTAATACATAAAAAGATTTAAATGAAATAAATCAAAACAAATCTAATCAAAATTTCTTATCTAAAAATATTAAGTTAATCAGTTAAAAAGTCTTAAGCAACTCAAAAAGTAATTGTGCATTCAATGTTTAGAAAGATAAAATATTGCAAGCAGCATTGTTGGGCAACTTTTATTGTATAAAATTCGGAAAGTACCTGCCTAATCTGAACATTCCAAATTTTATATCTGACAAAGATTCGAACATTGCATTAGAAA